>OX608075.1:125795161-127177149 GCA_951509635.1 Eupeodes luniger | reverse complement strand
ATTTGCAAAACATGTTTTTGTTCAAATTGACAAGTGGAATGGAAAGTGGAATGTGGTAGAAGGTTAGTTTGATTTTCTTATTTAATTGAAGTTGGGTTTTTGTTCTATGGCTCTGTCTGAGGAGATATTTCACTTGTTTTTCGAGGCAGCGCTTTGGGATCGAGTTTAAATTTGTCTTTTTTAGGTCTTATTATTATTTTAGTGATTTGACGAAGAATTACAAATTTGTATATAAAGCTTATATTTAGTACTATCGTGGAGAGATTTTTCTTTTTTACATTCGACATTGCCCGTGTCTGTTGCAGTATCTGTGTCATGACTAGGACTGTCATGCCAGAGGTCTTGTTTTCAATCCCTGCTTGTGCCATCTAAAGTTTTTTTTTTTGAATGGTACTGCCTCTTGCGAGGAATTGAAAAATCCTCCCAAAGTAATTCTTGTCATGAAAAGCGCTTTTTCAAATAAGCCGTTCGGATTTGGCGTAAAACTGTAGGTCCCCTCCATCCGTGACAGTAGTACTCGCACACAGGAATGGTTGAGAGTTGTAAGTCACTAGGCCTAGTTCTAAATGGACTGTTGCTATTTTAATTATTTTTGTCGCTGTTGTCGCAATGTTGGAAGGTTTTGTATAGTAAAGTTACATAAGTCAAACAAATCTGTATGAGCTAACATTGCCGTAGACGCTAGGTGCCGCTCCTAGTCTGACCACTGATAGTACTATTGGTTTATGTAAATAAAAATGACAGATCGGTGCTTAAGTGTGCTTCTGAGCTTTGCTAGTTCCTAAGAGATAAACAAAAACTTAATTAATTGAATGGGGTGCCTTCACTGGAGATGCTTTCATTAAAAGACTGACAAATTATGTTTAGAATTCTTTTTTCGTATTCCAACTGCATTGTGGTGGATAAACAATTTTCTCGGATAAATCATTGATAGATTGAGGCCACTCGTACTTTTAATTTGTTTAAAAGAAACTTAAAAAGTAAAGAAAAAACGAATTTAAAGGGTATCTGTCAAATTTTATTTTGACGTTTTCTGTCAAAATTTATTCGAAGATAGAAATTGCAGACTTCGTAACATATTTCACGTGAAGTCAATTCGATATGCTTGAAACAGTGGAAGTAGTCTTCAAGCATTTGTTTTCATACAGTAATTCAAAAATTAAATTAAATTTAAATTTTCCACAAATGTTTAAATTTTAATGTTCTTAAATTGGTTGGTGCATCAACGTTAAAGTAGACTTATTGTTTGATGTTTGTTTAGTAGTAAATTTGGCCGCTTAATGCCCATAGCGCTGCAGTTTGCTTAAGTTTTTTTTTGACCATATGCATAATTTAAATCCATGCGAGTAAAACGCTCCCACCTTTGGGATGGGTTTATAGTCACTTTCTATTCTCGATTCCTTAAACTTTAAAGTTAAAATTACTGGATATTAAGTGTTGGTATGAAAAGAAATTTTCGTTATTTTCATTTGAGGAAAACATACATTCGTCCCGTCGCTTTATACCTGTTTGCCTAGGCAAATGTAGGTCGTTTTACTGCTTAATTTTTGAATTGAAGTTTTTATTAAAATATAGATGTATTAAAACCTTAAAATCAACAGTATCAATATAAAAATAACATTACAAAAAATTAAGGAAACATTCATTTTTGTCTAGACACTCCTTAGCTCCATTACCTTTTCAATTAAAACTCCTTTTGTCATTGATTTTGTAACTTTGGCTTTGTGCGCCTTCAAAAAATTGAACAACTGATCCTTGTTCAAAGTATCCATTTTACCGGAGGCAATAAGATTATCTATAAATCCAATAGTCAATTCCTGTTCAGCAATTTTCGCTACCTTAGCCGGCAATTTGTTCAGGGTATTCGTAGCTTTTCTTTTCTCGATCGCTGCTTCTGCACCAAACAAACTTCCGAATTCTTCCAAGTATTGTTCAATGCGCTGGTCTTGTTTATGAGTGTCTGGCATTTGAATATCACCGCCACCTACGGTTTTAATATCAAATGCTAGAGCCAGCAATCTCGATTGTATTTCCTCCAAAGCCGGATCTTTTATTGTACTTGGATTGTACTTAACTTTTAGCTTCTTCATGATCTTTCTGAGAAGTTCTTCAGCTTCTTCTTCGGAGGGGGCGATGTCAACGTCCCATTCTTTAAAATCGTATTTATGAAGTTCCTCAGCAAAAGGCAAAAACACAACCTTAAAGCCATCTCCGTTTATATTGGTATTGGAACTTGCGCCTTCACTAGCCGCTGTGACCGGCACAAGGGCTACATATGAAGGCTTAGATTTTCTCCTTGGAATGAATATGCAAACGGCAATTTTTTCATTCTCCAGACACCGCATCCAAAGAGCAGTGAACAATTTGGCAGAACCAGCAATGCGTTCATCGTCTGGGTAGATAAACGAACATGCCTTAATAAAATGATCTTTCCTAACTGTGGACTTATCTTTAAAGCCCACCAACTGTATGACCGGCGGATAAGGGTACTTTATTTTATTCATTTCTGCTTCATTCACCCGAACAGCTTCGGCACCACACACTAACTCATACTCAACGTCTTCGCTTCGCAATTCGCGCCTAGTAGTTATCTCGGTTTCGGGATCCTTCTTGTCTATAAAGTTTTCTATTTTTGTTGTGATGAGAGAGTTGTCATCGCGCTTCAGAGAGACCTTCTTGGGGTAGACAGATTTCTGAAAATAGTTGTAAAGTTTCACAGATAGCTCAAGGTTATTGCCAAGATTCCAGTTGACATGGCCCATGCAGCGTTTGTTTATGTCCAGCTTGAGCTTTCGATCAGATATCATCTCACGGGCTAATTTTGGTTCTGTTGGCTCGAAACTATCCATATCTATGTCTGATATGGGATTTTATTTTAGACAAGTGCTTACTCTTACCTATTGTAGTCTTACCTTTAGAGAGAGAAATGAATTCCTTGTAGAAACGATCGTAGTTGAAGTCATCTATCATAGGAATCAAGTTGAATTCGACGTTCTGCCCTTCAATGTCGGTGGCTCTTTGGATGGCCTTTTGAAATTCCTGTGAACCTGGTTCGTGGGGTGTTTCCTGATCTGAGAAGTACACTATGGTCTGATTGGATAGCTTGACACCACATTGTTGGAACATATTGCAGCACAGTCGTATCATGTTCGCAAACTTTCCCTCAGCAACGCCGAATTTAGTTCCAAAATCGAAAAAGTTGTCTTCAGTGAAACTGAGGAAATATTCGACAATATCCTTATTCAATTGACGAAGTGGAAGGAATAATGCGCAATTGGATGGCACAACGATATTCTTTAGAACATCCACTTCTTTAGGTGGAGGTGACTCCTTGGTATTAGCAAAAACAATTCCAATCAGATCCTTATCGTTTATAATAAGGCCAGAGAGAAAGGCATCGCGTATAAGTTGTACAGCGTCTTGGAAACGTTCAGGTGTTTTGAAGAGGAATCCATCCAATACGAATATGATTGCCTCTCGGCCTCGTATTTCGAAATTAGTGTCCTCATCTTCCGAGTCTGAGGAGTCTTCATTCGGATGCCAAGTAGACATTGGTTTTTCTTAAAGAAATTTGTACTTTAATTTCACAACAACTCAGAATATACTCTTTTACTTTAGTTTTTATAAGTTTAGCATGTAATATGATTCATTAAACAGAATTTAGCGCGGAAGTCGGTACAAATTTTGGATGTTTTTGTTTTTATTTTTTGCGGTTAATGAAATGCAAAACGTCAGTTTTCGCATTCCATTGGGTATGTTCGATTTGATTATTGAATTTCTATGTTGATGCGTTCGATTTAAAATTCGATAGAACAATTACGATCATTGTATCGTCTTGTTGAGTGGACGCATTTTAATAATTAATCCCTGTGGATATTAAGCCTAAAACATTTCAGTTTTGTGTTGTGAAACAAAAAATAATATTAAAAATTGGTATAGCCAGACCACTTCTAAGTCGGCAAATAGAATATAGTATCTTTAAGTAACGTTCATGAATTAGACTTATATATAATACAAATGTTATGAAAATGAAAACTCAATAAAATTACTACTACTACTACTACTAGAACAATTACGAACTATGAAGGTTGTTCTCATTGACATAGGACACTTTTAAGGCAAATCGCCATTGACATGCCAGATATGGACTCCTAGTCTTTACTAATTCTCATACCACCTCTTTAGCTATGCCTGCCTATTTGTAGGTTTGACGAAAAAATATAATTCATTTTCAAACGAAATCTATTGTTTCTTTGCTTCAAAAAAACTTGTATTGTCTAAAAAACTAAGGAAATCTATTATATTAATGTTTGACAAAATATAAAAATCAAGTTCAAAAATGTCTATATTTTCACTCAACCTACAGAAAGCTAGAAGCATTAAGGAATAGATGACACGAACGCAAAGTTGGTTACTAGCAGTCCATATCTAGTAGGTCAATGTGTCATGCGGTTTCATTTTGTATGAAATCCCTCGAGAAGTCGGAGTTTGGACAACTTTTTGTTTTAGTTTGCTTACAATTGATCATCTATCATGATTTTGGGTTTCCAAAGGCACATGACGCTGTTGTTTTTCAATATTATTTTAATTTCTAAATGAAGACTTAAATTTAAAATTGATTTTACGAGAAGAAACTCTTAAAATAAAGAAGGAATGAGTACTATAAACAAAATAAAAATATTGTTGGAATTCAACATGATTATTTTGACGTCACACAAGAAAGAAGCATGCCTTGTTTCTGTTCAAAATTGTATATAGCAATTTTTGACATCCTCTACCTGTCATGAAAATCATTAATTCTTAATAAAGCATTGACAACCAAACTCACAGACAGACTGTAAAATAAAACGTTGTGTCGAAAACAAAAAATGTGTTAATCAAGCTGAATCAAATTTTAACATACACTTGTTGGCTATCACCGGATTCTTAATTATTATGAGTTAAGAAGAATTGATGATTATAAAACTGAACCACCTGGAATAAACTGGCCTAGAGTTTGTTTTTGCAAGAACCATTCGAAGTAAGGAAGGTAAACGAATTATCCACTGTTTCAAAAACTAATTAATCATTTTCATATTATTTTGAAACTAATCTTTTGCAATACTTTGAAAGTAAATAAACATCAAACAAAATTTTAGAAACTTGTTCCTAAAAAACTCGTAACAAAACGACAAAATGCTAATCTTTACTGGGTTCTCACATTGTCAAAAAGCCGTTTGGCCAGTTCATATTTCTTAGATCTCTGAGATTTCCGTGTTGTCAGAAATATGAATACAATTCTATCCGATCTAATCCGATCGAATTCGGTCTCAATTATTCTCTTCTAGCACAATTCAAATAGAAAGAAAAGAAATACAAAGCTCATTTGGATTTTGGGTGAAGAGTTCTGTATATATTTCATTTTCCTTTTGTTAAGCTGAGAATATTCTCGGAAATATTAATAATATAAATTGGTCATGTAGCGTTGCGTAAATTCGTATTTATAAAACATTTCTCTATGAATTATAGTCATGCAGTGCATGTTGCCTCCCTGAAACCCCTGCTTAGACTCATAACAATGGGATTTAAGGTAGGAAAAGGGGTGTTTAAAGACTAAAAGACTTAAAATCTGTTTTTTTTTTGTTCTATTTAAAAAGCACCTAATGACTTCAAAATAAAATCTAAAATAGAAGAAAAGGATTCAATTAAATCCAAACAAATTAAGTCTAGAATCACTCAAACAAAAAAAATGGAAAAAATGTCAAAAGAATTCATTATTGTGTCTTTTAAATGTGAACATTGAAAATTAATTAAAAATATAAATAAATGTTCCCTCGTTATAAAACTGCAACAAGTATCAAATACAAAATGTATTTGAAAATTTCTGTCACAATAAAGGTAAGCTGAGACAGAATTTTCGCTTTTAAAGGCATTCTAACGACTACACAACTTAATATTCGTTATAAATTGCCTTTTTTAAATAAGTTTAAGAACTAATTAAAGTAGAATTGAACGTAGCTTCAATTTGGCTTCACTTTTCCATAGAAACATTTTTGAATCACCCTCTAGCCATTACTTGTCAAAACTGAAGAAAATTTCAAACAAAAGAGAAACACAAAAAACACCATCACAAAAATCAAAACCCAAAACGAATGTAAACACCGTACGGAATACAACTACTTTTCGTCCGCGCTTTTTAATCAAAACAATAAAATAATCTCATACAAAACATAAGTCAATTACATTTAATAAACATATCATAACATTGTTTCCGTTTTGTTTTATTTATTTATTTATTTTTATTGAAATTAAAACGAAACAATATTAACAACCAAAAGCAATGGCTTCAAATAGTGAAGAAATCATCCAATATCATACATTTTTAAATAACATTGTTAAGTCTACAAATCCTCGAGATTCCACAGAGTGTGCTTTGAAGACGGGCACGACGACAACGGCTTCTGCAACAGCCCCCCAATTGAGAAATCGAATGATCTGCCCCGCCGACGCTGAAGGCGAAGTCATCTATTGGATTCTTAAGTTTCTAGATGAAAAGTAAGAAGAAGCGGTTGCATCATAGAATAATCATGAATGTTTTCTATTAACATTTTTTTTTGTTTTTAGTAAATGTCCCACCAAATTGATATCGCCGATTGTTCGTAACGTCCTGCTTGAGATATTAAATGACGCTAGGTTCAAGGATCCAAGTAAAAGCTTCTAGCATTATCCAATTGGTCATTTATTTAATTCTTCAATGTTTCTTTGTTTTGTTTGTTTTGTTGTTATTGTAGATGGTCTGAGAAACCTAGCAACAACAATTGTTGAGGACTTTTGTGCTAGTTTACTGAATAACGTCGAGTTAAATAAAATCATTGACACAGCGACATCGCCCGAGTTAAACGATGACCTTTTGTCCATTCCAATTAGAACCTCTGGAGCATCAACGAACACCCGTCGCAAAATGGAAGACCGCACAATATGCATTGATGAATTTCATAAAGTCTACAATGTGACGGTAAACATGAAACTATACTTATAACTTATATGATGACTTAACTAGCTACATTCATACAGTATCAAGCCCTTCACTTCACTCCACTTCACTTGTTTCTTTTTAATAATTTTTATTTGTGATTCTGCGAGTGAGTAGTACATAGGAGGCATAGACACAAGCACTTTGAATTCAACATGATTACACGATGAATCATACATCGTGTTGGGTTAAATTGACATAGATTTAGAATTAGTTGCTCTTGCCTGATACTCGGGCTGTTTTTTTTTTATCACTTTCTCACCGACGAACAACTTAACAAGCACAATGACTCAATTTTGTGAGGTTTGTTTGGGGCTTGTTGTTTTTCGTTTTATACGCTTTAAGCATGCGAATGCGACCTTGTACTAGTGTTTAGCTAACATGACATGCATTCAAGTTTTGTAGAGTAAAATGAGGGAACGCGCTTTATTTGAAGACGAGCAATTGATTTTTGTTTGAGGAAAAACAATAACAACAACGATGTCAAAACTTCTTTTTCTCTTGCATCGAATTAGATCTCTTATAAGAATGAAAAATATTGCATAGAGAATTCATCTGCCGGCTATGCAAAAACATTTGTTTTAGTTTATCAGCACCGGTTATTTATAAATCTTACAGTTTTCACATTTGAAACATGAAGTTGTTAGTACACAAATAAGGTAATCAATCTGACGACGTAAATAAATAATCTTAGTCTCTCACGCAGCTTTACCTTAGCTGTGAGATCATAAAGTTATTTGTTTATTATTCATCTTCTTTTTTAGTCATAATGTGACACTAAGAGAAACTCATTAGCTAATTTGTGTATAGATATATGTACAAATATAAAATCTCAAAACAAAATTTTAGCAATAATGCTAATTAAAAATGTAAATAAGTGAACAGGTGTTTTTTTCTTTGTTGCCCAAACAGGAAGATATGAACAAATTTTCATTTGTTTCGGCGCCAGAAGAAATTCTTTTTATCTGATTTAGACATGATCTACAAAGCGAAAATTTTCTCAACGTATTCGGCGTTCATCACAGAACCTGCTGGATGAAACTCGTACTACAAGAAATATTTTCCTCCAAAATGAAAATCGTGGAAAGTGTTTTTTACTAGTTTTGAATTTAGTTTTTATATTTTAGTAAGGACTGCGTTTTACCCTTCGTAGTATGAATCTTCTCCAATGGGATATGTTATAAGCCCGCTTCCACTAACTTATTATTGGCACACACAGATTTCTAAATTTATAGCATTATTTTTAAACGAACATATTATGTTGTTCCTTCTTTTTATATAAAAATGCAGTCAATTTTATCAACAAATGTTTAGATTGATTGAAGTTAAAATACAAAAATAGTTAACAAAAAAGTACTGATTTGTGTGTATATAGTTATTGGCACATATGCAAGACCTTTTTTTTAATTACATCGGTTCATTTATTTGGCATATATTGTATTGTTTTTTGCTGAATTTAACTGTTTAAGTTTATATTTATTGGCAATCGCACGCCTTTTCAAAGGTCTGTCTAATTTTCCGGAGATTGTACTGAAATCGCACAGTGGATCGTTTTCTAAAAGTCAAACAAAATTTCTTAATTGGGTTTATTTCTATATTATAATAATATCCCACTCACTAGAAAAATCGAAGTCAAATTATTTCTACTAATTTCTCAAATAGATTTGAAGTTGTCGGACATCGAAGTCGTATAATAACATTTGTATGGTTGTTAACGAATGAAAAGTCTTAAATGTAGTGGTTGATACAATTTTAATATAAACTTGAATCTTTTCAAAACAAAAAGGCAATGGGTATTAAAAGTATATCGTATTTTATTTAATTTTTTTAAAGCCTGTTATATATTTTATTCCATTGGAATAACTGAATTAAAAAGTTAATCATATAAGTTAATTATTTTAAAATATATTGGATATTCTGATTATGATTATCTCAAAGTGCATATATGTATGTATGTTCATGAAAAACTTGGCACTTCTACTTAAAAAAAAATACCCTTTCTACCGACCGAATTTGCAAGATATATTTTGTTGCCTTTAAAGTGATGATATGTATTATGGATAGTTTTTAGGGTCTTAATACTGGTGGAAGTAGTTTATGTGTGTATTTTATTAATCCTATTACTCTTAAACACAAACCTTACAGATTGATTTAACCTAATAGCTCCCTGCTCACAATAAAATTGGATAATTTGATTCATGCCATTGGCTTAGTTTGTGCAAAAATTAATTGATTGGTTCCGTCCCGAAATCAAGGTATATCATTTAATTTGGCATTCCGCCCCTTATCTCTTTTTGTCGATACTATTTTTGTAACGTCAGGACTTTTTGTTTTAAATTTGCTTTGAAACAAACATTAAAGTTGTCCCTTCGAACTGTTACGTGTTGATCTTTGATCTATCAAACTTTTATCCAAAGCAAACTTATAAGAAAGTTGTGGCGTTTAAAATATAACAAGATAACACTAAATTTAAATTGCTTTTTTTAAACTTGAAATTAAAATTGGAATAATAATTAAAATTAATATAAAGGATTTTGAAGATTGTTTATTCCTATTTTTAAAGTATTTAACAAGCTATTCCAGATTTATTTAAACATAAAGAAAAACTGAAAAAGTCTGTTTTTGTTTGCTTTTAAAGTGCCTGGTTACACGAGCGCAAAAAAGAATTAATTCACGAAAGAGAACGGATGATTTTTAGAAAGAAGGAAAGGGATGGAAAAAAACGCCAAGTTTCGTCTTTTTCCTCATCTTCGGATATGAGTTTTGCGTTAAAAATCATGTTTCTTTCTCAAACGTTCTCCTTTTGACAGACATTTTCATTTCTAATTTGCCGGCGAAGTAGAATGTACAGCAAATTTGCTTTTGTTTTGCTCGTGCTGTACCTGCGGCTGAGTATCCAACGAAGTTTTTTGTGTTTTAATTTCCGACTGTTCCTCTATTTCTTGCATGCCCACTTAATTTTTTGTTCTGTGTGTATCCACGAAAGTAATTCTTTTTTGCGCTCGTGTAACCAGGCACAAAGTGAGTAATTGTAAGTATTATGGAAAGTAAATTTCTTTGTAAAACTTGAGTTTTATTGGAAGGCAGAGTTAAACTATATAAAATTATTTAAAAAAAATAGTGCGTATACGCCCGAGTGTACACCTTGAATATTTAATCGCCGCCGTTGTCGTTTCGAGTTATAATAAAACTATGAAATATTTACGATATCATATTTGTATTGTTTTTACTTAACATGAAGTTATCATCACCACCGTTACAACTTTTAGTTATTTCACTTTGTTTTTAAATAACATATTAATGTTGAGTCTTGATTTATCGACTCTTAAAAATAATAGGTTGCAAATTATCATATCCTACCTTAACTGTGCCCCTGAAATCAAATTACATTTAATTTGAATTAAAATATTTGCAATTCCGGATCTTAAGTTTTGAGTGTTTTCAAGTTTGGTCTTCAAATAAAAAGGAACACTGAACTCTAAAAAAATTCCACCCGCTACATCCATAAATGCGTAGAAAGAATCAAGCGATGACTTATGACCTATTAGAATTTTTCAAAGATATTTTAAATAATAAAACAGAATTTTTAAGCGTAAACCGTGTCCTGGAATTTGATTTGATCGAAAATTTGGATTGTATATGTCGTTGGAAAGCTTAGCCATGGAACATCAACAGAACTTCAAACCATGGAGTTGAAACTGTAAATAGCAGCAAAGGTTGCAATTAAAATAAAACTTAATTTCAATTGTGTTCAATAGTAATGACTGTTTTGGTTATTTTTGAATACCACAAATTAAAAGAACTTTTACACTAATGGCAAATAATTCGCTTCAGCCTGAAAATGTTCAATTTGTTAGTTCGCTTTAGTGAAATAAATTAATTAAATTACGTTTTATGGTCACAGAATTTTAAGCCATGGGGCTTAGGCTGTGTTTAAAAAAAAATATATATTTCCATTTAATGGTTAAAAATTTGACTTTGTTTATTCAGCTAAGCTGTATGTTTTTTTTTTGTAGTTAATTTCAACCTTCTCAAAGTTTATTTAATAAAATAAAATTTCCCACGATACTGAACTCTTTAGTAGTGATTTCTTTAAAGAGATGATTTAAGGGTTAATATGCAACAAAATGTTGTAGTACCATTAGCCAAAGTTTAAACTGTACCAAAGTAGACTAGTTCCCATATATTTTTGTCCATTTTCCTTAATTTGTTGAGAATAACTTTTAAATTTTCGAATGCTAGTTTTGTGTCTTAATATATGGGCAGGTATTAATAGCTAATATTTAATATTTAATATTTAGCTAATAGCTAAAATACAACCAGAAGGTCTAAATAATTAATTCGTGAAATTATATGATTGAGATCGACTCGGCTGTTAACTCTGGGTAGCTTGTCAAAAGGTCCCAAAAACTCCCTCATTGAATTTGTGCCCCTTTAACCCCTTGCTTTATAGTTTTTTTTGTCAGTGAAATCAAAAAGTAAATATTTTTGCGATATATACATAAATCAACGATTTTATAACAAAACCAAGTGTATTTTTTTACTGACACCTGTTTTTTTCTGAGTACAGCAAAATACAAATAATTTAAAGTTAATACAATAAAACTAAGAATATGTGTTAAATTTTCTGCATGAAATAAAAATCAAAAGCATCTATAAAAATATATGATGTTAAGATTTGTATTTTTGAGCGGATGTTAAATGTCTACCAGTAATCTTCTCCCAAAAAATTGTTTGTTTTTAAAAGTTGGTTGAAATATTTTATTACGTATATTGAAGGTGAAAGTGTGTTTTTTTTTTAGAGAAAGTTTGATTTATCTACAATACCTTTCCCAACCTAATGAATATAGTTAAAACAATTAAACAATTAAAATTCATAAAACTAAAATAATAAAAATGTCTTACTCAAATTTCTTACAGAATTCTACAAAATCAAGTTTCTACGGTGTATTTGATGGGCATAATGGTTATACAGCAGCGCACTATGTTGCATCTCAACTGCCATATAATATTTCAAACACGTCCAATCAAACAACAGATCCTGTAATTTTACTTCAAAAATCATTCCAAATAACTGATTTAAATTTCATATCAAGGGGAGCCACAAGTTCTGGTACAACAGCTTTGTGTGCTCTCTACCGTCCCGAAGAGAAACGCCTATTTGTTGCCTGGGCAGGTGATTCCAAAGCTATGTTAGCTAAACAACATGGAAAAATAATGCAACTTGTAACGTCACATCGACCAGATTTAGAAGTAATAATAATTATAACATTTGAATTGTAATTAATAAAGTAATCAATTATTATAATTATAAATGCTTTGCAGAGAGAAAAAAAACGTATACTTTCGTGTGGTGGGTTCTTAAATTCAATGAGTGGTGTTTTAAGAGTTAATGGAGCCTCCAATGTAAGCCGATCGTTGGGTATGTTCTTAAAACAACATATATGCATCCTAAATTCTTTTTATAATATTTATTTAAATTTTTTGTAGGAGATGCTAGAATGAAACCTGCATTAACATGCGATCCAGATTGTGTCATAGTGGATTTGGATGGAAATGAAGAGTTTTTGGTTTTGGGCAGTGATGGACTATGGGATCACGCACATGAAACGGAAGTTGCGAGAGTAGTGTATGATTGTATCAAGGAAGACTGTGGTGAGTTTCATTTCATTTTAATTTAATTTTTATTTTGATGCAATGTAGGACCATTTTTAAGATACTCAGTGTAATAATTTGCTTTAGTTGATTCGTTATTAAAACCATACTTAGTCACATAACTTCCTAAAATGATCTTCAATTTGAATAAAATAAGGTAGAGTATAATTTTTAAAAATAAAATAAACATTAAAAAATAGGAACACAACTCAACAATATTTACTTCTACTAAAGAGTCAAAACCTTATAAACAAAATATAGCTAAAGTCTGAGGAAGTCAAAGATCAAAAATTAAAGCTTACAATGCTTCGTAAACTCTATTAAAATATTAAAGACAGTTGTGATAATAATTTTTTCTATAGAAGACAAATTAAAACATAGTGTCTTTTGCTAAAATTAAATATTTAAATATGACTGCTTACTTTTTATGAGCAAAGTTTTCGATAAAATAGGTACACCTTATTTATATATTCATCTACCGATATATGCACACAATTCTTACAGATATCTAAAAAATTCAAATATTATTAAATATAGAGTGTATATTTTATAAACAGAAAAAAAAACTTAAAGCTAATTTTCAATATATCGCAATTTCATTTTAAATTACAATTTGTTAATCGAGAGATCAAGTTTATTACATATATGTAAAATTGAAGTATTCAAAAAGATTAATTTTCTGTACTCTGGTTGTTTAATTACAATTCTTGTAAATACCTTTTGAACTCTTTCAATATTTGTGAAGAAGGACCCATACAAATGAACAATACTGTAAAATTCGACGACTTAAAGGCACGTAAACTGCGTAATGCAGGGTACAGAACTCATTTAAGTTTCGCTTAACGAAACCAAGCATTGAATTTGATATTGCTCTGAAAATAATATAGTCTATGTGCACCGAAAATGAAAATTTCACCTTTGCAATTAAAAATCTGATTCAAAAGTTTATAAAAGGTCCGCCAAATAAATTTGTTTTTGAAAAGGCTATAAAAACAACGAGTGTATAGCTTCGGCTGTGTGGCACGTAGCGCCGCCCGTCCTGTTGAAATCAAATGTTGCCAATATCCTCCTCAGCCTTTTGTGAACAAAAATTCATTCAACATGACCCGATAACGATCGCCATTGACTGTAACGGCGACTCCTTGCTTATTTTCGAAGAAAAATGGCCCAATGGTTTTGGGTGTATCGGCTTTTGAATGTATGAGTGCGGGTTTTCTGAGCCCAAATGCGACAAATTTGCTTGATAACATTTCCGCCAAGATCAAAATGATTTTTTTTTTTTGCAAAATCTGCATCTTCTCTAAGCGTTGTTCCCAGCATTGTTCAAGCATATACACAACCATATTCGTTCGGCGGAAGGATAAAACTAATTAGGTCAAATCAGACCTAAGTGACTTCCTTGAGGAAGTCCAGATGAAAATTTTATAATGCTAGAGATAAAAAACTCCAATTTCAAACATTGCATTCTAACAGTAAGCAAACCATTAATACCAAAAACTTAACTCTTAACTATAAGAATTTTATGACATATTGAGTCAAACGATTTGTCAACATCTGTGTAGATAGTATCAACTTAATAACCACATTCAAAAGAAGCTTGTAAAAAAGCATGAGATTTTTCGAAGTAGATCTTCTCGATAAAAACCCGTGCTGCTCCAGACAAGTCAACTATTCGGGTATTATTGCGAATTTTCTTTATTTAATATCCTTTCGCTGAGTCTTATATTGAGAATTTTTCCATTTCCATTTTCGTCTGACCGATCCTTAGCTGGTCAAGTGATTATTTAGTTAAGCTCAGGATTTGTAATCCATATGTGATCACCGATAGAATAGCGCAGTCAAAGAAATATTTTCGTGTTTCTTTACTTTGGTATAGTTCTAAAATCTGTTTGAGACTTCGGAATTCTTTCCAGCTGTTGATGATGCGTCTGTTAATTTCTTTCTTTTTTTGGTAAAAGATTTTCTTTGTACTAAGTACATGTAGTCTTCCACGTTTTCAATTTTTTCTTTGTCAAGAATTATATCTTCTCTAATATAAGTAGTAGTAGTAAGTAAAATGTGTGATTTAATTAAGCAGTTATTAAAAAGCTTGGTTGATAATTTGTTTTCTATAGTTCAGCGCCCGTGCGGACGAAATTGGACAATGCTGTCCAGTGCGGACGAAATTGGACAGTTTTCACCATTGAGAATGAAAATGATATCATCATTATTGAGGACGTTTTTACCCCAGAAAGCGCGTCGGATTGTCTGAAGGATAGGGCATCTTCCTACGACATGCGTTACATTTTCGGTTTCTTGGAGATTACATAATGTGCACCGTGTGTTGGCGTTGGAGCCGTGTGGTTGGTAATTTAAACGAAACAATTCCTTTCCGGTTTTGAAAATTAAGGCTATTGTACTGATAGGATATCGATCGTCGAAATAATTGTTCACACCTATGTCGTAATTTAATTGTCCATATAGGATTCGGGACTCACTTTGTTGAGCCGAATCTCAAAATTTTGCAAAAAAGGATGCTTCAATTTTTCCAAACAATAGTGGGCATAAAGTTTTCCAATCATCTATACCTGATTCTAGCAACTGGATGTCATGTTCAAGACCAAGTCGAGTCCACTCTTCAAAGAATTGGGAATTCCTAGAAAGCAGATGTCTAACGATTATGTTAGGTAGCCAATGGTTTGGTAGCTCTGTAACTTTTAATATATGTATATTGCAGATGCATCTTCAATGTGAAGATATAGAGTGGTGCCACTCCTGTCTCTAGATGCAACATAAAGGTAGGTGTATTTTCTGAGAGCCAGAACATTTTTTTAATAAAGTATCTTAAAAGTTTGTCTACCTCCTCATACTGCTGAAATCCCCATACCTGGCCAGCATAGCATAATATCGATCGCATTACGGCCTCAAATAGTTTAAACTTTGTGCTTGGGGCATTATGCTTCTTGCTTAAGACTCCTTTCCAGTTGCAGTTTATAGCTTTTTTTGCTTCGATTAGCCTTGCCTTCAAATGTTTTTGTAGAGATAGTGATGGCGTTATGATTATCCCCAAATATTTGTACTCCCTCACCACCTCAAGATCTACATTTTTCCATTTCCATTTTTCTTCTCTTGGATATCGTCCTGTTCCGTTGCGAAAAATCATTACCTTCGATTTATTGGTATTAACAGTCAGATTCCATAGGCTACAATATGATTGGAGTTTGTTTATCATTATTTGCAACATTTTGGAGCAAATATGAAAACATCATCTGCATATAACAGTGCTTTACTTGTGGTGCCGGAAAAACTAATAACACCAGGTAAAAATGTAGTGAGATCATCTAGAAAAAGAAAAAATAGAACTGGGCTCAGAAGACAGCCTTGTCGTGTAGAACCATTTTGATCTTTCTGTTCCATTCCATACCGTTGTTTGGTTGCTCGCGTAGAGTCCTTTCAGCGTATTTAACATTTTTGTGGATATACCTAAGCAGCTTAGCTTGTAAAACAATGCATTCCGATCAATTGAATCGAAAGCTGACTTGAAGTCAATAAAGAAAGTGTATAACTTCTTTCCTTTCGTTAGGAATGATCTGGCGATACACGTCAAAGAAAATATATTATCCACCGTTGAGTATTATTTTCTGAAACCAGTCTGATATTCGCTTAGCAGATTGTTATCTTGAACCCATAGCGTAAGTCTGTCTAGAATTACACCTGCAAAGATTTTCATGACAGTTCATAAAAGATATGCCACGATAGTTTGTTGGTTCGTTTACGTCGCCTTTTTTGAAAATTGGGAAAATGGTATTCTTTCTTGCTCTAATGTGGTTTGTCATAACATTTGTTTTTTGTTTTGTTAATTTGCAGTCCATAGTTTTTGCATATTCTAATGATTTCTGTTGTCATCCCTGTATGTGTACAGCTCTTGTGGAAATAATGACTTTATCTTCCCAAAAAAATCTAAAATTGCTTAGGAGTTGTTCATATATCCTTAAAACATATTTTTTCTTCTAGTTCGTCTTCTGAAAAATTAAAGTGGGTGCCTTTATCTTACTCCTCTTGTTTTTCTAAATTTACATCTTTTACACTCTGTTTTAATTTGTACTACATTCATTTTTTGTATAGGTTTTTGATAGTCTTAATAACGTTTGAATTAATATTTTGGTTTTTCAAGGATGTCCATATTGTATTGTGTTCAACAGAGTCAAATGGCTTACTGAAGTCCATAAGTAAAAAGTATATTGGTTGTCGAAATACATTACACTTTTCTATTAATTGATTCATCATCTGTAGGTGGTCTGTCTTTGACTAAAAGCTCAAATAACATGCTTGAAATTACAGGGATATAGTTGTAGTTTACGTTTTAAATAGCATAAAAGCTTTTCTTGATTTATATACAATACATATGTAGTTTGTTTAAGGAATTTATTTGAATGCCTTTCTAAAATACTCGATAAAGTTGAATTAAGGCCTCATCAAAGCAAAACAATCGTATTTGCGTCAGAAAGTGATCTTTGTGTTGTCTGGGACGTAGCCTTGCGAACGTTATCTTTAAGTTCATCTTTAAACATCAGAGTATTAGTCTTCCAAGCTTATTTCAGTCCGCGCTATAAACATTTGATTCTCAGTTGCTTGAACACATTACTTGAATACATTATTTGTAAGAATTCATAAAACTTAATCATTTTGTATCGTGTGCAAGAATCTTAATGGCCGTTGCAAGAAAATTTGAAAGAGATAAATAGTGTGAGGCCCTAGTTCACACAGAACAGGGGTGCCAGCACGTAACTTGATACAACCGAGTTATAAGTCGATACAATCGAGCATTGGCAGCATATATTTTGGCTCAATCGAGTGTCCTCGATTGTTTCACCAGATTTGGCAGTACACAAACTTCAAATTGACGTTTAAAACAAAAGTTTTCACTCGACAGAAATTAGTTATCTTCGGCAGTGATTTTTGTATGAGAATGGAAAAACAAAATAATATTTCAATAAATAAAAAACAGACTGAGATTTTGACCAATTTTATGAGTTCTCACGTTGATTTAGCGAGGGGAATTCTTAAAACTACCCAAGGGAGGAAAAAAAGCAATATGCTGTGGGTTGGTTTGGTTACTCCCACTGGCTAGGAAATTTAATTAAGCTGTAGAACTGGTGGAACTGATGTTCTTTTCTGTCTTCTGGAAGATCTTACGAGCTGAGTATCGCGTGAAAACATTCCTTGTTGACTCTAAACTGCTGCGCAAAGCTAAAAAAAATTGTTTTACAAATGTTATACATAATCTTTCTTTTCTTTTTGAATATTTACTCATTTTCACTCAATTAAATGGGTTGCTATTATCTCTCAAATATCTTATTTTGATTTTAGCACAGGACAATTCTTCGCCTTCACTTTCACTCTCCGAATCAAAGAAAAACATTTCGAAAAATACTTAAAATTGAAACTAGAATGAAATAATTTCAAAGAAAATTCATTTGACATTTCATTTTATAGTTCACAATGACTTTTTTAAGTAAAAGTCACAATGGAACTCGTCTCAAATTACGTGCTGTCAAAAATAATTTGTTTCGAGTTGATCGACGATCGACAATCTTCGATTGTATCAAGTTACGTGCTGACACCCCTGTAGCGCCACCTTAAGAAGAAAAAGAAAAGAACTTGACATACCTAATATTAATGGAATTAAAAGAAATGTTTTCTAAAAAAAAATTTGTTCAAAATGTTTCAAAGCTTCTTTATGTCATATACCTTAAAAACGTGTTTAAAATTATACCATTATATTATCTCCATTCTAAATTTTGAAACCCTATTTTTCTAACACTTTTCCATGGAAAATATATAATATCAGGCAACCCTCACGTTTAAAAAAAAAAATAATATTATTACAAAAAGGTGGATTGAGGTTTACCTATAATCATATCAGCAAAATAAAACATCATTCCCATGATGACCTAGTGTCAGCACAGCATGAATAAGCTGTTGCTCTACTTCTAGCCTAATGAAAGGCTATCCAATAATAACCTCTTTTAATATTCATGCATAAGTTGTTATCCTTAAGCTTCTTCATAATACTATCACAAAACAAACATAAATAAATAAGTACAAAATAAAAAAAAAACAAAAACACCAACCTATCCCATTTCAATTCATCTCACAGTTGATGAGTGTCGAAAAGGTCACTTAATATTATATGACCTCTCCCTCTCCCCCTGTACCTTAACATGTAACATGTTCGTTCAAAGTGTGAAAAGTGAGAATTTCAGCAAATTGCCGGAAGGTTACCTTTAATGGAAATGAAAAAAAAAATGTGAAACAACCTACATCCCCTTTTTTTCATCTATAACACTTTATTTTTTTGAAATTTTTGTGTGAGTGTACCTTCCAAACCCTCAGAAAAAAAGGTATACCTACATAATGTAGACAAGGGTAACAACACCACGAAGAATTTGCCCTGAATGACGATTTAATTGAGCAACCCAATCACTTTTCATCTATCCAAGTGGAAACACACAAACCCTTTTTCTGACTCAAAAAAATTGGAAGGAATTCAAATCGACGACCGACGCACGACGACAGGACTTACTTTATTTTCTTCTTTTCTTTTTATTTGTGTTGATAAATTAATCCTGTTTGAGTAGGTGTGATTTTTCCTTGCCTCTGGAGTCTGTAAACCGATTTTTACACTTAGATATGATGGTTCAACAAAAAATGTGAAATAAGACAAATCAGCGGCTTAGCATCAGTTAAGTTCTACGTTCAACACACACAAAAATTCGAAATTCACGTGGGGTGGATATCCTGATGATGTTGGTTGTAGACACTATAAGGGAAGGAATTACGTTCATTATGCATTTGAAAAACCACTTAATTCCTTTAATTCAATATTTGTTATGACTCATGGGGAAGGCTATGGATAGGGCTATGGGCTATGGGAAAAGCATTGTAAACCAAACCAGCCCACAATGTTCTCCTCGCACTCTCTTTCGTTTTTTATGATTTTGGCTTCTGTATACAGTCAACCACTGTATTCATAGAAATCGAGAATTCATTGTGTGTTGGTTTAGAAAAAGGATAACAAAAGTGTTTGCCGAAAAAAAAAATAAAATAAAGTAGATTGTGTCCTTCATCCCCCTGGTGATGATGACGAGCTACATACTCGATTTGTACCGTTTTCTTCCTTATTGTATGACAGTACGAGTAATGTAATAGCACTTGCATTACTCAAAAATATATATATATTCGCTGGTAGGTAGGTTTAGGTTTAGATAGATATGTATATTAGTATTACATGGTTTTTGGGATTTTGGGATTGAGTAAAAAACCACGTCATCGTTGTTACGCATGTCGTCAAACGTTTAAGTAGTCATTTTGTGACGAAACAAAGAGAGAGTAAGAGTAGAAAACACCCCAAATTTTATTTTACACACTGTTGCTAACGTATTCTTAGAACATCAGTATTCAGTTTTGAGGATTTGCAAAAAAGCCGGCTGGTAGCTATACAGAAAATATGTTGCGTATTCAAAGAGAATCCTGCCTTTTGGCTTTTTTTTCAATCGCAGGATATTTTGTATTTGTATGATAGTTTTGCTCAAGAGAAATACTCTTTGAGTGCAAATTTAAGTTGTTTATTTTAAGTTAGTTAAATATTTGCACTCATTTTTTGAGAAGAAATTTAAAGGAAAAATTTGTCAGATTTGTTCATACATATAATGAGATAGAAACCACGTTAATCTCAATAAATTTTGACAATAGAACTACCTGTCAATCTATTTGGTTAGGATTTCTTTTTCAAGGCTCAAGACCCCAAAGAATATAAGTTTTTTGTTTTCTAGTGGTTTTGCTGTAGAACCACAACATTGATACTTTTCTGAAATGTTCCGAGAGGTTTCATGACGAAAACCAAATCCATTAGTGCAAGATGTAATTGACACTTTCGGGAACAAAGGGTTAAAAGGTTGCCCAAATCATATATTTTTTAAGGATTAGGATGTCCTGAATTCGAATCTCGTTTTAAGTTTACGTTTTCTATCACATCAGCTTTTTAAAATATGCCTCTTTTAAAATGTTTTTTTTTTTTTGTTTTAATACTCAACATAACCCTTGACAATAAATTTGATTTTGCAAAGTAAAAATGTTTGTTTTCAAGATACAGTTTAAATCATTTTAGGGTTTTACTTATTTTTTAGAAATTCTCATAAGTCATGAGTCTTTATTTGACACTATACCCGTGTTTTGTTGGAAAATCTATCAATAGTATAGCAGGATTTTACACGAATAACAAAAACAATATTCGTAGTATGAATACTACCGATAAAAGTTAAAGTAGAATCTTACTACGGATGGGTAACTTACTTATCCACCATTTCTTGTTCAACACAGTTTTGACTGCAAAAATATCCCGTTAAGTAGTGTATCTTGTTATTCATCTAATGCTTTGTCACCAGCTAATGTTTTAAATAATCACTGTTCTTCAAAGTGTTTTAGTATCGAGCAAGTCTTCGAATACAAATATCTTGGTTTAAC
This sequence comes from Eupeodes luniger, assembly GCA_951509635.1. Classification (NCBI taxonomy): domain Eukaryota; kingdom Metazoa; phylum Arthropoda; class Insecta; order Diptera; family Syrphidae; genus Eupeodes; species Eupeodes luniger. Next base: position 127,155,977 of record OX608075.1, on the reverse strand, counting down.
TATTGATAGCAAAATAAACTGGAAAATTCACACTTCTGCATTAAAAAAATATTTGTTATCAACTACTTATATTATGTTTCACTTGAGGAAACTTTGTTGTAGAAAACTTATGGAAACAATCTATTATGGACTGGTTCAATCCAAAATACAATACGGTATAATTTGTTGGGGTGGTACTTTTAAAAACAATTTACAACCTCTGATAGTTTCTCAAAAACATATATTAAGAACCATGCACAATTTCATCTTTGCACAATTCTCATCTTTTTTTAAACTTCTATACCTCGGTAGCACCTAGACTTTTTAACGCGTTACCTTTTGACATAAGAAGAATTCGTTCTGCTCATCTATTCAATAAAAACATTAAAAAATGGCTTTTTAACTTTGATTTTGAAGAAGTCAATAACATCATCAGAATTATGGTTTAAATTTGTATATTCACATCAAATTTCCCTTACCAAAAAAAAAAAAAAAAAAAAAAAAAATAATAATAATCTTAGATTTTCTTTCTCATACGATACCCCACAACACTTCTTTATGTAATTCCAATTTAAATTTATGATTAAGTTATACTTATTTGGTACTTTCGACTCTTGTCATAGGACAACAGATTGTACCTTCCTTTTCGTTCTCTATTATGAAAAACACTTATAATTAGTTTAAATATAGTACATTTACAAAATTTTTTATTTTTAATCAAGATGTATTCAACTAATTGTAATGTTTGAATTTTATATTGCCTATATTTAATGTAAAAGAAAAAGTAAATAAACTGAACTGAACTGAACTGAACTGGGTTTTTGACATTTATACGAGTCTCGAATGGATCTATCTCGATGGTTGTGTTCGTTGAGTAGTTGTGCATTTGGAATCATGTGTTTTCCATTGAGGAAAAAATCAATCTGTTGCTGTTGATATTATTTAGTTTTGTTAGTGAAAATCATTAAGTTTTGCTATGTTTCCACCAAAGGTTTATCTCAGTTTAGATTAGATAAATCTATTTCGTGTTTCCACCGCACAAGAAGATTTAAAAATTATTAAGTTTGACAGCACTTTCTAAAATGCAAATGGTGTTTCGATGTTTCTTATGAAGTGCAAGTGAGATAGTTTGATTCGTGTTAAACAATGAAAAATTGAATAGTTCAGCAATTTTTTTTTTTTTAATTTGTTTAAAACAAAACTATATTTGTTGTACACAAACATGTAAATAAACAGACCATAACGCATTATCTGTAAAACCAACTCCTCCACACAGGTTTTTCTTCACAAATGTTGACTGGACTCCAATCCTTTACCAGAATCGAGGCGAATCAAGCTCATTTCAACTCGATTCAGGTATATAAAGAATTTAGGCGAGCTTCAAGCTCGCTTCAACACCACATGTTAATGTAGTAGTCTACGAACAAACCCCCTTCTTGAAGTTTTTATTTTATGTCAAATTGTTTGGTTAAAACTTTGAAATCGACTATCACATTACACAGACGTATTTTCTTGATTTTGATAGTCAACTATCAAAAATCAGCTTACACGATTTTACCCCTGGTCTGAATTTCGCTATTTTTTTTTTTGGAATTTTTTGATAAACTATTCTGGCAAATATTCAATTGTATCAACTTTTAAATATAAAAACCGGACTACTGCGGATCGTTTTTTGGCAATTTTTCACTGTACTATATATAGAATACCAAAAAAACATGGCTTATAATAAAGTTTTTAGCAAAACTTAAATTTAACATAATATGTACTTTCGTATTTTTGGGAAATACGATTTCCACTACGAATTTAGATTTTAACTATCTGCTTAAGTTTTAAAAATACCCGTTTTTAACATTTTTTTAAAAGTATTTTTTTTTAATAAATTTCAAAAACTTGATATGAAATTACTTTCAATACATTTTGCTTTTTTTTTCTAAATTGAAAACCGTTTTGGCACAAATGGTTCAACGTTTCTTTAAGATTAATTTTGACACACTTGAAATCTTACAACTTATGAAGATTTTTCAAACATTTTATGAAATTGAATAAATATTAAACTGAATATCGAAGAAAGGGTTTATAGATTTGGAAAACCATCATTAGATATCCTCAAAAAGCCTTGTACTTGTACCTAGTCAAGTCATAAATACTGATACAAGTCTAAACGCATCTTTATATAATAAACTATTAATAGAACATTCTTTACGTTAACCGTTATTTAAGCACTGTTACGTTTATGCTTCATTTTCGGCGTAAAAGTTTTTTATTTTCAGTTTAATAATCATGGAGTGGGGTGACAACAAAAAGAGTATTGTAATTGGGATTTTAAAGTGTAATGTAGAAAAAGGTGATATCTTTCGAAACTTGAATCCGCTGGAAATCACGCTTTGTTTTTTTTTGACCGCAAAAGATCACGCCATCAACGCACTGTGAAGACTCCGCTAGCCATCAAAGCCGCGTAAGCTCGAATCAGAAAGAAACCATTAAGAAAACAGAAAATCTTGTCGCTAGAAATGAGTATCTCTCAGAAATCCATGTTTCGCATGATTAAAGAAGAACTGGGACTCAGTGCCTACAAAAGTCACACTGAACACCTGCTTACAGTTGCATTGAAGCAAAAACGTAAGCAAAAATCCAAAGCCCTGCTCATACGCACGCGAAAAATGCTCATCGGCAAAAGGTCTGTTTAAGACATTTCTCGCACTAAAAGTTGGTCAAATGTCAAATTTGAGGAGTGGGAATCAAGTGCACTCGCAGAGAGAAAGCAAACTGTCAAATTGTCTGGAACGATTTTTGCATCAATTTGCTCGAGTTTAGATCATTTTTTTAGCGAAAAAAAATATACTCGAGCAGAGTTACCAAAAACTATTGATAAATTTTAATTAACTTAATCATGAATAAGAATCCAATAAAATAAATATCAACAAAAGTAAACTTATATTTATTTAAAATAAAAATAAAATTATTCCTTAAATTATGAAACTTAAATGAGTTTTTTTCTCAAAAAAATCACTACAATTTTTTGAACGATATTCACATTTACCAAAACTAAGTTGGGTAACCCTTAGTCAATAGTTTTTTTTTCTTCTGTGAACGTCGAATCGAATTTGACAGCCAGCTCAGAAATCGCCGGAAGAAATTTCTCGGACTAAATCTGGCAAAAAGGGAAAAATGTTTTACTCTCGCGCGCTCTCTTTTGTAAGATTTAAGACTAGAATAGAAATGACTAAAACTTTCAGTCTAAAACTTTTTGAAAATAGGTGTGGAACACACTGAAATTTTATTTCAACGACGAAGCATCATTCAATAAACAGAACGATCAAGTTTATGCCCCGACATGAAGAAAAGAGTCTGATTTCATATCGAAAGATGCCACTATCCCGCAAATTCAATGGTATGGTGGATTTACCAACTTTCAAAAGTTTATCAAGCAACAGTTTTGGAGGATGTCGTAAAGCCCCTCAATCAAAAAATGTTCGAAAACAAGCATTGGACATTTCAACAAGATTCTGCTCCATCTCACAAGGCTAAAACCACTCAAGAGTGGCAGAGAAAAAAATGTACAGAACATCATATCACCGGAAGATTAGCCAGCTGGAAATGCAGACCTTAAACCTTTGGCTTACAAGCTGTGGTCCGTCTTAGATGGAATAGCCTGCTCTACTCGACATCTAATAACATTGAGTTGGTAAAGAGATCCCTTGTTCGTGCAGTGGACAATTTTACAATGGATGAGGTACGTGCTGGTCGACGATTGGACGTTAATGAATTCCCTAATAAATGACACAAACAAGTACTTAAAAACATCAGCGCATTATAATTCGGCATTAACATTTCGTTGTATCAGCATTTATGACTAGACTAGAAGCCTGCTGGGTTCTAAAAGGTGTCTTATTTTTTCCTTGGAAATATTCGGGCATAGATTTCTCGAGCTTTTAGAGCCGATCATATATTGTTTGCAATTGTGAATTTTTCCATTTATTTGATCTTGGGCCTGTAAATCATTACTAAGGTTGGACTCAAATGAAGCATTAATCGGTTTTTGTTCAATTTGTCTGCCTTTTAATTCCTCTAAATGTCATTTTGTACTGAGACCTAAAACCCAACGCAGGGTATCCTTGTTGGCTTTGCTGAGTAAACGTATAGTTTCCATTGATTTCTTAGTGATACTTGGTAGAGATTTCCTTGTTTGCTGCCTGCTTAGATGTAGATGCAGATGCTAGTAAGATGTAAGTGAAACTTGTAATTTTGCATATTCATAGATGTTTGCTAAACTCTTGCTAAGTTGTTACTAAGCAAGTCCAGAGTTTAGGCTATTTATAAATAAATTTAAACCTAAGTTTAGGGCTAAACCTGTGGTTTAACTATAAACATAGGAAATGTTGTGTTTAAGTAGTTATTATCACATCCAAATGCCATATTTGATTTTTGTTTGTGAATTGAAAAGCTCAAAATGTATATTATAAAAAATAAATTGTACGTAAACTTAGGTTAGGTTAGGTTGAGGGGCTGACAGTTGATGTCTTAACCGTCACACTTAGATCAATACTGATCCATTGTGATACCCGTGAGTATTGATACTCAAGCTAATAAGAAAAACCTGTGTTCAGTTAGTCAAGCCATTTAGAGGCTTTGACGAAGTTCAGAATGTAAGTACCTGGCGTACTAGAGAGTTCTTTTAAATCCCCAAAGAAAAAGTTGCCAAGCAGTTTCTTCCTTTGATGGGAGAGTGCGGGACAGTGACACAGAAAGTTCGAAGTGTCTTCATGCACCTCCTCGTCACCGCATCCTCTGCATAGATCATCTGAACTACCTAACAGATTATGTCCGGTGATTATGCTTACAAGAGATCGAAGTGATCCCTTTTGTAGCTGCATAATTCTTTCCGTTCTTTGTTTGTTAAAACAGGGCCAGATCTTTCTTGTAGTACCGCAGGTGTCAAGAAGGTTCCACCTTTCATCGGCCTTAATAGTTATTCTTTTTGAGATTTCTTGTTTTAAATAACAGGTAGGGGTGCTAACTAGCTGAGCTTGGCTTTCGTCAAGCATTGACCCTAATCTTGCTAATTCATCGGCTTTCTCGTTGCCTAGTATATCGCTGTGGCCTGGGACCCAGCAGAGTCTAATATTGTGCTGTGCGCCAAGAACCTTAAGCTCTTCGCGGCAGCATGAAACAAGCTTTGATTTTACCTCAGTTGCAGTAATCGCTTTTATTGCCGCTTGGCTATCAATGTAAAAGGTGATATCAGCTCGTGGTATCGCCATCATTGATACCTTTTTAGCAGCTGTTGTCACTGCCAGGACCTCCGCTTGGAAGACGCTGCTGTATTTTGGAAGCCTAAGCGAGGCGGTCAACTTGAGAGATTCAGAATAGAAGCCTGCCCCTGCACCAGTGTCCATTTTAGAGCCATCAGTATAGATAGCTATTGACGACTCACTGGAGTATGGTATATTATCTATCCATTCCTCTCTGCTTGGGATGGCAGCCTGGAATGGTTTGTGAAAATCAAGTTCGGGTATTTTATAGTCTGCTGTAGTACTATGACCCATAACTTTATGAAGGATCTGGGCATGTCCTGTGGAACTGTTTATCCAGACTTTAGTTTGACTAAGTCTCAGGGCACTTTTGGCCGCAGATTCTTGAACAAAGAGGTCTAGGGGAATCAGATTGAGTATAACTTCCAGTCCCGCAGTTGGAGTGGATCTCATTGCTCCCGTAGTGCCAGTGCACGCAAGTCTTTGAATTTTTGTCAAAGTTTTTAGGTTCGTGCTCTTTTCTAAAGCTTTCCACCATACTAAATTACCATAGGTTAGTATTGGTCTAATTATTGCCTTATACATCCATCTGATAATTTTAGGGTTTGGTCCCCAGGTTTTCCCGAAAATTCTATTGCAGGAGTAAAAGGCAATCGATGCCTTTTTGAATCTATCTTTGGTGTTTAGGCCCCAATTTAGTTTTTTATCTAAGATCACACCGAGATACTTTGCGTGATCAGAGATTTTAAGAGGGCAGCCTTCAATTGAAGGAGTTTTAAAATCAGGTATTTTGCGCTTGTTAGTAAATAGCACTAGTTCTGTTTTAGCTGGATTGACTGTCAGCCCACAGCTCCTAGTCCATTTGCTTACCAACGAGAGGGCGTATTCGGTTTGTTCACTGATAATGGGTAGGAACTTGCCATTCGCTAGTAATGCAAGATCATCAGCGTAGGCTATTATCCTTACTCCACTTGATTTCAATTTAGAGAGTATGCCGTTCATGACAAGAACCCAAAGTAGCGTTGAGAGAGCCCCACCCTGAGGGGTGCCTCTGGATGTGGTTACTCTTACCCTTTCTTCCACTAGCTCAGAGTTAATTTGTCTCTTTCTGAGCATACACATTATCCACTGTGTTATTGCTTTTTCGACTTTGTGGTCGTCCAAGGCTTGCTTCACTGTTTCGTTCTTCACATTATTGAAGGCTCCCTCAATATCCAAGAACGTTGCAAGGGTGTATTCCTTGTCATGCAGTGATTTTTCTATGACGCTGACAACACGTAAACGTAAACTTGCTAACCAAAAAAATGACGATTGAAGCAATTGAAGAAGATATGAATATCTTAGAGGAGTTTGAGTTATTTGGTGATCTACAAAATATGGTGTTGGTGTAGGTTTGGCGTTGCTCATTTTTTAAATATAATAAAAAAAAATTACGACTCTGCAAATAACTAAACATCCAAAGCTTATCTAACTGTCATGTCACTTCGTTGGTCATGCTTCTTTATATAACTGGTAAAACTTAACAGTTTCATGAAATTTTTTAGCTGCTTTGTTTATTTCAAACGGAGAATCCATGAAAAAAACCGAAAACCCTTCTAGTATGTTTTCATGGTTTGTACATTTTTCTCCAAGGTCGATTTTATAGAAATCGAGAAAAGGATTAAAAACAGTTACACAAAAATATTCTTTTGTACTTTGAACCGAAGGGTTTGAACGATTCTTTTGTCGGTTCACTATCTCTTATGTTTTACGTGAATGTCAAGGACTTAAGCTATTTTTTTTTTGCATCTTCAAACACTTTCGAGAATGAGCCGTCTTCTGCCCGTTTAATTTTTAATTGGACCCTTAAATCTTTGGCGAGATCCATAGCTTGGACCAAGTCTAAATTCACTCTTTGAAACTTACGACTTAATGGCAACGAAAGTTGGTAAACCATATTTATAACATTTAAGTTGTGGGTGTGGGCTTTTGTGCTATGTGATAGAAAGCTGGATGGAATCTCTTTTTCTTGCATGTTTACCTATGGAAAGAAATTCAAAAGATTAGGCGATTTGTCGAAATAAAAACATTTCTTTCATATAAAGTTGACTGTATTTTTCCCGTAGAATGTAGGTATAGAATATACAATTGACAATGCTTCTAGGAATCCTGTGAGTAATAATAAAACTTAATTTACGTAGGAATTAGGTACTAAATTTCAGAGTGCGTTTCTTTAACTTATTTAGCTCATGACTGGTTATGTTCAACCCCCCCCCCCTAAATAAGCTACTGATGAAATGGTAAACCAAACTGAGCATTAATCCAATGACAGCTGTCAGATTAAAAACCACATGTCTAAAAAAAACACCTGTTATAAGAAAAAGTATGAAAGAGTGGAACTAAGTGAAACATACAAAAAAAAACCTATTAGCTCCTTATGAGTTATAACTTTCAACATTATTTATGTTCGGCTCTGTACTTATTGTCTAAGTTATTGAACTAAAATATTACCTAAAAACGTTATTAAATCGTTTGAAGCATAATTAGACTTCTCTCTAAAAGAAAAAAAAAACAAGAAAAAAAACAATAAACGTGCTATTTACGGTAGAAAATATAATAATTTTAATCGAATTACCTCTCAGTAATAAACTTCTCAACTCAAGAAAAGACACTTTACGAGTACTAGCTTAATTTTTTACTTTGCACATTAACCTACAAACTCTTTGCATCTGCAGTTTGATAAATCATCCAGTACAGTATTATTCCCTTTCTATTGCGGGTTCGTATTGCGTTTCTCTATTGTACTGCCACGGAAATTAACTCATGAAGCTTAAAAAAAAGTCCAAACAAAATTGAAGAAGAAAAAAAAGATACAAAATAATTAAAGAAAAAGAAAAGATTTACACCCGAAGTAATGAAATAAACGTGGTGACACTCCAATAATAATCAAAGCATGCAATATACACTACAGCTAGCAGCGCCAAAGCCAGGCCAACTTAACCAACCATCAGCCAAATGAAGAAGGAGGAACAACTATAGCATCCACACTATATTCGTGTTGCGGTGGATGGCGTCGTGTCGTATTCGTCGTCATCGTTCTTTGCTGCCACCGATGTTGGTTGCCGTAGCTAGTTGCAACTCTGTTAAGACAGAAAAAAAAGAAACCAAATCTGAAGCATTCCTCTTTTCTTCGGAGCCGAAATTGCCCAAGCGGAAACACAATTGAGGAAAAAGTAGGTTGAGACTGCGCGAAGACCATTTCCAGAATTGTTTCGTTATATTAGCTCTTTTTTTCTTTCTTCCTTTGCTTCGGAGCCGATCTACCTATCGCCATAACCATAATGGATCTTTTCTTATAAACTTCTTTAACTGATGCATTTTTCGATTTATTGTTTTTTAGTTGAAATCTTTCTCTTTGCATGCGCGAGTGGAACAAATAAGGTCGCGCGAAAGTAACAAGTCCCAAGAGACTTCTTTTATTTTAATTTTTTTTTTGGAATTTAGCAAAACCTTTCAAAGAAATCTCTTTTTTAAGTTTTCTGGCAGGACAGGAGGCTAAGCAGAGAGCCTTTCCCTTTAGAACCTACTTGTGTCTCTCTCTTTCACTCTCACTCCAATTCAAGGAAGAAACATAAAAATTATTCATTCGAGTTCAATAACATCTGATCATTTTGTTTTTTGGTGGTGGAAGTCGTTACACGATCAGCCGAGGCTCTTGAACCTGAGACACTCCTTCGATTTTGGGTTTGACTGCACGGAACGGCCGGCGGCGCGAGTGTATCGAATGACATATCAAGAGGATCCTGTTATGCAAACGCGTAACAGACAACAACAATAAAAAAAACAAAAACGAAAAACGAAAAACAGAGCATTCAATTGTCAACGTAAAAGGATCGATGAATCCTTTTATGGATTTTTGGTATTTTGTTTGCTTGGAGCAGCATAATGTATGCATTGTCTTTTTTTCATTTTTCAGATTTTAGAGATTTTATTGTCACTTTAATAAGAATCTATAGATTTTTGTATTATGTTGTTTTTTTGTGTGGCGACAATTTTGTCACTTTTAAAGCGAAAATCAGTCAGGCTTGCAAAAGAATGCAATCTTTTGGAAATGGAATTATTACTAATTATTTATTGAATTTAACTTAAAGATTGCATTCATTGATTTCAAATAACGATTGGGACATCAAGTTTTGCAATTACCAATCATTTTGCCTTAAAAAGATTGCGGTAATTTTTTCTTAAATCATTTGACTGCAATCAATTGATTGCAATAATTTGAGACTTCTGAGTTCATTCTTAGCATTCACTTGAAGAGTTTGCATTCTTTCAAAGTATTTTCATTCACTTGGAGTTTTTGCATTCCTTTGAATTTTGCAATTACTTGAAATCTGCGTTCTTAAGTGAAATGTCAATACACAAAATATTCTGAAGTAGCCCATACACATCGCAAATAATTTTCGCTGTCAAACACCAATTTTCAATGTCAGACACCAAGAGATTCAAATCAAAATTTCAAATGAATATAGTGACATTTTACTTAAGTATGCAGAGGATTGCAGAGACTTCAAAAGAATGCAAAGATTTCAAGTGAACACCAAGAATGCATAAAAATGGCAAAATTTAAAGTCCTTTAGGAAATTTCAATGAATGCAATTTTGTTTTATAGATTTTTTTGAAATCATAAAATATTGCATTCCCAAAAGATTGCATTCTTTCCTACAAATTTATGTGCCACCTAAAGTTTTTCTCACTGGTACTGCCTCCAAGAGAAATTCTTGTCCTGAAAAGTGCTTTCTCAAATTAGACGTTCGAATTCGGCATAAAAACTAAAGGTCTCCTACATCTCTGAAATGACTCGCACACAAAAATGATGTGTTAGTCACTAGGGCCTGATTCTCTACGAACTGTTGCTAATTTGTTTATTTTAAATTGCCAAACTCGAATGAAAGAGATTAAACAGCACCAGAAGCGTAATGTTTCCAAAAACTATTTTTTTTTTTTAACTTCACATTAGAATCAATAATTTTTTGTCACTGAACGTTTAAAAATTCCGATAATTTACTGAAAAGTCATTAAAACTTCAACACTAATCACGTCAAAAGAGTTTTATTTTCGAAGGATAACCTGCATGGGTTATTGGGGATATTAAATTACAGTTTAAATAAAGCTGATTAAAAACAAGGTACAATTTGAAAGTCATTTAAGTAAGTTTGATTATAGCATCTTCATATTTAATAACATTTTAATAAAATTTAACCAATTAAATCAACAGTACTCTTATGGAACATGAAATTTTAGTATTACAATGACAGATTTGCTGGCGGCCGCGGCGCTGGTGATTTTCACACATTCCAAATTATAAATTCTCTTACAATAAGTTCCTTGATAGCTGCTTAATGCTTAGGCCCCTTTCACACCAAACGAATCCGAATCAATCAGAATCACTCCGAATCACTCCGAATCAAGTTGAATCTGATTCGTCATCTCCACTCTTTCACACCAGCTGAATCAACCTGAATCATAAATCGCACTTATTTTCTTTAACTTTTAAAATTAATAACTCCACCTCCATCTCGTATGGTTGTTGATTCAAGAATCACCGGACGAGGAATCTGACAGGTTGAATCAAGTGCGACCTCGAATCAAACCTGATTGAACCAGATACGTCCGGTCTGAAGGCGGGAAAAGAATCCCTTCACATTTAAATGGAGCGCTCGAAGCCGAATCTTGGTCAATCAGATTTAACTTGATTCGGAGTGATTCTGATTGATTCGGATTCGTTTGGTGTGAAAGGGGCCTTAGGTGTCACTTCAGTCGTTTCTCTCCATGGGAGAAAGAGATAGAGAGAGAGAGACAATAATTCAACTCTTTCTTAATCCATGACCTCTGGCTCTGAGTTTCTGATTTCTGACATTTTAAATTATTACACCAATACCTCGATTTGCGTCGTTTTGTTTCGCGTTATTTCGAAGTTACGTCGATGCTGAATTAGTACTAATTTTTACTGTGCGTCGTTAGATTTTCGAAGTTGTGTTGTTTTGGGTTGCAGTCTTAAATTTGTTCTTGAATTACATTTTTTTTTTATTTTTTTAAAAGAGAGAGAGAGAGAGAGAGAGACAATAATTCAACTCTTAATCCATGACCTCTGAGTTTCTGATTTCTGACATTTTAAATCATTACACCAATACCTCGATTTGCGTCGTTTTTTTCGCGTTTTTTCGAAGTTGCGTCGATGCTGAACTAGTACTAATTTTTACGGTGCGTGTCGTTAGATTTTCGAAGTTGCGTTGTTTTGGTTTGCAGTCTTAAATTTGTTCTTGAATTACATTTTTTCAAATTTTTTTTAAAAGATGGCCATGACTTTTGATTTAAAATGCACCCCATGCCATCAAAACTCGGGGATTCCCTTTCTATCTAAAAGGCAACCCAACTGATGGGGCAAGATAAGCCTACCATGCTAGAGTTTTGCAAGAAATTCAACATTATGAAAGCCATAGAAATTATTTCCGATTCATGGAAGGAGGTTAAACCATCTTGCATGAATGGTGTTTGCCGCAAAATATGTGTTCACAAAATATGTGCAGCAGAAGTTGATGGTACACTAGCTGTTCTTCATGAAGTCTCTAACTCTAGCTGATAGAGAGTCTAATTTTGAAGGTATTTAGGAGTTAGACCGAAATGAATTGCTAACTTCGCACAACCGAGAATTGCCTAATGAAGAACTATTGCAACTGGAATCGCAATTTGCTAATAAAGAAGATGACAATAACCGTTCAGTATAGATATCTCGGACAAACAAGATTTAACCTCCAAACAAATTTCGAAAGCGATGTGTCTGATTGACGAAGCTATGGAGATTTTTTTTAAAACGATCCTGACAATGGAAGAAGTTTTAAAGTGTCTCAAGCTTCAAATAGCAATTGCTATAAGGAAACGTATTTGTTAAACAAAAAAAAGATGTTCAGCAAACATTGGACCGGTATTTTGATAAAGAAAGTAGATTAATGACAACAAATATGGACTCATCAGACAGTGATTTTTTTTTTTTTTATAAATTGATTGACTATTTTTTATTTTGTTTAAAGTGGATTTATTGTTTTGTTTTGTTTTGTTTTTTTTTTATGAATGTAATAAGATTTAATATTATTTTCGCTTTTAAAATGTTTACTTTGTTGAATTTTCTTTTTAAAAAGAAATATTTTCGTAATTTTGGAACCTATCTTCAATCTTTATATGGCTTCCCATACAAAATCATAATTCAATTTGCGTCGTGTTTTTTTGGAACGTAACCACGACGCACGCAAATTGAGGTATTGGTGTATTATGACCGTGCTCCAGATTTAGGTTTGGTTTGTTTCAAGTTATAAACTTCATCCTACTTAAAAACTAAGTAACTTTTTCATAAAAATGAGGCTGTTGAAATGGACAGTTTTGGCGACGATCTCTTAAGATGATATATAAACAAGATGTCAGATATCTGTCTTCGTACTTCTAGAGTCTTAAGATCAATTAATTTAAGGTGGTCTTGACATTGAAAATTGGGATGGGTAGGCCTCGAAGGGCAAAACTAAGGAAATGTCTTTGAAAGCTTTCAATTCTTGAAATATGTACGCATTGGTAAGGTCAAAATACTTAAGAGGCGTATTCATGGAGAGGACGAATATAGGTAATATAAAGAGATCGGGTAATCTAAGGGTTGACAAATTTCTTTGACTAACGTTTTACAAAACCGAGTACTGTATCTATACGAGCACGGAAATTTAGCTCTCGAGAGGAAATGGGTTGGTTATGGAGAAGGTATTAAAGGGATGAAGCTTTTACTCGCTTTCATGAAAAAGTAATTGACTGACAGCAGTTCCTTTACTACAGACTGAGAAACTGTCCAGGTTCAGTTGAATAAGTTAAGAATCATGCATACGGTGACCATATTTTTCGAGACAAAATAATGAACAGTACCCAAAAAATGAAAAATGTTGACCAGTTTTCAAGATTTTTTTTCATTTCATTGAGTAACAGTAAATAAATATAATATAAATCAGTTAATAAATATAGTATAATTAGGTCTATTTATAAAATAAACAAAAAAGGAACTTTCATCGATAATAAACAAAACACACATAAAAATAACACAGACTCTTAATCAGTCCCTAACTTATTCACAAAAGGAAATAAACAAAACCTTAAACTCTTTTATATCATATTGGCTATTCAAACAACTCTGACATCGAATTATAATATACTAGGCGACCCGTGCTCGCGTTGCTTCGCAAATTGTAACCACGAACATTTTTTGAATATTAGTATTAGCATATGAAAAAATTTCTCAATTGGACTGAGCATATTTTCTACAATAATATTAATTTTAGTTTATATGTACATATATACGTACCGTATCTAATTAGATTTCACACTTGAAAAAAAAAAGAGTTTGTTCATGTTCATCTGCTCATGTTCAGTGCAGTGCAACTGACTTAACCTACCCACATTTGTGTGCTCTTTTTATCGACGTCATTGTAAGTACCTTCTTCGAGTTATTTGTAAAGAAAAATTTTACTTAATTTCAGTTTTATTGTTCGAGGAAGTGATACAAAATTGGTAATTCAAGCTATTATAATAGAACTTTTTTTATTTTTAAATTGGAAGAATTATAGTCTATTCACTTCCTCGAACCAGAAAAATAAAAAAGATCTAATTTTTCTTTAGATAAATCGGCATTTCATGTGCACGGCACTGTAGTTAATTAAATGTCCATAGTAACTCAAAAAAAAAGAGCCCACACTGCTCAGCGATGTGACTATAGAATTAGAGAAACAAAAAAATAATGTGTGTTTGTAATTTAGTTGATGAACTATACAAACAAAAACAATACAGAAAAATTGAATATGTAGGTAGGTAGGTGAGAGAAAAAACGTAACTATTAAATGGAACACATATTAAGAGAGAACATGGGAAGAAAAGAAAATTAAAAATGTTGGAATGATAATGAAATGAAACAAAGCAGCGACCTCGCGATTGTGATGGAATCTAATTTCCTGGATAAAATAAATTCGAAAAGTTTATAATTTTATAATTTGTTTTTATTTATTTCTCAGGTTGTATGTTTAACTTAGAAGTGATTTTAGGCTTAAAATTTGCGCAACAATATTGACTTTATGAAGCAATGCTAATCTTTGTCGATTATTGTACAGGTTTTAAGATATGAGTGGTTGTATAAGTCAACTAATGAAAAAAAATGGACAAAAAATGTAAAATTAATAATATTTAAGTTTGGCAAATAATTAATGAAAAAAAATTAAAGCCATAAACACTCTCATAACAATATAGAAAATAATGTACATTAAACATTAAACTTAACTCCACTTTGTCCCAGGAAGGAGTGTAATTCTTACTCTTCATTTATTTTTGGAGTGAAGGGTTTTTCAACAATGCAATAATTCCAACAGTCGGAGTGCATTCTCAAAATTACTTTTGGAAAATGCCATAACTAGTCCAAATGCAAAAAAGATGAGTTTCATTCACATTCACTGAAAGTTTTTTTTACCATTGCCATGGCCAGTAAAACTCAATGGTAAAATTAATTTCCAGTGGTGAGTCATCATTGTGCGCAAGTGTAGAGTATTAGCTTAACTTCCCCTGTATGTTGGGATGTATCATATGATCTGATTTTTGTAATTGTGAGAGTAGGAATTGTTCCGAAAAAGAAAGACTATGAATTATAATGTAAGGGTACGTTTTCATTAAACATTTAATGGTTTTCGTGCTTAGGCTTTCCTTAAAAAAAAAAATCATAAAATAATGAACAAATAATGAGCAATTTCTAAAAAAATGAACATTTTTATGTTTTCCGACACAAAATATCAGTGTGCTTTCTTCTCTGAGAAAATTGTTCAACAGAAATTAACTGTTAATTGTAACTTATCTTACCATTGTCTTATTAAAACATTAGCAACATTAATTATTATACTTTTAGAAATGTTCACATTCTGTTGAATTTGTCATCAACGCTGGTGTTCCACAAGGAAGTCGTTTGTGTCCCTTATTATTTCTCTATAGAAATTAAAAAGCCTTTCTAGAATCTCGACCATTTTCGTTCATTAATTAAAGTATCTCATTACATTAGCTTCCGCATATACATATATGTATGTAAGTATGTATAATGTTCGAGTTCACATCTAATCTTCTATATACTTTAACATTCAAGCAACATTACTTCAATCAACTACTGAAATTGCTAAAATTAGTCTTCTAATAATGTAGCTTGTTGCTTTATATTGTATTATCTCTGATCAAATCCAGAGCAGTATCTCTCTACTCGGTCAATGGATGGATTTTTTGTTTTTATTTGTCGGATTAAACTTCATTAAAATTTTTAATTACAAAGAATAAAAAAAAATCCTACTTCATGCAATTCTGCAATCACTGACATCATCAGTGTTGTGTGTAACAGACATACCGGTCCCATGACCAGACCATCTACTATGTAATTTCTTTAGTTCTAGCTCTAGCTGATGTTGATGGTGATACTGAGGCTGATGCTGAAGCTAATGCTGCCGACAACTCTCGGCTAATCGTTTGAATTCAATTTGATAAATTTGTCCATTTAACGCAAATACATAAATATCCAACCCAAATTACTTACAATTTTATCTGGTACTCTCTTTACTCGTCGCGTTTGCGTCCGCGTCGTCGTGATTTATAAAAGATCCTGGAGGTAGGAATATCTACGAAGTATACTGCATCTCTGAAAAATAGGTTCGTTGCAACTAATTTATTTTTAAACGCCCAAACATAAGACTCTTTTTCCTATCTCGCATACTGACAAAAACAGAGCTATCACTTGTAATGGGAACTTGTAAAGGGACAGGTTTTGATGCTTCTTCTTGTTTCTTGACTTTTTGTAAATCTTTGTTGTTGTTTTTTTTTGTTTTAACGACAACGACAACGACAACGACAACGACGACGACGACCATCATCCGCATCGAGCCCCATTCATCCATCCATCCATCCATTGCTCAAGCTATAATCCATCCTGCACCTCCTTCGCCTACACACACGCAACATGTACGATAATCCCATGAAGATCCCGATCCCGAGGATAAATATAAATTTCGATCATTTATTTAAATTAATCGACTTCTTTTCTAGCTGCAGCAGCATCAGCAACAGCAGTGGCAGCCAGCCATAGCAGCCTCGGAGGGATCAGCATCAGCATTAGCATCAGCAGTGCGTTCCATTCTGTTGCTAGAGAGACTACTTCTTGCATGTCATCAGTCTGACACTTTGTTCCCCTTTGCGCCGCCCTGAGGCTTGTTGCACCAACAAAATGCATGGTGTTTTGGATAATGCCCCAAAAGGAGTGGCTCCGATCACTTTTCCCTCGCTTAGTCTCGATCTCGATTCTTGGCCAAGATGCAGGGCTCTTCGACTATGAAAGAAAAAAAAAAAAAAAAAAAACCAAGACGATGACGAAAACCAAAGACCAACAAAAACGACGTCGTCTTTTTCTTCTTCTTCTTCTTCTTCTTAATTTTTCGCCACAAACCCGCGATCCGACCGATCGTTCGACCAGAAAGTGGGGGCAAATGTGTGGCTATTTTTGGAGCTCCAATATTAATTATTGTGTACTGTGCGAAACCTTCTGTGCTTGATGTGCCTGCCTGGTATGCCTATATGCCCGATGCTCCATGCTCCATGCCCCGGTCCGGGTCTTTGACTGGAAGAGGCCGAATTCGAATTCGCGTAATTCCTGTTGTTGATGTTGATGCTGCTGCTGTATAGTGCTGTTGGACCAACTTATGGGATTTTGTGTGTATATAGTTTATGTACTCTAACGACGACGACAACGATGATGATGATGATGATCATGAAACCAGTACTTAAAATGGAGTCACAATCTGTTTTCATTTCATGGATATAGAAAGGAGTCTTTCTCTCCACAATGCTCCTTCTTCCCGCTACCGCTCGCTCGCTCTGTTACCAACCGGCAGCGCAGCGCAGTGCGCAGCGCCTCCAAGAAAGGAATTCGTGCTTTAGATCTCTTCTTTTCTTGTTGTAACTCTTGGGGTGCATATAATTTATAATACACCGTGTGTAGGTTGAATCTCGATGTGGTGTATATGCGTTCTTATTTTTATTTTGGTTGCAACGATTTTCCTGTTGGAAAAATGTTCACGATAATAAATATCAGTTATATTGGCTCCATTTCCATACCTCCTCTCCGCCCAAAAGAAAAACGAATAGAAACAACAGTTGTTGTCGGCCAATTGTCGAAGGGGAGCGGTAGCACGCGGTGAAACACTCGAAATTATTATATTTGGCTAAGCTTTCTTGCTTCTGTTGCTGTTGCTGGTGCTGCTTCCACCTCTCGCTTGCTGGAGCTGCTGTTTCTGTAGCTGCTGCTTTTACAATTGGCGTGTTGGATTCCGTTCTGGTGTAGCACGTACCGCACAACAGAATTGAAACGAATGGATCCATCCGACCATGTCCGTCCAAGTATAGAAGCAGCATATGGTGATGGTGATGTGGTGATGGCTGGCGGTATATTATAGGGAAAGATAGTTAAAGCTGTAGAAGAAACAACAACGAAAAACTATGACTCGAAAATGTATCCAATTGGTGGAATCATTACCATCTATCTATCACATCACCACCGTTGAAAACGTCTTCGGCGGCGGCGCGGCCAGCGTCATCATCATCATCATCATCATAGTCGGCGGCGCGGCGGTGCGGTGCGGCGGCGTTTATTCGTCAGTCAGTCATCGTTCATCATCGTCATTATTTTATTATCATGGTTATAACCATACTAATTTAACTCTGCATTAAACTCAGCCATTATTTAGAAATAATTTATTTCAAACTTCTTCAGTTGATTCTTTTCTTTTTTGTTTTTGCTTTTTAATGTTTGTTCCCTCTTTAACTGTGTTCCCTTCGCTGCCGCTTGTGGTAGAGGAGAGAATTTTTCGGATGAATAATTTTCAAGTATTCGCACTCAAAACTTATACCAAAAATAAAACAGTACAGTACAGTACTGTATTCAAGGCATGATATTATGATAGTTGCCAGTGTGGCCAATTAAGAAAGTGTATTAAAATTATGAAATATGTTTGGAAATCTTTTGAGTCTATAAAAATAAATCTTTTTAGTCTATAAAAGAAGGAATATTTTAACAAACCATTTTCAGTTGTTTTATAATCCATTGCCATCTGTTAATGGAGTTTGACAGATTCTGACTTGAGAGATAGGCAACAAACCATATTTTGACAGGTACAAATATAATAATTTGTTTAAAATGACCGAAGAAAATTTGTTCATACCAATATCAAATACATTTTTAATAAGCTACAAGGCAAAAACTGTCCTTTTCTTAATGAAACAATAAATCTAAACATTTTAAGTTTCCTGAAGACTGCCTCTTGCAAAAAACTGACAAATCCTTCAAGAGGAATTCTTTTCATAAAAAGTGGTTCTCAAATTAACCGTTCCAATTTGGCATTAAAAGTGTAGGTTGCCTCCATTCCTGACTATGCTTGTATACAGAAATAGTGGAGAGTTATAAGCCACTAGGTTCTGGTTCTGTACGAGCTGTAGCGGCACCAAATTTAAAAGCTCAACTCAGCTCAGCTTAGCTTAGTCCACCTTACAGCCTAAATATAAGCTAGCTCCGAACCGAAGATGAGCTGAGATAAAATGTGAGCTTTTTGCATCCCTGAAATCTGTTTTATTAAAATGGATAGATTCTCTCCAAAAAAATCAATTTTGTGGAAGTTTTATTTAAACAAATTTTAACCTCAAAGTATTTGATGGTGTTTAAAAATGTTGACAATTTATCATTTTATGGTGCTCCTACTCTGTTAAAAAATATTTAAATATTTCTGAATCACTTTCCTGTCACCAAGAGGAAATTAAAACGAGAAACAATGGGGGCATTCACTAAGCTAGTGGCTACGTAGCCAAGGGATTCTGATTGGCTAAATGCAACTACAAAAGTAGTTCACATTTCCACTCCGAGTAAAAATTTCGGCCACAAAGTTTGTGGAGAATGATTTTGACGTTTCACAATCAGCTGCTCGGTAAAGACACAAGAATTAAAAAAAGGACATAAATTTCGACATTTGCGAGTAACAATAATCCATTCCATCCATCAATCCAATCTTTCACTACTTTTTCCAATAAATCAGGCCGTATCCGTATGTCGTTAGTGAAGACTTGAATATTGGCTTCCAATAGTTTAAGAGTTGTTTGTTGTTAAAAAAATGGGGCATATACAGAATCATATTTTAAAACCGAGTTTATGTGAACTGGAGTCTAAATTTAACATCTAGGTTAGACACAGCTGCTATTCATAAGGAATTTGACAGCTCTTTTTATTTAGAAACAAGTTTAAGGTTCATATTATATTCTACTACAATTCCAGTACAAATTCACTAAAACCTGTAAAAAACAGCTTTTAGAGGGGAAAAAATAAAATGCTTTAGCTGAAGAGCCAATGTCTTTTAAATCTTTGAAGCTATTCTGCTTACTGTTAGTTGAGAAATTTCATGTAAGTCGCCAGTTGTAACAAAATATTAACTTATTGCCAATGTGAATATGCATAGCGAAAAATCCTAGCACTGGCGATGTTAAGACTTGAAAACACACATGTATTGTCAAACCTTTCATTAAATTTCGATGTTCAATATTTAGAAGGTCAATCATAAACTAGGCAGTTTTGTTTTTATCGAATCGATACCTTTCATAAAAAGCGTCGTCATCTATTTTAGAAGGGTCGATTCGGGCTAAGTACAGTTTTCGTTTTCTGTTGGCTGGTAGCATTCCAACATCCAGCAAAATATCAAAATTTTGATCGATGCTTAAGTCAATTGACATTTTAATTTTTGTTTTTATAGAATATTTTCAAATAAAATGTCTCGCAACGTAATTTTCTCAATTAATTTGTTTATTTATGACGTTTTAAAGAGTTAAATATAGCTTCAACATAGGTTCTGCCGTGTTTATTTTAGGACTCCAGGCTATCGTTTTAAAATGGGTTTAAGTCGCACGAATGAGGGGTTTAGTTAACTGGATCACTTCTGGAAATAAAATTGTCACCAAATTGATATTGCAATAAATTGACGATTAAGTTGCGTTGCATCCGCATGCTTCTTGTTGGAATCAAATTTCGTCGAAATTTAGCTGGTTTAACCACCAGCGTGTAAACCTTACCAAATATTCGACTTTATTGGTTTTAATAGCAATGCGTTAATGTTTTGAAAATTGCCTTTGCTCTTTACAAAGCAATTTTTCTTTTTAACGAGAAATTAGCTTAATCACTTAAAAAACAAGAAATAAGGTGATGCAAAATTCCGTTGAGAACTAGGGCCTAGTGACTTAGAACTCTCAACCATTCCTGTGTGCGAGTAATGTTGTCAGGAATGGAGGGAACCTATAGTTTTAAGCTGAATCCGAATTTGAGAAAGCACTTTTCATGATAGAAGACTTACTCTTGGAGAATTTGTCAATTCCTCGCAAGAGGCATTACCCGTGAAAAAAAAACTTTAGGTAACACAGGCGGAGATTGAACCCAAGACCTCTGGCATGACAGTCCTACGCACTAACCATCACGCCACGTGTACGATAGCTTTATCACTTCAGACGGTAAAATTGTCGAGTTGTGATCTTTTAGAAAATACACATTTTTTTAAAGTAAATTTCTACAATTTGAAAGAGTCTCTCTGCTTTATTTTAGTTTCTTAGCGTACATTAATAGTCTTGGGCTCTTTGAAAGTGGGTCATTTTTAAAATATGTAGTGGAATAAGTCCGCTCACAGGTCCTTTTTGGATCTTTCAGTGCGTTTTTCTCGCAAATCGATTTTTTAATATTGCTGACATTGTAAATCAAAGCAGAAATTTGAACTTAGTATTTTTACTTGCGACATATAGAAACTATATGGCAAGTTTTCCATTCGTAAAAAATTTCGAACTCGAGATTTTAATCAAACATGATATTACGATGGTAGAGAAGTCGAATTCGATTCCGTCCGGTCTGTCCTGTCTGTCTGTCCACGCTCCTACAGCCTAAACCATTGGGTCGATTAAGTTCAAACTTGGAAGTTAAGGTTTTGAGCAGATTCGCATTAGGCGTTTTTTTCATTTTTTTTTTTAAGATTAAAACTAACAGTGGCCCCCATACATTTTTTTTTTGGTCAAAAAACAAAAATTCGAATTTTCTCAAAAACAAACCGATAGATTTTTTTAATTTTCTCTAAAATTTTATTTTTTTAACTTGGCTTCTATTAGTAAGAAAAACATATTTTTGTATTGCTCCGGAAAGGTACCGCTCATAGAACCGTTATTTTGTTTTTCAATTTTCTCAACAACTTATGAACCGATTTCAATAATTTTTTTTTGAACGAGCACTTATATTGCCTTAACAATATTTGATTATCAAAAGTGTAATTTTTTTTTGTTTGGATTTTTAAAAAAATATTGATTTTTTTTTTTTTTTCAAAACTATATCTCAAAAACAGGTCAACATTTTTTTACGAAATTTAAATGTAGAGCGTATATTTACAATCACTAAACAACTGCGAACAAAATTAAAAAAATTTATATATAAAAAATTAATTTAAAAAAAACTGCTCTAACGATTTTCGAACTCTTTCTCCCCTTATAAATCTCCAGGCCTAGACGGCATTTTCCCAATGATGCTGCAAAAGAGCACTGAATTTATCATTCCACACCTGATAAACATCTTTCAAAGTAGCATTAAATGGGGGTATATTCCCAAGACATGGCGTGAGGTAAAAGTCGTTTTTATACCAAAAGCCGGCAAACCCACACTGAACCTAAGGACTTCAGACCTATAAGTCTCACGTCTTTTGTACTTAAAACACTAGAAAGACTTATCGACATATACATCCGCAGTAATTTAAAACCGGAGACCATATCACCCTTTCAACACGCCTACACAAAAGGTAGAAGTGTAGAAACGGCACTACACTACGTAGTTAGAACCATAGAAAAATCACTTGACGTTAAGGAATACACTTTTGCTTCATTCCTGGACATTGAAGGAGCCTTCAATAACGTCCACAGTAATGCAATCGAGAAAGCACTTAATGATCAACGTATAGAAGAAGTAGTTATCAAATGGATCATGAGTATGCTGAAAAACAGACTAATACATAGTGAGCTTGGTAACGCACATTTAGAGATGTACGCATCTAGAGGAACCCCGCAAGGTGGAATTCTCTCACCATTATTATGGATCTTAGTGATGAACGAGATCCTAATAAAACTTAGGAACTACGGTATAGTAGTGGTAGCCTACGCTGATGACTTAGCGCTTTTGGCGACGGGTAAATACCTTCCCACTATTAGCAAACAATTACAAATCGCATTATCAAAGGTCAGCAACTGGACCAAGAAATGCGGTCTTAATGTAAACCCCCTTAAAACAGAACTGGTTCTTTTTACAAACAGGAGGAAGATCCCTCCGTTAATAATACCAAAAATAGATAATACAACACTGAAAATCTCCGACCGAGCAAGATAATTCGGAGTTATATTGGATAAAAAACTCAATTGGGGTCCAAATATCCAAGAAAGATATAAGAAGGCCACAATCGCACTCTACTCATGTAAAAAGATTCTGGGAAGAAATTGGGGACCGAACCCCAAAATAGTAATGTGGATGTACACTGCCATTGTCAGACCGATTCTAACTTATGCAGCTTGGTTTGGTGGAAAGCGTTGGAGAAATCCACGAATCAAAAAACACTTACCAAAGGACAGAGAATGGCTTGTATCTGTACTAGTGGTGTGATGAGGACTACCCCAACTGCGGGTTTAGAAACGATCCTCAATCTCCCCCCAATAGACCTATTCGTCCAAGAATCAGCAGCAAACAGCGCCCTCAGGCTCAGTCAAACTAACATCTGGAAAACTAGCCAGAGTGGCCACGCAGCTATTCTTCCGAAATACGTAGACAACAATATCTGCACAGATTATATGAGCCCTTACTTAGATTTCAACAAATCTTTTAGTACTAGTTTCCCCAATAGACTAGATTGGGAAAATAGTGAGCCCTTCACCAACGACTCAACCATTACCATTTACACCGATGGCTCTAAAATGGATAATAGAGTAGGTGCAGGCTTTTACTCTGAAAGCCTCAACCTTGCCAAAGCATTCAGGCTCCCCGACTATAGCAGCGTCTTCCAAGCTGAGATCTTGGCAGTGAAAAACGCTGCTAAACATATATCCATGATGGCGATATCACACGCGGACATCACTTTTTTCATTGATAGCCAAGCAGCAATAAAAGCTATCTCTGCCACCCAAATCAAGTCAAAGCTTGTCTCTTGCTGTCGCGAAGAGCTAAAGGTTCTTGGCACACAGCATAACGTAAGACTCTGCTGGGTTCCTGGCCACAGTGATGTACCAGGCAACGAAAAGGCGGATGAACTTGCCAGGGAGGGCTCCACACTGGAACCCTCTCTGATAGACCATCATATAGGGATATCGTTATGTGAACTGAAACATAACGTCAGTAAAACCATCATTCAAAAATCCAATGACAGATGGAATCTCCTAGAAACCTGTGTTAACACCAGGAAGATATGGCCTAGATAGATCCCTTATCGGCATTATTACAGGTCACAACCTACTCGGCTACCATAAGAAGAAGATGGGGCTCAGTACTGATGACCTTTGTAGAGGCTGTGGTGATGAAAACGAGCACGAAGACACTGCTCACTTTCTCTGCCACTGTCCTTCGCTCTGTCTTGCTAGGAAGAAAACTCTAGGCAACTTCTTCTTTAATGAACTAGAGGAACTATCAGAAATGCTAGGCAAAAGCTTACTAAACTTTGTCAAGACCTCTAAATGGTTAAACGAACCACATGATTCATAGGTTATTATATTTTTTTTCAGGAAGTTACAACACTTCGGGGTACCACAATGGATCTACATTGATCTAAGTGTGATGGTAACAACATCAACTGTCAACCCGTTCAACCTAACCTAACCTAACGATTTTCGAAAAAAAAAATTTTAAAATCAATGGTTTTTTGATTTATAAAATGGCATTTAAATTTTTGAAGACAAAATTATTTTACAGATATATTTTTAAATCCTATATACGCACTTTTTTAAACAGACTCTTTGCATACAGGAGCAAGTTCGTGCGACCCAGTCGTACATTTTATTTAATATATATTACCTCTAGAAGTTTGTTAGGCTTAGTTCACACAAGACTGTAGTACCAACTTCAGTTAGTAAGTAGTAATGTTTTCATAACTAAGAAGTTGTCGCAAAATTTATATCATGCCTTGCTGTTAAAGACTTCTTAATATCAGTATCTTAGGAAAAACAAAAATCGTCACTATTTACCTTTTAAAATAAATATATATCTTAAATAAATTTAAGATATATAGGTATTCTCTTTTTTATTTAAATAAAAGTCCAGCTGCCTTTGCAAGGCATGAAACAAACTTTTTAGGCGCTTATGTACAAAAATTCGATTTTATAGTAATTTTGTGACCCCCTCTTAAAAAAAAGTCTGGATCCGCCCTTTGTATGTGCTTCCGTTTGTTTTATTTGCTGTGCTAAGAAATTCCTTCATAGTTCAAAATGCTGTTGGTTGTACGAATGTTTAATCAAATTATTTCCTTGCCAAAAACAACTTATCTATAGACTTTATTCGACTCTGTCTATTTTCCAGTAGGAATATTTCTTAATTACAATCTTATCTTTATTTAAAAACAAAATAAAGTACTTACATATATACTATACTCCCTAAAAAACAATACCAAATCCACCCCACAGCAACACTTAATATATTCATAATTGAGTTAGGCTCAATTTAAATCTTAATCGATTCCACTCTTACCACAACTACATTCTCAAAAAAACGCCGGTAGTATGATTAACAAACAACTACGACGTACTACGAGTATCTGCAAAAACCATTCTAAAATCCAAAAGATATTCAATAAAGAAAAAAAAAGAAAAAGAGAAAATACAATATAAGTACTCAAAAAAAGCAAAAAGCCGGCAATGTATCTTCTACTATATTATGATATTGCCGCACCACCAGAGAATCCACCAGAAGTATTATTTATATCGACATTGTCGTCGTATGATGTGGTTTTAGGTTTGGTTTGGTTTGTGCGGATGACTCAGTCCAAAAGTATCTCAAAAATATACTCGTATATACCTACACTACAATTCTCCATGTATCTGCTATTTAAATTTGTATCTCACAGAGCTCACACTCTAGACCACTCTCTAGAGGAAGAGTGTATAATTCTTGCTGTCTGTCACGTTCGTGGTCGTTTTTCGTTATACTCAAAAAATACAACAACAACAAAATAAAGAACTCAATACATTCTCACTCGCCCAAACACTCAAATTGATTGAGTGGAATATAAGCCTAAACTGCAATGTGCTACTATCGCCCATCACAAGGAGAAGGAAAACGTTTTACACTTTGCACTGTGTACAGTCTGGTCTCGTTTCTGAAGTCGTTAAGCAGCCTTGCTGAACTTAAAATATAAATTCGCTGAATTTTATTCAAATACGAATACACCTTGCAATTTGAAAAAATAAAAAAAAATTAAATTAAAGTAAAAATTGTCTCTCTTCTAAACAAAGGAATATTGAAAAATATTTTAAACAACAAAAAATCTCAAAAATAAAACAATTTTTTATTTTAAATAAAAAAAATATAACATTATTTAATTAAAAAAATTATTTTTATTTTTTCTTCGAAATTTCACCTGTGATCTTTGTGTACTTTCATTTTTTTTAAACTTAAAAAAAATCTCATTTTATTCAAATCAAAAATCAAAATTATTTATTAAACAAAAAAAACTATTTCAAATTAAAATTTAAAAAAAATAAAAAGAGTGCTAAATAAAAAAAAATTAAAATAAAATTTAATTTTTTTGTGATAAATTTAAACAAATTTTATAAAAAGGATTTTATCCTATATAAAAAATAATAGTTAAAAAACAACAAAAATAAAAAACCTGTGTTTACCAACAACAACAACAAAGTAAAGAAAATAAAAATAAAGGATAATAAAATCCTCGTAAAGTTTAATAATAACACAAAAGGACGAAAAAAACAGGAGCGCTACTGAAATAATCTCCCGCAGGCTATTTCATTGTCTCCTCTACACTATACACATTCAGTGAGTGATATACAAAATAAAAGTCCTCCACCGAGCTTCCCAACTTTTGTAGACTCTTCTCTGGTGTACGATACGAGTAGCTATCGTCATTTCATCTCTGCTGGTGCTCTGATGCTCATCGTTATTATCTCCAATTGAAGAGAAAACACACAGAAGGCGACTGCTGCTCCGGTCGGTCCCAAACCAGCAACCGCGCCCTGTTAACAAAAATAAAATAAAAAAAAGTCAGAAAGTGAAAAATAAAATAAAATACAAGAAAAGCTAAAGCTAAAAAATAATATTCAAAAAGGAGAACCCCTTTTGGTAAGTCGTTTCATATTTCATCGTCATCGTTAACGTTAACGTCATCATTGTCTCGTAGTCTTGTTTCATCTTCATAATCATCTTCATCATCATCATTATCGTGAACAGCAGGAACTGTAGTAGGTACCTTCTCTAGATATTTGCCCCCCGAAATCGTCATCGTCATTATTCGCATTTCTTCGCACCCATCCTTTTTTCTTCGTTCTGCTGTTGGTCGGTATCTCTTCCTTCTGACTGCGCTATTAACGAGAAAGTTGCAACATTTAGGAGGAGGTGTGTTAATGTGGAGTCGAAGGATCTCTTTTGGAGTTTTTGGAGAGACATCGATTTTTTCCCAACTTCAAATAGTATATCTATCTTTACCTATGTACTCGTATATAAAATATATATCTACCTTTTTTTTAAGGTGCGATATCTTTCTTTTTGTTTTTTGAAACTAAATTTTCACCTTGGTACTCCCATTCCATCCACAGGTTTTTACTCCCAAGGTTTTCGTTTTTTTTGTTTTAGCCTTAAAGTGGGACGTGATGGTTATTATTTCCTTTTTCTTGCTGCAAACTTTTTTTTTTACGATACCTCTTCCTACGTACGACCGACCGACGACGACGCGATGTAAGGAAGCGACAAAGAACGTATTTATAAATTCAACTCGTTCTCTCTGCTGCTATTTTGTTCACCTTTTATTTTTGTAGATAGTGAATTTTTATTTGTGAATCTTAGTTTTATAGCTAAAGCTACCCTCTTAGGGCAAGTTAGGTGGAGTCATCAAAAAAAAAAAATCGTTTTAAAATTTTTAATATAAACCAGAAATATGTTGGAAACTTTGTTTTTTTGTAATGAGTATTGGACTGATTTTAAAAACACGTTTTTGGGACAGTTGCCGAAACAACGTTCTTTTCTAGAAATTCACTTAAATAAAATTATGGGAAATATCTATTATTTTATTTCAATACCCTTTAAAAAAAAGTCTAATGTTTTAAAAACTCTTAATTTCATTCAAAAACAGTTGTAAAAAAAAACAATCTTGCATTTTTGATGCAAAATATACCAAAATAGCAATCGAAACACTCAGAAATCCTATAAGTTTAGTAAATAAGATTCTTATTCAATTCTTCTGGACGTTCAAAATTTAGCTGACATTTTTTGAGTCATATAGTTTTTAATAAAAAATAAGCAATCGAAACATTTAGAAACCTTATGATGTTATGGAAAAAGTTTCCTATTCCATTTTTTTGGACGTTCAAAATTTGATAGTTGAAAAATTTGAAAAAGTGAAATTTTCGAAAAATATTCT
This sequence comes from Eupeodes luniger, assembly GCA_951509635.1. Lineage (NCBI taxonomy): Eukaryota > Metazoa > Arthropoda > Insecta > Diptera > Syrphidae > Eupeodes > Eupeodes luniger. Next base: position 127,127,992 of record OX608075.1, on the reverse strand, counting down.
CACAAAATTTATAATATGAGTGTATGGAATAAGGTTTTTCTTCAATACTTTTCTGGACGTTCAAAATTTAGCTGACATTTTTTGAGTCAACTAATTTTTAATATAAAATTTGCAACCGAAACATTCAAAAACCTTTATGGAAAAAGTTTCCTATTCAATTCTTCTAGACGTTCAAAATTTGATGGTTTAAATTTTTGAAAAAAGTTGAATATCTCGAAATATTCTCACAAATTTTATACTAAAACTAGCGGCCCGTCCCGGCTTCGCACGGATAGACAAAATTAGGTACAGATATTTAAGTTATAAGCATGCTAATTAAAACGACCACGAATCACTAAATTAGAAAAAATTTTATGCTTATCTTAAAGCCTCCAAAGGATATTTTTAAAGTGATCTGTAACCTTTTAAAAGATATGGGCAAATCAGTTGGTATCATTGGAATCCGCAGAACATGTGCGAGCTGACCAGCCACGGGACCTGTAATGATAGTTGCTACAATCACATTATCTCTTAATTCTTTGATCAATAGTCTTGTACAATTACACATATTGGGAGGGCTTAAATTTCTTAAAAGCATAACAGGTGTACCTAGCGGACAAAATTGTGAATCTAAACCATTCTCAGATCCCCTTGAACACACACAAAAAATTTCATCAAAATCGGTCCAGTCGTTTAAGAGAAGTTCAGTGACATACACACTCACAGAAGAATTATATATATTAAGATAAGGTGAACATTAAAAAAAATGATGATGTTTGGATTCCGAAATATGTCATTTGAGTTTATTTTTAATTACAAGTATGAACACCGGAATATTTACCTTAAACATATACAAAATAATAAAGTGTACTAAAAATTCAAATATTTTTACTGAAAGTGACGAAATTTGTACTAAAAGTGCCGTCATTTTACGCGAACTCAAAAAATGGAAGCACAATGTAGAAAAAAACCCGTAAATTGTCGATCTACTATAACTTAAATAATTAATTTTTCTTGCCGTTAATTTTAACAAGTTACCGTTAGCAAAATGTCCAAAAATTATGCTAAATTTTTTTCAAATGGATTAAAAAATAAAAAAAAAAATATATTAAAAAAATTAAAAACAACAAAAATTTTTTTTTAAACTGGACATTTTCTCTTAAAACAAAACCTTTCTCTTTTTAAAATATTTCCTACTCCGCTATTCGACTTAATTTATATGCATTCCTGAAAACTGTCGAAATTGCCATCACGGTTGAGAACACACCAAACCTCCTTACCTTTTTGTTGCTTAACATGTAATTTGTATTCTTATGGAACGAAATTAGGTTAATAAACAAAATAAACTTGTAGGCAATGAAAAGTTTTAAACTATTCCATTTTCAAAAGTTTTGGCTGTCAGTTTTTTAGTAACTCGAGTCAAGAACCTACAAACGATTGTCGGATAATACAATTTTGTTTAGGTTTGTCAATAGTTTTAAAAGGAGCTGTCAAGTTACTTAATACCTTACAATATTTAATTGGCCAATAATTGTGATCACCGTGTGATAACACGGTCAGGAAACTTTTCCTGCAAAATAACGACCTGCAAAAACTGTGACTATTTTGTAGTTCCATGCATTTACCATTTTTGTAGTGAATTTTAACAATTTCAATGGAGCGTGTATTCTTTAATTTTTAGTCATGGTGTAATTATTACTTGTCAAATGTAAAACAATATAAAACAATAATAGCTTTAAAAGCTACAGCTGTTCAAATAGTGACCTATTCACAATGAAACAATTTATTGGCAGATTTTTGTTGTTAAAAACTTACTTTCATAATTTAGAAACAAATTTCGAACGATTGAGGTGTGTTCACATTAAACTTATTTGAGACAACTTATTTTTAATTGCATCCCTTTTAATAAAATAAAAAATGTCAAAATGAATCACCTCAATTTGAGTATGAGTCCATCAATGAACACCGTCATTTGTAGATTGTATCCCAAAATGTTTGAAAAAAAAAAAAATGTTTGCGGACCTATGACTTATGTGTGAAAACACAAAAAATACGAGTATGTGTGTAAATTTAAGTGAACAAATTTCCTTTTTGTTTTGTTTATTATTGATTCACAAAAAAAATTACTTTGAAGCAAATACATTTAAATTAAAAAAGTTAACTGTTCATAGTTAGCGATTACGAGCTATTGCCAGATGTCACTTAAAATGACATTAAAAAATTTCCAGTGAGTCTGACAGTTTCAGATAGCTGGACACTTTATTTTAAAGATGGCTGCTGATTGTCTTACAATGACATTTCTGATAATATTGTCAGACAAAATTTTAAGTCACACTTTTTCACTGACAAATGGACAGTATTTTAAGAGATACAATTTTTCAAATAAATCAGTTATAATACAATTAAGTACCCCTTCTAGGATGTTTTATTTTAACAAATATGTGTTCAAGGTTACTAATTAAAAGTTTTATTTGTAATTGTGTTAAATAACTCGCTGAATGGTTTTTTAATTGTAAGGAGAAAAGTATGCCATTTAGCATAATATCCTTTTTCATGACTGATTCACCCATTTGCGGCTGTAGTCATTGTTAACTTCACGAGTTCCATCCTAGGATTGAATCAATTGTGGAATATTGAAAATTGAAAAACAGAAAAGGAGTTAAATCACAAGACCTCAAGACAAGAGAGAACCGATACGGTCAGGAATTTTTTCCTGTAAAATGTTTACGATTTTTATAGTGAAATTAAACAATTACAATGAAACTTATGTTTTTCCATTTTAATCAATGACATAGTTTTTACATATCAAATGATAAACAATAACAGCTTCAAAAGTGACAGTTGCCAAAATCATGAACTATTCACAATGAAATCATTTATTGGCAGTTTCTTGTACTTCAAAAAAACTTACTGTCATAATTTACAAAATGAAAAATCATCGTGTTTCTAAATTTTTTAATAACTTTCACCGAACACGGTTTTATGAGTCAGCATACTCATCGTTTAAGATTGCAGATCATTATTTTTGTACGCTGTTGGCTCATATATTTCTTTTAATTTCGTCATAAAAAAATAAATCTGCCATAAGCTCTCATCAGGATTTCAGCGAATCCTTTAAATAACACAAGTTATGAGCCATTTCGTGCAACCTAGTGACGTGTGTATATACTTTGTATATTTCGCCATTATATGCATAAGTACATTCAGGGGTGTGTAGTGTATTTCCTTAGCCATGGCCTGAAGATATATATTTTTGCTAACTGAAGTTTCTGTACTGTCACGTCATTTTATATATGTTATAAAGAAATTCAGCACAACAGCATAAAATATGATTCTGTAAGCCTTAACTTGGAGTAAAAGAAGGGATAAGAAGAAAAAGGTATAGGAATATGCTTACATACAAAACGAACTGAGTACAAAAGGATAGGTTGCTTAATGAGGCTTAGTCGGGTTGTTTTGTTTTATACTTTTGACACTCGTACACACGAAACGGGCTTAAGAATAAAATAGAATTATGGCAGAGAAAAGGAAAAATATAAAAATGATACCATTTGGTTGTCAGTTTTTCTTTTTTTTTGTATCACCAAGTTTGAAAACGTAAAATAAAAAATAAGACTTGAAATGAAAAACTTTTATTTTTACGGATTTATTGTAATAAAAAAAATAAAAACAATTTTCTTACAAATTTTGATTGCATGTGTATGTACATTTGTATATTCCTATTTTAGTTTTCAACTCTTTTCAAAAATAACACACAAAATTTAAGGGAAATAAAATAAAAATAGCCCAAACTATATTTTCACAACCCATACTATTTGTATATGTACCTTTCTAAACTTAACTTGCAAGGTGGTTTCTTTTGAAGAAAACTTTCTAAGAAAGTTTATTTGTACAAGAATAGTTTTCGTTTAAAATTAAATTTCACCAAAAAAAGAAACAATTTACCCCAACTATGGAAATATATCTTTCATTTTCTTATAGATGTTTTGAATCCTTGAAATAAAAGTTTTTTTTCTCCTAAATACCATATACAATGCATTGTTACGTTTGTGACACTCTAGTTCTTTAAATTTTCTTAATCGATGTAATATTTTAATGCAAAATTTCACCAATTTAAGCTTGATTTTGTTACTTTGGTGACAATTTAAATTTTGTATGATAAATCTTTGGAAAATATAAAATCTGTTTTACAGATTTATAATTACTAAAAGGGCAACAAACTTATCGATATTATTATAAACTACTTAGTTTGATTTTCTGCATTTTTAATAAGAAACGAAAAGAAGAGATCCTTTGTTACGTTTGTGACACACTCTTAACCTTGTAATTAAATGTTGCCTATAAGTGTTATATTCAATTCTCTTTTCATGTTACATCTGTGACACTCTAGTTCTTTAAATTTTCTTAATTGATGTAATATTTTAATGCAAAATTTCAACAATTTAAGCTTGATTTTGTTACTTTGGTGACAATTTAAATTTTGTATGATATATCTTTGGAAAATATAAAATCTGTTTTACAGATTTGGAATTACTAAAAGGGCAACAAACTTATCGATATTATCATAAACTACTTAGTTTGATTTTCCGCATTTTTAATAAGAAACGAAAAGCAGAGATCCTTTGTTACGTTTGTGACACACTCTTAACCTTGTAATTAAATGTTGCCTATAAGTGTTATATTCAATTTTCTTTTCATGTTACATTTACCTGTTGACAATTTGATATTTTTTTTTGTTACAAAACAATCACATTAATGTTACGGATGTGACAAAAACAGACATATTTTTTTCAAATTAAATTTCCACTATATGGAAGTGTTGTTCTAAAGATAAACGTTTCAAGTTGAACTGTCAAACCTTACTGAACAGAAATGTCAACACAGTTTGACGTTCTAAACTGTCAAACCATAGACAACTCCCATCGAAACTTCTCATGCACCAAAAGAAACACCCTGTGTGTATGATTGCAAAATCAAATTTTCAAAATCCAATTACTCTCGATAAAGCTAAAATATCCCAATCAAAGTCATCTTCATCAGTTGCAAAAAGCAATTATGCAATTAAGACAAAAAGCTAAATGCACTTTTCATTCATGCATTTCTTAGAAGCCTGCTTAGCCTCTTTTTCGTTTTTCTTAAACTTTCCCTTAAAAAAAAAAAAAACACAATAATAAAAACTATAAATACATAATGTAATTTGCCTCATCTCTCAAGGTCCCAAGTTTCGTTTGAATTTTTTATATAATTTCATTCGATCCCTTTCATAGCTCATCTATCATGCAAAACGATTTAGCGTTTCAATTTAAAAGCTACCAAACCAGAGTCATAGCCTGAGCTAGAGCCAGGAGGCTTTTGTTGGCGAAATTCTGCCGCATTTAGTGTTTCATAAAAAAAAAAAATATATTAAAAAGAAAAGCAAATATGACTTCATGCAAATTTGATACACCCTCTTGGTCTTCACTGCTGCCGCACCGCTAAATTGGTTTGTTTCTTTTCATTGCATTCAAATAGAGAGACACACACAGAATCAGAGGGATGCTTGCTTACCCACCCTTAGGAAAATAGCAAAAATAAAAACAACAAAATTCTACAAATAAAATCTATTATCATAACGGAACACTGTTTACGGTTCGACAAATTTCCGTTCCATCTGACAATAAAAGAGTAGAAAAATATTTTATTTGTTATAATTTATGGAATTTCAATGCAAGTGTAACAGCAGCTCAGGAACATGGAGAGGACCAAATAATTGTTTTATCTAAACGAGCGACGAACGGCGGCGGCGCGGCGGCGGCGATGAGACTCAGTTTGGTTTTAGTATTTTAATATTCTTTTTGATGATGACACTTTATTATTATTTTCTTTTTTATTTTAGTAATTGGCATTGTTTTCTCATTTTATCGCCTCAGTTTATCCAGAAGTTATTTTATTTTTGTTGGCAAACTCGTTCAGAAGTTAGGCATATATATTGCTGTGGACCGTGGTTAAATAAATTTGAACTGACCCAGCTCGAAATAGTCCATTAGGTATTGTTGTCTCTTTTTGTTTTACTGTTTATGTACCAAACGATTTATTTACAATTTCCAATAACGGTGAGAGTGACTGTGCACAGCCATCATCTACCAGCTGTCAATTCAACTGTCATTAAAAACTGTTAGCAATTTTAAAAATTATTCAAAAAACAGCTTTCATAATCTTTGTGTTTGACATTACATAATGTGTTAAAATCAATACATAGAAATTATCCTTTAGAAAATGTATTCAAATTCCTACCTGACAGCTACATAAATATTATCGGAGAAAAATGAATTGTTGAAAAGTTTGACATTTAATCAACAGCTGCGAATTTACATATAAACTGGATGAAGACTTATTAGGTTCGAAGTTTGTGAATTTACATTTGACAGTTCCCAATCATGGGATAGAAAAATGAACGGATACATTACCTGCGGTGGTAAACATCGTATGTTCATAAATTTTGCCATTTTAATCGTGGTAATTTCAAGTGTCAAATAGGTTAGATGTGTTCCAATGTTGGTCCTCATCGTTTCTCCTTAATCCGAGAGAAAAATTATATTTTCAGGACTGAAAAAAGGTACTTGAATGCCAATTGGAAAAGTAAAAAGATTAACGTTTTATCAACGCCTTGTTTGTTAACATTTACTAATTCATGAGATCACTAATTTTATATGCTTTGATTTAGTCTTAGTTAAAGCCAACCAACCCTCCAAGACTACCCACAGAATTTTATTGTCTCACTAAGTTTCTCTTCGAATTCAAACCTAAAGTTAGAAAATACTTTTTGTTATTTATGTTGCAATTTCTCGTTAACTACCTGACCACATCACAAATTTGTTTAACTGTCAAACTAAAACTCCATCCCACGCTTCATTTACCCCCAAAAAATTATGTACATAAAAGCCAAAAATAAAAGAAAGTATCTACCAACAACAAACCAACAAAAAAAAAGGAAAACTCTTCTTCGATAATTTATTTGAAAAATTCAATAAGAAAAATCTTGACAAAGGTAAGATACATATCTATATGTACTTTCGGTCCACAAGAGATATCAAAATAAAATACACAAAAAAAAAACACAAGATAACTTTGCAAAGCATATCAAAGCCCCGAGGTGAAATAATGGGTCGCATAAATAAAATTCGAGAAAATAACTTGACTCAGCAGCAGCAGCAACAGCAGCGCCAGAGCGTTCCAGTGTTCCTTTTGAAAGATGGAAATGCCAAACAAAAGAGTCATGAGATTTTGTTTGTGTGTCGTTAGTCCTTTCGTTTCGGAATAAAAAGGCATGGGAGAGGGAGTTAAGGGGGAAGGGTGTATAATCATTTTTGTATACCGTTATTTTTATGCTGCAGCATCATCCATATATGTATCTATATTCCACCATCCGCATAAGAAGGCTTAAGGGTTTCAGTGTTTATTTGGATCAAAAATGGATGTATGTTTATTAGATTTAGTCAAACAAAAAGAAAATCCCATAAATACTAAAGGTGAATGGGGTAATCACCTATTTTTTTGTGTAGCTTTTAGGAACTTTAAGCTGATGATATTTTATACACGGGCGTATATCAAAATGCCATAAAAAAAAAACCGAAACCGAAACTGGAAAAGAAACAGGGACCTAAATTTTTCACTTTAAACGCGGTTAACTCGTAAAGGGTTTAAGTATTTGTGTCTTCTTGATGTTTCAAAAGTTTGGTGTTTTTTTTTTATTCCCCTTCTTCAAATGGTTAAACTTTGATGTGGGTTAAAATATGTTTCAATTTTTGTACACACTACGTAAAAACGTATGAACGATATTACATGAGGACATCAAGGGAGTCGACTAAAATGACGAAAATTGGTGATCGTAAGGTGTATTACTTTTCAAACCGTCATTAAGAAATCATTTGTGCTTTTATTTTTAGTTCAATTTATTTATAAGCTATTTTTGAGAGACTCATACTTAACGTCAGCAGAACTATTTTAAATTGATGATGATGAAACTTAATTTCATCATGTAAATGGTTTGAAATCTGACAGCTCATTCAGGCTGGTAAAATCAAAATGTATTCTTCTTTTCTTAATTCGCAAATTGATTGGTCAGTGCAAAGCTAATTCTAGAATAAAATTCACCAGCAAAATGACATTTAATGTTGAGTTCCTTACTTCAAGCAAATGTTAATGTATTTTGACAGTTTATGTATATTTTCCAATGAGCTTGCTCACGTGTGCGTCGTTCAGCCGACAAAATGCCAAACTGTCACTTTTTTTTTTGCATATAACCGCATTTTTACTGCAACATTATTTTAAGTTAGGTGCAATTAAACGAAAATCTTTGATTATTATGAAAAAGAGACATTTTATAAATTTGTCTTAAGACCAGGGAAATATACAGCACACAGCATACAGACAAAGACGTCAAAATGAACAAAACCAACAAATTATTTCGCAACTTGTTGTACCCTTTTGATTGAACACAGTTAAAATACATTTGAAATTACAGTGTTTACTGGTTTTTCGAATTCTTAATCCTTTTCATTCTATATAGGATTTCCATTAATAAAAGAATTGATTTGTTTTAATCCTTTTCATTCTATCCTTTCATTCTATATATAGGATTTCCATTGATAAAAGAATTGATTTGTTTTCTTAACAAATGTAACACAAACTTGTTTTTTTTTTTTTAGTTTTGATTTCAAAACAAAAATAAAACAATTTTATAGTTTAAAAACAATTAAATTACTTTTTACCAGTGGAAAACTCCTTCATTACATTTTTGAATGTTACCTGTCACTATTTGACAGCTCTGGATGAACTCATTCAGCTAAATCACTTTTTTTTTATTTCCTCTAAAATATTAACGAATTTGTGAAATTTGACAAAAAATAAAATCTCTGACACATAATTGAATTTTGATGCAATAATTTATGTGTAAATAATTCATAGCAACGTTTATCTCCCCTAAATATTTACTTCTACAACCACAACTTAATTAAAATGCAAAATATTGATTCATCTAGATAATGACAAATGTTTATATTGACTTAAAAGAGAAAGGCCACTTAAATATATGTAGATGGTCGTATGATCAAAAAAAATATGAATCGTCATTTATTTGATTTGGTTATTTCTCATTTTTATATTAAAAACTTTACCTCTTCAAAAGTGAAACAATCAACAAAAATAGAAGAAATTTCTGAATGATTTCATTTTGTCTTTTTCATCTTATTATTTGCCTCTGTGTTCTCTTTTAAAAGTTTGCCGGTTTCTCAGAACAAAATAAAATATAGAATCTTCTTCTGTTTTAAATTTAAATTTGTATAAATAATTTTTTTTTTCTTTTAAATTTATTTTCATTAACACTGCGCTTTACTGCTACATTTCCTGTTCGCCCTCAAGATCTAGCTCTTCAAGGTTGAAAAAGATGCTCCAAGTTTTTATTTTTTCTTTTTTCATTTCAAATTTAATTGCAAACGAGGTGCTTATTAGTCACATGAATCTTACTCAGCGAGTTATGAATATTTTATACGATAAAGTATCTTAAGTTTTATGTGAGTAAAATGAAAAAGAAGAAGATGTGTACACAACAAAGGATTTTGTATTTCAGTGGAGTTGCGAAAGAAAATTGCCCTCAAGGCTAAAAAAAAAGAAAATTTACAATTGCCGGATGGATGATGCCATGCCCCATGCTCCATGCTCCATGCCCCCATCATCATAATCTCTCAACATCATTATCATTTTCATCAGTTTCGAGACGGAAATTTACACTCTCGCCAGGACTAAAGTGATGACAGCTACGCTAGCGACGCAAGCGGTGACAGACGACACGAACGACACGACGACGATGTTGACGGAGGATAATAATGTTTCCTATAATTTCTTTTGCTCGCCTTTCTGTAGCTTTGTTTCTATTTTGTTTTTTGAATTATCCTCAAAACGGCAAGATTACAAATAAAATAAGATGCAGTGTGAGTTCACAATAATTATTATCTTTCTAAAGAATATAAAAATTATTCTTTCTAAGATGAAAAATCTTCTGCCAAAACAACTTGTCTGCAAAAATGATGAATCACATTTTTTTTTGCAATCGACCGGCGTTTTTGTTATTTTAAAAAATGTTTTGGTATCGTATCTGTTTAAACAAAATATTTTTCATTGACGCTATAAATAGAAGAGGCTTTTGGATAATTGGAATGTATTTGAAATGGAACAGTGCCGATATTATTTATTGTGAATTTTTTGTTTCTTTGGTACTTTTTGCATTCTTCTGTTTTCTATGGGGCATAGTATTGGCTACGTGTAAACTTATAATTGACGTTTGAAACAAGCAAAACATGATTCATCACCATCATCAGAGAACCAGAATGAGGTGAATTTGCGAACTACGGAAGAAATTAATGTTTTCATCTAAAATGTGCTAATTTAGTTTGACAGTTAATTTCACTTTGATTTTGAACTGACGGTTAATAGGCATATAGTTTATTTTGTAATACTCTTTCACTCTTTCTTGTTCTCTTAGTGTGAATTTTGACGTTTCCGTACAAAGCTGTTTGAAAGGATTTTCATTGGGTGTGTTTGTTTTTTGTGTTCGTTTATTGCAAACATATATTCGTTTTTAAACAATTAGGTCTGTTTGTTCATTTCCTTCAATGTTTTATTGCTATGTAATTATTTCTTTGTGCAATTTGAGAGAACTTTGAATTGGAATTGCTATAATTTATAGTGGATATTTGAAAAAGCCACGATGTAAATGGAACATACCCAGATATGTCAAAACTCGATAAAAACTCAAAGTTGTCACCTGCCAAAGCACAAAAATTGGCATGTTCCACAAGAGATAAATATTCCAACAAACTGTCATCGTGTAATAGTACCCTTTTGTGAAACAAACGGCTATTGGTTTTTATACGAGTACTCACGTAAATGTCAAAAAATTGCAATGTCACAACTTTTCTTTCTCTCTCTCTAATAAATCACATTGAATTTATCTATTTTATCATATTTTAAAAAAGCGTTAAACGCACAACATAACGAACAGATCAATTTTGGAACTGTTCAGCTGGTAAATAACAAAATTGTGAATTAAAATCACATCAAAAGATTTTACTTAAAATTGTATTTAACTATTTATAAACACTCAATAAGCAAATACTTGCGACCGTTGGGAGGGTATGCGAGTCTAAGAAAAATTATTATTTGTGTATAAATATGTATCTTTTGATATTTCCAGATGGTTTTTGTTTGGTCGACCATGTTAAACTATAATCCTTTAAACCTAAAGACGATTTTTCAAATCTTCAAACTGAAAGTACTTTTTAATATTTTGTTTCTTGCTTGCTTTCTTCTCATCATTTCCTCTCCTTTATAAAGTCTAATGAGATGTGACAGATACAGATATTCAAAAACCAGTGATAAATTGTACTTCGAATGAATGAAATAACGATGAAGCTGACGATGGCGATGGGGCAAAATTTCATTTCATTTTGTTTTTGGAGATTTGTATTTTTAGATGACTAATGATTTAAGCTTTATAGAGACGAGCGCGACACTATGAGACATCTTCCGGCAAGAAGTTTTTTTTTGTTTGCTTTTTTTTTTAATTCTAATAATGACCAGATAAAAAGACAGCAGAGTTTCTTAACCTTTTTTTTGCTGTTTTAATTATTCCCGGCATCAGATGATGATGAAGATGATTATGAGATAGATTAAATCAATTAAAACAGCTGGGTATGAGTATTTTAGAAGTTTTTACAAAGCACACGCTGCTTATTGACGCAAATAAAAAATATACTTTGTAGAAATACAAAATAATGGTTTCAAACAGCTGGGATCTAATTGATAGAGGAATGATAAAGTGTAGGAAATAGTGAAGCGTTGTTAATTTAATAAGTAAAGCTCTTAATTTTACTTTCTAAGAATCTCGCTTGTATAATCTCTATTTATCTATTAATAAGTGTTTTGTGTGAGTCAATTGAGGGTATTTAATTTATTACTGACAAACCAATTGCGTGAAGAAAATTCAAGAGCATTTTGGAATTGTCTTATCTTTACAAATTAATATAAATTTGCTAAACTTAAACTACTAATCAAATATAGCAGAAATAACTTTATTTAATCTTCGTAAAGTAAATAGTTTAAGAAATCAATCTTTCCCTCATACTTGTATAATCGCGCTGAATTCATTCATTGTGTTTCACTTCAAACTCACAAGAGTCACAAGAGACAAAAACAGGCCAGTTTGTATTTTGAAAGGAATTGTCAAAGATAATCTAGTAACATTTTTTTCATTTGTCATTTCCGATGCAATTTAATATTGTGAACGAGCCCTTAAATTGACAAAAACTTCAATTGTATTTTGTTAAGTAAGAGATGATTTAGTAAATTTCCCTTATTTAATCTGAAGTAAAAATCGCAGTTTGTTTTATTTTAATTTAATGAATAATGACCCGAAGATAGGAATTTAACAATTTAAATGAATTGTATATCTTTTTCGCTAAAATTTACATATTTTTGTCTGTCGACAATAAATCCCATTTCTTGACAGATGTAAAGCCATGCTTTTCTCTTAAATTGGGTAGGTATGTTTGATTTGTTTTTTATTTAAATCATTCTGACATTTCCAAGAACAAGAACCAAAAATTCCTTTTTTTGACAGCTCAATTAAATATTTATAATATTGTTCTGAGTTGTCCCTGACCTTTTCTGCTGATTTTTTTCCGCTACATATGTACTTACGTCTATTGCACATTGATGGGGTGATTATATTTTTTAACCCAACAAAAAACCTTAACAAATGCAAATTCTTTTAAACCCACAACACATGTGTATTGTATATATTATAATCGCAAGTACATAATAATCATGTATTACATATTTCTTTTAAGATTTACTTCTTTATGAGGGTCTAGCTTTCTTTTTGTATACATATAAATTGTTCTTTGTTTCTTTTTGTATGTATGCCTATGCATAGTCTCATTTTTCTTCGTCTATAAATTTATGATATTGTAGCTTACCTGAGAATGAATATAAGATAATAAAAGCTTCTTTTAGGGGCCTCTAAGAAGTAATTCCGGAGAAAATATCATCTTTATTTTGTGTTCTTTTATGAGTTCCTTGGGAAACAATTTTTCTTTATTAAATGTCATTGTTTAGTAGAAATTTACACAAATATTTTTATTTTTATGAGATAGAAAATATGCGTACATAAGTCGGTATGTAATTTTATTAATAAGTACTTACTTATAAAAAAACAATAACAACAAAAACAAGACTTCTTATAATAAAGTTTAGCTCGTTAAAAGCATTTACTACATACATACATATATATATACCTGCTCGAGGGTAATGCATATAAATTTAAAAGATATAGTCGCAATATCCTTATACTAAATGTGTATTTTTATCTTCTGACATAAAATTATCACAATAACATTGACATTGAATTTAAATGACCATAAAACAAAAACAAGCTCCTTCTAGAGGCCATCTTAAAAATTTCTAATTAACTTTGTTTGTTTTAGGTGAAGAAAAACAAAAAATTCTGTTTAAACAATCTTAAGAAATTCAACAAAAATATAATGCTTTGTTTGTATATAAACATTTGATCCCAACATAAATTAAATCCCATCACCTTTCAAAAAGACTATTTTGTTTAACTTTGACAGAACGTTAAAGAAAATAATGGTGTTGTATTTTGCTTTTTGTGAAATGATGGAAAAAGAAATTGTTTTTAGTCATTTTTTGTTAAAATGTACGAGTAAGTTTAATTTAACTCATGCGGTTTTAAATCGGATTGAAATGTTCATAGTATTCGTTCCTGAATACGTCCATTGGAAGTGTTTTGAGAAAAATACGTGTCATCCATGCTGAATGACATTCTTAGAAGATGTCAAATTGATAATTTAGGTCTGTTTGTAAACTCGTATTTAATGTAATCTTATTTTGATCATTAAATCGAAAAATGCACTTTATGCAATTAGACGCATTTTGTTTAAGTTTTCCATTTGTTTAAGGAAATTTCAAAGATAAAGAAAAGCAGCTACATGCCGCATGTGTACCATTAACATGAAGATTTATCGCCCATATGTCTTCTTTTATTTTGTTGGTTAAATTTCTTATTCGCCCCGGATTGATTAATTTAAGAAAAACTCAAATTGCAACTAAGTAACTTTTTAAATGCCAATCGAAATATCTAATAAATCTTTATTTCAACTGCTTAACAGCTCCATTTCCTAATCCGTTTCTCCACTCAATTTGCTTGCGGTCACGATTTTTATTTTGTTAAACTTATTTTTGTTTTGTTTTTCAAATCTACAACTCGCTCTGTTTATTAAATAGAACTTGCTCTTACCGCAATTCAATTCACGACCTTAACAACCTAGTTGGGAGTTTTTGTTTTAATTTTCTTCGTTTTTATCTCAATTTTCGAACAAATCATTTAGCACTAAACAAAATTTATAGACCAAAGTTAAATCGCGCACCGCCCTAAGGGGCCGAGTTAGGGCACTGTACGGTACAGCAGAAGAGGGTTTTTCTGCAATTAAAAAATGTAGAATGATTAAAATAAATTTTCTATTTGTTACTGCATACGAATATCCGTATATATGTATGTTTTCATTCAGCTCCAACTGCAGTTCCGTTCATTTAGTATATCCACAAGCAGCAACGTTTCTTTTAGTTAGGAGAAGTATATAGGAAGCTGGGATAGAGACGCGACAGCACACTCGCTCACCATAGGTATCATCAGCGTTGTCCTCATCATCATCATCATTATCATCATTACTTCCAAAGGTCGGGTCGACGCGGAACGTTGGGAAAACCTTGTTCTGTTATGTAGGTTTCCTCTTTCATGGATTGCATTGTATTCTATGCCAACTTCAAGATTGAGTCTTGTTCTGCACCGCAAATACGACCGACGACGATGATGCTATGGCGACGACGACTACGATGGGCGAAGGTTTTTAATTGGAAAACTATTTTTTCTGGCCTTGCCCATCCGTTGTTTTCGTCGTCGTCGTCACCGTCAGTTTTACGTCGCCGTGTCGTCCCTTCTAACTATTTACTTGCATGACGAAGAAAAAAGACACGATACAACATTGAATAGAGAGCTATAGGAGGGAACGAACAAGAGGTTCGCCTCTTAGAATTCAATCTAAAACCTCGAACTGCCCAAAGTATCTTTTATCTATGCGGCAATTTATTTTTCTTTTCTTTGGTTCTGTTATATTTAACGCTTTTAATTGAGTTGAGATACCAAATGAGACTTGAATATACTATATGTAATGTAGATATAAAATCTTTTGAAGTACGATTTAATTTAAAATTCGCTTGATCTGATTTGAAAAGTCACAAAGGATACCATTCCTTAAAATTTTAACAGTGTTGCTTGTTTTGAATACACTGATAAAAATGCACCTGAAATATTCATTTTGACAGTAAATACAAATTTACTCTCTTGTATTGAATTTCAGAAATTTTCAATCCCAAGTTTTAATTTTTTCTTCTTATAAATTAACTTGATAGAACTTTGGAAAGAAAATCAAAAAAATTCAAAAGTGCAAAGGAATAGAACTAATATAATCAACAGTGTTTTATTGGTTTTTTGCAGAGAAGTGAGACAGATATAGCTTGGTATGTGTAAAAAAAAAGATTTTCTGATGAATAAGTTCAGCGAAACATTGCATATGGGCTTGTTCCATTATTGAAACATTAAGGCGCACACAAATTTCAACAGATTGATTTCTAATCTTTTATATTTGACTAAATATGTATAGAAAATTGAAACCTGTTCAATTTACATAATTAAGATAATTTTAAGGGTGATTATACATTATTTAACAATTGAAAACTGTTATTGCTCAAAAACAAAAAATGAATATTTTAGCAGACTATTTTGACAAAAATGAGTATCGCAGTTGACAGCTGTGTTTGTTGATTTTTTTAAAAATCTATAACAGAAAACAGAAAATGGCGGATAATTTTGACAGTAGTGATTATGAATTGAAGGCAATCTAAAGAAAAAATGTAATTATTACCTAAAATCATTTTTTTCGGTTTTCAACAAGTTGTCTCATTTCTCTAAGTGTAAATAAAGGTTAGGTATCCCTCTAGGGGCTTGTCTTCAACTAAATTTATTATAACAAATCTATCTAGGTAATTCAAAACGAAGGCAACTTTATAATACATTGCAGCACTTTACGCGATATAATATATATAAGAGCCAGCCACCATGTTTGTACTTAGCTAATTAATTCACATGCGAGATAACATCGTAACACAATCAAATTTCATGCATAAGTAACATAATACTCCAAAGGATCTATCTAAAAATGTATAATAATATATATTTTGGACTTTGAAGTCGTCCTTATGTATATGTATGAAGGTAGGTTACGATATTATGTTATCGTGTGTTTACTTTGTGTTTTGAAAATTAGGTTTTCAACGGTGAAAAACTAAAGAAAAAGTTATGGAAACATGGTGAAACGTTATTATGTGCTTGCATAATTAGAAAATTAAAATTTTAAGAATTGAATGTCACGCTTTTAAAAGGTTCATAATATGCCTATGTCTATTTTCCTTTCCATAGACTAAACCATCATCATCCTAAGTAGGTTTAGGCATATAAAATGTGGTATGTATGTATATAAAATAACCCATCTACTCTACATGCTTTTAAAGCGCCCTCTTGTGTTTGTTTTTGGTATTCAGCTGTTGAAGTGGTTGCTGGTGATGGAAGGTCGTGTCCTTTTTTGAAATTCAATTGCCAACTCAGACCTCTTGTGTGCTTGAGAGCGAGCTAGGGTAAAATGTATACCTATAATAAAATGTCATAAAATGCCTTGATATGGCATCATCATCATCATCATACCAAACCTTTTTCCTCAACCTACATCTCCGTCTTCATGTTAAAGTGTATTCTTTCTTCGAGTGGACATTAATTTGTTATTATTACATTCAATTCTGTAGCGCATCGTATATCTTACCTATTCCTTATTCCTCCTTTTTTCGTACATACTCTTCTTTTTTTTTTGAGGTTAAATTGTATGTGTTGCGATGGGATAATGTGATGTACCGTGTTAAGAAATTCGGCAATTTTAGGACTTGATTGCGTTAGCGCCATTCAAGTGTGAAATGAGTGGCATTAGCAGACATTTTCGGCTTAAGGAATATTTTCGTTTACATAAATTTGTGTTTTTTTTTTTCGTTGGTTGGTTGGTTCAAGAGTTGGCGGCACTGACATTGTACTGTTTAGGATGATGTGTAAATGACAGTTTGTGTATAGAACATAGAAAACATGATAACTTTACCATTAGGGTAATTGAAGAAGATTTTTCTTATTTTTTGTGTTGTTGTTGCTTTTGTCTAGGGGGAGTTACGGTTCATTAATATATTTAGCGTCTTAATTTCTGACAACGTTGTCAGATTTTGATAATGTTATGTTTGTCAATTTGACACTTTGAGGGTTATTTGCTGATTCTATAAGAGGTTATTAGTCGCATGCATTGGATAAATTGAGGTTATTATATTAGATATAATGACTTTAGGGCGGCACAAGAGTGATGCTTAGCTAGAGGCCTTGGATTGGTTGACCTTTTGCATATAAATCGTCTTGATTAAAATGGATATGGACGTTGTATTGAAAAAGGGGGTGGTTTTTTCATCTGGAATTAATTATAATTATGAAATGTCTAAATTTAAACTTTCTGAAAACTCATCTCAGTAATTCATTCAATTTTTTAAGGCTTAAACAATGTTTACAGAAGTTTAAAAGAAGCTTTATTGGAAATTATTTGACAGATGACAGTTCAGAGATTTTTCTTACATTTAGGTTTGTTCGATTGGAAAACGAAATCATTCTCTTTTCTTACAAATTATTTAATTTAATATTATCTCATACTTTCAAGTCTTATGTTATTCCAACCTTACTTTAATTCCAGATGTTAATTAGTGATATGACAGATGACAGTTTACAAAATATGTCCTTCATTTAGGTGTGTTCAATTTGAAAATTGCATCATCCTATTTTTGTGTGGAAATGCAATTAAGTGCAGAATCATCCTTACAAATAATTTCAATTTAAAATTAGCTCATTTGGTCAAGAGTTATGTTAACACAGCCTTACATCGCATAAAGAAATAGCTGCTCTCTTCCGTTAAGTCCGTCATAAATAATACTTAAGACCTACCCACTTTTTCTTCTTCTTCTAAAAAAATAATGTAGAGTAATCATCCGAGACAGAAGCCATACACTCTATAATAAAACTATAAATTTTCCCTAATACCACTCATAATTACATTAGACAGAAAAACATAAAAGCACATCAAATGAGTTCTCTTTCTATATAATACAAGAAAATAAAGAACAGCTCCCACTTGCATCAGTTTGCAGTTGTGACACGTTTCCCATTCCGAACTCTTTTACCCCCCGTACTCTCATTCTCTTATACTCCATTTGGCTTAATTATTCTGCTAGTCTCGCCTTCATTTGTTACATTTGCATCAAGCTTTTTCCTACTTTATCTACTTGTGAAATTGCGCGCCATCCCAGCGTCTAGTGTCATACTCATGAGACACTAAGAAGGTGAACGCACACACAATTTCCTTTCTGATGTTTTGTAGCCTTAGCCATCGTTGACATTGTCACAAGTGGCGACTGTTTGGTGGTAAGAAAATGAGCAAGAAATAATAATAATAAGTTTTGAAAACTGAAATTTGTTATGACATGAATCGTCTTCCATGCACTTGACGTTTGATTACTCATGGGATCCATGTACCTATTATATGTGTGTTTACAGCGCCAACTCAGGCTCAGACTTACGAGTCATAATACTGAATTTATATTTTAGTTGAGGACACGTTTGCATCGAGACATAATATTGGCACGCAGCAGGGAAGATGGTGATGAGAGTGACGATGACTTCATTTTCCATATATACGTATTTTAGTTGTTGCTGTTTGTTGCAAACATAAATCAAATTAAATTATTGCCATTGCCAGTAACACCAACAATATTTACAAAATAAAAAACTCACACTAAAAAGTTGAACCCAAAATAAAAAGGAAACAAAATATGTCAAACGTACATAAATCCTTTCATTTTGAGGAGCAACAAAAGTTACAGCAAATTGTAATTCAATGGAAAATAACTGAAATTTGAAATTGACATTTTTGGGTACCTACTACACTTTTTTTATTGTTGCCATTATTTATGGAACACATAAATCAATTTCCAAAATGTCAAAAGCATCCACACAACAATAATTTGATTACAGTTTGGATTTTCAATGAATCAAATCATTGAAATGTTTTGTATGAATATTGTTTTGGCAACATCAAATTAAATATTAATGAAAATAAAAAGGCAATACAAAATGCGAAGGTCAAATCTGGAGAAGATTTATGCCAATTTTTTTGTTTTGGTTATTTTTGTCAAGGGCGGGTTTATTTTTGGGTTTGTCTATGGTTAGGAGAGCCCTTAAATCAATTAAACTAAGAGTATACAAAAACAAAAGTGAATATACCATCTTTTGAAGAGGTTTTTTTGTGTGCAAGTGAAAACTTAATTTAGCTTGTGCTTTCACTGAATTGCACCACCGATTGGTCAAACGCCAATTGAAATACTTTTAGTTTTCCATGATTAAAGTGTTGCTTAACTGTAGATTTTTCCAAAGTAAATACGATAATATTACTAGAAAAAATGGCGGTTTGACGGGTATTGTTCATTTGGTTGCTGACTTTTTTCAATGTCAGTTGTCAAAATATAAACGAAAACTACAATTATTATGGGTCAAGGCAAAGCAAGTTTCTGTTATTATATTTTGTTGTTCGGGTGGAAAATATGAAGGCCTATAGCAATAAGCCAAAATTAGCGTCTTTGTAAATTACTAGAAGAAAACACAATTACTGATCAAAAATAGATTAACAATATCCAAAAAACAACCTCTACCTTCAATTAATTTCTTAGGTAACTTATAAATAATTATATACATTTGTATATTTATAAATTAAAAATAGACAGAAATTCATTAGACCGCAAAAACGACATTGAATTTTTATTTTGTTGAAATAAAATACTTGCGAAATATTTTAATAATCTAATATAATTGTTCCGATATGACATCAATTTTGTGCTATTATACTTGGATGGCTTTTGCCTTCTAAGGTTACACATTTAAAACTGTGCTTCTGGCGTTAATACATAAGTTGAAATGTAATTTCAAACACATCATTATAAATTATTATGGTTTAGTTCTATAATAATAACAACGCAAAAAATGAAAACAGAAATTGAGTGATGTTTATTCATAATTTACGCTCTCTCTCTCTAATTTGTGTTAAATGAACCGTTTAACGAAAAATTACGCATATAACTTTTATTGTAGATTATAGATTTTGACAGATAGACACGATATACCTTCTTTAAGTTAAACTATTCGTAGACATTGTCAATAGAAAATATGAGTAATTTACAAATGCTATATTCACAGCAATTAAATTTTCATAAGAAGCCATTGGGCAAGTTTAATAATGAGTTGGTAAAAAAATGGCGTCAAACAAACTAAAATTTGATTTGGTATGTTCGTCGACGTCGAGTTTCAATTATAATAAAATATTTTTTCAGCTATCTGTTTCACTCTTTAGTCTTTTCTTTGCCATTCTAGCAAAAAGTATTGTTTTAAACAAAGTTCTTTAAAATTTTCTTTTAAAAAACTACTTAAAATCCATTTGAATATTCAGTTTTAAAAAGTAAATGTGAACAGATCTAATTTGAAACTGTCATCGGTTCTGTTGGTAAACCGATAATTTTTTTCAACATCGATTTTTGTTTATTGTTAAGAAAGAAATCGATTGCCATTTTTAGAGGCCGTTCAGATTTAAAATTTTCTATGCTCTTTTTTCTAGTTTCGAAGTTTGAAACAATCCAATAAATTTTCACATCTCAATAATTGTCTTTGGTTGACGTACTATGTTATTTTCATATGTTAACTTCACAAATGTCAAATAAATTGATATTGGTAGCCATTTGCAAAACAAATCTATCACGTTGATGACTTCCTCGCCAAGCAAAAATGTTTGCTTCTATCAAAAATGGAAGTTGGGAACATAAAAGGGTTATAACTGTGTTCTTATATCCCGAGTTATTACTATTTAAAATTGCAAAGTTTTTTGTTTTTAATAACATACAACATAAAACTTTGTTTTAAAAGATGTTCGAAATTCTACAAGTACACATGAAGAGATTTTATACTTGAAAATCATCACACAAAAAACTTGAAAACTTGGATTTATGCCCATCAGATAACCACCCTTCGGAAATAAAAGTCCTTGATTGATTCGCGGCACTGAGTACTCTTGACATGTATTCATACTTGAAACTATAAACTGTCAAGTTAAATGTCGTATGACATGTGTCAAGAATTTCATAGAAACCTAAAAAATCATACAAATTCATAAATTGTGAAGAAAGTTCGTTAGGTTTTGCCACAAAAAAAAGTGAAACTTTCTGAAATAGTGTGGTTGTGCCAAAAAAGTCCCATATTGGCAAAAAATTATTATAAAGCCCCTATCACATAAAAAATGTATAACTTTGATATTTTATTTGCTTTCAAAGAAAATTCAATCCTAAAAAGAGTTTTTTTTCTGTCAGATTTCAAAGCTCCCCAACATTTATGTACACATAAACATGGAATTATTATTAGTCGAATGTTTCAATATCCTTATTGTTCACTATAATATCCACTATTTTATTATTTGCACAAAAATGTGAACCTACAAATAAAACAGCACAGACGATTCTGCGAGCATACATTTCGTTCTTTATTCTGATTTCCTCAAGTGAAAAACTCCATTCAACTGAAAGTACTTTGAAAATGATGATGATTATTTGGCGTCCATTCATCACTGTGCATAGTGCAAAGGCATCCTTTATTTTTTTGCCATTGAATATTTAAACAAACAAAGCACGTATTCATGATCCTAACTCCACGCCTTCATATTATATATGTATTTTTTTATATTTGAACAAAAAAAAACAAATGATTGATTAAAGTTTTGCGCCTTGCTGCTGCAAATATACAAAAATTATTTAACAATATTCCTCTTCGTTTCTTTTTTTTTGTTTCTCTGTGCTCATTATTCATTCCGAATGCGAATTGTAGAAGGAGAGAAAAAGTGTGAAGTCATCCTTAAAAAAACCGCATGACCTCCCAAAAAAAAGAAAGAAAATATGTACCCTATGTACTTGTACGTCAAAAAGAGAAAAAAAAAAGAAAACATTGACTTTAAAGTGGCACACGCATGACTTCAGTAAATGAGCCTTTAGTTTTTATGCTTAAAAAAAAAGAAAAATTATTCTCGAATATCCTTCGCCTTCGTTTTCCTGTAGCCATATTTTATCCTACATCAAGCACACGACATGTGTACCTATGCAAATTAAAGGTAAAAAGTAAAGTTGTGAATAAGAAATGAGGGAAGGCTTTACTTTTTTGTTTTCAAATTAAAATACATTGTAACATACCCTATTTTTTTTTAATGAGAATGACAAATGAACATTTAAGGTAGCGTAGACACTATGAATATTGTTTTTTGGACTTGGGGAGTTTTTTTTTCGGGCGTATTTTTAGAAATTTAAAAAGTTATTGCTTTTTTAAAAGATTGAAACTCATTCGGCTCTGGGGATGTATTCGGTATTTTTCCAAACAGTTGTGGATAATCTATGTCCGATACTTATTAACGCACCCTAGTGTTGAAGTTTTGAATGCATTTATGACAGATAAATGCATTGCCTTTCCGGTGACAGGTACTTTAAATCCAATATGAACTCCCATCGAAGAATTCGTTACGAACAATTTATCGCACCGAACAGATAACTATTTAGAACGAGAATAAAAAGTTTAAACACAAACTCCTTTAATTGGTATTAAGAAAACTTTACAAATAAATCATAGTATAGCCAATAAATTTTTAGTGAAGTATTGATGTGGAAGTTCAGTTCGTAAAGAACTCACAGGGTAAAGCAGTCAACGTGCTTGTTCAGTAGAACCATCGCGAAGGTTAAAATTAAACCTAATATTGAAAAACTATATTTACCGAAACGAAGGAACAATAGTCGAAAAATATTCCATGGCTTTTTGTTTTTGAAATTTCTTATAAATGGGTCTGTTCACAAATTTAGGTTTGTTTGGTCTGTTTGCTTTGCATGTCGAACTGTCACTACTTAGACGTTTTCAGATGCATACTTTTTTAATAAAAAGGGGATTTTTATTCTTAAAAACACAAATTTAAGATAGATAGTTGATTGCTAATTTAGCAAAATGCGAAGCCTTTATTTATTGGGTCGTTTAAGACTAAACGTCATTATTTTAAGTTCTGAGAGTACGCCTTGTCGATTAGTAAGTAGAAATAAAGTATCTTTTGCGTCGATCGCAGATTTTTCCAACAGATTTGTTTGGCTTATTGTTTCGATTAAAAATAAATTAAAATTAGGATTTCATTTGTTCTTAGAACAATCACTTTAACTTCAATAAAAAGAAACTTCAAACAAGAACCGTTCGTTTATTTACGTTTAGCCTAACATTTTTCCAATATTATCGCAATTTGACGAAAATTCCTCCTTATTCTCTAAGCTTGAGATCCAATTTCATGCAACTCCAACAAAATTGGATGTGATGAAAAATTTAGCAGATTATCGGATTAAAAACTCTTAAAACATTGAAGGCTCACTTTATTTTTATCATTTTATTTTTGACAAATAGTTTTAACTTTTTGTTTTTGCAGACCAGTGAATCTACTTAGTTACACTTTTGTTGAAGATGGCTTTTGTTCTTTTGTGTTTCTTTTTTGTTTAAACTTTACTACAAAACTAAAACACACCCTAAAATAAAAATTAAGAACAAAACAAAAATCATCGTATATGAAGAACGAGTACAAAATCAAAATAAGAAAAAATATTCATCAACTTATGTGAATTATAGAGGGCGCATAAGGCGCAACTATTAAGCACAAGTGCCATGTTGTTGTCGTTCAGTGTAGTGTTGAACCCCTCTAGACCTCTCTAACTTCTCTTTTGCTCCTTGTTTTCCCCCTGTGCCCATATACTACTCTTGTGTCGTCCCGGTCCCGATCCCGGTCCCGTCCTGCATATCAAACTCAAGAGCAACTTGAGTACGTTGATATAATTTTTTCTTATGTATTATTTTCGTCCTCTTCGTTTTGGAGTATTTCCTTGCAGTTTTACATTCCTTTTTGTATTCATTGCGCTCTCCATCATCCCTGGGTTTTAGTGGAAGAAGTACAAGAGGAGCTTTGCGAATTCATCCGCAAGGAGACGATGACGATGAGGATGAGGACGAGGACGAATACGACGACGGCATGCAACGTTAAAGCAAAAATATGATTGCAAAGGCAGACTACGTACAAGTACGACGACTTACGGCGGCGACGTGCAACGACGAACGTGGAGCGTGGAGGTGATGATGAAGAAGGAACAAGAAGTCCTTCGCTGAGAGCATCAGCAGCGCAGAGGGGACGTATACAGCTGATTTCTGGTGTTGTTTCGGGTTTGGGTTTGGTTTCTATATAGATACGTAACGTATAGTACTGATGATACATTGGTGGTGTGCTCCTTTTTGGTGCGCTGTTGCCAAGGCAACTCTTGTGCACTTTTGTACCCCCTTTTTGTCTGCACTCCCACAAAATTAAAGGGACTATCTATGTATAAGCAAACATACAGACTCGTACACAGTCAGCATATACGTGTCCCCGTCGTAGTTGGTTGTCCCCCCTTCGTCAACGTCGCCGCTGCCGCCGCCGTAGTCGTTGTCGCAGCTGGAGTGCAGATAGTATAGTGTGTTTGCTGTTGCACTTGCGTTGGGCTTTAAATCTTCCATAGGTACTACACCCTCTGCCAAGTAGTACATGGGTATACATTATTTATATACCACTTAATGTAAATACATAATGCGTCTAGGCTTGCCAGATTGGGCTAATTGGGCTATCTCTTTCCGAAATTGCCGACAAAACATTTAGTTTGACAGCGCAGTAATAATTGGACTATTTATTCATAACTTAATCATAATTGAGCTTATAAATTGCCCAAACTTCTCTTAGAGGGTATTTTTAGAATGACTGCCCAATCATAACTGAGCTATTAATAGCCCAAACTTATCTTGAGTTATATTTTTAGTATGCAAGCATAATCATGATTGCGCTAGAATTAGACAAAATCTAATTTTGGGCTATATTTTTTTGTATGACAGCTTAGTCAGTATTGAGCTACAACTTATCTGGATTGAATCATGATTGTGCTGTAAATAGCCCAAATCTAATCTTGAACTAAATTTTTAGCATAACAACTAAACGTCATAATTGAGCTATAAATAGCGCCAACTTATTTTGATTGAATCAATATTGCGCTATAAATAGCCCAAATCAAATATAATGACGGACTTTATTTTTTGTATGACAGTCCAATCATAATTGAGCTATAAATAGCTCAAATCGAATCTGGGCGATATTTTTCACCAGGAATTTGGGCACCAGAAACGCTGAATAAACATAAATTCTATTTGAAGCTACCAGAATTGGGCTACTTTTTAAGCTCCAACGCCTGGGCTATACTGAGCTATTTTTTGACATGGCAACCCTAAATGCGTATACCAGCAAAACCCAAATAAATAGATATGTACATTTATGTATTTCGATGTATGTATGTTATAGATATGGATGTTTATCGAAAAGTGCAGATACTTAAATAAATGGGTACGGTTTTTTTTGTTGTTGTTGTTGTTGTTTTTTTTTATTTTGTGGTGCAAAAAGTATGTAGTATCAGCTGTGTAGAGGATGATAGTAGAGTAGAAATAGCTCACAGACAGAGCGTGGGATTACGTCTATTTTTTTTAGTTCTGTTTGTTGATATGATACAGAGATGGGGAAAAGATAGTATCGTATCGTAGCGTATCGTGTCGTGTCGTCCGGGAATTTGCGCAATAAAGAGGAATAGTGGAAAAGTCGCCCTCATCTCCCTTCCTTCCTCCTCTTACTCTCTTCCACCCCCCCCCCCCCTTCAGCCCATACAAAACCTTTCCTAGAACCAAACCTAGATACTTATAGTACTTAGATACTCAGATACTATGGGTGCTAGAGAATCACCTGATGTGGAGAAAGTTTCATTTCTATTTTATTTTTTTTTAAGTTTATTTTTTGATATTATTTTTTGCATGTTCAAGTAGTAGTTGTATGGATTTTCAGCTTTGTCGGAAAAGTTTATTGTACACAAAATAGATAGATACATTTATAGATACCTTACCTATGTAGGTAGGTGCCTATAGTCTAACTGGGTTCTTCTGGAATATTCTTCTGGATGAGTTAAAGTCTGAAAACGGGAACACATAGGTATCTTTTGGATTGTATAGGAGTATCTACATATTTGTATATAGGGAATGCATATAAAATGCATTTTTGGATTTTGGATATGATTAAAACTTGAGAAAGTAATCATTTTTATTGTTGTTGTCCAATTCTTTGGTTGGTTTAATATTATAGTAGACACAGACAGATCACAGCATACCTTGAACGAAATTGGAATCCTTTTGGGAGATGTCTACTAGGAGAAGTTTAAAGGAAAAGTATTTGAAGTAAAAATAAAAACAATAAGGAATTCAAATGAAAATTTTTCGATATGTTCAGTATTCACTTGTGGTGATTGTGGTTTATAAATAAATATGATGATGATAAGGGTACCTATGTAAACTCGTAGTGACTTGTTTTTCTTCAAGAATGATTATCGGAATTTGAAGCGAGATTGAAGGAAAATTAAAGGAAAATATTATTGGGAATTAATTTAAAGCACTCAAGGGTATTTGAAGTTTTGGTGCATCATATAACAGATATCTACATGTGAAACTGTCTTCGACAACTAGGAACCTAAACTAGTAGTTTGTTGGTGTAGAACCATAAATTACAAATGCCCTAAAGAAAAACCAAAAACCCCTTAATATTTATGATAGACTTAATAGTCTTCTCAGAAGGATTATACCTATTAGTATTCATGGTGCTTCTTCTCATCTTAAAAAGCATTCAATTCTGAAGTTTGAGAATTGGAGATTATCGCCATTGAAATGTTAACACCTCTTTTAATATTGTAAATGATTTGCAAGTTTTGCTCGGAATCTACTTTTGTCTTTACACTGGGTTTTTGGTTCAAGAAGAATTCACGAATCGATAAGAATTCGAATATAGAAGAATTCACGAATCGAGAAGAATTGACGAAAAAAGAAAAATTGGATTAGTTGAAAAAGTTATTGTTGAAGAAATGATATTTGCAATGTGAATCTAATTAATATCAAGTCTATTTTTGAGCAAAAAGTATTGAAGACTATTGTGAATAAAATTCGTGAGAAATTTATGTATCGAGAAATAAGTTTCTAGGAGCCTTAATTTAAGTTAAGTTTTAAATAAATGAAGTACATAATTACACAAAAAAGAAACGGGACAAATATTAACACTTCATTTCAAGCTAAATATTTTAGTTGCCGAAGTCAAATTATTTCGAACAAATTAAATTTAATTACTATTTTCTTGATCTTTTAGTTTTAAACTTAATTAGCCCTATTAAAAATATTAAAACCGTAATCATTCCATTTTACTTTTCCCCTACTATGAGTTTCACCAGAAAGATGATGGATTTTCGAAAAAAATTTGTATTAGTATCATTCATTTCGAAATGCAATTTCTTTGAAGGCTGAAATATTTTCTTAGTTTATGGAGGATGTTCGAAATATTTTTTTTAATTCGAAGTGAAATTTCGTCAAAGTGAAGCTTGGGGTACATATTTTCCGCATGAAACTCATAATAAGACTGAATATTCATTTAATGGGAGAATATAACACTCATACGCCATACATTAGTTTTCTTCTGCTGGCTTTTGTTTCGTAGAGTCATAAGTTTCATGTTTTTATGAAAGACAACGGAGTACCTATTATATTTAAATTCCAAAAGAAATTTACACTATTTAAAGAAAAACTAACTTGTAGCTAATTTTTTCATTTTAAACAAAATTACGCCCATGTTCCGAATCTCGATCGAAAGCGAATTGAAATCACTTTTCAATTTCATGTGAAATGAAATTGCATGTTCTTCAATTCGATCGATTTCGAAAACTTCGAAATTGCTTCGAACGTCAGAACTATAGGATCATCCATTTTTATTTTGTTTCTGAAGTATAATTTTGGCTGTTGTGAAGATGGATGCAATATTATTGGCAATTTTAAGTGAAAAAAGGAAGCAAAATTCAAGAGAAAAAATAAGAAGACTATATATTGGATTTACCTGACACAATGTAAGTGTGTGAAAATTATGTAGAATTGTTCGGATAAATAAAGTAAATTCTTGATTTCCTCTTTTAAGCTTTCATTGTAATTTAAGATGAAGCAAAGTAGCTTTTTTATATGTTCTAAGGGAAATAGAACCTTTTATAATACCTTCATTCATTCCTTCAATTCAAAAATTTGTTGCAATCCTCCGATTCCTAGCAGAAGGAAGCTATCAAAGATCAATTCACAGAAATAAAAAATGTGATTTGAATGCGTTCAAAAAATGGAACAAACCGAAATACAGAACATCCATTTGCATGTTCGAAAATCCAATTCACAATAACGAATTGTGGAACACCCAAATTCACTTTCGCGAAGTGTATTCACAATAAGTGAAATGCAGAACATGGGCATTAGCTCTGCATTTATCTGTGAATTGAATATTGATTTCCTAAAGGTTCAACAATTTTATTTTTATGGTAAAAAGTTGCTTATGTTAACAATAAAGGTTATATATTTTTTTTTGTGAAGTGAAAGAAGAATGGCATGTTTTTCACCATTTAAAGCAATTTTACATTTACTGTCAACTATTTTGTTCAATTTTAAAATCCTATACATAATTTTTGTCTTCGTGTAATCGACTATAACACACCTGGGCGTATACTTACTTACAGTAAAGTTACTCGTTACCTACAAGTACTCAACATCTTTTTCCTGGTCATCATCTGGAGACATTTTTTTATTCGATATCTAATTAAACTATTTCATTTCACAGGCCAAAAGTAGATTTGTGTCCGAGATGTGACTATGCAATTTTTAAAGGTTTATTTTGAGGAAAAATATTTTTTTTTTTTTAAATTTGGTTTTTGAACAAATTAATAACCGTGTGTAAATTTCCTGAAAACTCAAGATTATGTTATGGATACTAGAATAAAATAAATAAATTAGGTGGCACAACAGTCCTTTGAGAACTAGGGCCTAGTCACTTACAACTCTCAACAATTCCTCTGTGTGAGTAATGTTGTCAGGGATGGAGGGGACCTATAGTTTTAAGCTGATTCCAAACGCCTTATTTTCATGACAAGAATTTAGAATTACTCTTGGAGAATTTATCAACAACTTTAGATGGCACAGGCGAGTTTGAACTCGAGACCTTTGGCATGAAAGCCCAACGCACCAACCATCACACAACGGGGTCCTACTCAATACTCAATCGGACAAAATTGAGCAAGAATTAAAAAAACTCACTTATTACAAATATTTTTAAGAAATCAGGAACAGAAAACCTTCTTTGATTTAAGAGCTTAAAATTTCAATAATAACTTTCTCGCCTTTAAGTACAAAATAATCAACGCTTTTAAATAAAAAATAATCAAAAGTTGTCTGTGTAAGCTCCGAAAACGGCATTACTACTATCAACACAACAAAAGCAAAATTTAAAAATTTAGGGAGGCTTCAATCTTCAATTTAGGACGGCTCTTTTGCGTTATGAAATAAATTCCATAATTCGAAAACTAAATAAAATTTGTTTGGGGCTTATTTCTTTGGGAATTCTTTCACGGAGCTAATTCTATATTGAATTGAAAAAATCATAAAATAAACAGAAACACATTTGTTCCTTATTTTTGTATTGGCTTCTGTTGTCAAATACATTTATTTGGACCTTTAAAGTTTAGGTGGTTCTGTTTTTTGTATTACCGAACCAAGTCTTGACATTCGTTTTCTAAAATTACTGCCAAGTTCTTGCGCCAATAGTAACTTTTTAATTTTTCAGTTGTGAATGAAAATTAACCAATTGTCAAAAGATGATCCATTTTTGTATATAATTCATTGCAGTTTATTTACTAAAACTAGATATATGTACGTATTATTATCTTCGAGGTTTTTTTTTCTGTATTTGGTTCGGCTCAGTAGTGAATCCTCCATATGCACTGTTACAATATTTCGAAAGTTGATTCACAATAGTGCTCCTGTCATTTTTTTTCGATGTGCATAACCAAAACTCTTACAACTTATCGATGTAATCGAAAAATGCCGATAGCAAATCGGCCATCTTTAATTATATTCAGTGCTTTTGTATATCGTTTTTAGTTTTTGTCCTTTTCTTATTTAAATTATTTGAAATTCCATTTGACTGAAAAAACAAAGAATATCTAAACGCATAAAGCCATTCGTAAAGTATTTGTGGCACTTTCCTTCTTGTTCATAAGTACATAATTGGCCTGTACAAAACATAAAATAACTTAACTTAACTTAAGTACTCTTTTGAAAATGTCAAATTTCAAGTTATATGACACCGGTGTTTATACATATAATTACCAAATTACACTTAACCTGGGCAAAATACTGATGTGTTCCAAATAACACTTTTCTCTTCTCTTTTAAAAGTAGTCTTTAAAGACTTTTTTTGTTTATAGCCATTATAGCACTCCATTTAATAAACAAAAAAATATAATCACGTCAGTCATACATATCACTTATTATATATAGATAAGTGCAGACCTTTCTATTTTCCCGTTCGATAGCTTTTAGCCAAAAAATAAAGCAAAGAAAAATAATAGTTTATTTTTTTTCAAGAGATAATCAACTCAAGAAACTGTAAGTGATTCACGTCTTATATAAATATACAAATGGCTAATAGAAGGCGTACGGTAAGATATCACGTCTCAATAATCTTAGAGGCCAACAATAAAAACATCGGCCCTCATTGTGTTCCCTTAAGTGGTCACAACTTGATTCTTTCCGGCCCAACTACTATAGGTACACACACACATTATGCTGCTACTTACGATGACGACGAAGACGTACCTATAATATGCCTCGTTATACATTACATCCATACCATACCTATACAGTGCAAAGGTAAACCGTATCAATAAAAGGTAATCGTTGCTCCAATGCGTTACATATTATATTATATCTACCGTCAACGAAAAAAAGAATAAATATAAATACTCGAATACGCCAACAAAATCCAACAACATGAATACCGGAAATCACGTTCATTTTCGCCATTACCCAACGAAGAACGGTTTTTTTTTTCTTCTTCTACCCATAGGGACTCCCATTTGAGTGCCTTAATTGCGAATATTCGATGAGAGTTACGAAGTTACCAAGTCGATGTTAGCCCAAGCGGATAATGAAGAAGTCGAAGAAAAAGTTCTTTGCTTTTGCTCTGTTGCCTCTTTACCTTTTCCAAACCGCCCCGCCATTCCATCGCCGCGCCGCCGTTCTACATCATAAAATTTTCCAAAATGAGAAAAACAAAATAAAAATAAAATAAAATAAAGTATCTCGGTAGAGTAATCTCTTCTACACCGAATGACACGAAATTCAGTTCAATTAAATTGGACCCCTAAGACGTTCTTATACGGCATGGCATAGCGCGGCGCGGTGGAGTATTTTGTTTTTCACTTGAACTTTTGCTTTTTTGTTTTAAATAATTGCAACCTACTACGAGTATAACGATCTGTCATCAATTTAATCCAACCAAGAATCGTAAAAAGATACAAGATACACGAGGCTGAAAAATTAAATGCCATTGCTCGAGTTGAAAAAGAACAACTTTAATGGGTGATTTGTGATTTGAATTCCATTGGTTCATTTTTTGGTTTCCTTTTTTATTAATCTGCCATTTTGAGAAGTTAATTTTATTCGTTTTGAATTTTGAGTACAAGCAAAAGGTAACGAACTCTTGAAGTCTTGCAAAATGAAAGGGGCCACTTTAACTTATTGGTACTGTTTGTTTGTCTTTTGCGGTGATCCACGAACACTGAACAGTGCCATATTATTAATTGGACACGAGAATTGAATAAATTTTAGTTGACATTTTCGTGAAATCGAAAATTACAATTAGACATTACGTAATGCAGGTTTATTTTTGCTTTTCTTTTCTTTTCTCTTCTTTTTTTTTTTCTTTACAAAATACTCGTAAAAAATATAAATTATCGTGGCCCTCTTTAATCCGGGCCTGTCAAAATTAGATATGCTGTCATTTGTCAACTTTGCTGTCATCTGTCTAGTTGGTTGGTATATTTTTTTGTATGCAAAATAAATTGTTGGTGTGACTAATGATTGTTAATGGTGGTTTTTGCTAATTATGTCATCGAATTTCACTTTGGAATATGTACTCATAGATATATAATAAGTAGGCATTTATGTAAATTCTTGATGGTAACCATTTGTATATTCTGATCGGAAACAAATCGAACGGATCATAAATGGACATGAAAAATTATCGAATAAATATAATTGATTTATCGATTCTTGTGCATTACACCAATGTTTAAAATTAAGCATTTTTGATTATTATTAAGTGTTTGATGATAATGACACATTACCATAAATATTTTATTATAAGAATTCATAATTTAACTAAAAAAAAATTAAAAACTAATTCAAACTTTATTTCTTTTATTTTCAGGTAAGCAAAACGATTTCAAATACATATTCTAAACATTTATGAAAGTAAGTTTTTTGTTGGAACTTAATCACCTTTTATTAACTATTGATTACATTTTTATTAAAAATGGTCATCATTTTTCCCAACTGTCAAACTTTAAAAGTTTGTTCTTTTCAGTCTTCGGATTCTGTTTGTTAACGTAGTGTTGACAGCTCAAACATTCCAGTTTTTTCATACGTGACTGTCAACTATGTATTCAATTTATGATATTCAATTTATTTTTTGATTTTGAATCTGTCAAAACTTCAATTTTTATTTTATTTTAAGTTATTTTCCTTTTCAAATCTGACAGTCAAAGAACTTAATAAAAATCAAAATACAAAACAATAACCAATTTATTTTTTAATTCTGTCAAACGTCGAATTTTTCCTCCTCAGAATTGACAGTCAAGCAATAGAAAATCTTTAAATTGATTTTTTAACTAAAAGAACTTTATCAAAACACTAAACAACTATTCTTTTTATTTTGAATCTTTCAAAACTTCGATGTTTTTCTTTTATCACGTTTCTTATATTAACAATCAAATTTTCAGATTTAAATCCATGTTTCAAAAGATTTACAATCGTCATGCACTAAGACAAATTTTAATCTGTCACTGACTGAAGTGGTTTTTTCGATTGTGAAAAATGTGTTAACAAATATTTAATAAATAATTGTTCTTCAATTCGTGTTTATTTGGTCACAATAAAGATCAATTTTTTGTTTGAAAATCCAAATTTACCAATGGAAACCCCCATACAAAATTGTCACTTTGACGTTTTTCTGGGAATTAATCAAAATGGCAAAACTGTGATCTAACTGCCTTTTTTTTGTTTCAATATATAATTAATAAATAATAAATTTATTGTTTTATTTTATATCTGTCAATCTCCCCATTTCCAGTTCCGTTTTCTTAAAATATATGATTGACCTAATATTTAATTTTCAGATGTGAATATTTCGAAAGATTGACAATCTTCATACAAAAACACAAATTTTATCTGTCACCTTTATTGGTGAATTCTTCGATTGTGAAAACTGTGTTAACAAATATTTTAGAAATATATCTCTTAATGGGTTCATATGTATGTCAACAAGAAATTAAAATTGTTTCTTTTTGAAATCCAAATCCACTTTTCATATTCTAAATCACTTTGACGTTTTTCTGGACAATTCTTTGTAACTGTCAACTCAAATGTCATTTTATGAAATATTTAAAATTACATGTGTTATTCTATTACATTTCATAATTATTGGTTTATTCACCTATTTTACCAAAGTCACAGTCAAAAATAAAACCAGTGACTTGAATTGTATTTAATTTTTAGTTAATGGCAATGATATCCATTCACATCTGAGACTGGAAATAAATCAAAATGGCAACACTACAAACTGCGATCTAACTGACTTTGTATTTTTTCTTCTTTATTTCAGTACAAACAAACCAATTTTTTTAAGATAATTTCCCAAGAAAACGTGAGATCAGGAACTTGCATAATTATAGCAATTTAACAATTCTCAACTTTGTCTTGAAGTTTTTTTTCTATTTTCCTCTTTCCTATTCATCTTCTCTCGAAAATCACGTTAGAAGCTTAGGGTCGTTTTTAGTCTATTTTATGTTGTTCTGTTCAAATAATAGACATCGCAGTCCAGCTAAACAAAATTAAAAGACGAAACTTTGAATATACACAACAACATACAGACAACAGAACTGTATTCAATTAGCAATCATTACGCGATCACACCACCACCCACTTGGCTTGGCAGCCCCCCGCCCAAAGGCAAATCAAACAACGCAAAAGTCTATCTCTTTCCGGAGCTCGTGATGTATTATAGTTTGAGTACCTTTATGTATAGTTATGGATGGGGTTCGAGTTCCATCACAAGCGTCGGTTTTGCTCCCATGTTTAAAAAAAAAAAAGAAGAACGCCATCCACCGTTTACAGTTTCGGAGTCAATTAGTCGAATTATATTCTGCCCCGTAGACATTGCAAACATAAGTCTCCCGAATTTGCCCGCTACCGCTATGGCGCTGCTCTGCTGTTGCCACCATCTCGCACATCGCCATCGCTATTGCCACCGCCAATCAAACAGCACATAAAAGCCAATTTACTAGCCCACCTCTATCGCAATTTAAAATATATCCAGGAGAACAGTGTTTGCGCAAAATAGCAGACGGACAGACAAAATGTTAAAACAAAACCAAAAAATAAAATAAGACTAAATCAATTTAAATTTTACGTTGCAAGATGTATGTACCTACACTACACGAATAGATACATCATCATCATCATCATCAACATCAACATGAACACGATAGAGTACCGACCGGACTGCATTACCAGGCCACACGAGACGAGCGGAGCGACACGACGGACGATGATGGTACCACCCGTAGCTGCGGATGAATAGAATGGATGTCCGTAAGTCCGTCCATTCGCCCGTTTATTGGAGATTGCAAAGGGAAAGCACTACATTACCTACACATTGCATGCAACAACTATCAAAAGTCATCTCATCAAGCATCAAGCTGCATGTCCCGTCCGCCCTGTGTCGTGTCGTGTAAATGCAGCGCTCAGCTAAAACGCAAACCAAAGAAAAAACCTGATGGACTTTGAAAATTGTCTGCATTTTAACTTTTAATCGACGACCTCCTCCTTGTCCGATCGGTGCGGCCTTCGATTTTAAAGTTTAACCTCAAATTGAATTCGCCCGGTTTTCTGATTTCTGCAGTTTTCAAGTTTTCCATCTCTCATGCGTCGCAGTGACTTAACATTCCATCAGAAAACACTAAAACACAATTAAAGTGTTTAAGAGCCATCCTACTTTGCAATGCACCAGGACTTTAAAAACTGTTTGACCATTTGTCTGTCCCACAAAAATGATGATGCAGGTCTGGCATACAAGTAAAATTGCAATTTGAAGAAAAGAAGAACAAAACTGCAGGTTTTTTCCCACTTGAGAACTTTGTTCCCAATCCAAAACTTTACTTATTCCTATACAGACTATAGACACACTGCACCGGCATTATCGCATCTACAGAAACCGATTGAAATGCAGGCATATTTCCAGTCGAACTGTTAATCAGGTTATTTGCCATCATTACAATTGAAACCAATTCACTTCCAGTTCCAGTTGGGCTTATTGTTTCTTTTTGTTTTGGGTGTTCACACTGGGAAACTGCAAATAATGGAGCATTGAACAACTGTAGTGCTCGTATAGAAAGTGGTTTAGACGAGGAGAGTTGTATGGGATACATGAGGAGACATCAAACAAAAGAGTCGAACCCAATCGATTATGAAGAACAACCTACACTACTCAGAGTCTGCTCTGTCGATATGGGGTACCACAAGGGTGGACCTTAAGTGCATTGCATGTTTTCTTCCATTGTTATAATTATAATATATGTATGTACGAGTAGGAGTGAAGAAGGAAAATCTTTTGTTCGGCTCCCTAATGAGGCCGAAGGTAATTTTATAATTTCTATGGATATGAAAAAGAAAATTATTTATGAAAATAGAAAAAGGTCGGTGTCGGTGTCGGTGTGTGTTGTAGAACACATAACATAACACAACATCAATCAAACAAATCTTCTTAATTAATCTAAGCAAAACATACCGAAGACGATGAATACAACACGACGACGACGCGACGCACGAAGAAAACAAAACTTCTCTAACTGCTTTAAGGCTGAGGCTGAGGCTATTATTCTTTATGTTTCTACATATAAATTCCATTGTTTTCCCTTGTTAGATATTATTAAATTTTTGTGAACGCCTGACTTTTATCTTTGTTTGAAAAGGCCATTTTAACAATCAAGCCAAACGGCCATTAGTGTTATTATTTTATTTTATTATATCACCTCAGATGAGTACGAGAAATGTCAGGCATTCATTCCTTATTGTTCTTCTGGGCTTGAAATTTGGGTTTCAAGACATGAATCATTTTAAAAGTGTGCCTGTTTGGATGTACATATCTTTAGTTTATTTACCGCTGATGAACTTTTACTCTGCGCTTTGCTCTACTTAACTGCTTAAATGTTTTGTGCAAATTAATCATAATAACAATAAAATTATTTAGCACTGGTCGCATTTAATTGTTTTTGTTTCTCCGTTTTTCTTTTCGTTTATATATTTATAATTTATCGTTCAACAACCTTTAATTGTTTTAAAAAGATGCTAAATGAAGTTTAACTGTTTTTGAAGAAAAAGAAAAAAAGTTTCTTGCGCTATTGTTTTTGAATATTTATGTAAAAATACCATCAAACAAATTGAAAAACTTTCGAAAAATTATAAGAAAAAAAGAAAGGTTACTTTTCAACAACAGGAGAAAGAAGGTTTATGCAAATTTGTTTTGTGAATAGTAATTTTTATTTTTAGTGCCAGTCTGATTTTTGCCAATTGACATGCAATCGGAAGTGCATGTTTTTGCTACATACTAAGTTTTTGATATAAAACGATAGCGAAGAAAGATAAAATTAATTTTGCATGTTAAGAAACATATACATATATGAGCTCTTAGTCATACAAAAATTATAACTATCAGAAATTAAAAATCATATCAAAGGAACTGGTATTAAAAAAAAAATTAAAATTAAAGCTGAATTAATTCATTGAACAACGTTCATTAACCTAACCGGATGAGAGCCCTTAGGTCAAATATGTTTGATCTCCATCAATTAGTTAGTGGGAAATTTTCAATTTAATCATTTTATTGGAGATTGTAATTTTTTAATTATTAAAGTTGAATAAATACATAAATCGTTTCTTCGATCTTATATCGGATTTTTAATCTGACAGCTAGGGCTGTAAAGATGTTTTTTCACATGTCGCGTGTATGAACTCTTTGAGTGATAAACAAACTGTCAAAACATTCAATAAAACTAAACAACTTTTTGTAAACAATTTGCCGGTTAATCCAAAATTGGGTTGATTTTCCTTATTAGTAACTTTTACTAAAACGGTGAACATGAACAAGTCCAAAAAGTGACAGTTCGTAAAAAAAAAAATTAAAAAAAAAAAAACAAACAAAGCTAAATCTAAAGAGCGGAAATAATATTTTAAATTGACAGATACTTAAAAATACAAGTGAAAGTAAACATTTTTTGATATTAACTTTAGTAAACGTATAAGAAATAGTGAGAAGCTTAGTAAAAATTAGCAAAATCATCTTTTTAACTTCTTAATTTAGGTAGTAAAATGACTTTAACATTTTTTAAAATCGTTTAAATTTTTGCGTCAATATTTTCATCAAGGCTATGTTCAAGAATGCCGAACAGTTACAAATTAATGTTACAATTTTTGGTTAAAGATTATGAACTGCATTTTAATGATAAGTTAGTGATTTGTATGATGACATATTTGACATCTCCAACATATTCGGCTCATTCGAAGCAACCGTACATCGGAGATGAACTTTCCCCTCAACGCATCGTCGGAGATTCAACTTCGACTTGACATTACATTTTTTGTAATTCATTTTTAATTATTTCAAAAATTCCTAAAACGAGCCTACTTAAGTAAAGATGAGCGAATGGATTTATCGATATATGTATTCGATATATTTACGATATTTCTTTTTTTATAAAATAAACACCATTAAGCGTTTTAAACCATGAAAAATCGGTAAAATGTATTTTTTTTTTAAATTATAATGCGCTATCATTTTTAAGAGATGTTATTAGATAGACCGATGCTTAAATTCAAATTTTCGATTAAAGTCTCTTCCCTATTTCCAAATATATGTTTTCTTATTTCCATTTGAAATGTCAAAAAAAGAGTAAATTGGAAAAATAAAACTTTTGAAACACAATATGCAATTTATTGTTTTGGTTAGTTTTTAGTGTTTTTTTTTTAAAGAAATTCTATTAATACAAATTAAAAGATAACTAAAAACAAAAGTAAAAATACGATACAAATCATCCCATCAAAATGACGGCTTTCGCAGTTTCAAATTCTAATTATATTTTTTCAACTCCAACTTCCGTAAAGCTATTCGGCTCTTTTTTGTGTTGTAAGTTTGCATTTTCGTAAAAAGAACTTTTCGGAAAGCTTTAGAAAATTTGTGTTTTGTATCTGTCAAAAACAAAACTATTAAAAAGTCTGCATCGCATACAAATGGAATGCTAAGAATTTTGTCATCGAACAGATCTTCCGATCAGCTGATCGGAGAACTACCTCGAAACAAAATGTCTTCCGCTAGGTTCGAGTAATAAATCAAAAATCTTAAAGCAGGTCATTCTTTGCGACTCTAATTGGAACATCTTCTATAATAAATCGATATTCAAAAACTAAACTAACGCTAGAACCATTAGCTAACGTAATTAAATCCTTTATTTGTGCAGTAAGAAACTTGACCCTCCTTCTTTCGCACTAACGAAAAACAATCAATTTACCTATAAAACCATTACAAAAATTGTTAAATTGTTTAAAGAGAGCTTCACCCAATTAGCAAATGCTCTATAACGAAGATACCTCCTTCTTCTGTAATTTTTGTTGTTGGTTCAATCTTTGTTCCTGTGGCAAAAATGAGCAGTTAACAATTCCCTATGCGCCATGTTAAAACCGCCACCACACGACGCGGCGCACAGAAACCCACCCACACGAGAATTGCTTTTTGTAACTTTTAAATTTGTTAAAACTCCTCCATGAACAATAATCATAAGGCAAAGGCATTGTATGAGCAAAACAGAAGTAGGTATACTCGTACTCCACACCACTCCACTGGCATTATAACAACAACTTCTGGCTAAATCCGAACTCTTGTCTAATCCCTGAGCAAAAACAAAGAAATGAAAAAACAAAGAAAAAGATGAGGAAAAATCAAGCTAAAGTAATAAATTTATTAACGTTGTTCCAAGTCCATTGGACTACTACGACTACGACGACGACGATGCTTCTTTGCATTCACAAACTAATTATATCTCTATATAGACAGAGAGAGATACCCCAGCGCAGCACCCAGCACCAACAGCATATTCCATACTCTGAGCCACCTCACGCGCCACCGGCCGTACACCTTGTTCCCCTATATGTGAAGCAAACTGGCAAAACTGATTGCCACACCGACCGAACCAAACTGAGTATAACTCCCCATTTGGGGTCAAAGAACTTCACATTCAGCCAGAAAACTGGTGATGATGATGTGATGGCTCGTTCTGTTCGTTTTGTTCAGGAAAATACAAAAATAGGGTTGCCCTGTGTTGTTGGTTGGGTTGATGGTTGGTTGTATGGTTGTTTGGACGACTCGACTCCACTGTGTCGGTTGATGCATTCACCGACACTATTTCTCACTCCACGAGGGAAACCTATAAATAGTTTCACTATCGCACACAAAATGCAAAGTGCAAAACTATATGGCTCTGTTTCTGTTTCTGGCTCTGGCTCCAAAGAACCTACCTCACTATGTGCTTGTTGTCGCACCAAAGCCCGTACAGAAGTTGAAGCAGTAGTAGCAGAGGCAGAGGAAGAGCCAGAGCAGAGGCAACTATACATGGGGCACCAGCACCAGTACTACGCATGCAACACATAAAACTGCTGATGTTGTTGTTCTTGTTGTTGTTGTTAGTGCTGCTATCAAAATGGGGAAGCACGCGAAGAGAGGAGCACCAGATTTCCTGGATATTATTCTGTATACTGTGAAATTAGATTACAACGCAGTATACGTATGTACATACGAGTGGAGTGTTGGGTTCGAGTACAACGTACATATTTGTATCTAAGCCCCAGACCTCGAGCACGACATACAGTAAACAGCTGGACTGGACGACACATAGAGAGGGATGACTTTTTTGTACTTGTACATAACTTTGGAACCAGATGCCTTTGCCTCTGCAAAATGGTCAAGAGGTCAGTGGAAGCTTGATTGTATGATACGAGTATAGTATCTGTGTTTTTGTACGCTTGCTCTTCTAAATGAGGCAAACAAATGAGAAAAATGGAAAGAGAGAAAGAGATCGAAAAAAAAGAACTAAGTAATCGCTAATTACTGGTCCAAGGTTAATCCGGATCAAGAAGTTTGAGATATTTCTGATGGTTTGTATTGCCTGTCGCTTATCTTAGAAATACAAAAACACAAGAAACGAGAACCTTGAAGCCTTCATTCGAATTATTTTGATTTTAGCGTGCAAAACTTGTTCATGAGTCATTTCAGCAATTTGCCACCACGATCAATAGCATGATCGTTTAAAATTATACTACCATCTAAGTAGGTATATGAAGACTTAAAATTATAGGTACCTATTTTTATTTTATTATCTTTTTTAAACAGTTCTTTTTTTATTATTATTTGCAAGTGCGATGATGTCAGACAAAAGTGAATGTTTGTATATTCAATTCGTTTTGGTTTCCCAGAATTTATTATTCTTTTTAACCACAACAAAAAACGCTAAACAAAAATTACTTTTAAAGGTAGTGAAACAAAAAATATTGAACAACCTCATAATGAGGTGTGGTATTTTTGGTATAGTTAACTCGATTTTACATATACTCACCACTTTCATGCTCTTTTATACTTCTGATTGACTTTTTCCGGGTAAATGTTTTGAAGAGCAATCAGAAGAAAAAGTCATCAGAGTAATCCTTGGTGTAATCCAATGAGATCAATTTGTAGGACCAATGGAAAAATAATTAGGAGAAATGAACTTTGAAAGAAATTGACGTTTGAATAAACTAGAGGGTGTGTTCATTATGTACATTTTTTGCATGTATTTTTATGACGAGATTAATGTCAAAATTGTAGGTAAAACTTCAAAATCATTGACATAAAACTTAATAAACTTTTTTTTATCTGGATCTGTCAAATGCACAAAAAGTTTTTTTTACAATGTCAAATGTGACAGCTACTTTTGTAAGAATACAATATAATTGTTAATTTGAAATTACTTAACTGCAACAAGAAAATATAAAGACGAAAAGCATTTCCACAAAAAAAAACACATTATTTCTCCTGAAGTGAATGAATTAGATTTCTAAGCAAGGAAATAAAGACATTTCAATCTCGTAGAATCGATAGTACTCGTTTATCAATTTTGCGCTGTTTAAACACACGCCTTTTGAAACGTTGTCCTGAAAGAAAATATTCAAGGAATTTAAATCGAAAAGTATCGATGTACACTTCCATCCCACTCTATGTCAGATGTCATAATCTCTCGATCTAAAATGTCGCCGTTGTCTCTACGAGGAAAATTAATTTTTAACAAATACGTATGTGAAGCAAATTTTATTTCCAATGCGTAGGCAATACATTTCTTGAATTCAATTATTTTACTAAATTGATTTTCGATATTTTTCATACCCCGATGGCTAAAAATTGATTATTTGACATCTGATGTCATATATGTACATTTTCTGCATAGTTATATGCGGAGATTGAGAAGTTAAGTCGAAATATTTTAGTGGCTTTTGTAAAACAAAACATGAAAACAAAAACCAATTTTAAGAAAATGCCTGAGTCGGAATTGAATTATAAACCTTAATCCTGTTCTTTAAAAAAACTTTCAACTTTCGATCACTCAAACTCTGTTAACTATATTTTACAATCCAAAGGTATTGGGCCTTCTGGCTGTTTGGAAATGGCAAAACAAATGTCAACTGTCATAGTAATAGTAATTTTAGAAAATGATTTAAATTTTGAGACTATTGAACACACCCTTTAATAAAAATGTTTGAGAAGATGTGATAATCGTAAGTTGTGTACACAATTGTAAATAGAACAGAGCCAATTCGGAGTTTTGAACAAATCGAACAGTTTGCTGAATTTCAACTCGATGCAAGTATATATGTGGATTGAAATGACTTCTATGACATTATAATAATGTAAAGTACCTGCGGACTTTAGATCAAACAATTTCCATTATTGAACTCGATGCAAGTTTATATAACAATCTTAGTGGAATGCTGCATATCTCCGCGGAATTTTAATACGTTTGGTTCAGATTTCTAATCGGACAGTTTCAATTTGAACTCAATGCTAGTTTATATAGGAATCTAAGTGATTAAGTGGAACTCATAAAAAAAAATCAGTGGAACGCTGCATAATTTCATTACATTTTGATAAGTGAAGTTCAGATTTTCCTTTGAACTCGATGTAAGTTCATATAGGGATCGAAACGACTACAAGTGACATTTTGATACGTAAAGTGTCAGATCTCGAATCGAACGGTTTTCATTTGTGCTCGATTCAAGTTTATATGGGGATCGAAACGACTTTGAGTTCTGTTGACATTTTGATACGTAAAGTGTCAAACTTACGTCAAAAACTCTTATTTGTTTTTTATCGCGACACTGCTTTGAATTTTATTGATTTTAAGATTAAAAAAATATAACAAATCCCTAATTAAGATTCTACCTCCCCCCTATGTTTACCGCACAACCAACAAACTTTAGACCTTTAGAAGATTAACAAATCCTAAATCAACCTAATTTTCTCATTCACAATCCAACACCTAAATACATAGACGAATATAAATAATTTTCTTCCTTCTAATTAGTAAACTTTTGCAAGCAATAAATTTATTAATTCTTCCCCCGAGGCTATGAGAATTTCTTTTAAAAAGATATTTAAGAGGAAACCATTTTCCGTTCTCTTCTTCTTCGCAACAAGGAATGTTCCCATATTATAGGTTAGGTTTTCCTTTCTATAGTGGGTATGGTATATATATCCAATCCAATCCACCTTCAATTTCCTTCCACCCTAGTTTTTCATCATCATCGCCGCGAATAAATCATATCCTTTACAATAAAATCCTATAGAATCCTTATAACAAGTTCAACAAGCACCAACTATGTATGTATATCCAAGCCGAGTCGAGAGGAAGAATAAATTGGAGTTGGAGTTGGAGTTCGAGTTGAGTAGCTTTAACTTGTACTTGTTGCAAGGGCATAATGTACTTACCACATCAAAGGGCTTCATTTTATTTTTTATTGTGTTTTGTTATAAAAATGAGTCGTAATTTTCAAAGGGAAAGCAGGCTCCATTTTTATGTACAAATTACAAGGAAACAAAAAAGCGGTACTCGCGGTTTCTCATCCTTCCTCAGCTTCCATCCGTTTTTGAATTTTCTGTGCTTTTTTTTTAAATGGAAAATCAAAGAATTTGCATTTGCATTCCGTCGTGTCGCTCGTCCGGATATGTGTGTCGGTCGGTTGTTGTTGGGGCTGGTTTCGTCGAATGAATTATTATTGGTGGTTCTGTTCGCGTTGATGCTGCTGATGTTGGTGCTACTGTTCTGTTCTGTTCTGTTCTGTTCATGTTCATGTTCAGCCTTCTTTGGATCTGGGCCATCATTCGGCCTCCGCCCGCAGTCGTCGCCGCCGCGCCACCATCGCTGTTTCCGATTCTGATGTTTGGGCGATATCTGAAAAATGTATGTTTCTACATTTCCATTTTCAGCTCCATTTGCAGTTCGAAATTCTGTTTTGTCTGCTGTGTTGTGGTACTACATAAAAACAAAACAATAAAAATAAAAATTATTAACAAGGCTAGCCACCACTGCCGCGCATGAAAATTGGTGCAAGGTTGTTTAATAAATGAGAGTGGGATGGAACGGTATACGAAAAGCGAGAATTTGAGGCTTTAAATTTAAAGTTTAATACCGCAACCTAGCTTGTTTTTTCCATGGAAAGACTAAAATGATGTTTTTTCGTCGTTGTTTTTTGTTGTTGGGGGGAAGGTTAGCAATAATTTAGTCACTGCAAAGAACTCATTTGGGGGATAGGAAGTGAAACTGTTGTTGT
Source organism: Eupeodes luniger (assembly GCA_951509635.1). Lineage (NCBI taxonomy): Eukaryota > Metazoa > Arthropoda > Insecta > Diptera > Syrphidae > Eupeodes > Eupeodes luniger. The sequence goes on along the minus strand of OX608075.1, from coordinate 127,083,525 downwards.
TTTTCTCTCAAAACAACAGATGGCATAGTATTCGGAATATTTAAATTTAAACCCACTGCCATAATATCCTACTACTTCAACCCTCAAAATAGGTTGTTGGAAGAGGCTTGAGAAGTGCGAGACAATTTTTTGGCTAGGATTAGCGAGGATTTTTTTTTGATGGAGAAAAACTTTTGGCATCATCATGTAGATTTTGTTCAGCCATACCATCACCTGAATAAATATTTATTTTTTTCGAACAAAGAAGACTATGGGATTAAAATGAGTTTGTGGTTTAAATGCGGCTTCCGGAATCCATTGCCAAAGGAAGTAACAATATAGCTAGGGTTTTTTTTTTATTATTTAGTGCAAAATACGAAAATGCAAAAATAAATTACAAAAAATAACAACACAGAAATGGGAAAGACACACAACAGAAATAATATGATACCATCAGGGAGAAACTATAGACTAAATGCCAAAATCTGATATGAGATAGACATTTGTGGCTTCCCCCTTCTCCAGGGAAAAAATATGTATTTACATGCTCCAATTTCTGGAAGAAATCCAGTTCGGATAGTATTTTGTTTTCCTTCTTTTAAATTAATATTAAAGAAAATATCATTTTCCTTGTTTGGTTTTTTCGCAGTTTGTCAATTTGTGTCATTAAATGAAAAGTAAATTTCGACAAGTTTAGACTTTAAGAAGAAATTTAAAGAAAATCGATAATCTGTCAAAAAGCATCTGTACGAAAAAATAGGTCAGTTTTTATTTCTGAAATGTCTGAAATTTTTCTCAATCGTATTTAAAATGTAGCAAAATAAATTATCTACAAACAGAATTTTTTACCTAAAAATTGGAATGAGAAAAATTGTTTGTGAATCTTGTTGAAAACTAACGAAGATGTCACAGATTGCAGTAATATAAACTGGACAAAGCTATAAAGTCGACAGCTTTATGGCTGAATCACATACACGCTTCAGCTTCGCCTGACGTTTACGAGTTCAGCTATAGGAATTCAATGCATGCTATCACAATGGAGCTTCGACCTCACGTTTCGTTTGGCAATCGTAAGGAAAAGAACGTAATGTAACGTAATGTTACTCTAAACGGAAGCTCTAGTTCAATTTTCTGAACATTTGCTTCGTCTGACAGCTCAACAGCTGTAAAAAAATGTAAACAAACAAAATATTTGCTCTTTCGAGGGATGAAATAATAGAAATGTCATTCAAAGCAACCTCGAAGCATGCCCAACGTAACGCAGACGAAGCCGAAGCTGAAGCGTGTATGTGATTCAGCCATTAAGCAGAATAAATTTTATTGGCATTGACTTTTATTTTATTGAAAAACAGTTAATTTTTTCTAATCGTATAAATATAAACTGAACTTGACAGCTTTAAGAAGCGTGAATTGAAAAAAATGACATTTCGAAGTGACAATTTACCTTTTTTCCATTGTAAAATCGAAGTGACAATTTAACTTTTTTTCCATTGTAAAATTTTGTTAAAAGAAGCAAGATTTTTAGATCGCAGAAATATAAACTAGACAAATTAAAAAAGTTGACAGCATGAATTGAATAAACTTGACATTTAGACGTTTTTGTTTACACTGACGAATGCGAGAGTATCTATAGTATAAAGATGACGTTGATAGTTGATTTTGCATTTCCAAAATGGTATTATAATTACGCATGCTAAAACTTACGTTATTCTGGTTTAGCTCAAACTTTGCTTCCAGTAAATAAACCGACATGAAATCGATTTTATTGTTTAAAAGCTAGTTGGAGAACACTTTTACTTCACAAATAACTAAGACCAACTTCACATGAAATTGATGAAATTTGCACGTTATGACTATTTAAGTGAAACTTAAATTGATGTCTTTATAATTATCATTATATGAGAAGTTAAAAAAGTAGGTAGGAGGTAGGCGAATGTTAACACAATCATCGGAAATGAAATTTACCAATTATCGTAATATAAACTGTCAGCTGTCATATCTTAACTTCACTTACTTAAGGTGAGGTTACATTTTGATGTTTATTTTGAAATATTATCATCAAGTCTGTTTCGAAACTTACAAAATTGATATGTACTTTACAGTGTACATTGTACGTAGGTCGTATAGTATGTAGCAAGAATTTATGTGTCACAAATGCAATTAATCACAAGTGATCTCACTGTCCTCATTTTAGCTTACATAGTATGCACTTGGTGTCATCATCTACCTACCTCTGTGAAGGCATGTTCATTTCTATGAGTTTTTGTTGTCGAATTTAGCCTTGATAGGGATTTAATTAAGAGTACTTGTACTTGTACGACAAAGCCACGCCCAAACAGACCTTATTGGTGTTTCTATCTTCGACTTAAACCTTATTTATTGTTATAATTAAATTTAACGAAAACCTATAATTTTCTATTAAGCTTAAAGACACAATTAGGGATTTACTTCTTCTTTCCTTAGTTCTATTTTTGAAAAAAATAAATATTTAGCCTTGAGAAAGAAATGAACTTGCCTCCTTAATCCAATAGAAATAAATCATAAGATTTTGCTGTGTCTTTTCTATACAAATATCATTTATCTCATATAATGTCTCATTCCTATATAGAATCTGACTTAATGGAAACTGGAAACATCATCCAACCAAAAATACTTCCTTTCAAATATACCAAATTCTAGGAGGTATATATTAAGACAAACTCCTATATACTCCTCCATACCCAAGAAATCATGAAATGAAATATGATTGCCTTTAAACCTATGTCAGGATATATTTCATAAATCACTTCTTCCTTCCGAACTTCATAAACATTTATAAACAGTCCTCGTTTTGTCGTCATCATCATCTTCTTCGTTGTGTCATTCTCCTGCTTCCTATCATAGCATCGTCGTGGTCCTTAATATATTTAGCAACTTAATGTCTTTTGGTATACAAGTTCCTGAATACATTAAACACGTCAAAGACACTAAATGAATAAATAAATCTCCTAATAAGTGACCATTTTTGGAACTGTTAATCGTCAGCTTTATTACTCCCCCATCGCATTTTAACAACAATAAACAACATATAGTCTGACTTTTAAGTTTTTTTTTTTTAATATTATGTTTCAAAATAAATTTCATTGCTAAATTTGTCGCTAAATTTACATAAATATCTTTCTTTTTTTTTTGTTGAATTATTGTCACGGCCATTATGAAGGTAGTGAGTCATCCCTTTTTCACGAACTTGCTTGAAACATTTAAATGGCTCTTAGTGTCAAGCATTGGTTTCGTAAAAAAAATACTAGATAGAGGTTTAAATAACCCCTTAAATGTTTTAGTAGACAGTTGACAGCTGTTAAACTCTGAATATTTCTTAACGGATAACTGTCAAAACTTGTTTATGGTAGACTTAATCGGTTGTCTTAACTTTGACTAAAACCAGATTGTATTAAGGTGAATAGTTTTTTGGAACATTACTGTCTTTTTTATAACATCTTAAAGATGATTATTTCTGTAAACTTTGAATAAAATCAGATTCTTAGAACTTCTCATATTTAAACGCTGTCTAACTTATTAAACATACCTTAAGTTGGTGTAACAAACCTTTAGACAGGCTAAATATTTAATAATTATCTCCTATAATTTCACCATAAACTTTGAATTCAACAAATGGGTATTTTGTCCCGTTTCGTTCCCCAAATAGTTTTCACGATGTTGACAGTACGGAGCGTACGCTTGATGCATCCTAATAAATCATTTGGTGAAGTTTATTTGGGTTGGTCATTCTCTCTGCCCCGCGGACTCATTTTTAATCCACCATGTCATTTTTATTGTTGGTATGTTAATGATGTGTTTGTTTTATAGTTTGGCGCTACTGTTTTTTTAAGTTTTGTTAAAAGAATAATGTATAACGTGACTGCGCGGCGGCAGCGTATAATAGGTCCGAATAGGAAATACTCTGGTGGGGGTGATAGATGGTTTGGTATGGTTATGGATGGTGACTAGATGACTGGGTGAGCAACCAATTTAATTTATTTTAATTGAAACTCCGTTCACCATAAGTATAAATGAGTTTATGTCTATGTGCCTAGTTTTGGCTTGTGCGGGCTATATGATGATTATATGGAGTTTGTGCGTATATTATAAAATATCTTAGTCACAAATTAAACATCAGCAATGTGCGTTTTTGCCAAGCATAGTCTAAATGAAAGTGTTGCATAATGAAGAATGCACCATCATTCTTCGACCTTTTGAGAGACACTCCAGTAAATATTTCTCATAATATGTATCAGTCTTACTCTTATTTTTCTTTACTTATTAAAGTGCTGCCAAAGTTATCTAATAACGATCGAAAAACTTATTATTGTTATTAGAATCTGACAGCTTATATTTTTGACAGGTGTCACCTCTCAATTTGATTGACATTAAAAAGCAGTAACATTTTATGTAATTCTTAGCTCAACGAAAATTTCATCTGCTGCACTAATTTTTGAAGATCTGTAAAATTTCAAGTTAGATAATTGTGTCAGATAACAGATGGCACTTAATTGGAAAAAAAAAAACAAATTTATTTGTTACTGAGAAACCGGAAACTGATCTTTTCATAGAAACCAGCAACTGCAATTATTTTAGACTAAATGTCACATGTGACAGTTTAATTATCTCCCCGGAAAAAATCACGTTAATAGATTAAATTTTTAACAACGCCATCTTTCTTTTCAGAATTTTAAACATTCTTTGTTCAATTTGATACTTTCTTCTAGTGCTGGTTTGTTTATCGATATTTTAAAAACCCAAGTTATATGTTTTCCAATAAAACACACCTCTTTTAAGTCAAAGTACCGCACTCTTAAAATATCAACCCACGTTTCGAATACGTAAAATATGTTTCCACCTTAACCCAATTTGTTAAGAAAAACTCCGCAGAAATCCAATTATAGCCGCCACCCCCTTATGGCAATATAAGTAAAAACCTTATTATTGCTATTGCCAATAAATATAAAACTTCACCTCTTATACTATCAGGTCAATGATATTAATTTCATCGCACAATACTCGCTCGTATATGTACATTGTATACCTCCATTATTTGCGAATGCAATTTTGTTTGAAGGTTTCTCGTCCATTGGCATCATCATCATTGTACTGTCGTTATCCATTTTGGGTTTGGTGTATTCCATATAAGTTAGCAAATATTTATGTGAAAACATGCTACATCAGAGAGAGAGAATGCGTTTGCGGTTTGAAATTATTTGTTGAACTAATATTTGATGGCGCTGGTGACACACGCATTTCTATAAAATATTCACGTACAAAATAATTATACGTATATTGCTTAGATTAAAAGCCTTTGGAATTTAGTATACATTCTCCTACATTTATGTAGAGATTATGATAGCAACACGATGTGAAATTAATAAATAATAAATTATACGAGCATTCTCACCCGAATATTGCAAATTAGAACTCATATATTAAGGTCTTTCGCACTTGCATATTCATTCGAACATCATATATTTCGAACTATTCGAACACCAAATTTTTCGAATTGTTTGAACGCCACATTTTTTGAATTATTCGAATGAAGGAATAATTCTAAAACCTTAACACATTTTTTATACTTTTTCACACTTGAGTGTTCAAGGTTAGCCAAATCGTTATTTCGAAGTTAGTGGTGAATGTCATCACCACAGTGACAAGGAATTTCCTCACACTTTCACTTTGACATTTGGTTTTATATACGAGTATAGTACGTGTTAATACCCAGTTGTGGCAGTTGTGGAAGTACTGTGTTTGTAACTTTGATAATCTTTACAACTTTTACAATACCAAAATGTGTGTCAGCATTTTTGACAGTTCTGAATTTTCAGCTATCTTTAAGCCTCAGTCACAATGCCCTTGTGACGGAAAATTTACACGATATCTATTACATTTAGGTGCCAACCTTCTCTAAACGCGTTTAGCGTAATAGGCCTCTATATATAACTTTTACGAGTATAAGACAAACTTTTGTTATGTTGTGTAAACTACTGAAATTTCGGCTTCTTTCACATTAAAACTTTAATGCGTGTTATTTATTGGCAAGAGAAGTTTGGCAAGTTGTTTAAAATAACCATAAACTATTAAAAAAAAAAACACAAACCTCACGAAGTTAAATGTCCAAAAGTAGTTAAATGTGTCGTGTGTATATGTATATACTGTTAAAAGCATAATCCTTAATGTAGCGTGTTCGTTGAGCCTGTTTAAACTGTTTGTCATGTTAATATCCATTTAAACGTGCATTAGCAGCGCCATTTTAATAGACATTCTGAGATTGAAAAATCTCTATACCTAACCTCTTTCTTTTTATTTTTAATGTTTCTTTGCCTTAAATGACAGAGAAATCGTGTAAGTTTATTAAATATGACAAGTACACCCGTTGCGTTGCGTTCCGTTGCGGCTGTTTGCAATAAAACCAACAAAAAAAACTAATATTGCGTTTAAAATAAAAGTGCACTCACATCGCACTTGGTGTGCCTGCCAAAATCCATGAGTCCACGATGGCAGCTGGCTGGAATGGAACTTCAACTTCACTTCTTCTATGTACAAATATATGTATGTACGTATTTTTCTTTTGCTTCTTCTCTGGCAAATTACATTTCCAAACACGGGTGGCAGATGATGTCATGCAATTCGAGCCCAAAAATAAAAACGAAAACATTCAGCCAGCCATCAAGCAGTGTGTTTCTGTTTTCTTTCTCTCTCTGTTGATCTGAACTGAAGTCCTATTGCTATATAGTCGAACGACTCGAACAGCTCTAACTCTCAGGGTTCAGGGAAGAAGCAATTTTGCTGAATTCTTTTTTGTTTTACTTTCTATTTTAACACAGCATGGGGTGCGAGGAACGCGTGTCACACACGATCCAGACATGGCAACCGAATCAATGACGGTGTTGTGTATAGTGTAGTTGGTATAGAAAACAACATTTTCACTGAAGGCTCAAATTATATAAAACAAAAGAATAATCAAAACGTTCACTCGCCTGGCAAGGGTCAACATACTGCTGTTTGTTTACCGCCCATCCCTCTTAGTTTTCGTTATGTGAAAACTGAAAACCACCCAAAAAAAAGTGATGAAAATGTTGAATCATGACAAATACCAAAAATAAAAGTTATTTGGAGGAAGAACAAATGCCGGTGGCATTTTCCATCATCATTGTCATCGGTCATACAATAAACCCACGTACCTACTAGTCGTTGTCAGACAATTTTTCGGATGTCAAACAAAAGAAAAATCGCCATTCACTGGGAGAGTAAACATTGTTCTGTGATGAAATTGTGAGCGAAAAAAAGTTCCTGCTCGTCTCTGACAACATACGAGTAGGTATATAAAGTGAAATCGATATTTTTAATCATTTAATATTCATGAGGTTTACATTCGAGCTACTGGAATAAGAATCACGGTTTTAAAGACATCTTTTTGATTTGATTCTGACAGCTAGGGGCTGTGGTTTAAGTTGACATTTTGTTTTGTCAAAATATTGATCTTTGAAAATTCAAAGGATATAGATAGGTATCAAATGTCAATGTCAAATTACTGGTTGACAGTTTAGGTTTACCTAGTGTCACTTTTGTTATGATTTAAACCTGTGTATGGTGTGGTGTTCTTAAAATAGGACAAAAAGTTTTTGACATGTTGAATTCTTGTTTATCCTTATTCCATCACATGTCACTTTTAGAATGAATTTTAATACACTTAGATTTTAGAAACGCATGAAGAAAAAGGCTTTGGAAAAGTTATAATACAAATGGAATTAATTGAGGAAGGATTTTTAGATTTCGTAAAGTATTAAACATTATAAATAGCTTCGTACCTTATTTCGGAGAATACCGAAAAAGGTAGGTAGAAATTGATTAAAAATGAGAAGCGGTGATGCTACATAGACATTTGTTTTGCAACTTTTTTAATGCACGAGTGAATACCAAAAAACCAGATGATGGACAAAGTGATTGGAAATTGATTTTTTGTTTGAATTTATTTTTCTTATCCTCTTATTTTTTCTGGATTATTTTCACCAATTACATTTTCAAACCGAACTTGTTAACTTTTTTTGGAAGAATTCAAACAATTTGCTAAAGTTTTTGTACACACAAAAACATCTTTCAGTGAAAGAAGTTCTTTGATTAATCAAAAGAGCCTTGAAGATCTTAATGCCTGAGGAAAACTTAACGTTATATAAGTTTCAGGAAATCAAACGTAGCTCAATTTATGTATAAGAGTATATATTACGATGTACATAGAATTATATCCTATAGAATCTTGCTGTTGAAATAGTTTCTTCCATCAGCTACTTCCAACTCATAAACCATTTCAAAAACAAGCTCGAAAATCAATCAAAAACTCTTTTTCTTACTCGTTTATTTTCTGTGAAAGTTCAAGTTAATTTGATTTTAACTCATTTTATATTTCACACACAAAACATACAAAAGCAAATCCATCGTTATCCTTATAAACTTTGTTCATTCATTCAAGCATTTTAGATTCTGCATACATACCTAATACAAAAACTTCATTTATATAATTTTCGATTAAATGGAGGCAGACATCTGTCAGAAATTAGATGCATGAAAATTGAAATATTTCGGCTAAAAACTATCTCAGAGTTTTGCCTCTCATAGAATTTATACTAGACATAAACTTTTTGCCCCCTCTTTCTCGCCTTTTGGGGCAAATATGTACCTTATTACCATCATCGCATGATTTTTGTTTTACCACCAGAGGGAGCTCTTCGTTATGCAAATAACAAGTTGAAAAGTTTCGTTGATGGGCCATGGCATGAACAATTTTACGTACTTTGGCTCGACAAAGGAAAACTGCAAGACGACAAAAAAGCACATTATCATAATTAAATTCCGGAAAAAAAAATTAAATTGATTGAATGTATCGTCTGATTTGCCGGTGCCCTTATGCCCATCCCTATCCCAATTCCAATCCCATCGCTATGTACAAGACAAGCTGTTGTGTCTTTTTGTAAAAATATGCGAGAAGGTACTTGAAATGTTACTTGTACCGCACCACATAAAGCACACCCTATTGAGAGTTAACAAGGGAGAATACCTGTGCTATAGTTCACCTCAACTTTAACAAGCTCCTCTAAACTACTGGACTGGACAGGTGGAAGGTTTTATGAGAAGTCTATACCTATACTTTTTGACGACTTTCAACTACCAGAATGGCCCAGACTTCTCTAATCTTTTTCTTTTTTTAGTTTTTTGTTGTTGTATGACAAACTTCTGAGATGCCCCTATGTTGTTAACCCGCAATATATATAAACCGTTCCAACAACAAACCCTTCTTCTTTATATTGCAATTCCTTTGGCATTTTCTGTCTGTCTGTCTACGTGTTTCGTGCAGCAAAAACAACCCACTTTCGAGTCTCGCAATAGGTACCTGGTCTGGTATACCGTATTCAGTACACTCGTTGAGTCAGTGTTGTATAGGTCTTAAACCAAACAGCTCTACTTTCCGCCTTTGGCCAGTTCAATGGCTGGACTCAATGCTTGGCCAAGCAGAAGCCAACATGCTTTTTCTGTAATAGGATTTGAGGCTCTTATAATTCTAAATGGAAATGGATTTTCTATGACCAGACCAGCACCACCAGAGGAGAATTTGTGTGCAAAAAAAGAGAGAAAACGAAAAGTACACTGTTTGCGGTTTGTAAAAAGTAATCTAGGGAAAGAAAAAGTAGGGAGCGTCGAGAACTAAACTATACCTAATAATTGCCAGCTGAGGTAAAAAATTGATTTTTTTTTCTTCGCTCATTTAATTAATTTTTAATTCCTCTAATTCCTTGTTGAACTGACACCAACCAACAGTTTATTGACTTGTTTTTACTTATTTTCTTCTTGAGTTCTAATGAGTAACACACTGGGCGATTGACCGCATTAAATAAACTCACCCAACTGCATCGTGTAAACCCAAAGATTTACAACCCAACTAATCATGATGTCTGAAATATTTGTGTCACTTTGAGCCAATTTTTAAATATTTAAAAGTTTTGTTAAGTAAAAACGGAACGGAAACAGGTTGCCATTTTGAAACAACTGACAGATTAAAGTAGATAATTTGTAGAAAGCGTTCAGAACTACAATCCTAAGGGTAGTCACACATAAACGATTTATCAAACAATTATTGGAGAAACCTTACAATTTTCAATAATTTAAGCAGCATTCACATATGTACATAAAATTGGTGCAGGGTTTGTTAAAGAATTTTTAAATTAATTCATTAATTTTTTGAAGCAAAACCTGACCAAAATTTATTAAGTTCAAATATGGCATTTAATTGCAAAGTACATACATTTAAAGTAACATAATGCAAAGGTTGTGAAAATTGAAAATGTCACTTGAGCAGGTGACAGTTGAACAAGAATAAAATATATTTCAATATGTCACTAAATCTGGCATTTTTGTCGATTTTGATAGATGTACAGAACTGTATTAAAATGCAAATTTTATGGTTCGGACTGTTCGGAGACTTTGAAAACATTGGAATCGTTGATATCGTCTTCGAAAGCGAAGATTTATGCAGCTTTTTAATGAAGTTAAAAAAATTGAATGTTTGTTAAGCTTTATAAAATCCTTTTGCTAGTAAAATTATAAATCGGAGATTGATTCCCAAAGGCCAAGTTAAATCTCATGTTGGATAGGGTACCCTGGATATACATAGGTGAATTTTTAGACACCTTATTGAACGGGTTGGATAGCGCTCAAAAAATAGAATAAATTTTCAGCTAATTTAACATTTTTTAGAGACATATAAATATTTATTTTTGTTAAAGTTCAAAATTATTATAAATTTTTAGTTTTAAATTGAGAATTAATTTTAAATTAAAATTAATTTAAAATACAATAAAATAATAGATTAAATGTTATAAATATTGGTTACTGGCATAAGCTTCCCTCAGGGCTCCCCATATGTCTCTATTTTTGGCTTCGTTGTACCAATTTGTACTTATTTGTGTTAGATCGTCACTAAATCTTTTATTGGGTCATCTTGCTGGTCTTTTGTTCTCTGGTCTCCATTTCACTGTCATTTTTGTCCATTTTTGGTCCTAAAGTCTAGATACATGACCTGTCCAGCTCCATTTAAGCCTTCTTGTTCAATTTATGACGTCTATATATTTAATTGTTTAATGCTCCAGAATTGTTTCCAGCTATTTGTGATACGTTTGTTAATTTCTTTATTTTCTTGGTTTTTAAATAATTTTAACTGTCCCAAATATATGTAATATTCTTCTTACTCAATTTTGTATTCAGATTTAAATTAAGGTTCCTAAATTAAGATATATAATTAAATTAAGGTATAGCTGTCAAAAAATAAAAAAAAAACCGTCACAAAAAACAGACCAACATTCAAAAAAAAAGACCAACATTCAAATTGAGATTCCTAAATTAAGAGAAAATATAATTTTCGATGAATAATTTTAATAATTAACAAGATTCGTCGGAAGATGATGAATTGATACATATAGGTGTGTAGCAATTTAAATTTCAACAATATGTTGAATCAGCTGTTCTGTCAGATAGGCACCAGCTTTTTTTGATCAGCTGTTCTTTTACACGTACAAAAAGTATACGGATATCCTATCTAACTAAAATTGAACGCAAAAATGAATTGTTGACATTCATCTGACAGATGATTCCTTGATCATAAAATGGCTGCTTTTTCCGACAGACAAAAACTCAATCAAAATTCTGAATTCCGTCAAAATGTTTGACTAATTGATTAAGTCGTTAGGAGTGTATCATGGTTGGCAACACTACACTACTGACAATAAGGGTGGTATTAGACTAAAAATGGAGAAAACAAAATACGAATTGTAATGTAAAACTAACGCCGGAAAAAAGTTGTAGAAAATTTTTCATGACAACAAAAGCAACAAAAAAAGGTGCAGCCATTCGTCGTCTAGACACGAGAAAAGACTATTTGTGTTCTTCTTTTCTTTCCTACCAACCCTCTCCCCTCAAAAAGGGTGTGGTATGAGTCTCGTCCTTAAATATTTCTTCTTTCCTTTTTCCTTTTTTTAGTTTTATTTTTGTTTGCATGCGCTCCTATTTTTATTCCTATACGCATATAATATTTTTTTTGTTCTATTTTATTGGCTTCATGATTAATTGAATTAATTTTATTGTCGGCTGATGGCAATTGAAGTTGCAAGGATTCTTTTGATTCTTTTAAGATGCTTTAATTCAAGATTATCAGGGATTAGATTTTGTTAAAGCATATACATAGATATTTTTGTTCGTTGAATGGTGAAAGGAGAAGGGGGTGGTGTTAAAATGGAAGCTCGAAGGCAGTTAAGTGTTTCGAGAATCACAATCAACAAATATATGTAGCTATACGAGCTTAAGGATTCGAAGCAGCGTGTTAGTTGGGAAGCAAACAAGTTCATTAAAATTTTATTGTTCTTTCCTATTGAATGAATGGTAGCGAGTGAGTGGGATCATTGGATTAAAGATGTCATTGTGAAAAAGAGATTTTGTTATTTGAATCACGTAATTTTGTTGAATTTTACTCTGTTGCTTTCAGAGGTAATCAGAGGTTATACGTAACATAGTATACCTACAAACGCGTAAGAGTATACATAAGTATCAATGTGGAGATTATGGGCTTTAATGAGGGTGTTGATTATATGCAAAAGGAAATTGATGCTACTTGTGAATTACTGTAAATTAAATTCTAATCACGAAATAATGGGATATAAAAGAGCAAAATATAAGATGGAGAGAGCACAATATTGCTCGCCATTTTTAAGAGGTAGAAAATAGGCATAATGATAAGGCAATTTCTATTATCTACCCAATTGTGAAGAAGAAAAATCAAGATATCACGCTTAAACACTTATTTTACAAGTTTTTGCTTTTCGAGAATTCGTATAAAGTGTCAACCCTCAAGCTTCTTTTAACTGTCAAAATAAACAAACATAATGGCAACAAAATGGCGTATTTTACCTAGTTGTGGATGGCAGTAATATACCGTTTTTTGGGCACAAATATAAAATTGTCTTATCAAGTGACAATTTCTAATTTTGGATAGATTTTCTTAGTTTTATTTCAATAAATTGTGGCATTTTAACGGAATTTTTTCTGGGAATAAAGTTTTCACCAAATTGATGGTTAAAATAAATGGAACAGAAATGTCATTACAGTTTGACATTCTGGGTTGTCAAATCATAAATTTCAACTATCCAAATTTCTCATGCAGACAAAGTAACAATATATGATTTTGTTTTATGCTCTCGCTTTTGTGTAGCAAGTTCACCTTTTTTTTAGAAGAAGTGTCAACAAACTATGAAAAGAAGCAACAGTATCAGCTGTCACATCCTTAACATTGGAACACTTTTCTGATGGGTGGTTCGGTCTTTACCTTCTTCAGGCATCAGGTAGATATTAAAATTAGAAATGCAAACTCATAATTTGAGAAATGTTTTCTTACTTCCTTTTGATGATTCTTAGAACGTCGTCTATGTTTGAAAACAAAGCTTTTAACATGCAATTTTCTCCTCTTCAAAGTGTGTTCATAACTCCTTCGTCTGCATATTAAACTTCCTTTTAATATTCTTATTGTATCCGTTCATAGTGTAAATATCTATTTGTTAAGTTCATATCCTTGAAAATATTTTCCATTTCCTTACACGTTATTCATCCCCAAGAGATGGATATAATTTCCCGTTTCCCAGAACACAAAAAAAAAATAAAATAAAATAAAAATAAGAAAAAGAAAAAGAATTAAACCAAAAAAAAGATCCAAACTAATGGCAATCGCTTTGGGGAAATAGTCTAGGAATAGGGAGAACATTTATTTTATTTTTTTTTTCTTGTCTTAGCACTGTTCGTTTACAAAACCAAATGTTACAAGCTATCGTTTTGGTTTTCTGGATACATAAATGTACTGGAATATATGTATTTTGCATCATTGGTGGGGTGTGTTGAAAGGTGATTTTTCGAACATGAAAATCACATTAATATTGAATGTGGTGTTGAGATGCGGGAAGTCATAGCAAAAAAGGTATCAAATATCATGTGCATGGGTAGGTACGTATATTTAGGGAATTAGAGCTATAGCAAGTGTGAAGTTGTTCTTATTCATTTTCTACTTCTTTTTTTTTTCCTTCGTTTTGCCTTCATTATTTATGCAGATGATGGCTTTTTTCGTAAATTGTTTTTCTTCTCATTTTTAATCTTAAGTTTTATTTGAAGTGTTGATTCCTTATGATTAATTTAGATCTTTTCTTTTTTATTTGCAGGTAAGCAAACATTTTAGAAGAATTAGTTTTAAGACTATGGATGAAGTAAGTATGTGCCCTTAATAAAAATATAACAATATGGAACAGTTTGGAAAACATACGTAGAATTCCAACTGCCACTGTGAATACATCCTAAACCCACCAAACTGTCAATGTCAAAATATATGGGAAAAATAACTGAAGTCTATGACCGAAAGGGATTGTGGTGTTCAGATTGTACTTTTTTTTTTACTTATTTTGACGTTTCAACATTAAATCTCGCTCCCACGTTCCTAAAAAAAAATACCCCTCACTATCCCTGTCGTTTTTATGGGTTTAATCTACCATAAAGTTTTTTTAAGGCTTTGTTCAGAAATACTTGAAAAATACTGTTTGCAGCGTTTTTGCAATGACATGGCGTCTACTCTTTCTTAAGCTCCTGTAATTTTTAATCATAAACTTTCCAATCAATTGCTTATGATTATATTTAAAAACTTTTGTAGAATTACCCAGGATTCTTGCTATATATTTAAATTTGGCCAAATGACATACTTCTAAATTGAAAAGTGAAAAATTTGCCTATAAAATCGTCAGATTAATTATGGAATATTAAAATCCTACCTACTTCCAAAAAAAGTGAATTTTCCAAGGTGTGTTTTTCAAAATTCAAGTGAATCATTTGAAAATTGCCTAAGTTATTAGTCTGGCTGACTAAAAACATGAAGAAAGTTCAAAAACCGAGCACTAAAAGGGTTTTCCCGGTCATAATCTTTTAGGACAGCAACAAACAAAGATTTTTTGGGCCAACATCTTACAAGACCTCGGAGAACATTTGAAAGAAAAAAAATTATTTGTCGAAAATTTTGGAGTTTCGTAACCCCTTAAGTACCAGGTGGTAGCAATAAGTGCGTTTTTTTCGTATTCCAGTGAGAAATTGCCAAAAAAAACGATCCGCAGTAGTCCGGTTTTTATATTTGAAAGTTGATACAACTGAATATATGCCAGAATAATTTATCAAAAAATTCCAAAAAAAAATAGCGAAATTCAGACCAGGGGTAAAATCGTGTAAGCTGATTTTTGATAGTTGACTATTAAAATCAAGAAAATACATCTGTGTAATGTGATAATCGATTTCAAAGTTTTAACCAAACAATTTGACATAAAATAAAAACTTCAAGAAGGGGGTTTGTTCGTAGACTACTACATTAACATGTGGTGTTGAAGCGAGCTTGAAGCTCGCCTAAATTCTGTATATACATACCTGAATCGAGTTGAAATGAGCTTGATTCGCCTCGATTCCGGTCGGGGATCGCAGTCGAGTCAAAATTTGTGAAGAAAAACCTGTGTGGAGGAGTTGGTTTTACAGATAATGCGTTATGGTCTGTTTATTTGCATGTGTACAAAAAATATAGTTTTGTTTTAATCAAATTAAAAAAAAAAAAAAATTCACATGGAGTAGGTAGCATATTCTTATATGGTGCTGAACTATTCAGTTTTTCATTGTTTAACACGAATCAAACTATCTCACTTGCACTTCATAAGAAACATCGAAACACCATTTGCATTTTAGAAAGTGCTGTCAAACTTAATCATTTTTAAATCTTCTTGTGCGGTGGAAACACCAAAAAGATTTATCTAATCCAAACTGAGATAAACCTTTGGTGGAAATATAGCAAAACTTTATTATATTTTCTATTGTTTTCTCTTGCAAAATAAGCCCAGTTAGTCCATTTTCACTAACAAAACTAAATAATATCAACAGTAACAGATTGATTTTTTTCCCCAATGGAAAACATATGATCACAAATGCACAACTACTCAACGAACACAGCCATCGAGATACAAATGCAATATCAATCGTACCAACATTTGAGAACGAAATCATATAAGATCCATTCGAGACTCGTATAAATGTCAAAAACCCATCCATAGTAAGATTCTACTCTAACTTTTATCGGTGTTATTCTTACTATGGATATTGTTTTTGTTGTTCGTGTAAAATCCTACTATACTATGGATAGATTTTCCAACAAAACACAATGCTGAGACGTCAAAATAATAATGTGCTTTGAGAGCGCAAGTTTGACAATTGCACATTTTCACAGAAAAAAAAGTTGTCATATTAACAATCGTCGACAGTCAACTTTAAATTTGGCCAAATTGTCATATTGACTACCGCAGTTGTTATATTGACTACCGCCGTTGTCATATTGACTACCGCAGTTTTTTTTATTGACTACGGCAGTTGTCATATTGACTACCGGACTATTCTGATCCCAAAATTGACAACCGATAAAACCGATAAACTTGATAAAATTCAAACGTCTGGAGTTTTCCCATTGGGGAAACTTATAAAAACTAATATACCAACTTTTAAAAACGACAATTACACACTTGTACACTTGAGTATATGTGTATATTTTTATTTTTGATACATTCTAACCAATTATGACTTCTGTCATCGTGTCATTCACGATAGCCCCATTTAATCATTTTTTTTTTGGATTGAGAAACTCAAAGCCCAACTTTTAAACTGCCGTAAGAAACCATCCAAAACGATTTGAGCGAGTGATTTACACGAAGCATCAAAAGTTTCAATAAATATATAATGTCCTATCAAACTGTCGTTTCCCTGATGAAATTATCGATTTTTAAAATTCTTATTTTTGGCAATACATTTTAAATGTCTCCCATATTTTATATTCCAGAAGACATACAACAAAAATGTTAAATTAACCTTGATATCAATGTGCTCATGTTCAACTTCTATTCTATGTATTTTTTTTATAAATAAGAAAAACTCTGTTAAACTTTCTAGAAGCATCTTTAAATATTAATCAGAAGCTTGTAATTTATTAGTCTTCAAAATACATGTACATTTACTATAAAATTCTGTTTATTTTTCGTTTCATTTCGTTTGTATGTATATGAAACATTTTTAGAATGTTTTCTAAAATTTATTTTCTCACAATATCAAAGATCAACGACATAATTTATCTTTTGAGAATAATTCTGGAGTTGAAACGGCTGCTGCTGTTTTATGTACAAGTATCCTATTTTATTTCAAGATTCACCCCAAAATTGAAGGAGTGGAAAATGCCACCCCATTTGAAAATAGCTAATAATATTTTTTTATATTTTATATCTTCTTAAAAAAAAAGAATAACATACACACAGCATTTAAGCACTCAAGTAAAAGACCAAATTTAGCGAGAAAAAAAATGGAAGATGAAGAAATTGTAAGACGGCAATCAAGAATTGCCATTACTCTCAAGTGAAGTGTGTGTGGTACGCGCAACTTATATAGGCTATTTATCACAGCGGCTTATACCAAAGAGCCTTGATGCACTCGCCTCGAAAAGATAGCGAAAACTCAGATACTTTTTATTTTTCTTTTTCTTTTGCTCACAAAATATATAATTTTTGTTTGTTTTGCAAAAAAAAAAGAAAAAATATAACAAAAACAAAATTTCTAAAAATATATTTTTAATTGCAATGAGTTTAAATTCCTTGCTTTTTCGCGACCAAAAGTTTACAGACCAGACGCAAGTAGTTCAAGGGAACGATGACAACAACGACGACCGATGCGACACGACGCGACGACCAATGTGTTGTTTATGTTTATACTTTGTATAGGAATTTTATTTATTTTCAACTTTCTTGCACTTACTTTACTTACTTACAAAATATACTTCGTCTGTTTATTTAGCTTCAGGTTGTATCAATTAATTTAAGTGGTTTGTAAATTTCCTGTGACTATTATTCCATGAAATTTTATATATAAATATTATATGACTTGTGATGTACTCTATTTGTTGGTACATCTATAATCATAATCCAACTTAAAGGAATAAGATACATTTGTATCTACTGATGCATGTTTAAAGGAAACGAAGGATTTGTAAAAAAAGAAAAATACACTGATGCCATAAAAACTTCATAACTTATTTTAAAAATACATTTTTACATTTTTGGAACTCTGCCAAGTTGTGTTGGAGTGTAAGATATTTTGAAGAAATAAGAATATAAGAAGAAGTTACACTTTTTATATCCACAGTGAGTTTTAAGACTCGACATGATGCGCTGGCTATAGAATGACATGGCTTTATATGGAAAATTGTATTTCATAGTAATTTCTTCCAACACAGATGGTTGATTCTTGTCATTAAAAAAAGAAAAGAAATTGAATTCCGTCTATTTCAAAAGATTTCAAATCTCAAAAGATTTTTGGTTGAATTTTGAAGAAAGAAATAGAAAACGAATGCAATTTCATTTTACTTTTATTTTCCTTCAAGTTCGACGAAAAAAAGAAAAAAATGCAGATTCGACTTGAATAGAGAAACTTTCTTTTGTATTTCAAGGCTATACATTTGTATTGCAATTGTATGATCTGGCTATAATCTACAAAACCTTAAATTATGCGATACTCGAGTACAACTATATTATATTTCGGAAGGTGACCGAATAATCCACTTGATTTTCTTGGACAGTGTTCAAAAGAGAGCTCTGGAAACTTTAGGTGAACATTGTCTAGCTGAAACGATTATTGCAACTCTTGAACATCGCAGAAATTTTGTCTTGCATGTCGTTATTTTGTCGCTTTTTTCATAAAAAATGCTCCAGCGAAATAGTCAGTTGCACTCCTAGATGCGATATTCGTACTTCTAGGAATACACATCAGGAATCAAGTAAAGAGATTCTTTTTTTTAGCCGCACTATACGAATGTGGAAGGCGCAATATTAAAATATTTGCCACTTATTACAATGTGCAGACATTAAAAACCAATGTACATTGATATCTACTTTCTAATTCTATCTACCTTTCCTATTTGACAAACTGTCAACTTATTATTATATGTCATTATGTATCGATAAACAAATATGTAAAATGAAAAAAAAATATTAACAAGTTAAAACAACCTATTTTTAAGGGTTTAACAATTTACTAGTTAGCAATTTGCTTAATATTTACCAGTTTACTATAAAGGAGTCCAAAATGTTGAACCTTTTCGTTTTGCTAACTAGTAAATTGCTAATTGGCTTTTATTTAAAAACGAACATCCAAACATGTCTTAAATGTCACAGTTCGAGAAAACAAACAAATAAGCTTAAACGGACCTGTTCATTGGAATTTCCAACAA
Source organism: Eupeodes luniger (assembly GCA_951509635.1). Lineage (NCBI taxonomy): Eukaryota > Metazoa > Arthropoda > Insecta > Diptera > Syrphidae > Eupeodes > Eupeodes luniger. Next base: position 127,064,156 of record OX608075.1, on the reverse strand, counting down.
CTTGACTGGACCATTCCATCCACTGTTCTTATAAGAATAATTGTACAGATGTCATATTAAGCAAATTGCTAAAATTTTTAGTAGCCGTTCCGTGATTTTAACTTTATCAAATTGTTAAGAGATAGTGAGATATTAAAATCGTTTAAAATTAGGTAAATCATCATTTAAGCTTTAACAATTTACTTTACCGTTTGAATTTTTGCGCCATTGATTTTCTTTTTTCGATTGCTCACAAAATTATTGACGCCATCTCAAAGGAATATAATTTCATCAATTCCCTTTTCTAAAAATATAAAGCAGTCATTTCGAAATTTAATACTTTTTTGTAATTTTGCTTAACAAGTAAATACTAATTCCCTTTAATTTTAATAGAGAATCTGAACACGTCTCGAGTACAACAGTTCGTGAAAAAAATATGAAACAAACCTAAATATTGGGAACTGTCCCATTATTTTGAAATGTCAGAAACTTAAATATGGAATGCAGTGCATAGTTGCTCCCTAGACATTCTTTACGTCGCTTGTTTCGAATTCCATTTGATCAGTCCAATTTTTAACTACTGTTTCTCATAAATCTGGCCGTTTTGACTTTCACAAACGAAAAAATTAATATAGACCAATAAAAACTAATCGAACGTCGTAAAATCACACGAATGAGGGGGCCAGTTAACAGAACCATTTCTACAAATAGAGTTGTTACCAAACTGATTAAGCAGTAAATTGACGAAGGACAGTATTTATTGTTCGCATACAGATTTATAAGTAAATTTGAACATTTTAAAAGCTTTATTCTGACGTTAAAAGATTAATGATGAATTGTCTAACCATACTAAAGAGAAATGTCAACAGAGTTTGATATTCTCATCTGTCAAACCATAGACAACAACCATTGAAAATTCTCACGCAGTTAAAAAGAAACACCCTTTAAAAATATTATCTATGTGAATAAGAAGGACGATATAGCATTTGAATATTTGGGGGAATTAAATAAAAAAAGGTTTTTATGTGTAAACGATACGTTGCGCTTAAAAATCTACCGTGTAACCTACTTGCATTAAACAACCAGCGACCAACGTTAATTCAAGTTCAATCCTATTATAAATATGAAATAAAATATTAATATGAACAAAATTTGATTTATTCACCAAAAATAAAATAACAAATTTAACACAATTAATTACCCTTTGTTATTATTCAAAATAGCTGATGGTTTTTATGTTCAAATAACCGATTAAGCTTATGAATCACACTGGAATCTACACACATTATAATATATTTTAATGCGAATCTATTTTGTTTAATAATCTCACATTAATTTAAAAACACAACAACAACAAAAACAACAAAAAAAATAACTATTAAAATCTCATTTAGATTAAAAAAAAATGATTTTGCCAAAGGCTTGTTTTTTGTATACGAGTACAAGAAGTATTAGTTAAAGTTTCACATCAAATAAAACACTACTCTACGCATTGTTTTGATGTTTGACTCATAATCAACAGTCCGTGAGTTTTAAATTTCTATTGTAAAAAATCCATGGCGACCATTACATGAATCATTTTAACTATGACTACAAACTATACATTTTAAAATAGCAAGCAAAAAAAGTATAAATAAAAACAATAATAAAACAAAACGTTTTGCAAATTACAGAAAATAAATCTCAACAGCAATTAAAATGAAATACAAGCAAAATTAATGGCATAGCATTCAAATGGTTCTTTAATTTAAAAAAAATACTTCAAAGCCAAAGAATTCAAATAATAAAAGAATTATTTTCTTCCATATTTATTTTTGTTATATCAATTTATAAATTGAAAAAAAAGAATAAAAACCACTAGAATGAAAGGAAAACTTTCTGCCCGAAGGCATTCCACAAAGTTCCATTTTGAGTCCTCTATTAATTACAACGAGCAACTTTAATTAACTTCAGCTGAGCTAAAACTCGTCTGTGTGTGTGTTAAAGTAGAACACAACATAAATTTGTGTTAATCATGATGTCGAATGAATCAATATCAACATTGGATTCGGATTCAAATTCGAATATGACAAGAAGTGGAACGAAAAATCAGACATCATGAAAATTATTGACTAATAAACACCTCACTGACAAGTAGTATGATTGACAGATGACAGTCAAAATGAGCGCCCATGTAAAGTGGCATATGATGTTTGTGAGTTCTCTCGTATAAATCGAACATTTTGACACTTAAAAAATGCACATATATCGTATTTAATGCATCACACTCGGTTCGGTCGATTGTATATGAAATTTGACGTTTGTTAATCTGATCCCATAATGTGAACTCATTTAAGAGTGGATGGAAATTTTTTGTTGCTTGTTGTTTTACAAGTCCATGAGTAATTATTCAATGAAAGAGTGAAATATTATCCCTTCCTTATATCCATATAAATGAAACAACACAAGAGCAACAACAACAATAAAATAAACATCTGGATAAACTTAAATATTGAATTTATACCAAAGTGATGAGTAAAGTATTGTGTCTGGTGATGATGAGGTGGCTGTTGGAAAACTCTCATGGAGGACGGGCTGGGCCGGGCCGGCCGGCAATGGCACATCGTTGGAATAATGATGTGGTACAAAATTGACATCGAATAAATAGAAATGGAAACCCCATTGTCGGAATGTGTATAAAATAAAAAAGAAAAGATGAAAACGAGGCGAGAAAATACACATTCTCTCCTGAAGCTGTCAAAAAGGCTGCAGGAAAAATTATATTATTATAGAAACAACAGACAAACCAAAAAAAAAAAGAAGATGCCCTCTGGGGCTGTTATAGGGCGTGTCAAGGAGAAAATAAAGGAAGAAAAGTCAATGAATTTGCAGAATGCTTTTGCTTTCTTTGGGTGTGTTCTTATGTGATATTTGTATTTATTTTTATTTTTGGTTTGATGGTCCTATGTTGCATTTGGAATTTTAAGTTTTCCCAGAAAGAATATATAAATAAATATTTCTCTTGGGGGAAAGAAGGAAAAAGAACGGATTGGTTATTTTAAGAGACAGTTCATAGGAAATATCTTAGTTTTCTTATAGTTCATACCAAAAAAAGAATAAGTAAATCATAAACTCAACCCTAAAATATTGAAAATTATTTGTGGTTTTCTAAGGAATGTTTACACTGGTGATAAGTAAAATCAAGAATTTGACCTTCTAGAAGGAAAGATCTAGGTTTTCCCAGTTCGACCAAATACCTACAACTCTTTTCTGCTATTCAATTCGTTTGAAATATATGAATATTTAAATTAATCAAGATTAGTTTTTTAAATTCAAAAACTCTTAATTGTTTAGTTAAATAATTCCAGTTTTACTAAAACCGATGATATGAACACGCCATAACACTGACATTTCTGCATGAACTGTCAGTGTTATGGCGTGTTCATATCATCGGCTTTAGACAGATCTCAGTCTAAGAAACGGATGGATTAATGTGAAATGTCAGAAACTCAGACGCCATTTTGAAAATTACAGAAAGTTAAAGCAACCATTTTTGTTTTAAATAAAGAAATGTAAAATGTTAGGAGATCGTTAGATACATTACATTAATTTTATTTTGGAGGTTAAAATCAAAATTGTATCTCAATTTTTTTTAGAATTCAAAGTCAATGGTGTAAAATTTTAAACGATTTAGTAAAATGTAAATGCCATTTTAAGCAATTAACTAAGCTTAAAAAATGATTTACATAATTTTAACCGATTTTATCATCTTATTATCTCTTAACAAATTGCTAAAGTTAAAATCAGGGAATGGCTACTTTAACTTTTAGCAATTTGCTAAATCCATATGACATCTGTACAATTATTCTTATGAGAGGAGTGGATGGAATGATCCAGTCAACAGTTGGGAATTCCAATTAATAAGTCCGTTTAAGTGTATTTGTTTTTTTTTTTATTTTCACGAACTGTCACTTTTTAGACATGTTTGGATGCAATTTACTAGGTATAGGAAAACGTAAAAAAAGGTTTACAATTTTGGAGTCCCTTAGTAAATTCCTATAAATATTTAACAAATTACTAACTGGTAAATTGTTAAACATTTAACAATAGGTAATTTAAAATTTTACGCCAATATTTTTCATAATAATAGTCGAATAGCAGAGTTTAGATTTTCACTTGAAGGTTTAGAAACTCTTTTCTTTCTCTGTCATGTATGTCTGTACATCTGTACCTATCATCTACATAGGCATATTATTTTGGAACCTAGCTTAAACTAGGAAAAATAATGTAAGAACAAGCTGAAAGACATGAAATCATGTTTTGTATAGCTTAGTAGTCGATTTATTCCTCACTTATTGCCTCCGAAAAAATTAAGATTTGTAACTCCTTCCGATGGTTTCAGATTTAGATCTATTTTGACTGGAATTTCCATTGGAAGGCAATAAAATTAACTGTTTTGTTGACATTTCAAGACTTAAACAATTTTCCAGAAATTTGTATTCCGCGTTTCCAGTTGATGACGGTATGGACTGTCAAAATTGTGCTATAAATCATGTTCCGTTTCAATTCACATCTTTTTTCGATAGTTTTTATAGATGCAATTGTTACAGAAAATTGTCAACCATTTTCATCGATATAAATTGATCTTTAATTGGGATTTGATAAATCAAAATCGAGATCTATAATTTGAACATAAGTCTTCTTAAGGAATATTATTTCATAAGACCAATCCCATAATTTGTCTTCCCATTAAATGAACCTAATAATTTATTTTAAGTGACTAATTTTCTCAAAACATAAAAATAACCTTTTCATCTTAATCTTCTATCCATTAATCCATACATAAAAGTATTCAAATAATAACTTGCTTTCTGCTCTCTATCATTGTCAATTCGATCGATGAACAAATTGAATCAAAAAATCAAATCAAATTACATTACCAAAAACAAACAAAAAAAAGAAACCAACCATTATCCGCAATTATGATTGAAGTACTCACGTATACCTTAAGTCAAATCCACTTCAGTGTATCAAACCAAAGTCGTGCCTTTTCTGGTGAAATAATTTAAAACCACAGAGACCCAAAGACCAAAAAAACACATCGCATCGCCATTGACGACAATGCGATTTTTCCATTGATTTTTTTTGAAAATATCAACTGCAGGCAGATATAAATCGAAATCAAACCGCTAATAGGTTTCTAAACTAAAAATAATGCAACCATCCATCCGATTAGAATAAAAAATAAGCAAAAAAGTCTCTTCAAAAGATACAACACTCTGTGGCATGCATGACGAAAAAATAAAACTCTACGTTGTTGCAGCAATCTCTTGTGCACTGTGTTGGCTTGTGTTTATCTATGTCAGAGTGCTTTGTTATAGAGCTCCTCTGTCCCCGGGTCTCGAACTCCCCAAGTTCTCCTTCTATATACCACTTGTTGGAATATCATTATGAAATATTTCCTCATTGTTCCAGCACTGCTATACTTTTCGTATCGTAGTTGCAACTGTAACAAAAACGAGAGAAGTATCTATAGATCAACCTACTCTAAGTCCCCCTTTACCACCCCCCTCACCGCTGCAGTCAGCATAAAACACAATAAAAACTATCTAAAAACCACTGAACTATCTGAAAATTATGTTAATATTTTGTCCATACTCTGGGTCTCTTGAGCTCTTCCTCTCTCGATCCATCATCATTTTTTTTTTGTTCGTTTTTGTAGCACGGGCTTGAGATCTCACAATCCACCGAGTTCCGTCCGAGTTTGTGTGTGATTTTGTGGAACAATAATGGACAAATATCTAGATGGATGTTGATATGAATCTATGATAAATCTAGAGATTTGTGTCTTCTCTTCTCTTCTTTTTTTTTATTTTTTCTTCATTTTTGAAGCAAGAACGGATTAAACAACCGAGGAACACGATTACATGACTCACTATCTCTGGAGTCTAAAGCCGGTGTCAGTTTTCTTGTAGTTTTTTTTTAAGCTTCATTTTTTTTTTCGTTGTTCATTCAAAAGTCATTGTTCCATAAGACCGACAAGATAATTGCAGATGAATGGACTCTGCTAGTTTTTTTGTTGTTGTTATAATGTATATGTATGTGAGTCTATATTTTTCATGAACTTCTGGGGCTGTTTAGAGTGTTGGTAAATTAATGGAAAGAGACCGGATGGATATGGAGACAAAGTGTTTCTGTTTCGCATTGTGTCAGTTGTTCATGTTTTATTTTTTTTATTTTAATTTTTTAATGTAATTTGACGTTTGAGAATGTTTGACCTTCGATGGTTGATCAAACTTTGCCATTTAAAATTTTTGAATAACATGGCGCCTTTTGAACGAAGCAACAAAAATGAATGTGTAGTGTAGGTATGTGATTAAGTGGCAACTTATAACGGCATTATGTTGTTTTTTTTTTCTTTTCTTAGAGGAAACTTGGTCATTAGGTTAAGCTTTAAAAAATACCATGGGAATAGAAAAATATGTTGTAAGAATACGTGGAAGTTAATATTGGAATTTTGTTCTTTAATGTGCTAGATTTGTCATATTTCATATATCATGTTCCTGCTGCTGTGAGGATGGATGGTACAAAGTGGTGCAAAGGTTTTAAACGATTTTTGTCGTTTGACATGTGTTTTTTTTACTTTAGAAATGTCAAAGTAGAATATAAACATTTTGTGATAGGTTGATGACTTTTTTTTGTACAGTAATAGTTCACATGTTCAGGCTGTCCTGATGTTGAGGGACGATGAAATCTGAAATCCATTCTTACACTTTTTTTAAACTAAAAAAAAAAAGATTTTGTTTCCATTGTGAATGTTTTTGTGACTTGCCATTAGTTCATTTTTTGATTAACACTAAAGTTCGACGTAGATTTTGGTTTCACAGTTACACTTCATAACTTTAATTTCAAGGTTTTGAGGAAAAGCCACCGAAACGATTGTTATCTTAACATAAAGTTAAATTTTACTATTTATTCACTTATTCCTAATCTTACTTAGTTTATTTTTTTGAATCGATAATTTTTCCAATCATTACGAACAAAGATAATTTGAAATGCAATCCACTCTCCATCCTGAGGAACGTCCATTTTATTCACCGCACTAGTGTCAAAAACAACGGAGTGCACAAATAATGTAACCAACATTTTAACACAATTCGCACTCTCTTAAGCTGACGTAACATAACGTAACAAGCTTCTTTTCAGGGATGTGACATGAAATTTCGGAAAATGTTGGGATCCCTTGCTTTTTAGTATGAAATAAATCTGTTCGATTATTAAATTTTTTTTGGGTGTGACAGATTTGTCGACTTTTATAATTGAAATTTAAAATAGAATTTATAATTGAATTTTTTCGCACTGGAAAACATTCTTGGAAATGTCAATGAATCAATCATGGGCAGAATTGTAACTTTTGACGTTTGTTGTACAACAAATTTCACCGAAAGTTTCGAAAATAATTTTTAGAAATGAATTTAAGTGTTTCCAATCTACGTTCGAGGCGTCAATTTAAAATGAATCGTAAAAGTAGTTTAAAAACGTTGTCGGAAATATTCCCGTGGAAAACTTTGCGTCTTTTTTTTAAGTGATAACGCGGCTTTTAGTATAAACAACAACTTTAAGTATGAATATTGTCAAATTGAAATGAAATAAAATACTGTGCTTCTTTACTGTCAAATTTCTGTAAAGAAATTTTGTTCACCAAAATATCAAACCAAAACAAATGGAAGAATTTGCATGTTCTAAACATTTTGTTAGATTAACTGTCAAATTATGCGAGATAAGCTGTCATTTCTAATCTCTGGGTGATCCTTTGACACTTCTATACAAATTACTGTGAGTCTTAATATTAAAATATCTGTAAAAAAAAATGATGTTCCCTATAAAACATCGAACCCACAAAAATGGAAGAATTTGAATGTTCTAAATAAGAGTCACATTTTGTTCGACTATGTAACTGTCAAAGTATATAAGATGAGCTGTCATTTCTTATCTCGAAGTGACCCTTTGACACTGCTATAAAAATTGTTCGTGTGAACTAAAGGAAACTCTGTTCTTGGTTGATATACGTTCACAAAATCAAACAATTTTCTAATATATGCATCATACTGAGATAATTTATCTTACATCAAGGAAGAGTTATGTTGCTTAATTGCCAAATCCATCTAATTTATCATCCATCTTTATTGATTATATGATATGTCTGGGAACCAATTATAAAATATATCCAATTCCAATCCCAACCACAAGCCATCATCGTCGTCGTACAAATGAATATAAAAATGTACATATTCGTATAAATACAACCCAGGATAGAGAGAATCCCAAAGATCATCACACTGAACCAATTGAATCAATTAACCTAACCAGTTTATTATGACAAGCGCGTAAATGGAATGCAGTACAATATTTTTTTTTTTTCAGTTCTTAATTATCTAAATAATTCAAACGTCAAAGTTTGTTCACACTTTTATAGACATATGAGTTTTTGCGCTTTAAAAATTACAATACCAGTTTTTTTTGAAGCCCCCACTATCATAATTTGACGACTTAGTTAGTTGAGTGATGATGATGATGGGATACAAAACTGTTTATCATTCAGGTGACCTCGTGCCGCCGCTCCGTGGCATAATCGTACGATTTTTTGTGTGCATAAAATGCGGCAGCAAATCTAATTGCTGATGGAATTAAAGATTTTTCAGCGAAAAATTAATGAATCAATTACCATGGATTCATCTATCTGAGGCTCATTGCAGCGCCAGCCACCTAAGCCATTGCCGCCGCGCCGCCAGTCGGCCTCTTCGTTGACGGTCGTCAAGAATGTCAATTCATTTGTAGCCAATTCAGGTTGACAAGTGGAAATTATGTAATTACCCTGGTCAAAGATGGTAGTGGTTGTGGTCTGGTTGCAGAGATTAATCCCTATAGTCCCCATCGCCATCATCAATCATGGCGACAGCTTGAGACTTGATTTTTGTTCGAACCATAAAATTACAAGATCCTGCTTTATAGCGCTCATAGAATCGGCTTCATCGGCATCGGCATCGACATCAGCATCAACATCACCATAGGCATTGCCATCAGCAATAGATGGAAAATTATAGATACACATATATTTTATAAATAGGTTTCACTTTATAGAAGAAGAGGAAGTTCATTATGGGAATATTGTTTTGTTGATTTGTACCACCAGCACCAGAACCAGCACCACCAACTACAATTGTTTGAGCTTGAGCTCTCCTATACTCTTGGGAAACGAAAAAGATATAATGCATTACAAGCACATCGTCATCATCATCAACATCGTGGAATCTATATGGGAGGATAATAATAATGAAACTCATTCATTCCGAGGTGAATGAAAAGTCACGATGACGATGAAGACATTAGATATTATGCCAAACACAGTAGGGGCAATAAATCAATAAACAAGCATGAATTGGAAAGATTATAGGGCTAGGGGTTCGTTTGTTGGCGGCCGATGTGGCAACTGGTCGGCCGGCGGTATTCGACGCGTCGTTAAACAGACAAATGGGTGTTAGCTGTTGGTGTTATTGAAAGCCAACAATCAGTAAAAGCTATTTATTATAAATGTTTTTGAAAGATTTTCTTTTTGTTTTCTGTTAACGCAAGTCAACATCTTGAACGACTATACGCACGATACATTATGACTTTGACTTCAGAGTTATTTGGAGAAAATATTTTTCATGTTTTTTTCTTTTTATTTTCTGTTCTTAAAGCGTGATTAAAGCCCATAGACTTCTTTCAAATCAGGAAACAAAAATGGGAGATTTTTTGAAGTTTTCTTACAAAATCTTTTCAATGTATGTACCTTTGACATAAGGAAATAAATCGAGAAATGACTTTTGGCTTTTCTAGCTGTCAAAGGTTAATTTTTGACAACACATTGACTCTCGTCTTTGTATGGTTCTACTTTGTTTCATCAGTACCAAAACCAAGTGTAAACTTGCCATAAGATTAGCAGTATGTAAATATGAGAAGCTGAAAAAAGAGATAGATAGATTGACAATCTTATTTACTCAGAATTTCATTTAGGGTGTAGTTACAGCTGTCATTCAAATAAATCCGAAAAATGTGTGAATAGAAAATTATCAAAGAATTTTTGAAGACAAAAATTTTGATTGCAAATTTATTTTTTGGGAACAAATTAACATAAACAAACTATTCCAAAAAATAAATCGAATCGTTCCACTAATTTGTGTTTCAATTTCATACAATTTTAATGACAGATTTCTGTCAGACAAAATTATATGATGGATTTTGATCAGGAATGTTTTTTTATGGATTTGAAAGATCGCCTAGAACTGACCTGTAGAATAAATTTCAATGATTGGTTTCAATGATGAAAACGAATAAAAGTTTTAACTGGCTTATTATAAAAGTAAGTTAAGTCACCACCTGACGAATCAGTCAAAGTGACAGTCTTTACTTTTGTAGTTATGACAGATGATTACGAAATAGCGAAAATAAAATCCCATCTTTACAGGAAACTAAAGTTTTTATTTTTAATGGGATAAGTTTTTAAAGAAAGATCAATGAATAATATATTTGAATGTCAAATTTAGTTCCCGGAAGATTTTGACGTTTGTAATGCTGTATTGGCTGTCAGTTACAGAATTGATTTTTTCTCAATTTAAGGGAAGAAGCTTAAAACCTTGTCAATACTTTAACAAGTGCGGCAAATAATTTGTAAAAATTAACGACTCAGCCAATTTTGGTGAATTTTATAAATTTGAATGATATACGAAAATAATTTGTACTTTTTCAACTTTAGCCTCGCCCTAAAAACCAAAAGCTTGTAGAGACAAAAACTTTTTGGTGCACATAGAAAATTTCAACAGAAAACTTTTCGAACTGAAACTGTCCTCGCAGATGAACAAAGACTGTATACATATTTGATTTCCATAAGTAAGTTATCCACGTTTTGAATCCTCTACTGTATTACTCCAGGTCTATAGCTTCTATCAACCTACTTTAAGCCTGCCGCGCCGCCAGAGCATTTTAAGTCTGCGTTCCATTGATGGTATATCTACTCGTATAATGACTTATTTAGACATTAAAACCGCAAATGTTTTGTCTTCAATCTCTACAACTGGTTTAAGTTGTGGTTATGGTGGGTTGCTTCTGCTTTATTGATGATGGGGCAGGAGCACTCGTTACCAGTGATGTGGCGCTTTCTTGAGACTCTTTGCTAACCAAGTCACTGTCGCTGCCATCAAGAGAGACGACGCGACGCGACGGGACGGGACGGGACAGAGATTGAAGTGTGATATCGAATGTGAAATTAGAATTTCATGCAACTCACAGACGCGCCTCACTGAGTCTCAATTCCTTTTTGATAGATCTTTTTTTCTTCTTGCTCATTTTAAAAGTGCGCTGCATTAAAAATGCAAATGCCTGCAGATTAAATTAATCTGATAGAACATCGTCATACACCGTCATATCTGCCCACATTGCATACGTCTTCGTATACATGCACCTACTATATTATAGCCGGCATGGCAGTCCTTATGGAGTAAGCGATTGGTGTGCAGTTTTTCAAGAGTCTTCTCGAGAGACCTTTCTAAAAATAAAATTAAAGTTCTTTTCTTGTTTATTTTGTAGTTTTTGTTTTTGCTTTTTGCCATCATCGATTAATCTGACAATAAGTTGGATGGTTGAAGAGATAATAATTTGCTCGAAGGCAAAACTCCCCTATTTCTGCCTCCTAGTTTTTGTTGTTTTGGTTTGAGAATTTGAAAAGGCCATAAACTAATCCCACTCGCTTTTGATTTTCATTATTATTCCTTTACTTTTTTTGAATATGATTTGAGATGATTTAGAGCGCAAAGAGTTGCTACTCCATAATTAAAATAAAAATTAAAACAAAAAAACAAAAACTTTAATAACTTTGAGGTTAATTGACTGAAACATTATTTCTACTGACTTTTCGAGAAGATGGGGATTTATAGTAGATACTTGTGAGAGAAATTACTCACCAGTAAGTAGTAACGCCACGCCATATGCCATGCCATATATTTATTTATAAGGCATAAGCTGAGACAAATTAAGTTAGGGAAGCTTTAAGAAAATAATCCCTTAATCCCAGTTCATGAAATAGAGAACCTCCTCTCTTTTAAATGATCTGAATCTGGACATGGTAATATGATTTAAAAAACAAAGCACAAAAACATATTTTCATATATCATGCATCATTGAGGTAAAAGGATATATTCAGAAATTAATTATTTTGGGATTAGCAGCTGTTGTTGTGCTCAATCAAAATTGTGCAATCGATTATTACCCGCTATAATATAATAATGAATGTGTTGCCAGACTTAAACTGGTGGCTTATGACGACCGGCCGGCATGCATGCAGGCCGTCCGGCGAGAAGGGTCAAATATTGATTGGAAATAATTATTGCTGTAAATCAGAATTCTTCTGAACAGAATCGAACGTATTTATCTATGATGTAATAGCTGGGAAATTAATCCTTATGGCCCTATAAACGTGAACTATAAGGTAACAGCTTATGGAAATTAACGATGAAATATCTCTTCATATACAGTTATACCTACAGTAAAAACATAATTGATTTTCTGTTTATTATTTCTTTTTAGCCAATATTCTCGTGATTAAAATGGTCTGTTTGATTTTCGTTTAAAGAATATTCGTAATAAACTATCTTAAACCTTTAGCTAGATAAATTATACCGATAAATAAAATAAAAGTTTAGTTAATTATTTATTGATACGAAACATGAGCACAGTTTAAACCATAATTTGTTTTCGAAACTTATCAAAGTTCCTTACAAAAATCATATCTAGATGGTTTGTATACGAACAAACCTTCTGAAACGTTCAGCGCTTTGACTTCAAAACGTCAAAAAACAGATAATGGGATGCTTTCACTTTATTATTTGATTAATTCAATTTTATGTTGCAGTGTCAGCAGCATCAGTCGGTAATATTAAATTTAATATTATTTTTGTATTAGTTTGACACTCCGGCTTTGTAAAGCGTCATTTATCTCTACTATTGTAGGTTTAATTAGTTTATTAAATGTCAAATGAGAATAATGTATGAAAAGTTCGTGTAGAGTCTCCGTTTATCATTTGGTGTGAACATGTCTTAACTTTGAGTTTAAGATTGAATGCATTCAGCGAAATTTAGGAAAATTCGCATGATTAATCGTTTGTATACTTATGTAATTATTAAATTCAATATGTATTTTGTGCATACATATATTTATATTTATATTTATATATTATATAAATCGAGTTTTAATTAAGCGCTGAATGTTTTGAAAGGTTTGTTTGTTTATTTCATCTTTCAATTGCTTCTAGTTTTCAGCAGGTGTTGTTCCTAAAGCGTCATTTATCTCTTTTACTGTAGGTTAAATCAGTTTATAAAATGTCAAATGAGAACATATATGAAAAGTTCGTGTAAAGTTTTGTTTTATCTTTTGGTGTAAACGTGCCTTATATTTGAGTTTAGGAATGAATGCATTCAGTAAAATTGGGAAAATTTGCTGATTTGCTCAGTAAGTCAGTTATTAAATTTGATATTTGTTTTGTATAAAATATAAACAACATTTCGAAATAAATTATTCAAAATATGATTCGTATGTTATTTAACACTCCGACTCTGGCTTTTTAAAGCGTAGCGTTATCAGCGGTGCCCATTAATATCTTCAACTGTCATTCAATCAGTTTATGAAATGTCAAATGAGAACATGTATAAAAAGTTCGTGTAGAGTCTTCTTTTATCTTTTGATGTGAACATGTCTTAACTTTTAGTTTAAGTATGAATGCATTCAGCGAAATTTAGGAAAATTGATTAATCGTTTGTATACTTATGTAATTATTAAATTCAATATTAGATAGATAGATAGATAGATTTCTTTATTTTTTCCAGTATTAATTACAATATTTTATAAAAGAATACGGCTACCTGAGCCGTCTGCCGGTAAATTCAATATTATATTTTGTGCATACATATATTTATAAATTATATTTCGGAATAAATTATTCAAATATAGTTCGTATGCGGTTTGATAGATAGGCTTTTCATACCAAATCCAAAATCGAGTTTTCGACAAAAAGATTTAAAAAAATCCGAAAAGAGTTCACACCGAAATGTGCACGTTTTCCTTTGACATTTCGATTTTTGCAATACCTACTGTCAAATATTGCATTGATGCAAAATTTCTAAGTAAAAGTGTAGTCCTTTAATTATTATTTGTGAAAATAAAATGAATTCTTAACAATTGAAATTGATTTTGATACATAAAAAGAAATTTGAACAAAATATAAAGATTTCATTGAACTTTTTTTTTATTATTTCCAGCATCTATAGTTGGAGAAAAACGTTGTTTTCTGTTGCAAATCCTTCAACTTCGAAAGAAAATAAAGGTTTTAATTATTGATGCAGTTCAAAAACTTTTCCTTCTCTTCCAAATTCTGCAAATAAAAAACAAAAACAATAATTCTTATTGTAAGGAATCTATATAGATAATATTTACTAGTACGACCATATTGTTAGTTGAATTTGATTAACTCTTTTATTTAAACCTTTTGACGAAAATTCAATAATACAAAATATTTCTTTTGACATCACCCATCATCTGTTTTGTTTACATTGCATTAAGCGCTGAATGTTTTGAAAGGTTTGTTTGTTTATTTCATATTTGAACTACTAGTTTTCAACAGGTGTTGTATACAACTTATGGTTTACGAATGTTTCATGTTTAATTTTTCGTACAATACCGAAAATTTCGCGAAAAACCGGGTTTTGAGTTCGGTGTATAAGACTGACTTTTTAATGATTCATGGCGGACATGTTTCGCTTTTTCCGTTTATGAAAAACAAATGAAAACATGCATGAACTTGTCTTAACTTTAAGTTTAATAATGAATGCATACAGCAAAATGTGGTAAGGCCAGTTCGATTTTCTTTGATCTTCTTAATTTATCCAATATTTATGTTTTAATTTTAAGAATCACTTTAAAAAACATTGAAAAATTGATTAATTACTTAATTAAAAATTGATTAATTAATTAATTACCTTTCAAAATGCACTTGGTGCTTATTTATGAAGTTGAAGAGAGACAGAATAGCTAAGAAGAAAGTAAAAATAATAATTCCAATGAATGCGTTCAGTGTGATATGGGATTAGGTATTTTCAATTATTTGACATAAAATATGTAAATTTTAACATGGTATGCTAACGAAATAAATACATACGAAAGTTAGAAACCAACAAATTATTCAATTTAACATCTTCTTCTATATATAAATCTAAATATTTCAAATAAATTCAATCGACATCATGTTATGTCGTTAATATATGAATATTTCAACCACATCATTGAACTTTCATCTAAACTTCAATTTCTCGCAAGAAATCACAATTTTTCTCGGTTGACATTGCATGCTCATATACATATGTATATACCTACACCATACACCAAGCCACCTAATATTGGATGAAAAATTTAAAGAATTTCACTTCAATCATTTACCTACATCTCACACTAACCTCAAAAAAGAAGGCGACATTACTGTGCGCTGCTGAAGCTTCAAGGTTTTCCCCCTGTGGTAATAATCTTTAAAAGTGATTTCACATCCATTTTCTCCTGAAGATATTTTTTGTCAAACAAAAAAAAATAAATAAGAAGAATCAAAATCAAAGGAATTGAATCTTCAATAAAAACCGCATTAAAGTTAAAATTGATTCCTTCTACCACAATTCGAGTATAGGTATATCTTTTTCTGTTACCCACTGACATGTGAATTGATCTCAAGAAGATTTTCAAGACATCCGTTTGATTGGTTTTTTTTTTGCTAAACATAAGTTAAATATACATATATACAAAAAATAATATCAAAGGTATAGAGTTTTTCAAGTGACTGCAGCTGAAAAAAAGGAAAACTTTTTATCGATCTTATACTCTTGAAAGTGCACAATGAAAGCCAATTTCCTTGTTGTGCTGGATATGGTGCTGGAGTTGGTGGAGTAGGTTGATGCTTTCAAAGGAATAACTTTTTTCTAATCCCAAATAGCTATTGTGGAAAACTAAAAAAAAAAAACAAATAAAACGTCAAAATACTAAAACCCACAAAATAATCCTCTCGAATGCCCTCACTTGCCCCGGCGCAATATTCATCATCATCATCATCATAATCCCAATTATGTGGAGGAGGTTTTGGTTGTTCAATACGGTTTATACAAAACCAAAGTAGGTGCATTCTACTTATGAAAAACATGATCATTACAATTCCGACAACACGATGTTAGGGTTCCTACGCTTTTTAATGTATCATAGCAAAAAACAAAACTTTTCTTTTTATTTTTTGCCTTGAAAAAGTTGTGTTCAATGCACAGGGGAAAAACACAGAGAAATTTCCATTTGGTGCAGTCAAGGAGAGACGTGTAGTATATCTATAAGGTATCTCCACAACGAGACTCCAGGCACCCAGGCTCTCTGGCAGACATCAGATGGATAGAGATATACTCGTTCAGTGATACAACTACGAAAAAAGCCCACAGGAAAATATACTTTGATTTCAATTTTTGTATCTGCAGATTGATTTGTTGGCCGCAATTCTATCTGCCAACATTTTGTAATTTTATTTTTCTGTCTTTTTTTTTTTTTGACTGAACTCTTTCATTTTTGTTAACTTTACTTATTTTTTTGGTTGGGTTGTAATGCTTTTGGTTCCAATTGTGTTGCGTGGGCATTGATATGAATTTCGTTGGTGGACGTTTTATAGATAGATCCAAAAAAGATACATTTTCAAGTGAAGGGATATATTCATTTTGGCTTTGGCTTTGGCTTTTAGCTTTGGCTGAATGCTAATGTTTGGAGTAGGTATAGAGAACAAGTAGAGTACATATTATTCAGAAAAGTTACGAGTTTTTCTGATGTTGCGATGTTGAAAAAAAAGAAATGAACAATCTTACCACAAAATGTTCGACTGAGTTATTTTGGATTTTTCAATATAAAAGATGAATGCAAGTGGAATTGTAATTTTCTTTCGTTTGGATTTTCTGTTTTTTTTTTTTGTTTGCTTTACATTTAATTTTGAACTTGAAGTTCTGTGTACTGAATAAGAGAAGCATGAAATGGGTGTGTTAAGTCGGGTGTATTGATATTAAAATGCTGAATGAAATATAATGTTGCGAACACGGAAATAAAGCAGTTAATGTGTTATTGAGGAAGTGGGTTTTTCCTTGGAGCCCAAAGAGAATGGAGTAGATTTTGAGAAGTTTTTATTTCATTACTGACGTTTTTGAACTTAACAATCACAACTCTTCAAAAATCAACTAAAAAGTTATGGGTGTCTATACTTTAAGTAATTAGTGTTTCTTCAAAAACCAGCGGATGATTCCAAAAACGCAGACGGATATTATTTTATCATGTATTTCTCGACATCTTTGCTGAAATCAACAGTCACATTTCTGCTTTTATTAAATTATTGCTCCACACTCTGAACTATTTGAAAGACAATTTCTCAAAATTTCAAAGAAACAATTTTTATGGAATCAGCATTTTGATAGTTAGTTTTTTAGCACTACCAAAATTGTAATCTTTTTTTCGTATTACGAACAAGTAATAGACATTTTTTTTTTAGTTCAGAGCAGAACCTGAACTGTCAAACGAAAAATTGTGTTTCTTTTTTACCTCTCAACGTTCAGAGCATCAAATTTGTGATACTTTTTTTGTTCTGAAAGTGTTCTGAGCGTGTTCAGAGCTCGATTTATAATTTTAGAATAAAATAACTGAGCAGACCGAATTGAATGCTGAACACAACCATATGATTGGTGATTGTTTAATTATAATTAGTTTTTCCATTTTAATTTAAGTTTATAATCGTATTTCTTGTTTCTTTAAAATAAAATGACAAGCAAATTGACAAATGTCAAATAGTGACAGCTTAGAGGTCTATTGTATTTCAAAAATATTTCTATCGCTTAGAACAGGCTTTGTTCAGAGATAAGTAAATTGACAAATGTCAAATAGTGACAGCTTAGTGTTCATTTGTATTTCAAAAATATCTCCGTGGCTTAAAACAGGCTTTGTTCAGAGGATGTTCAGAACAGGGTCGATATGCTCGTACTCTGTGCAAAACTATTCTTCTAAACTAAACTTCTTTCTACAGCGCGTAAATCGTACCGTAAAGTCAATTTCAGATAAAATGGTGATTCGTTATTGGTGGCGATTGTCTTCGCTTTATATTCACAAATGGACGAAGTGGTCCATGAACTTTAATTTCCACAATTCGAAACCTTTGTTCTAGCGTTTAATGATTCACGATGAATTGCCAAATCTTAAAGAACAAAAATGGCAATACAGTTTTAGATTACATTCTCAACTGTCAAATACAAAAACCATCGAATCTTCTTATGCCAAAACCATTTGAATAAACATAATTTTTCGTACACAATTCTCCCTACGAAGTACTCTATTAAAATCTTGAACAGATTTTTTTTGCTCAAAATAATTTTTCACAAATTACAAGCCTTGTTCTTTCGTTCATTCGTTCAACGAATCAACATGAATTGTCAAACCCTACTGAACAGAAATATCAACACAGTTTGACATTCTAAACTGTCAAATCCGGGACAACCACCATCAAAACATCCTATGCTATGTCATTTTTTTTTAAACGATTCAATCTGAACACGCCTATAAAATGACAGTTGGTGACAAAAAAAAAAGCAAACAAACTTAAAGTTGGTGAACAGACCTATTTTTTTTTTTTATAAATATCAGAAAATCAGAAGTCATATTATTAAAGTTTAAGTAGGGTGCTAAGATCGTTTAAAGTTTTCGGCTAATACGAGTACATTCAGTTTGTTTGACGTTTGATGGATTGGATTGTGTCCTCTAAAGAATGTGTGAAAATGTTAGAACTTCTGTCTTTGTTCACAGAAAACCAAAATTGCTTTCCCTATAAAGTTAAAGTCTTAGGTATCAAAGAGTGAGAATGCCGCACTTTATATTCCACCGGGAGAATTTTTCCACTGTCAATTGATGGATGGGAAAATAGCTGTTGGATGAAACCTGAAAACATGGAATTCCTTTCAATTTCGCTCTGTTCCATTCAATTAAATGTTTTAATAATATATTCTCAACCTTTGGTGAGACATAAATAAAAATAAAACAAACTGATACTTTCTTCAAAGTAAAATTATTCTCAAAATATGAAAAAATCTTTCTTCAAAAATTTCTCTCAACCTCAACCTGAATGTTATGAAAATGAAAATTTAACTCGAGGCCGCGTCGCGTCATCGCCGCGCGCCGTTGTGCTGCGTTGCCTGTTAAATTATCCTTAATCTTTTTATCTTTCTCAGAACAGTTTATTGCTTCTAAAATATGTATGAAAAACACAAAATTCTCGCTTTCTTAGCTTTCATGCTTTTGCTCTTATGCTTAGTTGTTTTATTTTTCTCCAAAATGAAAACCTATTAATTTTCCGGAAAACCTTTTCTCAATTTCTTCCACACCTATAACTAAATATTACAGAGGTATACATACGTAGGTAGACATTACACACGTAAGTAGCAATTTCCACTTTAACTTTACCTCTGGCTGGCTGGTTAGATGGCTGGAGAGTTGAATTTATTTGCCATAAAAAGCATTTGGTTATTTCATTATTAAATCGTAAAGTATACAAGCTCTTTATTAGATTGTTATTTAAGTCGACATTAATTTCGTGGAAAAAGCTAACAAAAACAAAAACAAAAAAAAAGAAAGAAACAATATTCAGCTTACAAGTTAAGGACAACAATGCCATGCGAATAACAATTTTCTCCATTTTCTTCACAATAATAATTTGCTGGTCGTATACCATACCTTCCTACCTTAGAGTAGATATTTTCTTTTTTTTTCAGAAATTCAATTTATATTGTTTTAGTCTGTCTAAGCCAATTTAGCACGACAACATCCTCATACAGTCATCGCCACCGCCAATTCACCAGGTAATTCACCCCCAATCCCAATTCCAATTCAAATCCCATAGAATCAAGACTCACCGCCCGTTCGTCAGAGCCTCCGCCTAGGCTAGACATGGAGGCAAGGTGGTGCCAGCAAAATCTCGCCATCCCATCGACTTATGCACAGCAACAGCAGCAGCAGCAACTAGACTCGGTTAATTGATTTTTTCCTCTCCTTATTCAGTCAATAAAATATAGAAAAGTTGGTTGCGAACACGCAATTCCATGTTGAAAGATAAATAGCAATAAATTTCGATATTCTGACAGAAGAGTCTCGAAATATAGACCTTCCTTTTTCACTGTTGCTCAGTTCTTCACTTTATATTGCTGTTGCTGTGTTTCTTTATCTGGGCTTGGACTCACAAATTAATTCCTTTGGGAAATCCCTGGTCATATGTAGCTACAAAATTTGTAGAGGAGAAGAATAATTGATTGAACTTTCGACCAGCAATTTTAATTGCATGTTTTTTTTTTCTTGCTTTCTGTCAAACTAAATGTGTTTCCAATAAAGTTATTGCCAATACGAGCGACGAGGGTTGGATATTGAAAGTTGCATTAACGTTGCAGCAAACCTTGAAGTATCTTCATTATATAAGAAGTTTGCTATAATGAAACAGAGAGCGCGCCGCTCCGCTAAAGAATTAAAATATTAGTTCAGGTTGTGTAAAATGGATTTGTCGGGGTTGTCCCATTTCTGTTTTGCACCCCCAAAAATATAACCCAAATTATGTATATTGTTTTATTTTGTAGGTATATAGCACTTTTTGTTTCCCTTGTAAGTTCTGCAGTCTCACCCTCATAATCTATACAAACAACAGGCAAATGGCCTATCAACCCAGAATAAAAGACATAAAATAATACACACAATGCCTACATAAAATCTACCCTTAAAATAGGGTGTTCGGATTACGTTACTTCTATATTATTGTCTGTATAGAGATATTGTGCGGCCATTGTGGCGATACGATGGTGCCTGCTGCTGATGTGCCTTGTCTCCTTGTCGTCCCCTCACTGTTGGTATTGTTTTTTAGCAGCCGATCAATACTGCTGGTCAATGCTCTAGTTTCGGGCATTAGAAATGGAATTTTAATTTAAATTTTATAAAACTCAATACTTGGGCCAGACGAAACACCAACAGCAACAACAGCAGTCGCGTCAACCACCTACAACAACTACCAGGCGAACAGTGCTGTCTCTTTGTTAGTTAAGTACTGAGTAGTTCATTTTAATATAAAAGTACCTTTTTTTGATGGGATAAAAGTGTCATTTTTTAAAAGAATATCGTATGTATCAGAGTTAGTTTTTATCGCATATCAAGCAAGCTCTGAACACTCTGAAAAAAGTAAGTTCTGAGCGCTCAGAATTACACTTAAACACTTACCTGTCACTATTTGACATTTGTCAATTTACTTGTCATTTTTACAGTAATAAAAAATAAGATTCAAAAACTAATTAAAATCAAACAAGCATTCAATTTCAATTTTGTTTCAATTTTACCTGTCAAATGATTGTGTTCAGTTATTTTATTCTGATCTTATAGAGCGCTCTCTGAACAAGCTCAGAACACGTTCAGAACGAAAAAGAAACACAGATTTGAAGCTTTGAACGTTCAGAGGTAAAAAAGGAACATAATATTTGTTTGACAGTTAAGGCTCTGCTCTGAATTAGAAAAGAAGAAGCCCTAATCTCGAAAAAACATTACATATAATTAACAACTATAATTCAGTTTTTAGAGTTAGGAAAAATGTTATATTAGAAGTATCGATGCTTATTTTGACCTTAAAAGAAGACAACACTGCACCTTGCACCAGGAGTTATATCAAATTCAAACTAAACCAAACCACCACCTTACACCAACAAACACCAAATAACACCCCCATATAACAAAACTACCATAACCATCGCACCAGTTTTCAGGGTGCGCAACCCCAAACCATAATACAGTTGAGTTTCTAATTGCCAGTGGATAGGATATAATGCTCGACAAAATATTGTATTGTGCGGGTTTTTCGTTTTTGATGCCAAAAAAGTGTTAAACTTAAATTTTGTTTTTGTATATTATATCTGAGCTAACTGGTGTAATCGTTATTTCGCTGTCAAAGTTGTTAGCACAATTTTTGAATGTAATTGAATTTTAATATGAATTTAATAGATTTTGTATGTGAAAATTTATTTTTTTTAAAAACATATCTAGCTCAAAGGGGATTTTAAATATTAAAACTTGAAAAATTACTTTTAATTCAATTGAATTCAATAAAATTTTGTTTACAATCCAAATTAATAAAAAAAGCTATGAAGTTTTTGAAGGATTAAGCGGAACGGAGGTGAGTTTTAGGATTGTTTATTATCTGAATTTATTTATTTCGTTGAAAATGAAAAGTGTTTTGCACAACTTATTTGAACAAATTTCAAATATTACATCAAACTCCATTAAAAGTCAGTGTAACCGAAACCTTAATTCATTATTGTTATATCCATAAACAAATTTAAAGCTACAAAAATAATATCATTTTAACATGAGCCTTTAAATCACCCTGTAAACGAACGTTTGGTTTCACCTGAAATGTATCGAAATACCTCTTGCATTTCAACAAGACTAATAAATAAGCCTAATTATTGCTTTGCTATAATTAAGGTTATCTTCTTTGAAATATGGTAAGTTGGATTATTATCGAACAATGACTGGTGACAAGGCAACGAGAGTTATTAATAGGTTTATCCTTAATCATTAATCAAACAAATTAATTTCGTTAATATACTCAAAGGAAAAACAATCTATATTTTCACAAATTGAGCCAAATTATTTATAAATCAAACTAACCTTTTCAAAAGTCGCCCTGGATGCATTCATTGCAATATAAATTGTTTCTTTGTTTGCTTTCTCTTGTTAACAAAATATAAAGCACCGTTTACACTACTTCTAAGGAAGTGTCAAAGTTCTACATTTCTTCTAAATTTTATTACTAGTATACATTATTTATTCTTTTGTATTTTTAAACAAATTGTTTAATATATAAACCTTTCATTATACTAAAGCAAAGATCGAATATTTTAAAATTGAATGCCAATATTTAATCAAATATAACTGTAAATGAAAAAAAACGGAAGTTTAAGAAAAGAAAAAACAGAAAGGAAATTAAATTAAGTAGCACAAAAGAATGTTGCCAATATATAAAATACAACAGCGAAAAAAAAAATGGAAAGAGTTACAATCAAAATAACAAAAAAGAAACTGACAAAAGAAAATTTGTAGGAAAAAAAGAAACAGCAAAATACTAATGTTTGACGAAGAAAAATCTCTTTCGCGCTCTCATTGCGAAAGAAAGAAGATCTGCGTGCACTACATTGTTGTTCCTGTTCATCCATGATGGCGAATGTATTATATCCGGTGATTCCATTGTATACAACAACTGTATATACAATCTTCTGTTTTTTTTTTTTTAGTTTTTTTTTGTTAAACTATTATGTTGCCAAGAAAAGGTGAATGAACCAACATAATGTTGTGTGTTTGAATAAGATTTTCTTTTCTTTTTATCGCAAATTAAAAAATTTATTAGATTGTTTCGTCTTTTATATGATCTGACATTGGAATTTTAATGAATGGATTCGGAAGCATTGCGTGTGAAACTTTCTTCAATTTTATTGCTAGACAGAAAATGTAGAGCGGTTTATTTTATTAATTTGTTGAATTTTTATATGTAATTATGCATGTATTTTTATGTGACAATGACATATTCAAACGGGAAAGTAACATAGTACTTTTAGAGATCAAAGTTAACATATTAGCGTTTTGATTTTTTTCATGTCTGTACATCTGTCAAAATTGAAGGATAAATGCTTTTTTATATGTTATATTTTAACTATTTATTATGTGGTAGCATCCAACGAAAGTGTGACTAACGGTTAATGTCATTCATACCTGTCAGTTGGAATTGATTGTGATTGAGCTCAGATCTCTGCCTAGATGTTCTGACACCTGTCAGCTGGTACTGGATATAATTGAACTTAGATCTCTGGCGATATATTTTTAAACACTTGCATTTTAATTTAATTCTTGTAAATCGATCAAACAGCTGATAAATTCATCAATTTTTATAGGGAAGTAATTTTGATTCATGTACTCTTATCATGAAAATAAACAGTCCATAATGTTTTTTATGTCAAATCCACTGTCACTAATTTCTACTCAACTGCGTTTAGTACGGTCGAATTGAATCAAACTCATTTCCACTTAAGGCAGGCTTACAAAGCGTTGAAGGTAGTTTGAAGTTAAGTTAAGTGTTTTTAAGCAAATTGTGTTTGTGGAAATTTTTGCTATCAATATTTTTCTATTTATATTTTTAGACTTTTATTATAGCAAAGAGCGATGAAGTGGCTCAATATAAATAAAATTTATTATTATTCCGTATCTATTCGCAAAAACAAAATTTTGTCGCTAATGTCAAAATATTATTTATTACTTTTGCTCATCCTTCATATTTGTTGATAAGGCCAACAATATAGCATTAGTTAGTAAGGTACATATATCAGAGGTTTATAAAGGTGATTTTGATAATGCAAAGGTTTTTGTTGTGGGCGAAGAGTGCACTTTGATGTTAGACACCAGGTGGCAATGATAGATTTGCTTTCAAGTGATACATGCTATAATTGAATATTCTTGACAGGTAACAGAGATATAACCGTCATATATAAATCCTCTTTCTTGCTGCATTATACAATCGAGTGGGTTTTGTGTTAAACCTAATCTATTGACAAGGATAGGCATATGAATGTATGTGTTCATTTAAGATAAACATACAAAACATTTCTGTTGTTATGTCCATGATATTTAAACAAATGGATTGAAAATATAAACGCAGTCAAAAATTTGATTTAAAATGAAAATCAAATTAATTTTTAGAACCAAAATCGGACAAAATTTTTAAATAATGATTTTAATGTCATTCTGATCAAATTATTCAACGCCGTATTTTCTGCATCTGTCAAATATGACAGGTTCAAAATGTATTACAAATTAAAAATTAAAAATTGCTACGATTTTTTTCCACAGAATTTATATGTTTTGATTTTATTAAAAACAATCAAACAAAAAAAAAATTGAACTTTATTTTGACGTTTTATATTATCACACATAGCTTACGAACATTTCTTCCAAATCTCTGAAAATTTCGTTTAAAAAACATTAAATTATCACTTATTATGCAAACCGAAAATGTTTTAAACTTAAAGTGGAATATAATTTTCTAACTCAACAATAGCTACCAGAGCATATGTACATCCTTTCATGGAGGTGAAGCCTGTCATAGTGTGTATAAAAGTGGGTTTAATGTCATTCATACAAGAGACACTTTAAATCTTTTTGGTCATCACACCGTAAGCACTTAAATTATAAAAGTTTTTTGAAGCTCTTCTAGAGATTTGTTTATGCTGCCAAAAGAAAAATGCCTCCTGCATGAAAAGATAGTCACTGATAATAACTTTTATAAGGGGGATTTTTAAAAGGTCAAAAGTCATAGGTATTATTGTTGAAAATATTCTAACGAATAAAATTCTATTTCGGAAATTCATGAAAAGCTCAATATGTAACGAAAGTGACATTTGACATTTACACTAACTAAGTTTAGAATACAAAAATCCTACGTTGTCTATAATACAAGCAACACAATTAAGTTCCAGACATTCAAGTTAATTATAAAATAGAACATAAAAGGATGTGTTCGTTTCGTAGGCGTTAAGTTCTGTTCGCCGCCGCTAAATCACAGAAAAATTAACGGAAACAGAACTCATCCAGATTTTTATGTACACTAACAATTGTCATTGGATAAGCATTTAACAATTGACTTTAGATATCAGAGAATATAGAGAACTTTTTGAAGGAATCTGACACTCTGAATAGACTATATAGGCTTTTTGCTTTGAGAGATTGTGTTATTATTGCATTATTTTATTCTGTACTTCCGATATTATTAAGAAGTACATGGAGAACTTTACATTCGGATCTAATTTATACTCATCGTTTATGCAAAGTCTATCTCCGATAAAACGTCACAATTGCATTAAAAAATAGTTTGTCACTTAAATTTATCAGTTTCCGTTTATCAGAATTAGAATTACAAACCTACGTAAACTCTCGTCTAGACTTCAAGGTTACATTACTTGTGATTGAATTAATTACGTAAACATAATTTTAATGCACGAAAACTAGTTCAGAGTTGCATAAAACTCTAATTAGTTGAGATTTAAAAAAACTTTACAGAACCATAATAAAAAATACACTTTAAGGTCAACTGAACAAAAAATAGCATTTTTATTTATGACATTTATGTCAAATTGTCCAGTCATAATAAAACAAAAAAATATTAAATTTTGGTGCGACTTTCCATTTGACAAATTTCTACACAGACAAACAACTATCAATTAAAATTTTAATTAATTTGCACTTTGTGCCTGCTATGTCTGTTATTAAATTAAGTTTCTTGTACATTACTCATTAATGTCAGCAAACTATTCAATTTGTCATCCTAGGTATGGGTACTTATTTCCTTCCTACACAAAATTCTATGCACAAGTGAGAGAAGATGTAGATAAATAATTATTATTTTACTAAGGCATTGGCATACTTGGAATTACAAGGAAGAAGTTTTATTTTATTTTTCAGTTTAAAGTAAACTTTGTGTGTACCTTATCTACCTATAAAATGGCAGTTAGTTTTACTTCTAGGTGATGTGTATTCAGAGTGTTGAATAGATTTAAGGATTTATTGAAATGGAAAATCAACAGAAAATAACATAGACACACAGTTAGCATCCGGAATGGAAACTTTCTTTCTCTAAGGAAATTTCAAATATTTCATCGATTTTCCGGTATTTAAATAGTTGAAAAAGAAAGAAAAGTTCAATCTATTCAATATTTGTTTCTTTTTTTTTTATTTCAGTTAATTGGGAAAACTTAGTGAAAAGAGATTATTGAATAAATTTTATTTACAAAAACGATATGCCTACGTTAAATAAAGAATTTAGTTCAAGAGTATGTTTAGCTTTTTGTTAATTTCAAAAATTAATCAAAATGCTTTATTTAAAATCAAGGTTATCAAAGTTTTTGAAACTCAGAACGAAGCTAATCCTCTGTCAATCTGACTTACATGCTATTCATAAAAGTATGAACACTAGCCCAAATATTCGTATGTCCCTTCATGTGTTACCCGCCCAGGGATAAGTTCAGAATATCTGATATGATTTTCTGACAGATCACACAAGAAGTAACTTGACTTTGAAAGTTGTTTATGAACTTTAAACCCGTGACTTTGTAGAAAAGTCAGTATCTTTTTAAATGAGAAATTTGGTAGCGCTCCCTCTTCTGTTAACCAAAGTGTTAGTTTTGGGAACTAAAAGCGTAGCTATTTGTGTCAATTTGTGTTTCAGTTGAATCTTGTGGTACCATAACCCCTGACCTTCATGTCCTTCATAAGTGCATGGTCAGGAGCACAAATATTTGTCTAGTTTATTTTTCTAAGATCTCAGAGATTTCCTTATTTTCAGAAATACAAGCAACATTTTTCGTGGAAAATATTCTCAATTTTGCTGTCAGAAATCTGAGAACATCAGAATTTGTATGATTCGATTTCTCAAGAATTATCTATCGCACAATTCAGAAAGTATGAAAAGAAATGCAGAGCTATTTCATTCTATTGCTCTATCAATCCGTCAGAGAAAATGTTTAGAAATCTTAGAAATATAAACTGGTCAATTCGTGTGCACATGTGCATTGTATAACCATCCTTAGGTTGACTTCACACTATAATTTTTTGACAGATCAATATTTTGTTTTAGTCAAAACACATGACTTAGGAGAAGGGTAAGAATTTCTTTAATGAGAAATTTGTTGACGATCACCTTTTTTTTCGGCAAAGTGTCAGCTATTGCCGCTGACAGCTTATCTGATTATGTTTCACTTTTAATAATTTAACAGGAAGATAAAGCAGTCACATATTTAGAAAGATATAATTATGTGGTATTACTCAAAGTGATATCACCAAAATCAGGTATTTCTCCTAATAGATGTGATACATTTAAGTATTACCTAATACCTTGTCAATCGCTTGCATCATTGACAGTTATGTATGACTCACAAAGTGATCAAAAGTGATTATATATTTTTGTCCGTATGCAGATTCAACCATTTGTCATAATCATAAACTATTTCGGTCTCTAATGTGTAGGTAGATAAATTTATGAAATAAATGTATTTTAAGCCAGTTTTTGAAGCTCACACTCTTATGAATAGCAATTCACTTCAAAGAGCCATATATTTCTAACAACCGGCACTCCTCTGAAAGTAGTACAGTTCGCGCTTATTACTAATTCCCGTTATCAAAATGCCAACCAGACGTGTTGTTTTTTATTTGATTTCCATAAATTGATTTTATTGCATTGCACATGAATCATCATCATCGATCAAGCGGCCAAACTAAACTCCAGCGCCAGTCAGCCGTCACATCACAGGTGAGGTGATTAAACTCTCACAAGTCTAATCCAAATGTCTAATAACATGCTGCCAACAAGTAACACCAACTTACAAAATTCCCTTGGAGGCACGCTCAAGCTCAAACTCACGCTCAGCGAAGGTGGTCGGCTAATCGAATTAAATTACAGAAGATAGCACACTTTTATTGACAAACTCGGGGTGTGTTCAGTGATGTATAAAAATCTTCATAATATGCAAATTGCGTTTTCATTCAGCTTTAAACTGATGAACAAGTCGCGCCATGCCGCGCCGCGCCCGGCCGCCGCGTTTCACAATAAAAGTTGCAAACAAAACTGCAACGTCTACCCGTAGCCCCGTGCGCCGCCACCGCCACCGCCGCCCGTACCTGTCAATGTAGCAGCAGTAGCGGCAACAGAAACAGCAGATGTCAAAATACACCGCAACACAATTTGTGGGCGTGACAGCATAAAACTGTTTGTTGTTGTTTTTTCCCACCACACTTGGTTTCATCATCGTCATCATCATCATTTGGCTCGGGCTTATTGCAGGAAGAGAAAAGAAGCTCCTCCGAAGCATGTCACCCAACGTTGATTATGGACAAAATCGTGTGGCAGAAGCGGTGGAGGTGGAGGAGGAGAAGAAGAAAAAGAGGAGCCTTCAAACGATTGAAATCGGATTTTGAACTCCGTAATTGAGGCTCCGGAGGGTTCCAATAATATTGCTTGTGCCACTTTCATGGAATTGCGCGCTAGTGCCACATTAAAGTGTCTTAATATTTTCTCTCCTCCACCACGCATTCTTTAAAGGAAAAGCAACTATAGCGGACAAAACAAAATTGCACGAATAAATTTTACAAGACTGACTTCAACTTGCTGTTGTTGTTGTTGTTATGTTGCCCGATATGGATCTTATACTTTTAAGTTGCGATATGTGACCGCAAGAGGGAGGCACTGTATACATAATACCCTGCAAGTGCGATGCAATAAAGTGCAATTACCTATTGCTTTTGAAGAGATAGGACGCGAGAGAAGGTATGTATTGTAGGTACCATAGATAGCTTAGAGAGTTGGCTACAGCATCGATATATGGCCTGGTTGGAAATGCATTATAAAGCACCTACTCATACCTAATCGCTTGGCGCGATGGGGCAAAATATTAATAACACAATTAGTGTGAAAGGATGATATGTAACCAGAACGGAACGAGAATGCAATTACGATTACGTTAGCAGCTCTTCTGCATATTTTTGTCCGTTTTACAAAGAGTGTAATCAGTATGTAAAACATGGTAGGATAGGGACTATCCATACAAAGTGCACAGACTGGTCTGGGTAGGGTAGGGATGGTACGTGTTCGATGGAATGCAAAATGTATGCCGATGTTAAATTAATGAGCCCAGATGGAATTTCGAACTTTGCATGTAGGTCAAACGGGTGTGGTGTGTTTTAATAAACAAGAAGACATTTAATTTAATAATTTTTTTAAATCTTTCTTTTAGTGGTGTAGTTAATTTTGCAATTAAAATAAATTACATTGCAAAAAAGAAAACATAAGGAAGACTATGTCGTACTATTGCACAGACCGATATGTCATAATTGACAATCCTTGTATGTGTTCTTAATACTCGTCCCACAATTGAGGAAAGATGAATTTATTTATTTTGGCTTTTTTTCTTAATTTGAACTTTCACACGAGTTTCTGAAATTAAATGTCACTTTAGCTGTCAAACCAAAATCGAATTATTTATCGCTTGAAGAAGTTGTTCTCTGTTGGTTAGATGTCAAAATAAATAGAATTTTCAACAATAAACCTATCGAACCAAGCTATTTCAATTTTTAAAATATTGCATAATTTTAGGATATACCTGCATCTTTAAAATTTACAACAATTTGTTTATTTTTTTTTTTTTATTTCCTTACAGAAAACTTTGATATAATACCAAGTCGTTTAATAAAACTTGCGCAAGACGGAAAGTCTACAGACAACATATCAGTTGTTGTGATCTTCTTCAAGCATCCATCACAAATAGCCAAAAACTGCGATAAACTAACAATAATGGAATCTGAATTCGATAATATCAAGGAAGTCGAATACTACGACTACTCAAGGAATGTAAGTATTCCAAAAATTAATTTTTTTGTATGAATTTGTTTTTTTAATATTTTGTGTGTTTTGATATCTTATAGTTTTATCCTTCGGATGAAAATACAACAAGTAATAATTCACATACCGTCGATACAAAACAGGTAATTGTTCAAGAAAACACTTAAGATATATTCATACACAAATGTCATGCTCTTGTCAAAAAAAGTTTAAAAGGTTGTCAAATGGAAGGAGGTTAAAATTATCATTATGTGTGTGTTTTTTTTTAAGCACTCAATTCTTTCAAATTAAATTCAAAATTAATTGAAGCTTGATCATTTTACATTATTTTAAACGTCATTTTTCAAAAACATAAAAATGTCATTTGGTAGATGGTTGAACGTTTCATACCAAAGTTAATAATCATCGACACACAATATACAAAACATACATTTCTTACCTAACTAAATAAATGCACACTATTAAACCATCAAACATTCGTATAAAGGACTAATTTAGAATAGGTAAATACAAAGACACGAGTCTAATATTGAAGATAGGAAAACGATTGAAAATATATAAGATCAATCAAGTGTCAAATTTGTTGTTACTTTATTCATTAGGAAAAGGTAAAAATATTTTATTGACAGCTGAGATATTATATTCTCTATTTTTAATTTTGACGTTCGCACGTCTTTAAAGAAATGTCACTCATCAATCTAATTGAATAGAGCTAATTCGTGTTTGTTTATACTTTTACGGTAACTTTGCGATATCATTATGATATCATGTATCATGTTCATCTATACACAAATGAAAATCATAAATCCATGAAATCATTTTGTAAAATAAAATCATTAAGAAGTTCATATTCAAATCAAGTACACGCAACTCATAATTCTTTTACCTATATTTTTTTTACTCATAATTTCTGTACCTAGTTGTAGTTTTATTTACATTTTCTTTTAAATTAAAATACAAACTAAAATTATTTGTTACTTTATTTCGTAAAAAAATATATGAAAATATTTACAATAAAAAAATTTAAAATTACTCTTAATTTTTTTCTTTTGTTTTTATTTAATTTTATCTTTTCAAAAAACAAAATTTCTTGAGCTTAAAAGTTTCTTAAAATTGTTGGAGTTTTATGCGGGAAAAAATGTTCAGGAACATCGCAATATCATCAACAAGCGACTTTAATGTTTTGAAATATAAATTTTCAACAATTTGATCCACGGTATACAAAATTTCTAGAACGGAAATCGAAATCTTATTTAAATTGTACAATATTCAATGGAAATCGTTTCATAACTTCAATGAACATTTCCTTTTTAAAAATGCTGCTCAATTTTCGAGCTTACCGTTTGCTTCATTGTGTTTTCTCAATAAAACCGAAAAGTTAATATTTGCTCGATATATCCCAAATAATTCCAGGGAGAAACCAAGTAAATTTTGTTAACTATAATTGACAGTTCCCGGGAATAATAAGTTAGTCCAAAATATTTTTCCTCAAACTGTCCAATTTTTCTGGGAAATCCTAATCATAAATCTATAAGGGCTTAGATCGTACTTTCCTGAATCTTAAATGTGATATTAGGTTTGGGACTAAAATTGATAAAAATTATTAAAGCTAACGTAGAGACTAGAGACAATCCTTATTTCATAAACGTATATGAACATTTTATGAACAAAATATTTAACACATTTAATAAAATAGATAATCTTAATTAATTATTATTACCTCAGCTATCAACTTTGCAAAGTGTAAAAGTTTGTATTTCCTTGTAATATAACGCTGTCAAATGACTTAATGACAATTGACGACTTTTTTATTTCCGCTGTCAAAAAATTCCAGAACACTCGAGCGCCAGCACGCCTGATGTGGTAGTTTTGTGCATCGACTAACAACAAAGGCGTTTCCCTATTCAAAGTATTAGCTTATTTAGCTAGTGGCTTAAAATTGTTGATAACGTTTAGATTTTAATTTAGAACTGTTAAAAGCTTTAAACCATTTAGAAAAAAGAGAATAATATAAAAGTTTAAAAGCCTTATCTCGATTGAATCATTTGTTTAAAACTTTTCTTTATTTGTAAACTAAATAGAATATGCCTTAATTAATTATTCTTACCACATCTGTCAACCTTGCAAAGTGTAAAAGTTTATATTTCCTTGTAATTTTGACAGTGTGTCAAAATACTAAATGACACTTGACGACATTTTTATTTTTGTTGTCAAAAAATTCCAGAACACTTGAGCGCCAGCACTTCTGATGCGGTAGTTTTGTGCATTGATTAACAACAAGGACGTTTCCCTATACAAAATAATAGCTAATTAATCTCGTAGCTTTAAATGTTAAATGCTTTTTTTGAATTTAGAACTGTTTACAGTTTCGAACCATTAAGAAGAGAATATTAAAAGAGTTTACAAACAGTTTGAAGCCTTATCTCTCATTCTAAAACGGTTGAATCATTTGTTAAAGAATTTTCTTTATTTGTAGACAAAAATCAATGTACACAATATAAGGGTGTATAACTTATGTATTTTCATTCTATTGTTTTGTTGGACTGAGTATCTACATTTTTAGTCGATAAACATCCAACGTACATACATATGTGTTTATTGTACATTCAAGCCACAAAGTTTAGAAAAACTTATTCACCCCTAATATTTCTCTATTGATATGAAAACCAACCCCGTCAAAAAATAAAAATAAAAAGAAAGAAAAGAAAAAAAAAACAAGCTTTACACCCACTTCCAAGACAATTTCCTATCATTTACGATACATCTACTTTCGCTTCCTAGACATGAAGCACTTTAAGAGCATGTGCATCCGTATGTAATTTTCTATCTATAACGAGGTTATAAGCTAAATCCTTTTTATGTTTCATCATGTTTTGTTTGTTTCCCTTAGATGCGATGGTCACCAAATGATAATGATAATTTGAACAACATTATCAGTGATGAAGTCAACCAGACTACTACCACAACCACGACATCAGCTTCAACCAACAATGGACAATTTGATGGCAATCTCTTAAATTCCAGCGATAAAATCGATTTAAACCAAAAACTCTCTCCATTAGTTGGTAGCGGCGACGACAACAGCTTGCATCACGCCTCAACACTGGAAAATAATGGAGAAGAATTCCTTGCCACTGGAGGTTATGACAACAAAAATGGAGAATTATTAAAGCCAACTATGACTATGACTTCTGAGTTGGATGACAACGACGATGAATACGACGAAGACGACAACAACCAGCAACACCAGAAAATAATCCTCGCAAAAAATCATCAACCCCACCATCAGCAATTGGTCGATGCCGATGGTGATTACGGTCCAGAGACATGCGTCGATGTCACCGATGACGTAGTCATGATGACAGAGAACTCTGCCGATACAAATAATCTTTCTGAACAGTCTACGTTGAGTCATTCAAAGGATACACTTCCATCTTCAGATAATTGTAATCCATTCGACAACAAGAACGCTTTAGACATGGAAGAAACCAATGAATTCCAAATGGGACACGCTGGTGTGGATAGTCATATTCAGTTGGACGATGCGAATAAAGCTACTCCACTCTTGTCTCCAGAAGTCGAGGATTTGCCACTGAGTTCTGATGGCCAGATGCATTTCACCAACGAGGGTTACCAGCAGAGTCCATTGGATGATGATATCCCCGTGGGTATTGGTTGCAATCAGAACCAGTTCGAGGAAGAATTTATGCAGAGCAACGGTCACTTGTCACCTATCGATGTGAAAGACAACGAAATGGAGAAGGAAGAAAAGACACACGAAGAGCAAAGTGAAACTGAAGAAATTGATGCATTAGCTAAGCTAGAGCGTTTTGGAGACTTGGAACAGAATGAAGTGCAAGATATGTCAAACCAGAAACCCGAATTGGTTGAAAACTTCTTTGGAAGTCCAATCGAACCAGAACCAGTTGTCCAGGAGAAGGAGAGTCTTTTTAACAATTTGAACAATGACGAAAATGACTTCCGATTGAAGGATGAAGAGGAAGTTTTAGAGAAACACGTGGTGGAATCAGAAGAATTTGCTGTGAAAGAATCGGAGGCTTTGGATCTGAGCCAGAAGGAAAAACTCCAGCAATCTCTTCATAACCTAGAAGTTGATGTTCTCGAAGAGAAACCTATTTTAACTGGGCATTATCTTCCAGAGGAAATGAATTTCGATGATTCACCAACGCATTTGGAGACTGAGGATTATGAAGAAAAACAGAATGAGTTTGCCGATGAGAAGCAGGATAAGGAAGAGTTCTCCGAAAAGGAGGACAAAGTGGAGGAGAAGTTATCATTTGTGGAACAAAAGTCGACTCCAAGTGAAGAAATCGAATTGGAAGAAGACAATTGCATCCATTTGGAAGAAGACGTTCGTCCCAGTGACTATTTGTCAATGCTCGAAAGGCAAAAGGAAGAACAGCAGCCCGAACATTTGGGTCAGTTAGATGAAGGATTTGAAAAGGATGTTCAATTCGAGGAAGATGATGCAATGATAAAACCCGAAAATGAAAAAGAACATGAAAATTCCTTATTCGAGGACGATAACAAGGTCAGTGATGAAATGATGGAGAAGGAAAAGGCACATTTCGAAGAACATCTCACTAACGATAATCAGTTGGTAGACAATGTCATCGAAAAACAACCCTTCGAAGTTGAAGAAATCGAAAAGATTGCTGAACTGCAGAAACAGCTCCAACAACCAGATGAATCCTCAATGATTGATGAAATACTTGAGAACAATAAACTAGAAGCAGAAGTAGTGAATATGATTGAAGAACAAATCTCATTGATTGAAGACTCGATTATTCAGCCAGAAAAGCAATGCTTTGAAGAGCCAGAGAAGATCCAAGAAAAACTTGATATAGATGAAAAGGAAGAGACATTTGAAGAAATCGAAAAACATCTTGAACAAACCGTTGAAGACGAGTTACCGCCAAATGTAAATAATTTGGCTGGTTTCGGAATGGAATGTCGGGTTGGAAGCTGTGATGATCTGGTGTCAGAAGAAATGGAAAAACAACTCGAAGAAAATAGTGAGAAACATTTGCAGGATTCAAATACCTTAGCTATCGACGATGAGGAACTTGAAATTTATCACGAACAAGACTTGGGTGAGCGATTAGGCGAAGAAGTCGAAAAACAACTCGAAGAGAATACCGAGAAACAATTGCAAGAGACAAATAGCTTTGCTGTTCATGAAGAGCAAGAATTGGAGAATCAGGAAACACATTTGCAGGATTCAAATACCTTAGCTATCGACGATGATGAAATTGAAATTTATCACGAACAAGACTTGGGTGAGCGATTAGGCGAAGAAGTGGAAAAGCAACTTGAAGAGAATACTGAGAAACAATTTGAAGATTTGAATACTTCTGCTGATTTTGAAGAAAGACTTGAGAATAGCGATGTCCAAGCTGTGGAAGAACAATTAAATAATTTAGAAGACTGCAAAGACGAACAAGAAAATAAGCTCTTGGTAGATGAGCAGACATTTGAAGAAGTTGAAAAACAACTCGAAGAAAATAATGAAAAATTGGCTCAAGAT
Organism: Eupeodes luniger; assembly: GCA_951509635.1. Taxonomy (NCBI): domain Eukaryota; kingdom Metazoa; phylum Arthropoda; class Insecta; order Diptera; family Syrphidae; genus Eupeodes; species Eupeodes luniger. The sequence goes on along the minus strand of OX608075.1, from coordinate 127,028,063 downwards.
TCTCAAGCCATGTCTGACTTCGATGTTGATGAAGAAGAAGAACAGCAAGCATTAAATCACGTCGAAAATGAGCACGAAGAACTAAATGACAGTTGCTTGGAAGATATTGATAAACAGGTGCAAGACTTAGCTGAATTCGTAGAAGACTTAGAAAACAAACATTCGGAGGAGCTTAAATTAGGTGAAACTCAGCAATTACTAGGCGAATGTACAGAGGAACAATTGCAAAAGGTAGAGCAACAAGTTCTAGATGCAGCTGCTCTTCGAGCCAAACAATCTGAAAATGTTATTCAACCATTCGAAGAACCAGAAATCGATCCCGAAAATATGGTAGAAGTTGAAGAACCTATTATTGTCAAGGAGCATATTCCAATAAGTGAGTCATTTTTTTTTCTATTTCAAATATTTTAAATATTTATAAACAAATTATGTACAAATTCCTGTTGCATTAAGATCTTCACTTAATTGGAATCAAATTAGTTTCAAAAACATGAAGAAGTCAAAGATACAGTACTAGAAACAAACATTAGGATAGTTTGTTTTTCAACAATTGAATTTTTAAAAAGAAAAATATAGACCGTTGTGCAGACAGTCAGGTTTATTGTAGAACCTATTTTAATATTTAATTACACTTCCGTTCACAAAAATTCTAAGTAAGTTTATCAAGAGGATTAGAAACAATGATGAAATCGTTTTCAATGAACACCCGATTTTTGATTTCATAATTGGTTCCACTAAAAGCGTTCCATTTTCCTTTTTATTCCCACCTATCAATCGTCCTTTCAACGATCAACTTTCACTCGAAATGCTTGATTCTAATAAGAAAATGCTTGATTCCATTTAGGAAATATTTATGCAATGACGGTGTATATCAAACTTATAAACAACTTTAAAAAAAAAATTCCGATGATTGGTTTCAATGATGAAAACTAATGATAACTATAACTGGCCCCTATTGTTATGCTTTGCTTTAATGGTTTCGAAAAACACGTTTTAAAAACACATTTTTGATGCTGATTTTAGATCCTAATTCCATTTTCAACATTACTTTTATATTTTTGGTCAATACATACATATGTATGTATGCACATATTTATATTTCATTCAAACTTGATGTGATATTTTTAAAATTATTTATTTATTTATTTGAAGATAGGGATTATATAGACTTGAAAATCATCACGAATCTTTTTGGAAAAAAACTTTTACATGAATGTTCATAACTTCAAAAAGTCGAGAAGAATTATTTTTCGAATTTTAGAAGCTTACCAGCTAGTTACTACATTTACTTTCACTTGAAATAAATTCAAAATAAAGTTTGGGGTTCTGAAATCTTCTTCCATCGATATCGATTTAATTTTTTTATTCGAAGTTTAAATGAAGTGAATGTTCTACATTTCGATTTCTGCAATTTTCAAGTGATTTTCAATCGACTAAATTATTCGAAAAGAGTTTTAAAACATAATCAATTTCAATTTTAGAAAATGAAGCCTAACTAATTTTTTAAATATACTTGATTCGTGAAAAGTTGCAACTTCTGCTTCAGGGAACATCCATTTAAAACGATGTGTTCGAGTAAAAGTGATTTTTAAAACATTCTAAACACATTTTCGACTGTGTTTCGACCCATAGAAACATGGGAGTTTTTTTTCCAACCAATGGTTTAAAACTGCCTTCGCAAAGTAACACAAATCTGCAGCTAGCTGATGTTTTATATTTATTTTATTAAAAAAGCACATAGGATTAATAAAAATGTAAGAAGTTATACAAATTATGCCAATGAACAAAATTGCTTATTGACTAAATATGATATTGATATGATATGATACCTATGTATATGTCACAGCTGCTTTAATTTCACTTGAAGTGATATTGAAAAGCATTCAAAGTTTGAATTTCAATTTCACTCAATTTTTAATTTAGATTAAGATTTTATTTCACTACATTTTGGGAACCTAGCTGTTTATTTGAAGTCAGATTTGAACTAAGGCCAACAAAAGATAAAGGTATAGGTAGTAGGTGTTCGGTGTTTAATTGGCAATTACAAAACCTTGTTGAACAGGGAATCCTGTGAGTAGTTTTGCTCAAAACAATGCTGTTTTACTACGGTTAACAAAGACTAAACTCAATTAATCGCATTACTTTTGCAGATTTTTTTAATTATAGTTAGTAGGTAGTTAGTTTCCATCAAAAAAATAACTTTTTTCAACAATTAATCGATTTATATTTACAATTGCAACAAAGTGGCAACGCTGTCACTGTTTATTGTATGATTTCGCTCTGGTCCATTCACAGCAACAGTAGTTATCGTCTCGTCTCATGCTGTTGCCGTACCACATCCTGCTTCCCCTTTCCAAAGAACCTATTCCATCAATCGATTTTCCAAAAAAATAAAAACAACGCCATCTAATTCTGTCATTAGGAATTAAAATAGGTACGAAAAAATAAACAAAATTGTACCGGTATACAGATGTGTTAGTGACATGTTGCGCATTATTTTATTTTGTCGACTAAATTTACCTAACAATACCCCCCAAAGGTATACTAAAGTTCAATTATTAATATCAATTATCTACTATTTTATTTGTTTGATGACACCTGCTAGGTAGATAAATAGAAAGTAGGTAGACAGAATTATATTATTGTGTAAATTTTCTTCTTTCTTTGAAATATGAATTCAACCGGCAAATTTTATTTTGTAGATCTAGCTTTATGTTAACTTAAATACGTGCGTTTGTATATGCATACTTCTTTTGCGGCGAAAAACGCATACTTAAAGAAAATAATTGTTGTTGTTTTTTTTTTCTATTTGAAAAGATAATAGCCCCCTTCAACTGCGTTAGAGGAGAAATGAAATCATGCAAATTATTGTGATGTGATGATGTAATGCATCAATGTTTTATTTGTTACACATAAACAGGGATGTGAGTTTATTGAATTTAAATTAAAAGATATGAATCGCAAGATAAGTATGCAAGATGCGAAAAAGGATTTTAAGCCATTATCTTTTATCTCTACAGAATGAATATTGAGCTATTTTCAAAATGCGAAAATAGTAGCCTATATAAGGTTGTTTTTTTTAGACGTATAGAACTTTGAAATCTCTATAAATCAAAAGTAATTTTTGTTTTTTAAATTGACATGAAATTTTAAAATGATTTTTCTGTGATGTTTTTTGTTTCAATTTTAAGCTCAATCAACAATCCAAACACATAGTTTTCCTAAGACTTCATAAACTTTAATGTAATATGACAGTTACCTTTCCCTAAAGAATTATCCCCCATCTGCTATGTTATGTTCAAAATTCAGCTAGCTTACTCAGAACATTTGTTTTAATTATTTTTACTTTTTTTAAATGATGAAATCGTTTTCAATGAAACGCTTATTTTTGGTCAAATATTTCGGAACAAAATTTTTGCACTGAAGGCGTTCCATTTTCTATGCTTATCCACCTGTCAGTTTTGCTTTTAGAAATCAACTCTTACCTAAAATTCTTGATTGAAATCAGGAACATTTTGTTCAATGATAGAAATTTTCAATGATCACTTAAAACGACGCACGTCTCAATGATTTAAACCAGTGACAGCAATGAATGGCGCATTAGGAAACATTTTCAAAGTTGTCGAATTCAAGATTTTAAGGTTTGCCAACAGATCCCAATGTGATTATATTGTCAATTTTTATTTTTTAAGTCTGCAGAAAATGTAATTGTATCATTTTAAGAATATTTCAGTATCTCCATAAAAATAAATAATGTTTTCTTTTCTCTAGAACATGTACCCTTTTGAGCTTGAATCTATTACAATTTCATTAATTATCAAATACAAAACGTGTCGTACTTCCAAGATTTCCAGATAATTTCCAGAAATTTGTTTGTTTGAATTAAAAATCCTTTCGCTGAGGACAACCATGGTTTCCAAATTGACGACAGGAAAGAAACATTTCAAATGGGTGGGAGTTTTCAATTTATTGAAAAAAAAAACATTGAAAACTAGATAAAATTTCCAAATTAGTTCCCTAAAAAGAATCAAAAGCGGGCACAGTTCAATGTACAAATGTTCCTGGTTTTTTCTTCAGAATATTCTTAATGAAATATTGAATCTACCTAAAAGTAATTTCAATTATTTTTGTCGAATGAATGGATGATAAATTTAGAAAAATGCTGAAATACCTTTATCAATAAAACTTTTGAAATATTAAGACATTGACTAACTGGACTACTATCTAACCGTCTTTAAAAAAAAATCTATAATAAACACTACAATTTTTTTGTGATAACACTTGCTAAAAGCACGGCAATTTTGTGTGATACAACTTTTACTTAAAATCTATTCTATATTATTTATCTCTTTTTAAATGGCATTGTTATTTGACAAATAAGATTTCGTTCTTGAAAACACCGTCAAATAACACAAGTTTATAGAAGAAGAAGAATGCAATTTAGAAATAGTGACAGAGGAGCGGAGGACGTCATGATGACCCCTTGTCGGCTTCTAGGTGGAAAGTCAGGCAACCTAATATACCTATTTTTTGTGATACAACTTTTACTAAAAACCATCCTCTATCACTAAACTTATTTTCAATCACACTGTTTTTTGACAAAGAAGGTTTCGTTATTGAAAACAACCTCATGGAGAACATGTTCATAGATAAATACTATTTAGAAATAGTGACAGCGGAGCGAAGCACGTCATCCTCTCCCGTTGTCGGCTTCTAGGTAGAAATTCGGACAACCTAATACATCGATATACTTAATTTCTTGAATTAAAATTATGTATAAATTAGGTTAGGTACACACTTATTTACATCATGACGATTTGACAGATGACAAGATCATCCAAATTTAACTTTATTTTAATTTGGAAAACTCACCTAATTCTACTTAAATGGATATTACATGCTTATTGAGTTCCTTATATAGTCACGTTTTGCTTTTGATTTGGTTATACGTATGAACATTCCCATTAATTTGTCCTAGTGTTTTTTCAATCTTTTGTAATTAATTCAAATGGCGTAATACACCCTCTTTGAAAAATTTGTAACGCATAACTTAAAAATAGATGACCACCTAAAATTTAACAAACAAAAAAAATACCTTTTTTCTTTACTCAAAACCATCTCTGTACATTGCACTGATTTTATGTTGCTGCTGTCATTATCATGTCATTTCTATTTGTTCTTGGAACTTGGAAGCCTCTTGCAAAAAAGAATCATCTTTCGTTGTGTTATCTGTGCATGTGTTTGCAACATATCAACACGATAATAATAAAATAAAAGCGCATATTATTGCAATTCCACACACAGCAACATAAAAGAGCTTTTGTTTTATTCATTGTGAACGAGTCATTTCCATTTCATTAGAAATAGAAAACTTTTCTAGCTTTTTTTTAGAGTTGCCATGTATTGGACATTGTTCAAAATCGAAAAAGTAACCCAAATATTAGCCCAATTTATATAAAACTTTGTTTACAAAGAAAAAGGAAACAAAAAGTATGATAAAAAATAAATTTGTTGCCCAGGCATATAGATTAAGTTAACACAGTTACCGTTTTTAGCTGTTAAAAATCTGCTGTAATAATTCTTCATTGTAATCACATAAGTACCTTGTTTGGTTAAAACTGTCAATGTATAGGCAATTATTTTATCTGCTTATTTAAAAATGAACAATGCTAAGGTTTATAGATTTATGATTTTGTTAAAACACAGCTCAGTGTTGCTGAAGCATAAATTGATTATATACAAAGATAAGATTTGATTTGGATTGTTTATGGCTCAATTACGATAGCGCTGTCATTCTGAAATAGTTGTCATTGATATTGGATAAAAATAGCCCAATTTCCGATAAATAGAACAATGTGCCTGGCAAGCCTGATTCTTTTTATGAAACTTCACATACCCACACCAATAAATGACCAATTAACACATCAACAACAACCATATACAGATTATTTTATGTTCAATTTTTGCCATTTTCGCCGCCCTTCTCCTTAACCGTGCGTTTCTCCAACTTCTCCACCCAATACAATCAAAATCAACATGAATACGAAGACGAACACAGTGTTCGTTTCGTTTGCTGTAAAACTTAATTTCGCTGCGTTTTTGTTTTAGTATGGTTTTTCGTGCTTCTGAGTAGTGACGGTGTTGAGTTTGATTTTCTTATTTACATTCGCAAAATATAAAATTCAATTCCAATTCCTTCGTAATTATATATTTCTGTTAAATCAAAATAAAATACAGTGCGAAGAAAATCATAGAACGCAAAAATAAGAAATATAAAATTTTCAATTTAAAATTGTGAATGAAAGAAAAATAATATACTGTTGGAAGGAAGGCGAATTAAAAAATAAACGCATAAATTCAACAGTAACCAAAAGGAGAGGAATAATATTATCCCTGAGCGAGAAGACAAGAAATTATAATAAAGAGTCACATTCACAGTTATGCAAAACGATAATAATTGTCAGATGGATAATATTTTGCTTGCAAAATTCGGTAACTGCATAAAAATAAAATATGAACATAAAAATGAAATATCTAAAATGAAAATTTGTGAAAGTACCTTCTTCTTCTCTTAACTCTTTTTGGTGGGGGTGGTGTATCTTGCGAGGGATACTAAGATGTGCGGTGGTGGTGTAGTCTTTTTTTATAATAATGAAAATAAAAATAAGTCATAACTCATAGGTTTTGAGAAGAACATTGCACTGTCATGTCCTTCTCCTAATGAAATCTCAATTTTCTCCCAAATTCATACAATTCGCCATTTAGTTTCTTTTTCCTTTTGTTTGATGTCCGAAGTGGAAACGGCAAGGCAAGGAATGAGAAGACATAGACCGGTGTTGCCAAAAATAAATAAAATATTTAATAATTTTCACCGGAAGAAGGTGATAATTCAACTACATATGTTCGGAAGTGGTGGCTCTGGTTATCCAGTTTTGTAAATATAAATTTATTTTATATCTTTTTTTTTAATAAAAATCCCCTGAAAGCCATTTTGAAATTGGCAAATTTAATGCGTGTTTTTTCGCTATGCCAAAATATCCCACCGTGAATTTCTTCTTCGAAGCGAAGGCAAATTCATAATAGCAGCAAACTTTCTTCATCTTCAACTTCAATTCAACCTTACTTGACTTTTGACTAGACACTCGCACTCGATTGCACTTTCTAATTTTTATTGTATTTGTTGTTAATAAAAATTGATAAAATACAAAAACTGTGAAAATAAAGGGATAAAATATGAAATAACTTTTATTTTATTGATCATTCAACTCACCACGTTATGGTCCTAATAAAATGGACACTACCATGCTTCTTTTAATTACTCGTTAATTAATAAAATAAAAATCAAATAAAATATCTTCTTATTTATACCTAAGTAGACATTGAGTTGGTGTTATAATTCCAAAAATAAAATTGTTGGAACATATTAAATACCCTGACGGAATTAGATAAAATACACAAGAAATGCATGCGGCTTTTTACATGCCCATGAATATTTATCGTGTAGTAGACGAAGATATCTTCTACCACCGCACTAGGTTCTACCTATGGAAGATTGTTTTATACTATATATAGGTAGGTAGTTCTTTTTCTTTCTTTTTTTTTGTGGCTTAAAAACTAATGTAGTGCAGCATCGGTGATTTCTTATGTGCTCATCGCACCTTTTAGAACTCTGAAAGGCACTTGGCCGAAGAATCAGTAGCCGAGAACGCGTAGAAGTTCTTGAAGCATATCCAAAATCTTCTTCTATGGCTAATGCTAGATATAGGTAGAGAAGTATATTGCCTTTGCTATTGCTAGCTAGGAGCAATATAGGTTGTTGTAGTTGACTGACGTCAAAATAGGAGAAACAAAAATTATAAGGAGAAGATGAGAACTGTGAAATGTACCCTGACTTTATTTTTTTTTTCATTTTTAGTTTTTATAACTCGTCGAACAGTCAAAACCTAGTATTTGCTACATATGTACGTTCTTTGTGTTTTGTTTTTTTTTTTATTAATGTCATTTCTGACGTAGGAATAACACTTATTTCTTTTTAACATCTCCTTTGAAAGTGTGTTTTGCAAATAAATCGGAGAGCTCTGATTAAACTCTGCTCAGAGCGTACTCGACGTGCTCAGGCTCTGCTCTGATCTTAACAAGAAAATCGACTTTAGTTGCCACTTCCAAGATTAAAAATTGAAACTCCTAGTGCCGGAATCACCTGAATTTCCAAAATTTTTTGTTTTGTAGCTGAGATACATTCAGAGCTAGCTCGAAGTATACGTTCTTTAAACTTCAAATCAAATTAAATTACAAGCTAATGGAGTAAAAGTCAAGCTTAACAAACTTCACATTTTATTAGTGTGAAATTAATATAAAAATTGTCAGTAGGAAGTTCTGTTTTATTAATAATTCGAGCAGCTAAGTGCTCTAATTAGAGTTAAAATCAGAAAACAGTGAACAGAGTGATTTTCAACAACAAAATCTGCATAACTAAACTTAAAATCCATCGGAAATTCTATTTTTGTTAACAAATAAATTCTATTGATACTTATTCTCTTGGAATATAAGAAAATTCCTTTAAATTGTTAACAAACTTCTAATCAAATAGTCAGCTGCATTCCTATTAATTCTTAAGCATTTTAATGGTAATATTCATGCTTCTAGGAATGGCCAGAATTTACCGGCGAGCCCAGCTTCAGTCGCACTATCAAGAACAGAAATTAGTTCTTTTTCCGTACTATGAGAATGTGGAATGCACATTTTTTCCTAATGCTCATAATGTGTCTTTGTCATATTGAAAGTATACAAAATCCTTTGAATGTGCACTAATTATAAACAAATAAATTCTGGCCTTGGCAAGATAGGCTTAAATATGGAAATAGCTATCTTTCATGCAATGAAGAAAGCTCCAAGTGTAAATAACTTTAAACCTAATTCCATAATTTATACCTTTTATAGAAATTGAAGAAGTTCTATGATTAATAGTATACCAAGGCAATTGCCAGTAATTTGCTTTAGTTAGCTCGTATTTGTAGCTTTTAAAATATTTCTTGTTTTTTTTTTTTTTTTACATACAAAATAGATACCTACTAGGTTTCGACTGTTCGGTAGCAAATATAAAAATGATTCTCCGAAATTATTATGGAGATCTCATAGTGGGGGGGCAGAAATAAGAAACACAAAATTTGTCATTCAATAAGTAGAATCTATTGGTGATGATATTTTCATATCTTCAGTCTTCTCATCCTCGTTTCTAGTTTTTTTTTTATTCTCAATTTTAAATGTCCCTAGAAATTCTAGATTACAAAAACTAGAACAAGAAATATAAAGTTTATCTTGAAAATAGCTTAAACAAAATTCAACTTCCTATCTATCTTCTCTACCTACCTACTTATATTGAAACAAAAAAGAGAGGTATGTCCAGATCATTTTTGCCTGGTTGTGAACCTAGTTTGTGATTTGATTCCATACCTACCTAACTATATACCTATATTTTGTGTTTAAAGAAGAATATACCTACTTATTTAAGTCTACCTATAGATTAATGCATTTTTATATTTAATATGCGTTGCACTAACACTGAAGGAAATTGTTATTATTTTTCTTTTATTTTTTGAAAAAAAACTCAATTTTGTTTTGTGACTAATTGTTGTGTGGTGGCTCTATGGTTCGTTAATTAACTAAAAAACAAAAATAAATATGCATGTTTTGTTTGAATTTTAGCACATTATATATAGTTACCTACCTATGTACCTTATCTACACCACAGGAGAGTAACTAGTGCAGTCAGAGCACAAAACTGAAGCTCATAGACATACCTATGTATACCCACCATTAATGGATATATCTTTTAACCAAGTTGAGGGGGCTATTGTGTATTCTCTACCTACCAGTATGGCGGTGTGATTTTTTTGTTTACATTTTTAATATTTACCTATATATAGTATACATACCTTTATTGTTATATCTGTTTTGTTCTTATATATCATATCAAAGGTGTGACAAATTTATTAAGTTTGGTTTGTCATAAAAAAGCAAATAATATTCGCTTCACCTTTTAAATTGTGTTGTTGTGTTTTTGGAGTAGCAATGAGTGTGAGAGTGTGAGGTTTAAGTTTCTTTCATTTAAGCAATAAATGCTTTCGTACATACAAATTTATGAAAATTATATATAATTTTGGCAAAACGAGCTTAAGTATTTAATCGTTAATTTATGAAAAATAATAGATAATAGATGCTTACATAAATTTTAAAAAGGGATAAGCTTAAAGATTACAGTATTAAGAGACTTAAGAAAGTATGGACAAGAGCAAAATTAAGCTTTGATAAATACCCTTAAAGCTGTTATTTTCCAAAATGTCAAAGCTAAAGATAACATGTTTCTTGTAGTCGGAGATCCGACATCTGAATCGATCACACAGAAGGTTAAACCTATTTTATGTCAGTCAATAGTGGATCTATACAAGAGATACAAAAAAGTTTATATGAGTCTATTCCGAACGCATGGGTCATGTACTGAATACAAAAATATAGGTTTGCCATCTTTTAAAAGGTCTTATGTGATTGGCAATTCAAATAACGTTAAGAAGGAACTACTTCCTTCTTCTTTCTTCTCTTTTGGTCTCTTCCCTAAAATTATTGAATTTTATACAAAATTTAAAGAATTAGTTCCTATAATAAATAAATTACGTAGCGCAACAGTCCGTTAAGAACTAGGGCCTAAAGACTTACAACTCTCAACCATTCCTTTGTGCGAGTAATGTTGTGAGGGATGGAGGGAACCTACAGTTTTAAGCCGAATTCGAACGGCTTATTTAAGAAATCACATTTCATGACAAGAATTTCTCTTGGTTGATTTGCTTTTTCAGTACCCGTGAAAAAAACATTAGATGGCGCACGCAGCGATTGAACGCAAGAGCTCTGGCATGACAATCCAGTCTGGCATGGTTCCTTGTTTCAACAAAATGGCAATGATCCGAAAATCCTCTAAAAAATGCGGTCTTAAATATCAGTTATTTGTAAACATTATTTCTAAACATTAATCCAGAGTATGTTGTAGGTAAAATAACTGTAGGTAACTAAATGCTGCCGATTAAAATACGCCCAGCATATTTGTCCCACCAAAATTCTATGTCCATAGAAATTTACAAAGATGTAAACACCTAAGAAGAATTTGTGAACTTATAAAAAAAAACTGAAATAAATAAAAGTCAAATGCTTTTCCTTCAGTTTCCTTAGGAAGGTTAATCCCCAAATCTAAAAATATCAACAACACAATAATTCAAAAATAGACAAAACTTGATTTCACCCGAAGACCGAAGTGACATTCTCTATTTTTTTTTTTTTTTTTTTTTCGAGTTAGACCAGACAGTGTGCCTACAACTATGCACATATTTTATAGATACCTTTATAGGAATATACTCTACGATATCCACAATTGCATTTGCCATCCATTTTAAGTGTTTGAATAAACCTAGAGAAATAGCATGAAGAAGAGAAGAATTTGATTGAGTTGTTGTTTTTTATTTTTTTCTGTGGTGCATTTCATTCAGTGCCGTGATCAACGTACCTATTCTATTCGAAAGCAACAGCTTTAAGTAGTTTGCTTTGTGAATTCCATTTTGAACACCATCAGAATTTATCACTTCTAATTTGGTATTCAATGAGTGTGGTTCAGGTAAAAGCAAACTATATTAACAAGAAGTCTTTGCATAATAACTGCAAATAAAAATTAAAAAAAAAAAAATTAAAGAAGAAGAAATGAACAACGGTTTTGCTGTACACAATTCAAATTATATGAGAGTTAGCGGGAATTTAAAAATACTTAAGTTTTTTTTATTTATTTTTTCTCTGTTATGTTATGAACAACAAAATTATACTAAGAATATCAATGGATTCATCTTAGTCACTGGTTAGATTTGAAATGCCTTTGAAATTTATAAGTTTTATATCGTTCCCGTTGGTATGTTGGATTACTCAGCTACAGTAACAGGAGAAGAATGTTTTCGAGTCATGTAATATAAGTACATTTTTGAACCATAGCCTAGTGACTTAAAACTCTCCTTGTCTCTACAACTTAAACAGAATCCAAACAACTTATTTGTAGAAGAAATATCTTTACAAAATGTTCTTTTCATAAACTGTTGAGATTTAAAAGAGGATGGGCATTTGTGTCTACCTATTGCCAACAATTGAAATTTGTGTCATTGGAGATTTTAGCTCTAGTACTGTATAGAAGATGTAAACCATGGTGTTTAGGTAGTATATGGTAACAGACTAAGCAATTAAAGCAAAAATCAATTGGAAAAGTGTGCCATTAAAATGACATTATTGGTTATTTCTGATGAACTGAATAGACCTAAAAATAAAGAATTAAATAGATAATAATAGCAAATAACTCCATGGTTGGCGAATAATTCGCTAAACAGTATTTAAATTAAACTTTTTTTCAATTTAATTAAATTAATGTAAAATCATTGTGAGTATAGTTTCCAGACTTGAGATATACAACGTTGGAAAACTTAGCTCAAGAACACCGCTTTTAATTACGGTCACAGAATTCTGAACCATAAGGTTTAGGTAGTTCATTACAGGAACGATTCTTCCTTCTAATAGCACAATATTCTAGTTTGTCCTTATTCAGCTTAGCGAACTGTTTACCATCTCAAAGTGTATAAAATAAAACGAATTGTTCACCGATCATTCACTTGATAGTACTTACATATCTTAAGAGATGATTTTAGTGTTGATTTGCAACAAGATGTCGTATTACCATTTAGAAAATAAAGTCTGTACTTATTTCATCAAGAATCCCTATATATGTAGTTTTTAGGTTGGACCCGAATTCTAAACCTTTTTTTTACCTCCAGCTGATGACAAAAGGAACAAATTATTTCTCGATGAAACATCAATGTAAAATTATAATATATACACAATTTTGTCTCTGCTTATTCGAATTCCAAAGCACACAGACTACACCATCCCCCAACTGCAATTAGAAAGAAACTTTCAGATTTCTATGCCTCCCAGATCCTCCCAGAGCCTCCCAGGAATAGGGCATTCCTGAAAGACGAGTCAATCCATTTTTATACAGATGGATGGTTCAAAAACAAAAGAAGGGGTTGGTGGAGGTGTGTACTCTGAACGACTGAAATTAAGTCTCTCATTCCGCCTTACCAATCATTGTAGCGTGTTCCAGGCGGAACTTTTGGCGATAAAAAAAGTCTTGTCCTGGCTTAAAGAAAACGTGATCATATCTCTGGACTCTAAATCTACAAACTCAATAACAGTCCATAAATGTCGATCATCTCTAATGGAGATGGTACAATAGTTTAATATTCACCTTTGCTGGGTGCCGGGCCATAGAGACATTCCAGGTAAGGCAGATGAACTCGCCAGGAACGGTACAGTACAACCCATTCTACCACGTTTGGCAAATGCTGGTATACCAATCACTACTTGTAAAGTATTACTAATGCAGGACGCTATGAAGAAGGCAAACACCAGGTGGAACAACATCACAACGTATCAGGTCACAAAAAACATCTGGCCAACACTAGATTTAAAGCGATCAAGGTGCTTGCTATCTCTAAGCAGATCGCATATAAGCTCGATAATAGGTGCCATAACCGGACACTGTCTAATAGGAAAGCACGCCACGCGGCTAGGCGTATTCTCAAATGACTTGCAGAAGCTGTATAGACGAGGAAGAGGACAGTTCTTCACCTTCTCTGTACATGCCCTGCTCTAGCTCAAAAACGCAAGAATTACATAGGAGAATAATTCTTCTATAACGATCTAAACGATCTAAATCATATTAGCATAATCAGCCTCTCACGTTTCGTAAGAGATTCAAACTGGTTTTATTGAGCTTAGGAGGAAACCTCAAGATTCGTGTGGTATCACAATGGGCCATTAAACTGGCCCAAGTGTGCCCTGTTCCATCAAGGACAGCCACTTTCACCTAACTTAACCTGACCTTATTCGAATTTGCAAACCGTTTTTCTAAGCTTTTGGGCCCTCATTTAAGCCAACTCCCATTATTTAGGATATACAAAATACTAGTACTTTACGTTAGTAAACCCAATACCTAATCAATTTTTAGGTTTCGTGTCTGGGCACTAAGTAGACACGGTTCCATATAACGGGTGATTTTTTAAGAGCTTGAGAACTTTTAAAAAAAAAAAAACGCATACAATTTGCAAAATCTCATCGATTCTTTATTTGAAACGTTAGATTGGTCCATGACATTTACTTTTTGAAGATAATTTCATTTAAATGTTGACCGCGGCTGCGTCTTAGGTGGTCCATTCGGAAAGTCCAATTTTGGGTAACTTTTTCGAGCATTTCGGCCGGAATAGCCCGAATTTCTTCGGAAATGTTGTCTTCCAAAGCTGGAATAGTTGCTGGCTTATTTGTGTAGACTTTAGACTTGACGTAGCCCCACAAAAAATAGTCTAAAGGCGTCAAATCGCATGATCTTGGTGGCCAACTTACCGGTCCATTCCTTGAGATGAATTGTTCTCCGAAGTTTTCCCTCAAAATGGCCATAGAATCGCGAGCTGTGTGGCATGTAGCGCCATCTTGTTGAAACCACATGTCAACCAAGTTCAGTTCTTCCATTTTTGGCAACAAAAAGTTTGTTAGCATTGAACGATAGCGATCGCCATTCACCGTAACGTTGCGTCCAACAGCATCTTTGAAAAAATACGGTCCAATGATTCCACCAGCGTACAAACCACACCAAACAGTGCATTTTTCGGGATGCATGGGCAGTTCTTGAACGGCTTCTGGTTGCTCTTCACTCCAAATGCGGCAATTTTGCTTATTTACGTAGCCATTCAACCAGAAATGAGCCTCATCGCTGAACAAAATTTGTCGATAAACACATTTCGAACCGAACACTGATTTTGGTAATAAAATTCAATGATTTGCAAGCGTTGCTCGTTAGTAAGTCTATTCATGATGAAATGTCAAAGCATACTGAGCATCTTTCTCTTTGACACCATGTCTGAAATCCCGCGCGATCTGTCAAATACTAATGCATGAAAATCCTAACCTCAAAAAAATCACCCATTATTTTTGCCCATTCATAAAAAAAAAAATTATCATCCCAAAAACTACTTCTTATTTTTGTCTTTTGAATCCTAAAGTAACTTTGAATGCTTATCGGGCACAGAAAATATAAATGTTCGCAATACAATATCTCCAAGAAAATGTTTGTAGAGTTTGGAGCTTTAAGACCACTTTATATAACATTCAAACTTCGTTTTATTTCAATATTACATTTCAATTCATTGAACAGCAAATAAATATTAAACAACTCGATAATTTACCCCTCACAGATAATCGGACACTTTCGTACATTTTGTACTTTATCTTTTGATTTAATGACTTCCTCAAGGCGTCGCGTCGTCGTCGTCGAGGCAGTGAAGAGACAAGTTTTGAGCATACATACCTCAGGACTTATTTTGTGCCATTCTTCATTCTTTTTTCACTCGCCGTATCAACTTCACCCATATATGCTCCATTGCATTAACGTCAATTGACTTCAGGGGTTTTAGTCTGTTAAACTACTGTACAAAACTTTGAGAGAGGCAGAGCTCCTTAATAAAGTTTCTTTTTCTAAATTTTCTAGTGTCATAATGTAGACCATAGGAACTTAAAATAGAACTCATAGTTTATTTGTCAAAATCTTTCAAGCCATTTCCGAAATAGTTAATATTTACTGTGATGACTGTATGACGGGTACCGTTATTTTTTAAAGTTCAAAACTAAACTTCAATTTTCACCTAACAAAAAAACAAAACAAAAATTTCAGATTTCAAAACACAAAACAAAAATCTATCGTGCAAGGGAAGCTTCAATGTAGGCCGTTTAAATCACCTGTTGTATTTAATCGATACTGTTTTTTTTTTTATGTTTTGATTTATTTTTGAAAATTCATACAGTAAAAATAGCACAATGTTGATTGCTGTTAATTAAAACAGTCACGCTATACCAAAAGTGGCTGAACATTAAATAATAAAGGATAGAACACAGAACACATTAGTTTATTGAGTGGTGGGTTATATTTTTCTATTTCCTTTCCTCAAATATTAACTTCTCTGTGGAAAACGAATACACGAATAAAAATCAACAATCATATACAAAATGTGTACATTTTTATAGAACAACTTTCAAGAAAAAAAGAATTATGACGTGATGATTTAATAATTACAATTACAAAACGTGAGCTATTAAATTTGTTTTACTTTTAATTGGTTGTCAGGATAAATTTTCTTTTTGATACATTTTTAATTGAGTGAATATAATAATAATAATATTTATGTGCATGCACTTTGATGATCAGTCAGTCTAGCCGCAGAAGGGATTTTGGTTTTCTGAAATAGGCTAAATCAGTACATCACACGTAAAACTTAGATTGATTTTTATATCTTAACTAGCGACCCGCCCCGGCTTCGCACGGGTGCAATGCTGATATACTAAATACGCTACAGAAAAACTGTGAACGTTGTTTATAAAAAAACAAAGCGGCCCGCTCCGGCTTTGCACGGGTTTAAAATATGTAACTCACTGAAAAAATGATAAAATCAATCCAGTAGATTTGATTTATTCATTTACTGGCCGTAGCCAGCACGCGTTTTTGGAGTACTTAAAACAATTCCCCTTTCCTTATCTTTGGAATATCTTTTATACACAATATTTTCACTTTTTTTTACATTTTTACTTTTTTTTACATTTTTACAATTTTTTAACATTTTTACTTTTTTTTACATTTTTACTTTTTTTTACATTTTTACCTATTTATTTTACAACAATAATTAATATATTACAGAATACCTTTATATACAACGTTCACAGCTTTCTTGTTGTGTACAATACTTAGCACATTAT
Organism: Eupeodes luniger; assembly: GCA_951509635.1. NCBI lineage: Eukaryota > Metazoa > Arthropoda > Insecta > Diptera > Syrphidae > Eupeodes > Eupeodes luniger. The sequence goes on along the minus strand of OX608075.1, from coordinate 127,011,185 downwards.
TATTTTGATAAATCTCGTAGGATTCAGCCTGCGTTTGCAATGTAAGCGGAAAAAATGTAATTATTTGCGACATCACATTAGAAACCTCAAAAATAACAGTATTTGTCCACTATTTAATGGATGATATTATACATAAAAACCTTCCTCATGAGTTACTCTATCTATTAAAAAAAACCGCATCAAAATCCGTTGCGTAGTTTTAAAGATTTAAGCGTTCATAGGGACATACAACATGACACATGACAGAAAAAGCGACTTTGTTTTATACTATGTAGTGATATATAAAAATCCAGTGTCATATGTATGTTCCCAGTGAACTCTTCACCAAGTCAACCGATTTCGGTGAAAGTTGGCATTTTATGTGTAATTTGGTCTAACTTGAGATATAGGATAGTTTATATTTCGATTAATGGTCTAATGGTCTATATGTTGCAAATGAAAAATCTATAATATAAAAATAAGTCGGGTTTTCCTTTCTGACGTTATAACTCCAGAACGCACGAACCGATTTCCACGGTTTTGCATTCGTTGGAATGGTCTCGGGCTCCGTGAGGTTTATAGCAGACAAAATTCAGGAAAATTTTCAACAGAAAAGAGGTGAACTCCGTTTAGCTTCCCATAGAAAGCTATTGTAAAAATTCCGATACTTTTGGGAACCTTTTTTAGTCAACCATATCTCTAGAAACGTCAGAGATATCGATTTCAAATAACGTTTGTTTTAAAGATAATAAGAATATTTGCCTAGAGTACGACGTGCGAACATCGGCCTCCGCACAAGACATGCAAGGCAGCAACAAGTGTATTCACAGAACTTAAGCGAAGAAAGACAAAATATATTAAGAGAAAATTCCAAACTGGCCACAGGTGTTTTCCACTGATGCGCTAGGTCGCATGTACATGTACACTGTTCATCCTAGAAATGATGAATGTTTTTATTTGCGACTGCTGTTGGTAAATGTACGAGGACCAAAATAATCTGCGCATTTGAAAACTGTGAATGGCCACCAATGCCAAACATATCGAGAAGCTACTGATTGAAGTAGGAATGATTGCGCCAAATCGATCGATGCACGATGCATTGAACCAAAAACTAAATCGAAAGCTGCATTTTTTTTCGTTCGAAATAATGTGCCGTTGCTGAATAAACAGAAAAAACAAGTATACGAAACATTAATGCAAGCGGTGGACAAAAATATTGGTGGTCTATTCTTCCTGGACGCACCTGGAGGAATAGGGAAAACATTTGTCATTTCATTGATTTTGGCCACTATTCGATCAAGATGTGACATAGCTTTGGCGTTAGCATCATCTGGAATTGCGGCAACTCTTCTAGAAGGCGGTCGTACTGCACATTCTGAGCTTAAGTTTCCACTCAATTTAAACACAATTGATACTCCAACATGCAATATTTCCCGATCCAGTGCAATGGGAAAATTGGCAAGCTCATTGTTAGGAATGGGTGCACAATGGCACATAAGAAATCACTTGAAGCACTTAACTTCACAATGAAGGATATTCGACGAAGTAACAACATCCAACGGAGTTTTTGAACTCTCTGGAGTTACCATGATTTCCACCACATAATTTTCAACTCAAAGTTGGTTCAGTTATTATGATATTGCGTAATTTCAATCCACTGGGACTTTGCAACTGTACTCGACTCTCGGTGAAAAGACTTATGCCGAATTTGATTGAGGCAACCATTATTAACGGAAAGTACGCAGGTGAAAATGTATTTATTCCTCGAATACTGATTCCGACTGATCTTCCACTTGACTTCAAACGATTGCAATTTCCGGTTTGCCTTGCGTATGCAGTGACAATTTACGCTTCGATTCAGTATTTACTTTGGATTCACTTTCAATTTTTACTTAGAGAAGTTCAACTAAATTACACTTCATTTTTGTAATCGAAATGAATTCATTACTGTTGTTAAATGAAATAAAATGTTTCCTTTTCAAATATAAAACAAAAAAAAAAATTTTTCTTCATCTTTTAATCCCCAAACGAAATGTTACAAAAAACGAAGCCATCTGGTGGCGAAACGGAGTTCGACGGGTTTGCTAGTTTATTTATATATGATACAAATTTGACTGAGAAACAAATAAACACTTTTTAGATGATCTATCCATGTCACATTTGCATTGTAAAGTTCAAACTTTTCGGTTTTGGCTTTCTTGACTCAACGACTTATGACTTATTTTTCTTCCTAGAATGCAAACACTATTTTTATTTTTTAAAATGATTCAAACTAATACTTTAAATTTAAAATATTTTATCATAATCATTGAAAAATATGCGGTTTTTTGTATACGATTATGTTTCTAAACTTAAAAGACTTCATTCTTAATTGAAAAACAAAAAAAAAAAAAACAAGATAACGAATATCCCATTATTTCTAAATCATACATTATCGTATTACGCTCTGCCTCCTAATGTCGTCATAAAAGCATGTTTTTCGCTTTTGATCTCAATGTTTAAGATATTAAAATTCTAAACACTATTCCATTGAAATTATGTGTAGATAGGCTTGTGTTTTGTATTTATGTGATAGACCCTCTGTCCATAGAATTCCATCACATTTTGTAGATATAATTGTTTCATTGTTAAAAAATATTCATATCGCTTCTTTTAACCTTGACGAGTGTAGGAGACTCAGGTGAAATTGCATTTCGAAACTCACTTTTGTTTTCACACCCAACTAAATGGAGTGATGATTTTTTAAAGACCATGATTGTTTCTAGCAGTTTCGAATTCCATCTACACATTTCTAATTTTAAGATCTTACCACAACCGTTCCATGTCAGTAGACTATTTAATGCCAAATATCAACATTCAACACCGCACTCGAACTATTAGTTCCAATCAGTCATAATGGCACCAATTAGAGTCGATGACGCAATATCGTCGTACATGTGTATCTTTCGTCTATTATATACAAAAAATTAAATTACAAATTCATCTTCCTGGCTTTTTTGTGTTTCTTTCTTTGATTTGTACCTACGACGACGACGATTTCAGCAGATTCAAGTTTAAAAAAAAAACAAAGATGAAATTAAGAACAAGAACATTTATTCTTCGAAAATAAATTTCTATAAATGAGCAGAAAAGTAATTAGCCTGATAATAAAATAATATAATTCTTATTTCAAAACTTAAGTCATCTTGAGATTGAATCTCTAATAAGATGAGATGACACAATTATGCAAGCGAAGTCATCTCCATCGGTCGGGAATAAAAATGTTGTCACGTTAAAATGTGGGGCACAAAATGCAAAGCTCTTCCAGTACCAGTAGCTCCTCTTTTTTTTTTTTTTTACTCCACCACCAACTTAAGTTGTGCAATATTGCAACCGTCAACACTGTTATTGCTTCTCATGCATCGTCGCAAATGTGAACGTCGTAGTCGTCTATCTGTTGAACAAAAATAAACAAAACTAAAAAATAAAGTTATAGAAGAGATTAATTTCAGTAAGTTTTTTATGTTTTTTTAATTTCATCTTAGAAGTGCAGTGCATCAGAGAACAATAGCAGGTCAGCCGTTTGCTCTGCATCCTAAGGCACGGGCGGCGCACATCAACTGCAGACATGGTTAGTGGAGCAAATTTTTAGAATTCCAACCTAACAGCAGCAGCAGTTCATGGTGCAGAAATGAAACGTTATCACATTGAGGACATATTCCTGACAGATTGGTTTCTATGTTTTTTTCGTTGTCGTTGTTGTTGTTTTTTGCTTATAAGAGGCTGATGGATATTTGGCTGGAAGCCAATTTTATATTTTATAGGACGTAGAAGGTTTTCAATTGTTCTTTGCATAGAATAATAGTTTGCCCTTGAGTGTAATGACTCATCATTCACTCAATCGATTTTTTATTTGTTATTGTCTTTAATTCCAAAGTAATATCATCAAAAGATAAGAACAAAAGAAAGTTAATCAAAAGTAATTTTAGAATTACATTGCAATAGCTGAAATGGGTACTTGAAAAAATCAGTAAGCGCAATGCAGATTACCAGCTTACGTGTCGTGTCGTTGCCGTCGGTGTCGGTGCTCACCATCCGCCGAAGCCTATTAAAGATTAGCCTAGTTGCATGCATAGAGCGGTGGTGTAGGATTTAAGCATATGAGTATAGTATGACACACGTTTTGTCATTAATACCAATCACCATAATTATTTCTTGCGTAGGAGCCTCAGCTTCGCCACCGGCCGCTTTAAAAACTATTCAAATTGTGCTTGGTGTGTTTATATCTACTTTTTTAACTTATGTCGCCAACGCAATAAGTTATCAATGCACTAAATTTTACAAAATTGGACTTGTTTGTGAATGGACTAACTTATGACTTAAAAAGATGGCAATGGCTATAAAATTTAAAACCATAGAAAGGTAATCCACCTATAAACACAGAAACCACAATTTGTGCGGAAGTGTCAATACGACAACACAATGGTTATGAATATGGAGGCAGGCAGTCAGATTGGAGCACCTCATTTTACCAAATCGAATATAATAAACGGTTTGAGGAAAATATTTGTATTTGACCTTGTGTTGAATAAGGCGATGTAGAAATTATTATTAATAATAAGACAAAAACAAAAACTTTCATTGAGGATTACACGAAATATGTTAATAGATGAGTCAGAGAATAGGCAGTCAGATTTCTACTGTTTTTTTCCCCACAAGAATTGATTTGCTTTTTTTTGATCTGCGTATTCCCATCCCTATTTTGAATTTCATATACAAATTTAAATAATAATTGTTTAACGTCAAATCATTGTTTGAATTTTTAATTTTTTCTCACATATTTTATCTGTCTATATAAATCATATACCTTTAAATCCATTCTCCCAACTCTTGTAGCGGGTGCTTTTTTTTTTAAAAGAGGTTGAGAACTTTAAATAATAACTCAAGACAGAAATAACGTTGGAATAAAGTTTTTATTATTGTAATCTTGAAGATAGCCATAAAGTAAATTTCCATAGTTTAAAAGCGTATGCAAGTATTAGATGGGTTATGCGTACACGTGAGTAGGGGAACACCCCAGGGTGGTGTCATTTCGCCTCTTCTGTGGCTTCTGGTCATGGATACAATTCTCGTTAAATTAGAGAGATGTGGAGTAAAGGCGGTAGCCTATGCGGATGATTTGGTGCTATTGGTGTCAAAAAAGTACACCTCTGTGATTAGTGAAATCACGGAGTCAGCTTTGAAGAAAGTTAGCAGCTGGGCCACGAGTTGTGGTCTAGGAGTTAACCAAAGCAAAACTGAACTGATGCTCTTTACCACCAAAACTAAAGTACCGGCCTTCACGCTACCTCGACTCAACGGTCAAATCCTATCATTGTCTTCCAGTGCAAAATATTTGGGAGTTATACTCGACCCTAAATTAAACTGGAAACGAAATATTGAAGTGCGGGTTAAGAAGGCTTGTGTTGCCTTCTACGCCTGCAGCAAAACTTTCGGCAAAAAGTGGGGACTTCAGTCGAAGATGATTTTATGGACGTACACACCCGTAGTACGTCCAATCTTAACTTATGGTTCGATTGTGTGGTGGCCTGCTCTTAGCAAAGCCTACAATATCGTTAAGCTAAAGAAGGTTCAGAGAACAGCTTGCGTGGGCACCACAGGGGCCATGCGTACTTGCCCAACGGACGCCTTAAACTTTATTTTGAATCTTCTACCAATCGACCTTTTCATTAAATACACAGTTTCCTGCAGCGCTATTAGGCTGAAGGAATCAAACAGCTGGTTGTCAAAACCTTATGGTCACAGCAACACAGCGAAATTGATTCCCTCAGATATTATCTCGGTAGACACTGACTACTGCACTCCTACTTTGAGCCTTAGTAGGGGTTTTAAGGTCATTTTCCCATCCAGAGAAGATTGGGAGGATGACATCGTGTCGATAGGTTTCGATACAACCATCTTTACTGACGGCTCAAAGATGGAGTGCGGAGTTGGTTCTGGGATCTTTTCTGAGTCCCTAAATGTAGCTATGTAAATCCTTTAGGCTTCCTGACTTTGCTAGCGTTTTTCAGGCTGAACTGCTGGCAATTAGGGAGGCTTGTAGAATACTTAAACAAAGCCCAAACCAAAACCGAAATGCGGCTATCTTCACAGACAGTCAGGCAGCTATCAAAGCCATTAACTCGGCTACATCCTCATCTAAATTGGTCCAGCAATGTCGCGATGAGCTTGCGAGCCTGAACATTAACCTCGGTGTCAACCTGATCTGGGTTCCGGGCCATAGTGGTATCGTGGGAAATGAACGGGCTGACGAGCTAGCCAGGCAAGGATCGGCCCTTCATAGCTCACTTGCGGAAATGATTAACATTCCTCTTGGTGCTTTCAAGGGTAAAATCTTTTCCATCTACCAAACTGAATCAAATCGAATGTGGAGCAATTTACCCAACTGCATTATATCTAGGAAGATATGGCCCACCTATAACAAAACCCGTACAAACGATCTTCAATTCAGGCCAAGGCAAGACATAGGCGGGATTGTTGCGGTTTGTACCGGACATTGGCCTATAGGAGTTCATGCAGAGAAATTGGGTATCTCTTACAACACCTTTTGCCGTAGTTGCTGCGACCAAAGAGAAAGTGAAACGATAATCCATTTCCTCTGCAAATGTCCTGCCTTGGCAAGCACTAGAATGAAATGCTTTGGGAAAGCATTCTTTCACGAACTGGATGAGCTATCTGAGACAAAGATTAGAGACCTAATCTCTTTTCTCAATGCGACAAAATGGCTCTAATTTAATCGCTATGAAGCTTCTCTATAAATCTTTTCCTTTCTTTCACAGGGCAAACGAGTTTTGGTATCAAAACGGCGCACTACAGCGCTAATTGGATCTCAGGCTAGGTTGCTTTGAGATCGCCATTTCTACCTACCTACCTAGATGGGTTAAAGTCAGAAAGCTTCAAATTAAATGCTGGTCTCTTGTCTCCGACACTTTTTCTCATTTTTATTAATGATCTCCCGTCTAAAACTGCTAATCCACTTACCTGTTTAACTAACGATAGTGCCCTCAGCTTTTCATATTTGTTCTTAGATTCACAAACCATTTCTTCGGAGTCGATCCTCAACGACACTGTTTTTAAGAACATTAAATTTTGACTTGGACGGGGGCCTGATTATGAGGTTCGTGGCGGATCGTTTTCAATTCGACTTTTCAAATTCGACTCGCGTCGTATTACCTTATTAACAAATTCGCGGCGAAGCGAAAATAGTTTTTCCTATATTCCAGTGATTTGACACTTTTGGTTTGACTTTTTCTTCCTATATTCCAGTGATTTGACAGCTTTCCACAAATTTTGTTTTGTTTTGATTGAATTTATAAAATTTGCGGTGTTTTATTCAAAATTTTATATTTTATTGTGGATTGTGGATAAATTATAAGAAAATTAAAACAAAGCTAACTCACATTTTTATATAATTACAATCAAGAAAGAATCCACGAAACCGAACAGTGAATAATAATAAACACTCTTTCGCCTGTGAATCCGCCAAAAAAAAGCTGTCGGATTTCAACTCGCCAGCAAACATTATGACATTTTAAATTCGCCTTCACATTAGTTAATTGGTCGAATTCAAAACGAAGAAGGCGAAAGCGAAAGCAATAATTGAAAAATGGCAAACTCGCTAGCAAAACGATTCGCCGCGAATCCCATAATCAGGCCCCAGGATTGTTGTAGAATTTAATGCATCAAAAACAAACTGGTGTCTATTGTCGTTAAAGCGTAACTCTCCCGAAATTGGATATACCTAAGTGTCAATTTCATAAGGAAATTTCAGTTCGTAATAGTTTTTTTTCTTGTTTTTCCTGAGAGTGGTTACTAGCCCCTATCGCAAACCTTAAGATGTCTAGTCCCACCATATTCGCCAAGTTCGAAGAACCTTTAAAGCGGCCGCTGCGAGGAAGCTATGGTGTCACTGCTAATAGTCCGTAGATACGAAGTAGGCTGATGGCTTACCGCCTTTCAAGGAAGCTGAACATCTCGAATTTTTCGGTATTTGTATGACGCGATGTCGCCAAAAATGTCGAAGATGTTTGGGTTTCCTATGATACAACACTCAAACAACGTCGTTATTTCGCTCTACCGAAATAGCCAGTTGCGCATCCAGGAATGCTCATTATTATATTCTCGAGCTCAACTTCGTTCGTACTATAAAGTACATAGATTCGATCTAAGGCCGTACTACGTGAATGTGGAATGCTTTGCCAAATTTTATCTTTCCCTGTCATTGCCAGGAATTGAAGAATCAATGCGCATTGGTCTCTTTTTCTAAACCCTCTCTCCCTTTACTATGCTTATTTCTTTGAGAGTGCGAAAGTTTGACATTCTAAACTGTTAAACTATAGACAACTGTTGATACTTCTCTTGCAGCTAAAAAAAAAAAAACACCCTATGTAAGAAAACTTCTGAAAAATTATTCACAATAAATCAGAAATATTAACTTTCTAGACCTTAGGCAGAAATTTCACAGAGAAGTTTATAGAAATCTATTAATTAGCCCCATTTTGGAATCATAAAACGCTATGCATCAAATCAATTTCCAATAATTGGTTCCATTTAATGTTCCTTTTTCGTTTGCAAAAAGAATCATAAAATCAGCTATGTACTTGCATTTCAATAAAGAAAACCAAAGTACTTAGCACATTTCCAGTGCCGTGGTGACTCGACTCACTTGACAAACATTCGATTTCGCAACTTACATATATTTTACTTCTGTATGAAAGATAAGGAGTGCTTATTGTTATAATAAATTTGCATAATTTGTTTTATAAAATCTTCCATAATTCGTTCGTTCATTCGTTCGTTTCGTTCATACGCATTCATACAATCTTCAAAATCATTTAAAATATAACTCAACTCAGTCATTTTATTGATTGATGATTGGCTTTTGAATTTCTGTTGTGGTAACAAGAAAACTAATTAAATAAAAAAAAAAAACAATCGGCATGATGATTCACATTTTCTGTTCTGTTTTGTTGATATTCTCCTTTAACCACCCCTCCGCCCCACCCTCAATTTTTAAGTGTCAATTCCTCGATATAGAAAATTCAATTGATGAATGAAGAAAAATTAATGTTTTCTATTTACATTTACAGAACCTAGCGTAGTGCCGGTATCTGCACAAGAACCTTCGGCAGTGCAGCCAACACACGAGAGTTGCGATGAATCTGAGGACGATGAATGGAAATACACAAAAGAGGGTCAAGGCGAAAAGCAGTTAGGATTACAAGGTGATACTGTTGTCGAGGAGGAACTACCCCAGGAACTGGAAGACGCTGGTGTTACATTCTCGATTAATGAACGAAAGGCATCAGGAAATATTCTACAACAGCAAATCTCTATAAACACATCAAATCTTATTGAATCGATTAATGGTACATTTGAGGGCTTGACACAGAATATAACAGAGTTGGCTGATCAAGCTGCAGCTGCTGCTGTTACCGAAACTAAGGTAAGCAAAAAAGTAGATTTCAAAACTTGTTTTTCTAAAAAAAGCTTAGACTCGAAGCTTAAAAAGTATGTCATAAATATTTGTTTTCCTCTAGTGTCAATTTTATGATTTTTGTTTTAAATTTGTTTACTTTATCAGGAGGAAGGTATTCAGAATCTTAACCTTTCACAGAGCTCAACACGTGAGAAATTAGATAACATCGAAGACGACGAAGATCTATCGGCAAGTGAAATGAATTCCCGACTCAATCCCGAAGCTAAGGAATTCGTTCCAACCTTCTCGCCACCATCGGCAACTGCAGAAAATGGTTTCAATGGCCAAACACCAAACGCAATTCCACCCCACTTCAAGGACGAGTTGATTTCACAGTCTCCCCGCAAGGGTCGTGAATCGAATATGGAAGACATCAATATCCCGGCTGAGAATGAATTTGAACAGGAAATCGCCCACAAACCACACGGACTGCCCGGCGATGAGGCTATCACAGAACCAACAGAGAATGGTGGTGTTGAGCTATTGAACTGGAAGGAAGCAATGCATGGATCAGAGAAGGAAGAAGGACCTTTGGTGGATAGTCCAGTTACAGAAGAGAGTCTTGAAGCTGTTGACAATCAAATGCAGTTTTCTATGCAACCTGTGTCTGCTCCTGTTGATTTGGATAACGCCGGCATGAAACAGTCGATTTATATTGAGAACAACACATCAAATGATGATTTGAATTCTGTGCAAGTTCTCCCAGATGAATTTACTGGATCTGATTCGTCGGAGACATTGAACAAAGTAGCGAATGATGCAATTAGCAATGATGAAGTCCAAGAGATACTTACCTTGGCCAGTGATGAAAAGATTGAGACTAAAATCGAAGTTGAAATCGAACAAAAGATGGAACAATTATTGTTAAATCATGACAAAGACTATACAAAGGATGTCAATATGGATACAGAAGAAGAGGTTCCAATTAATGGTGTTGAGATGGCTCCAGAGCCATCCTCTGTTCCATCATTGGAAGAACCAATTAAAGTGTCAGAACCTGTTCTTGAACAACTACCAACACCAACTGCACCAGCTGCAGAATTGGCACCATCCCCAGTTCCAGTAGCCGAAGAAGCTCACGAGGGTCTTTCTTTGGGCGCAGCTGTTGCAGTTGCTGCTGCAGCTACTACTGCAGCCGTAGCTACTACTGCTGCCGTTAAAAAAGTCGAAGATGAGAAGAACCAAAAGAATCTGAAAAAGACTTCATCAGCCACAAAATCGAAAGTTCCTGATACTAAGAAGCCACTCGCAAAGACTTCCACCGTATCATCAGTTACTGCTGCTAAGCGTACATTGGCTGACAAGCCAAAACCAGCTGCTGCAGGTTCGTCCTTAGCCACTAAGAAGACAGTCAGTAGCACAGTCTCGTCGGCTGCTCCTCGTCCACGTGCAGCAGCACCAGCAGCCAAAACAACACCTACAGAAAAGAAAACTACCACATCTACTACAAGCACAGTTAAGTCACGAATTGATGCCAAGCCCCCAACAACTTTGACCGCTCGCAAGCCACTCTCAAGCAGTGCTCCTAAAACAACATCAAGCAATGAAACAAAATCAAGTTCTTCAACAGTCAAGTCATCTACAATTGGAAAATCTTCATTGGGAACTAAGTAAATTATTTTAAATTAATGAATTTTGTTCTTTTATTCTATTGATGATGTTCTTAACTTTAATACTTTTTTAGACCATTGGTTGGATCGACAAGGACATCTGCAACAAATTCGATAACAAAACCACGACCAGCAACAGCTTCTTCAGCGGCAACCACAAATGGTACTGCCACTAAGACAGCTTCTGCTGCGAAACCAACAACATTGGCGCCAAAGAGTGCTGCAAAACCATCAACCACATCGCCGCGTGGCACATTGACTTCAACACTCCGCAAGACTGAAGCAATTAAGGTAAATTATTTTTAAAAAATTATATTTTTTGTGTGCTCTTTTTGTTCTCTCGATATCAAAAGCTAATGGATCTTAATTTTGCTTCAAACAAACGAAAAAACAAAAAGAGGAAGAATTTATATCTCGATGATTTTGAGAATTTACGGTTTGATCAATTACTATTTCATTGATGAAGAAATTTAAGAACTATTTCAAGAGTATCTGTGTCGTGCCTCAGCTTATGAAGCTAATGGAGTATTCAATTAGAATTCTGCAACACAAAACAATAAATCAAATGAATTTAGTTTAATTATTTGTATTATATAAAATTTTCATGGTCACAAGATAACTTTTAAAAGATAGGTTTATGACGTTATTGTTTGATTAAAATGTTTAAACGAAAAAATGTTCCTACATACTTTTTTTAAAAAAAGATTTTCCACAAAGCCACACGATTTCTAGGTTTTCAGCTGAAATGTATGGTTTTTAATTACACTTAACTCGATATTTAGGAAATGTGAAAGTTAAGATAGGGAAATGAGAAAGGTCGAAGTAAGATCCAAAATAACTTGCAACAGAAACAATCATCGTTTTGCAAAAACAAATATTAGAAAGTTTGAAAAAAGAGAAAAAAATACGCATTGGAAAAAGTACTATTTATCAAAATTTCGTTTGAAAAACTTATTCGAAGCGATTTAGCCCAATAAGCAGATACCAAACTGAAAATATTACCACAAAGGCTTTGCACTAAAAGTTCCCTACTGAACACTCAAAATTAAATCGATTTGAAAAAATGAATTCATATAAATATCTCATTTTTATTTTTCCTGTAATAAATTAGATGTTAGTTATACCAACTGGCAATACATTCAAAATTATCGAATTAACACACAAATTTGAAAAACGCAAAATTATTGAACCAGAGCGTTTATTCCGGTCGCCTCCAAAAACCTCAATAAAAAAACCATCGAAAACTGGTACATCTTCCAAAGGTATGGACAAACAAAAATGCAAAATAAAGAACAAAGCAAAAACCACCTAGCAACTGGCACTCTTTTTGTTGGCAAAATATGTGCAATCGCACAAAAAATTTATAACACATGAGTTAATGGTAAAAATAATCAGATAAAACAACACAAATGCAAAACAAATTAAAATTAAACTGGTTTCTTATCAAAAAATCTTTAGTACTCCTCCAGCAGAGTCTATTTTTAGAATCGTTAAATGCAGCAAAATGATTTGAAGGTGAAAAAGAGCACAGTTGTTTTTTTATGTTTATTTTTTTTTTTGATTGAAAAGCCGCCTAATTTGTTAAGACACAATATATCAAGCAAAAAATCTGACTTAATAAGCAAACAATCAATTAAAGCAAATATTGAAAGCTATCTTAATGATAGTCTGTAATAATTAACCCCCTAACATGAAAATAAGTTCTTGTTCCTTTTTTAACATAAGAGGTTATTGTTCTTTTGCAAACGTTTCATTTTTTTGTGTGTATCAATAAACTAGAATGGCTAGCAGTTTCACCACGAACTGAAATTAACTTGTGGATTTTGTAAACCATACAAAGCCTAAGTTAAAGCTAAAGTTTTGTATAGGGACTTAATTAAAGCAGTTACAAAGAAATAACCAACCCTTAGAAGCATTTTAAGAGGAAGGCTACTTTTATTTGTAATCCACCTTAACGTTTCAAATCACTTCTTTTATTTTTAATTCTTCACAAATTAATGAATACAAAAACACAAAGTACACTTTTTTATTTATCTCTTTACTTACCAAAATAAAAAAACAATATTAAAATAACATTTTCTCCCAAACCATTATTCATCACAGAGTCCAACTAAGACCACATCATCAACAATCACATCGCGTGTCAGCACTAATGGTGTCACCAAATCGACCACAACATCCCGAACAACGACCTCTACTAAGACTACATCATCATCATCATCAACAGTTCCAGCAACAACTCGAACTACAACTTCACGACTTTCTGTTACTGGAACAACAACTGGATCAACAACTCCCACATCCAAAACCAATAATCTTCTTCCAAGAAAATCAACACCACTGAAGAAAACCATCACCAATAGCAGCTCGACGACTCCAAATGCCCGTAAGAGCATTGGTTCAAAATTGAATTCCCCGGCTACCAAACCAACCAAAGACACTAGTACTCCTAGACCTGTTACGATTCCAGCTCAACATCAAAATCAAAATTCCATTGCTGCTGCTGCTGCAGCTGCAGCTGCAGCCGCTGCTGAAGAATCAAAGAAGAATGCTGCTGCTGCTGTAGCTGCAATTGGAACAACTGAAGAGCCTAAACTAAATGGTAATGCATCACCGGATGATGTACTATTACCATCCACAGAAGCAGATCCATTAGCAGCAGCTGCTCATCCTCTCATCGAAATGGAAACAGCTTAAACAATATGTTTGGAGAAAAATTTATTCAAGTCCGAGTGGAATATATAAATTTTCAACCAACAAAAACAAAAAGCAGTCCTTTATTTTTATTATTAACTGTTAATTTATTAATTTTAGAGAGCTGATTGGTGTTTGAGTTTGTGATGTGATGATTATTATCAAACACATTGCGTATCTGCAGTTTATTTCTTTTAAATATATACAAAACAATTAAAACTTAAACGATTAATAATCGCATCAATGATTAAAATCTCAACATCAAAAAATTAAGCTTGTTTCCAGAGTCAAGAAATAAAACTAGTTTATATCGAAGTTGTAGCGGTAGTCTCTTAAAACGAATGTAGTCCTTCCAACAAAGCAAAAATAAAAAACAAAAATCAGCACGAAAGGATACCTACGCATATACATATATATATATATATTTACGAATTTAAATCATCAAATGAAAAAAATAAAGAAAAAGAAAAATAAATAACAAATGAATGAACTTAAATCCTTCTTACACCTTTCGTCTTAAGAAAAAGGATGACAAAAGAGAGGAAGCAATTTTAATTTTTCTTTTTTTTTTAAATAATTTTTATCACTAACAAAACACAAAATGTATTAAAACAAAAGAAATATTTCATTTTACTATCATTAATATTAAGTTTTTACGGTTCATTTATTATTTTTATTTCTTCTTCCTTTGTCCGCTGTTGTGTCGTTATTTTATTATTATTTTTTTACATTTTATTTTCATTTATTTTTCGTATTAAAAAAAAAAACAAAAGTTTTGTGTTATTTATTAAAAAATTATTATTATTAAAATAAAAAACAAAAAAAAAAACAAACTAAAAGAAAGGAAATCATATTAAAAGTGTTTTCTTAAAGCATGTAAAGAAGGATTGGGTAGTGTGAATCAAGATCTGGATCTGGATCTAGGTCCGTGTTACTTACCTATAAAATAAACAAAAAGTATATCTACATTATAATAAAACAAACAAATATATTAAACACAAAAGTAATGAAAGAAAAAGAAAATTTAAATCTACTTATTATCAAATGTATTTGTATTTAGAAAACTCTATCCCAGTGCATGCTTTTTTATTTTGTTTAAGGTAACAAGAAAAGAAAATCAAAAAAAGTAAAAAAAAAAAAACATCCTTAAAAATGAATAATAAACAAAACAAAAATCACAAAAAAATGCTAATATTTTGTTCCTCTTTTTTTAAACCATAGTATTTTTGTGAAGAAATCAATGTTTATTTTTCTTTAATTTCATTTTATAAGTCGTCTCATAATTTTTGCCTGACTTGTTAATATTATTATTTCTTTTTGTATTTTATTTGTATTTCTTGTTTATGTTTATCAAAATTAATAAATAAAAAAATAAAATTGAAAATTATATGTTTCTTGTCTCTTGATTGGATTTTTCTCTTGGCATATTTCTTAGAGCCAGTTTCGTTGTGCCTCTTTAATTAATAAAACAAAAATAAAAATTTATAGATATATAATTCCCATGTGTACTTCTTTCCAAAACAAACAAAAAGAAAATATGTAAAGTTTTTTTTTTAAAAAAAATCTATTTAACCTTATTATTATTATTCTTAAGTCAAAAATTGCCTTCTCCCCTTAGTGTATTTGATAGTTTGTTTCCATTACAAAAAAACTGTTTTTCGAAATTAAGAATATTGTATTGTGTGCTTATGAATTCTTTTTGCAGTTATTCGATGATTATGTTTGAAAAAGAAAAAGATTTAAAATAAAACAAAACAAAACAAAACAAAAATGTTAAATAAATACATTTCACCAAGTTAAATGATACAAAACATAAAAATCAAAAACCACTTTAAATGTGAATTAAAATTAAACTAAATGGAATCAAATATTCTCTTCTTGCATTGAAAATTAATTTTAATATTATTACCACAAAAAGAAAACACACAAAACGCATGCAATAATTGTGTTAATTTATTAGAAACAAAAACATTAAAGTGACTCACCCAACTCACGAATTGTTTAATGTGAGTTGTGACAGTGTAGTTAAAAACATTTAAAATATTTGACGATCTTATTGACAAAAAAAAGAACAAAATTTTGTGAAATCAAAAAATAAATCACAAAAATAAGAAACGAGAAAATAAAAGCTCTATGCAATTAGAAATAAAAAGAAAACAAAAGCTCACGAGAAAATAAAATACAAAATTTTGAGCAGCCTCTTGCACACACATCAAAAAATTTAAACAAAACAAAAATATATACAACACATTTTCTATCGTATATATACATAATAAACAATATATAATATACCTTGAAATACAATTATTATTTAATAATAATGCAAAAACAAAACAAAAAAAGTTTAATAAAAAGAATATTACCTATAATATGAAATAAATTTTTATATTTAAAAAATTAAAAAAAAAAACAAGTTAAAATTAATTTGTTTTTATTTTTGTTTTATTTATTTCTTTTTCACTATTGATTTATTTTTATATGATTTTGTTGTTTTTGGTTCTTCGGATGTTATGGGTAAAACTTATGTATCTTATGTTTTATGTTATTTTGAAAAAGAGACAGTAAGTCAAACCTTTACTGTTAGGTCCAAAGTCATAATACTCTAGCACGTAACTTGTAATAATTAGTTTTATTCGCTTAATGGAACTGGTAGCATTTGTTATAACATGTCTGAGATTTGATTTTATCGGACTCAGCGATAGAAAATGGAAAGATTTATGAGGCTTCACTTATTTCAATATTGACCTTTAAATATTCCAGAATTGGTTACCATCCCTTGAATCCAACTAAGAAATCAATCAATTTTTCCTCTAGTGCAAATGCATGTCTTTTGACTAAGGTACTTGGATCCTAAGACTCTTGGCATTTAAAGAAGGTTTAAAGGTAAGTTAAAATTTTACTACACAGTTATTCGGTGGGGTTAGTTAAAGTTATAATTGTCATTGTGCTGAGATTCTAGCTTAGTCGGTTTTTTCGATTCGATTGTGAATTAACTCGGCTGTTTTAAGTTATGTGCTGACCAATAGAGAGGAATAGATTAGGCCCTTATTACGAGAAGCTAAGCGAACGTTTTTAAAATCACTCATTTCGTGAATACCATTTCACTATTCACTTCAAAAGCCAACATTTTTTTGCAAAAAGAGATGTTAACCCATTTGAACATCTCTTGTGGAACGATTACATACTATGTAGCCAAAATCGCCAAGAAGTTTTTCTCCGCCTCTGATCTGGAGACTATCTATAAAACTTGTTTATCTACTTTCAAAGCAAGAGTATAATCCCATCTCTGGGCTGGTGCTTCAAAAACTTACTTAAATCTCTTATACAGGTTTCAAAGAAGAGAGTTTAAAATGATTAAAGATAATAAATTACATCGTTGATTCATTTACGTTGTTTAGACACCGTCGTAATATCGTAACCTTTTTAACGTTATTTTAACGGGTCTTGCTCTAGCAAAATAGCCAGCTTCATTTATTCCCAAATATGCAACTCAACCGTAAAAATGGCATCTCCAGAGATACCTTAGGTATAACCTCGACCTGAATTTTGGTAGTACTGTCGTACCCAGAGATTCGTTATTTAGCCGTACCACGCGAATGTGAAATACTTTACCTATGCCTTTCCTGGTCATTGAAATATTCGGGAATTCAAATACAATCGGCACCGACAACTCATTTCAAACCCTGTCGTTTATCAAATGCCCGAACTGCGTCTTTAGCATGAAAAGGGACTAAAACCCTTGAGTGCCTGCTTATTCCAAACAAAACATTGATAGAAAAAGGTGCATCACTTCTCTGAGACAATTCGTTGGCAGAAATGATAAAATCTGATTTTACATGGAAGTTAAGACCTTACAAATATTTTTATATAATTTGATCATTTATTTTAAGTTTTTGAGTCTTAAAGATGTGTTTTAAGATAATCCTTTGATTAAAATTTGTGTATATATAAATAGGTATGTAATTTAATACAAATTTATTTATTTTTTACCGACCGCCTTCGTTTATTTTAAGTATACACGCTTTAAATATCTAATTCATGAGCTTAATTAATGTGAGTCAAATAATTTTTGTTTTTAATGTTAAATATTACAAAAGCCTTTGAGTGAATAATTGTATGTATATTTTTAACATTAGCATTTTTCAAGTGCTTCTTTTCTTTAAAGATATGTACTTATTACGCTTTCGCGCTATTTTTTTGTTTTCAATATCAAGCTAAATATATTTTTAAAATATTCATATTTTAGTAATTTTTAAACAATTTAATAAAAATGTTGGTGTAGGTTATTTATAATTATTATTAAACAAAATTAAAATGATATTTAAATAAATATATTTATATTTTTATCAAAAAAAAAAACCAACAAGAAAAATCAATGTGAAAATATTTATTTAAATATAAAAAATATATTATAATTAAAATTATACATTCAATAAATAATAAAAAATAAAAAAAACAGATTAAATAAAATAAAATAAAACATCAAAGTAGGAATATTTTATTAAAATGATTAAACTAGGGTATTATATTGTAGCGTTAATCTAGTAACGAAAATTGAATAAAAAAGAAATTTTGAAAAATGCAAAACAGAAAAAATAAAATAAAAAGGATATGAGACCAACACTATATGAAAAAAAGAATTATTAATAAAAAGTGTTTAAAAACATTATTGTATGTGCGTAAAGAAAACATACCATGCACTAAAGTCTTAAGTGAAACTAAAATATCAAACTTACAGGATTTGTCGTTATTTTTCTTTTTTATTAATTAAACAATTTAAAAGCTAAATGGCTGAATAACTTACTTATACAAAAATATTATAAAATATCTGGGGCCCTACTCTGTAATGCGTTTCGAAAGCAAATATTTGCGAAAACGAATATTTTGTACTCTCTATTTCTAATGAGGATAAGAAATCTAGTACTTACGGAATGACAAATCCGCATTCGGATTTTTCGTACCTGGCAATGCGTTTCCGAATGTCATTAGCGTTCGAAAACGGAAATTTTCTTTCTACACCAAGAGAGGTACCGAATTGCAATTCGAAGGTCGTTTTCAAAGGACACAAAAGGAAAATTTTGTTGAGTTGTGTGAAATGGATAAAATAAAAGTAAGGAAATAATAATTTTATTCAAAATTTAAGCAAATAAATCCCATTACAGGGAATCATCAGCGAAAAATGTGCATACCAAACAAAAGCAATTTGAAATTGTGGTGGAATTCGTATGACTTGAAGGAAAAAAGTATACCTTAGCAAAAGACAAATTTCAACACAAAAAACGAAATGACTATGAAAAAAATCCGCTTAAACTTTCTAAGCTGAAATTAAAAAGAGAGATGTGGCAATTGCAAAGCAGTGAAGTGTAAAAAAAAGTCATTAATATAATTTTCAAGTGATAATAATGACTGAATTTTAATTTTTTCTTCGTCTTTGTGATTTGTTGATTTTTTTTTGTATTTTTGCTTTGACAAATCTCATAAGAAATACTTCGAGACTCGGAAAATCTATTCGATAAATAGAAAAAGTACTAGATGATTGTTTTTTTCGATTCGAACATTTTACAGAGTACGAATTCATAAACGAATCGAATATCAGATTCGAATCGGATTGGCTTTCGAAACGCATTACAGAGTAGGGCCCCTGAAATTTACATTAATACGAGTACATCCAAAAAAAAACTAAATGTCGAAATCACGTTTTTACTGATATAGAAATACAAACAAAAATATAACTTATTATTTTCTTAAGTAAGGTCTATTAATTTTTATTTACATTAAGCGTAGGCTCATAGAGATTTTAAAAAATTAAAGAAATTGATTAAAAAACCAAAAATTGTCTAAGGAAAAAAAGTAATGAGTATACAGGTAAATCTAAGAAGATAAATGCCATTAAATAAAAATATCATATGTACCGACTTTGTAAGCATTTAAAAAAAAAAAACAAAAAATAAATGTTATTGAATATTTTGAAATCAAGGGAAATTACACTAAGTAAGTTAAAAAGAAAAACAAAAAATAAGAAAAAACTCTGAAAGTACTTTATTTAGTTTAACGATAATTATTTATCAGTGTGGGAATTGTTTATTTTCTACTGTTTTTTATACCATACACCATGGAATACATCAAAATAAAGATACAAAAAGAATATTCATATAATGATTATATTATATTATTGAAAAATAAAAATGAAATAGTAATATCGACGAGTTTTAATTTGGTAATGGATTTAAAAATAAAATGAGTAAGTATTTAATTGTTTCTAGAGATTTATGAAAAACCAAAACTCTTACCGATTTGTTTTTGTTGTTGTTTCAAGTTATGTTCAAGTTTTGTGCACCCAATTTTCCGCTGAATTTTTTCCACACTGAAAAAGACGGAAATAGCTACGTTTCCTAATATTCGTTGTAAGACAGAATTTACCTACTTCATTCAAATCATCTTAAGTCTCTAAGGAATCAATTTAGATATCAAATATGTAAATCCAAAAGAAAATGACGGCATATTCATGTTCGTAATTTTTGAAGATGGATAAAATTTCAAAGGGAAATTTTAATTTGGATATTTATATTCACAAATCTTATAGGACTAAAGAAAATAGTGTTTATTGAGAATAAAATTTCCCTCTGAAATGTTTCCATCGAAGAAATTCAGAAATGTCCTATTTTCTACGTTTTCTTTGTAAGTTCAAATCTAACACTTTTAAGTAAAAGGCCAGGTCCCCCAAAAACTGACTCCTTGAAAAAAAAACAAGCGATAGTTTTGACTTCATTCATTTTTAAAATTTTCGAAGATTGAAAAAACTTCGTGGGAAATTGTACCTTCGATAACCCCCAAAGGGTTCCTTAGAAATATTACTTGATGATTCGATATAACAAAAACGGAATTTAATTGAACATATATGAGTGATTGCTTATGGGATTTTCCATGGCCATGGGTAAAATAAATCATTTTATTTTTGGTCTAGATCTTTCAAAACGCAAATTGCTGCTGTTTTTGCATTCCATGGGGTCAAAATAAATTGATTTATTTTTGATTAAGATCAAAGCAGATCTGGATTTTTCGGAAGATTTACACCTCTTTGCACGAAAAAATGTTTAGATGGAAATTTGACAGCTATACAGCACTCGTTAACATGAACGTGAGATACACTAAAACAATGTCAAAAAAAAAACAAAATCATTCCAATCATGTTCCATGCGTCAAGAAAAAAAAAATCAATTTTTGATGGAAATCTGAATTTACCCACGGAAAACTCCATTAGAGTAATTTTTTGAAGCGATTTATTTCAAAATGGCGGCTGTGTAGCTTTCTTACCATGACCTCTCCTGTTTTAAGCGTCTAAGTATGGTCATATAATTTTTTTTTCATAAAATGATTTTAATAATTTGAATAAATGATTATAATATTTGCTATGGAAATAATAAGGATTATTACTATGCATTCATTTTTAACCAAATGACGCTCTTTTAAAGTGGCAGTAAAAGACTTGCTTAAAAAATCGTGAGATAGTTTTTAATGAAATTTAAACTATGTAATTTTAAGAAAATCCTACGTACTTCACAAGAAAGTTTATTTTACGAGACAAATTCAAAATTTCAAGTCAATCGGTTGAACATTTTCTGAGTACCTACGGAATCCAGCCAACTAAACAAATCCAGTATTGGGATAAATGCTTTTGATGTTTTCAGTTGTAACAATTTATGAATAGTATCACACAATGCATTTTATTATTTAAATTTATAAACCGAGTACTAACAGAATTTCCTCTGCCATATTAGGGGACCATTTAAAAAACAAAAATCGATGTTTCGAAAATTCTAGAATGGCCAAAAGGTTCACCCTTCTAGTGGCACCTTGACCTCATCCATGACAAAGTCTCCTATTAAAGATAGGGACAGCCGTTTTATGTTTAATTATGTAAGACAAGTTAACGATAAAAAACAACAACAATTTTGTGGTCAAATTTACAAAGCTTTTTTCACAAAATAACGACGTAACGACTCCGATAAGTGTTTGTCCCATAAACAAATAATTCGGTTGTTAACTAACAAAAGGATGTCCCCTCAATCTTAAAAATCGTAGTATTGGAAATGTAATTCCATTTTTGCTACTTGAATTTCATCGTGTGGATTGGATCTGATTTGTTTAACTATACAATTGAATTTAGTCCTGAGTAAAGCAAATACTTGCATAAATGTTTTCGATGGCTTTAGGCTGAACAAAATGTATAGTTTTTTGAAAAATAAAAATAAATGAAATGTATGACTGGGTCGCACGAACCTGCTCATATATCAAAAGAATCTTTATATTTCCTGTATTTTAAGATTTAAAAATGTATTTGCTAAAAAAGTTTGTTTTCAAAAATTTAAATGCGGTTAAAACCTATATTTCGAAATTTTGAGTCTATCGACCCAATGGTTTGGGACGTTAAAATCTCAAGTTCTAAAGTGCGAATGCAAAATTTGCCTATATTATATGTTTTCCTATATATCACAAGTGAAAATAAGCCGAACGCTTAATTCGCCAAAAAACGTAGTTTTTTAGTGAGTGTTTAAATTTTCGATTTTTGCTTAAAATATTCTTGTAGTTAAGTCTTTAATTCACATATTATTTGGTTGCGAAGTGCGTGCAATTTTACTGTCACCTTACCCAAACAATTTTAACAGCAATGTGCATTTTTTTTCGAAACGCATTCCTTGAGCAAAATTTTGATAAAGTGTTGGAAAATATTTGAAACTGAAATAAACTACTTATTATAGCAACTTTGTAAACTAAATCCTAAAGAAAAAAAACAAGCACACAACAATTCGAATCATTTGTGTTGTATTTTTGTTTCCAATGACAAACTACTACGAAATATGCGTTGCGACCTATTTTCTTGTCCTAAAGGATACCTCATTAGAATCGAAAATAAAATGTACCCATCTACAAAGCAAATAATTCACCACATAATTTTGAATTTGGTTTCGATTTATTTAATTTAAAAAAGAGCAATCACACCGGTTACAGTATCCAATGGTTGAGTTGTATTTAAACTAAATTTTATTATGGTAAGAATGTCAAAATTGCCATTTGATTTCATCTGCATCTAAATTAACTATCTTGTCTACTCATGTAAGTGCCACATAAAGTGAGCAACAGCCTCGATGCACCCTGTAATCTACAAATAAAAATGTGCACGTAGCTTAAATCACATTTCCTCAAACAAAATGGCGAAATTAGCTCATTTGTCTATACCGTTGTATTTTAGTTGGTTGGGGTTTGTTTTGTTTTCTTTGGTATTTCCTCAGAGTTTTAAACAGTTGAACTAAAACTTTTATATTTACATTAAACAAATAAATTGAGTTTAATGATTTATTATTATTATTATTATTTATTAATTTAACAATAAATGTGCAAATTAATACAAAATCAGCAGGAGCGCCTTGGGCTTTCGGCTGTGAGTTTAATGAGTTTATTGTTCTTGCTGGTAATTTTGTTTTATGTGTTATGGTTTAAATCTTCTTTTAAATTTAAAAATGTTGTAAATACTTATTATTGTAACACCAGAATTAAGGTAAGTAGGTACATAATTTCACATCATCGGTAATTTAATTATAAATAATTCATCATTAAAACTAAGCAATTGAAAAACTTCAATAAAATGTTTTAAAATACACTAAATTATTGAAATACTAATGCGACAAAGATGACTGTGTTTTTAATGTTTAAGTTGGTAGGTTATTTGATTCTGAACAATAACAAAGCTTCATAATAACATGTATGTACCTACCTATCTTAAATGTGCCTATTTTGTTTGTAGGAGACAACCATGTTTCCTTCAACCAACAACTTACGATGATGTGCGAACTATGGCCAGTAAACTTTTCCTTCACTCCTTGAAGTAGTGTTTAAAAATCAGTCCTTCGATTCTAAACTGTCTTAATTTGAAATAAAAAAAAAACTTAGTTCTGCTTCCTGCACCTAATACCTAGGAACGATTTTAGTTTTCTACCCAGCTACATAAATATTTATTTACTTCTACCGATTTGGTTTAAATCCTTATTTAGGTACAAACAATTTTTGAACAACTCCCCAAAAATGAGTTCTGAAACTACGCCATTAAAATTGTCAAATTCAAGGTCCATAGGTAATAGGTTGTTACTCCCAATTGTAACTGCATATACATTTATCCAGTCTTTATTCTGTGTACCTTGTACCTACTAACAACATTTTGCTATTCGATTCAATCAAATGTTTAAATTTACGTCAATATTTCCCACAAATCGTTCATCGGCCTGGCTTTCTCCAAAAAACCTTCAAAAGTGTTAACCACCTCATTAAACAATCAATTCCAATTAGCAAAAAATGTGGTACCTACCTACCAAATTGTTTTGTTGTCGTGATCAAAGCAAAGTATATCGAAAATGTCTTCAATTCTTTCTTTTTATTATTTTACACCATTTAAATTATTATTTGTAGACTTTAGGAAACTCCTCAATTGACAAATCAATAGCAACAAATAAAAGAAAAGACATTACATATTTCATTTTGAATATATATTTTTTTTAATTCTAATGGTAAATTGGGAGAAACTTCTATGGTTTTTACTTTAATCTTCTTGTTGAAAGAAATTTAAGTTTGTGATATTTTGTTTTTGTTTTTTTAACTTTGTTTATAATCATTCTGTTTAATTAAATGTTCAAGGATAGGAGATGAGGTTTTTTATCTTTTTTTTTTTCGAGAATCGTAACACTTAAGAAATAAGAAAGAAAAATATTAAAAAATCAGGATCAGAGAGTTGAACATACAATTACAATTTTTCGTTTGTTTGTTTAAGCTTAGCCATTTTAATATAATTAAAGATCATCAATAATAAGATAGTAGGTATTTATGTAATAAAAATAAGTCGGAGGAAATCCAAAAAAGAAAGAAAAATATAATTAAAAAAAAATATATATAATGTATATGTATAGTATATAAATGTACGGTTTCAACATTACTGCGCGCGAGGGAAAGAATAAACAACTACGACTGGATATTCCTACAAATGGTGCTGTAGATCCTGCTGCTTCAAGAAGGCCTTATAGGCTTTCCTCGTTTCGGCATCCATTTCGGGGTCGACTTCGAGGTCGGAGTCGGATCCTTCGATTCCCTCGTTGGAAGCGAGATTGGCTACCAGGAAGTTGCTCTCCTCCTCGGTAAGGATCTGGCCATCGGGACCGTAGAACACTGGGTCGTCGCTCAAGCGAACACTATTGGCATTGTTGAATGGCTGGATGACGGCTGCTGGCGGCTCCGACATCCTGCCCCACTTGTTCTTCTGTAGATTGAGCACGTTTTCGAGAATGCGACTGGTACTGACGTCCAAGGCGTTGACTGAGGTCAGCTTTTGCATAATGATTTTCATGTCTGCCTGGCAATCGAACTCTAAATCGTAGCCGGCTAGCTTGAGGGTCAAACAAATGCATTTCATGTTCTCGGGTGTGGTCTTCCGCAAGAGCTGGTTGATGGAGAACACGATGTTTTGTGCGATGTCCTTGATGCGGTTGCCATCATTGCGCAGTTGCATGTACAATTCGGCGAGGAATAAGGTTGTTCCACGGACCTTGGATTGTTCGTTCTGCATGTACTTAAGTATCTCGTTGCGATGGTATTCCAGCTTCAGATTGAGCAGCACCCGGAAGGAACTGTCCTCCCTGAGATCAATCAGATCGAGCAGGCCGTACAGCTTGGCTCCCATGTAGCGGAAGTTCTGCTCCTCGATAGAACGGTTGAAGATCATCTCCATGGCATTGCTGAGGATGTACTCGTTGGCGCCGAAACCTTCGAAGACGGTCAGAGCACTGGCGGTGATTGAGTCAAAAGAGCCGGGGTTCTCATTGAGGCAGTTGATCAGAGATTCGACGTAGTTGACGGCAAAGGTCTCCTCCTCGGTCTGCTGGTTGGGATCTGTGCTTGCTGGCGTCGAGTTTTGTGGCTGCTGCGGCTGTTGTTGGTTGTTCACGTTGGCGCTGTTGGCGGCGTTGGCATTTGAGTTGCTAGAGTGCTGACTAGAATGACGCTGCTGCGGGTGCTGGCCTCCCCCTCCTCCACCATTGGCATAGCGATGCTGCTGCTGCGAGTTGTTGTAATGCTGCTGTTGATGGTTCTTATAGCCACCACCGCCACCACCACCGCTTCCACGTCCAGGGAACTGCTGGTTGTGCATGTTGTTGTAGTGATGAGGCTGAGGATGGGGTTGCTGGTAGTGCTGCTGTTGGGGTCCACGATTCACCTGCAGACGTTCTTGCACAGAAGGAGCCGCATTGTTGCTCAGTCTCATGGAATTCATTTGATGAGGTAAATCTCTCATTGCAGCCGCCTGGCCATGGTTGTGGTGATGGTGCTGCTGGTGGTGATGATGGTGAGGCTGCTGCTGATGATGGTGGTGGTGTTGTTGTTGTGGGGGATGGTGCTGCTGTTGTTGGGGCTGCTGCGGCTGCTGCTGCTGTGGAAAGTTACCTGGCTGAGGAGGAGCTAGATTATTTGTAATGCTATGTATAATATTGAGCGTATATCCTCGTGGTATAAACTCCGGAGCGTTGGCTGACAATTGCTTCGAGGGTGGTGCTGACATAATTTTTTCCAAGAAGTTTCTTCGTTCTTCGGATGGTAGTGGTGCTGTCCCTTTGAAGTTGAAGTTAGTGAAGGGAATTTTCAATTCGATATTATTCGTCGAAGTTTTTCTTTTCCTCCTTTTGCTGGCCTTCCACAATTTGATACAAAATACCAACCACAAAATAAAAGTTAAGTTTCACGCTTTTGCACACAAAAAAGGCAAATAAAATTGTTGTAAAGTGAACGAGAACGACGACGACGTCCGACGTAAAATCAGCAAAGAGAATTTCACGGGATTGGAACAATGGATTTGAAATTTGGATATATGGAGGAAGGAACCCTTTGACAATTGAAATCTAAATTTTTTCTTTTTTTTTTATAATTTTCTTCCTTTTTCTCGACGACGACGACGACGTCTCTTTTTTCTTTTTTGCGATTTATTTTTCTAACCCCACTTTGTGGTGGTAGTGCGCGAAAGTGTTGTTGGCTGCTTTTCTGCTTTCTTTCTTTTGGTGTTTTTCTTTTATTGTTCTCTTTTAAGCGAGTGGAAAAGTTGGAAGTTCATTGGAAATACGATGAGTGGATGGGTTTTTTTAAGTAGCCCAAATAACTGGTATTTAGGCTGTGTTAAAAGATCACAATCTAAATTATTTGTTCCAAAGTTGTGTGCTTTTAATCAAACGTCCTGGCAAGTTCGTACAAAAAAATCTAATTGATAGAATTTTCTACTAAAATTTACTACAATTTTGATCAAATGTAAAGATGTCAGTTTTAATGATCGAAGATGAAAGAGTAGGTTTACTTTGTTTAGTGTATAAAATACTTCATTACATTCGATTTTGGTTCCATTTTTGTTGCAAAGAACCTTCAGATACAATTATTTTTTAAGTTTTCTTTCAATCACCTAAAATTCCAGTTAGCTTGTTAAGAAGCACTGTTAAATGTTTTCAAACTCCTTTCAATAACTCATCAAACGTGTCAATACAACAGTTGACATACATATATACTGTGATCTGACAATTAAGTGCGTTTTTTATTGTAACATTGGTCAGGTTCAGGAAACATAAGAGATATCATTTGCGTCCAACTACATTCTTTGAACGTACATTTTGACCAAGGCAACTAGTTAGTTTTCAAGTGTCATACATTATAAACTTGGAACCTTACTTCACTAATTTCTACCTTCAGTTCATCGTACAAAAACTACTGAAAACATTATTGTCTACAAAACACTCATCAGGCCAGGAACAAGCCCATTACGATTTGTATTTTGTATTTTAAAGGAATATTACTTTTTTTTCAATTTGAAAAGGAACCCTATCACACTAAACATTAGATGGAATTGTGCAGAAAATAAATAAACCATAAAGTATTAAAGTTTAGCTTTCAGTTGCATGAAAAAACATGATCAACTTTCATTTTGACATAAGTAGACTTAACTTAATAGTAAGGGAGATTTTTCTTGACTTTCCAGTCAACTTTCCAATAAAATTGCCTTAATTGGAAGGCAATTTTTTGGCAGTTGGCCCGTCAGATGCTAGAAACTTGCCTTTCTTTCAAGTCCCTTATGTCGTCTGAACCTGCCCATTCAAAAATAGAACCGAATGATAAAAATTAAAATTAGGATGTTTTATGTTAATAATTTAAATGTTTACAAAATTTACACATCCAATTATTTAAAAGCTTTTGTATGAAAATGTCAAATTTGTGTGAACAAATTTCGAACGATGTTTTCTATTTGGAAATCATACACATTCATCTTAAAAGTATAATAGTGAATGGAGACGACAAATATTTTGTTTCACTTCCACTTCATACGGAAAAATCAATCTAATTTGATTTTTTTTCTAATTAGTCAGTGAAAATGTAATTCCAATTGGATTAAGTTTTGTGCGATTGAATCAAACCAGATATAAGGGATGGTAAAGCAAGATTCTAGTATCTTATTAGGTAACTGTCAAAATATTGCATTGCAATTAAGGCAACTTTATTGGAAAGTTGACTGGAAAGTTAGTAAGAAAAATATTCTCTAAGGGGCTGTTCCTAACCAACTGTATCATATCTAGAAGGATATGGCCCACCTACAACAAATCCCTTACTAATAATCTCATTTGCAGACCCAGGCAAGACATAGCCAGGGTCGTTGCTACATGCACCGGACACTGGCCTGTTGGAGAACACGCATCTAAGCTGGGCATCCCCCACAATACTTTCTGTCGTAGTTGTGAGGACCAGCGAGAAAAAGAAACTGTTCTTCACTTCTTATGCAAGTGTCCCGCCTTAGCCAAAACGAGAGCCAAAACATTGGGAAAGTCCTTTTTCAACGACCTCAATGAGCTCTCAGAACTGGAGATCAAAGATTTGATCTCCTTTCTAAACGCAACAAAGTGGATTTGAGGCGTATTTTTCTCTTTATAATCCCCCTTTTATCTTTATAGGTCAAGCGAGTATTTTATGGTATCAAAACGGCGCAACGCAGCGCTAATTGTGTCACCGAGCTAGACTGCTCGTGGCCACCATTTCTACTACTACTAAGGGGCTGTTCAAAGCTATCAGTAAAATCCATCAATACAAATTGATACAGGAGGGAACAGAAATGTTATACTCATGAGCGTTTATAGCTTCTTTTAGCAATCACTAAATTTACGTTATTAAATAACCAGTAGCTTCGCACCTTCTTTTTGAATTTTCCTTTTTCGTCATTAGGGGCCGGTTATAGCTATCAGTAAAATGTTTGTTTTTAGTTTTTGAACATGTTACAGATTTATTTCTAGCAAAAAATTGATGCATAAGATGAATCCTGTATTCAAGTATTTTTTTTTTTCAAAAAGAAACAATGCATTTAAAGTTTTATTTAATTTATAAATGCATTTTAATTTTTTTTAAGATGAAATTTCATTTTACTGAACAGCTGACTGCCAAAAGCCAAAAAAAGTATTTAGGGCTTCAAAAGCTAGGAAAAGACGACGGAGCGTTGTGAATAAACTACTGAACTAAGATTTATGCTGCTTTCTATGGGTAAATTCAGATCTTCAAAAATTGTTTTTTTTCATGGCCCATGGAACACGATTGGAATAGTTTTTTTGTCATTGTGCTAATTTAACTTCGTGTACGTGTTAACTAGTGTGATATTTAGAACTGTCAAATTCCCAGCTAAACATTTTATAGAAAAATGTATTATTTTAGTGCAAAGAGGGGTTAATCTTCCGAAAAATCCAGATCTGCATATTTGAGTGAATCAAAAATAAATCATGGAATTCAAAAGCAGGGGAATTTTGTGATTTGACAGACCTGGATCAAGAATAAATTGATTTATTTTACTAAAGGAAAACTCCATAGAAACAATGAATACAAACAATTATTTTGGCAAAAAAGATAAATTGAATGATAATACATAATTCAATATTTTGTTTATCAATGAACGAAAAATTAATTTAAGCCTTCTTATGGAAAAAAATTATAACCATGTTTTTACCTTGAAAAGCTTGTATTATTAAAATTAGTTTATCCATCATACAAAATTTTTTTTTTGCAATTTTTTGTTTAAATTTTGAGCGATTAAAAATTGCTAATGACAATACCTAATTTTAATTTCTAAAATGCGCTTATTGCCTCTGGAAATAAATGAATTTCTGTAAGTAAATGCAATAAGTTCAATTTGGGATATTTTTTGACTGGAATTTCCATTGGAAGGAGCTAACCCGATCTGTCACTTTCACATTTTTAAAATCAAAACAATTGAATGCTGAATTAATGTTAATTAAAATTAACAAATAACTAATTAAAAAAATAATTACACGCCAGATATATTTAATGGAAACATTGTAGAACTCAAGAATGGAATTAAATAAGGCTAAACTGCATTTAAAAGTCACTTGAAATATACCCATACGTTTTAGAAAACTGTTTTTGAATAAGGAATATGACAATAAATATTAAATGACCTTTTTTGAGACTTCATATCAAAAAAAAGATGAATAGGTAACAGGCTTAAAAAAATATAGTCCTAATAATTCAATATTTTTTAACCTATTTTTGCGATGCTTACGAAATTTTTGAATAAAAATGAATATAAGTTAAAAATGAAGCATACATAATATCTTAAAAAATTAATCAAAGTCGTTGAATTAAAATAACTTTGCCTCTCAAATCAAATATTTAACCAAGATAGTAAGAAAACTCGATTTTTGTTTAGATTGATCACTGAATGCTTTCCAAACTGGGCTACTCTCCTTCCAGTTCTCAAAACACAGAAATCAAACAAAACACAAATCCTCTCTCCAACTGTCACTTTTATGTTTCATACCAGCTGATGGTATGATTTTCTGATAGGGTGCAAAACTGCAAAATTAAAATTGATAAAAGTAAGCGCGACGACAAGGAGAAACTTCTTTTTCCTAAGTTCCCAGAGTTAATCCATGAAAAAGAAAAATTTAATAAAAAAGCTGTTCCAACAATTTGAAAAACGAAAATCGAAAAATACGAAAATGACACCGGACATGAAAGCTCTAGCCGAACGAAACGAATGGAAAATCCTCTACTGGATGATGGCGACAATTTGTATGCCAGTTGCATTGCCGCTTATTGTTCTCAACTTCCTGAAACGAGCAAGAGAAAATAAATACAGAAATTGCTTACCCGGAAAGGTATGAAAAACATAGTTGAACTTATGGAAGTTGATGCTAATTTGAAGGTATAAAAATCTCTTAACAGGTAGTTGTGATAACCGGTGCAAGTTCCGGTCTGGGGGAAGCTCTAGCTCATGTTTTCTACAAAGCTGGTTGCAAGGTGGTACTTGCAGCTCGTCGCCAAGATGAACTCGAGAGAGTACGGAAGTCGTTACTCAATGCCGAGGCCGTAAGTCCATCTGAGTGAAGTTCAAGTTCAAAGTTCACGAAATCCAATTTGTTTATGGTTTTCTTCTAGAATGATGTCACCTATCCTCCAGTTGTGATGCCATTGGACTTATCCGAATTGAATAGTCTGCAAGGTATCGTCGATAAGATCCTTAAGATTCACAACAAAGTTGATATTCTAATAAACAACGGAGGGATCAGTGTGCGATCGGATGTCATGACATCGGCTATCGATGTCGATGTAAAAGTTATGCTAGTCAATTATTTTGGAGCTGTAGCACTGACCAAAGGTTAGTCCCGATAAACGTATTCTTATTTATTATATTCTGTTGGTATACTTGAGTGGCAAGCGATGTTGCCGTCGCGATATCTTTCCTTGAACTAAAATTATGATTTCTAAATCTTCACATTTGACTACCCTACTTTTTCTTTTATTTTGTTTTATTGCTTTTTGTTTATCTGAATTTAAATAAATAAACAAACAGTTTTAATGAATCTAAACAAATTTGTGAAATTTTAGCCGTGCTTCCGTCTATGGTCAAGCGGGGAGAGGGTCATATTGTGTTCGTGAGCAGCGTGCAGGGAAAATTCGCACTGCCATATCGCTCATCGTATTCTGCATCAAAACATGCTTTACAAGCATTTTCCGACTCCTTGCGTGCCGAAGTAGCACACAAGGGATTAAAAGTCACAACAGTTAGTCCCGGATATATTCGAACGAAGCTATCAATGAATGCATTGACTGGAACTGGAGAATCATATGGAAGTTCGTTAAAATTGTTATCATATTTTTTTATTTTGTTTTTATTGTTCGTTTGTATTTTCTTTTTTAAGAAATGGACGATACAACTGCCGCTGGAACTTGTCCGGATAAAATGGCAAAAGATATTCTAGTAGCTCTACTGCGAGAAGAAAAAGACGTTATATTGTCACAGATTCCTGGGAAACTTGCATATTATCTCAGAGTATTATGTCCGCCAATATATTTTTGGGTAATGGAAAAGAGAGGGCGTAAGTTGGAAGCATCACACAAAACGAACTGATTGAGAAATACAACAATTGAATGTATATACAATATTTAATTTTTTTAATTAGGGATTTTCTGTTAGAATTTAGTATATTTTGGAATGAACAAAATAAATATAAGTTAAAGTATTAACAGAAGATTGATAGTAATTTTATTTAATACTAGTATTTGCATAGCACGTTGAGGATTGGTAACTTATATGAGACATTCATTCCTTGAGAAACTTTTTTTCTTATTTTTAAATGCAAACAATATTTATTTTACAGTTTTGTTATGCTATCTCATTCGATCGAAACTTTGAATTTACGTGTAATGTGTTGTTCAGAAAAAAAGGGTCTTACATTGTAACGACAGATAATAACGGTCATAGGTGGTGCTTATAGCTTAATTCATGATGAATTTTAGTAAACAATTTAATGATTTTGAAAGTTAAAATAGTTATCTAATCGACCTGTTTTTGGATTGGGTTCAACATTTTTATTTGGAAGCTTAAAAAAAATTTTAAAATTTTGTGATTGAATTTTTGATATTTTCAAAAATTACTTCAAAATTATATTTTTTAAAATATTTTTTTGTAATTTACAGCCACAGAAAAGGTAATTACAACTTTTAAAATTTTAGGTTTAAACACAATGTGAGCGTTGGGAAAATAGGGAAGTATTTGAATTTAAGGTCTTACAATTTTGAATATTAGAATGGGGAAAAAAGGTTGGTTATAAATATGAGCAATTCACATTAATAAAGATTAAAATTATACATGAAATAAATTTGACACAATTTGTTTGATTTGTCTGATGGACAGGTGACATAAAATCACTAGTTTTTAACGTTCGCTTAAAGCGTTGTTGCCTTTGAAATACCGAATGTTTTGAGCTTAGGTAAATTTCAGATAATTTTTTATTTGGTCTCAATAAAAGAAAAGTATGAAAATATAGAAGCAAAAATGAAGAAAATTATACTATAGACGACGAGCATGCTCGCGCAACATGCTCGCCTGCGTTCCTCAACAGACGGCGAACATTGTTCGCGAACATTCATTTCGTTTTGAATCTCCGAGGAGGAAACATCATGTGTGATGAAAAAGCGCAAGTCGTTGCCCTTATGATGATTTACCTTTGCGAAAGGAAA
This sequence comes from Eupeodes luniger, assembly GCA_951509635.1. Taxonomy (NCBI): domain Eukaryota; kingdom Metazoa; phylum Arthropoda; class Insecta; order Diptera; family Syrphidae; genus Eupeodes; species Eupeodes luniger. The sequence goes on along the minus strand of OX608075.1, from coordinate 126,977,795 downwards.
AAAAAATCAAGCAAAAAAAGAGAGTGAATGAAGGACTGGCTTTTATATTTTTTTTCACACCGTCAATTGTCGCAGTTTGGTCTATTTCCTTATATTTTTTTAATAAATTGTTCCAAGATTTGTTTTTTTCAATTTTATTCTTATAACTGTCACACACACAATTCCAAATCGCATCTTCACCGCGCAAAAATTTGGATGAATTCATCAATGAAATCACGGCTTGCTGTCACCATTGTTTTTCTTCCGCGATGTGTACTCTACGAAAATCTGAATAAAAATGAAGTTTTGCTCGCGAACATCGCCACAGACGACGAACATTGAAACCGGCGAACACGATGAAATCGAAATTTGTCGGCAACAGCGAGCCGCTCGCAAAAAACCCCACAGACGACGAATTTAGCGCGAGCACGAGCATGTTCGTCGTCTGTGGCCACCTTTAAGAAGATAAAATGCACGACTGGGTAGCACGAACTTACTTATGTTGCAAAGAGTCTGTTTAAAAATATTTCTTGTATTTTAAGATTTAAAAATGTACCCGCAAGTATGTTTTTAAAAATTTAAACGCCATTCGATTTCTTAAAAAATTCTTAATTTTAAAAATTTTTCATTTGAAAATCGTTAGAGCGTTTTTTTTTTAAATTATTTTTCAAGACATGGAATTTCGAAAAAAAATGTATTATTTTTTTAACAATGAAAAATAAAAACAATGACATTTTTGATCATCAAATGAGCTTTTGCAGAAAAAAATTACTGAAATACGTTGATTAGTTCTTGAGAAAACTTAAAAACAATATAGCGGTTCTATGGGGGGGTACCCTTCTGCAGCAATATAAACATATTTTTTTTATATTGAAAGAAGGCAAATTAGGAACAAAAAATTTAGCGGATATTTAAAAAAATCTATCGGTTTGTTTTGAAGAAAATTCGAATTTTGGATTTTTTACCAAGAAATTTGTATGTTATTTTTAGTCTTAAAAAAATTCCTAACTCGAATCGGCTCAAACCCCTAATTTTCAAATTTGAAGTCAATCGACCCAATACTTTGGGCTGTAGAGGCCAGGACAGACACACGGACGGAATTGGAGGATCCAATTTTTCGACTTCTCTACCATCATAATGTCATGTTTTATAAAAATATTGAGTTCGAAATTTTTTACAAATACAAAACTTGACATATACATATGTACATATGTAGTTCCTACATGTCGCAATTAAAAAACATTGTAGAGTCGTTTCATGATTCGATGCGACATTTAAGACTGCTTTTTCGGGTAGAAAAAATCCAACAATTAAAAAAGTTATTTCCCATGATGCCAGTAGGTTAGGTTAGGTTAGATTAAAGTGGCTGTCCATGATGGAATCGGACACACTTAGGCCAGTTTAATGGCCCATTGCGATACCACATGAATCTTGAGGCTTCCTTCTAAGCTCATTGGAACCAGTTTGAGTCCCTTACGAAACGTGATAGGCTAATTATGCTAATATGATTTAGATCGTTTAGATCGTTAAAGAAGAATTCTCCTAGAGCAGGGCATGTACAGGGAAGGTGAAGAACTGTTTCCTCCTCTTCCTCGTCCAAACAGCTTCTGCAAAAGTCATGAAGCCCGAAACTGTTCTTGCAATTTTTCAATAAATGCGAATTTTGTTTTTTTATCTAAGTCTAAGAGCCGGCGTTAAATTTTGGGAGTGGAGTGATAACCAATATTAATTTATATGAATATACGCAACATTATATGAAATTCAACCGTCTGGCAGGTTTTTTTTCAGCCGTGTTCGGGAGAGAGCGTTTGAAAATGGTATTTTTTTCGGATTTTGAGGTCGAAATGATATCCACATGAGTGATACATACAAAAATCCCCTGAAATCAAAAATTCTGCTTCCCAGACGTATTTTGAGCTTTTTCAATTTAAATTCCTGATAACTTTTTTTCCTATAATATATTATAACCAAAAGAATGGTACACCTAGAACGAAAGCTACGAAAGTTCGTACTAAACCATGGTTAGGTTCAGGAAGGAAATAAAGTCTGGGAAATTAGTTGGGCATCACTAAATTCCTCTTCGAATATCTATACTCGCAATCTTGCCAAAAATGATAAAGCATCATAGAAGAACTTATTTACAATTTCCTTTTCTTACAGAATTGAATTTTCACCTAAGACAAAAATGTTTGTGAGGAATGCTTGAATCAGCCGTTTTACGGTTTTAGTTTGAACTGTTTGCCTTATTACTAAATGACTCAGATTAAAACACACTGACATCAACTCCGAAATAAATATATTTTCAAAGATTGTACCGCTTAATTTGTCCGAAATTTGTAGATATTAATCGCAATGCGTCGTCGAAATTCTGTAAAATTTCTTCCGATGAAAGCTATCTCGAACCGAAATTGAGTTCCCGATGAAGGATGCGTTGTGGAGAAAACTAAGTTTCGAAGGTTACCTCGATGTGGAAGTGTTTCGTGATCAAGTATCTAAATTTACTTCAAATAGAAGGATATTTGAATAATCTAGTTCGTTTCGATGATCGATGATAAATTTCTGAATGGTCGTTTATTTTCCAGCCAAACTGTTGTAGCCTTTTAGAAATGTAATGATTTGGTTACTATGCATATTTACCACAAAAACCACATTTGTCAACATTCTTATACGTATACCTAAATTATAAAGTGTACTTTCTTATAAATACTTTAATGTTAATATTCAAAAAAAAATTCTTCACTATTTATTATTTATTTAATTTCTTAAAAAAATAAATTATTCGAAGACAATCTGATTCACATCTCATGTAACAAGAAAATATAATTTAAATATTGTTCTGAGACTTTTCGCAAAGGTGAACTTGTTGAAAAAATAGTAGCTGTTCAATTACTTTTGTATTTTTCATTTCATATTTGTGTTATTTCAACATGAACCGGTAGCCGAAGGAAATGGAAATTTGTTTATATCTTCGTTTTGGTGTTCTTTTCCACTAATTTAAATATTTGCACTATTAATATAATCTCAAAAAAATTACTGAAACGTTCGCTTTATCTCCAAAACGTTTAAAAGTATAACAAACATGTGACAAAATGACAAACATTTAAGCAAATTATATGCTTGGCAGTTTTGGTCTGAACAAGAGATTTTATGAGATTTAATACAGTTTTTAAAACCCCAAAAGTAATGTATTTATAAACAAGTTTACGAAGTTGACCCTTTTTATTTGTATTTATTTATTTTTATGGGATTATTTTTCAATTCAATTGGCTTTATATTTTTTACTTGCGACATATAGGAACTACAGTTGTGGCCACACAATTAGAAACGAGATATTGTTAATATTTTCATCAATAAGATTTTTTTTTTTAAGCACCACTGTGTTTGGCTAGTACCGTTAGTCGATAATGGCTGACATGTGTGTTCCAATCATGTGTTTTCCTGAACGCGGGAAGTTGTCAAAACGTGGTTATTTTAGGGAATTCATTTAAAGTCGACATTTTTGCTGGACAGAAAATTAGAAACGACAACTAGAATCAGTTAATTTGTTTTAAATTCGACTTTTTTATCGATGTAAGTTGATTGTTTTCATTATATTTTCATTATTTTTACAATATTAATTATAATACAGTGAAAAAATGGGTAAAAATAAGTCGTGCAGTCCAGAACTCCGGAAGCTGATTGTGCAGTGTTACCAAAATGACAATGAGTCAATGAACTCCATAGCTAAAAGATTTAGCTGTTCAAAAAAGATGGTATTTGGAGCCATACAAGTATTTAAAAGAACTGGAAGCTTTGAAACCCCTAAAAGAAAGCCAATTGAGCGGAAAACGACGCCAAAAGAAGACAGGCTGATATGCAGAATCAGCAAGGCCGATCCTTTCTTGACTTCTAATAAGATAAAAGATATTGTTACGCCCCAATTCGGTCGAGAACTGTCAGCTAGAACCATAAGACGTCGCCTCTTAGAACATGGTCTACGCGGATGTGTTGCACGGAGAAAACCACATGTGTCAAAAAAAAACCTTAAGGCACGATTGACTTTCGCTAGACTGCACTCAAATAAAACCTTACAATTTTGGAAAAAAATACTCTGGAGTGATGAATCTAAGTTCAATTTGTTTGGGTCAGACGGTAAAGTGTACGTTAGACGTCCTCAGAAAAAAGAATTAGACCCAAAATACACGCTGAAGACCGTGAAACATGGAGGAGGAAACATAATGGTTTGGGGTGCATTTTCTTGGAGTGGTGTTGGTCCATTAGTAAGGATAAACGGTCGAATGGATCAACACGTTTATAAAGGAATACTGGAGAATGTAATGGAGCCTTATGCATTCGCACACATGCCCATTAAATACGTTTTTCAGCAGGACAACGATCCGAAACACACTGCACGTATTGTAAAGCAGTGGTTTGCGGATACAAAAACCAGTGTTTTGGATTGGCCCGCGCAAAGTCCGGAAATGAATCCAATTGAAAACTTATGGGCAGACGTCGAGAGAGGATTAAAGTCAAAAAAATCAAAAAATTCGGACGAGCTTTTTCAAAACATTAAGGAGGTCTGGGAGGGTATACCACCATCAAGATGCCGCGCTTTGGTTGAAGGTATGGAAAGAAGGTTGGCTGCGGTTATGCAAAGCAAAGGATTTCCTACCAAATATTAAAACTTACTTTGTGTTAAACTGAAGATTTTTAATAAAATACCACTCTTTATGTTTTGTTTCTAATTGTATGGCCACACAAAATTTGAATTACATACATGTTTATTTTTTATATTTGATATTGTCTAGCTTTTTTCTTGCATTAATTATTTAATGTGTACTCTTATTCATGGGCTATAAATTTAACCTCTTTTCAACCTGAAGAAATTTCTTTTAAAAAAGTTATGCATACTTATATTACTATATAGGTGTCGTTTCTAATTGTGTGGCCACCACTGTATATGGCAAGTTTTGCATTCGTGCAAAATTTCGAACTCGAGATTTTAATCAAACATGATATTACGATGGTAGAGAAGTCGAAAAAAGTGGGTCCCGCGATTCCGTCCGGTCAATTTTGTCTGTCTGTCCACGCTCCTACAGCCTAAACCATTGGGTCGATTGAGTTCAAACTTGGAAGTTAAGGTTTTGAGCAGATTTGCGTTAGGCGTTTTTTTAATTTTTTTTTTAAGATCAAAACTAACAGTGGCCCCCATACAATTTTTTTGGTCAAAAAACGAAAATTCGAATTTTCTCAAAAACAAACCGATAGATTTTTTTTAAATTTTCTCTAAAATTTTATTTTTTAACTTGGCTTCTTTTAATAAGAAAAACATATTTTTGTATTGCTCAGGAAAGGTACCGCTCATAGAACCGTTTTTTTGTTTTTTTATTTTCTCAGCAACTTTTGAACCGATTTCAATAATTTTTTTTTCTGAACGAGCTCTTATATTGCCTTAACAATATTTGATTATCAAAAGTGCAATTTTTTATTGTTTGGATTTTTAAAAAATATTGAAATTTTTTTTTTCAAAATTCTATATCTCAATAACGGTTCAACATTTTTTTACGAAATTAAAATATAGAGCGTATATTTACAATCACTAAACAACTGCATACCAAAAATATTTTTAGAACAAAATTGAAAAATTTTATATATAAAAAATTAATTTAAAAAAAACCGCTCTAACGATTTTCAAAAAAAAAATTGGAAAATCAAGGGTTTTTTGATTTATAAAATGGCATTTAAATTTTTGAAGACAAACTTATTTTTCAGGTGAAATTTTGAATCTTAAATTAGTTTTTTTAAAATTATTTTAACTGTATTAAATGTAACCCCCTCCCAAAAAATTGAAAAATGGAGGTTTTTTCGACAAATCAAATGGCATATACCTATATCTTTGAAGACAAACTTATTTTACAGGTATATTTTTAAATATTATATAGATACTTTTTTAAACAGACTCTTTGCATACAGGAGCAAGTTCGTGCGACCCAGTCGTGCACTTTATTTTTTTAATTTACCGGATTTTAAGTGTTAAGAACGTTACCATTGTGTAATTGTTTTAAATCGCCTAAGGCCTTATTATTCTTTTACCAATCAATTACGTACTTGAAGTAATTTGCATGAATAAATCATTTTTTTTTAATTGCCTGAAATAACGTGCTTTTCTATATCTTTATCTTGGATTAAAATAAAACTCATTGTAGATAAGCTTAAAAAACATTCATGTAAATTATATATATTAATATATATTTTATACTATTTTATTATGTCGTTTAAAGACATTTTATATATGTATGTATATATAGCTATTTTATTTAATATTATTATTTATAGAAAAAAAAATCATAATTCAACCCTCCATTCTAAATCTCTAGTGCATACTGCTTTTTGTGCTTTTCTCTGACCTCATGAGCAATCTGTTGCCATTTTTCCAAATTCTTTTGACACATATCCAGCAGGGGTTTCGATTCGGGTATCAATCGGTAAAGCAGTGAATAACATGGAATACATATGCCCATTAAGAAGCCAACTTGTGAATTAGCCTGCTCTTCGGGTTGATTACGATCCATCATTGGTATGGGAATGCGGCCAGCCGCACGTTCTGCATCACCTTGATCGTAGAATTCTTCAAAAATAACCTTAACCGTTTTCTCTTGAACTTCCCATGGTTTGGCCGATGCGGACAGATCACTAGCGGTCATTGCAATGGCTTGAATCAATAGACGATGTTCATGATTGCTCCATGTGAATTTCTCTTCTTCGATGAGATTTTGTAGTTTTGTTTTGTAGGGAAAGAACAAAGCAAGGTCTGTAGCTAAAATGCAGTGTTTTATCAAACCCAATACTTGCTTGTACTCAGAACTGGAGAGCTTAGCAAAAATATTATGACCATCCTGAAAATATATAAATTGTCAAAAATGAGGTGACTGTTTTTGTAAGAGGGCTTGAAAGAACCATCTTTATATACCTGTTGAAGAATTGTGACTGTTTGGTTGAAATGATGATGCTCCATGGTGGATGTACTGTAAATGCCAGCTAAAGGAGATTCTGTATCGAGCATAAATTTGTTATTCTTCCCACGATGATCCAAATCATGACATAACGATCCAATATAAAGGGCTAGGCACTATAGAAGTAGAAAATAGAGTTTAAAACGCCACTTCAATATCATTTACAATGTAAATGTAATCACCTCAATTGGTCGAAAAACATCTGAAGTCCTCTTAACCAACGAATAAATTGTGTTCGCTACTGAAAATCCATGACTCCAGTTATGGTATGGCACTCTGCGGTAGTTCTTCTTAATTGTTAGGGTGAACTTAATCAAACTAGTTTTATCGAATCGCCTCAGTCCGAACAAATCAATGAACATATGCGCCGATAGACCGATTTTCTCCATATCATCGAAGGCAAACGGATTAAAGTAGTAATCATCGATGTCGGGTGCAATGTCAGCATTAGTATCGGTGAGGAATTTCTGTACTTCTTCGTCGGTGCTGGTGTTGTGATAGCTGAGGACTTCTAGGGCAACTTTATACTTCTGTTCCGATCGACGGATTTTATCATATAATTTGGCATGATGCAAAGCCAATCCACAATACACAGCAAACATCTCGAATGCCTCTTCGTCCTCTTTGGTGAAAGCACCCGAATGCTTATTGACCATTTGGACGACTCCAATAACTGATCCTCGAATGAAGATTGGCATGCAGAGTATAGTTTCCGTCTTGTATCCAGTTTTCTGATCAACAGAACGATTGAAACGCGGATCGGAATACACATCTTGAATGTTGAGAATTTCTCCGGTCAGAGCAACGATCCCTGCAATGCCAGTTCCGATAGGGAAGCGGATCTCATCTGGTTTCTTGTTGCTCTCCTCTGGACCTTCACCATTTGATTTGCTTTTATCATTACCAACATCAAAGATTGTAGCGTAGAGTTCTTTGCTCTTTGAATCCACCAAAAACAACGAAGCTCTATCGGCATCGACAAGACGTTGAGCGAAATTCATAATCTTTCTGACTAGCGTATCCATGCTGACCATGTCTTGAAAAATTGACCTAAAATTGTAACAAATTGAGATGAATATCATTTCCAAAATGGTGACTTTTTTTTACTTACTTAACAACTAGTAGGAGGAATTCATTCAATTTCCGCTGTTTGCTCATGTTCATAAAAAGATGGGCATAGTGTAAGGCAATGCCACCCCAGACCAGATAGCTACAGGATATTTCCTCATCCTCCTCGTGGAAAGGAAAACTTTCTTCCCGACGAAATAGCTCTACTACGGCTATAAGTTGTCCATCGGGTTGACCTATTGCTTGGCATAGCACATGACCTATATCACCCTAAAGCGAAATTTATCAGTTGTGTGCAAGGGACACAAAACATCAACTTACGTTTTTCGGCAGACCATCGGGAAATCGTGCATCTGGAATTCCCCTCGACACTCGAACAGCTTCTTTGGTCTTAGCTACGTGCAGTAAAATACTGCCTGGTTCTGGTTTGAATTTTTGCATTTTATTTGTTGTTGTTGAATTTTGGCCCAAATACACGGACATATTTTCAGGATCCCCCGATTCGGCTATGTAGAGAGTAAATCCGTCGGCATTGACAGCTGATGATATACAACTGGCCAATTCGAAGAGAACGTGGGCTTTTGTAGGTCGCAACTGAAGAGACTGGGTGAGATCCTGAAGCATTTGGCGTTTGTCTGCGTGCACACAGAATTTCCATCGGGAGAGACTAGTTTTGCGGCCATTACGACCAAGAGATTGGGTTGTTTTGCGGGCACGTTGTGTTCGACGGATCATCCAGCGTTCCAATTGTTCCAATTCGACTTCGTGCATGATGTGTTTTTCCAGAAATTCCGGATGGTCTTTGAGGAAGCGCCTAACTGTCGATACTGAAAGGCCATATTCGCTGCAGTTGCTTTCGTCAGAATCATCATTGGAGTTATCTTGCCCTGAAAATAAAAAAATACAAAAATTGATATTAAACGAAAAGAAATATTTTGGAAACTTTGGAATAAAGGTAAGGGAAAGACATGTAATTGATATTATGAGAAAACTATCTAGTATTTCTACAACAGGCAACAACTTCGGCTAGAAGGCTTCACTGATTCTTACTTGAGTAATGAGGGTTCAAAGTAACTTTCAACTTGGAAAAGTAAGCACTCGATGCTACCACATAAACTAGTCGCAGTCTTTATTCAAAATTCCCTTTTCATCAATCCTACCACTAAATGGGGCATCCAGACTGAAATTTGTGTTGCAGTTAAGCGGCTTGCTTTGATATAGAGAAACAAAGTGGCTTCTCATGTTTTAGCGGGCTCATTTCTATTCCGCCTGATGGCTATTTATCTTTTAACTTCTTCACATTTGATTGCTTTGAACGATAACACCCCTTATAAAAGTGATTTGATTGGGACAAGTTCGTTTACCAGCTCGTTTACCAGTTTTCCAGCATGAAAGTTGACTCTCGATTTGGTTTTACACTCAAGTCTTCTTACTAAGATAACAACTTAACATACCTACGTTAATTGAATAAATACAAATTGAATTGCATGAAATTAACACTTTAAAAACTATTTAAGTAAATTATTTACCAACCTGCGAAAACACCCCCAGAATAATGTAAACAATTATTATTATTGTAATCTAATCTAAACTTTAAATATATTACGAAAGTCTACAGTAGGTATTTAGGTTTAGGTAAGGTTTAAATTGTGTAAACTTTTAAATAATATTCCATAATGTACCTTTAAAGGCATATGTTTCACTAAGCTATTTGATAAACAAAATTATTATATGGAAATAGTAGAATAGAACTACGTAGATTCTCTGGGTAGTTATGAAAAAATAAACTCTTATTAAGCCTATAAGTCTGTAGGTATGTATACATAAGATCACGTTTTTCACGTGACGAACGTTAAATTAAAACACTAACAGCTGCTGCAGCTATTAAAAAAAACTCTAATTAAATAATTTAGATAAGCTATTTAGATATCAAATATTTATTAAAGATCATACAATACTACAAAATAAAGTAATTTAATGAAGGCTGAATTACGTAGTCGATAGGCAAATTTGTTTGATAATGAGATAATAAAGCTATGAGGATTGTCCACACTTTAACTTTAAGTACCTACGTACATTGCTATTTTCTTTTTTAAACTTTCATTCAGATAATATGCGTTTTCAGGAGGAAATAATGTTAGCCGATTATTATAAATAAATAAGTATATGAAAGTTTTATAAATAAAAGTGTGAAACTATCCAACAAAAGAATAGTCAAAAAGGTTTTGTAACTTGAAATTAAATTGTATTTTGTGTAAGGTATTTGATTGCTTTAAATCGAATCTAATTTCAAAATCAACCTATCAAGCCAGCTTATATTTATAAGGCTTTTCTAAATTAACTAAGTTTTTTTTCTTAACTAAAATTCGTAATGGTTTTTAAAATTTTTAATCACTATTCTCAATATTCCCTTTTAATATATATTTTCAGTATCGTTTTTACTTTAAGAAAAATCTTTATTAGTTGTTAGTGTTCACTTGCCCTACATAAACATTAAGTGAAAGTATTTATGCTTAAACTGTTTAAAAAAAAAAACACAAAATGGTGTATGCTTATTTTTTTGTTCGGCCAGCAAGGTTATCAAATAAAGTTTTTAAAATATATAGAAAAAAATATAAATGTGTATTTATAAATTTGGATTTCAGCCTTAAAAAATAAATTAATTTAAAACGTATTTTTCATAAAATTAAGGGAAGCACAAGATCAAAGTTTTTCAAAACTTCATATAGAGTCAAATAAAGAACTACTAGCGTACCCGTGCGGGAACTCCCGAAACCACATTTTGTTTAAAGTTCAAAATGTATTGTATGTTTCAAGCTTTGTGTAGTAGTATCAGTATTTGTTGCCTTTGATAAAGTTAGCAGAACCGTTTTTAATAGCCGTTTTTGCCAGACTGTTAAAACCAAAAAATTGTGGTATTCCCACAAATCAATTTGTCCACCCTGAACTTAATAGTGCCAACATCTACATATGTATCTACCCTATTCCACCTTTCTTAATGTTATTCTTAAACATTAAATTGGGTTGATACCTCCCTAGTCCCTACCTACTTTTATTATCAAAATATACCTATGTACATAGATCCACATAATTCTGACACTGCCCTCGAAATATGTAGTTCCGAACGGTTCCTGGCATAGATTATTCTAAGACCGCTCATAACGCAAAGAAGAACCCATCATCATTTTCAAGACATCGAATTTAGAAAAAAATGTTAATAGTTTTTTAAAAATCGAAAATAAAAACAATGACATTCTTGATCGTCAAATATTATTGAGACAGTATAAAGGCTTGTGGAGGAAAAAGTTATTTAAAGTTCTTGAGGAAACTTAAAAACAAAATAACGGTTCCATCTGGAACTTCTGGAGCAATACATTTTTTTTAATATTGAAAGAAGGCAAATTAATACAAAAAAATTTACCAACAATTTAAAAAAATCTATCGATTTGTTTTTGAGAAAATTTGAATTTTCAATTTTTGGCCAACAAAATTGTATGGGGACTACTGTTACTTTTAGTCTTAAAAAATTGAAAAAAAAAAACGCCTAACGCCAATCGACTCAAAAGCTTAATTTCCAAATTTGAAGTCAATGCTTTAGGCTGTAGGGACCAGGACACAGACCGATGAACGGAATCGGAGGACCCACTTCTTCGACTTTTCTACCATTCTTGTCATGTTCGATTAAAATCTCGAGTTCCAAATTTTTTACGAATGCAAAATTTCGCAAGTAAAATACTATGTTTAATATTTCAACATGTATTATTATACAGGAACACATAAGCAGTTTACAAAGAACAACAGAATTTCGACCATCAGTCAATTTTGATCAGTTCCACCTCCAATTCTTCGTTCGAACCACATGCTTTGCAATCAGATACAATCAAAGCATTTGCTACTGATATGCACATTTGTGTTGTCTTGTTTTTGTGTCACCGCAAATGAATGGAACGATCGCGGTCGCGGATGCTCGTAAATGTCCGCAAACTGTCACAAGAAATATGCAAAGGTGTTCAGACGATATGCAAAAAAGCCGCACACGTCAGAACCGCAAACGTTTAGCTTAAGAACGCTCATAACGTAAAGAAGAACTCATACCAAAAAATATGAAATACCGGAAAACTAACTTATCGAGAGAAACCCTTTTTTTTTGATAAATTATGTTCCCAGTATTTCATATTTTTAATTAAAAAATGTACACATATTCAGTAAAAATAAAATTCGCTAAGTCCACAGAAAAATCTCTTCCTTAAGGCACCTTATAAACCTACAAATTGGTTAAGTGTGAGAGCCGGAAAAGGGGGACTAAATAACGAAATATTATATACGATAAGTCTTCTCATAACGATAGAGAATTTCCGAAAACTAATTTGGTTTTCCATAGGTAAAATAAATCAATTTTTTCTTAATCTGTCAAAAAACACATTTCTTTTGTTTTTGCATTCCATGGGGCAAAACAAGTTGATTTATTTTTTATTTAAGATCAAATCTGCAGATCTGAATTTTTGCGCAGATTTACCCCTCTAATACTAAGCAATTCAGAAAAATGCTTAGCTGGAAATTTGACAGCTCTGCCGCACTTTATAAAACAAAATGACAAAAAAGAACAATTTCAATTGTGTTCCATGCCCCACGAAAAGAAAATCAATTTTTGAAGGAAATCTAAATATACCCATGGAAAACCCCATAAGTGAGATGCTAAAATGATTTAAACTTGAGATTTGTACTTTGCGAATTTTTTCCCAGCCTTAAAATACCGTATTATGTTTTTTGTACATTTTTCAATAAGTTTATTTCAAAAATAGAGAAATCATAATGTGCGATTTCAATTCAAGACAACAAAATCCTTTGGTGGCTTATATCCGCTCAACCTTATTAGAAATCAATTCCTATTATTCTGTAAAAACAGGCGTTACAGTATTAAAAACTCACAATAAAGCAATGCATTTTATTAAATATAAATCAAATTGTTTAATACGTTTCTTGTAATAAAATAAAACTAAACAAACAAAAGTACTATGAAGAATTTAATGCAAATATTTGTTCAACGTGTAACAGAAAATATTCCTGCTTAATTAAGTGTAATACTTAAATTCATCTTCAAAAAAACAAACTCGGTTATCAGTTTCACGAAAATGTCACACGAGTCAATATTATTATTTTCGTTTGTTACTACTTGTAAGTAAATATAATTATTGTACGTGCTTAAAAAGTAGGACAGAATTGTAAAAATAAGAAAACAACACCTTAATCTTAATGTAATGAGCTCGTGTACAGTGTTAACTGAAATAAATTTTGATATAGTGTTATAAGATTTCAGAATTTGTTTTTATAAACTGAAGAGATCTGACTTTAAAAAGAAACTAAGTTGCCTGGAAATGTCATAGAAAGTAACATTTTAAAAATCCATTTTTATTTTTAAGTATACAAATATTTCATTTTACCTTTTGTACCTGAAACAAATAAACTTTAACTTAATTCCTTTTAGGCCAAAACTGAGAAGTTGAAGAAAATTATTTTTCGAAATGAAATATGCAAGTATTTTTATTTCGATTTTTGAAAGCAATTCATACTCGTCTTAATATTAACACAATAACATTAAACTTAAATAATTAGTAGATTTATAAAAGACATTTAAAATATGGAAATTTGCGTATTTAAATTGTATTTCACCATCAACTGAAATTGTACGGATTTTCTTTTTTGTTAAAAAACAATTTATGTACGTTATCTATGGTTTATGGAAATGAAATTAAATGGTCTGTTATTTGCAATTTAAAAAATGTATTTGATGAAATTTATTTATGTTTTGCTTCCTTTTGTTTATAACACCTTCAAATAATTGTTTATACACTTCTTCACAAAAGAAAATTAATTGCTTTTGTTAAAAAAGTATCTTTCAAGTTCACCGTAAATACTAATTTAAACAATGAATACGTGTGAAATGACGCGCAAGTTGTTTCCATACAAAATGCACTCATAGGTAACTAAACAATGAACGAAAATTGAAGAAGATAAAAAACCAAGCAAAAATCTAATACAAATTGTTAACTTTCTGAAAGTTTTAAAAAATTAAATAAGGATACATTTTCGAATTTGACTTTTTCAAAGGTAATACGATTCATTTATACATTAAAGCCTAAAGTCCACCCTAGAAATTTCGAAAAATATTTTTTTGAATGATTCCATTGGACCTCAAAATGATGTCCTTAAAGAATATGGTCGGGAAAATTGTTTAAGTTATTAATTTTCGAATTTAAATATTAAAGATATTGCAAAATTATTCATGATTTTGTACTACTCAAAACTTTGAACGCGTTTATCTCAATACTGAATTTTTTTAGTTGGCCCATAACTTAGACAATTTGAAACTGATTGGAAAATACATTCTTTTTAGCATAACTCATTTATTATTAATAATTATCTGATTTTTTAGGGAAGTGTTTTACTCGAATCTTTAGAAGTGCACTATATACTTTAAATCAGCACATTGCTTAATCTTACGAACTATGGAAGTTATTATATATAGTCAAAAAATCCAATTGGTCATTATGATTAAAAAATTACAGGACCTGTTAGTCCAGTAAAAATTGTCTTTAAATTTTGTCCAATATTAAATTTTTTGACGTTTATTTCGAGGCAGAATGAGATAAGGATTTTTACTTGTGTCAATTTTGTTAAAAGGAAACAAGTCTTAATAAACGTCCAATATTTAATACCTAATGGCTGAAACACAAACACGCTTCAGCTTCGGCTTCGCCTGACGTTTACAAGTTTAACCATAGGAATTCAATGCATGCTATCACAATGAAGCTTTGACCTCACGTTTCGTTTGACGATCGTAAGGAAAAGAACGTAATGTTACGTAATGGCGGCGTTAAATCTCGTGTTGGATAGGGTATCTTGGATAGGTGGATTTTTAGATACCTTGTTGAACGAGTTGGATAGCTGTATTGAGATAGCTGTCAAAAAATAAAAACAATTTTCAGCTGTTCACAAAAAGCAGAGAAACATTTAAGCTTCGAAGTCAAAATTGTTGTAAGATAAAACATTTAATGGATAATTCAACTGATTCGTCGGACGATGATGAATTGATAGGTGCGTAACAATTTAATAAATAAGAGATAACATTAATCTGTAATCTATGTTAAATTTCGTCTTAGCTCAATTGGAATTCTATACGATTAATAATTTGCATGCGAAATCTCCGGTTTTAAACGATTTACGTTTAACAGAAAACTATCCTAACAGAAACGAGGACTATTATGAAGTGACAATACCTAGATATAGTTTGGAAGAATTTCATTTCATAGATCATAATTACCTTCTTAAATTCGGAGGCAAAAAGCTTCTTCACGTCTATTATGTACAGAACATCCTCAAATACAACTTCAACTAACATTTTGTATCTTTTTGGTTACCAGCAAATACAAAAAGCTGAAATCAATTTTCAAGTTTCTTGAAATTCAACCATGTGTTGAATTCTGTCAGATACCTACATACCCCAGAAATTCTTGGATACCTTTGGATTCCTTTTTTGACATCTCAGCTGTTTTTGATCAGCTGTTATTTTACACGTAAAACACTAACATAAAGGTATCCGGATACCCTATCTGTCTGAGATTGAACGCAGCCAATGTGACTCCAAACGGAAGCTCTAGTTCAAATTTGCTGAACATTTGCTTTGTCTGACAACTCCACAGCTGTAAAAAAAAGTCAACAAACAAAATACATTTGCTTTTGGAGGGATTCCCATTGGTTATTATAGAAATATCATTCAAAGCAACCTCGAAGCAGGCCCATCGTAACGCAGACGAAGCTGAAGCGTGTTTGTGTTTCAGACATAAATCCTGCACCTGCTCCATAATAAGTTAAAATTTAACTTATTTTATTCAACACTCTAGTGTCAAAATTTAACAATGGTTAACAAATTTAACGAACATTTTAACGGAATTTACACACTTGTAATTCATTTTACTTAACTTTGAGGTAAAAATTAGACTTCAAAACGAAAATTGCTGTCAAAACCCGAACAGATCTTGAATTAGGAAGTTTTTTTTCTTTTTTTTTTGTGCTTGAATTCGGGCTTGAATCGAAATCCAATGCTCCATAAAAAGATTCAGATATCATTCAATTCCATTGGATACTTTTGAAATTAATTACGTAACTTATTTAAAAATGAAAAAAATAATAATAACATCTTGATGTTCTTTTGAAAACATTAGAGCGCTACAAAATATTGTTTCAAATTGAATTTTTCATGTTAGGTACATACATACATACACTTGTGTTACATCAACAAAAATGCAAATTAATTAATATTTGACTGATTGAATCAAAATTTCTATTCTTTCGTCAATAGACAGGACGTGTCAATCGAACCTATTCATAAGCAAAAAAGGTAAAAGGAATGTTGACCACCCACGCGTAATAGAGCAATATTTTAATTACATGCAAGTCACAAACTCATATATGGAAACCGTTTTAATCAAAAATGTACGACTGCCAAAATGTTTCCGAACCATAATCGAAGAAAAATTATTATTTCATTGATTACAATATTACAAAAAAACTAATAATAAAATAAATATTGTCAAATCAGTGTTTCAATATTGTAAGGTGTAGTGCAAGGCTATAAAATAAATATTGATATTGATATTTATGACGAAGGTAAAGGTTTTTGTTTTGTATTTTCTACCTATGTCTGCTTTGAACAGATTTTGACGTAGTGCCAATTTGAAATAAAAATTGCACATCTAATTGATTGTTTAATATTCGTGTAAAAATATGAATAATCTAATAAAATCTAGAAAAATGATTAAGCCGACAAACGAAGATTTTACACTAAGTAGCGAATGTTGCCAGAATTATTTAACATATTTATGTGAAATGAACTATATCGTGCAAATTTTAAACATTTTTTAATGCGTGTGTCTCGCACGATTTTTGTTTTGCCCCAAAGTCAAAAATTCAAATGAATGTTTTAAAAAGTTAAAAGAATTATTTATATGAGTAATTTGTTAAACAATCATAATGAAAATATGTATATGCATGGTAATTCCAACATTGGCCATTACAGTGAAAAAGAACAATAAGTTCTTAAATTATTTGGAACTTTTAATTCGGAAAAAGGCCTGAAAATATATCGTGGCTGAGCTGAATATATTTCATTGAAAAATGGTCTGTTCAGTGTTCACTGGTTCGGTAGATTTTGTCCCAAAGTTTAACAATTCCACTGTCTAGGTTTTATATGCAAAGCTAAGCTGTTGCTGACAATGGAGAAATAGTTAGCAATTGTCAGTGGGCTGTTCTTTTTCTTACTATAGCTAGGTAACTATTGTTGTTATGTCAAAAAAATTGTTAAAGTGTCATTTATACGAATTGTTGGAAATTGTTGATCTGTCAAACTATGTATCAAAAATGAAATATTTGTTCATACATATAACCTTGAATCAAAAGAAAAACTGAGTAAAAACATCTGAAAACATTACTCTCACACTGGAATGGTTGAGAGTTGTAAGTCACTAGGCCCTATTTCTCAACAGACTGTTGCGCCACCTAATTTGTTTTGTTTAATGAAATAAATAATTTGTTTGTAAATTTTTAGCAACTCGATGACAAGCAAAGAGAGGACTTAACGAAAAATACTTATTTATTGTGTCATCCATCACCTTGACAGTTCAACCCTTTTAAAACACCTCTTAAAGCTTCTTATGGACTGTTATAAATCGTAACAATATTGAACTATAGGAACGAGAAAAGTTTAAAATTGTCATCAATATTTAGAAAAATATATCACAGTCACAGATGTCATAAACAATGGGCAGGTTCAGACAACATAAGGGACTTCATTTGCAGTCAACTTCATTCTTTGAACGTAAATTTTGACCAAGGCGACTAGATAGTTTTTCAAGTGTCATGAAATTAAAATTCAGAACTTTAATTCACAAACCTCTACTTCAAGTTCATATTACAAAAATTACCAAAATCATTATTTTCTACAAAACACTCCTCAGGCAAGCTACAAGTCTATCATGATTTGTATTTTGTGTTTTAAAGAAATATTACTTATTTCTTTTCCTAATTTACAAGGAACCTTTTTACAGAAAGCATTAAATGAAGTTGTGCAGAAAATAAATAAATCATTGAGTAATAAAGTTCAGCTTTTAGTTGAATTAAAAAACATGATCAATTGTCATTATGACATAAGTTGACTTGCCTTGATAGTAAGGGAGATTTTTCTTGCCTAACTTTCCAGTCAACTTTCCAATAAAGTTGCCTTAATTGGAAGGCAATTTTTTGGCAGCTGGCCAATCAGATGCAAGAAACTTGCCTTACTTTCAAGTCCCTTATGTCGGCGGAACCTGCCCAATGACTCTCACATCTTTAAACGTGACTCGTCTGACAGTGACTTTTGTGCCAATATTGTCACACTGAAGTTTACTCGTAACATGTGTAACACATTTGGGATAATTTTTGTACACACAAATTTGACAGTTGTCTGTATTTATCATACTGCCACTTAAAAAGATTTGAAAAATTCTCTGTATTATCACGAAATGCCGTTTGGTCAGAGAGTATCATTTCTTAAAAAAATACATTTTTGGTCTATGGAAACCAAATTCAAAATGATGATTGCAAACAATTATAGGCCCATAGTAAAATTGCCACTAATTCCAAACATTTTTGAATCGAATGTAAAATATAAAATGTATAAAACACTGAAAAATCATTTATCGGTTTATCAAAACAAATTTTTTTTTTCAAGGACGTTCGAATTCAACACTATTTGTAAATGTTTGCTTGAAAATTGATGCCAAACAGATATTATTTGTTGCCATTGAATTTTACTTAATTGGATCAAAGCTATCATTTAAAATTCATAGCTATTCTGGTGTGCCACAAGGTAGTCATCTTGGAGCCTTGTTATTTGGCCAGTTTATATTTCTAAGATTTCTGAGAATTTTCTCAGACGGAGTTGGAGAATAAAATATAAACACAGTTTATTATCACTCTCAACTAGCAATCATGTTTAGCAATGTTTAGCTTTGCATTTCTTTTCATCCCTTTTGTGCGGTGAGAAATCGAAGAATAAAAATTCTATTCTCAGATATCTGACACCAAAAGTGAAAAATTTGTATGAGAAATTGTGTTAATTTTTCTGAAAATACGGAAATCTCTGAGATCTTAGAAATAAAGTTTGCCCAATTTTTATCTAGGTAGTGACTTTTTTCAAAAAAAAAGATATTGATAGATTGAATGTTTTGGTGTTCTACGAACTCCTTAGAAATAGATCTTACTCTTACAAAAATATTTTCTGTATTGAAAACGTTCAAAAACTATTTTCAAAGTATTCATTTCGTAAACTGGATTGCTCTTCTCTGCCTTTTCATGATCGTATGTAGATACATATTAAAATTCTCTATTTTTCAGAATTACTTATTATTCTGTAGTACCTATTTGGAAAAGAGATATAATATCAATTCAAATTTACTATCCGCCCTTTATTAGCCCTGTTCGGTTTAAATATTCTTAAGACCTACAAGTAATGCTCTTTTGTAAATTTCGAGAAAAAGAACAAATTAAGGACACATATTAGTCCCGTATTCAAAATATATAATTATAGGTCCCCTCCATTTCTGTCATTAAACTAACACAAAAATGATTGAAAGCGGTGAGAAACAATAAGTTGTGGTTTGTCACTGGGTAAAGTTGCATCATTATCATTTATATATTATTTAGTGACATTTAAAGACATGACAAAATTTCCAAAATAAATTTAAAATTTACTTCACGAAACGACGCACGACTCGAATAATGTACTTAAATTTACAATCACTTTTTTGAAAACTACAAGAAAATAAAACAATCACCTGTTTTCTAAAACAAGAATGATGTTTATCTTTACTTAAACGTTTTTAACTTAAACTGAATATGAATAAAGTATCTCTTTTCTAATCAATTCAAATGAATAAATTATTTCCTTCCTTCTAAAACTCGTAATGATATGTCACCTTTATATAGGTATGTTTGTTTATGCAAACATTAATATCTAATTTAATTTTCGCACACGTAGAGTTCTCTTCATTATCATCACCCTAAGAAAAGCCTTCACATTTAACTTATTTCATTTCGAAATCCAATTACTTAACTCACTATGAAAAAGAAAATATAGACACAAAAATAAAAATAAAAATAAAAATATACAAACTACTTACTGTTCCTAGGCTTCCATATCTTATTGAAATTATGCACAATATTATTCCACATACTGACTATCAAGTCAATTAATTTATCCACATATGACAATCTCATTCATTCAAATGAATTTATATCACCGTAATTTAATCACATCAACAGTAAATAAAATAATACAAAACAAATAATAATACAAAAAAAAAAAAAACAACTAAATAATTTTATCACCACAAAAATCTAATCACCATTTGCCTTAAATTAAAACAAATAAAATAAAATTAGGCATTGTTTCTTTTTTTAGCTTTTTAATTTTGTTTATTCGCCAGAAATAATAAAATTAAGTTAATCTATATTTTTTATTCCTGCACTCAATTGGAATTACAATTATTGTGCACATCAAGATCAAAAGCAATTTAGCGACCAATCGAATTTTATTGACGCGACCGCAAATTCGAAAAAGCGAACAGAGCCACACGGTTAAAAGTCGCCTCGCTTATGGTGCACTTTTTTTTTATTTTATTTTTCAAAATGTGGAATAATGCACCAAAGCACAGTTAGCCAATTCCCTCAATCACATTCAAATACCGGCACTTCAAACCGATTAAACGAGTAAACCACAAAATAAAATTGCAAATAACCAACACGAAAAACAAAAACCAAAAAACAAAACAAAAATAATAAAAATCTAAATAAAGATATAAAATAAAACAAACAAAATGCGGAGTATAGATGGCGCACAAGTTAATTTTAATTTATTTAATTCTAATTCCGTTATAATTAACTAACTAAGTGACAGTTCATTGGTAGACAGAGCACTTTCGATTTTATTTGGGAATTTTTGTAAATATAATTATGTCAAAAAGTTGTCCCGAAATCACCGTACCGTGTCTTGTCAGCACTCTTTTTGGCTTTGGCTAAAACAAAAACACATCAAAAAGACCAAAAAAACAACCAACCAAACCGAACTTAAATTAAATATCGAAGGTCTGTAGATGATGAGGTATCGCGTGCTATTGATGATGTTGTGGCGCGGGCGCGGCGTTGGCGGCGACGACGACCGGCGCGGTTGATGGCGATACTAGGTAAAGTTGGCGTTTGAAGAAGCAGGAGGAAGGTAGGCTTATCATTCAAATTACGCTGTTAACTTTATCACAATGATTGACTTGCCATATTGCTGAAGTCGACGCACGGTGAGTTTAAGGTGAGACGGTGATTGGGCGTCAGAGGGAAGTGAACTAAATTCGCGCCGCTGCTGCTGCTCGTTAAAGCAAAAGGTGGTGGTGGTGTTCTTTTTTGTATGCAATCACTAGCAGTTGCTCTAAGATAACACTTCATATCCGGTTCGCTTTTTGATACTCCATTCACCGATTCACGACTCACGTCTCACGAGTTCTTTTTGTATTGCGTTGCGCCAGGAAACACGTTTGCTTTCCTTTGCGTTTGCTTTTTTGTTGATTCAAATTGTAGAGTTATTTTATTTTTATTTTTTGTATTGCTTTGTAACTGTTAAGGACTAACACGGATGTTGGAGTAAAAAAAAATACTCAATGGCGATGGTGGCGGGGCGAGGTGATATGTTGATGGTGCTGGCGTAGGTACTCGTACACTTGACTCGACACTCGTAACACTAACGAATAGCAACCATTAGCTTCTAGACTTGCCAACGATCTACAAACGAATGGGATGTGTTGGCGGTTACACTAGTTAGACTGAGTGTATGGTCGCCTTCGTTATTGGTCTTAGGTGTAGATATCAGGGCACAAACCGAGAAAGGAGGAAAGAGGCAGGGAACGGGTAGCGATAACCAAAAGCAAAACGAACAAAAACCCACCCGAGCAAAGAGTGAGAAAAGATGCGAACGTTAGACTGGCTTTAATGGAACTAAACCAATATTGGCCTGGCCACTGCCAGTGCCACTGAATTGGCCAGATAGATGGGACTTGGATATAGACCTGTAGACAGTTGTAGACTTTATGGGGAATTCAATTTGCTTCGCATATACGTTAGGTGTCGCTCTTCGTGCGTCGTCATTTAGACATTGCATCGGTATCGGCGGCGTCCGTTAGGTAGTTTCTGCTTGGGGCTTTTGCTGTGGGAAAAAGAATCACTTTGGCGCTCGGATCGTCGTCGGCGTAGATTGCTGTTGATTGTGGTGATGATGATATGGGGATGGCGATGATGATGGTTTTCTTATTTGGTTTTGCAGTAATTTTTGTTTTATTTTTAATTTGTTTTATTTTGATTTGTTGGCATTTGGTGTAAGTTTTTATCTTTTTCTTTCATAAGTACCTACGTCGCGTCGCGTCGTTAGGTTCGTTGGGGTCTTAGAAGAAGAAGAAGAAGATGGAAAACGGTTTTATCTTAATTTCTAATTTTAAAGAAGAATTTTCCTTTTGAATTTGTAGAGGGATGTGCATTATTTTACAGTTTTAAGGAAAACCAAAATACCCATAATTATTGTTGGACTTTTATAATTTAGGATGGGTAATATCCGGTTGATCTGATGACCGGCGATTGCTATGGCTATGTCGGGACTTTTATTTATTTCTTTAGTGTAACGGAAGTCATCTTGAATTACATGATTTTGTAATGCAACATGGCGAAATCAAATGAGTGTTTCTTTCAATAACGCAAACTTGAAGTAAATATGGGGGTAATAATTATAGATAAATAAATAGAGCATCATTTTAATAGATTTGATCTTATTAATCAAAAAAGTACTATTAATATTCTTAGGAATTGTTTGTTTTTAAAATGTTTGTCTGAAAAAGATTGATTGGGTTATTTTGAAATACCTAGAAAATTTATTTTCATAATAAGTTTAATCTCAATGTAAATATAATCATCGCATCTTGATGGCTTTGTTCAAGGTAACGAGAGTACAAGATGTTTTCTAATAGATATTTACATATTTGAATAGAATAAAACGGGTTGTATGTTTTTTATGAAGAATTGCCATTTATGTATATGAAGTGAGTGAAAAATTGGTAAAATATTTAATTTTTCATGACTCTAGTGACGCATAGAATAAGTTACATTTGGACGATATGTGTTATGAGTATTTCCATATGTTCCGATTTGAAGAAACTTACAAGAAAAGAAAATGCAGGAAAATAAACAATATAGGTTTTATGTCCGCTATGAACTGTCAAAACACATCGGTAATCTTTTGTAACTTGAGGGCTATTTTAATAAGTCCTGCAGACACCTTTTGAACCACGAAACATGCCAGTTTTTTTACTAAAACAAATGTGGATGAGTCCATTTATTCAATTTAACATTAACACTAAGTATATACCCAATTAGAAGATCTTTCAATATTGGCAGATTTTTCGCAAAAAAAAAAAAAACTCAATTTTATCTGTCAAAGTGACATACAAGAATTGGCAACAAATTGTCGGACAACTTTCTATCAAAAAATTGGAAAATTGGTATTTTCAAATAATTGGACAATTGTCCACTCATTGAATATTTTATGATGTTCTTGCTAACAACATCTTCCAATTTTTAATTGGCAGAAAGTTTTTGAACAGTTTAAAGTATTTTATTAATTAAATTAATTAAAAAACTACGAAAATGGAAAGAAAAAGGAAGTCACCGCGTGGCAAAATAACGAAAAAGAAGTCATACAAAAGAAAGCAGGTTGTGCGAAGTTAAAACTACTTAAAGACACGGTTTGGCAAGACGTTGTTGGTGCGGCCATTGAGGTTGCCGTCAATAAATGGAAAGCCAAATGGTCAAACCTCCATACAACCTTCAATTTTAACCTTGACAAAATGCGAACAAAAATCCGGCTATTTTTAGAAACAAACAAATTGTTGTCTTCCAGACAATTTTGAATTCGGAGACGAAAACTTCCGAAATTGACAGCCGATTTTTTGCCAAAAAATTGTTTAATCTTTGGATAAAATCAACCAAACGTACATACATACATAAGTACATATAATCGGAAAAATTTCGCAATTTTCAACTAATTGGTGACTTTTGACAGTTCTTTTCAATGGTGTATAACTAGCTGAAGCTAATTAAACATAAAGGGTGTTTTTACCTGCATCAAATGTATTAATGGTTGATGATATGGTTTGACAGTTGAGAGTGTCAAACTGCGTTGACATTTTTGGTCAGTTAGTTTGGCAACTCATTATGAATCGTTTAACGGCAGAAAAGCTCTTAAAAATTGTGAAGATTAAAGTGAAGTTCATAGACAGAGGACTCCGCCATAATTTCTTGTTAAATATGTACATATATGGACCAAAGACAATTATCAAGTCATTGACGAATGACTATGAATTAGGTATATCCTATAAAATGCACAGTGCGGTTTACACTCTGGCGGAATCATCCAGCAACTCATGAAGTATTGGAAGCCTACATTCGACATAAATGACGTCATTCGGTCATTTGAAAAAGTAGTGATAGACTTTATAGGGCACACTTGTTTTAATAATAAAAATAACCGCGATTCCTCTTCATACAACACCAGCTAGGGTAATTCTATTTCATACGAGTAAAAACAAGAAAACAGGCGAATAGATATGCTAAAAATGCTCAAGTTATTGAAGCAGAATTCGATAGCATCATACTCGTACTTCAGCTCTCCAACAATTAGCTTACTGATGTCACTTTTGACATCGGCAGATTTGCATGGGAAACTTCACATATAGCAATACGTATGTATATTCCTTTACCTATCCTTCTTTATTTTTGAAGTCGGAATGCATTTCATAGAGAATAAACAGATTTAAAGAAACTTACTTTATCTCAAATTGGCTCCCTTGACATCAGTTTAATCAAGTGTTGACTGTCACTTTTGACGTTTGTCAAATTTAAAAAGTTCTGAATTTCGAATTACAGTTAGCGAATGCATTTATTTTTGCTAACAAATTGTCGAATTTAAACCCGCTAAAATTATGTTAACATTTTTTATTTGAATTGATTTTAGAAAATGAGTGCATTGTTTTTGTATAGTTAATGCCTCGTCATCAAAAATTAAATAAATATACATATGTACATATGTATGTAACTAAGATCCAATTTTGTGTAAGTATAAATATTTCAAATCAATTTTTATTTTTCGGCTGCTTACTACATAATAATTTTGTGAAGTGTCTTGCAAATAACGTCCAAAATATCATCTTCAAGACATTCAAAATTAATTTAATTCATATTTGGGTTTACCCTTATTGGTATACACTTTCTGAATTACGCGAAAGATATTATAGTACGTGACCCTTTTAGCGTAAATATTATATTGTAGGTATTCATAAAATCTATCTAATACAATCTAATCTAATCAATTTTAAAATCACTGACGTATGTACTTCAATTTCGATATATTCTTACATGGATTCCATCCGTTTACCAAATAAATAGTATTAAAATTAAAATTGAAACAAATTCCTTTCAGTCCACAAAATGATACTAATGTACCTTTAGACATATTAATAATAAGAGCACGTGATGATTGATTTACGTACATTGAAAATATATGACGCAAATTGCCAAAATGACTTCTTCAAATTTTTTTTTGACATTGTTAGAATGTGCACGAAACAACTAACTTATAACATAAGAACTGTCATAAATATTGATTAATTAAGACTATACATTCCTCTTTATATTTCGAGAGTTTGATATTTTTATTAACCAATAAATTTGCATATAAGCAATATTTTTTTGTTTTTGTTTTTAGTATGTGATGTGAGGGTGAAGGTTTTATTTAGTCTTAAATAAATTGAAAGGTATTTTGATTCATTTGTTTCACTGTTGTAGATACATATAAATTAGCAATATTTCAGTTTATTGGTTTATTTATGGATTAGTATGCAAGGAACACAACTCCTATAAAGAACCTTTCAGTACACAAATTTTAAAGTTTGAGTAACCATTTCGTGTTCTCTTAAAATCAATCTCACTTTGACAGTATCATCAAAAAATTAAACAACGTTTTGAAATTTCCGATTTTTTTTATGTTTGGTCTGTTTATAATTATAAGATCTCAGAGATTTTTGTTTTCTCAGAAATATAATCAAAATTTTTCATACAAATTTCTTACATTTGCTTTCAGAACTCTGAGTATTGAAATTTTATGATTCGATTTTTTACTTATTTTTGAATAAAATTCCTATTTCTTCGTTATGGTTTGTATTACATAACTTATACATTCAATATGAACATTTCTTTAATTCGCAATGTATTCAAAATTGTATCAGAAAATCATATTTCTTAAAACTCACCAAATTAAGCAGGTAACATATTTTTTTAACTTGACTGTTAAAGTAACATTTTTGAGAAACAAAATACAAAAAAAAAAACTTTAAAAACAAATTTTTGAAGAAAGAGTACCATCAAAATGTATCGTGATTGTAAATAAAGTAGGTAGTACATTTATCTACCTACATATATACTTTTTAAATTGTACGTGATGTTGGTCTTTTATTCAAAAGGGGGCACCAACGTGTCTGAAACATTTTTAGTAGCTTATATAGTATATCGTTTTGAAGGTTTTTATAACTCCTTTGTTAAAATAACAAAAACTTCCGATTTTTATTTCGTGTATGAATGTATGTATGTTAGCTGTAGGTATGTAGGTAATTTCAAGATTGTTGATTTATTATTGAATTTTATAACATCATTAAATTCAAATTATTTAAAAAAATGATGCATAAGTATAGCATATGTAAGGTTTTGCTTTTATGATATACGAGTACTAAACTTTAAATGTTGAACATATAAACATAAAAAACAAGTGAAATAAGTTCGGATTTACACAGAAAATTAGGAAGGTACAGAGGAATGAAAAAAATAAGAATACGTATACGCCGTAGTGTACTGAAATTATTTTTTCTTTTTGATTCTTAATATCAATATAAACTGTTTATTTGATACATGGATTTATGATAAAGGTTGAGCTTTTAGAGGTACAGAACTTTGAAATGCATTAGAACAAAGGATGTTTTTTTAAATTGTTATGAAATGTACTTTATTGGAAAGATAATCGAAAGATAAACCACCACGACTGGCTCGGACGTATGTTGAGGTTCAAATTTTCGGTAGCTTTTTTTTTTTTTAATTTGTGGCCGTATTTCGACAAAAACGCTTCGAATTTTGTTCTAGAAGTGGTCAATCGTTGTAAGCAACTTTACATATCCCCAAAGAAAATAGTCAAGCCGGCGGTTTTAAACCAATCGATCTTGGAGGCCAATGCACGGGTCTGTAACGTGAAACAATGCTGTTACTAAACGTTTCCTTCAATAAATTAATTGTGGCACGAGCTGTGTGACAGTTGTGCCGTCTTGTTGAAACCACAACTTCCTTATTGTTTTTCAATTGATAAATGAAAAAAGTCAGTAATCAAGGCTCTATAGCGTTAACCATTGACTGTAACGTTCTGGCCGGAATCATTTTTAAAGAAGTACGGGGCAATTATTCCGAACGGTCAGATTTTGTAGATGTAACAGTGTCTTAACATACATTTTAGGACTATCAACCGCACAAATACGGCAGTTTTAAATAATGAAAAATCCATTCGTTAAAAAAAATTAAGAACAGAGCCATGATTTTCAATATGAATTTGCACAATTTGTAACTGAACTAAAAATAAACCACAGCTGACAAAATGGCGCCAGTTAAAATAGTGTTGCCAGCTCAAAGTTTTATACCTCTTAAAAAACACCTGTTACATTGTTTATTCTCAGACACAAATTTTCAAATAAATAAATCGTTATTGAATGTTTTGTCAGTACTTAACAATTATAAAATATTCACTTCCAGTACATTTGGAATTAAATTCTGTCTGTGGTAATTTATTTCTTGAATCAAAACTCATCCAATTTTGTATAAGATTCCAGCTTTTATATTTGTTTTTAATATTTTATTTTTTAGTTTCAAATCCTCTCATAAGTAATTAAATAATTTAAAAAAAGTAGGTCAATAAATTAGAAAAATTGATAATTGATTTTACTTAAACATTGATTTAGAGGTACACATATATTTTCTGACAAAATTTAGAAATGAATAAGGACAAATTTAGAAATGAAATGACAACTGTTAATGCATTTTCAAAAGTTTAAAATCTCTTGAAAAATAAAATTAAAAATTATAACACCAAATAAGACGAATTTTCTTACGTTCAAAATTGCCGTTCCTAATATTGTAATACAAACAATAAAACAGAATACACCTAAGACTGTCGATGAACGAACATTTATAAATGCCAATTTGTCACTTGGTGACATTTAAATTGTAGTTTGATGTTAAAGAAATAAAACGCTTTTAATTTATGTAAACAAAATCTAAATCCTTTCTTTAGTTATCGTACTATCAAATTTTAAATTCTAAAAAACTTATAACTTAACAATTTACTAGTCTTTTCAAAATTTTAATCGCATTGCTTACTAAAATCTGCATGCATCTGAACATGCCTAAACAATGACAGTTCGTGAAATATTTAGCAAATTACCAAAAGTTAAAGAAGCCATTTTGAAGTTTTAGCTTTAATAAATCGTTGAATTGATGAAAGCGAAAACGTAAAATAATATAAATTAAAAAAATAAAATACTAGCAATAATCCCTTAACATTTTGTATAACAAGCTGTCACTAATTCTCAGAAGCCATCTATCAAAATTGTGAAATATTGTGATTTCCGAAGGAAATATAAACAGATTGATTGATGATTATGATCAAGCACGTTTTCTCATTTAATTTTTTCTATTTTTTTTTCGAAAATAGTCACGAACATAGTGCAAATATTTTTTTGTTTCTCATTATTCAATATTAATTGTACCTATAAATAAATTCCATTGAACTTAAATTTTATTTTGCTGATGGTTTCAATTATTATATAATTGGTAGTAAATATGAATAACATTCAAATTTATATGCATATAAATTGAAAACGAACATTGCTTACGAAAATACTCCAAATTTTAGTTGACTATCAGAACGTGACTTTGGAAGCATATTTCAAATTCGCATGTTATCTATTATTTAAAAAAAACTAGCTGGCCCACATGACGTTGCTCTAGAACGTAAAACTCACTAACTTGTAAAATACTCTTTAAATGCAAATTTAATTAAAGTAATTATTTTAAAACTTAAAACCGCATTTTTATAAAGTAAAGTCGTATCTTTTAAATTGATTGAACATAATGTTTTGTCTTTTTCTTTTCAACAAATCTGCTTGCACTTAATAAGTTTTATACTTGGACCGTAAAGATATTTTGTTGGAACACTAAATTAGAATCTTAATTGCTTAAAAACTTACCCATCTTTATAGCATTCAGCCCACTATCACTTTCAGAGTCATTTTCTGTTGTTGTCCTAAGTAGACCACCCTTATAGCCTTGATAATTTCGCCTCATAGCTGTCAAATAAAGAAATACATTATTCACATTTTAAATATTTATGTTCGTTCCATCAACAAAAAAAATAAAAAAAAACAATATTTACTTACTTTTTTTCTTTTTGTTACGTTTATCCAAAGAACTGCGAAACATCTGTGGTATCATAATCCAGTTTCATTTATACAAGAATTTGTATAAATAATATAAAACACTCAAAAAATGTTAGGTTATGTTTTTATCAAAATGCACAACCAACCTAAAACGGAAGAGAAAAGTTGTTCTTCTTCATCATCTGTCAGCTACAGAACTAACATAACTTTGGAACAAAACTGAAACTGAAGATTCCCATTGAGTGGAGGTGGTCAAACAAAAGAAAGGCTGCAGAAGGAAATATATGACTATACTTTATCAATTATTTTTATTGTAATTATTGATATTTCATTTTAATCTAATCAAAAAGGAGTGAAGGGAAACATTAATTTTCATCACGAACCACTTTCAATATTGAATTTTGCACGGAAGATAATTCAAAAAATGCGGTTGAAGGTACTAGAACCTATTTGAATATAGCTATCGCCTGTCTGGGGAAGAATTAAAATGATAAAAAAAGGATGAGAAAAGACTTAGAATTGGAACATAAATTTGCAATTGTTCAGAAGCCCTTTGTCCGCAACGTAGTACATGGCCTAGTTTTTGAGTGTATTTTATCCAAATGCTGCTATTCAATATTTGTTTTTCAGGTCACGCGATTTTCTATAGAGATAAGATGTTTTTTTTTTTGGGAAATGATGATACTATATTTAATTTACAGTGAACGAAAATAAATACATAAATAAAGGAAAAGAAACAATGAAATTTGGGTTAAACTATGAGTATACACAGTGAAACCCGCTTATCTGGAGTAGTTTGTCCATGTCAAAGAATGGTCTTAAGTGGAAAACCCTTACAACTGAAATGTACGCACTTTCAATAATATTGTATGTTTTTTTTTTTAATAAATGAGGGTGAGAATGAGTAAATTGATAAGAACAAACAATTTCAGTAAGCTTTTATTTTCATAGGTTAATTACATTTTATATCCACTTAAGTAAGTTTTTTCCACTATTGGCCTCCGCTTAAGGCACCAAAAAAGACATGTGACAATTCTACAAATTTGTAACACTTGTCTGACAAATCTGTATTTCATAAAATATTGACAGGTGATACATTTATCAGAAAAATACAATGACACTGTCAAAAAATTATTGAAAATTGAGTAAAAATACTTGACAATGCACAATTTCTTTATGAAACGAAAATATGACAACTGTCAGGCATTTTCTTACAACTCTAAAAAACTGTCAAATTGTTTATGGCACAGATTTTGACAATTGTAAAGTTGTAAATTAACAATTTGTCACCTTTCACAACTGTCAATGTTCATGAAACAGTATAGTGACAATTGGTTTTCAGCGTTGAAACTGATTACTATAATTATTTGACAGGACAGTTATAGCGATCATTGAAATTTTCTATTTCGGGCAAACATTTTTCGAAATCTAATCAAGAATTTCGGGTTAGATTTGATCATTCAGTAAAAACAAAGAAAATGGAATGAATTCGGTTGGAATTATAAAATCAAAAATCAGCTGTTGAAATTCCTCATTCCATAACTGAAAAAAATTAAGTGAGCTAAGGTTTTCATAATTCATTGGAATTTTTTTGACAGGTCGTTTAAAGCGGTCTTTGAAAATCTTTGTCATTAAAACAAATTTCCAGTTTACTGACTGAAATCTGTCATTATAATTATATACAATTAAAACACAAATCAGTAAACGATTTGTTTCATTTTATGACATAAAAGAATCAGCTGCTCAGAAAAATGAATTTCCTTCCGAAAAATAGAAAATATTTTTTTTTAATTCTTTCAGTCATTTCCAATTGTTCAGTACATTATTTGCGTTTCTAATGAAAATGAAACAAAGTCAAATATCAATTCAAAATTTTTTCCAGATTGAATTTAATGATAGCTATAACTCGTCCCTAAGACAAAAGTTCTGGGTTTTAAGTACGCAAAAATTACTTTTTAGCTTGACTTTCATACCAAATTCAATTTAATTCATCGTTTTTAATTCTCGATAATCACTGACTCCTAAGTAACCATTTTGCTTCACTTAAGCAAGGTTAGTTTGAGTAAAAGAAAAGTGTGATATTTTGAAGTTTCTTTTAAGCAGGTTTTAGTGTAGTTTGTATAAGTTTTGGAGTAGCTTTCTATTTATTTGCTATCATAACCGTGTATTATGACAAAGAAGAGATTTTAAGCAACATTTTAATACTTAGATGTGATGTTAAATAATTCGGCTCTAATTTATTAAAAAATATGTTAATCACTTAAGCGGCTTTTACTGTATTACTAACTTATCGTCACACAAAGAAAATGTAATAAAAACACTAAACTCCTTTTTTTAATCCCACATCCTGGATAAATTGCTACCGCATTATCAAAGGAAGTTATAACTCCTTACAAAATATCTCATATAGTCTATCCTTCCGGCAGCGCATAGCTATTTTACACAAAAATGTCATAAGAAACGATGTTCTTCTCTTAATCTTCATCAACCCAGCATCACTAATTTCTTTATGACTTAACTTTTAATCACCTACATACCATAAGTAAGTTCTGTGCTGCAATTAAGATCAACACTAATTAGTGCCAGCTAACAGATTAATTGTAATAAAATACAGGATAAAAGAGATTTGTTGGTGTTGCAAGCCACAGATATAGAGACAAAGAGAGGGAGAGAGAGTTGATCCTTGATTAAATTATTCTGATTTAAATCTGAGTTAATCAACTCTCTGGGTGATGTTTTTATAGCGACTTCCTTCTGCGTTTAATGCTAGCTGTGATAAAAGCAGGCAGTATTTGTATTTGAATATACATTTTAAGATGGGATAAACAAACTTGGAAGAAAGAAGATTTTATTAATTGTATTTACATTATGTCACGAAGGTGTTTAGTTATTTGGCTTCTTTGGAAGGAGTGTATTATCTGAGTCAAGGTCAGAATTGATTTTTTGTTTGTGCTTTTAGTTTTTTGTTAAATAATTAGTTTTGTATTCAAAATAATTGCATCGTTTTATTTTGTCCCTATTTCTATATTTTGTTTTGTATATTTATTTTGTACATATTTATGTTAACTGTGTCAGTGGAAACAAAATAGAAATATCTACAAAACTTGATAAATATTGATAAAATTGCGTGTGCTATTAAATATACAATATTCATTTAGAGAAGGACAAATACGCAAGTGACCTAATTATAGAATTTTATGAAATATATTTTTAGTTGAATATCTCATTTGATATTTATTTATGTTTTATCAAGTTCGAAACGAGTACTTTCAAAATTTTAATTTATTAGTAAAAACGGAGCCTTAAATTGAATGATATTAGAAAAATCTCTTATTCGTTGAACCAACTGTATTAAATTTACAAAAATTCACGAGACAAAATTCAACAAGATGTTGTTTGCTTTATCATCTCAAAAAAAAAATTTGTTTACCTCAAAGATCAAACTATCTAACAAAATAGTTATCGATTTTATTTAAATTTTATTCAACACTTTATAAATTAGGCAGTGTGTTGAAATGTTATAAATTTTCTACCATGGGTAAATTTTGACACTATAGTGGTGAGTAAAATTTAACTTTCTGTTGAGCAGACTATGATTGCCTAAAATTAGTTACAATTTTACGTTTCTGAAGGTTATTTTATTTAAATGAACTCATAGGATGTCAAAAATATTTCCCAATATATTATTCTTGATTTTCTACTGTACAAAATTTCAATACTGCATTTTTTTAGTTTTAATACTGCATTTTTTCAGTTTCAATACTGCAATTTTTTAGTTGGTCATAATTAAGACTATAACCTGAAAAAAACTGTATAGACGCCAATTTGTAATTATAGCTTCAAAAAACGATTGTAAGCCAAATGTACCAAACTATTTTGTGGTATTTTTGGGATAAATCCGCACCAAACAGTGACTCGTTTTGGGTGTATCGGCTTTTCAATGTACGCGTGCGGGTTTTCTGTGCCCCAAATGCGACAATTTTGCTTGTTTACATACCCGCCAAGATCAAAATGAGCTTCATCTGAAAAGATGATTTTTTTGGCAAAATCGGCATATTTCCCACTGTTGTTCAAGGGTATACACAACCATATTCATTTAGCGGAAGGATAAAAATAATTATCTGTCAAATCAGATATGAGTTAAGTGTTACCATTCGCGAAACAAGCACTAGTTTAAAAAAAAAAAGTTAGATGGCGTACCTATTATAAACTGGCCAATTTCAATATTATTTGAGAAAAAAAAATTAAAAAAGGAAGATGCAAAAATGAATTTTATGGCTAAAATTTATTAAGTGCGAATTAAGTTAAGATTTTGTATACATTTTACAGTTTAGTTAAATTTTGACACTAGCGTGGTAAATAAAACGTTTTTAAATTTATGATTGCTTCTGCTTCTTCAAATGCAATCCATCCATCAAAGGCGTGTTAATAATGACTTAGTATTTTTTCATCAACTCAATAATGGTGAAATTGATGCACCTTATTTGCTATCTTGTGTACATTTGAATTACCGAGGCGGAACTCATCACCATACATATTGACTTCCATAGAACTAACTATTAGTCCAAGAGCCCGGGCCTGCCAGACATACCTCATTTTATAAAAGCTGAAAGTTTGTGTATGTGTGCCTCTAGTACAGGTAAGAACGATCCCCAACCATGATACCTGGGTAGTGGTTCCTTTGGCAGATAACTGGTATCAAAGGTGCATAAAATTCCATCTAACTTACCTTATTTTATAAAACTCAATTTTTTTATATTTCATTCGTAACAACACCAAAATTCGCTTTCCTCATTGCCAGACACCTGGCATGGTTCCAACTCCCTGCCAGACACCCCTAAACTATAATAGTTTGTAATTCAATTTACGTTATATTATAAAAGCTAAATTTAATATATGTTTTTTGGGGAGCTATTAAACGATGTTTCCTTAGCAGCCAGACAATTTCGAGGGTTCTATCATCCTGCCAGACACTTTGAATTGAGCAGAAGTTGCAAGAGCGCGGAGCATATGTAGTAGTCGGTGCAAGCGAAACAGAGCATTCGGTTTATTGCGATCTTTGGGGAGAGTACGATAACTCAGGCGACAAAGTTTAATGACGGATTCGTATAGAACAGTTAAAAACAAGCATTTTTTACTATGGGAGGGGGGGTCTAACTCCCCCAGTTTAGGCGATAGGGGCAATTTAAAAAATATGTACGTTAAATGGAAAAAAATAATTAAAAAAACATCGGTAACACTTACAATTAGTACATTACATTTTTTTACAGACAACATTCTGTATATAACTGTTCACCGAATAATACAGCATAAACAACTGATGTGCAGTAAAATATCGCAATAAAATTGCGATTGAATGCTCTGTTTCGCTTGCACCGACTACTACATATGCTCCGCGCTCTTGCAACTTCTGCTCAATTCAAAGTGTCTGGCAGGATGATAGAACCCTCGAAATTGTCTGGCTGCTAAGGAAACATCGTTTAATAGCTCCCCAAAAAACATACATACATATATTAAATTTAGCTTTTATAATATAACGTAAATTGAATTACAAACTATTATAGTTTAGGGGTGTCTGGCAGGGGGTTGGAACCATGCCAGGTGTCTGGCAATGAGGAAAGCGAATTTTGGTGTTGTTACGAATGAAATATAAAAAAATTGAGTTTTATAAAATAAGGTAAGTTAGATGGAATTTTATGCACCTTTGCTACCAGTTATCTGCCAAAGGAACCACTACCCAGATACCATGGTTGGGGATCGTTCTTACCTGTACTAGAGGCACACATACACAAACTTTCAGCTTTTATAAAGTGAGGTATGTCTGGCAGGCCCGGGCTCTTGCTCTATATGGGAAGAATGAAGCTTTATGTCGAATGAGCATTTTATATAACTTAAACTGTTCATCGATAGATTTAAATTTAAATAAGGTGGGATTAAAATCATTGTTTAGAACCAGTGCTCCACTATCGTAAACGTCTTTATTTTATTTTTTTGTACTGTAATAATTCATGTTAAATGTTAATAATTATTATGTTTTGTATTTTGTGCGTGTGTTAGGCTATAATTGTATTATTTTCTTACTAACAACTAACACATGCACTTATGATGAGCCTCTGATCGTAGTTTGACGCTTGCTATAAGCTTACTACTTTCTGAAAATTCTGAAGTGTAAATGATGCTGCGGAGAGGGCTAAATTTTGACACTAGAAGTTAAATTTGACGTTTCGTAGGATTGAAAAAATATTGCATTTGAAATTATTTCTTGTAAGCGCAAAAATGAAAATTGAATAAACAAGCTATCCCAAATGGGATATTTGTTCGTAATGACTAGGAGAATTATCAATGCAAGACCAAAGAAAGTAAGAAAAATTAAGAATTTGTTATAATTTTTGGTAGAATTTTTACCTTAGGTATATTTTGTTCAAATAGATTTTTTAAAAACAAATGACTTCATTTTGAAGATTGGAAAAAAAATATTTCATGGAATTTTTTTTATTATCTTGAGAGAATTTTAATCAAAGCGCAATATTTTAAAAAGTCCCATTCAAGGCATTTCGCGCAGAAAAAAGGTAAATTTGATCCCGTATCTTGCTATCCGTCAAAATTCAATCGTTGTAGAAAATTTAAATTACATTTCATGGGAATTCATACTGACTAAAGATAAAATGGGAGTTATCGTTCATAAAATTTAATTAGGATTTTTTTGCTATGTTCCTTGTAAGCTCGAAGTATGAACAAATCCTCTTAAAAACTTTCTTTCTCTGGGATTCTTTTTGAAACTATTGAAGTTCCCAATTTTTAAGTACATATGTGGGAAAATTTCAATATAAATTTTTTTCAAAACGTCTCAAATATATATTTTGAAAAAAAAAACCAACAGACCGTTTTTTTTTAAATAGACTTCCAAGTATTTGTTCAATAACGACGTTTTACGCGAGTTGTGATATATGTAAGTGTAGATCTCACCTTTGAAAATTCGTTAGAATATCTCAAACATTTTTAAAAATTTTTTAAAACACCATTAAAAACGCACTAAGTTTATAACATAAGCCTTTTCCCAACGTCGATATTCAAAACACCGGTTTATAAATATCTTGTTTTTTGTTTTGTCAACACTTAATATCTAAATATCTTTCAAATCCCCTTACCCCCGAGCTCTTTTTAAAATGTAAATAAACACCAAAAAAGTTTGTATATCCTTTTTATTTTGTACCTATCCTAATAAAATAATGTTTATTTTCTTTTGAGCCCATTTTCCAACCAACACATAATAGCGGCCAAAACCAGTACATTCAACAGTCCATTACCATTTTCCGAGCTAATATATTGTGCTTTTTGATATGAAACTTGAGTATATTTGAAATAATTTATCAGCAGGCACTCGAATACGCAAAATCGAATTTTTAATTTCTTTTCGAAGAAATCAAATAAATCACTTTAAAAGCAATACGCACTGCCCGCACCCGGCGCAGCGCGGCGTGGCGGAGGCGTCGTTCGTCGGTGGCGGCGTTTTGGTACAATATGGTGTCTAATTTATGTAAATCCAATTTATTTGCGAAAAAAAGAAGATTTTTGAAGGAAAGCAACAAGAAAACACGTACGAAATTGACCTTGATAAAATTCGAAAATTTACATTTCATTGGAATGAAATCAATTTATCATAAAACAAACACAAAACGTTTTCTTTCTTTAAATCATTTAACCACATTTTTGTTTAAATTCCTTTCTGTCAATTTATTTAAAAATTTTAGTTGCTGTTTATGGAAAATTTAAATAATACCGTAAAACAAAAATTCGGGTTAGCCTTTACGCGTACCATAGGTTGAAATGCCACCGAAGTCGAGACTCAACTGAAATTTGTTTTGAATTTTACTGTCTCGACAATTATTTTTAAGTATAGGGTATAGCGCGGGAGCGATGATGCTCCACTGAGATTTTCCTTAATGTCCTAGCTTATTCTACTTCTATGTGGAGGAATCATAAAGCAAAAGAGAAAAAGTCAGTGCAAAGGATAACAACAAAAGCCGTAGCTGGAAAAGAGTATAACTGAAGACACAATTAAAGTTGACAAATAATGACTATTTTAAGTGTCAAAGTATCATAAGTCTTCCTTTGACAGCGACAAAGTGTTGCAATTCTAAACGCTCTGAGGAATTGTACTAAAAATTCACTAGAAATTTCATGTTAAAAAAACAGGGATTCTCTTTAAGCTCAGAATAGAGCACTCTCTGATTTATTTATGAAACGCACTGGAGAACTGAAATGTCAAAAATTATAGAATTT
Organism: Eupeodes luniger; assembly: GCA_951509635.1. NCBI lineage: Eukaryota > Metazoa > Arthropoda > Insecta > Diptera > Syrphidae > Eupeodes > Eupeodes luniger. Next base: position 126,939,823 of record OX608075.1, on the reverse strand, counting down.
CCCATTGCTCGAAACCAACATGAAGTCAAACAAGCTCAGTTTTTGACTTGATTAGCTCAGTCATTTTATCCAGTGATCTGATGTGCCTGACCAAAACTATAAACACAGATCAATTTTTGACAGCTCAGTGCTCTACTCTGGGCTTTAAAAGTGAAACATCTTTTGAGAGTTGGAAATGTCAAAACTCTACTCCAAGCTTTAAAAGTAAAACACCGTTTGACAGTTAAAAATTAGAGAAAATTGATTTATAATTTCACATTTTTGATAAGTGTCAGAATTTTACTTTCTTAAAAGATAAAAATTGATGCTAATTAAGAATTGGCGTTGGCTTTAAATCTGATCTGAGTAAAAATCTAGAAAAAAAATCATTAAGGTTTTAAAGTTTTTCCATGGGTCAGATTTTCGTCAAAAATGTATAAGTATTTATGCATTGGTCTTGAGGTCGATCTTGAGTTCGATCCCTGCCTATGTCATCTCAAGTTTTTTTCACGGGTTCTGCCTCTTGCGAGGAATTGAAAAATTCTCCAAGAGTAATTCTTGTCATGAAAAGTGCTTTCTCAAATTAACCGTTCGGATTCGGCTTAAAACTGTAGGTCCTTTCCATTCCCAACGGACTGTTTTTAGTATTTGGCGAAAAATTAAGATCTGCAAATTTGATGATAAAGCAAAAATTGATTCTACCGCATAGAATGCAAGAAAAGGGAAATTTGTGTTTTGACAGATCTCGATCAAAAATAAAATTGATTTATTTTACACATGAAAAACCTCATTGCACTTTCCCCGTTGCTTGTTGGGTATATTTTGACAGCTCATTAAAGTGACGATTTGTAGAAAAAATAAAAACAAACAAACCTAAAATGTGACGCTTGGTTTTTGACAGTTTTTTATTTGACGTAAAAAGAGCTTACTAGGCTTTTCGTTAAGGCGTATAGAGTTCTACTGAAACTTTCAGTAGAACTCTGGTTTGAACGCTTGGTTTTTCACATTACCACCTATCAGATTTCGTTTTGGATTTTCAAATATAGTGGATAACGGCCCTGAAAATATCTGAGATAAAAATAAAAACAACATGAGAGGTTGTGGCGCGCGGAGTGACTTTTGTGGAATTGTTATGTACACCAGAGAATGTATATTTCTTTTTTATTTTTTATTCTTTGTACATTGAGATAGATAATTGCAGCGTGAGGACGATGTGGGTATTATTGCGAACAATACAGTTGATATACTCTGCGCGTCAATATACCAATATTCTATATATACTCTCAGCTCTCAGAAGGACAACAAAAGAATACAAAAAAAACACCACCACCACACCATAACCGCACCAAAGAACAGCTAAAAGAACAATAAAAAGGACATAAAACAGAAGAACTTTGCTTGTAAACACCCAACATGAAAATAAATCCTCGCATTTCAAATGATGTCCTTACTCTTTGAATTTTACTGTACTGTTGATGTGCGGGTCTCTATAGGAAAGTGGTTCGGGTAAGGGAAGAAGCTATACAGTGTAATACTTTCTTTCGAGGCACAAGGATCAAAGTGATAGGAGATGGGAATGTTTACGGAAGTGGCGATGGAAGATGTAGAAGAAATGTATAGGGAAATACCAAACATCCGTTTAATGTTGTATTGAATTGAATATTGTGTGTATCCTTAAGAGTGCTCCCACGCCCACGTCCTTATGCCCACCACTTTGTCACATAAACAATAGTGAACTCATCCTGAACTCGTGGCATCGATATTTTGCACCGCTTCCGCCTCCGCCGAGCCGGGCGGTGAGTTGGCGAAAGGATATAATATTAAATGACTCATTATTGAAGTGATAGAACAACAAAACAGGGAAATCACTTGTTGGATTATGGAAGTATAGAGAATTCCAAAAGTGCAACTATCTCGAACTTTTTGAATGCCATTAATTCATTAAAAGCTGGCGAAATGATGGCGTAATTAAACAGATGTAATTGTTAATGAAAGTTTATTTTTAATCCAAAAATACGTAGTGAGGGTTATTTTTAGCTGGAATTTTTGCATATTAAAGCAGGATAAATTCGATAAACATAAAATAGAAAAAGTGGTTTACTTTCAAGGAGTATGTATCTGAGAAGTTATGAGTTGAAAAACAAATAGATTATTATCATTGAGTCTTTCAGATTCGATTTCTAAAATTATAGTTCTTATGGCTCTCAAAAAATTTCCAATAAAGCCAGAAATTTTTTACGAAAAAAGCCAGAAAATTCTGGAACTTGGATAAAATTTCCAACATTTCTAACTTATTTTATTTTTAAATTCTTAATCTTTTTCTAATTTGAACCAGAACAAAATTCTGGTTTAAAAAAAACATTTTTGGTGTAATTTCCAGGAATCATCATCAGATCTTTTTTTAGGCTTCAATCGATATAAAGTTCTAATTATTTGAAAGATGGAGAAATATTTTGATAACAAAAGCTGAGCAAAGTATAAATTAAGTAACACTTGCTTATAAAATTGTGAAAGTCATTGAGTTAATTATTTATTTTTTGTAAAAATTTACTTATATTTATTTTAGTTCAGAAAAAAAAAAGAAATTCAATTTGGCAAAATTCAGACCAAGCTGTCCTTCACATTTCCGAAAAAGTCACCTCATTTTAAATGTGAACAACATTATCTATTAGGGTAAAAGGGGGTGAATTACCCTTCACTTAGCTCATCTAGCTGTACACGAAAACATTAATTTTTCGTTGAGTTTATAGATTTGGAGAAAAAACGTCCTTAAATCTTGGGGGTAGTGCATTTAGTGAAAAATGTAATAAAACCATCTTGTAGGTGGGGCATTTTTTAACGTTTGATTATTAACTTCCAAGAATTTTGTTTTCAAAAAATAATCTGAACAACGTACTATTGTTTGGAATCTCAAATACCCTTTTTTTATGGATAATGCTTATGTTTTAACCTTGTTTGTAGTGCACTTAAGCTGGCCATACACGCCTTGGACAATGAGCTAAGGCCAAAGTCAACCATGTGTGAGGAAACTTAGGTGGATCATTTGCTTCTGTCGATCCATTTGAATTTTTAGCAGGTCAACATTTAACGAGCCTGAGCTAACGAGCCAAGGCTCGGCTCTGTCGTGTACTAGTCTATCTCATACACTAAGGAAGGAAAAAAATTGTAATGTCTTTCTCCCTGTTATATTTGTCTCTAGTCTCAGTTGTCAGTTTAAAACAGAAAATACTAAATTTAGTAAATAGTTATCATTTTCTGTCATAGCTCTCCGACTAAAAATGTCTTTATTAATTTTTTTTTTAAAACAAAATGCTTGAAATTTTTAATTTATTCTATAAAAACCTGATGAACAGTATTTTAACCTCAAATTCTCCAAGTGGCTCTGTCTCAATCGTGTGTGCCGCGCAAATTTGGTCGTGTATGACCAGCCTTAATTTTTAAAATTAACACTTTTTTGGTAAATACCGCTCTTAAACCATTATTTAAATCTTACGTGAATTGAGTTTAATTATTGCGATAAATGCAAATTTTCAAACACTACTTTGTCTTATACTGCTTCTATATTTCAGAACTTCAACTAAATTCTATTTAAAGTTAATCAATTTCTTTATTTAAATTCAACTTTAAACATACAAGGTGGGAAATGTTAAAATGGGGTTAAAATGTGTCAAAATCTTAATTTTACTTATTTTTCTCTTTTGTATCTCTATGTTCATATTCTGAAGCAATAGTTTAAAAACTTTGCAAAACAATTCTTATTATAAAAAGTTTGCTTATTCACAGTTCAACCCTAGTTTTTATAAAAGTCAAAAATTTGAGAGTAAAGCAAAACAATCATTTTGTATTCAATATTTGTACAATCAAAAACAATTTGATAAATTATCTTATAGTAGTTCGTTTATATCTCTTATAATATCAACCACTTTAAACCCTGTCTAACACCATTTTAGTTTTAATTCTCACACACGGCCTACTCTAACAACACTTACACTTTTTGTTTGTTAATTTTAACTTTTAATTTAACACAATAAAAGTGTATGATGTGCGGCTGTCCTTAAATTCAACCAAATTTCCGAACTCTTCCATAATGCATTCACCACTGTCAATTCTCCTCGCAGCAAATGTCACATGTAACGTAACGTAATGAAAAATCAGATCAAAACGGTCGACTTCGACTCAAACAGATGTAGCGGCCAAAGATATCCATTTCGTTTATTTTATAAACAAACACAAGATAAACAATAACAAATAAATGATTATGCTTCATATTCGTTTATTTTGCAATTATTTCAATAAACTTAATGCTGGAATAACATATAAAGTCATTTAATTAAAAAACGTCCTTTTTATTACAATACAAACATGAGCGGAAGACTTCATAAGCTTAAAGTCGCTTTGGCTTTGGTAACTGTTGCTTATGCTGCTTATCTACATTTGGAAGAGTGAGTATATTTTCTTAGTTTTCATGCAAAAGAAAAATAGTAATAAATCAACTGAAAATCTAGGGAAAAGGAGAAGAAGAGGAACAGAAACATAAAAGAAGCAATTAAACGTAAATATGAACTAACTCGTGCCTCAAATCGACCTGATTCCTCGTCGAGTGACGACAATGATGAATATGAACCTAGACGGAAGAAGAGCTTCCAAAGCACTCAAATTAAGATAGAACAAGAGAGCAATGATGAACTCGGAGGAATACAAGATATCGAAAACGCCAACACATCCAAAACACGTCCAGACTTTGTCGATTCTTTTGTTTCAAAATTCTCAGAATGCCAGGTAATTTTGGTGTCTCTGGCTTCTTGTCAGAAGTTCAAACTTATATTTAACTCTTTCTTTAGTTTAAAGACGCTTTCCGCATCTCACGGAACACAGCAAACCATCTCTTTCTTCGTTTTAAATCCAGCCCAGAGTACAAAAACATTTTCAAGGTAAACGAGCAAACCAGGATTCCAGCAAAACATTATATTTGGATGTTTCTCTGGTGAGTTTAAGTTCAGCTCTCAATCTCTGAGAGTAAAGAAACAGTGTATTCATAAAGTTTTCCAATTTCTAGGTTCGTTGGAAGAAAATGTTCCTACCTTGAGCTCTCGGAGATGTTCAATGTGCCACTTTGCAAATCTGTATGCGTTGTTGATACAGTTTTACAGTTTTTGAACAGCTATGCCCGAGATTTCATTCGATTCCCAGAGACTCCCTCAGAGTTGAGAGCTTCTGCTGAAAGCTTCCAACAAGTAAATGAGTTAACGTTCCCAAACATTCCGACTAATCCATCGTTTCTTCTTTCTACAGATTGCTGGATTTCCAGATGTCATCGCTTGTTTGGTCAGTACTAAAATAAAGCCAAAGGCCGACAAGGATTCGTTCGTTGCACAAGTATTTTGTGATTCCAAGGGACGTTTCTTAGACGTCTTTGTTGATTCCACAATCGACATTCATTTCACTGAGGTTCTAGAGAAGTCTCAAATGAACCAAAAACTAAAGAATATCTGCCAGGGAAAATATCACACCCTAGCCACTAACGATTACTTCGCAAGAGAATGGCTATTGACTCCAATTGACGAATTATCTTCCGATGAACACATCCGATACAATCGCAAACACGCAAAAACAATGAATGTGGTTTCGGATTCCTTAGAATTGCTGACACAACGTTTCCCACAGCTCACCAATATGCATTTATTTAGTTCTTACAAAATCAAAAGAGTCTTTATCGCTTGTTGTGTGTTGCAAAATATTTGCCTCGAGAGTGAGGATTTCTTCGATACAGAAGAGGATCCATTGCTGGTCAAGTACGAGGAAGATATACTAGTTCAAATCAAAGAGAAGCCAATCGATGGTAAGGCACATCTTCAAAAAATTGGTGAATTGAAGAGGAAACAAATTTTGAAGAAACTTATTGACTGAAGAACTTTATTTTAACGCTTAATTTTTTATTTATCAATTCCTGAGTTACTTTGAAGTTAATTGGATTGAATTTTTAAGTTTTATGAGAGAATAAATATTTATTTTTATGTATGTATAACTATGTTGTTGTTATCTTTTCTTTGTTATGGCATAAATGTTGACTTGAAAAGTAGACAAAAACGGTTCTTACGGATATTTGAGTTCATTCTTAAAGCAATCAAGTGGAACTATGTACACATTGTACACCTCAAGCATTGCCATGTGCAGGCAACAGTGTAATGTAAAATGAAAAGAAAAAGGAATACAGTCGTCTTAACCACTGCACAAAAGATTTATACCCCTATTACCATTGGCGAATCGAATGAATAAACGGTCAGTGTGAGAAATTTGTATTTACAGTTGGCGAATTGAGAACCGTTGATTCGACTTAAATGTCATAAATTTTTCGAAGATCAATTGTCGTTATCGAATGTTGATTGAACGTCCTCGTGTTATTTTTTGTCGAACGTTCATATTGTGTGAGAAAAGGTCGAAGCTTATGTAAAATAAATGTCGGAAAATAAAACAATGTAAGTACATATGTATGCATATTTCATTTCTTTTATAACATAACATGAACCAATGCATTTTTATTCAACTGCAAGAGAACTAATAAAAATCAGTTCGAAAAACTAGTCGAACTGATGGAATCGAACCCGAATCTAGCAAGAGGTGTTGGAGAGTTTGGTTCTTCCAAAAAAAAAAACAAAAGGAATATTGGGACGAATTTGCTACAACCCTCAACTCACTTGTGCCACCTACTCGCGATGGAAAAGAATGGCACAAGGTAATGTGAATTTGATTTGGCCTGATTATAAGCTTAAAATCAAAAGAAAACTTGCGATGAATAAAGCCGAAGTGATGGCCACTGGTGGGGGTAAATACTCTCAAGTTTCCTTAGCTCCTTTGGAACAAGCTGTTGCTGAACTGCTTGGACTTGAGCAAGCTGTAAGGCCAGAAGGTATGTGCTTTGGTTCATCTAGCTAAATTTTAGAGGACTTATTAATCGGCTTACAAGACATTGAAGTGCTCAATGAAAAAGGCTCTTGTGAAGCGGATAAAGACAGCGAAATCGACTCTTAAGAACGCCAATAGTCCTTTCTATTATATTTCTGCCTTTGGCGTGTTGCTTATTGAATAAAGACTGCCTTGAAAGGAGTGAGCAAAAAAGACGATAGTGGGTAACCGGCGGCGCGCGTCTCCAAAAATTAAAACAAAATTATTGAACGACAAAATAAAAATATACATAAATACTACCAAGTAACATTGAACGTTCTCCTCTTTGATACCACGTTTCAATAACTGACTTAAGATTACTGCAGTTCCTCGAATATTCTTGCGCAGTCGAAGCATTCTTACTTTTTGTCTGTAATTTTCGTTTTCTCTAAAAAAACAAATCTACATACATATGTACATATGTATGTATGTTGCTTATCATTTTGGTTTATTTTGTAATTTTATTAAATATGAAAATTATTATCAATTAATGAACACAACAGTTTTTTTTTTTTTGAAATTTCATGAGTTGAGTTTATTTATGTCTGTTATTTTTGTTTTGTATGGTAGAAAGATTTTTGCCTGGAACAGAATGGAAACACAAATCTTCATAGTCCAAACAAAGGAAAATTGTCCAAAAAGTTTAAACTTGAGATTCGAACGAATATAGTTACATATGTAGTTCGATATAAGCAAACTATTCATTCGAATGAACATTGTGTATTTTGACTTTCTTACGAAACGAACTCATTTTTGACTATACTCTGTCCAACAAAAATAGTCAGTACAGAGAAGATAGGACGTTTACCTCTCACTCTGACTGAAGTGAAATCTCGTTAAGCTGTGAGAGAGAGCAAATATTACAGGGTTTCCGTAGTGCCCATTATAAATTTCGAAAAAGCTCTGATAAATATTAGAAGGGATACCAACTTTTGATTTTAAATTGAAAGTTAAAAATAAATGCCGTTTAAGAAAATTTATAAATTATGTACATAATCCCGAATTCAAAAACCCCTTTGTGAAAACTAAGAGTAACATAAATTCAATTATGAAAAAATAATGAAAATTTTCGATTCTGTATCACACAATATTCACAAATACACAATTTATAAACAACACAGCACAGATTTATAATAAAATAAAAGCAGTTCTTTTTTTGGCACTGATTATAAAACACCATATAAATAAACACTTTTTCAAAGAATATTTTTTTTATGAACAAAATCACTATTTTTCACCATCTATAATTACACCATGTATTATAAATAATTTTCGCTTAAACTCAACCCTTTGCTTCCTAGTGGTTTCGCAATTAAACCAAATACTCTATATTTTTTCTTTATATTCCTACTGGTTTTTTTTTTTAATTTTTAGTGAATATTATTTTTTTTTATTTAAATGCATTATTCATTATACACATTCTATATAAATTTTAAGTTTTTATACAAATATTTGAAAAAGTTGACATCTCCGGGAACAAAGGGTTAATTTACGAAGAATAATAAATAAACTTCACTTACCGAAAAACAGCAAGCGACAACACCATTCCCATATTTGTTCTCAAAAGCTTTTAAAAAAGCACACATTCTGAAAGCTCCCAAACAAAATCCAAAGAAAAATCCACCATGATTTGCATTAACGTGGAAAAGGTAACTCTAATAACAATCTGCTTATTTTCAATACATACGAAGAGGGTTGTTTGTGAACACATTATTTATCAGTGTCAGTGTGGCTTTGGCTGCGCATGGTAAAGGTTGTGGGGATGTACGCTCGTCGAAGCGTAATTACAACAACAATTTATGTGTAAGTCAGTGGTTGAATTTTCTTTTTCAGTAGGTAAAAAGGGAATAAAACCACTGACTGGCACCATTTGCAAGAAAAAAGCTCTCCCATAAGACGTGTACTGACTATTTTTGTTGGACAGAGTATAATTTCAAAAAAAGGTGATAAAGTTGTTTAAAAAACACATTTTATTTGATTTAGGTGTCTCCGCATATCCCCTAGAACCGTGGGTAATGAAATTATATCGTTCTATAGGATACAGGATTTTTCAACAGGGACGCTATAAAAGTAGAGCCACAGAGATAGCAAACGACGCCATATTTCTTTCCACTCTTTTGACATTTCTCTTCAGTAAGGTTTGCCATTTCATGACTGAAAGATATACGAGCCAACAACGAGTCAAAATTATTAAAATTTACTACCGAAATTCGGAGTCAGTGGCCTCAACGTTAAAAGCGCTACGTTCAATTTATGGTCATCATAATCGTCCTAGCAGATCAACAATTGAGCGTCTAGTGGAAACATTTGAATCCAAAGGCACAGTACAAAATGTTCCCGTGCCAGTGAGACAAAGAAGTGCCCGTTGTGTCGAGAATATTGCTGCCGCTGAGGCTTCAGGTTCAGTTGCAGAAAGCACAAATGTGTCTCTCACACGTCGTTGCCAAGCGTTGGGCATGTCTGTGACGTCGTTGTGGTGAATTTTGCGAAAAGATCTTGGTCTACATCCTTGAAATTGCAGCAGTATCGGCCGATTTATGCTTGAAAATATCTTTTTTAGTGGCATAGTGAAAATGTGTGACGTACAATTACAAGCAACGTGTTGTGATTCAATTTTTAGTGAAATCTGGCGAAAAACCCTGGGAAATCCTTCGAAAATTGCAGGTTGTCTATGGAGACGATAGCATGTCAAAAACGCGTGTGTTTGAATGGGCGAAGCGGTTCAAGGAAGGGCGTGAATCGGTGGAAGGCGATCCACGTGAAGGAGCTCCCGTCACCTCTCGTACCGACGCGAATGTTGATCGTTTGCGCATGTTGATCACGTCTGACCGTCGCCTAGGCATTCGTGCATTGTCTTACGAGTTAAACATCAACAAAGAAACGGTTGAAACTTCGGAGGACTACCAAGGGTGCTTCCAATCAAGGGAGAAAAGTTGGAGTCTTTGTGTAGAGTTAAAGGGAGATTATTGTGAAGGTCGATAGCAAAATTTTCCTAAAACTTCATTTTCCTGTTTTTTATTGACAAATTCCCGGAACTTAATTGCCACACCTCGTATAATGGTATCGAACGTACTTTCACAGGAATAAAGAATTTCATTGATATATAAAACCGTTTTTGTTTTATTTAAAAAAACTTTTGAAGCGCTCTTATTGAAAAACCCGATATATAAATGTATATAATGTACATAATATACTCTGCAAATTAATTATGACTGAAATTGACTGGTTAGTGCAGTTATGTTGATGATTGCTCCCTCAGATTTGGTAAAGACTATAAGCTTGTTGTCATTGCAACCCAACTGCTTTTTTCAGTTAATTTTCGATACATTTTCATAAAAGTTACATGTTTTGTTAATCTACGCGACATGACATTCAAAAAAAGTTTTCGAAAATAAATAAAGTTTCAATTAATTCGGTGGACTTTCGAATAGTTCTAGTTTCAGAATACAATTTTATCGAATCTGAATAACTTTCTATTGAATGCGAGTCCAAAAATAAGCCAGAGTATGAATCTTCTGGGATTGTTCCTGTGATTTAAAGAAAATATTCCACATACGACACAGAACTCTATCAAACAGCTGAAGGAAAAAAATTGAAGCATATATTTTCTACTGAAAATAAATTCTAGATTTCTTATATCCATCATCTACTGTAGTTTTACTCAATACAGGTTTAAATATGAGTTCGCATGTGGTAAAAGCATCTTCTTTGTTTTGAAAGGTTTTAGTGAAAAGATTTGTACCTAAACTTTTGCCATATATCCCTTTAATCCAATAAAATTCAAAATTATCTAAAGTCAAAATGCCCAAAAGAGAATGTATTTGCTATTGCTAGTCTCTGTCTTAATTTTAAAGCTTTTATCGATAAATTTAAGAGCAAATGATATACTCGCATATAACTTACGCCCAATTAGTATGTCAAATGGCAACTATTTTCTCTTCAAGACGAAAGATGTACTATACTTATGTTTATGTAATATTTATAAAATTATGTTAATCGTCCTTTAAAAAACTATACAAAAAGGTTTTCATGGGTAAAAATGGACTTGCGCAATAATTCTATGAGATTACTGGCATTTTCAAATTTATTCAATGAAATTGTAATAAAGAAGCTTTTATTTTATAGAAACACAAAGTCGCACAAAGATAATGGGTGGTGATTTGGTGTTGTGTGCGGTGATGAGTCTTTATATGGCCATAACACCTATCTAACTATTAAATTGCTGTCACTTTTGTGTATGTATAAACCTACAGGGTTAAAGGATGCAAATTGTTTACTTCTAAGTAAAATGGCGTAACTTTAGGTGTAAAATCAATACAGAGAAGTCTATTTTTGTAGATGTACGTTAATTAAGTTAATTGGCAAGGGTTAAAAAATAGATACAGTCATTGTGTGTTCCTTTCTTTTGTTTTAAAATAAGCTTTTGGTAGTATATAGCATCCTAAGCAGTGTTCAAAGATGTATGTAAAGGTCTCAGAAAATATGAAATTCTTTTAAGCTATGATGTCTTAATAAATTAAATAAACTTGGGTTAAAAAAAACATTCATAATTCAATAACGGCTTGGCCGACTTTAATAATCTCTCTTGTTAGATAGGATTTTTTGTTTTAGCTGCATGTGAAGTTTTGATGTTGTTTACGGTTTAAAAGATAAGAATGCTAAATTGTGTTGACATCTTTGATCAGTAGGGTTTGATAACTCAATATGCCTCTTTTAACGTCAGAACGATGTAGTTCCTCCATTTAAAAGGATTAAGGGCCCAAGCTCATTCATAGTTAAATGGCATCGATAATTAATCGGCTTATGCCAGCAACTTTTGGGAGCTAAAATTAAAGCCACCATTTACATTGCAGCCATACGATCAGATGTATCAGAAAAAGGGATTGAACAATTTGACTGATTGAATACACTATATAACTTGTAGCAGTGGCATAAATATGCCTGAAATCATATTTAAAAAATAAAGAACATGAAATTTAAACAATACAAATTCATTACAACAATGATTCTGCCTTGTATTATTGTTTAAAGTTATGAACCTCTTAAAAAGCTATTTTTTAAAATGATATCAATATACATAACAGTTTTTAAAGAACCTTTTAAGTCATAAACATTCTTATTTTATTATATTCTTATTTTATTCTGGCTAGAAACAACAGCACAACAATGACACACTTGGCGTATACGTACTTTTATTTTTTCATTTATATTTAATAATAGTGCCCTCTTTTATTTATTTAGGGAAGTTAGTAACTTTTTTGATTGCATTTTTACTAACATGATAAGTAGAACAAAATATTGTATTAGGACAGATAGCTGATAGTTCTTTAACAAAAAGTCCGAAGCTCCGCAGTAGATATTGTTATGTGTGGTCACTGTTAACTTTTTATTTCTTTATAATATAATGTAAAATGTCCGAAGCTCCGGGTACCTTCGATACCGATCATTCGTAAAGTTTAAATTTTAGATCGTTTTTGAATAGCGTTAGGATATTGTTTATATTTTTTACAACCATTCATTTGTGACGTTTAGTTCAAAATAGGATCAAATTTATCTTTGCTGCCTTGCTTTAAAGGGGATTATTAAAAACACTCATTTGGCTAAAATTAGTCTAAAATTCAACCAATTTCCCTGAAAATAGGTTTTTTTCTTTGTTTAAGTCATGTTCGTTTTTTTTTTTTACAAAATGAATAAATATTATAGAAATCAATTATTTTATACATCCTCTCTCCATTTTAAGGTTATATGTATTTTCACTAATGTTTACATCACACTGGGATCAAAATTCAACCTTCCTAGAAAATTTGACCAAGATTAAAACGAAATTCTTACAATGATTTGATTTAACTTTAATTACAAACAACTATGTATATTAACTATGGTTGTATAGGTTTTCCAGAGAACACAATGAATTTGTATTGTAGTCATTGCCATGACTATACTTCCGGCTCAATCCACTATCCTTTTCATAAAATTATCCATCAGTGATTGGGAAATTTTTGGCTGTATGTTCTCGATAGCTTAACGAATTCCATCTTTAAGGTATTGAATCGATTGTGAAGCATTTTTATCGACTTCAATTTTCACTTTCTTTTCCTTCAAAAAATAAAAGTATAAATGTTTTAATTCACAAGGTTTTAGTGTACAATTATCAACTCTTCGAGAAATATAACACGGTTAGGAACCTTTGCTTGCACTTAAAAAACAATTTTTACAATAAGCCCTTTAAGAGCCGTTTATAAGCCGGTTTTAAGCCGGTTAAAGCAGTTAATAAGCAGGTTAAGATCCGTTGATAAATATTGCCAGCCAAGGACAGCCAACCTAGAAGACCAGAACTAGAAAGGAAAAGCCTGCAGTTGAAGAAGACCTACCATGGAAGGAAATATCTGAAGAACCACATTTTTAACAATCTAGGATACTATCGATGCCAAAGTAAGGAGATTAATATACGTTAATATTATTTAAAGATGTATGAAATTAAATTTGAAATAAAAGTCATAATGAAAAAACGACCTTTATACTTAAGTTATCTGTACCTTCTTTAGTTAGATCCAAGATCCGACGAGCATACCTCAGCCTTTGAACCCAATGTACATCTCAAATTCAAATGTGAATTTTAACATTTTTAACGTATTTTTGAAGCACGAATCTTTTCATTTTTATTGTGAAATGTTGAAAAATAACAGCTTTAAAAATAAAAGCTTCGCTTAAATAGCGGGCTATTAAAAATTAAACTTCTTTTTTGGAAAACCCTATAGGTGCTACAAATAATGTCCGAATTTAGAACATCATTGGACGGTATGCAGAAACCAACATTTTTTTTTGACTTCTGAAACGATTAAGCTTTCAACTGTCAGTTGACTGTTTTTTAATAGTGTATTTATTAACTTCCCATAGGAAGTTATTGTAATGGGTCCGATTTGTCAAAATGAAAATTTTGACATTTCTCGACGTTTCAAGGTCCCTAGAGTCGAAATAAAAGATTTTTAGAAAGATGTCTGTGCGTGCGTGTGTACGTACGTTCGTACGTCCGTACGTCTGTACGTTCGCGACGTTTTTTTCGTCTTCCATAGCTCAAGAACCAGAAGAGATATCGACTTCAAATAAATTTTGTTATACAGATAATAAGGCAGAAAGATGCAGAAAGGGCTCTCAAGAAAATTGCGTGGGTGTTTTTTTTACCATAGCAGTTTAAAAAAAGGTGAACATTTTGGTTAATCCTAAATATCTCATGAACCAATGACGTTAGAGACTTGAATTAAATTTTATATTATATATTGTAACGTAATACAAAACAAGTATATTTTTGGAAAAAAATCCAATAAACGGTTTTTTTCAAAGTTGGGAAAAATTGAATTTCGACTCAAATATCTTTTCAAAAACTTGAGACTAAGGCTTCAAACTTATTTTATCTTATAAGAAATATTGTTTTCAACATTCGATACAATTTTGAGAAAAATCGAATTGACAGTTTTTTTTACAAAAAATTAAAACCTAAAGAAATATTGTTTTCAACATTCGATACAATTTTGAGAAAAATCGAATTGACAGTTTTTTTTACAAAAAATAAAAACCTAAAAAAAAAAATTAATAAAATTTGATAAAAATTGATTTTCGACTCAAATATCTTTTCAAAACTTTGAGATATTGGCTTTAAACTACTTTAATCTTTCAAGAAATATTGTTTTAATATTCAGTAAAATTTTGAAAAAATCGAATTGACAGTTTTTTTACAAAAAATTAAAAACCGAAAAAAAAAATATTAACAAAAGTTGGTAAAAATCGATTTTCGACTCAAATATCTTTTAAAAAATTTGAGATAATGGCTTTTAACTAATTTTAACTTATAAGAAATATTGTTTTCAACATTAGGACAAATTTTGAGAAAAATCGAATAAATAGTTTTTTTCACAAAAAATAAAAACCTAAAAAAAAACGATAGTAAAATTTGGTAAAAATTTACTTTTGACTCAAATAGCTTTTCAAAAATAAAAAATATTGGCTTAAAACTTATTTTATTTCACAGAAAATATTGTTTTCGGTATTCAGTAATTTTTTTTATAAAAATCCAACAGTCCGTTTTTTCATAAAAAAATAAAATCTACAAAAAATAGTTCGCAAATTTGGTAAAAATTGATACATATAGCCAAACTTTTAAGCAAGACAAATTGACAGAAGGGGTGGGAAGTTATCAGTGTGGGTCGCATCCCAGCCTCTTTTTAAGTTTGTAAATTAAATTTTTCTTCAGAACCTTAAAAATTCTATAAGTACTTTTTTCAATTTTTTAACTTGATAATTTTTGACAAAGATTCATAAAATAATTAAAAAAAAAAACTGAAAAATAATAACTCCAAGGCTCTTCGATAATCATTTAGACACCTGTTAGACTCATTTTCTTAAACAAGAAACAAAACGCAAACGGTCACCCCAACAAACTTGCTCCACCTAAAATACAGCAAAAAAAACAGCTACTTCTTGTTTATGTTTCCAAAACAAGAAAAAAAGCTCATTTTTGTTAAAGCTTTTGCTTATAACTATAACTAAAATTTATAGCAGAATTTTTTTATAAATGGGAATTTTCGCAACGTTACATAGAGCCTACATAAATTCTTATGCACTGTATAACTATTCATCTGTTTAGCGAATTCTATTAAATAAGACTGTTAGTTTGTAAATTTAATTTTTTTTCAGAACCTTAAAAATTCTATGAGTACTTTTTTCAATTTTTTAACTTGATAATTTTTGACAAAGATTCATAAGATAATTTAAGAATACTGAATAATAATGACTCCCAGGCTCTTCGATAATCATTAAGACACCTGTTAGACTCATTTTGTCAAACAAGAAACAAAAAGCAAACTGTCACCCCAACAAACTTGCTCCACCCAAAATACAGCAAAAACGACATCTACTTCTTGTTTATGTTTCCAAAACAAGAAAAAAAGCTCATTTTTGTTAAAGCTTTTGCTTATACCATATGATTGAAGAGAGTACTCATGCTCATCTCAGTGTCAGTACTCACAGAACTCACACCCACCCTAAAAAGTCACTTGTTTTGTTCGTTGTTTTGTTCTCAAAATCTCAATCTCAATATTTCGATATGTTTTGATGATAAATTTCTCTTAAACGATAAAAAGTTTGTTGCACATTTTCTTCATATAGAGTTATTATATTATATACCTATCTAGAGAAACATTAGGTAAGTTTTTAAGTTAAATTCGCATAACTCTCATCATAATATTTCTCTCTTTTCTATCAGAGTCGTCAGAGTCACTGTTGCTGTTGTTGTAGTAGTTGTTGTTGTTGTTGTTGTTCGGTTTGGGTTAGTTCGATTAAAAGCCAATGGCAAATGTTGGAACACACTCAGTTTTAAAGAGACACCTTCATCGTCGTCATCGTCTTCGTTTTCGTCGTTGTCGTCGGATGAATCCACCAAAAAGTAAAAAAAAACAAAAAATAAAGAAACAAAACAAAATAAATAAAGATACAAATTTTGAGCAAAAAGATAGTTTTTCTTAATTGTACCTCCGCCGGAATTGTTTTATGTTTTATAATCAACGTAATTAAGTTACAATCGATCAAAAAAGCCATCAATATGTAAATAAACAAAAATTCACACACGATATTGAATAAATTATGACAAAAATAAAATAGACTTTCAAAAAGGAATTGATATAGAAAGTTAATTAAAAAATAATACATATTTTTTTTTTAAAAAGATATTTTTTTAAAAAAAGCAACACATTTTCGTTGCTTCTGCTTCTGATTTGCTTTGCTTTGAGTTGCGTTGTTGCTTTTAAGTGAGGTGAGGTTAACTTTTGCCAAATCGATAGCCAGCTACAACGGTACTAATAGCTATACGTACCAATAGATACTTAGATACTTTGTGAATGAAAACTCCTTTGATGCACGCAACAACAACAAATAAAACCCGTTGCACAATACCGTTTGCCATTTGTCGTTTGTCGGTCAAAATCAACATTGTTTAATTATTATTTTTAGATTTAATTTTAGTTAAAAATTGATGCAAAAATGTAAAAACCAAAACAAAATATAAATAAAAAAAAAGCAGAGAAAGCTTCCGACAGAGCTAAAGAAAAAAAGATACTCGCGTATCTTTAAGAGGATTGTGTTTTGTGTTTGTTTGTATTTTTATTTGTTCATCTGTTCGTCGTCGTTTTGTACCATAAATTGGCATTCTCTTGAAAAAGTATCTGTTGGATTAGGTTGAGTGGTATAAGATTTGGATTGGACTGACTCATAGGTCCAAGGAAGAGCAAGTGTTGAGAGTTCGTTCTTCCCAGTCCCAGCCTTTTAGTTGTTTTGTCTTTTCCATTTTAAACACACCGACCTGTGAATTGTAAAAGAAATAAAAAGTATCTATCGAATATCAAAAGTATCTATAATACCTACCCATCGAATCGCCTCGCCATTTGTCTATTTAATCGCTATCCGGTGTTACGGAACTACGGTGCGTTGGCTTTGTTCAATTCGATTCTATTCGATTCTTTATTTATTTGTGCGGGTTTTGATGTGCGTGAGTGATCAAGCCTGTCCAACCGGCACAATAAAAACAGGAACAGGCCCTTTTGTGTTGAGCATACTCTACGTTGACGGCGGCGGCGGGCGTCGACTCTAATTTTAATATTCATTAGTGCACTCACACTCACTGAATGCGCAGAGAGGTGTTTATTCATTCATAATTCGATCGTTGCTAGGTATACTCCATCCCTGCATTCCTTCCCTACATCATTATCTAACAGGTGAAAGAATCGCTCTTTGTGTGATGTGATGTGATGTGATGTGATGTGACTATGCGTATGCATCCTCCTTCGGTTACGTCATTATAAGGATTTACTTGGTTAAGTTGACAAGTAGGATCCTTATAAACAGCATCTCTAGAGCAGAGTTATCCTCCACATACATAAAATATAAGAGAAAAGAAGACGACGAACGCTAGTGTCCTCTTGTAGACGACGACGACACTACAGAGCATTACAGCGAAATATATAAAGGACAAAAGGACATTCAACAATTATTATTATCATCATCGTCATCGTCATAATCACAAACCTCCTCGTGCTCCTCGTGTAGGAGGCTGGAGGACTAAGCAAATATCAAAAATCATCTTTCTCTGCGCACAAGAGGCTGCTGGGAAAGAAGAGAAGGACTTTCGGCGGCGTTGGCAGTAGTTTGGCAGCAGAAGAGGAATAGGAAGTGAGGATAAGAAGAACAAGGAGAAAAAGAAGAAGCAGAAGAGCCAGGATGTGATGTAAGTACACAGAATATGTAGTTAGTGGGTAGGGTACCTTACCTATACCGTTGTTTTTTTTTTTGTTGTTTTTATTCTTTTTTCAAAACGAAAATGATGTTTGCACACACAAGATTATTATGTCGACGTATCCGTTCCGTATCCGTATCCGCATCCTGCAGGTCGTTTCTTTCTATATTTTGGTTGGTCTTGGTCCCTGTTCAGTATCTATACAACCAAAAGATACAAACAGCAATCAGAAGATGGTTTGTTGTTTTTGAAGTTGGCTTTTGCTGTTTAGTGTTTTGGCTTATTTATTTATTTTTCTTCTTTTTTCTTATTTTTTGTTTGTTTGTTTTGTTTTTTGAATTATTTTTTTTTGTTTTTTGAGAAAAGAAGAAGAAATTATGTGTATAAAGAGATAAAGATACAGATAGAGCACCAGCATCATGCGAGTGTACTTCATTTCTTTCTTTTTCGGCTTTTGTTGTTGGTTCTTGTATATTTTCTTCTCTTACATCATAAAATGGTCATAAAAGAGCTTTTATTTATTGTAATAAATTTCTCAAAACAAAAAATAAACACAACACAAAACGACACACACGCATCGTACCGCACAGCACAGCACAGCATCGCACAAGCCCAAAAGACAGCATATTTTTAGCTTTATGTACTCATCGAAGAGAAAAAAAGGTTTTATTTATGGTACATACCAACCTATTTATGTATTTTTCTTGTATTTTTAACCTCTATTAAGTAGGTGTAATTTTTTCGGAAAATTTGAAAATGATTTTCACAATTTAAAATATGATCAGATTAATGGCAAGAAAATAATATGTACTAAGTTGCTTGACTATAAACTGTTCTATTTGTCAGCTTAAATTTTGGTTCGTTGATATTAAATGGATGTGAATATAACAATTTTAAAATATATCATCTGAAACCGAAATCGACATTGACTTATTTACATTACTCGAATATCGTCGTATTGTTTCTTTCTTTACCCCTTTTTATCGTTATTTTATTGGACTATGCTCTAGTGACACAGCCAGTTGTATTCCTCACCGTAATAATCGCGTTTAAATTAAGTACAGAGATTCGTTCCTTAGCCGTACTACGCGAATGTGGAATGCTTTACTCCACACTAATGAAATCCGACTTTACAAAGAAACAAACTCTACTTATTTACTTAAGATGGAGCTACAGTCCGGGCGGACGTGGGCCTCAACCAACATGCGTCTCCAGCCCGCTCGGTCCCTAGCTAGCTGTCTCCAGTTTCCGGATTCGAAGACCTTCCGGGCTGGAGCGTTGATGTCCATTCGCTCTACATGACCAAGCCATCTAAGTCATTGGACTTTAATTCTGTTAACCAGGTCAGTGTCGCTGTACAGTTCGCCGTTATATCTTCTCCTCCATTCTCCATCTATGCAGACGGGACCAAAAATCACCCGAAGAATTTTTCTCTCAAAGCATCCTAAGACGCTCTCATCTTTCTTTGACAGGGTCCAGGCCTCAGCGCCATAATGGCTGAAACACAAACACGCTTCAGCTTCGACTTCGCCTGACGTTTACGAGTTCAGCCATAGGAATTCAATGCATGGTATCACAATGAAGCACAATGACCTCAGTTTCGTTTGACAATCGTAAGGAAAAGAACGTAATGTTACGTAATGTGACTCCAAACGGAAGCTCTAGTTCAATTATCTGAACATTTGCTTTGTTTGACAGCTCAACAGCTGTAAAAAATGTCAACAAACAAAATATTTGCTCTTTGGAGGGATGAAATAATAGAAATGTCATTCAAAGCAACCTCGAAGCAGGCCCACCGTAACGCAGACAAAGCCGAAGCTGAAGCGTGTTTGTGATTCAGCCATTACGAGTTCAGCCATAGGAATTCAATGCATGCTATCACAATGAAGCTTTGACCTCACGTTTCGTTTGACAATCGTAAGGAAAAGAACGTAATGTTACGAAATGTGACTCCAAACGGAAGCTCTAGTTCAAATTTGTTGAACATTTGCTTTGTCTGACAGCTCCACAGCTGTAAAAAATGTCAACAAACAAAATATTTGCTCTTTGGAGGGATGAAATAATAGAAATGTTATTCAAAGCAACCTCGAAGCAGGCCCACCGTAACGCAGACGAAGCCGAAGCTGAAGCGTGTTTGTGTTTCAGCCATAAATGAGAACCCGGGATGATGAGTGTCTTATAGATGGTGAACAAACTCATGCCCAATATATTTGCATTCTTTTTTTTAATATCTTTACCTAAATTTTACCATATTTTTATATTTGGAAGAAACACAAGAAAATTTTAAGTTAAAATGTAACCCACCACCAATACCACTAGTAGTACTGTATCCAGGAACTTAATCAACTTTTAGTATTCGGTATGTGTATCATAGAAAATTACATCACTCGAATACCGCTAAAATGTTTCCTGCCTTTCGTCTTTTAAACGATATTTAAACATATAATGTTCTGTCGAATTTTTCAGTCGCCATCCCCCTCTTAAACAATTCAACCGTGATACTCTTACATCCAGGAATGTTAAACAGTTTACCCGGAGTTTACGGAGTACTGTCAAGTATATAGAGATTCTTTTTTCTGACCGAACATCGAGAATGTGAAATGCTTTAGATTTAGACAGATTTTGTATTAGAATATTATAAATACATTTTACATAATATACAAAAAATC
This sequence comes from Eupeodes luniger, assembly GCA_951509635.1. Lineage (NCBI taxonomy): Eukaryota > Metazoa > Arthropoda > Insecta > Diptera > Syrphidae > Eupeodes > Eupeodes luniger. The sequence continues at coordinate 126,918,952 of OX608075.1, read as the reverse complement.
ATTATGCCATGGCATTTGCCCTTTGCCAGATTTTTTTTTTCCTTCTTAATTTGATTTTCAAAACTTTAAGGCCAATGTGTACCAGTATCGCTCCTCTTTAATACTTCTCTATTATTTTAGAGGTTGTACTGTGTTTAAACTTAACATAGGTTAAAGGTATTAATGACCCCTTGAGTGCATGGTTTATTACACGAATAAATTATTAATAATAAACTGTGCAAAATTTGTAAATACTTAGTGAAATGTAAAAACCATTTTGTAATGTTAAAAAGATGAATTTTCTAGTTTTTTACGATTTTAATATCTTTAATATCTTTTTTTATCATTCAACACTTACCTTAACTTAAAAAACTTAGAGTAATTCGCTTAATCTATGTAACTTCAGAGCTCCTGAAATTTCAAATTATAAAATCCTTTTTCCAGATTTAAGTTTATTGTTTGTTTTCAACGAACTGTCATTCGACCCCATTTCATCTGTCAAATAATAAAACGCTATTTGAAATTTTTAAACGAAATTTGTGTTATCGTTGTCAGCAATGGAAATTTTTGAGAAAGTTTGAACATGCTTCAGATTTGAGATCTATTGCGTATGATTGAAATTGACAATATTGGTATTATAATGGCAAACATTATTGTTCGTTATTAAATATTTAGTCAATGACTAATTTTTTGTTGATAAAATATTTTTGAGCATCGGGAGACCCAAAATGAAGCTCAAGGTAATACTTTGGAGCAATCAAAAATTCTATCAAAATTATGCGATCCTGGAACTCAAACAATTTGTCAGGGCATTTGTGCTTGGACAAAAAAGTTTTTAATTCCATTATAAACATAAACGTTTAAATCTTCGATATATCTAAGAATTAAAAAAAAGCCTTTAACTTGTTATCAATAACAAGTTAAAAAGAACAAAAAGACAGTAATCCATTCCGAACATACTAAAATTTGCAGCCGTCTTAAGATTCCTTCCAATATACATTTCCACAAATACTACTCCTTCCAATATTTTGTTGAAGATTGGTCATAATATCAAACATGAAGAGTTACAACTTTTCCTGCGAAGCAGATTGATATTTGAAGAGATTCAAGCAGTTGATATCTATGATTCTTTTGTTTCAAGAACTTTCGTTTTAGAGTTTTTATGTTTCATAGACGACACCGCAACTTCTCGTTGTAAGTCTATTCCCATTTTTAACTCATTTGCATCGAATTTTGGCAATTTAAGGCCAAAATCTATGCCCGATGGATCGAAACAGAATCTCTGAGCCGGTGAAGTTTATAAGATCCATTACCAGTGGCCATAATTTCTACTATATTTTGAGCCTTTTTTGTTTTGCACTTGGTGAACTCGGCTTTAACAATCTGGCGAACAGATTTGTATTGCCAACAATTTTAAACCTCCTTAAAATCTAATCCTCAGTTTTTAACCTAAATTAATGCAATCTACTGTTAGTTGTCTTTTGGAAAATTATTTATGAAATTAAAACTTCAAACCTCAATAAATACTATTGACAATAGATTTTTGTTTGTTATTCATAATGAATCAAACATTTATCAATTGGGATTCTCAATACCGATTTGATGGTCAATAAATTGATCTTTAACAACACTGATAATATTTTAGTGGTTTCCAAGTGAACAAAAATTAGAATTTTGGGATAGCTAGTAAATTTCTAATTATTTAGAAGATTTGCTAAATAATAAAACATTTAGATTTTAATTCTTATTTGAACTATAAAACCTTAAGCCTGAAGTTTGATCCAAATCACTTCCAGGGCTGTAAATTAAGGTTTAATTAGACCGATATACAAAAATATGACTCTCATTTATTAGTTTTTTTCTATAATCATAAACGTCTTATTAAAATTTCACGTTAAATCTTTTTAACTAATTCAAATATTAATCAAGTATGTCGGTAGTTAAAAGTGAAATTTTTCCAGTCTAGAGTAAAGAACAAACATTTCTAAATATTAAAATAAAGAAAATAAAATAAAATTTGTGCCAGATTATATTATGAGGTCTAGACGCAATTAATGAATCATATGCCTGTCAGTCTTCCATGTGTCACACTAATGACTTATAATTCATCATTAAGTTAAAAATGTCTGTCATGTGGACCTCAAATTCCTCTTGTTTTTTATTTATTTTAGTTGTTTTTTGTTTTTTCGTTATGATAACAAATCATGAATAACTTAACTTAATTACTACGTATTTTTGAAGAAAATTTTAATTTGGAAAATCAAAATTAATTTAAATTTTTTTTTTGTCGGTAGCGTGAAAAAGTATTAAAAATAATAAACTTATTTGTATACACGTAATGCTCAGCACTTTTGTGTGATTTTTTGAAATAGTTCTTTGATTAAAATTCATAAAAGATTTTAAAAAATTTACCGAACAGAAATGTATTTTATTTTTCGTTTTTCATACAAAATCTAAATTCGGTAAAAAAACACACACAATTTGAATTTTAATTATTTTTTTCTGTTTCAACTTTGTATTTTAAAACAACAGTCCCAAAAACATTACAAAACAGTTCACTAAAACACATAGGGGCATATTCATAGATGCTTGCTAAACTCTTGCTAAGTTGTTGCTAAGCAAGTCCAGAGTTTAGGCTATTTATAAATAAATTTAAACCTAAGTTTAGAGCTAAAACTGTGGTTTAACTATCGGGTGATTTTTTAAGAGCTTGAGAACTTAAAAAAAAAAAAACGCATAAAATTTGCAAAATCTCATCGATTCTTTATTTGAAACGTTAGATTGGTCCATGACATTTACTTTTTGAAGATAATTTCATTTAAATGTTGACCGCGGCTGCGTCTTAGGTGGTCCATTCGGAAAGTCCAATTTTGGGTAACTTTTTCGAGCATTTCGGCCGGAATAGCCCGAATTTCTTCGGAAATGTTGTCTTCCAAAGCTGGAATAGTTGCTGGCTTATTTGTGTAGACTTTAGACTTGACGTAGCCCCACAAAAAATAGTCTAAAGGCGTCAAATCGCATGATCTTGGTGGCCAACTTACCGGTCCATTCCTTGAGATGAATTGTTCTCCGAAGTTTTCCCTCAAAATGGCCATAGAATCGCGAGCTGTGTGGCATGTAGCGCCATCTTGTTGAAACCACATGTCAACCAAGTTTAGTTCTTCCATTTTTGGCAACAAAAAGTTTGTAAGCATTGAACGATAGCGATCGCCATTCACCGTAACGTTGCGTCCAACAGCATCTTTGAAAAAATACGGTCCAATGATTCCACCAGCGTACAAACCACACCAAACAGTGCATTTTTCGGGATGCATGGGCAGTTCTTGAACAGCTTCTGGTTGCTCTTCACTCCAAATGAGGCAATTTTGCTTATTTACGTAGCCATTCAACCAGAAATGAGCCTCATCGCTGAACAAAATTTGTCGATAAACACATTTCGAACCGAACACTGATTTTGGTAATAAAATTCAATGATTTGCAAGCGTTGCTCGTTAGTAAGTCTATTCATGATGAAATGTCAAAGCATACTAAGCATCTTTCTCTTTGACACCATGTCTGAAATCCCGCGTGATCTGTCAAATACTAATGCATGAAAATCCTAACCTCAAAAAAATCACCCATTATAAACAAAGGAAATGCTGTGTTTAAGTAGTTATTATCATAGCCAAATGTCATATTTGATTTTTGTTTCTGAATTGAAAAGCTGAAAATGTAAATCGTATCAAATAAATTGTACGTAAACTTGCTGGTGTAGCTCTTCTTTTTGGCAATATTCGCTACAAAGTTCTTTGCCTGACTGCGATAAGTTTTCCTGCCGTTTGCATTTTATATTTTCCTTGGTTTTCATCTAAAATATTATTGAACTTTGTTGTTGATTTTTTTTTATTTTCTATTAATAGTTTTGTTTTACTTACTTTTTTCGACATCCAATTCTAGGAATGACAGCACAAAATAACGAGATTGAAAGAATAACAGCATTTTTTTGCTTTGACCTGTCATTTGAAGTATAATTGTAGTAGAATACAACCTTAAACTGGGGTTTTACTAAACACATCAGGAAAATTGATTATGAATAAGAGCTGTGTTTATTTAATCAACAAGCCTTAAACTATAGATCAAGAAATCACGACTTTAGTAATTCTCTATGAATACGCGCCATAGTTTTTAAAGCTGTCAAAAATTGTAAGTCAAAGGGAAACAGTCGTTTCGTACTCTATCCGTGAAAAATGAAAAACAAATGTAGGAAGTATATTTTACATAGGTAAATTACTTCTTCATTTGTTAAGAAACATAAGAATTTAACCACTTTTAAATCTATTCAACAGCTGACAATATCTAATTAATTTTATTCACCACGCTAGTGTCAAATCTTAACCGTGGTAGAAAAAGTAAATAACATTTGTATGCAATTCACAAAATTCATCAAATTATAAAGGATTATTAATAAGAGGCTTAGAGCTTTTAAGATCTAATCACTTGTTAACTTTTTATGTACTGGTCTTGTCTGTCAAATTAACACTATGCATTTTGTAACTTAGAAAACTTATTCGAAGCACAACTCAATTCATATTTTGTTTTGAAAATCAGTTGAGTTTTTTAGTGGGGTACACAGTTTTTACTTTGGGTTTCAGAAACCATATTTAAATTATATTGCCAGAAGAGTATCTTCAAAGTTCATGTAAATTTAAAAATTTGGTTTATTCCAACTTAAAATTTTAACCCTTTTAAAAAAATCAAGCTTTACTAGAATATGGAAAAAGCTGAGGCAAAGTAATTGTCTGCTTCAATTGCATTCAAAATAATAAATAATAAATAAAATAAACTCCCTTTTGTTATCTTTATGCCATTTTTGATCTTAAACCAAATGCGAAGCGTTAAATTCAATTTAATTTTCTCCCAACCAAAACATTTTCCTTTTATAAATATACCTCTATAAGATCACACAAAAAGGGTTATTACTGGGTCTATGTCCCCCATTTCCTTTACAAAGAAAAGAAAATCTCCTTTTTCAAAAAATAAAAGAGATAACCCTTCTTAACACTTCTTCTCGACAACTGTCACTATTTTCACATTTCACACAAAGAACAAAAAAAAGAAAAGTTGAAAAACCATCACAAATCGATTGGAAATTTTCCATGAAAAGCGAAACAAATCCTTATATATAGGGAGAAGTATGTCCTTGTTAAGCGATATACGAGTGTGTAAGTAAATAAAAGACCTTTCGTCGTTGAGTTCTGTTTTAAAACTGACTTTATTCAACATATTTTTACTTAATTCTATTTTCGCTTGCAAAGCGATTAAAACATTTGGCTTGTGCATTTGCAAGCTTTTCTTAAATTACATTAAAATTATTACAATATAACACTACGCGTGCAGGAAGTGGAAAATAAGTAAGGTGCGAGAACGTGGGAAAATAAGAGGTGCAAGTAGAGATAACGAATGTGGGAGAACTTGGGATAATAAGAGGTGCAAGTGGAGATATGGGAATGTGGGAAATATATTATTAACTCCTCCCATCCTTAAGACTGGACGTCCTCGTTCATGATGTTCATAACACGTAATTTTAAAATTTCTTCATCTAACGCTGATGAAACATTGTCTGTTTTTGTTGTTATTTTAACAGTTTTCGGTTTAATTTTTACATAAAGCAGGACAAAAATCACAAGTGCAAGTATAGCTATGGTGCCATATAACATCCATTTGCTTGTCTCGAGCGTAATCGAAAATTCTTTTATTTTTTGGTTGTTGATGATGTGCAGCTTGTGTAAACGCGGAAGCGTAATTTTTTCGTTGAAGACAACTTCATTCAAAATAGTTCGTTTTGGTGCTGGTAGGTGATTCACTTCTATAGACTTTTCTGTGAAAAATTGTTTGCCATTGATATTGATTTTATCATCGTATGTTATTAGGAAGGTTCCATTCAGGACGATACGCTGGCCTTTTTCTTCTATAGTTATGTTCTCGTCCCTGGCTACGATAAGTCCATTTCTTACGACTTCGATCTTTTTGATGTCGATAGCATGAGTTGTGGGGCAGTGTGCCGTATTATTATTAAGGAGTTGGGAAAGGCAAGGATTTTGGGAATCTGTTTCACAATAGGAGTATAAGGGGGCTTTCTTACAAGTACTTAAGGGATATTGAATACTTTTACAAATTGCTGATATATTTGAACTTAAATCAATAATTTTATTATTATGAACAACAGGAATAATTTCGAATAATTTACATATTTCCTGAACCTCAGGAATCTTAATCAAATAAATTAAAGAATTATATTGGTAATACATTTTTACATCGGCAATATTTAACAAATCGCTTAAATCAGTTAAAACATTTTCTTTAATCTTGATAATACCTATTTCCTCTGTACTTAGAATTAAAGGATTAACAATGTTGTTTTTGGCAAGAATGAGAGAATAAATGTTATTGCTTAAATTATTTATTATAATCCTATTTCTTTGTGACATAACTGCACTTAATTTGTCATAGTTATCAGCCGAATTAGGTTTATTAATTTCGTTTATATTTATTGTATTTATTATATCAGTTATCTCGTCTATTTTTGCCGTGAATTGCGTGTTTATTTCAATCTGTCTGTTGTTAGCCCTAGTTAGTTCGTCTTCTTGGGTTTTTAACAGTTCCATATCTGCATGATCAGGAGTACCAGCAATAAATTTGATTGCGGAACCTAAAAAATCTATCGATCGCGTCTTTCTCGTGGAAGGTCTTAGTAATGTTAACAAGCGTTCAATTTCATTTATGTCCTGAAGCAGTATTTCTTTGCTTCTTTCGTTTTTGATTTCATTTAATATATTTCTATTTTCTGACATTATTGTATCAATATCCGAAAAATTTGTAGTGTGTTTAAGGTAGAAATGGTTTTCGTAAATGGCAGCTTCTCCTGCAGGAATAGGAATGAATAACGCTGAAGAGTAGTCAACAATTTTTGCGGCGCCTAGCCATATTTTCATAAATCTAGAAATAAAATTTTATCTTAGATTATTTTTATGCGCTTGTCTTCCTTCAATTACTACAGCTGTGCCTAAATCAGCCTGAATAGTTTTTTGGTTATAAAGTTTGGATAATTTATTACCAATTCTTTTATTAGTTTTTACATATACCTTTTCACCTGGCCTGAAATCTTTAGGCGTGGTATTTTTATTGTGGAATTCAAGGTCTTTGATCTGTTTAGTTTTTAATTTTGAGATAATTGCATTTGTCATTTTTTTAGAGATATCGTGAAAAATTTCTGAGGGCTTATAACCTGTTACCGAGTGAATTGAGTTGTTATATTTGAAGGTTGATAGTAGCATTAATTCAACAATATCTGTTGTACTATCCTTTGTACACCTAGCTATTTCAGCAAGAGTCGAATGGAATCTTTCTACCTGTCCATTGCTTTGACTGTGGAGTGCTGGTACAGAATGTGTAGAAATGTTAAATTCGTTTTTTAGCAATGCTTGCGTTGCAATTGATGTAAAAGCGCCTTCATTATCTATAACTATTATTTTCGTATTTCTAAATTGGGAAATTATTTCGATTAATGGGTTTTTTATGTCAACAGAATTTCTGGATGGAATATGTTTTATAATGGCAAATTTAGAAAATTTGTCTATACATGTTATAAAATATTTTCGACCAGTATTGTAAATATCTAAATGCAAAATCTCTCCTACATACGTGGGAATTGGTGTTGCACCGATCGGATGTTGCGCTGGTCTACGCTGATATTTATTTTCTTTACAAATTTTACATTTAGAAGCGTATGTATTACATAGCTTCATAAGATTTGGAAAATAGTACTCTGAGATTATTTGTTTGAAGTTTTCTTTTGGTCCTCTATGTGCTCTGTTATGCTCGTTTATGATAAGTTCCTCTTGATCGTATGTGTTAAACACATCTTGAACAAGTTTGTTTGCATATTTAATTTTTACTTTGGGGAAAGCAATCATGAGGTCATTTTGTATTTTACCTAAAGTTTCAATGTCACAATAGATTCCATTGACTAAATCCGTATGAAGAACATCACGCAATATTTCGATAAGTTCTCTGATGGAACTGAATGTTATTGTATGTCTAACCTGTTTTTGGAAAAGAATTTTAACTTTTTTGCTTTTCTGAGAACCTTGACTGATAAAGATTTGATTTTTGAAACAATTGATTGGATTTTCTACCGAAGGTATTACTTTTGTTAAAGATTCCTCGCTATGAACAGTTTCTCCGGAAGTAGAGTGCGTGTTAATATGTTGCCGAGATAACGCATCAGCTACCTTGTTTTCTTTACCAGGTTTATAATGAAAGGTTGGAGAATATTCTTCAATAAATGCTCTCCATCTCTTCAGTTTGGTGTTAGGATTTTTTTCAGAAATCGCAAAAGTGAGTGGTTGGTGATCTGTATAAATATGAATATCGGGAGCACCATATAAGTAATTTCTCAAAGATTGCAATGCCCAAACTATTGCTAGCATTTCACGTTCATTTGTAGCGTAAGTTTCTTCAGACTTGCTTAAAGTTCGAGATATCATTGTAATAGGTCTACCACCTTGAGAAAGAACCGCGCCTAATGCTTGCGATGAAGCATCGGTAGTTAAGTCCAAAGGCTTTTGAAAATCAGGATAGAATAGTAAAACATCTTCTGAGGCTAAAATGTTCTTTATTCTATTAAAGGCACAAATAGCCTCAGTATTTAGATTAATTTTGATGTTCTTAGACTTATTCGTTCCTATATTTCCGTTTTCTCCTCTTAGGTATTTTGTTAAAGGTTTGGTTATTTGGGCATAGTCTTTAACAAAGCGACGGTAATAACCAGAAAGACCAAGAAAAGATCTTAGTGCACGAAGTGTTTTTGGCACTTCGAAGTCTACAATGTCTTTGACTTTATTTGGGCAGGTTTTAATGCCGTCTCCAGAGACAAGAAATCCTAAAAATTCAAGCTCATGCTTAAAAAATTTACATTTTTCTGGAGATATTCGCATGTTAGCATTGAAAAGTTTAGAAAAAATTTTCCTTATGTCTTCTAGATGATCTCTTTCTGTCTGCGAAAAAATGATTACATCATCTATATAAACATGACAACATTTGCCTATTTCATCTCGCAATATGTTGTCTATTGTTCGTTGAAAAATGCTGGGAGCATTTTTCAAGCCGAAAGGTAATCTGCAGAACTCGTATTTTCCATTATTTATGGAGAAAGCAGTTTTTTCCCGGTCCTTTTCTTCTAGGAGAATTTGGTGGAAGCCGGATTTTAGATCTATTGTTGAATAGAATCTAGCTTGTCCTAAATTTGAGAGGATTACTGAAGTTTCTGGGATGGGATACCGATCTGGTATAGTGCGTTCATTTAACTTTCTATAGTCAAACACTAACCTAGATTTGGGAGTACCGTCTTCGTTAATGCCTTTTTTCCCTACAACCAATATGGGAGTGTTATACGGGGAATGTGAAGGCCGAATTATTCCATCACTTAACAATCTTTTAATTTCCTTATTTACAAAAGGAATTGCTGCCATATTGTATGGTCTTGGTTTGGAATATATTGGTTCTGAGTCTATTGTTTTAATGGTTGCTTTTATTTTTGTGTTAAAAGGTAATCTCTCATCCGGTTGAGCGAACACTTCTGATAATTCTTCGATTAATTCCTTAAATTCACTTTTGACGGTGTTAGGAATTGTTTTCATATCGATTTCTAAATTATTAACCTGTTCGCATTCCAAAAATTTGATTTTCATCTCCCCATTTTCGTAAACTAACAAAGAACGTTTTGTATCAATTTGCGCTTTTATCTGCGCGAGAAAATCATACCCTATAATCGCATCGAAGGTTTCTAATTGGGGAAGGATAAAAAACTCTGTTATTATACCACAAAATTGTATTTTACATTTGTGAGTTATTTTATTTTCACCGTGGAGGGACTTAACCTTAAAATGTTTACTATTTGGAATGACTTTTAATTGCGGAATTTGTTTGATATAGTTTTTGGCTGTACCAGTGTCTACTAGGATTCTCAATACAGTTTTGCCATTGAGTTTCTTTTCAACAAATGGTAAAGCCGACTTTAATCTAAAAAATGAATCTGATCTTCATATTCCTCATCGAGGTTTTCATAATCGTCTTCGTATTCGTCTAGAAAATTAGTTCTCTGGGCTTTCGATAGTGGTGCCCTGCCGGACTCGAGAGAGCGCTTCGATGCTCTGTTCTCAAAGGTTTGCGGCTGTTGCCTGGTAGTCTGTTTGCTGCTACCCTCTGGCACCGCTGCTGGTCGATTTTGTGATTTTTTACTGCGTCGGTATATTGACGAGTTATCCACGCTCATGTGATCGTATGGATCTGATTGATGGTTTTGTTTCTGCTGGTTATCGGTCGAGGAAACTTGGGCTTGGGGGGCTTGGGGTTTTGCTTGAACAACACGTTTATAGTGAGGGTTACTTCTTGGAAAACCACTTGTACTAGCATATGATACATTTTTATCAAATGCTCTTGCAAATTCGTACCTGTGTTGATTAGCCTCAAGCTCCTGTGCCTTTGCTAATGCAGATGGCAGGTCTTCACAACCGGAAGAAAATAAAATATTGCAAATAGGCTTATTAAGGCCTGAAATAAATACTCGCAATGCATCTGCTCTGTATTTTGATGCTAAAGAGTTAATAAGAACATTATTGCCTGAATATTCCATTGAGATTTTATTGGTGATAGACGTGAGATGTTTTTCTATCTTGTCGTAATACTCAGAGATCGATAAATGTCCTTGACATAGAATGCTCATTTGGTTTTCAAGTACGTGTAGTGGGCGTTTGTCAGAATATGCATTATCAAGGCGAGCAATTATTGCATCAAAATTAAGAACTGTGTTAAATGACGATAAAATTAAATCGGCAGATCCAACAACTTTGTTCCTAATTATTGCAACGGCTTGATAATACCGCTCTGATCCATTATATGGATCGAATAGTGCTATTGCTGTCTTTGCCGCTTGACGCCACGAAATGTATCTCGCACGTTCACCATTAAAATCTGGTACGGATTTCACTACATCGAGTGATATTTGACATACTATTTCGGGTGTCGCGACAGAAATGGGTTGGTAGGGAACAACTGTTTGCGGTAATTGAATAGAATTTAATTTTTCCGAAAGCTCGAAAATTTTTTCGTTTAACCGATCATTATTATTTTTATTTTCTACCCCTAAATCCGCCATTCTTCTCACCATTGTTTCACAAGCTGCTTCGACAGCTACCCGCACGGCTGATGCTATTGTTTGCGCGATTTCAGACATTTTTCAATAACAATAATTCTAAGCACAGTCACAAAATCAACAATAAATATTATTATATGTACTTAATGTATATGGTAATAGGTACTCGTAGATAATTTAGAACAAGTTGTATAAACATAAAAACAAAATTAATAGTTACACAATTAATAACTTCATCTGCATTTCGTTTGTTTTTCTGTATCTGATGTATGTTCTTCTCTGGTTTCGTTTGTTTTTCTGTATCTGTGGGTTCTTCTCTAGTTAATTCTCTGGGTTCTTCTGTCGGTTCTTCTGTGGTTTCTTCTATGATCGATGTTTTTATGATTTATAATTTGCTCTATTCTCTTTATACAAAGATTTTTGGAGCACACAATACTAATCGAATTTTAAAGTTGGGCGCCAGTAAATAAAAGACCTTTCGTCGTTGAGTTCTGTTTTAAAACTGACTTTATTCAACATATTTTTACTTAATTCTATTTTCGCTTGCAAAGCGATTAAAACATTTGGCTTGTGCATTTGCAAGCTTTTCTTAAATTACATTAAAATTATTACAATATAACACTACGCGTGCAGGAAGTGGAAAATAAGTAAGGTGCGAGAACGTGGGAAAATAAGAGGTGCAAGTAGAGATAACGAATGTGGGAGAACTTGGGATAATAAGAGGTGCAAGTGGAGATATGGGAATGTGGGAAATATATTATTAACTTGTATGGTACATTTTATTTTATAGTGAACTCATGAAAAATCCCATTCTTAAACTTATTTTATTTTTTTGGTGCTTCATGTGCCAAGTGTGACTACAATACCTAACCGAAGACCAAGCCCAAACCCAAACATCAGATTCTTATTTTTTGAAAATAAATTTGTACTCTCTATCGTCGCCGCCGTACTCCCAAAAACTCGAGGACTAAAATGTAAAGTAATAAAATAAAGTAGGAGGTAACTGCCTCGCTACCTCGCTGCCTTTGCCTCGTCCTTTTTGGAACAAAAAAGGCATTTTTAAGAGTACATGAAAGCAAGTGCTTTTTATATACGCAAATTTACTTGTTCAAGAATTTCAAGTGTAAATATTTTTGTTGTGTACTCGAAGTCGGCGGCGACAAGGACGACAGTGGGTCGGTTGGGTTTGGTAGGGTCGTACAACTTAGAGTGCTGCGTCTCTTGAATATTAATTAAAAACTGAGAATATTGGTACTTTCAAGCAACAGAATGTTGTTTTTTTTTATATGTATCAATAAATGAAAATGTTTTATTAAATACGTTTTTGGAAGAAGTAAAATTTAAGGACAAATATTACAAATATAATATTCCGAACTTGTATAGAAAGGAACATTTTTGTATAGTTTGTAGTCTTTCTGGGAAGCTACGTTGACTTTTAAATAATGTTTTCAAGGTTTTTGAAATATGGTCCCACATGGGTTTTATTGTGTTTTGACTCTTTAGTTGAATTTTCTGATAGTTTTTTTAAATTGTTTAAGAACTAAAGCAAATGAAGTTTCGAAGTGAAAATCATTGACAAAAACAATAACCTTTAACTAATACATAATTATTTATATTTTAGGAACTTTTGATATTACTTTGATGTGAAACGATGTTAAATTATTGTAGGAAATGATTTTTGTTATCTTTTTAAAATAATTATTAAAAACAAGTTTGAAACAATTCTGATTGTATTGACAATCTATTTGCAACAATTAGCAGTTTTGGGCCATTTTCGACTAGTAAAATAGTGCGTTGTCTTTCTTTTTTCTCTGGACAGCAATATTTCGTATGCGTTTCGGCATCGCTTCATAAGCTTGTTCTTAAATTCATGCTGCATCAAATTTCCGGTCTTTTGAGCCTTCCTATAGCACGGAGACGCTTAGAAATGGCTGGTTTAGAAAAAAACACGATTTCTTGGCAAATATTTTCCGTAATTGCATATTTTCCTCTCCAAAAAAACCCTGAAAGTAATGGTTCTCAACTCTCTTCAATAGATTTTCAGGTTTCATGTCTCGCAGCTCAAAATTGGTGTTTTCGAACCGAGGAAAACAATCCCTGATAGTCGTTTCCGATAAAGCACTTTCACCATAGACGACTCAGTAAAGGAGTGTCTAACGCGGTTTTTCTGGAAATGTACTTTGTGTTATGAAATTGCTAGCAATGTGCATACTGATTAATGTTGACAGATGTCAAAATCGAAACAACTATTTGGCGTGTCCATTGTAGCTCAATGCAAGCACTAATGCCATCTATGAGGAAACAACAAATTAAGGGTTAAACACATTTTAAGTATTGTTCTATTTTTGAAATTTTTTATGTTTGACCAGATGAAATTTTGACTAATAAAAATCTTTACCTAATTTGAAACTCGTTAAAATGGTTTTGAAGGAATAACATTTCCATAAAATGTCAAATAAACAAATTGATTTTTAAGCCATTTTACCAACCTACATATTTTTAAAAATATAATTTTGCTCACTTTAAATAAATTTTGACATTTTACGATCTTCTTACACTTTACTTAATTCAAAATCGTAATATGGCTGACAATTACACTAAAAAAAAACATGTTAATATTAATTCGAACCTCGTAAAATTGTTTTTAAAGAGTGACACACGATTTTAAACGATTTAGATAATTTTTTCTTAATTTCATTTTTGAAACTTACTATTCTTAAGAGATGACTTTGCTTTTTTTAACATTTTAACATCTGCAACACTTTACTTTAATTATTAGTAAAATGGCTCTAACTTTCAATCCATAAATGAGTTCTGAGTTTTTGACATTTCAAATTAAAAGGTCATTTCTCCAGATTTGTTTTTTTTTCACGAACTGTCAATGTGCAGACGTGTTTAGATGTGTTGTACTAAATAAAGTGAGAAACACATTGACACAGCAACTTAAACAACCACTTTACACTTTTTAGAGCCACTGGTTTTAAATGGCTTTGAATATATATACCACGTTTACAAGCATTGAATCAGGATTTAGCGCCGATAGACCTGGATCGGATCGAAATAGGATTACTCGATCAAATCCCACAGAACGAGGTGAATCGAATCGAAAATTTGTTTGTAAACCTGAATCAAGGAATCGAGTTATTGCTGTGTGAGGCTTGCTTTTGTGCGTGCGATAAGTTTTTGCCATCTTGTTTGTTCTAAGCTGAATTTAATTTGGCACGCGTCTTTGTGTTGAGATGAGAGCATTGTTATAAAATTTTAAATTTATTTGAAAGTTATTCACGTAGCAGTACGCACACAAATAAAACCCAAATGTCATTTCGATTCCATTTCCTTTCGATTCCTCGATTCAGTGCCGCCATATACCTGGATCGAAATCTCAATTCGATTCGATTCCTCGATATCCTCTTGTAACCAGGGTAATAAACACAGTAACATCGACATCTACAATAACGTTAGACCTAATCTCAAAATTCGATGTCGTTGTGAAAGTGCTACCAACTTTTAAGGCAAAATTTAGAAGTTTATCAACACTCAAACCAAAATGTGACAACCATTTTATTGTTTCGTCTATTTATTTCGTTTTTGATAATGGAAAAACATCTAATAAAGAGTTTTCAAATAGAAACGGGTTGAATTTGACAGTTCGTGGTGGCCATATTGTTTCTTTTACTTTCTGTCAAAATATTATCTTTTAATAAGTCACTAAAGAAAAAATCAAAGTGGCAAATTAGAGCGTCAAGCAACACGATAAACTGATAAAACTTTGGTGTTCTCTAGTAGCAACGAAGCTCGCTCGCATTGCGCCCCTTTTTATTAGGTACATGGTCGTCCACCCAACTCAACTATTATCTACGTTTGGTGTCCAAGTTCGAGTCCACCCGCTTAGTGAATAATCAACCAAAACCCGTACATGAAAATGTGCAGCACAATCCGAGGCAGTCAATTCCGGGTCACTCACAAGAACTTGGCCTGTCGCAAACCATAGCATGGTGAACTTTGCGTCTTGCACCGATAAAAATACAACCGACCCAGCTTAAACCAAACATCCATATACAGCGTTGCGTTCGGTAGTAGGATTTTAGAGCAGTTGAAACTTGATCCCAATTTCGGTCGAAAAATTATCTTTAGCGATGAGGGCCAGAATCAAAATTTGGGAACAGGTATAATGATAAGGTCTTAATAATGGATTGTTTTAAAGCTTGCTCATAGTCATAAGCTAACAATGGAATTGCTTATGAAATGCTCTAATGGATTGTATAAACATTTATATTTAATTTAAAGAAAATCTCTGGAGCCGTTTTGTTAAACTTGGTGAATATGGGATTTATTATTATTTTTCTTCTGCAGAGTATCAAAATTAAAAATCGATCCATCCGTCTAGACTCACTTCAAATTGCTGAGAAAGCGTATACGTGCCGAAGTTTTTTGAAAATTAAAATTTATCAATTATACATACAGTTACTCTCAAAATTGAGCGTATACCAGCAAAAAAATCTGTTTTGCTGTTTTAAATTATTAAAATTTTATGTTTATTATTTATGTACAGTGACCCCCATGATTAATCGGACACAGAAAAGAAAAATTTTAATGGTGCAATTTATCTATTTAAAAGTAAGGAGGGTGTAGAAATTTACCTCTGATTTATTAAATAGAAACCCTAAAGTTCATTTTTTATTAATAAAATCTTATTTAGAATTAATAAAAAAAACAATGTATACTAAAAACTAAAACAACTCTAATATTCCGTCTCCCACACATAATCGGACACTTGCTACTGATGCACTGTAGAGTTCTCAGTAACAGAACTTTTCCCGTCAAATTATGATACTCGTAGGGTTTAGGAAATGTTCTATTGCGATTCATATTCAGTTTGCTAAAGTTTTCCGCTAAACCTTAAAATGGCCCCAAAAGGTAAACAAACGTCTGTTGAAATACGAAAATTGGTAAGTTTGGAATAAGAGACAATTTCATCTTCTACCATGACAACGACCCCAAGCATACATTTTACACAGCAAGGTCGTAGATGTTGTATAATTGTCCCAAAGTGCTTAGAACACCTGCACTGCACAGTCCCCTGACATTAAAGCAATTGAGCATATTTGGGATGAATTGGGACGTCGAGTCGCTCTAAAGAATTTTCGAAATATTCAGGAGCTAAAGACGGTCTTCAAGAAGAATGAACAAAAATACAAAAAATCGACGCCTTGAGGCGGTAATTAAATCAAAATACTAAATGCAATGTGTCCGATTATTTGTGAAATTATGGAGTTGTTTTAGTTTTTAGTTTCCTTGTTTTAAATAGTAATTCAAAATGTTGTTTCTGTTTATTTAAAATAAATATGAGTTCCCTTATGATAAAATATGACGTTTAATTTTAACATCCCCATACATTTTCTTAGAAAAATTGCACTGCGAAAATTTTTCTTTCCTATGTCCGATTAGTCGTTGGGGTCACTGTATATGTTAAAACTAATGTTCTCCGATAGTAATAAATTATAAATTTTTAATTATTATTTTCTTTTAAAAGAATTAACACATGGTCGAAATATAAATAAAGAGTAAAATCCATCAAGATCAGCAGTATATACGATAGTTTTTTTTTTTCTAAAAGCACTTAGTCTTGAAAAAGCTAAAAAACTTAATTAAACATCACATGGAACATAATTGCAAAAAATAAAGAATTCTTGGTTTAGTGTGCAAAAAAACATTTTCAATATCTCATAAATGTCTTCAAAAAAAAAAACTATAAAAACACCCAAAAATGTTAATTACATTTATATTATATTTGTTTTCATTTTTATTTTCAAACATAAAAAAACATATTTCAAGGGTGTCTATTTTTAGACTCAAAAATAGAGTAAATTATGTATTTTAAAATTTTTGAATCATAAACAAATTGAATCATAAAATTAGAACAAAAAGACAAATAAACAGATAAAATACATAAAATCAACACCACTTACGCACTCATTAATTTGAGTTAAAAATGCTTTTTCTTTGATCATGATAATGATGATGATGATGACGATGATGAAGACGATGATGAAGATGATTATATTAAGATAAATATTCGTCAGAAATTAAGTTAATATTTTTATAGCAATTAATCAATTAGAGAGTAAACTATGTATACGGCACACTAATCACAGATTCCGACTGTTGGTGGCTTGTGACATAAAATCTGACACGCTTCGTGATCATTCGTTTAGATATTTTTTGTGTGCCTTCCCGATGCGATGAAAGATGCGTTGGCGATGAGTCTTTAAAAAACATACAAACGCCCAATAACATAGGTTGTCATTAAAAATCCATTTAATATTACGTATTTAGTGCTTTCGAAGAGTTTCGGTCTTCTCGCAAAGCGAGCCGGTGCGGGGGAAGACTATAAAAATTAAAATACCATCATAAAGTCAGATACATATATTTTTGAGAATATAAAAATAATAAATAGAAATGATACGACAAAGAATGAAAAACAAAATTTTCCAGCTCGGAGGAATATATACATAAAAATAATCAAAATTGAAAAAATGTTGAGCATTAGCCAGGAAAATATCCGCTTCAATGCTTCGTATAAGGAAAACGTCAACATTTTACGAATATTGTTGTTTTTCCTTTCCAGAAAAAAAAGGAAAGTTATGCCAAGCTAATCTTTTTTTCTGTTTATCTGTCACTGGGTCAGATTATATGGATGAAGTGTGAGAAAAATGTATCTTCAAATCCTAAATAAATTTTTATTCGATAAAAAAAAGCAAATCATAATTATTTACAGATATAAAAAAGATTTGGGATATTCTTTAGTATAGGGGTTAGATATGGGAAATAAAAGATATAAAAAATATATTATTTTTAGGAATTTTCTGTAGGATTTCAGAATCTGTGAAAAAATATGGAACAACTTTGACTTTTTTCCGATATAAGTTTGAAATTAGCTGAAGAAGTTCGAAAGTATAATTTAGTTAGGTCCTATTTGCTTAGGACGTATGTATATACACAACAGAAAAGCTTCAATCCTAAATTAAATGGATGTCATTTCCGTGTGCTTTGTAAATAAAAATAATATCAACATATCATATAAGGCTATACAAATTTGTAATAATAAAATAAATATAAATTAGGTGGCACGACAGTCCGTTCAGAACGAGGACCTAGTGACTTAAAACTCTCAACCATTTCTGTATGCGAGTCATGTCAGGGATGGAGGGGACCTACAGTTTTAAGCCAAATCCGAAAGGAAAATTTGAGAAAGCACTTTACATGACAAGAATCACTCTTAGAGGGTTTATCAATTTCTCGCAAGAGACAGTACCCGTAAAAAAAACTTTAGGAGGGACAGGTAGGAATTGAACCCCAAGACTTTAAGCATGACCGTCCTACACACTAACCATTCTGACACGTCTACTATTTTTAACATTAAAGGGTTCATTTTAGTTAAAAACAAATAGGATTAGATTGTCATTTATAAAATATTTGTGTACTTATTGTTTTACTCAAATGAAATGTAAAACTTTTCGGTGTACCCCAAGGCAACCACGTTGGGCCACTACTTTTTATTTTTTGTTTATTAATGATTTTCAACATCGTATTTCTTATTCTAAGTGTCTTTTTTATGTCAATGTTAGACAGATTTTTACTAGCTGCATAAATTCTCAAGTTAAATTTAAATAAAAATGAAAATATCAAGATAAAATGATTATTTGTGGAAATTAAAAAATGTAGTAATGCAACGTTTTTATTGCAAAAACTCAGAATTCTCTTGACTTCCATTATAACATAGAGAATAATATTTTTTGACGGAAATGTAATTAACCTTTAAATATTTCAAAGGAAAAATAGGAACTCTGTTTCGTCAACTTCATTCTTTGGTATATCGAGAGCTAAGAATATCAAACCAAAATTATTTTAAAAATTAGTTAGTAAATCAAAAAAAGATATTACGGCGAATTTCCTCAGAAAATTCTTGTCTTAAAAATTGGCCTAGAGAAAAGTTTGTTTTTTACTCATTCATCACTTGATAAACCAAGAACAAAAATTAACAAACGTTGGGAAAAGATGAAATAAACTTGTTTTATTTGCATTCAAAAACAAATTGACCAAAAAAGCCTGCTTAAATTAATTAAAAATATAATACAAAATAATTGGTCACATAATATAATCGTTAAAAAATTAACAAATTTGAATGACTTTAAAACTCTGTCAGTATATCAATTGCAAGAACTATTTTGTTCGAGGTTGTTTTTTTTTTTTTCTAGAAATAAGACTTTTTATAACCCTTATACTCTTTCAAATGTTTATTTACCTTTTTTTCAGACGATTGCCTGAGAATTGTTTCCTAAAATAAAATCCCTTTAACCAATGAAGTATTGTGAAGACAGTTTTGAAAATAAAATTTAAAAAATGATTGTATTTTATTCAACGCCAAGATTTAGAGGAACTAGACTGTAAATGTCTCTGAACAAATAATTTATCTTTATTAATGAAACTTTTTATTGGACCAATGATTTCTTTGATAATCCATTTTTTCGAAAAAATCTATTGATTTCTTTCATCAACCAAAGACGAATTCCATTATTAATAGATTCTTTTTCGTGGTACAAACTCAATTAAAATTAAACAAACCTTTATTCATTGCTTCATTCATTGTTTCAAAAAACATATAAAAAACGATAGGAATTATGACATGTTTTTCAAAACATACACTTTAACTTTAAGAATATTTTTATATTCAGTACATTCTTTTTAAAGAGAGTTTTAAATTATTTTTTTGTTTGATCTAGAAATATTCTGGTCCTTCGAGCCGGATTTTTGTATTGTTGGCCGTAATTATACATTTGTACTAAAGACTTTTACCAAAATCGTTTGTTTCTTGTTATATTCTTTATCTTTTGGTGGTAGACACATTAGTGTATTAATCAAACCAAACGGTTCTTAAAATGTTTTCACTGCAGGTAAAATTTCAATACTATAAAAAGAGACTGGGAATGCGACCCACACTGATAACTTGCCATCCCATCTGTCGATTTGTCTTGCCTAAAAGTTTGTAGGTTTTTGTGTTGGGTTAAAAAAGTTGTTAGTTGAATTAAACATTTTAAAATTACCAACAATATTTTTCATATAAAGAAATAGTTTAGTTTTAAAATCTAGTTTTATTAAATAGATTTTTAGTCGAAAACAAATTTTTAAGTAGCATTTCAAGAACCGAACATCAATTTTTACCAAATTTGCGTACTATTTTTTGTAGATTTTATTTTTTTATGAAAAAATGGAGTATTGGATTTTTATAAAAAAAAACTACTGAATATCGAAAACAATATTTTCTGTGAAATAAAATATGTTTGAAGCCAATATTTTTAATTTTTGAAAACGTTTTTGAGTCGAAAGTAAATGTTTACAAGTTTTAGTATTGTTTTTTTTTTAAGTTATTATTTTTTGTAAAAAAAAACTGTCAATTCGATTTTTCTTAAAATTTTATAGAATGTTGACAACAATATTTTTTGATAGATAAAAGTAATTTTAAGCCAAGATCTCAAAGTTTTGAAAAGATATTTGAGTCGAAAATCAATTTTTACCAACTTTTATTAATTTTTTTTTGGTTTTTATTTTTAGTAAAAAAACTGTCAATTCGATTTTCTCAACATTTTTCAGAATGTTGAAAACAATATTTCTTATAAGTTGAAATAAGTTGGAAGCCATAATCTCAAATTTTTGAAAGATATTTGAGTCGAAATTCAATTTTTACCAACTTTGAGTATTGTTTTTTCTAGGTTTTTATTTTTTATAAAAAAACTGTCAATCCGATTTTTTTCAAAATTTTACCAGATGTTGAAAACGTTATTTTTCTTTGCACAAAATTGTTTTGGTGATAAAATCATTTTGTATTCGTAAAATTTTTGAGGTGACAAATTTCTTTTTCAGTTTTTTTGATTTATAAAAAAAACCGTTAATTGGATTTTTTTCAAAAAATATACTTGTTTGGTATCACGTTACAATGTATTATATAAAATTTAATTGAAGTCTCTAGCGTTTTTGGTTCGTAAGATATTTAGGGTTAACCAAAATTTTCATCTTTTTTTTAAACTGCTATGGTAAAAAAACCACCCACGCAATTTTGTTGAAAGTCCTTTCTGCATCTTTCTGCCTTATTATCTGTATAACAAAATTTATTTGAAGTCGATATCTCTTATGGTTCTCGAGCTATGGACGACGAAAAAAACGCACGCACAGACATCTTTCCAAAAATCTTTTATTTCGACTCAAGGGACCTTGAAACGTCGAGAAATGTCAAAATTTTCAATTTTACAAATCAGACCCATTACAATGACTTCCTACATATGGGAAATTAAAAATGTATTCAAAAATTACCAAAAGACCTTAACTCTACAAGAGTGGTACTTTTTTTCTCTTAAACTTTATAACATTGGACATCATTAAGTAATTAATTCTTGTTTTTTTAATTTAAAAAAAAATATTTCCCTTCTGTTGAAGCATCGACCCCAGGAACATCTTACGTAAAAACTTTATTATTCAATCCCAACTGGTCAATTTTGTGTGTAAGTTTTTGTTTTTCACTTTTTTTCAAACGTGTAAATAAAATACTTACATAGATTATAATTTATTTAAATTACAAAACCTTGAATTCAATGAATATAATATGTAGGTATCAATTTTATGTAACTAGCTCTGATTTAAATCACTCAATATCACGTCCATCTACACCTGCCCTATGACTGACTTTGTATACCTACGACGGCGACGCGACGTTTACTCTTTTATGTTTTTGTTATTTTAATCAGTCTCTATAAAAACAATCTTTTATAACAAAAATATAAACTCTTTGTGATGGAAGTGAGCTTAATCGACATCGTCGCGCCTTAGTCGTCAAAAAGAATATAAAAGTAATTCAATTTGATAAAATAAATTTATAGAAGAAGATTTACACAGAATAATAAAAGAAACATCAACTGACATTGCAAATAGAAAAATAACTATCTATCCGTCCAGATTACAGATTCAGACTTATAACAATTGTGTCAGAAAAATGTGCGCAAATAGTTGTTCATCGCAACTCGCACTATACTCACTCTAGCTATATTCATTTAATTCAATTATATTTTTTGATTTTATATGAAGACAAAATAAAAAAGCAAAAGATATAAGTAAGATACATTTTCTTTCAACACTCTGTGGCACCACAGTGTTTCTATAAGTCGTGTCTGTCTACTATGTGATTGTTCCGTTTTGGATCTTCTATTCAAACATCAGCCTATGCACATATTGTAGAACCGCTCTCTGTCCCCTTTAACCCCTCACATTAATTGAACTTATACGTATGTAGCTTTATCTACATAATATCTATCCTTTTATAGAGTAGGCAAGCAAAAGCAGCTCATTGTATCTTTGAGGCAAACGCACTTGTTGTGTCGCTGCTGTTAAGGCTGAGGCTAATGTTGATGTTGATGCTAAGGCTATAGGCTCTCTGTCTCTGTGTATCTATTTCTTTGTCATCGTTTTTTGTTATCCAATAAAAAACGTGATATTTCTTCTTCTCTACGTAATTGTTATATAGCCATAAGCCAGGCTCCCTGAAATCAATTAATAGCTCAATTGAATAGAGTCTGCATGGATGGAAGATATTGTTCAGTCTATGAATACTTTATAGACTCCTATACTCTTGACTCTTGTTGTTTGTTAGTTGTTGTTGTTGTTGGTTTTATGTTGGGGTTATTTATTAAATTTTTATCTCGTATGTGTGCTTGAAGCTTGATGATAAAACTTGAAAAGTCAAGTGACCCTGAGAAGGGGGTGACAATGAAGTTATCGTATCTTTTATATCTATTATCCTGAATAGAATAGGATTTTATGATGGTACACTCGGGCGTATACATAATTTTTTTCTCGGATGGGACTTTGATTGTTATAAGGATCATCCAAAAAAAAAGTTGGAGACGTTTAAGGTTAAGCCCATGAGCTGCATGAGAATAATTAAAATAAGAATGCATTTTTTGAAGAGAAGATATGAAACGTTCATTATTTTCAATCGATGAAACAAAGAACCTTCAACGTTATCTTTTTTAAGATTAAAAAAAGTAATTTTTAAAGTCAATTATAGAATAAAATTAACTTATTTGTTTAAGATTCTATCTAGAAGTTTATAAAACCAACAAGTTTATTTTTGCTATTTTTATAATAATCCAAGACTATTTACATATGTCAAACAGCGTATGGTATTTAATTTCAGAAATTGCCATTTCGGTTGGTTGTTATAAATTATATTATGAGTTTTTTGTTAAGAGGTGTAGTACTTTAATTTGGCTATTTTGTCAGCTGTCAAGTAATTTATTAATTTCCCGTAGGAAGTTATTGTAATGGGTCCGATTTGTCAAATTGAATTTTTTTTTCATTTCTCAACGTTTCAAGGCCCTTAGATTTGAAATAAAAGATTTTTGGAAAGATGTCTGTGCGCGCGTGTGAACGTACGTCCGTACGTCCGTACGTTCGCGCCATTTTTTCGTCGTCCATAGCTCAAGAACCAGAAGAGATATCGACTTTAAATACATTTTTTTTATTTGAGTTAATTTATTGACCAATTTGTGTACTTATTGTGATTAGTGGAATTATAGTTTTCCGTCGGCTTTTTTGGTCACTATAGTTTTAGCAATGAAACAATTACGTTACACTAACTTTCCCAACGTTTCGGCAGGGCTTGCTCCCTTCTTCAGGGGAACTTTATTAACACAAAAAATATACACATAATCTTAGTTAGATCAATCTATTTCCAAAAAATTGACAGATGTTCGCCTTGCTTTTAAATCATACAAAACACTTGACCAATGTTTTACTAAACTCAAGACGAAACCTGATAAGGACAAACAAACAGATGTGATCTACAAAATTACTGCAATGGTAAATCAAATGAATCGTGCAACCTGTGTTATATTGGGACCACAAAACAACTTCTTAGACAACGCATCTCGAATCATAAGTCCGACATAAAACTAAAAAATTCTGAGAAGACAGCCCTGGCCAGTCACTGCATTGTAAGCGGTCATTTTCCAAACTTTGAAGGCGTGGAAGTTCTACAGACAGAGAAACATGTTTCGAAACGATACACGTTAGAAACATAACATATTCTCAATAACAAAAACAACATGAACCGAAAACAACACACAAAACATTTCTGCTGTATATTGCTCTCTTCTTTGTTCTTAAATGTAAATTGTGCTTTATTCAATTTAGACTTAACTTCATTCTTCTAAGTGCTAATTATATTTATAGTTTTATTTTTAATTTAGTACATATATAAATTAATGTAATTAATATTAACCTTATTGTATTTGTATCCCATTGATCTAACTAAGATTATTTGTATATTTTTTGTGTTAATAAAGTTCCCTGAAGAAGGCAGCAACCCCTGCCGAAACGTTGGGAAAGTTAATGTAACGTAATTGTTTCATTGCTAAAACTATAGTGACCAAAAAAGCCGACGGAAAACTATAATTCCACTAATCACAAATTTTTGTATACAGATAATAATGCAGAAAGATGCAGAAAGGGCTCTCAAGAAAATTGCGTGGGTGGTTTTTTTTACCATAGCAGTTTAAAAACACGTTGAAAATTTTGGTTAACCCAAAATATCTCACGAACCAATAACGCTAGAGACTTAAATTAAATGTTATATTATATATTGTAACGTGATACCAAGCAAATATATTTTTGGAAAAATCGAATTAACGGTTTATTTTATAAATCAAAAGAACTGAAAAAAAAATA
Source organism: Eupeodes luniger (assembly GCA_951509635.1). NCBI lineage: Eukaryota > Metazoa > Arthropoda > Insecta > Diptera > Syrphidae > Eupeodes > Eupeodes luniger. Next base: position 126,894,006 of record OX608075.1, on the reverse strand, counting down.
TGTGTCACCTAGAAAATTTTACGAATAACAAATGATTTTATCTCCAAAATAATTTTGTGCAACGAAAAATAACGTTTTCAATATCTGGTAAAATTTTGAGGAAAATCGAATTGACAGTTTTTTTTATAAAAAATAAAAACCTAAAAAAAAACATTACTCAAAGTTGGTAAAAATTGAATTTCGACTTAAGTATCTTTTCGAAAATTTGAGATTATGGCTTGCAACTAATTTTATCTTATAAGAAATATTGTTTTCAACATTCGGCAAAATTTTGAGAAAAATCGAATTGACAGTTTTCTTACAAAAAATAAAAACCTGAAACAAAAAATTAATAAAAGTTAGTAAAAATTGATTTTTGACTCAAATAACTTTTCAAAAATTTGAGACATTGGATTTAAATTAATTTTATTTTTTAAAAAATATTGTTTTCAACATTCAGTAACATTTTGAGAAAAATCGAATTCACAGTTTTTTACCCAAAAATAAAAACCTAAAAAAACATTACTAAAACTTGGTAAAAATTGACTTTAAACTCAAATATCTTTTCAAGAATTTAAGATATATGCTTTAAACTTATTTTATCTTTTAGAAAATTTTGTTGTCAACATTCAGTGAAATGTTGAGAAAAATCGAATTGACAGTTTTTTACAAAAAAATAAACAAAAATTAATAAAAGTTGGTAAAAATTGATTTTCGACTCAAATATCTTTTCAAGACTTTAAGATATTGGCTTTAAACTAATTTTTGTTATAAGCAATATTGTTTTCAATATTCGGTAAAATTTTGAGAAACATCGAATTGATAGTTTTTTATAAAAAATAAAAACCTAAAAAAAAAAAAAACAATAATAAAACATGGTACAAATTTACTTTCGACTCAAATATCTTTTCAAAAATTTAAAATATTGGCTTCAAACTAATTTTATCTCACAGAAAATATTCTTTTCGACATTTAGTAAATTTTTTATAAAAATCCAACAGTCCGTTTTTTTCATAAAAAATTAAAATCTACAGAAAATAGTACGCAAAATTGGTAAACATTGATTTTCGGTTTTCGATATCTAGTGAACAATAGAAGATATTGACTTCAAATTAATTTCATTCATCCAATTTGTATTTGTTTATATAAGAAATAATTTTTTTTTAAGAAATTCTACTAAAATTGGTAAAAATTGGTTTTCGGCTAAAAATCTCGTTAACAAAAAAAATTAATTTCGAAATCAAACTATTTCATTAAATGCAAAATATTATTGGTAATTTTTAAATTTTTAAGAATAATTCAACTGAGAATTTTTTTAACAAAACACGAAAACCTACAAACTTTTAAGCAAGACAAATCGACAGACATATGATGGGAAGTTATCAGTGTGGGTCGCATCCTAGCCTCATTTTTTGAAAGTCATACCTCTGTTCGAAGTTGTACCCTTGGCGAGATGCCACGATGATTATTAACTTTTTCTTATAAAAACAAGTTTTTAAAAGCTTTGCAAGGATCGATGCTATTCGCCAATTTGGAATATACTTATAAGACTTATGTTGTTTTGGAGATATGTAAAATTATCTATTTAAGCAAAAATTAAAAAATTGTTTTTTTACACTAATATTTTTCCTTAAATATCTTGACAAGAAAAAGGTTATACTTAAGTTATTGAGTGCAAAACCAGGAGCATAAAAAAGGCTACAAAATATCAAAAATATTGTATAAGAACTTCCTTTCTCAGAAGCTTCATGGGAGCTTATCATTTCCACTTTTTTTACCTACATAGTTCCCATTATCAATTCCAATAAAATTCATTCAGGAATCATTTGATGGAGTTTTTCTTTATATCAAAATAATATCAAACTTCCTGGAAATATAAAGTTTTAAATTCTTAATATGCAATTTTATAGAAATTTTACAATAAAATTTCTCAAACTTTATTCATTTTAACTTTTGGAAATCTTAAAAAAAAAAACTAAACTAAAGTTTAAAGGAAGTAAAGGTGCGACTACAATCTATAATTACTTTAAAACTCCTTCAAAAATGATTTAGTTGTGTTGTAATTTTATTCAAATTCCCTTTTGGATGCCCTCAAACTATAAAAATTCTTCCATTATATTAATAAAATGAAAAAAAAAAATACGTTTCTTATTAACTTCGATCGAACTTCCTGTAGAAGTACTTTTCCAATGAAAGAAATGAATTAACTTTTCTTCATTTAGCAGCTTTTATCAACCTACTTTATTAATGAATTTTCCTGCTCGCTCCATTTCCCAAATTAATGCCTCCTCTTATACCTTTCTACATCTCTAACCTCTCCTGATGTCTCTTCAACCTAAAATGCATACTAATTGCGCAAAAGTTCTTCCTTCAATTTTCTTCCTTATTTTTTCCTTCAAGAATGTCTTAATTCCTCTCCCCTTAGCTCTTTTATTAAAAATTGATTTCTTCACCTTTATTTTGTTACTGGACATTATAAAATTATTCAATTTTTGAAATGTAAAAAAGTAACAACAAAAAACAATTTTTTAATTGTATCCCTTTTTTATAAAGTGTCGTGTCTTAAGTAGGCTTCAAGAAGCCACACCTTTTCTTATAATCAAAGCACTCACAGTATAGTCGTAGGTACATTAGAGAAAAAGTACCTACATTTTTACCTATTGTAGGAATGTTATTTTTTCTCAGGCTCCACGGATCGATAGATAGGCAAGCGCCAAACAAACTCTCAAGAACTAACAACAAGTATGAAGGGTACATTTATACAAATATACGAGATGGGTTTGTAATGAGGGGGTGTTTACTGTTTACTGTTTCTGTTTTTGTTTTTGCATAGGTAGTTTTCTTTTTTGTCTACCCTTTTTATGCGGTTGCCATGACATCACACCCATCACCCGGGGTTGTACGCCATTGACATAAATCACAGCTCAAGGTAAAATACTTAAGCTGCGCTTCAGAGCTTCAAACGAAATAAGCGACAATTTTAAATCTGAATGTAATTCCACGAACACGCTTGGATAGTTGTTGTTTGTTTTTATACATTATCGCGTTTGTTTTAAGATTTTTGTCATCCCTCATTTTACATGGCGTTGTGTAATATTTTAATACCAGGGGCGGATTGAGAATTTTTCTCGAACCCTTTGTGAAATATTTACCCAACAACAGTTGAATTAAAAGCTTTTGATTGATTCATACAAGGCTTTTTACTTGCGACATATAGGAACTATATGGCAAGTTTTGCATTCGTGCAAAATTTTGTCTGTCTGTCCACGCTCCTACAGCCTAAACCATTGGGTCGATTGAGTTCAAACTTGGAAGTTAAGGTTTTGAGCAGATTCGCGTTAGGCGTTTTTTTCATTTTTTTTAAGATCAAAACTAACATTGGCCCCCATACAATTTTTTTGGTCAAAAAACGATAATTCGAATTTTCTCAAAAACAAACCGATAGATTTTTTTTTTAATTTTCTCTAAAATTTTATTTTTTAACTTGGCTTCTTTTAATAAGAAAAACATATTTTTGTATTGCTCAGGAAAGGTACCGCTCATAGAACCGTTATTTTGTTTTTTAATTTTCTCAGCAACTTATGTACGGATTTCAATAATTTTTTTTTGTGAATAAGCTCTTATATTGCTTTAACAATATTTGATTATCAAAAGTGCAATTTTTTTTTGTTTGGATTTTTAAAAAAATATTGAATTTTTTTTTTCAAAATTCTGTATCTCAAAAATGGGTTAATATTTTTTTTACGAAATTCAAATGTAGAGCGTATATTTACAATCACTAAACAACTGCATACCAAAAATATTTTTAGAACAAAATTGAAAAATTTTATATATACAAAATTAATTTAAAAAAAAACCGCTCTAACGATTTTCGAAAAAATTTTTTGAAAAGTCAAGGGCTTTTTTATTTATAAAATGGCATTTAAATTTTTGAAGACAAACTTATTTTTCAGGTAAAATTTTGAATCTTAAATTAGTTTTTTTTTTAAATTATTTTAACTGTATTGAATGTAACCCCCTCCCAAAAAAATTGAAAAATGGAGGTTTTTTCGACAAATCAAATGGCATTTATATCTTTGAAGAGAAACTTATTTTACAGGTATATTTTTAAATCTTATATACATAGATACTTTTTTAAACAGACTCTTTGAATACAGGAGCAAGTTCGTGCGACCCAGTCGTGCATTTTATTTATTTTGCAACACAAATTCCTGATTTATGGCTTCAATCTACAAAATCCATTCGTCCACAACTTAAAATTCAAATTTTCGTTCTTTTGCAGTACTTCACGAATGTGGAATGCCTTACCACGCTCTCTATTTCTCCGACATTGCAGTGATGAAGGATTCAAAATCACCTCGTTCATAGCTCCATCCTTTACGCTTACGACATGTAAGAACTTTTTTTTTATATTGAGCGTACACTAAAAGGGTTATGAATACCTTTATAATGATTAGACACAGTGCGAGCAATTAGAAAAGAAAAATAGGATTAGAAAGGAAAAACCAATGCACATTGGTTTTAAACTGCACATTGTAATGAATGGAAAATATTGGGTCTGGTAAGGCGTTCCACATTCGTGTAGTGCGGCTAATGAAAGAATCCCTGTACTTAACACTACGTCCGAAATTGGGCTCAATGATGAACATTCCCTAAAGTACGGGTATTACGATTGAATTGTTTAAGGTGAAGAATGCAACTGACTATTTTATTAGAACATTGTTTATAAAAATAACGATAAAATAACGATAGGCATTAGACCTTCCCGCAGTTTTCAAGAGAATCAAATGTCTCGGTAAAAGAGTGATCTCCTATCATTTTTAGAGCTCTCTTTTCAATCGTATCCAATGGCGATGTTAAATATGTGATCACTCCACAACAAGTGGTTTGTGATGCATATAACTAGAAGTAAAAGCTGTTCAGTCTCCTCAATACAAGTACGAACCATTGATAGTGGCATTGGGGGATGGTTACGCTTTTGCGACAGTAGATATCATTGAGTTTTCGAAGCATTAAATTCACCACGGTTTTTGATTCCCCATTGGACAAGATCTCCATGCTGTCAAGATCAGAATTTAATGAGCTTATCATACGCTGCCTTTGGTAGTCCACATCCGAAGAACAAGGATGAAAATCTAAAAACGAAAATGAAAAGCTGAGGGTACTGTCATCAGCGAAACAATTTAGTGGGTTAGAAAATTCAGACAAAAAATCATTTATAAAAATAAGGAAGAGCGCCGGAGACAAAACGGAGCCCTGGGGCACACCACCGTTTATTTTGTGGATATCAGATTTGAACCCGTCCAATACAAATTGTATTGATCGGTTAGTAAGGTAATTTCTTACCCAACTAAGAAGAGATTCATCAATGCCAAATGCACGCATTTTCAATAAGAGAGCTTGGTGCCAAACTCTATCAAATGCCTTTGAAATATCAAATGCCATAATCTTACTGTCTCCAAAACGACCTAAAGATTTGTTCCACTATTCGGTGAGATAAACCATAAGATCACCAGTGGATCTATTGCTACGAAAGCCATACTGAAGCTTTCATTAAGAAGCTTTCGTTCTTCAAGAAATGTCTTAAGCTTAAAATTGATCAGCGTTTCCATGACTTTGGAAAGAAGGGACGTTAGTGCAATTGGACCATAGTTAGAGAGAGAGGAGGATTCGCTAGTTTAGTATTTGTAAAAAGAAGCACATGGAGTTGGTGCGACCCACACATGCATTTTATTTCCTAATGCTCAGGCATATTAAAGGTATGAAAAAAAACCTTTCCTTATACTGAACCGATTTTAACAAAACTTTGAAGAATATCTGAAATTCGAAACTATTGTATTAACGGAGTTAAAAAAAAAACACTAACATTACCTCAAAAGAGGGCCCTTAAACTTTCTGGCCTGGCCATTTTACTTTATTACTAATCCTTACCTGTTTTTTTTTCTAGAGGGTGAAACTTGGGCGGGAGTATATTGTTAATGTAGCTAGTTGAAGAAATGTAGAAAAGTTGGGCAAGTAAAACGACATAATTTCTGTGCTTTGCTGAGCGCCCACTTAACTACCGTTTATATGAGAAGAAAAGTACTATGGCAACCTGATGGTTGTTTGTTGCATTATATTACATACAATTCTAACGTATTTATTGTACACATTTCTAGACCTCTAGAATGCAGTAGCTGTTAGTTAGGTAGGTTTAGCTTTACGTATGTTTGTATAGAATGTACACATACATACATACCTACTTTGGAACAAGGACAGTATAAAGGTGGCTGTGGGTTATTTATTATTGCACTTTATACTTCGCTGACTAAGGACACTTATGAAATCTCATATAAATGGAAGTACCATACCACCTGCACAGCTAGAGCACAATTTGGTAGGTTTTCATATACATACATATTTAGTCTTTGTATATAGCTATTTGGAAAGTAATAAAGTATAATTTAATTTTAGGACTCTAATTTAAGTGTTTCTTTTGGCATATCGTAATTATTATTAATGCTTTTTTCTTTTCGTTTAACTTATAACAGTAGGTTATTATTAGTTTCTAGAGTACCTAGATGTTGAAATATGGCTTCGTTAACGTCGCCATATATTCTTGACTTACTAAACCCCACCCTGTAACAGTACCTACATGAAAAGGGATGTAAGGAGCATACAAATAAAAATAATTAAAACCGGAAGTTCCTATTGCAAACGTTCAAACTTTGTTAACGTGGGTTCTTTGAGTGAGATGTGACTATGAGTTGAAGACTTATCAAAAAAGGAACACTGAAACTGAAAAAAAAAAAAAAATTGAACGTCAAGCTAACTTTTCCAACCCGCATCATGAATTCTGACACTTTTCCTTCCTTATACATATATACGCTCACTTTTAGGTACACATACAAGTTGATATCTAATACGGGCCTCAGTACGGGCGGCGGTACTGCACAATATTATAAAATGAAAATATCCTTTTTCAACTGTCTTCGCATCACAGTCACAGTCGCAGTCACACATCTTTACTTCCTTATTTGATGTCAGAAAAGTTATATTCACATGTTTTTTTTTTCTATTTTTATTTTATTGTTTTTCCACAAGAAGTACCTTGTTTTTCTTTTTTCTTCTACTTTATTTTATTTTTGTTTTATAAATTTTGTTTGGTTTTTATTTCAAATGCATGTGACAGCAATAAATTTATCTTGATATGTTTTCACCCTTTTTATGCTACAACTAGACTGCATATCACTTAGACCTTAACATAGCTATAGCTACGAATAAGAAGTATCTATATACATAGATACAGGATGGCAATTGCAATTTAACATTTTAAGGATTGAAAATGAATAAAGTTTAAGATACACACAGAAAGAGAATAGAATGTGGTTGAAAACAAAGAGCCCAGGAAACTACTTTTTTTTTGTGTTGTTGTTGTTGCGAGAATGAATTTTTAATGAGGTTAGATCAGTGACAAGTGTTTGAAAATGCTTTTGAAAAATTGAAACAACCAACAACTGTGTACGTTGAAGACGACACGATGACTACGAGCTCTACGGCAGCAAAGGCTTTTATGAAATGGAGGGAATTTAAAAAAAAAGATATGGAAAAGTTGTAGGAAAAAAGAGATATTTTAGAATAATTTGATAGGAAGTTTTAGCTTAGAAAAAGTAATTTCGGATTTAAGGATTTCAAAGTTGTATTTTTACGTGGTATGAGTATAATAAAATAAGCTGCTCTTGAATCATCCTAATGGATGTGTAAGTTTAGCAAAATTGGAAAGTTAACAAAAAGCATGAACTTTAAGCACTTTAAAACGATTTAAGATCTAAACAAATGGTCTAACCATTATACGAAAATCCATTGATTACAATGAACTAAATTAAAGTTATAATAGTAATTACAGAAGTCAGTAAATTCACAAAACCTTTACCTAGGCTTTAAAATGTATCCTTCAACAAATTCTGAAAGCTTTTCAAGGTCAACAGACGATGATTATCCAACTTGTTGCAATATTCATCCTTTTGAAAATTACGAAACCGAAAAAGACACATTTTTTAAATTAATTGGAAGGTTTCGAAAAATAGTGCAGCATTAGGTTAGGTTAAAAGTGGAGGCTTCAGAAGTTTCTTCTATAGTGCCACAGAAGGATCACCAGGAAGATCGATTAGATTTCCTTAGTGCCTTCTTGTAAATTCTTAGGGATTCTTTGTAAGAATCCCAGTGAGAGGCTAGTCTTGCGGCTTTGGCTCGGTTGAAGAGTTTCCTATATTCTCTTCTGAGCGAGTCAAGCTCTGAGGCCCACTATTGTGATTTCCTCTTTCCTCTTATGAGTATAAGTGGACAAGCAATTTTTAGCTGAGGTGAGGTCATTGACTTTGTTGTCAAGTTCGTTAGCGTTAGAGGAAGGACTAGATAGTCCAGGTTTTAGTTAACTTTGTAATAAGTTCCTGTATGAAGCCCAGTCAGTTCATGGCCAAGATACGCCGACACTAGCCAGAAACTTCCTTTGGTTGTTTCCAGCCTAGCTACGGTGGTATCTTTGTCACTGAAATTATGGAGTAAAAAAAATTAATGCTACGTTTCACTAGTATGCAAGATCTAGGTCCACCTTTATCTGTCTCATACAATGTGTAGTACTCAGGAGTCTTGAGTCCTCGAACAACGGATCTCACAATTCATGGCTCTTGGATCAGGACAATGTCTTCCCCGTTTCTTGCCAGACGAAGAAGAAGTGAGGCCGAGGCCTTAATGGAGTGTAAGAGATTAATCTGTACTAACTGCAGCATTTTGGCTACAATTAGGCAGATCAACCTCCACAACGGTTTTGTTCTGATCCTCTGAGTCTGAGGATGAACTCAAGAGTTTGTCCTTGCACAGAAGAATCATGTTTAAGTCGTCCTCAGTCTCCATTAAGGATGGAATGTTTTTGACATTTTTAGAGGGTAGATTCGTTATTGGAGAGGGCATGGGTGCATCGTCACCCTCTGGTGGGAGAGACGACGACCCAGGCCCACCAACCTCGAGTTCACCTCCGGTTGTTGTTGGAGGCCCGCTATCAGCGAAAACTTCATCTTTTTTGTATATTCGAATTTTGATGGATTCGAAACCATAATTTATAGAGCCATTGGTCAGGGCTAGAGGAACCAAAGATTCTTTATTGAGTACCACAATGGCACTCCAATAAAGACACTTCACTTCCTCTAGCTTGGCAATCTTCCAGTTTTGCGGCGGGAGGGATGGATTACAAACCTTGATCATTTCGAGAATGTTCTCGATGCCAGGAGGTTCGATTGGAATCCAAAGGCGGGATCTAGGTCTGCTAGGAATGTCTTTCTTAGCGACAACCTCGAGCTTGGCACCTGGCCAAACTTCACCCAACCGGCTGACAGCAAGCTTGTACAAGTCACAAGACCTTAGTGCAGCAATAAATATGTTAAATATGTAGCTAAAAAAGGAGAATTTGTATGTGCTTCGATAGGATCCTTGCACTAAAATAACCTAACTGCATTTTTTGGTCCATAAAGACCCGTCAAGAATCTAGCCTACCACTAGAGAATCTAATTGCTAATTTCAAAAAGATTTTGATTCCAAGAAAAATGTAGTGGTTTCTTAATATTTTTTCTTAAACATTTTTCAAAAAGAAAATCAGAACTGCTGAATTTATTTCCTCATTACATTCTTGATTGTGACTCCAATTTCTCATGTCAATGCGAACCTGTATTTGTTGCCGAAATTTTTCTAAGCGCTCAGTTCATTGTACGTTGCCTAGGATATGATTGGCTTCCCCAACAAATTTTGCAATCAGACAAGACTACAATCGATGATATCCTACTCAAAGCAATAGCTCTCTAAGCTTCTAAAATCGAAAGCAATAAATGGCGCCAAAATTAAAGAACTTGCAGGGCACATGCTAATGTCAACAAAATTGCAGGCTCGAGAAACAAGAGTCATTTAAGATTCAGGTATTGTTCAAAAAGCAGTCGAAATTCAAATTTTCATTTTATATAGTTCAATAACTCAAAACATGAACTACAAAACCATGAGAATAGAAAACAGCTGCTTAAAAAAAAGGCAAATCACAAAATTTCCGGACTGGACCAACAAGTCCCAACTTAGTTATATTTCTTGCAAAAGAAAAGGTCATGTTTCTAAAGTATGTCTTTAAACTCTTTTATCTAAAAACAACAAAAAAAAACAGCTCAGGGTGTTTGATGGTATATTTTTGAATTGTCTGCAAACATATGTATATTTATTTGTAAACTCTGAGAGATCCGGAATATCATTAACGGAAAGGTTAAAAAGTGAGGGCCCCAGATGACTACCTTGCGGAAGACCTTCCAATACATCAATAAGAAAGGACTGATAATTCTCAACTGTCATAAACTTTTTTCGAATGCATTAAATAGAATTCAATCATTTAAAAACCTTTTAAAACCCAAATTCATAAAATTTTGTAATGAGAAATCGCTCCAAGGAATTGAGTTAAAAGCTTAAAAAAAGCAAAAAAAATCGTAATATAGTTTTTTTCTATTCAAGGCGGGTGGATTTTAATATTGAATAAAAGAAGTTGTATATGAAACATCAATTAGGTTTTATTTTTATTTGACAGCTCTATCAACGACATTATGGCTGAAATACAACATCGTTTAAATATTCGCCACGAATTCACTGGTTGGCGCGCATTCGAAAGCTCCATTGTTCGATCACTTTGGCGCATAAATTACGCTGAATTTGACTGATGGCTACGATTATGCTGTCTTTGAGGGCTTATGACTTATGAAAACCGTACAAGAAAAAATCTAAAGGAGTAAATTCACATAATCTTGGTGGCCAATTCACGTTATCTCTCGACGCGAGATAACCAAACCATGCCATGAAACTGCTCGAGAACCATACGTCTTCGGTGTTCATTTTATCCAATTACAGCCACAAAAAGTTGGTGATCATTTATCTAAAGGTCTGGCTGGCGTTACGTACGGCGATGAAGTACGGACCGAAGATGGCTCCAGCCGTCATGTGTAAAATGATAAGTTTTAACAAAAGTTTGCATGAACGCCAAACCTTTAGTTAAATGCAGTGTATTTGAGTAAGATATTCGTTAAACGTCAAATATTAAACATAAACAATTGTTTTTTGCGCTCATCAAAATTATTTCGTTTTTTATGAACTCGTATAGAATGTTTAAATGTTAATATTCAAATATGCTAAAAATAAGCAACAAAAAGAAATGTATTCAATTATATGAACAAGTCACAATGACGTTTGGTTAAGTTTACTATAGAAAAATTTGTTAAACTTAACCAAATGTTTTACATCATTGCGTGAGTACATACCCTTAATAAATAGGAACGAGATAAAGTATTGAGACTTTTAATACTACGTTTCCACCGGGCACTAAACCGAGATTTAGCTAGATTTGTCACAAATCTCCTTGAAATCTCGAAGATTTACCATACAAATTTTAATCTCCTCAAATGAAGATTTCAAATAAAACTCATTGAAATCTACTTGGAAACATTAGTTTGTCAAATCAAACAAACTTTTTTTTCGGAGAATAATTGTTGAACCGACCCATTTAAACGCCAATTTCGTTTATTGACAGATGGAAATGTCAACAAAAACTATCTGTCTCACTTCCATATGACTCAAATTCAAAACAATAAACAATTTTCAAGAAATCACAGACGAAATAAAATGTAAGTATACAAAAATAATAACTATGTACAAGAATATAATAAAACTAATTACTTACAGATGATGAGTGAATAAATACATATTTTTTTTTCTTTTCGAAAGGAGAATAATTTGAAGTTTGGTTGTTATGACATAAACCAAACGTCAAATTAATCTCCTTTTCTTTGGTGGAAACACCTCATGATTTATTTTAAATCACTTGCCTTAAATCTCGGATTATTTTTTGGTGGAAACGTACTATAAATGAGTCGTCTTAAAAGATTCCAGTATAAACAGTGTCTTCCTTTAGTTAGTTGGAACAAATTATATCAACTGACATTTGGCGCCATATTTAGAAAAATTAAGGCACATACACACTACGACATTACTTGAAATTTCTTACATGCCAGACTCAGAAGATGTATTGCGAAAGATCACAATTTCGATATTTTTCAGTGTGGTAAACATTTACTTTAAAAATCCAAACCAATTGAATTAGGTTTGGGTTTAAACACTTAGTAATTATGTTTGATTTATGTATGTGAATGGAAATATTTAATTTAAGTTAAATCAAATTAATGAATTCTTAGTGGCCAATTAAAGCATTGAAATCCATCAATTTGGCATTTTCTTTTTTTTAATAGAAATGTATTTTCTTCTTCTGTTTTTGAATGAACTTCATTTTCCTAAACAGCTGATTATTTTACGTCAATAAATTAATGACATATTACTTTCAAAAAAATGTACCACCTGGATCAGATAAATTATGTTCAATGATAGAAATGATTAATGCTCGCTATAACCAAACTGTCAAAAAATTATTACAATCATTGATTCAATGATAGCTATACTGACTTCGAAAGCAATAGTTTTGTTTGGCAAAAGGGCAAAAACTAGTTTCAAAACCTACCTTCTCTTTATTTCTATTAAGGAATTGGAACAACAATATTCAAAAAAATTCCTAAGTTATTACCGTGTATAGTTGGCACTTTCTTAAGTGAGAAACTATGAGTCCATTGCTCTTGAACACAAATCAAGCTGGAGCTCAAAAAAGAAAACATTGTTTTTAATTGATGATATGAACTGAATTTCTAACCTATGAATCTTGGGTGTATATGTAGTTGAATATACGCCTCATATCGCAAACAAAGCATGCAATTATTTTGAAATTTATTCTCCAAACCGCCTTATGAATGTACATTGATTGCACTGCACACTGTATAATAATACCTTAGCTCTGTGGGCAACCTTTTGAGCTCCGCGCTCCAATAGGTCATTCAAATGAAATCGCATTGTTCTGAATCTTTTGTCCAGATGTTTTTATTGTCTCTTCCTCACAATTTCAATAGAATATTTTTTTGTTTTGATGTGATTCTTTGTCTAGTGCTGGCTGTTTCCACAAAATACGACTCCTCGTAAATTATTTTTCGAGACAAAACACACAGACGAGACACGAGAGTCACAAGCTTCTCATAGTCACAGGTCTGTGTTTATTTTACCATTGGAAGTTGTGTCGTTTTGTATTTTATTCACAGGGAAATTCGTCTCCACTTCGATCTGAGTCGAGTTGAGTTGAGCTGAGCTGAGCTGAGCACACAGCCCACAGAACCACTAGCATTGAATCTATTCCAAACTCTCGCATCTCTCAGACAAGCCTCTTCAATATCTTTCTACCTTTGTTTCCATTTCCATCCTATCTAGATTATGGGTGCATGCGATGCAAGGCACAGCGCACCACAGACACAGTGCTGGAGGCAGCCGAGATTAGGTGCATCCACAATGTGTGTGCTATGCCCTCCACGTCCACACAAGACTCGCGCGCTTATAACACACATTCATTACCGTCATAGTCATCTAGAACTGACTTCAATGCAACTCCGTGCGGTCTTCTCCGTCTCTATTTCCACGACCACGAATACGGAGTACGAAGTACTGCTGGAGCTGAAGCTTAAACTTGGGATTGGGATACGAATGCAATTCCCGGAATAGCAGTGGTAAAAATTACCGCTGATTAAATTTAATTTCACCGCTAAGCTGGAATTTATTGCATTTCAGTTTCACATTCAATGAAGCTAGAGAATGGAGTTGGATGGAGCACCACGCGATGTGTGGTTCGCTGTTAGTTGGTTGGTGGTTCTATTCTTTTTTTTTATTACTGCAGATTGTATAGTGCATTAGAAAAAGAGTCTTTTGTGAACTCCTTATGGGTTGACTCCTTTTGGCCAAACGTTATAATATTCGTTACAGCAGTAACCTACCTACCTATCTATAGGGAAAACTAAGCTTGTGGAGCAACCAACATTTATTATGTCGGTTAGTAAAGGCGGAGAACCAAACAACCAACCAAGATATGATGGTGGTGCTGTGGCATAAGGCAGATAGGCGACACGGGGCGGAAGAGCTTGTGGCCTGTACAAGAACATTATTTTATAGCGATGTGTCGTCGTTTTTGTAGCCGTCTTCGTGTACAAGTAATGACGATCTATCTTCAGGGAAAACTGATCCAGGCCATGAGATGTACATTATATATGTACTTTATACATGCTAAAGAACGAACCTAACCGCCCTATTTTCCGCCTCTTTTGATGCTAGAAGTAGTTAATATCTGTCGATATGAGTTGGCCTCTGACACCAGCAGTGTTTCTCTTTTTCAGATAATAATTTATTTCACGGATACCGATTTGGCTTTTTGTCAAAACCGAGGCAGTATATCATTTCAAATTTTGACAGTTTTATATATGTAAATATAGGGTTTTTCAATAAGAAGTTTTTCTCTTAAATATCCCTTTATTTGAGCAAATGTCACTTTTGAAGCTGTCATATTTTGACATTTGATGTGTAAAAACTACGGCACACTGAAAATGGAACTATACGCGCTTCAAAAACTCATTTCAATTGTTAATATTGACGACAAAAATAATAAAAATGCAGTCAATATTCATATAAAATATTTCGTGTGTTGTCGTGAGGTAACTTCTGGGCCGAAATTAGTGAAATTGGTGGAAAAATTTCAGCTTTTCAGGGACCAGTTATAGCTATACCTAAATGGTTTTAATCATTGGGTTTATTTTTGACAGGTTGTTGAGAAAGATCCATTGGAGTTTTCTTTCTAGCAGAAACCTGTCATTGCATTGGAATTGTGTGAGATTTAAACACAAATCAGTGGAACAATTGATTTAATTTTTTGACATTTTAGAATCAACATTTCCGTCGAATGTAGAAAAATCCACTTTAGCGAAAATAGCTGGAACTAAAGTAAAAAAAAATCTTTGAGTGATTTCCAATAAATAAGTGCATAATTTGCATTTTTCCGGATCGATTTCAATGGTAACTATAACTGGCCACAACAATGAAATTTGAAAATAAGTCACCTTAAAAGAGTTTTTTGTGAATGCTGCATGTAGGTGCTAAATGGTTTGACATTGACAGTTTGGTTATGGTTTCCAATAAATAAGTGCATAATTTGCATTTTGCCAGATTGATTTCAATGATAACTATAACTGGGCCACAATTATGAGACGTCAAAATAAGTCAGATTAAAAGAGTTTATTGTGAACACCGCCTTATATGTGCTGAATGGTTTGACATTGACAGATTGGTCATTTAAGGGCTTGTTTATACAGAAATATTAAAGTTGTCAACTCTTTGTTTGTGCTGCAAGGGTGGAAGTGATGAGGATGATCGCCATATAATATTTCATTGAAATCGGCTTATTTCCAAGTTATGTGTGAAAAAAAAATGTTTATATAACTTTTAGATAAAATATTGTATAAATAATTTGTTTATTTATCAAGGATTCAGCTACTTTTGTGCTCAAAATTAATTAACCACTGTTATTAAATTTAATTATTAAAAAACTTGTTCGCTCTGTAATTTCTTTAGAATTAATTTAACAGCAATGTAATATTTTTCATTTTTATTGTCTTATTGCGTGCACAAAACCATTAAACTGAGATTCCAAATATAAAAATAGACAATAAAACAATAATAAAACCCTTTGTATTCTACAATGAATTATGAACAAGGAAAACACATCTGATACACATATTTATTACCTTCGTATAAAATTTTATAAAACAATTCATGGAGCACCTACTTAGGTTTTTAATTCGACTAAATGACGATGATAATAAACAATAGATAAGTGAATTACTAATGTTTAATAAATTTCAGATTGTATCGCCGCTTCCGACAAAGAAACGTCACGGTGACGTTACTTCTGTGATTTATTTAAAAAAAATATTATATGTAATGTAGTGTAGTGTAGAGTGACCATTATTTCAATGACTTTGCAGGGTGGCTCTGTTTTATAACCAGATGAAATTGTTGTTCTGTCAAATTTTGAAGAGTGGGGATTTAATTCTCTCAGAGAGAGAAAAACTGAAAAGAAAGTATGGAACAGTTTCTTGACAAAAAATGTCTGCCACTCAATCAATGGAGGCAAACCTTACGGATGACGTTATTGGCAGCCAATACTACAATACGACGTTTGACAGACCAAGTATTCGTGCCCAAGGAAATTTCTTGGGCAGAATTTGTCAGGAGTGGAAATTATTTTACTCTCTTGTGAGCGCTATCTTCTGCCCAAAACTACCAAATTCGTGAACAATTGTTGACATTTGGCACTTTTGGTCAAGGTTGGGAACACACCTAATGATTTATGAACTTTCAGCTGTCAAAGGAAAAAGTAGTGTTCTTTATTATAATTTCCCCTCAACGCGGATCCAAAAAGGATAGCAAAATTTTAGCATTAAATTACATGATTGACGAGTCTGTTTGAATAGCTGTCAAATTGGAAAAAGTGTTGCCATCTTTACGAAAAAGGGATAAAATTAGATCTACTAATAAGAACATAGTTTTGAAACAGTTTAAATATATTGTTCAATATATTTATCATATTTTTAGACCGCACAGACCGCTACCAATTCGTTTGTGGTACAAATATATTCTATAAATAAGTTACTACATAATTTCTATTCATAAAATGACTATGGTATGTTCAAGTAGTTTGACTTTTAGCTATATGCAAACGTTTTGTATCCTTTCATGGCTTTATTGGTCATTAATTAAACAATAACAAGTGGTGGTGTTGGTAAGTGTGTTTGATGCCTAGCAAATTATTCATTTAATTGATTTTCAATCCTGTCTACATGCAACAAATATGTATGAATTTGTATATCCTTCAATCAACTGACGATATTGGCCAACCACAATGTTGAATGTTTTGTAAAATACTTAATGCATTTCTAATTACGGAATTTTAACAATAAACATACATACATATTCTTTCTTCGTAACAATTGCAGAAAACAAAACAAAAAGGATATTGATTTCATTATTTTTCCCTCGTTCATAACAATCAATTTAATTAAAATCAACCACAAATCGGATAAAAATGTTTCTATTGAGTTTAAACTGATAACGACTGTAGTACTGCCTTTGTGTTTTACCAAACTGGTGGTTTTAAAATAAGCAAAGTAGAATGCTAAGGTATTTTGTGTATATTTATATCTAGCTTAATCCTTTTTACGTAGAAACTAATCAATTTAATGTTTGAATATTTTGTGGATTTGAAGGAAGAAAGGATTAGTCTTTATAATTCCAAAAATGATTTCGTATGATGAATTATATTTATAGTGCTTACATTGTAAAAGTGACAGAATTTGGATTCCCTCAGGGAAGCCAACTAAGGCCCTTTATATTTTATTGGATTTTATCTGATTCTTTGATTTCGCTTATTATAAACAATTTTAGCATTGTTAAAGTGGGAGCTTTTGATATAGCAGTGAAGCTTAAAGCTTAAAAAACTGCTTAAAGCAGAAGCTGTCATAAAAAGCGTGCATTTTGGAGCAACGGACGTCTACAATAGTGAAGCGCGACAAGAATTGAATCTGAAGAGCAACAAGTCAAAAGTTTTCAACTTGATCCATCAACTATTCATATAAACATTACAAATGTCAAAAATCCGAGCAGCTGGAATTCAAAAGTAAAAGTTCACTTAACTTAAACTTCCGCTTCAGCTTTGGCTTTAACTTAGCATTGTAGCGCTGTGTGTTGTTTTCGTACTTGTCAACTTTGACATTACCACAAGATTGAGTTTCACCATTGTGTTCAGCCAGTTAATCTGGAGTCCCGCAAGGGAGCCAATTTAGGCCATGTTTATTTTATTGGATTTTATCCGTTTGTTTGATTTCGCTTATTTTAAGCAATATAAGCATAAATAACTGTGTATACATGTAGGTTGAAGCTGAATAAGTGAAATGTTAATTGATTTCTTTGCAATTATTATCAAACGTCATTTCACATAAGCTTTAAAGGCTTTTTAAAAAGATATTTTATCAAAACTGGATAAGATCTTTTTCATTGATAAAATGTTAAACAAAAGAAGCTGAGATGCGTTCCGAATCCGGATCCAATACTGTCAGGTTTTAAGCTGATTCACGTTAGGCTTTTCTTAAATTTATTTAAGACCAATAATAATAGTAGTCCCTATACAAATTGTTTGGTAAGAAAACACAAATTCGAATTTTCTCAAGAACGGGCCCACATTTTTTAATTTAATAAAATGTAGAAAGTAAGCAATAAATAGTTGCAAAGATAAAATATTTTTAAAAAAATTTTCGCAAACTTAAAAAAAAAGAAGAGTTTTTAGGGTTTTTAAAAAACAATTGAAAAATTAAGATTTTTTTGAGAAATTATTATATAGCATTTAAATTGTTGATGATAAACTTTTGTAGGAATACTTTGTTGCTATTATCTTCTTAATTTGAAGTCAATATCTCTGCGGGTTCTTGAGATATGACCGACGGAAAAAGGTATCGCAAACCAACGGAATAAAAATGGAAAAACTATGCTCTGTTTTTTTTTTTAAATAAATATTTTACTATATTTAATTAAAATACCCGAATTTTTGTTGACTTTCTTCATAAAAATATTGATTGATTTCTTTTTAATTTTTTCGAAATATTTACCTGCTGAAAAACATCGATCTGTGTTGGCTCAGGTTTTATCCGAATTCCGATGCCAAAACCACGAGTTTGCCAAACATTAATAAAGAAACAAAATTATTTGTACTTTTACAAGTGTTTTTTTTTTCTTACTTATTTGCTTTTCATTTTTAATTTTAGTAACAAAACAAAATATAAAATTTGGGTGATAAAAATAGCGCACCTTTAAGTGTTGTTTTATAGCTTCTGTGATAAAACGAATATTTCTAGGTAATGACAAATGATGAAAATGTGGTGGCATATTTTTCTCTACTCAAATTTAATATAGATAAAAAAATAAAAATTCACAACCAACATTCTCTCACGAACACTTTCAACATCAGCCATAATTTCAAAGCTTCTTGATAGACAGGTGGTTTTAATCCAATTCATTTGTATACTTTTCGAAATTCATTTAATAATTTGATATCTAAAATATTTTCTGCAAAAAGGGGGGTGATACCGCAACATACTATAATCATCACAATTCAGAACAGAAAGTCATCGTGCCCACCACATTGACAACAACTGACTTGACTGGGTCGATGTCATCAAATATAAAACTCACTTTCATGAAACATTAAACCTAGAAATATTATACGTAAAGCCAATGAACAAACGACGTCGATGTTGAAGTCGACGTCGACGTCAACGTCAACGACGACGAAGCCAACGTCACCATCACCGGCATCGCTCCAGTCCAGATGTTGTATTCAATTTCAAAAACTTAACTTTTACCTCCTATGCTGATATTTTATTATTAGCATAATTTTATATTTTTACATAAATAATATAGAAACTTTATGAACACACACGAAGGAACATAATTAAATTATTTATAAATAATATGAAACAATAAACAAAAGAATAAAACAGAAAAGTAATAGATACTTATGTGTGAATATAGACAGGTCATTTCTCATTCGATGCGGGATAATATATTTATCGAGTTTTGTTTTCTAGAAAAGCAATGAAAGTAATTAATTAAATAAATAAACAAAACAAACAAAAATAAAAATAAAAACAAATTGTACACATTTAGTTTTTGATGAAACCTACAAAATATCAACACACACACCCCCTCCTATAGCTTCCATGTTCCTACAGAATACGGATAGAATATAGTACCTATCCCAAAGTCCCTTGAGAAATTACTTGATTGTACTAGACAACAAACCTGGCATGTAACCAAGCTATGAACTTTTATTTCATCTACCTACACTTTCCGAAAAAAAAGAGAACAAATATTTATTTGAAAACAAATATCTATGTACATAGAAACTAAAAATTTGTTTATTTTTAAACTAATGTAATTGAATCATAAACTAACATTAAATTCTAAAAACTTTATGATTACATTTTACAGATGCTTTAGGTCTGTCTATTCGAGCTGCCCGCTCTATCAAGTTTAGATATATTTATTTGTTTGTTAGTTCACTTGGGCGTATACGCACTATTTTATGTATGATTGAGATTTCAACAAAAATGTTTTTTTTTTTGTATTTTTCTTGTGCGCTTTACATTTTTTATGTTTATTCAAATTAATGTATTTGAATTTACTTAATAGTTGTTTTTGTTATGTTTTTCTGTGATAATAGTTTTACAATACTATCATTTAAAGTTTGACCAGTCTTAAATTTAGATCTTTGCTTAAAATTTGAAAACCCTTTATAAAATCTATGAAGGCTTATATTAGAAAACAAATCCGGTGATTATGTGACGAGTTCAGTACATATGTTTGATATCATCAATAATTTTCAAAAATTCATTAACTTTTGTGGTTTTCAATACTGTTGTTCAAAACATTCATCAAAGGAATATTTGGTTTATATTTTTACTTATTGTTCAATCCATATAGCGGTTTTTTTTTGTGTAAATTTGTGACAATATCTGGTAGGGTACAAAAAAAAGGAGTAAAAATAGTGGATTCAATGAAAAACTCGTACTCATTTGACATTTGCTGTACAATGCATAAGTCGGTGTTCACATTGCAGTCGACTATGAATTAAAAAAAAAAATATAACGCAAACATTTTTAACTTCAAATTTAAAGGTAATGTAGTTGGTCTGTTTGAATACTTTGTAAAGGGTTTGGATATCAAAAAAAAGAGAAAAAGAAAGAACAAACCAAATGGATTACACCACGTTTTATTTTCGAATGACAAGTATGTCAATTCATTCTGATGAATTATAATGACAGATCATGTATGCAGATTGGCAAGGTGGCCACTTATTATTTTAAGAGCTTAGTACTTTTCAACATTCCGCCCACCTCATCCAGCTATTGCGCCGAAACATCTGGTCGCCCACTAGATAAGTCAAATTTAAATTGTTAACGTTTCTCGAAGTTTTAAGGTTCCAAGAATCTAAATCCACCATTTGCAAATTTGCAATACCGTTTTTCGCCGACTAATGTTTGGATTTTTTACTATAGCAAAAGTGAAACAAATTTTTGACTCCAAAATCTTGGGAACCAATATTGTTTCGACTTAATTTAAATTTAATATTTCACATTGCGAACTCACACGGAAATGGTATGAAAACTTAAAAAAAAAATGTGTTTTATAATTAAACAATAATATGTGTCACCTCTAATAAAATATCCGAACACGAAATGATATTACCTCCAGAATAATTTAATGCAACATGCGTTTCTTACACTTAGTAGCATTTTTAAGAAAAATCTCATTAAAAGTTCAAATATTTTGAGAACAAAGAAAAACATTGAATTCAACTTTTGTCATCACACACAAAATTTGTATATTACGATTTATTAAAATTTCTTAGAAAATGAAATTCACAGTGGTTTTTTACGTCAGTTTAAATTATACTAAAAACAGTACTAATTTAATTTATTTAACATCTCGAATATCTCCACAAAAAAAAACCGTTTATACTTCAATTTTAGCTTTCAAATTTTTAAGGGTCCCAAGTCGCATTTAAATGTTTATCCAATTTTCTTTTAAAAGACTTAAATGTCAAACCCGTTCTAAGTTCAAAATTTACGATTTTACAAATTGCAGAAATCATTAATTCAAAACAAGCTAAACTACAATTTTTGCTGTTAATACAAAAAACTTGCCATTTTAAGATATTTTTCATTTCTTGACGCTTCAAGATCCCTTGTACGTTCATAAATTCTGAATAGCTTTTTTCGCTATCCATGTTTCAAGAACCAGCAAAGATTTTAATCTACAATTGATTTTTTTAAAGATAATACGTTAAGATGTGTAAAAAGGAGTTTAATAAAATGCACGACTGGGTCGCACGAACTTGTATTCAAAGAGTCTGTTTAAAAAAGTACCTATGTTTATAAGATTTAAAAATATACCTGTAAAATAAGTTTGTCTTCAAAGATATAAATGCCATGTGATTTGTCGAAAAAACCTCCATTTTTCAATTTTTTTGGGAGGGGTTACATTTAATACAGTTAAAATAATTTAAAAAAAACTAATTTAAGATTCAAAATTTTACCTGAAAAATAAATTTGTCTTCAAAAATTTAAATGCCATTTTATAAATCGAAAAACCCTTAAATTTTCAAATTTTTTTTCGAAAATCGTTAGAGCGGTTTTTTTTTTAAAGTTAATTTTTTATATATAAAATTTTTCAATTTTATTCTAAAAATATTTTTGATATGCAGTTGTTTAGTGATTATAAATATACACTCTACATTTGAATTTCGTAAAAAAATGTTGACCCGTTTTTGAGATATAGAATTTTGAAAAAAAAAATTCAATATTTTTTTAAAAATCCAATCAAAAAAAAATTGCACTTTTGATAATCAAATATTGTTAAGGCAGTATAAGAGCTCATTCAAAAAAAAAAATTATTGAAATCGGTTCATAAGTTACTGAGAAAATTAAAAAACAAAAAAACGGTTCTATGACCGGTACCTTTCCTGAGCAATATAAAAATATGTTTTTCTTATTAAAAGAAGCAAAGTTAAAAAAAAAAAATTTTAAAGAAAATTTAAAAAAAATCTATCGGTTTGTTTTTGAGAAAATTTGAATTATCGTTTTTTGACCAAAAAAATTGTATGGGGGCCACTGTTAGTTTTGATCTTAAATAACAAATGAAAAAAACGCCTAACGCGAATCTGCTCAAAACCTTAACTTCCAAGTTTGAACTCAATCGACCCAATGGTTTAGGCTGTAGGAGCGTGGACAGACAGACAAAATTTTGCACGAATGCAAAACTTGCCTTTAGTTCCTATATGTCGCAAGTAAAAAATCAGGGGGTATTTCTTTACTATGGCAAAAGATATCAAGTTATCTTCTTGAAAATTTTTACTTGAACTTTGTACAAAATTCATACAACATACTTTTGTTAACATTTGGTAAACTTTCTTAATTCAAATTTATAGTTTTTTTACATAAATTAAAATCATACCAAAAATACTACTTAAATTAATAACGTCTCGAATCAACACTTTTAACTTGAATTTTTGATTGCATGCTTTTTAAAGTTCTTGAAACTAAAATTCGTCTTATCACCAATCGGAAGTGCGAGTCGCAACTCAGCCTTTTTTAATGAGCAAAATAAATGTATGGAATTTAAAAATGGATTGAATTGAGTTCTAATGTAAACACCGTTTAAAGTTTAACGTTTTTGATCTTGAAAAACTTCCAAAATTATATTTGAGGAGCCAGTTATAGCTAACATTGATTTGTATTATTGAAACCAATCATAAGAATTTGTTAATAGTTGATATCTATTATTTAAATTTCTCGATAAAAACCAAGCATTTAATAGAGTTGATCATTGAAAATAAAACTGAAAGGAGGGAATGCAAAGATAATATAACGCTTTTAGTGAAACGATTTTGTTCCGAATTATAAACTTAAAAATCAGCTTTTTATTGGAGACATTTTCATCATTCAAAAAAGAGAAAGTTGAACTTTATAGCTATCATTAAAAATTTCTGTCATTGAAAAAAATTCCTGATTGAAATCCACCGAAAAACTTTTACTGACAGAAATCTGTCATTGGAATTGTGTGAAATTGGAACACAAATCAGTGGAACGATTCGTTTCAATTTTGAACATAAAAGTATCAGCTGTTCAGGAAAATGAATTTCCGTTCGGAAAACAGAAAAATAAATTTTTAGAGAAAAATAAATACGTAATTATACTTTTTTTTCTCAAAAAAAAATTCTTTGTGTGATTTCCGATCGATGAGTATATAAATTTCTAATTTCTAATCAAAGGGAAACACCGTCAAATATCGATTCAAAAATTTTTCCGGATCGATTTCAATGATAGCTATAACTGGCGCCTTAGACAACTTAGGGGCCAGTTAAAGTTTTCATCATTGAAAGCAATAATTGGAGTTTTTGACAGATTGGTTGGTTTTAGCTGTCATTGAAAATGTCTGTCATTGGACAAAAAATTCCTTCCTGATTGAAATCAATCAACTGGGATCATAGTTGATCATTGAAAGAAAAACTGACAGGTGAATTTTGTTTTAAATTACGAAATTAAAAATCAGCTGTTCATTGAAAAATATTTCAACACTAAAACAACAAAAATTAACATAAAAGAAAAAAAAGTTAATATTTTTAGGTCCGTTCGCGTTCTTTCTGCACTAAAATTCGTAAAAAGAAATATTTTAAAGAGTGGGGATAAAATTCTCTCACCAAAAAAAAAACTACAAAAAAGTAAGCGAACCGGAAAACAACAAATTTTTACACAATATTACTGTCTTGTTGCTGTTCTTTGAAAATTTGTTTTTAAATTTTATAACTGACAGCAAAAGCGAGCAATTTATTTAATTTATTTGAATTTTTATCAAATTTGAAATTTTCACAAATCAGCCCAAAGAAATTTCTTGGGCTAAAATTCGTAGGTAGGGGAAATATTTTACTCTCTCGTGAGCGCTCTCTTTTACGAAAAACTACGAAATTTTTGAGTACGCGAACAGGATTTGGTTAAATTTTGTATTTTTTAGTAAAATTTGACTGTTTTAGGAGGGTACGCGAACGGACCTTTTGTCGTAAGAAATCTACAACTTATTAACTTCATTTTGTTTTTGATATCAAATATAAAAAAAAACTTGACTTTCTTAACCAATTTTGAAATCTTGAAACAAAATGTTCAATAATAAAAACAAATGATAGCTATAACTGACTCCCGAAAGGGGTCTAGTCAACAGCGAGGAATTCCAGTTAATAGGTCCGTTTAAGGGTATTTACTTTGTTTATTTTCACGAACTGTCACTTCTTAGACATGTTTGGATGTTTGCTTTTTAATAATAGGCAATTAGCAACTTACAAGTAAGCAAAACAGGTATAAAATTTTGGACTCCCATAGTAAATTGCTAAATATTTAGCAATTGCTTATTAGTAAATTTTTAAAACTTTAACAATAGGTTGTTTAAAATTTGGCGCCATAGTCTTTTTTTTGTTTGTAAATATTGTGTACACATCCCACAGTTAAAATCTAGGAATGAAATCCTTAAATTTTCCACCACGTCAGGTCAGAAATCTCTAAACTCACAGAACTAAAAAAATATATTTTAAAACCTTTAATATTCTAAAATTTGTATTCATATTCTCTCTTTATGAATTTTAAAATGCTCCTTCGGAATGAAAGCACTTAAAAAACTTATGTATTCAAATTTTAAGACTTTTGAGTGACCAACTGAAAGGTTTCCATCATGTTCCGTCAACTTTCTGAATATTTTATTATATTTTTGTTGTTTTCTTTCCGTGTACAATAACATTGAAACCACTCGTAGGGGTTGTATAGTTTTTGAAGATATGGAAACATCATCCAACCAAGGTTTCTTGTGTAACCCATTTTTTTTTTTTTTTTTTTTGGAATATTCATGTATTCCCTCTACGTTCTAATGAATAAAGTTTCTGTTTACTCCTTTCGCTGCGTCCTTTTCTACCCTCTGCAACCCTCTGAAACCCTCTTCATACCTCGAAAACCCTCTTCAAAAACCATTTCGCTACGTTGTACTCTTATATATTGCATAATAATCGTACAGCAAAACAGCAAAAGCCATCAGAAGCAGTAGCAGTAACAGTATACTGGCAATAGCAACAGACCATCACTATACACGGTCGACAACGACGACGAAGACGACGACGACTAGCGACGGACCTAATGGTTTTGGTTTCGTTTTAGGGGAATCTGACGATGATGATGGTTAAGGGTAAGCAGCAGAAGCAGAAGGGTAGCTGAGCTGGTGTAGTAATAATTGTTTTATTGGTTTTTATTTCTTGAAAGTTTTTCATTCCCTCTACCCTAAAATTTATATCTACCTACGTACGTAACATATATAGTATATTTTATGTATAGTCATTTATATTGGGTCAATGTCATGTGCAGTAGCATAGCGGTTCAAAATATTGACACTCAAGGGGGTGAAGGTGTACGTACACTCTGTAGAGTACAGTAAATTGTAAATATACGAGTATAGGTAAAGGTATAGGCAGGTTCACCTAGAGGTATAGTGATCCTGATGGGCCACTTAAAAAGGATTCGATTGTTGTGTTCCTATATATTGCCGACTGACCGCAGTCACGTAGTTAAGTGGTGAATCTATAAAACAGGACTTTGAAATCGACAACAACTAATTGAAATGGTTGCCAGATGCCCTAAAGGAAGGTTTATTATATAGAGGAGTATAAATTTGGAATAAAATTACATCAGCACATCCGAACCAAATGAACTTCAATTCGATTTCGAAATTGATATGATGAAAATTACTATTGGAATTTGATGTGTTATCTTGGGTCCAAGAAGCTTTTTGTAAAATTGTGGAATCAATTTTGTAAAAATTAGAAATTCCTAAACATTTTTGATAGTGCTAATACTTGATATGTGTTTTTTAATAGTTTGAAAACTTCAACTTATATTACGAGACAGATATGTTGTTATATCGGGTGATTTTTTAAGAGCTTGAGAACTTTTAAAAAAAAAAAAACGCATAAAATTTGCAAAATCTCATCGATTCTTTATTTGAAACGTTAGATTGGTCCATGACATTTACTTTTTGAAGATAATTTCATTTAAATGTTGACCGCGGCTGCGTCTTAGGTGGTCCATTCGGAAAGTCCAATTTTGGGTAACTTTTTCGAGCATTTCGACCGGAGTAGCCCGAATTTCTTCGGAAATGTTGTCTTCCAAAGCTGGAATAGTTGCTGGCTTATTTGTGTAGACTTTAGACTTGACGTAGCCCCACAAAAAATCGCATGATCTTGGTGGCCAACTTACCGGTCCATTCCTTGAGATGAATTGTTCTCCGAAGTTTTCCCTCCAAATGGCCATAGAATCGCGAGCTGTGTGGCATGTAGCGCCATCTTGTTGAAACCACATGTCAACCAAGTTCAGTTCTTCCATTTTTGGCAACAAAAAGTTTGTTAGCATTGAACGATAGCGATCGCCATTCACCGTAACGTTGCGTCCAACAGCATCTTTGAAAAAATACGGTACAATGATTCCACCAGCGTACAAACCACACCAAACAGTGCATTTTTCGGGATGCATGGGCAGTTCTTGAACGGCTTCTGGTTGCTCTTCACTCCAAATGCGGCAATTTTGCTTATTTACGTAGCCATTCAACCAGAAATGAGCCTCATCGCTGAACAAAATTTGTCGATAAAAAAGCGGATTTTCTGCCAACTTTTCTAGGGCCCATTCACTGAAAATTCGACGTTGTGGCAGATCGTTCGGCTTCAGTTCTTGCACGAGCTGTATTTATACGGTTTTACACCAAGATCTTTGCGTAAAATCTTCCATGTGGTCGAATAACACAAACCCAATTGCTGCGAACGGCGACGAATCGACATTTCACGGTCTTCAGCAACACTCTCAGAAACAGACGCAATATTCTCTTCTGTACGCACTGTACGCATTCGTGTGGTTGGTTTAATGTCCAATAAAGTAAACTGAGTGCGAAACTTGGTCACAATCGCATTAATTGCTTGCTCACTTGGTCGATTATGTAGACCATAAATCGGACGTAAAGCGCGAAACACATTTCGAACCGAACACTGATTTTGGTAATAAAATTCAATGATTTGCAAGCGTTGCTCGTTAGTAAGTCTATTCATGATGAAATGTCAAAGCATACTGAGCATCTTTCTCTTTCACACCATGTCTGAAATCCCGCGTGATCTGTCAAATACTAATGCATGAAAATCCTAACCTCAAAAAAATCACCCATTATAATCTAATGGATAATTTCATGACAAGTATTACATTCATAAGAAATTTCGAGCTCAAATGAAATATGATATTACGGTTGAGAGAAGCGGGTCCGCCTGTCTGCTTGTTCTCGCCTCTGCAGCTTAAACCATTAAATTGATTGAGTTCAAACTTGGAAATTAAGCTTAGTGTACATGGTTGCCAGGTCTGACAATCATTGTCAGATCTGCAAACGTCTGACATTGTGTGAAAATGAGCTGACAATGAGCTGAAAATTTAATTTGTGTGTACACGGTTTGCAGATATCTACAAACATCTGCAAATCTGTTGCCAAATATTTGTCTCACAATGTCGACAAACTAATTTGGTTAAATAGCTAGCAATAGATTTGCAAACATTTGTAGATTTTCTGCCAACCGTGTACACATCAAATCAAATTTTGGATCTGCAAATTTATTTTCAGCTCATTGTCACATATCGCATCAGTCAGAAAATTTGTCTGCCAATGAATAAATTTGCAAATGTTCCTCAAACGGCATCTGCAAATTTATTCATTGTCAGACGTTTGCAGAAACGTCAGAAAATGAAAAAAATTTGGTGATCTCCCAATGAATTTGGTGTACACACGATTGCCACATCTGCAAATTCATTTGTCTTCAAAATGATTGATGAACAAATTTTTCTGCAAATCAATTTGGTGTGTACACGGTTGTCAGCTTGCGTGTACACGATTGCCAGATATCTACAAATTAATTGGCAGATATTTGTCTGCAAATAAGGAGCCAAACCATTTGTCTGCAAATTAATTTGGTGTGTACACGATTGTTAGCCATTTGAGACAAATTTTTCAGTGACAGATCTGGCAATATTTGCAGATCTGGCAATCGTGTACACTTAGCTTTAAGTTTTTAAGCTAATTCGCTTTAGGCGCAATCGAACCTTTCCCTAAAGTGTGTTTCTTAACATGGCTTCTTTTTTTAACATGGATTCTTCTAGAAGAGCAGCCTCCATACATTTTTTTATATTTTCAGAAAGTAATGAACAGACTTTAATTATTTTGATGAGCAAGTTTTCAAATTGTCGAAATAATATATTTTATGTTCAAAAATGTCTTTTTTTTAAATTCGATATCTCGGATCAAAATTTTTTAACGAAAATTAAATGAAAAACATGTATTTAATAGCACTAAAAAACTACACACCAAAAATATTTCTGAACAAAAATGTAAAATTTTTAAATACATGCATACGTAATATAAAAAATTTGTTTAAAAAAAACAGCTCTAATGATTTTGAAAACAAATACTAAAATAAGGTTTTTTGAGATATAATTTCATTTACATTCTGGAGATAAGTTTTGGACATACAGGACCAAATTCATGCTGTCCGTTGAAGCTACAACTTACTTAGTCCTTTGGATCAATTAACTTTTGGAACAGCTTTACAATACAATACAATAAATCCTATACATATGACGTCAATGGTGGTGTAATAATTTTGTTTCAATGCTTCAAGAGTTGCTGGTTTGTCGGCGTAAGCTAATAACTCAACCTAACCTCACTGTACAAACAGCTTTTACAGAGTCCAATGTTAAAACCGTGATCTATGCTTATATTATAAAGCTAAAGACTTTGTTTGTTCTAATACGATAATCTCAGGGAATACTAGTCCGATTTGAAAAAAATAGCCCATTTATTGAGGAAGGTACATAACATAACGTTAAGAGTATGTTAAGACTAATACGAATGGAGCATCAATATGGAATGTTTTAAAACCTGGTTTCTTGTCCTTTTCAGAGCTTTCACTTCATACGCTGGAGAAACGGTTAAAATTTTGCTAATATAATTTACGACAGAATAGTTCCTCTTTTATAAAGGGTATTTTTTAAAAGCTATAGGAAAGTTTTTCAAAAAAAAAACACACACAATTTAGTAAAATACATGAAATCTTTATTTGAATCGATAGTACGGTCCATATAATTTAATGTTTGAAGATTATTTCATGCAAATGTTGACCTTGACTGCGCCTCAAATGGTCCATCCGCTTAGTCCAATTTTGGCATACTCTTTCCAACATTTCGGCCGGTATCTCACGAATAAATGCTTCAATGTTGTCTTCCAATGCGTCAATTGAAGCGGGATTGTCTGTATAAACATGAGCTTTAACATAGCCTCACAAAAAATAGTCTAAAGGCGTTAAATCGCACGATCTAGGCGGCCAATTGACCGGTCCCGAACGTCAAATAAAAGTTCATCGAACTCGCCTCTCAATAAGTCCATTGTTGCTCGTGCTGTGTGGCATGTGGCACCGTCTTGTTGAAACCACATGTCATGCAAGTCAAGCTCTTGCATTTTGAGCAAAAAAAGTTGAATATCATCTCACGGTAGCGTTCACCTTTTACAGTTACGTTACGATTCGCATCATCTTTGAAGAAGAACGGTCCAGTGATGCCACCAGCCCATAAACCGCACCAAACTGTGACCTTTTCTGAATGCATTGGTAGCTTTTGCAATGATCTGGCTGATATTCACCCCAAAATTGACAATTCTGCTTATTTACGTAGGTACCCATTGAGCCAAAAATGAGCTTCGTCGCTCGCTGGAAGAAGCGCGCGATGAACTTTCTTAAAAGAGCACGCATTTTTATAATAAAATTCAATAATTTGCGAGCGTTGTTCGTTTGTAAAACGATTCATGGTTAAATTATAAACCAAACTGAAGATGTTTGACAGTAAAACAAAACACGAAACGTGCGTCAGCTGTTTAAACCAGTGTTGCCAAAAAGATAATAGCTAAAAAATCACCCTGTATTTGTAAAGAAGTATATGTCTATGGTTTAAGTTTGGTTCACTATAACCTTTTCAGTGCTAACCAAATTTTTCATGCGTGTTACGCCGCAGGGCGCAGCTAAGAGTTGAATAATCTTTTAAAAAACATATCGAAAGTTCGATAATATTTATATTCCCAGAACTATCATCAATACTTTCAAGCGTTTATTTGTTCTTGACCTTTGAAACACTTGCTACAAGACACGATCAGCATGTTAAGGATCGTCTATAGAATGAGTCTTATTAAATCATTCGTGATGTCTAATATTCCTATCATCTGTCAAACTATTTTGTCGCCAAAATTCATGTCTGAAATTAATGTTGGTATATCCGAAACTTTATGTACGTAAAATGAGAGTCATGTCTGAGTCTTTTGTTGACACATACTGAACTAAAAGATATCTTCCAAGAAAATATTTTGACAGTAAAAATAGTCCTTTCATACATGACACAAGACCTAAGGTTGTTGGTTTCCTCATCACCTGCTACAAGCACGCTTATAGAAATAAATTGACATTTTTATTTTAAAATGTTAAAATTTTTAGGGACTGTCGTGTGACGTAATCCATTTTTCATTTTCTTTTAGAGATTTCATGAAGTTTTTTTTAAGGCAAAGTGCGTAGAACTGTCATGTCAGAGGTCTAGGTTCAATTCCGTGTTGTGTCATCTAAAAGTTTTTTTTTTCACGGGTCCTGCCCCTTGCCAAGAATTGACAAATCTTAAAGATTAATTCTTGCCCGAAAAGTGCTTCCTTAAATAAGCCGTTCGAAATCGGCATAACAGGCAAGATTTACTGAAAGTTGTAAGTCACTACAAGAACTGTAGCATCAATATAAACTATCCAAGTCTATAAATATGAACCACTTCCCTTAAACAAACAATATGGTAACCCTATGAAACGTGTGGGAAATAGCGCAATTCCATTTTATGGAAATATCAAATGCCTTGTTTAGAAGCAATATCCCCATTAAGTGAGCAGAATGCTCTATCTCAATCTAATTCTAAGATTAACCACAACCTCTGAAACTGGCCCATTTCAACAATGAGTTAATTATGCATTCGACATGATTTCATCAATCAGCACCAAAATATTTATGGATTTTTATGTCCATACATATTAACGACTAAGTATATGAAGAAGTAAGTTCCGACTCCTACATTGTATAGAGATAGAGTGATTTTAATACATAACACAAAGCTCAAAGTTCACCATTTACGCTGATGTTGTGGAATCAGTGGCCTTCTGGGTCATATAAGTATATCCTTCCAGCAGCCTGCTATTAAATATTATATATACGGGACGGAACGGGCATGGCGTACAGCATCAGACCGAGATTTTCTCTCATCGTCCTCATACAGAGTGAGTATATGACAGTAATTAATGAAACTTGAAACTTCGCCAAGCGTAAATTTTGTGTTTCGTCGTCCTCATATAAAGTCGTTTGTTCCACTTTGAGAGCACCAACGACAATATTATAGTCGTCTATATATTTCTGACAACAAACGTTATAATATGGACATGATCTATGACATATATGTATATGACAGGCAGGAGAGACGTAATGTATAGGCTATACTATACTCGTATTTATAATGTACATATAGATGTTTCCTCTATCAAAAGCAGAGATTGGGTTTAATTATGCCTTTTGAAATTATGATGTAAATGATGGCTTCTATTCATATAAACTACACAAGCCAAAAACACCATCAACAACTACCCTAACCCAATACCGACCGCCGCCATAGCGGCCCACCGGCAAACCCAACTGCCAACACATCACCATAATATGGCCATTTTTACGTGAACATATGTAACATAGCTACAGCTATGGTCAAAATAATAAAAACATCTTCAAAAAGAATTTGAATTTGATGTATAAAGCAAGCTTTTATATAAAAACTACCTGTTACTAGCGGCGTTACTCTCATGATTTATTTAAGTACAAAAGATAGACATATACTGTTGCAAACTTTTTTTTTAAATTTCAAAGGCCAACAATTTTATTATACATTATTTTAGCAAAACTTTAACCGTTTCTGCAGCTCACGATGTGGAAGCTATCAAAAGTGAAAAAATACCCGATTTTGAAACATTGCTTATTAGTGTTCCACTAGTATTAGTCTTAGAGATGTAATAGCTTATAGATTTTCTTAATAATTGGGTTATCTAACACTGAAAGAATTTTTCAAATCGGACCTGTAGTTCCTGAGATTAGCGCGGTCAAACAAACAAGCAAACAAACTTTTCAGGTTTACGATATTAGTATAGAATATAGATTATTTGTATTCTACAGAATCAAATCTAAAGCAAAATAGCAAACGTTTTTAGAATCTCGTTAATAGTAAGAAATGTTTGAATGGTATTCCAAATTGCATACAATAATCAGGGACTACATCAAGTGACCATTTAACGATTTGCAAAATGTTCTCTAATTTTTTTAATCAGTTTATTCTCCATATAATTTTTTCAACTAGTAAATCTGATCAATGTCTGTTCTTTAAATTGAAACTCAATAGATGTCGAAAAAACTATAGCTGCATTAAATCAGGATAAACAATCAGGTTTTGATGGCATTCCTCCCTTAATTTTAAAATCTTGTGTAGCCTCCCTCTAAAATCTGTTTGCTAGACTCTTTAACGCTTCTTTAACAATGGGACTTTTTTTTAGATGACTGGAAGGTATCTTATATTGTTTCGATTCATAAATCAAGTCCTAATCAAAGTGTGTCTAATTACTGTCCAATACACAAACATTCCTCAATTATTTGAACATTTTTTTTTACAAAAAGTTATCCTCAATAATTCGGAAACTTATTTCCCATGCTTAGAAAAGTTTTCTTTATTCTGGAAGGTTACTATAGCAAACTTAACAATCTTTACCAATGAAAAAAAAAAAGTGAGCCGTCATGGGACGCCTGGCAGATGTGAAACACCGTACACTCTACTACATATAAAATATATATGTATATGTATACCTTAGTATACTTAGTATAATTCGGTTTACAATTGAGCCTATAGATGTTTATTTATTTATTTATTCATATATACTAACTTTACACAGTAAGATAGAATCTTTTTAGTTAGTGTAAGTTTCAATGGTTTACAATTATTGTTAGATGTATAGTAAACAATGGCATAATTTTAATAATAACAACATGTTTGACATCAAAAACTTTCAATTGGATTTTCCTAAAAATCACACATCTTAAAATAGAAGAGCTGACAAAATTGTATTACAGGTACCTACAACAGCAAACAACATACCTAGGTACCTACCTACCTAAATATAAACTAATTTTTTTTAAAAATGATAAAACAAAAGGAGGATTGGAACATAAATAAAAGACACAAATTTCAATTATCAAATTATTAAAATTATCTGAACCAACATAAAGAATGCATTTTTGTTTTTATTTTAAACTACTTACATAATATTTAGGTATTTATAAATACTGTACCTACCTATCTACTAATCTCAAACAAAGTGCAAGTGTATGGATAATGGATATTATCACTGTCCGGATACTAGTAGGAGTTCCCTATGAAATTTTATGAAATACCTGCCTACCTGCCAATACCTTTTATATGTATATAAAATTTGAATTTAAAATCAAACCCACATCCTGAAAAAAAATCACCTACCATTCTACCAATTGATATCTATCTACAAAAAAAAATCTTTAAAGCTCAAACAAATCTAATGTTTAAATATTGAAGAAAAACTTAATGCCAAATGAAAGAAAAATACCCACTCGCCAAAATATACATAACTATAACCACACGTATAACTACCCCTATATTCTTCTTCACAAAGATCTGCACGACAAAAATTGCATCGTAGCTTTGTATACATAATACAATAATAAACAAAAATCTGTACAAATGTCTACATGTGTTGTGACTACTCATGGCATGACCCCTTTTCCATTTTGTGTTGTGGAACGACAAACTTGAAACACTTGTGTTTGAAATTTTGAGCCGGTGATACGACCGACATACATATTGCCACCGTTGCCACTTGAAAAAAAAGTTTGTGTCCAAATTTGAAAATAAAAATTACCACTTGTTGGTAAATATGACCAACATAATCACATTTTGTTTAACATATTTTCCATATTATGCAGATGACATTTATTTTTTAATTACGTACAGATAAACTCACAAGATCCCTAACATAATTAAAATTAAATTAATCCAAATAAAGATGACGAAATATAAAAACAAAGCGTTTTAACATGAGATCACAGTATATAAGTTCTTACAATAATTTCGATTTCGAGAATTTTTACGGCTTGTGTAATGCGTAGATAATTCTCTCTGTTCCTTAAGTCCAATTCAGATCAAGAGTTTATATTTTTAATAAAGTTATTATTTACACAAAGTTGCTTAAATGAGTTTAACAGTTATTTCTATTTAGTCAAGTGAGTATGTTAAAAGAACGTTTTCGTTACTCAAATTGTCGAACATCTTTTGCCGTTTTCGAAAAATATGACCAAATCGAATAAAAAATGACCATTTGCCCAAGTGAAAAAATAATGACCAAATTTCGTCGCAGATGAGCAATGTGGCAACCGTGTATACAATATGTGCAAAGCCGAAGAACAAAGCAAGTATACCTTTCGCATCGACGAACAGAAAATAATGATAAATTCGGAACGAAATGAGAAAGGAACTGTACTGCCCAAGCAGAAAATTCAATTTTTGTCATGAGCATCCCGTCCCTTTCCTCAGCTCCTCGCTTTCCAACAAACTCTCGTCACAACGTTGTGGGCACAACGCGTGTAGACAGGCACATACAAAAATTTCATTCATTCCCTTATTAGACACAATATTGAACCATTGCCGTTTTTCCATATAAAAGTGCATTGGTATAAAGAAAATACAAAAACAAATTCATCGACCTTCATGTGGAAGCTTTAGCATATGAAAACATATACAAGGATAGACTCAAATAGAATGAAGGAAAATGTGTTCTGCTCATGAGAGTACTATGATTTTCATATACAAAGCTATACTTTTCATATACAAAGACCGTACACTCTACTACATATAAAATATATATATATATATTTATACCTTAGTATACCGACCCTCGCCCTCGCCGTCGCCCTCGACCCTTGCAAGCGTCGCCACTACAGAATTTCGGTTTACAAGTGATCCTATAGATGTTTCACATCAATAACAAAAACTTTGAAAATGGTTATCAAAGTGTTGTAACATATACAAATTTGTCTAATATGGGGTAAACCACACAGTCTTGATTAAGAAGCTTTTCGAACTTGATTTTCACTCCAATGTGTTGAGATGGTTTAAATCTGCTAAAATGCATATGTGTTTATTAATAACATAACATCAGATAAAATAATTGTGATTTATGGCGTACCTCAAGGAAGTCATTTAGGTCCACTTCTTTTTCTGATTCTTAATATTGATATTCCCGATTTTATTAAATCTTTTCATTGTCTTATGATATACATACAAATATTTTGATGCATTAAATCCGTCGCTAAAGCAAATTTCTTACTTGATTCCATTTCGCGTAATTCCCGACTCTTGTACACTCAAATTTTATTCCTAATTAGTGCTTGAATACTGTTGTGTAATATGGAACCCTTAATATGTTATCCATTCAAATCCAATCAAAAGGATCCAAAATCGATTTACCAGGCTGGTAATTTGTAGACTTCATTGGAACATAGGAATGCGTCCTTATTTTACACCTCAGATGTACATAATTTAATTGGCCTCCAGTTCTCAGAAAAAGATTTTTATTTTTCAGTTTATTTAAATTTTAAAGCATTTTGAAATAGAGAATTGTGGGGTGCAATCCGCTAAGGTGATTATTGATTGTTGACAGTCAAAATAATCGAATTTGATCTGTGTAAGGTGATAGTCAAATTGATACCTAAAAAGCTGTCGCTAGAAAAATTTGATAGTCGTTTTCCTACAAACATGTCGTTTCTGAGTAGAGCTACCAGACGCTTACAAAAAACGAATGGAAAATTTTGTCAGTTACCTTTTTTAGGTACAAAAACACATTCTTGTGACGGACAAAGCTTACAACATCCGAAAAAGCATAAGAAAAATAAGAATGTTATTAAAACACAGACAATTTAATACTTTTATTTAGATATTTTATAGAAATCATTTTAAAATTTCACCATAGCAACAATGAATTGTGACAATTATATTCTGAAATTGTTCAATCGAATTGAATTGAATCAGCTTACACAGACGGGAAACTCGGTGATAGTCGATTTGACTATCAAAAATTTGATAGTCAATTATCACCTTAGCCGATTCCACCCATATACAGAATTTTGAAAAACAAAATTTTGAGTTACAATATTTTGATCATACAGTATTTTTTACATACAGTATTTTGAAATACAGGCATATGAGATACTGTATTTTCAATACAGTTTTATGATTTAAACAGTATTTTGACCCCAACACTTTAGAAACTTTGAGAAAATATTCTGAAATAATTTGTATTAAAGACATTATTTCAAATCAAATAAATAATCCTTTTCTTTTGACCCTCATAAGAATACATGCTTCAACAAGAGGTCTTCGAGCACATAGTATATTTTTTGAACCTTTTCAAAGAGTAAATCAATTATGGTTTTAATGAAGCAATAAGAAGGTTCTTCAGATAAGCCAACACAGTTGCTAATCATGTTAAACTTCCATTAGTGAAGATATGTACTTTTAAAAGTCTTATTTATTAATTTTTAAACTCTGGTGGTTAAGTGTTATAGAATTTAATAATTTAATAATATGTTTTTTATTTAAAATGTATATCTGATTGATGGAACTAAATAATAATAGTTATTATTACATCTTAATTTTTTTTACTTGAGAAAAGCTAATTTATTTGTTAACCAAATTTCAAAACTTAACAATCAATATAATTTTTTTTTAAATCAGTAAGAAACATTGACAAAATTATTTAACATTAAAATTAAATTAATTTTTTGAATTTGTTGCCTTACACAAGTACTAAAGAAATAATAATTAAGTCTTGTTCTTTTTATTTTGGCCACAGCTGTACATACAGAGACATATAATGTGTTTGTTAACGTTCGAAGGATAAAATGTCCTTACATATCAGAATGATGTAACTTGGTGAAAATAAGTTCATATATAGAGATATACGTACATCCTTTCCTTACCTATGTATATCACACCGCCATTATAACAACCCTTTACACAAAAAAATATAATCCTTTCGGGTGGCTCATTTTCGTTGCTTTCCTTTTTCTAAAGGTTTTCGTTTTTTTTTTTTGTTCATACCACATCCACATGTGTCATCCTTTACTATACCTACATTTACAAGTTTGATGGTAAATTTACAAAATGTTTTAATTTTTTTAGAAAAGCTTTGAAAATATTTTGTTTAATGATACATACAAATTTACTTTTGTATTTTTGCAGGTTTTCACAACTGAAAAATTGAACAATGGTGCTAAAAACAAACAAGGAATTGATTGAAAAAGGATTTGATTGAAAATCTTTTTCTTCTTTTTTTTGAAGAAAAAAAATTAACGTGGAACTATTTTGGACATTTTTGTAAGTATTATTTTAGCAATTTAAGTTTCTCAAAAAAACATTTCTATTTTTAAAATTTAATGGAACATCTTCTAACTTTAAAATAATGGTTTCAAAGTAAAATAGAAATCTGCTTCTAAAGCAATTTTTTAAAACCCTAAAATGAATTATATGAAATTCGTATTATATTTTCGATAGAATTCCAACAAAAGTGAACTTTTTGGTGGAAATTTTAATAATTTTAATTCTACGGAAGGTGTGAGAACTAGAGTTTTCTCCAAGTTTGTCAAAAATTATAGCTCATGTAATCTTACACAAAAATGATTGTAACACTTTTTTCATACAATTGATATATTTAGAGAAAAATGGTCAAACACGTTGGGGTGTAGTCGTAAAGTTATTATTTTATGCAAAACTTATTTGTTGGCTATGTTTGAAGGTTTGCTCATAAGCACGCCACACTGTTTTTATTTCAGGAGTTTGACAGCTTTCAATAGTTCACATGTCATCACTTTATTATATTTTTCCTTGATTAATAATGTTCTATTTTCTGTCAGAAAAACAGCTTATGGGAGAAGATTTTGAAAAATAACAGAAACGTGGGACTGGACATAAGTAAGTTTCAAGATAAGCATTTTTATGTTTGAAATTCAATGAGAAATCTTAAAACTTAATTTAAAAAAATGTATGTCTTCTTCCAAAGGTTATTTCGAGACTCTCAAACAAATTATTTGAAACTTGTCATTTTGAAGGTCAAGTTAAGGTATTTTAGTCTAAGAATATCAAACATTTATTAGAGTTGTATTTAAGTAAGCCAGTAAGTCGAATTTGTCATTTACTTTTCTATCTAAAAGCTCATGTATTTATAAAATGGTATATAAAAAGTGACGTTTTTAAGTTTTGTCCATGTGTATAGCTTTAAATCCAGTGTTTGCTCATAGATTTATGGGCACATGCTTCAATTTGAAGAAGTCAGGCTGAATATCAACAAAGACATAAAAAGTTAATTTTGTCTCTTATTTAACTCACTTGTCAAAAATGGTACAAAACTACTATGACATTCAATTCAGAGATCACTTTTATTCCCAAGACCTGGCTTCGCTGAACAGCAATTCGATTATTACAAAGACGTCCAAAAATGGCTTGGAGAGTGCTTTGCCTTAAAAGAGTGTTATTTTTACCGTAGTATTTTAAAATTATCCGAGAGATGGAGCTAGAGAGACAGAGTATTTTGAATAAATAAGCCTTAGCTTTCATTAAAAAAAACATG
Source organism: Eupeodes luniger (assembly GCA_951509635.1). Taxonomy (NCBI): domain Eukaryota; kingdom Metazoa; phylum Arthropoda; class Insecta; order Diptera; family Syrphidae; genus Eupeodes; species Eupeodes luniger. Next base: position 126,854,580 of record OX608075.1, on the reverse strand, counting down.
TGTTTTTAGTAAATTAATGGTAATTTCTTAACCAAAATATAGGTAGGACTTTTTCTGTGGTATTTCCAAAACGTTAGTTTTTGTTTTAAATATTTAAAGGAAAGTACTAATAAAAAAAACTACTGCTAAAACTTAATTTCGCAACAAAAAAAATGCTTCTAATTTAAGAATGATATTAAAAAAATATATTATTGGCTTAAAATAAAAGAATTTAGGTGTAAAACCTTTTTTCGCAATAGTAGGGTTGTCAGAATTTCTGATATTAACGTTCAAATGTATATTCATCCCCATTTTATGATCTCTTAGCGTTCTAAGAATTTTTCTATCACTGGCATCACATATACATACATAGCTTACCGAAATTCAAGTCATTCCACATAGCCTTCTTACTTTAAAGAAGCATTCCCTTATCATTTTTCTTAAAACTGATTGTCAGGACAGAGAGAGATCAAACACAATGTGAGAACATGGCTAAGATTTAAAGCCTTCTTATAAGGTTCACACCAAAAATTCAATATGCTCCCTAACTAATCCAAAACTTTGTTTGAGATTCTTTGATGTCAATATTTGTGTTTACTTTAACAACACTCATATAACAAGTCCTTTCCTTATAAGACCATATCATAATGAGATGTAAAGTTTTGAAGACTAAAATCTCTCTTTGATAACTTTCTTTAATTTATTTTTCACTCTTAAGTTTTTTTTTCATAGCTATAGCCTATAGCCTCCCTTCTATAGCTTTAGCTCCCCTCTTTAAAAAGAAAAACAAAAACTAAAAACTTTTAATCTTTAAACTTCAATTTTCCTTCAGAATTATCTTTACAATTTTTGAAGAAATTTGCGTCAGCATGGATGAAAAGACAATAGCAGCGCCGCCGCCGACACCGTGCGCTGTTTGTCGTTGGCGGCTCTGATGAACAACCACATTTCTTCGCATTCATGTAACCATACCCTTACCCATCTATACTACATATTTTAATAGAAGTGAACTCGAAATGAGAAAGAAAAGCCAAAAGCATTTTCAGGCCATTAACCTAGTTTATTTTTTATTTGCGTTATTTGCGCCATGCGATGTCAATTTTGAGTGCGACATTCTTATGTGCTTCCTTGAATTTTGGAAGCAAAACCTTATTTAGGAAGTATTCCCGTATACTCGTTGCTCGTTCTTCTTCTGGCGTTCACTTTTCTTCACTAATAATGGTTATCAAGCTTTTGGCATTTTGACTGCCAAGCCATACGAAAGACATGAAGCTTTTTTTGTTGTTGTTGTTTATTTTACATTAGGCGAAGGAGATGTCAATCATATGTACATAATAACATACTTACGTACATACATATGTATTATGTAAGTCCTTTCAAGTATTTTGTATTATTAATATCTCACTCAGGATTTGCAATTATTGGAATTATGACAGTTGTTGAATAATACAAATAAATTGTCGCTTTTCGTTTCCTGTAGACATTATTATGAAGGCAAAAGATCTGTCAAAAAATACTTTTTGAAATATTAATTTTGCATCACTTTTGGAGTTGGTTTGGTGTAATATGACACCAAAATTCAAATGGTTTTTGTTGTACGGAAATAGATACAAAAAAGGAACTAGATTTCCTGTAAATTTAAACCCAATAGCTTTTCAAAACTGGATGATTTGAAACTTTGATCAGTGTAAACTTAACCTTGAAAGAATCAAACTTGACTTAGTTATTCTTTCTGAGATCCGATGGATCTCACCCAAAGAACTGTTGGGAAAAAACTTGTATTGCTCAATTATTTCCATTTTCTATTTTTCAAACTAATTTATTTTCAGGAACAGCTGATTTTATATTGTCAAAAAGTTAAACGAATCGGCAAACATATTTGGTTTTCAATTTTGATACAATCCCAATGACAGATTTTGTCAGACAGGAATTTTTTTCAATGATATAAATAGCATGTCAAAAAATTCGAATGATTGGTTTCAATGATGAAAACAAATGACAGCTATGACTGAACGCACCATTTGCCCAGATAATATTTCCGAAATTGCTGAGAATACAGAATGTTAGAAATATAAACTGGCCAATTCAGAGGCAAACTGAAAGGGCGGACCTAAAATTATAAATGAGAAAATTTCATCTGTCAAATTAAAAATAAAACATTATTGAACGAAAAGAAAACAAACAAACATTTTGTAAATTATTTTGACAGTGTTATGACGCCAATTCTGAGAGTTTTTTTTAAATCTTAAAAACGCAAACAAGAGTTGTTCACGCATATTACGCTGATGATGGTAGGCCAATTGCCTTCCGAAATGCATTCGGTATTTAGAAAAAAATAAACAAATGACAACTAAATTAAATTTCGTTTGTGTTTTTGTTTAATTTTTCTTCAATCATTTTTGCGGTCAATAAGGAAGAGACTTCTACAATTCTAACATAATCGAGACCACAAATTTTGTTCTCCTTAACAGATTAACTTGTTAAAGTTTTGTTATTAGCAAACAAAATATCGTCGTCGTTCTATGAAAACTCCCTAAGTCCATTTTTTGTGTTTTGAGATATTTGCATTTGAAGTTTGAAATCAATATGCAAATTAATAGATTTTGCCAGTTTTAATTCTTCATAATTAAAAAATTTTACATCGTAGAGCTTAGGAAGTTTGAGAAAATATAAATTTTGTCATTTGCAAGAACTTGGTGTATTTATTTCATTTTTGCGGAAAATGGACTTAGGGAGTTTTCATAGAACGACGACGATATAATGTACAAATTTTATCAGTTCTACAAAATGCTCTGAAATTCCTCAGTACACACTGGGTTCAAGGAATTGAACAGACCTAGTAATTTAAAGTTTGTCTTTTATTTGCACTGTCAAAACAACGCAACGTAAACATTGGCAGCGCTGCGTTCAACCTCGGGCAGATAGGGTATTCGGATAGTTTTTTGATAGTGTCTTACGTCAAAAAAGTAATCAAAAGGTATTTCAAAATTACTGGTATATGTGGGTATTTGACGGAAGAGCTGATTTATAATATGGTTGAATTTGAAAGAACCTGTCCAGTGAATTATTAAAGTTATCCATTGAAATTGATATTTTACAATAGTTTCTTACTTCGAAATGTTTGTCTGCTTTTTCTGAACAGCTGAAGGTTGTTTTTATTTCTTGCCAGCTATCTCAATTTAGATATCGAACTCAAGGTATCTAAAAATGCACCTATCCGGGATAACCTACCCAACACGTGATTGAACGTACCCATTGGGTCACCCAAATCCGTTTAGTACGTCAATGTCAATGGATCTGTTGCCGAAACGCATACGACGAATTCTATGGGTTGTCTTTTTGACAAATGGATATGCAAAAAAAATGGAGTTACAATTTTGTTCCGAATTATAAAATTTAAAATCAGCTGTTTGTTGAAAGCGATTACATCATTGAAAAAGTAAAAAAGTGTTTTGTTCAATTAATATTTTCTTAGAACAAATTTTATAACTTTTAGTTTCTTAAGCGCTTTTAAGTCTTGAAACGGTATTTTCAATGAAGAAGACCAATACAAAATTGGTCCAAAAACGTTGATATTTAGAAACGGAAGGAAATTCGTAGTCCGCTTATTTACGAGGAATTGACTTTCACCAACTTTTATATTTTAGCTGAAGCCCACTATAAAAAAAATTGAATTTTGTGGACTCCCCTTCTAATAACCAAAGTCAAATAGAAATCAAATGTCAATAAAATGAAGCAATATTTTAAACCACCTAAGGCTTAACGAATTTCCTAAATATTTAACAATTTACTAGTTAAAACAATATTTTAATCGTTTTGATAAACCGGTCCATCTGAACACGTCTAAGCAGTGACAGTTCCTGGAAAAAAATAAAACAAACAAACCTTAACCAACGGATGTGACTTATAGTACGTTTCCACCAAAAAATAATCCGAGATTTAAGGCAAGTGATTTAAATTAAATCATGAGGTGTTTCCACCAAAGAAAAGGAGATTAATTTGACGTTTGGTTTTATAACAACCAAACTTTAAATTATTCTCCTTTCGAAAAGAAAAAAAATATGTATTTGTTCACTCATCATCTGTAAGTAATTAGTTTTATTATATTCTTGTACATATTTATTATTTTTGTATACTTACATTTTATTTCGTCTGCGATTTCTTGAAAGTTGTTTATTGTTTTGAATTTGAGTCATATGGAAGTGAGACAGATAGTTTTTGTTGACATTTCCATCTGTCAATAAACGAAATTGGCGTTTAAATGGGTCGGTTCAACAATTATTCTCCGAAAAAAAATTTGTTTGATTTGACAAACTAATGTTTCCAAGTAGATTTCAATGAGTTTTATTTGAAATCTTCATTTGAGGAGATTAAAATTTGTATGGTAAATCTTCGAGATTTCAAGGAGATTTGTGACAAATCTACCTAAATCTCGGTTTAGTGCCCGGTGGAAACGTAGTATAAGAGATATTAAGATGCTTAAATCGATACAAATTAAACGAAATTGGATGTTTTTAGAAATGAAGCATCGAAAATTGATATTTCAATAGAAATTTCAAAAAATATATGATTAAACCTCTTGGAATATAATGTCCTATTCAATATTGTTAGTTTTAAATTCTTTATGCAACGAATTCCCTTGTTATTGTTATGATATGAAAGCCCACTTAATCTTAAGTCAATCAGCACAGAATTAATTAATTATGTATCATAATAATTCTATTACAAGCCTCTTACCTACGAAAACTTTGATGACTTTGTGAAATTGCTATGACACTTTGAATTCTTAATCAGTTTATAGACTACAAACTATTTAAACTATCTAATTTGTTATGTAAACCCCCCCTTCATTCTCTTATCTATAATTCTCGTTATATATAACTTATCAAAAATAATTATAATGTCTAACATATCCTATATCCCTAAAAGCTTTTTTATAACCTACTCGTTAAAAATAACCTTTGAAGTTTAAATTTCTTTTCTTTTTACTTTTTTCTTTAACCTCCCTACTTCCTGAGACCCGATCCTATCTAAGAAAAACGAAAATAATATAATACCTTTCTCGCAGGCATCTGCCCTATTTCAGTAAAATCCCTAAATAACATTATATTTTTCAACTTCCATCTGCTATCTATATTTCAAAGTCCTTCCATTTTTCAAGGTTATCTATCTCTCGCTCGCTGTATACATACTTCAACTTTAACCCCGATATAACGAGGAAGGACTCGTATACTCGTCCTCGTACTAAAGTCATCTTCGAAAAATTACCAGTAATTCTTCATGAGTCTCTTCTCGTTTTGCGGTTATACGTAAATGTTCCATTTGCGAAACCTTTAAATGCGTCAGATAGCGCACCGCAAAAAGTCCAAAATTCAACCTCAGCCATTGCCAACAATTTTGTGTCGACCAAAATGAATAATCAAAACAAAATTTCGTTTCGTTCCCGTACCGAATCTTCTTGCCCTTTGGTTTGAGTCATCTCTCGTGATCCAGTCGATGGACTCGACGACGACGACGACGGGTGATGAAGTGGAAGTCGCCTCTGGGCTCTGGCTGAAATTCCGCACAAAAGTGCTTTATCTGAGCAAATTTTACGCGCTTCATAAAACAAAAAGCGAGTAAATAATAATTGCTGTTTCGTCCTGGCGTACAATTAATCCTCCTCGGGTACGGTGGATGATGATGATTGTGATGGTGGCGGTGACGGTGGTGGTTGGTTTTGGACCTCCACATGAAAAGTCTAGGTTGATTCGGTTCGTTCGGTTCAATGTGGCCAACACAACGGGAGAACGGCTGTCAAAGCAAATTCACATTTTAAGCAGAGTTACCACTGCTGCCGCCACCATCGCCCCCTGGCTGTGGGATTTGTGTGCGTGCAGAGTTTTGCTATTGTTTAATTTCTGGAGGGTGTTGGAAGAGATTGGAGATTGCATTTACAAGAGGCCTCGATTGTTAAATCAGAATTCCTACCTAGCTTCTGGTGGAGGTATTTTGTTATCACAGATTCTAGTCGTCGGTCGTCGCCATCATGTATATTCATGACAATACTACACATGTTGACACTTATCGTGTAAACAACTTAAGTTTCACCTAATTGCATGTCAGGGTGGTTTTGGCTTTGTGTATAGACGAGACGGTTTGAGTTTCAACAAGGTGCATGAAAAATATCGCCTAAACAATTGACTTTTATGTAGGCTGAAGACTGCCCAGCCCCCCTACATCGAGTCACATTAACATCACGGAACTAAAAGGCGTTTTGTTTCTACACCTAATTCATCAAATTTTCGGTTGTTCAACGACTTTTACTTACGTTAACTCACGCAACGTGACAATCATTCATATCGGTGGGAAAAGGTGTGACTTAAGGATTTCCTAAAATGTCAAAAATGTGTAATGCGAATTATGAAAAGAATGCGTAGGTATAAATGATGTTAATCGATACAGTTTTTGGTAGCAGACTTTTGACATCTTTTCCTCCTCTTCCTGTCAAATACAGGAAGTGATTTTCCATTAGTATTATTATTTTTTTTTTTTTCGTTTTTGACATTAAGATGTTCTGGTGGAAGATGGAGAGAGAGAGAAAAAGAGAAAATTATATGTGCGCAAATGGAATGTCATAAAAAGTAAGCATCAATTTGGAAAGAAAAATATACCATGACAAGGACACATTTACACGGTACGTCTTTCTTATAGTTGTACATATCCGGTTGTGAGTTGAGTGGAGTGTATCAAAAGATGAGGACAAAAATCTCTACCGACCGAATGACAGTGAAAAATTTTACGAATCGATTTAAGGTTTTCTATAGGTAGAGATATTCTCACGAGGACCAAAGGCGACAGTACATCAAAATGTTGCATCTCTGGTCCTGGTCTCGGTCTCGGGGGCAACATTAGTTTTTATATGATTTTATGTCACAATCTGACACAAAACGGAACGAAACGGAAACTCCATTGAAGAAAATTTTTTCTTTTTAGAATAAGAAGAAGAAACCGTTTTTCGTTTTATGTGTTATGGACGTGTAGTTGGTAATTGGTTGAAATGACTTTTTGGCTTTTAAGTAAAAAATATCTTGAGACATGTCACGGACATTTTTCCAGGATCTGGACGGTATTTTTTATGTTGTTTTTGGGAGAAAAAGATTTGAAAAGAATTCCGTTTTTTTGAAGGTATATGTACATTTTACATTTTGAAGGAATTATTGTGATGGTTTAATTTGTTTTTATGAGATGTTAATAAATGTTTATGAATATGACTTCAGTTGAAAGAAACTATCAGCATTCTCAAGAACAGCTCAGTCTAATTTTGTGATAAGTGTAAAATGTTTAGTTCAAAAGGTCATATTAAAGTTGCATTTTTGATTTATAAAGATCATATTTTTACTAAAATAAAACTGTCAATACGAATCCATTTACGTTTGATTTGATGTTTTTGTATACCAAAGCTGTTGTTTTTCTTATTCAATATTTAATCATCATAAATCATTTGTCCTTGTTATGGAATATGGAGTCGTGAATTTATCGCAATAACTCCATATTCTACACATCTTAGTAGAAAATGTTATTATCTTCATCTTTAACTTATTTAGCATCGTTATCACCTTTTTGCCTCCTACACTTTAGCTACAGAAAGGTTAACTATTTTTTTTCGTTCAAAGTCTATTTAACGCTTCGTTGCAAATTAAATTCTCACTAATTATGTTTCTTATTTTCACATTGAATGCTGAATCACTGTACACAGCGAACATCATCATCATCATCATCGTTCCCATGACGTTGCTGCACGCATCTAATAGAGACGTTTCTTTTAGCTGCGTAGCTTGGCATGATATACCTTTATATACAATAAAGTACAGTAGACTTGCCTTTGAGCGAAAGTGGAATAAATTCAACAACTTTTCGTCATAAAGTTGAGCTCTTTGTTATTGTAACTTATCTTTTAAGAAGACTTTTGAATGTACGATTTATGTATGTTTTCCTTTAAAGCTTATTAACCTTAAATATCAATAAAGAAATTTGATAGGCAGAAAAAGAATTGAGGTTTTCAAAGAACTAAAAACTAAAGAACTAAAGATATTTGATATTTTGATAGGCAGAAAAAGAATGGAGGTTTTTAAAGAACTAAAAGCTCACAAAAATACCTTTCATTTGATGCCAAAGTTATTTTCTAATCTCTTGTATCCCGCAAGAAAAAAACAGATTTTTTTTCCTTACAGCTCCTAACTTCAAGTTCAAATATCTTCGCTTTCTCATGAACAATTTAAAAAGTTGCAACTCATATTGATGATTTTGGATGAATTATTAAAACTTATTATTTTCAGCACAGTTTGACATTTTCAACTGTCAAACCATTGGCAATAACCATAGACTTTTTTCCTGCAGCGAAAATATCATCATGAATCCTCTCAGAAGATTCCAATCAATTGATTGTTATATAATGATTACAATCTTTTAAATTTCGAATGAATTGGGGCATACAAAATACACATTTCTAATTGTTGCTATTTTTGAAAATACAATTATTTTCCATAATTTTTGTAAAAAAAAAAAACACTTTTCAAAACCTTTTTTGATTTTGTGTAAAACGAACATTGTGTTGAACGTTTCTCGTAGATCCAAAATCAATAAGAATTGTACTGTTTTTTACCAACTATCAAGAAAATTTTAAAGGCGTAGGAATGCCATCCTTCCCATTTCAATTTCTGGACTAAGAAAAGTCTATGATCCAGCTTATGTATAAAAAAATGCCTTACATTTTTCCAGAAGTTTAGATTCTTAAAGATACAAAAATGTGTAAATTACTAGGTTATTGACTTTCAATATTTGTTCGGTAATTTTTGATGTGTTTGTGGTTTTAGTCCCAACTGTATGCACCTTCGATCCACTGTACGAAGACAAGGAAGGTTGATGGATAGACATACTATCTACGCCCTGCATCTGAATGCACAATCTGATGAGCACTCCTCGTCGTTTCTTAATCTAGTTATTTGTATCAAAGCTAATTTGCAGCGCTTGTGTTGTGTGTTTGTACAAGGTGACGAAAAACTAAGCATCCAATTTTGTTTTTAAATTATAATTTTTTTCACGGTTACTGCCTCTTTTGAGGACTTGACAAATCCTTCAAGAGTAATTCGTGTCAATGAAAAATGCTTTATAAAAAAAAGCCGTTCGGAATTGGCTTAAAACTGTAGATCCCCTCTATTCCTGGCAACTTTACTCACACACAGTAATGGTTGAGAGATCTAAGTCACTAGGCCCTAGTTCTCAAATTACTATACCCGTGTTTTGTTGGCAAATCCATCCATAGTATAGTAGAATTTTACACGAATAACAAAAACAGTATCCATAGTATGAATAACACCGATAAAAGTTAGAGTAGAATCTCACTATGGATAGGTTTTTGACGAGTTTTATACGAATCTCGAATGGAACTTATGTGATTTTGTTCTCAAATGTTGGTACGATTGATATTGCATTTGTATCTCGATGGCTGTGTTCGTTGAGTAGTTGTGCATTTGGAATCATGTGTGTTTTCCATTGGGGAAAAAACTAATATATTACTGTTGATATTATTTAGTTTTTTTAGTGAAAATGGACTAACTGGGCTTATTTTGCAAGAGAAAACAATAGAAAAGATATTTATGTTTTGCTATGTTTCCACCAAAGGTTTATCTCAGTTTCTTTTGGTGTTTCCACCGCACAAGAAGATTTAAAAATGATTAAGTTTGACAGCACTTTCTAAAATGCAAATGGTGTTTCGATGTTTTTTATGAAGTGCAAGTGAGATAGTTTCTGTAAAACCAACTCCTCCACATAAGTTTTTCTTCATAACTTTCCGATCCCCGACCGGAACCGAGCAAATCAAGCTCATTTCAACTCGATTCAGGTATATAAAGAATTTAGGCATCTTCAAGCTCGCTTCAACACAACATGTTAATGTAGTAGTCTACGAACAAACCCCCTTCTTGAAGTTTTTATTTTATGTCAAATTGTTTGGTTAAAACTTTTAAATCGACTTTCACATTACACAGACGTATTTTCTTGATTTTGATAGTCAACTATCAAAAATCAGCTTACACGATTTCACCCCTGGTCTGAATTTCGCTATTTTTTTTTGGAATATGTTGATAAATTATTCTGGCAAATATTCAGTTGTATCAACTTTCAAATATAAAAACCGGACTACTGCGGATCGTTTTGTTGACAATTTCTCACTTTACTATATATGGAATGCGAACAAAACGCACGTTATATTGAGTAATGTACGAGTAAATCTCTATTTTGCGGAATAAGGTTCAACAATTCTTGCCTGTTCTCATAATGCAGATGTCAAGTTTACAAATGTCAGCTGTCAAGTTTACAAATGTCAAATTTGATTCACCTATAACACCATTTGCATACGTTTTAATTCACCTTCTGGTATGGTGAATAATTTTGCGCTACCTTATCCAATATATTTATGTGCACTGTGCAATATAGTAAGATAGGTATCTGTGGGGCTTCAGCGTGTAAACGCAGTAGTCTTTCATCAAATAAGAAATTGAGTCGCCAAGGCATAGTTATATACATATATCGTGGGTGAAAAATGCTTACGGACTCTTCGAGTTCTCTTTACTAATTACACTTAATCAACAGACATAATCTTCGTTCAATTGCCATAATGAAACGAAACCCAACTTATTTGGGAAGCTTTATTGTGATTTGTTTGTTGTTTACACTTTTTGCATTCAATTGCACACGCTTCAGTGAAAAATAATAATTATTTAACGAGAAACCGTGGGAAGATGCTTATAATAGATTTATAAGCACAAACAAACGAAAACTTGTTGATCTCCAACCTTGTATTAATTTGTGCTTAGTCACTAGAACTAACAACAAATTATTAAATATATTAATCGACATAGCACATGGACAGGTTTAATAAATTAATTAATTCATAGGAAATATAAACCTGTTCAAAAAGAGAGATAAACTATTTCTCGAGTAGGGCAACGACAACGTTACGTTTGACATTCAGAGCTAAAGCTAGAATCAGGTGTGTTTTATTTGAAGTTGCATAAGAGGTTTTAATTTTCATTTCAGGTTTTAATATGACGCGCAATTTCTCTTTATCTCTTTCCCGAGATGTCAACTTGTTATGAGTAATTTTGATGCAAACAAGTTTAAGTTTTTGGTCCAATGGTCAAGAGAAGTTTAAGTTTTCGAGAGAGTACATTTAAGAGGGACCGCTCTTTAATCTTCTGACACAAAGTTTTGAGCTGTCATATTCAGAATTAGTTGAACTCAACTTCGGTTTTCCTAATTTGAACAACTTAAAAAAAAGGACTTTAAATTTGTTTTTGAAATGTGGGAGATACTCCCTTCCACATAAAACGTCTGTTGGAAAAGTTGTCACTGTCATAAGTTTTAACTTTAGGGCCGGACAAAGTCATCATCACACATCTCCCTAGGGCACCACAATGACAGGGTCCAGTCATGACCCGACAACAATATCTCACAGCTCACACATGCCACACAACACTCCCTTATCCCTCATCCTACTCATAGTTCCAACTTGCCATACACCGTACCGTACCATCCCATGCCATGTCATGCCATTCATCCAGCCAGCCAAGCATGTTTTGGTGGTTGGATGATGGGGCTAGGTTAGGCTATGGCTGCATTTGAATTTTCTCGAAAATGATGTCAGCACTGGATTAAGTGTATACTAGGTACTCATCGTCGTAGTTGTTGTCGTTGTAGTCGTTGGCATCCGACAGGATTTTATGTTTGTGCAAAGGATAAAACGTATCTAAATAAATGCATGACGAACGAACAATTGTCCTTGATGCTGGTTCAAGTGTATGTGGACTCCCCCCAATCCACGAGCAATTCACGAGTGGTATCGCAGTGCGTTTTGTTGTCGTGTGGCGTGAGTCGGTGTCATTTGCACACGTTTCAAAGTTTCTTTTTTTTATGGAATTTTTTCTGGCGTAGGAGTCATCATGCATTTGTTAAGTCAATTTGAAGAGTTTTGATTGCTCTATAGAAAACTGTTCATGCATTATGTAACAAAAAAGAGTGAAGAGAGGCTTAAAAGCAAAATACCAACTTTTGACGCATGTAACTATAAAATGTAAATATTTTTTTCACTGTCTGTTTACAATTCCATGTATTACATTATTATTATTGTTTGTTGTTTTGCTTAAAGTCTCTTAAGCGACAAAGAAAGAGGATCAAAAGTCTTTTCTTTAAAGTGTTAAGAGACTAGTTTTTTTTTTAACATTTTCTTGACGGAAATTTATTTTCCAGAACAGCTGATTTTATTCTTTTAAAAAAAATGAAACTCATCCTTCCACTGATTTGTGTTTCAATTTTATACAGTCCCAACGACCTGTCAACGTTTTAATGGCCAGTTTATATTTCAAATATTTTTCAGAATTTACTCAGATGGATTGACAGAAAAGAAGAATGACATATAAACGCAATACAGTATTTATTCTCACATAACAACCAAATTAGCTTTGTATTTTTTTTCTTCCTTTTTTAATTGGGCGAGAGCGAATTTTTTAGAAATCAAATCATAAAAATGCTATTCCCAGATTTTTGACAGCAATAGTGGTTTATATTTCTGAGAATACGGAAAGCTCTTTCATTTTTTTTTTTATAAAGTACACTCAAGTGGATATTAATACCCTAAACACGTTTACGGTTAAACACAGTGCGAGCGAACTTAGAAATATAAACTAGACAAATGAAAATCAATGATAACTGTAATTGGCCAACTAAGGTTGGAATTGATAATTGAAATCAAATCTGACAGTTGGAAATATAAAATCAAAGATCAGCTGTCCATATACAGTGATTTCATTGTTGAAAAAAATCAAAATTGAACCAACTAAATTCATTTTGACACGAAACAACAAATTTAACTGAATCGCTTTTAAATTTTAAAGCAAAATCTTTAATGATGAAAACCAATGAAAGCTTTAGCTGTCCCCTAAAGTGTTTTGGCGATTTCATGATGACACTTAGCAAATTAACTAATCCCCTTTGTTTCTGAACTCTTAAATTGTAAGGAAAATCCAATTTATTGATTTTTTTCTACATAAAGTGTGTTTATTTCTTTAATCTAATTGGATTCAATCCAAAAACATACATAGCTGACGTGCAGAGAAGTATAGAATGTTTAACGTCATCGTAGTCGAGAATACCCTCTTGGCAAGTTAAGTTAAAAACATTAAAACACACAAAAACAAAAACCCTTTTCATGGGTCATGGAATTGAAACGCGCTGTGCCACCGCTCCACCGAACCGAAGCACTTTGTGGAAAAGTAACTACATAAACATAACTATATTTTTTGCGAATTACATTATCTATTTTGTTCAAAAGTTGTAGTCATCGCGTCGCGCGTCGGTCGGACGATTTGTTGTCATATTAACATCTACTAGGTTCTGGAACTGTGGTATTTAAATTGCGCGATATCATATTATGAGTAGGTAATTGTATGGAAGCTTAGGTTTGGGTCACTAACCAACAGGGTTGTCATAATTTTCTTTTAAAGGTTGATGTAAATAGTTGACCTCTGTTAGAGTTGAGTTCTGCGGAGGAAATTGTTAGGCTTCAAGTCAAATTAGTTGTATTTATAAGTTGATTTTTGTATGTCTTGTCTGCTACAATGCTAATGGCGCAAAATTAAAAAAAAAAACCTATTGTTAAGGGCTTCACTCTTTACTAACTAGCAATTTTCTAAATATTTAGCCATTTTGAAAAGCGACTCTAAAATTTTAACCTCTCTTTTCATTTTGCTAACTAGTAAATTATTAATTCCCCTTTATTAAGAAACTGGCATCCGAACGTATTTAAATAGTGACAATTCGTGAAAATATACAAAGGAAACAATTCTAAACGGACCTATTAATTTGAATTTCCAACGTAGACTAAACCATTCCATCCACTGCTCTTACACGAAATTTTTTATAGGATAATGACAGATGCAAAGCGCTAAAAGTTAAAGTAGACACTCCATTATTTTAACGTTAGCAAATTGTTATAAGATAGTAAGAAGATAAAATCGTTTAAAAGTCATCTTTTAAGATTAGTTAATTGCTAAAAATTGCTTTAATACTTTACTAAATTGTTTAAAATTTTGTGATAATGAGTTTTAAATGCTAACTTCTACAAAACATAGCAATTTGTAAAAATGTATAGCAACTGATAATCCTTAAACTTCTATTACTTTTTCAAAACATCTCCTCAAGGATCAATGGAAAATATGTCTTCGAAAAGTGGCAAATATGTATTAAAGATTATTATGGTTATGCCATTTAGATGGAACCTTAAACAACTGAGCTCCATTTTACGAACAATTTTGAAAGGTGCTGAAACGCCATTTATTGCAGTTTTAGTTATGAGTCGGCACACTTAGTATTTAGAAATACAGACCAAATGGTCTTGAAACATTTCTTATTTCTACAAGACGAAACATATTGGCACCCTTTAAATGAATGGAAATAATTCAATAAATGATGAACCACTCCACCGATTTTAATAAAATTTTTAGGTATGATTAGATAAGTAATTGAATCAAAATTTACTGGTTCGTATTCTTTATAGCCATATCCTTTTGAAATAAATAAAATTGTTATTCAAAAAAGTTGAGATTTGAGTGAACACGGATTGTTTAAAAACGACCTAGGTTTCATATACAGTGTGTCTGAATTTTTGTGTGTGAATTTTTGCGACAAAACATAAAATCCCTGTGTTTTAATCTTTTTTCATTGGTTTAAGCCCATTTCCGTATGGGTTTAAATAAGTATAATTTTCGACTAGAGCTTATGTGTGGTAAAATATATATATTTTTATAAAGTTAAAGAATATGTTTGAGATAAACAACCAACATTTGGTCATACAAATTTTTTATTGATATCTTAAAGTATTCATTCATCAAATTTTGTTAACTAAAACTTAATTTTCAAAAAAATTTGGTTATTTAAAAATGCTAAGAATAATTAAAAAAATAAAATGCACAACTGGGTCGCACGAACTAGTTCATGTATTTAAAGAGTCTTTTGAAGAAATATTTCTTTTGTTTGAAGATTTAAAAATGTACCTGCCAAAAAAGTTTGTTTTCAAAAATTCAAATGCCATTTGATTTCTCAAAAAAACCTTAATTTTTCAAAATATTAATTCGATATTAATTTTTCAATTTTAGTTTAAAAATATTTTTGGTATGCAGTTATTTAGAGTTTCATACGTTTCATATTTTTATTTCGTAAAAAAATGATGACCAATTTTCAGGATATCGAATTTTGAAAAAAAATGTTAATATTTTGTTATAAGTCAAATATTGTTGAGACATTAAAAGAGTTTGTGCAGAAAAAAAAGTTATTAAAATCGGTTGATTAGTTCTTGAGTAAACTTAGTAGAGTAACTTAGAGTAACGGTTCTATTGGGATTACCCTTCTGGAGCAACACAAAAATATTTTTTATTAATTGAAAGAAGCGAAATTTAGAAAAAAAATAAAGAGAATAAAAAAAAAATCTAGCGGTTTTGAGAAAATTCAAATTTTCCGTTTTTATGGGGACTAATTTGTTGTCTTAAAAAAAAGAAAAAAATTCCTACCGTGAATCAGCTTAAAACAATAATCTCCAAATTTGAATTCAATCGACCCAATGCTATGTGCTTTAGGGGCCAGGACAGACAGACAGACAGTCGGACGGAATCAGGGGACCCACTTTTTTCTCGACCATCGTAAAATCATGTTTGATTAAAATCTCGAGTTCGAAATTTTATACGAATGCAAAACTTGCCATATAGTTCCTTTATGTCGCAAGTAAAAATCATTTGTCGACAAGGTGAGTGAAAACTACTTACTAACGACATTCAGAAAAATTTTGAGAAAAATCGAATTGACGTTTTGTTTGCAAAAAATAAAAACCTAAAAAAAATTAATGAAAGTTGGTAAAAATTAATTTTCGGCTCAAATATCTTCTTAAAACTTTGAGATATTGGCTTTAAGCTAATTTTATCTTTTTAAAAATATTGTTGTCAACATTCAGTAAAATTTTGAGAAAAATCGAATAATTGACAATTTTCTTAAAAAAAAAAAACAAATAAAACAATACTAAAACTTGGTAAAAATTTACTTTCGACAAAACACGAAAACCTGCAAACCTTTTTAGCAAGGCAAATCAACAGACGGCATGGGAAGTTATTAGTGTGGGTCGCATCCCAGCCTCTTTTTATTTTTGTAATCTTTGTGGGTGTCCTGCCATAGCACTGGCCGGAGATTTGATTACAGAGTGACGTCGCTCTGTCGCTTAAAAAATCGCTCAGTCGCTTATTGTTTATGTGGCCACCTTCATATGATCTCATGTGTTCTAATTTGTTTGCGTCGCTCAGCGACTCGTCGCTCGGTCGCTCAGTCGCTCATTGCGTGGCCGGACCCTTAGATTAGGTGTTTTTCAAAACTTTCATTGTAACAACTGTTACTCGAAAATCGTTGTGATTCAGGATAAACAAACAAAGAAATTCTAATAACAATTCAATAAAATTAAATAAAGCCTAGAAACTACATTTTCTATAAAATTTAATGGTGGTGTACGGTGGCGTATGTGTAACATTTTTTTATTTGTATATTTTAAAATTTTTGTATAAAATATTTTTCTTCCACAAAATTATGATCATTTTGAACTCACTTCGCATTTTACCTTGAGAATTTTCTACTCTTTCATTACCATTGTTTAAATAATAAGTAAGTTGGCTGTAAAAATGCGAACATACTTGAAAATGAGTGAATATACTTTAGTAATAGGAAATGACTGGTTACTATTTAAGCTTAAATGAAATACATGTAATTAGAACTTAAAACAGCTCTTAACGTCCACTTCTTCATCTTGTTTTAACATTAATCCCCATGATGATGGTAATTCAATATGATTATATGGTAGTCAAAATATCTTTTGTCTTCAAAACATGTAAACTAAAACTACTTATTCGCATGGTTAAAGCAAATCCACTTCAAATATACTTAATTATAAATATTTGTCCCATTAAAAGTTTGTTATACCATAAACAAAGAAATCACTTACAAAACACCCTCCTTTCGTCTACTTACTTAAAACAGAAAATAAACCATCTATTATATGAAATACCCATCACTCTTAAGAGTCCTCCTCTGTTTCAATCAATCTTCAAGCTGCAAACAAAAAAAATATCAACACAAACCTCTCTGCTGAGTTCTGACCTTGAGGCATTTCTTCGTTCATCCGTAGATAATTTCATCAAACTGCCAACTGGTGCGCACATACCCTACCCACCCAACTCATAGCACACAGGATCATCAGGATATAAAAAAAGGACAGAAAATTATAAAAGAATATCTCTACTCATAGTACTTAGGTACGCTAAGGTACATACTTATAGAAAAACCTCCAATGAACTTCTATGCTCTTTGATTAGATGGATTTTAAGTTTAAATCTCTAACATGACAACGAACGTTTCAATGTCAAGCGCCCCATCATAGCTATCATAGATGAGAGATAATGTCGTGTCAATTTATTTTCTCCCTTATCCTTAAACTTTCTAAAGTTTACATTTGAATGCTCTTCTAAAGCGAATCACATAGAATTAAGTGGGCAGGGGCTATTTAAAGTATGAGTATATGTGTGTGGAGGTGGAGGTGCATGTCCTTGCTATTGCCCGTAAGCTGTGGAAGCTTGAGTAGGGATATACAGCTATGGACACAACAATAGGAACAAGACTTAATTTTTATTAAGTCAAAAATTATTGGTAATGTTTCTTAATGTTTGATTTTTTTAAATTTTAAAATTAAAGATAGATAGATAGTTATTGTTGGAGTCTTTTGTTTAGAACTATTTAAGGGGAACAATTCTGTCATACATTGTTTTAACAAAACTTTAACCGTTTCCCTACTGCACGCAGTAGAAGCTCTCAAAAGGGAAACAAATCCCCGATTTTCAAACATTTGTTATTGGTTCTCCACTTGTTTAAGTCTTTAGCCTTCGTCAATAAATGCCCAATTTTACACTAAAAGAATTTTTCAAATCGGATTAGTGGTTCCTGAGATTAACGTGTTCAAACAAACAAACAAACAAACAAACAAACCCTTCAGCTTTTTAGTCGAAAAATCATTTTTGATGACATGTAGATGAGCTTTAGATTTTCTCATAAAAGTTGCTTTGTTATTTTTAAATGATATCTTCTGGTTTCTTCAGATTTAGTTAAATTCTATAATATAAAGGAACAGATTAAAAATTCTACCAAAAAATTGTATAAGATTTTTCTTCAAGTGTTACTATTATTTTGGAAAAAGATGTACATCTACACGCAACCTCTACCATAGATACCATCGTTATAGAAGTATATAATATTCTCATACTCTTGCTCGTACCGACAACAAAAATTAAAAAAATTTAGCAAGTAAAATTCCAAAACTTATACAGAAAAATATGCACACCATAATATTACAACCTCAAAATTCTTTGTTTTTTTTTTTTTAACTCTGGAAAATTCTCTTGCTTTCTCATAATATAGCCTTGCATAGCGAGCGTTAGATACTTTTTTCTTTAGCTTAACTCTCTTTCTGCTTGAGATAACATTTCTTATAAATTAAAATAATCATTGAAATAACTGAGGGTGTTGTTTTTGCTGTTATTGTTCAAGGAAAAGGAAATGGGACGAAATTTGAATGGTTTTGCAAACAATTTAAAATATAGTTGTAGAAGCCTGAAGATTACGTAAAAGAATAAGAAGAAAGTTTAACGCAGAAGAAGAAAAATGTGAGAAATGATTTATTGAAATTTTTTGGGGGGTTTCTTCTTTTATTCTTTAGTGAGTCTTAACAAATCCTGTATTTGACAAAAATACTAAGAATAAACTTAAGGGATTTCAACTCAAAAAAAAATTAAGATAAGTTTTTGAGGACCAGATAAAGAATAGATATTTATTACCAAACCACACCCTCTTTTTGCTCCTCTTATTGAATCACAAGACTAATACTTGTGCACAATTCCAGATTTTACGACGTGATGTAGGGAAGTGCTTTGTAATTTGGATTATCTGTCATCTGAAGTTGGGCTTACTTCAATCATATTGAGAATCATTCCTTAGCCGTACTGCACGAATGTGGAATGCTTTATCAAACTTTCCATATCATTGCAGTTTTGAGGGATAAAAAACGAATATTCACACTATGTGTTTTACATAAATAGAGTACCATATAGCTTGAGATGGTCACTAAGATGTTTTGAAATTCTTAAAATCCTGTATCTGATTTCCTAATTCAATCATAATAGTACTAGCTTTACAAAATTCACTTACATATTTCATATGTAAATGTATTCAAATAATTTAATATATTTATTATACAAATAATTAAATAATTTAATCATACTAATTAAATTAAAAAATCCGATAGTCTAAGACAGAAGATGCAAAGTATCAATATTTACATTGCCTAGATCTATAGATTTGTCTAACAGATGTCATAAAAAGCTGCTTTAAAACAAAAGGATCAGAAGCTCAGTGACAGTGACCTTGTGGGATTTCCAATTAACTTTTACCCTCCTTTCTTTATTTAAACTCGAAGAGTTTGTCAGTAATCAGTAACCAGTAATCAGTAATCAGTAATATGAATCAGTAATCAGTAATCAGTAATCAGTAATCAGTAATCAGTAATCAGTAATCAGTAATCAGTAATCAGTAATCAGTAATCAGTAATCAGTAATCAGTAATCAGTAATCAGTAATCAGTAATCAGTAATCAGTAATCAGTAATCAGTAATCAGTAATCAGTAATCAGTAATCAGTAATCAGTAATCAGTAATCAGTAATCAGTAATCAGTAATCAGTAATCAGTAATCAGTAATCAGTAATCAGTAATCAGTAATCAGTAATCAGTAATCAGTAATCAGTAATCAGTAATCAGTAATCAGTAATCAGTAATCAGTAATCAGTAATCAGTAATCAGTAATCAGTAATCAGTAATCAGTAATCAGTAATCAGTAATCAGTAATCAGTAATCAGTAATCAGTAATCAGTAATCAGTAATCAGTAATCAGTAATCAGTAATCAGTAATCAGTAATCAGTAATCAGTAATCAGTAATCAGTAATCAGTAATCAGTAATCAGTAATCAGTAATCAGTAATCAGTAATCAGTAATCAGTAATCAGTAATCAGTAATCAGTAATCAGTAATCAGTAATCAGTAATCAGTAATCAGTAATCAGTAATCAGTAATCAGTAATCAGTAATCAGTAATCAGTAATCAGTAATCAGTAATCAGTAATCAGTAATCAGTAATCAGTAATCAGTAATCAGTAATCAGTAATCAGTAATCAGTAATCAGTAATCAGTAATCAGTAATCAGTAATCAGTAATCAGTAATCAGTAATCAGTAATCAGTAATCAGTAATCAGTAATCAGTAATCAGTAATCAGTAATCAGTAATCAGTAATCAGTAATCAGTAATCAGTAATCAGTAATCAGTAATCAGTAATCAGTAATCAGTAATCAGTAATCAGTAATCAGTAATCAGTAATCAGTAATCAGTAATCAGTAATCAGTAATCAGTAATCAGTAATCAGTAATCAGTAATCAGTAATCAGTAATCGGTAATCAGTTATCAGTAACTAAAGCGTCCTAGATGAGCAAAAGTAGAGCGTCCTTTTTTAAAACCGAGCTGATTTGTAACGAGATAAAAAAAAGTTATTGACTAATAATATCTTTAATAGATTCAAAATCACAGCACATAATAATTTTGCAATTGGCCTCTAAGCCTGTCTTGTTTAAAACTTGCGATATGTAGAAACGATATAGCAACTATTGGGTTGGTACAAATATTGAAGGAAGACAACTCGAAAAAAGTGGGCCAGTGTTTCCGTTCATATATCTGTCTTCGAACCCTACCTTCCCAACCATTGGTTTGATTGAGTTCAAATCTAGAAGTTATTAAAAAATTAGAGGATATACCATCAGGACCTGGTATACAACTTTCCAATAAAATAAAAGTTTAGTGTGATAAATCTCCTGAAGCAAGTGTTATTTATTGCGCTCAGTTCTGCCCAAAATCATTCCCTCAAAACTAACCGAGAATGATTTTAACTGAGTAATGTCAAACACAGTTAAAAACGATTATAAATATTTCTTAAAAACAAATCCCTTCTTATCATTTACTTCAAAGTCATACCACAAACATTTGTCAAAATAAAATTAGTAAACTACACTGTAGCGTATGAGTAATTTTTTTTTAAATACAATTTTACTTCGTGTCGTTAGTCTTTACCACTGAAAAAATCCTTCGTTTTCTTTTCTAAAGCTTAAAACTTAAAGTTAAACTAGCAATTAATCATTAAACACCACAAAAAAGTTCACTTCCTGATGTGTAGAGAGCGCTAGTGCACTCCTTCCTGGTCCATGAAGATGATGTTGAAATGCATATTAATCAAATTCGCATCCACTCAAATTAGTTTTCTTTAATTTTTTTTTCGTTTTCTTTCTTTTCATTTTTCCTAGATAAGGACACCCCTAAGCTAACTTGAAGAAAGGAGCAACATCACCACCAACCTCAACCACCAAGCGCAACTCTGAGAATACAAAAGACATCACGACATCTTCTTGCATTCAAAGTCGGGCCTGGGCGGGAGATCTTTTGAATTTTTAACAAAAAAAAAAAGAAACGAAATAAAATAAAATATTTATCAAATAAAAACTACAACAACAAAAAACGAAGACAAAATGGGGTTACCACCATCACCTTTAAGGCGAAGAAGCTGTCTGATTGTGACAACTGTTATTGTTCTGGTGCCTTTCACAGTCCTCGTGTTAATTGTCGGTCCAGGTGAGTTTCCAATTCTTTTTTTTTCTGATTTTTGTTAAATCTACATTGTACCTACCTGCAATAAAAATGTCGCCAATGTTTTTAGTGTTTAAGGATGTTTTTCTTTGGTTCACTTTTCTTTAATTAATTAAATTGGCTAAATTGTCCTGTATGAGGACAAAGGACAAAGGTGTGACACACAGAGAACAATGACGAAGCGACATAGAGAAGGTCATATGACACTGATGCATACCTATTCTCTGTGTTCGCTCCAGGATGAACGAATTGATTGTCGGCAATGAAGTGTAGGATAAGCTATGTATATCCTTCATATATGCATGTAGGAACAATTATTCATGTCAATCCTTTGGGATTATATTGGAACGCCTCGTTTAGAGAAAATGAGAGAAAAGCTGTGAAACAAATTAAAATGTAGTTCATCTGCTTCTGCACCTTTAATTTAGATAATCGTTTTCAAATTCGAATGACACACGTGCAAGTGACAGTGACAGTGACAGCTTAACAGTAATTAATCATGCAGTAAACATTTGATATGGCTGATGGCTCTATGAATGAGTCTCAATTCGCAAATTAATGTAAATTAAGACAGCTACTATAATAATAATAATATTATCATCACATTTTATTTGGTGTCCATGTCATGTGAGTATGGTGATGTACATATGTATATACAAAAATATAAGTAACATTAAACGACTGTTGCGACCATTGTTTGTTTATATCGGGTGATTTTTTAAGAGCTTGAGAACTTTAAAAAAAAAAAAAAACGCATAAAATTTGCAAAATCTCATCGATTCTTTATTTGAAACGTTAGATTGGTCCATGACATTTACTTTTTGAAGATAATTTCATTTAAATGTTGACCGCGGCTGCGTCTTAGGTGGTCCATTCGGAAAGTCCAATTTTGGGTAACTTTTTCGAGCATTTCGGCCGGAATAGCCCGAATTTCTTCGGAAATGTTGTCTTCCAAAGCTGGAATAGTTGCTGGCTTATTTGTGTAGACTTAAGACTTGACGTAGCCCCACAAAAAATAGTCTAAAGGCGTCAAATCGCATGATCTTGGTGGCCAACTTACCGGTCCATTCCTTGAGATGAATTGTTCTCCGAAGTTTTCCCTCAAAATGGCCATAGAATTGCGAGCTGTGTGGCATGTAGCGCCATCTTGTTGAAACCACATGTCAACCAAGTTCAGTTCTTCCATTTTTGGCAACAAAAAGTTTGTTAGCATTGAACGATAGCGATCGCCATTCACCGTAACGTTGCGTCCAACAGCATCTTTGAAAAAATACGGTCCAATGATTCCACCAGCGTACAAACCACACCAAACAGTGCATTTTTCGGGATGCATGGGCAGTTCTTGAACGGCTTCTGGTTGCTCTTCACTCCAAATGCGGCAATTTTGCTTATTTACGTAGCCATTCAACCAGAAATGAGCCTCATCGCTGAACAAAATTTGTCGATAAAAAAGCGGATTTTCTGCCAACTTTTCTAGGGCCCATTCACTG
The DNA here is from genome assembly GCA_951509635.1 of Eupeodes luniger. NCBI lineage: Eukaryota > Metazoa > Arthropoda > Insecta > Diptera > Syrphidae > Eupeodes > Eupeodes luniger. The sequence goes on along the minus strand of OX608075.1, from coordinate 126,831,256 downwards.
AAAATTCGACGTTGTGGCAGATCGTTCGGCTTCAGTTCTTGCACGAGCTGTATTTTATACGGTTTTACACCAAGATCTTTGCGTAAAATCTTCCATGTGGTCGAATAACACAAACCCAATTGCTGCGAACGGCGACGAATCGACATTTCACGGTCTTCAGCAACACTCTCAGAAACAGACGCAATATTCTCTTCTGTACGCACTGTACGCATTCGTATGGTTGGTTTAATGTCCAATAAAGTAAACTGAGTGCGAAACTTGGTCACAATCGCATTAATTGTTTGCTCACTTGGTCGATTATGTAGACCATAAATCGGACGTAAAGCGCGAAACAAATTTCGAACCGAACACTGATTTTGGTAATAAAATTCAATGATTTGCAAGCGTTGCTCGTTAGTTAGTCTATTCATGATGAAATGTCAAAGCATACTGAGCATCTTTCTCTTTGACACCATGTCTGAAATCCCGCGTGATCTGTCAAATACTAATGCATGAAAATCCTAACCTCAAAAAAATCACCCATTAGTGCTCTAGTTCTATAGTTCTCAAATGTTGATCAGTTGTTAATTAAAATGACATTAATTTGAATTTATTGGAAAATCTATTCATATGAAGGTGTACAATCAAATGTACGAAGTTTGATTACATTCCGAAGCTGTTGATGAAATGGAACTTGATATAATTGATTGAGTAATTATTTTTGTTGATATTTTTTTCTAAAAATATCAAGTCATCCAAATATTGATGCAATAAAAACTGCAAAGCATTTAGTATTGTTGTGAAATTGCTCAGAAATACAATTAATTCAAATTAGAAGTGTGCCCTTAAAAACCTTCACCTTTTTGTCATTTTAGGAACTTCCAAGAATGTTCTATTAATTGGAGACTTTATACCAATTTAGTAGTGCTTTTGGTGTAATTGTTTTTCTTGTAAAAAGCTGATAACTGAGTTTTTTATTCTTCGTAGCAGGAAATACATAGTTTATATATTTTGTTTGAATCTTAAATATTCGACCTAAAACTAAATTAATAATTCTTTTAAAAAAAACTCCTTGAGTTTTTTGTGAGATAAATTTTAAAAAATTAGTCGTTAGAGTATAAAAAATGTGCTTTAGCATCACTTCTCCAACTCAAGAAACCCAAGTTGGGTTTTTGATGGTTAATTAAGGAAACATTTGTACACACTCCTTTCAGAAATTGAGAGATGGAGACAAAATTAGGTTATTTTCAACATAATTTAACCCCGTTGAAATTTAAAAAAAGGCCAATTTCTTGAAAAAGTTCTATTTTCTAAAATTCGTCTCATTGATAAATTAGAACTCGATTGAGTTCTAACTCATTTGTTCATCATGTCTCAAGTGTTAGAACTCTGATTAGAGTTTTAGATATAACTCCGATTTATTAGGCCTTCAAAAGTTGGGGTCTCGGTTAAGCAATATTTTTACTTCTTCCAAAGACCTAACTTTTAGATTTATTCCGGTTTTGAAGTAAATTTTAGACCTCAAAGATATTTTATGTGCAATAATTAAATATTTTTAGAAAATACATAAACATGGACGGTTTGGAAAAATGTCAAAAAGTGTAAAATGTGCATAAAATTACATCAAAGGGTGGGAGGACATTATACATATAAGCGTTAATAATTACCACGTACATATATTGGCTCTGCACAAATAGACATAAAGGCTATTTAAAATATGTCGAGAAATAATATATACGATCTAAAATATTCAAAAATACCGTTTATAGAAGACAAGACGCCCGTTTTGACATTATCTGTATCTGAATGTTTGAAAACAATAAACATTACGCAATATTGTTGCAATTGGCGTCTAAACAATAATCTTTTGGCTGAATCTTTTGAACATACAAATTTTTGAAACTTTTATTAAAATACTTTCTATCATTTAAATCATAGAATATTTTTTAGAGATTGCGGACTCTAGAGTAAGATATTTAGTGCAAAATTAAAAAAGAATTATTTTAAATAACACAAATCCTCAACGAAATTCAGAAAGACATGAAAACACAATTGTTCATTGGAAAAAAGTGAGAATATCAAAACCAAATCCTAAATTAAAAGTCCGCTCCAACGAAAACTGATTTCTTCGACATTTTGTTTGTAAAATGTTAGAATTTTTGAGTCACAACTATCTTCGGGGTGTTACAAAAATAGCTAAAAACATGTTAGAACTTAGTTCCAATAAACCGATATCTAAATTCCTAAAACTCAAAAATGACTATAAACCGAGTTCTACAGATTAAAGGTGAAGAAATGCTCGAGTTCTAAATATTTTTAAAATGGTGTTCCATAGTTAAACCGAGAATTACTAGATTGAGTTTTTATTTTATTTTTGAACTTCTTTAAGAAATTGGCCGTAAGTGTCTTGTTTTAGAATCTGAACAGTAAAAAGGTCAATCATAAACGGTTTCGGAGTGGTTCGGAGAAAAACATAGTGAAATAAACTTTAAAAGTTATACGGTCTTCAATTTTTATTAGATTCGATTTCAAGACCTGGCCCATTGTGATACCAAATATACACATAGTCCAAAAAGTCTCCGTATATAGTCCAAAAAGTCTCCGTACTATTAATATATTAAAAACAAGTATTTGAAAATCACAATTTTTTAAAATTTGGTAAAAAGGTGAAGGTGGAAAATAACTTTTTTTCAATGTTACCACTTTAATTCGTAGTACTTTTTTTTCAAAAAAACACTAAAATTAGGCTGCTGTACGGAGACTTTTTGGACTAAGCGTATCTTGAGAATTTCTTCTAAGCTCAATGAAACCAGTTTGAGTACCTTACGAAACGTGATAGGCTGATTATATTAATATGATTGAGATCGTTAAGGTCGTTATAAAAGAACGTATCATTGAATAAACACAACATTCAAATCCCAAAATATTTGTAAGAACCTGATATTTGTTTTTAAATTTAAAAAATATTTTTAAGCACTTTAAAATTCTTTTAAAAAATATTTTAAACTTTGGAATTAAATTCGAAAGTTGTATTTAATAACCCAAAAAAAAAACACTTACAAACCATATTTTTATACTCAATGTTATTGTTTTAAAAATTATAATTTTCTTTAAAATAAATAAAATCAAAAACAAGATCATTTTTTTTTAATCCAGACAAATTTTTAAACAAACAAGTTTTAAAAATTTTAAAAATTGAATATTATGTAATTTTTAAATCTATTTATTAAAAAATTGTTTTTAAAAGCTTAAAATAGTTTCAAGTACGTAAATCAGCTTTTCCCTGCTCAACCAACAAAAATACAGAGCTAAAGGTATTCACAAAATTTGATTGTTTTAAAAACAAAGCTATCAAAGCAAAATATGACTGTGAAGTAAAATCTCAAGTTCATATTATCATGTTACCAGACCAACTCCATGAAATAATCGTCAAACTTGGAAAATACTGCGATACATGGAATATATCAGTCAACTTCAGCAAATCTAACATAATGATCTTCAGAAAAAGACACGGAAGATACGCTAGTTATGAAAAATGGGAGTACCAGGATCAGGAAGTTCATGCTGTTAAGGAAGTTAAATACCTCGGTGTGACCATAACAAGTAACCTTTGTATGAAAAAACATATCAAGTTAAAACTTCAGGAGGCGAAGGCTGCCCTCTGCGTTTCCTGGAAAAACTGCATAGCAAATAAATCCATCCACTACTCAGCAAAATATAAACTGTTTCAAGCTGTGGCATATTATGCTTTACTCCTCGCAAGTGTGGGGCTACAAAGAATATGAGGATGTGGAAAAATTATTACGTTTCTTTTTGAAGCGAGTCTTTGTTCTCTCATCAACAACGCCTAATTATTTGCTTCATATCCAAACAGGTTTGCCCCCGTTGTTCATCGACACGCTCAAGATTCATTTCGATTACGTTATCAAAATACTCCGATTGGATTCATCAAGGCTGGTCAATAGAGTATTAAAATTTATCATCATAAATCGGCTTAATTTTGTACAAACTTGGATCGATCTTGCAAATTTGAGGGGTGAATTCATCGAATTTGATTTTGATAATCTAACGGGTTTTAAAGGAAGTCTTTACTCCCTTGTTGCGAAATTGGATGAGAAATATCGGCAAAATTTCATCAACCAGGCCAAAGCATCGCAGTATAGAGACTTCTATAGTAAGTTGGAGTTTAATCTTAGAGAATCAAACTACTTCGACGACAAGAACTCAACGGATATCATTTCTTCAATTCTACGAGCCAGAGGAGAGATACTTTCTCTGAACTACATACCTCACAGACCAGACCTGCCTATCGAGTGCCAATTCTGCAACACCCATGAGAGAGAAAATATCGGACACTTTTTAGGATTTTGTCCAATTATCCAAGAAAATAGTCGGGACATTTTTGGGAAGAACCAATTTGAAGCTGAAGATCCAAACACTTAATGGAGCAAAAGGCTGTTAGACTTTACAAATTCCTCCAATGCGCAATAGGTTACAGAAAAAGAATTCTTACAGAGAGCTTTTAATTTTTCCAGTGCATTTAAATTCGTTTGTTCTTTTTTTCTTTTTGCTGTATCTTTTCATTGAAATTTAAAAATTTGTTTTATATAAACTTGTTTAAAAGTAATTTCCAGTAATTTAATTTTATTAATTTAATTTAATCTAACTTTTTATCTTTATTGTTTTGTTTGTTTTCCTTATCAGAATTCATATTCTGTCAATCTGACCGACGCAACGGTTTTAAAACTAGGTCTTAAAAGACTTGTAATCATTTATTGTATAACTGAATTTTGTATATAAATAAAGTCATTTCTATTCTATTCTATCATGTTACTAGGTTAAAAAACTGATGTCACGTAACATTTGGTAAAGTTAAAACCACAAAATGTCTACCTTGAATTTTAGTAATATCCTTGACTCCCTGATTTCTGAGTTTCTGACATTTCCCAGACTTAGGTTTGTTTTATTTTTGTTTACTTGCTGTCACTTTTAGACGTGTTCATGTTCAGGTGTATTGCTTCTTTTAAAAGGAAATTAGTGTTTTTAAGTATTAAAATTATGAAAATTACTCACTACTGATATGCAAAGCCTTTAAAAATAGGTTAATTTAAATTCAACGCAGTTGATTCTAGTTTTTGAATTATAACTTTAAATTATAATTGAATTATAAAACAATACCTCAGACTTCGAAAACAATGTCTAGCCACATTATGAGACTGAATCTAGACCAATGTTATGTGATCCACTTTTATGTTTTTAATTGTTTATTTTTTAATCTGTCTGAAGTCTGCAGTTTTATTTTTCTCTCAGACTTAATTTTTTGATTTGATATAAATCGGATTTTTTTTTCGAAAGTTTATTTCCACACATGTTCCCTAATAAATCATTCATCTGAAAGTATGCAACTGTATCTGGGATTTCAATTTTTGTTTTTCCTTAAAGTTTCCACATCAGTTTCATTCATTTCCGGTGTAGAGATACCAGATTCCTATCCTACCTACATACAATATGCCCTGTCAGCATTCGTATGCTCGTACATATTTCAGAATGTAGAACATGCGGAATTGAGTTGAAACTCATGTTTGAACTCTATCTGTCGCATGCAAGTGAATTGAAAAACGGATTCTGTTCATTGACCAGAAATGACAAAACAATTCGGTCAGGGGACAGCGTAGATGGAATAAGCTCCTTTTTTTCCACCCATCAACCCAACAATCCCGTATATTTCCATTTTTATTTCTATTTCCATTTCCACCTCCAGTCTCCATTTTTGTCTGTTTCAAAATGAACAATAAAAAGAAAAGAACAAAATGAAATTTCATTATCCAACCAAACAGAAGGAAATCCTGGTATACAAATTTCTCTTTACTTTCTCCTTAAATTCTATTCATACGAAACAATAGACTTGAAAGGAGAATTTAGCAAAATCTTCTATGAGCATATCCCTAGCCAGAGTTAAAGCCAAGTGAAACCCAGCTCAAGCTACCTAGGTAAGGCATCATCATCATGAGGAAGACAATATATACATATATATAGTATACCAAAAAATAAAAGAAAGGTTTTGCTCCTACGATTCTTTTCTCTGATCCTAGAAGCTCCTACTGCCACAGTGCTTCGCATGCTTCAGAAATAAAGGGCTGACTGTATAATAGTGCATAGGTAGACAAGAATGTCCTTAAAGGCGACAGAGACGGTAAAACAAGAGAGCCCAAAGCAAAAACACAACAAAACGAAACGAAATTTGTTTAATATATTCGCGTTGACTGCATTGAGCAGGATTAAATTTCATTATAAAGGATAATCTAGGATGGCATTTTTTTTAACGGCGAAGTGCATACTATACCTTATGTACCTACCTTTGGAACGCATCCTCGTTTGTTCGGTGCCTTACGCCCGCCATGGCTAGAAGCGATGTTATGTTTTTTTTTTTTCAATTTTTTTGTTATCTTAGTTAAACAAAATGCCATTTTTAATATCTCTCTGCATAAAGTAGAAAAAGAATGTGCTTTGTTTAAAAAACTCAACTTAAGAGAACACACAAAATGAACCCTTAATCCTCTTCAACTCCCACAAAGAATGTTTTTTTTTTATTTTATTTTTGTTTTTTAAAATGGTTTTCGGAAATATGATTTTAAATATTTTAATATTTATATTTTGTTGTGTATTCTTTTGTGACAAGGATGATTGTGGAAGAGAAATTCAAACAAATTGAGCTAGAGATAAGATTTTCTTTTTTTTTTCAAAAGTTGACTTAAGCTAAATTTTATGGTAGGAATACAGAAGGAAACTAATGTAACTTAATGAAACATTGTTTTAGAAGAATGTTACACAAATATTTCAGTTTAATTTTCATGAAAAGATATAATAACTAATATGTTTATTTACCACAATATTCTTCCAATGAATTTTCTAAAAAGTTCCAAGTTCTTTAGTTGATTTTCTGAACTCTTTCATTGGTTTGACGTACTTGTCAGTTAGATAGCGTTGTTTTTTAGTTTTGTAGTTAGGTTAGTTTGCACTTATTTGACAAATACTTCAGATTTTCAATTTTCTTAAATTTCATGAATGGAATCAGTTAGGATGAAAAGAATCAAGCAACAAATGACAGATTCAACCAATCACTTCTATTCATGTCTAGTTGCGTAAGTTCGTGTTACGCGGACTACATTTTGGAGCTGGTTTTTGGTGGACTGCATTTTATGGAAAAAACCAAACATACTCTTAAAGTTGACCTTCAAATTTGTTCTTAAATCGTATTTAGACCTTTCAATATGTCACCTTCATCTAAATATTATTAATCTTTGTCTCTAATATTTTGGCATCTATTCCTTAAATTACGCTTAAATTACGAATTTGTGATGAAATTTGTATGTTATATTATAATAAAAAAAAATAAAACAATTAAATATTTCGATATTTTAATGAGAAATAAAAATATAAAAATTTCTCGATGGTAACCAAATTTGACAATTCATCTTGGAATTCCTTCAATTGATTACATTTTTCTTTTTTGTACCTGAACATAGCCTGAACTGTCATACTAGAAAACGTGTTTCTGTCTCTGCTCAATGTGTTCAGAGCTTTAAATTTGTATTACTGTTTTCTGTTCAGGAGACGGTTTTCAGAATGTTCAGAGTGAGATCAACAAGTTTGAAAAAAGAACCGAGAGGTGTGAATAAAACGCTGAACGCAACAAATGTCAAACGAGTAAGAAAACGAATCCTATAATCCTAAAATATTGAAACGTTGAAAGAAGCTGGCTGTTTTGGCCAAGAACATAGATTTTGTGATAAAAAAGGTGTTTTTTTTAGTTCGGAAATGAGTTCTGAACAGAACTCAAGCATATCGAACATGCTCTGAACATCCTCTGAACGTATTCTAAGTTGTCAGAATTATTTTTAAAACACACCTGAACATTTAGCTGTCACAATCTAATGTATGTCAATTTCTTTGCTTTTTTTTTCTTCTACAGAAACAAGAAATAAACCGACTTCTGCACTCTTTCCCAGTTTTATTTATTTGTCATTTTGTTTTAAATTTCACTTGTCAAATTATTTTATTTTTACCTATTCAAGCACACTCTGAAGAAGCTCGGAATAACTTCAGAATAAAAAAGAAATACATATTTGAAGCTCTGAGCGTTCAGAGGTAAAAAAGAAACATAATTTTTTGTTTGACAGTTCAAGTTTCTAAAAAATAAAAACCCATATGAATTAACCTTCAAATGGAAAAAATGATAAAATTAGTTTATCATTCAGAATTATTAATTTATAACTCAATACATTTTTTCTTTAAAAATATTCAACTTCAAAAATCGTTAATGACTATTCCTGAATTTAAAATGGTCAAATGCATTTCAAAACAAAATCTAAGCGTTAAAAAAATGTACAGAGTCATACTATATTCTTGGTGTGTTCAGCATGTTTTGAAAAATTGGGTTTTGAAAATTTTAGTGCTCTAAGCTAAAAATGGAGTACCCGTATGGAGTACTCAGTTACAATCACATATGAATATCATAAATGACAATGATGAATTAAAATATTCCATTTCACCCCTGAATTCATTCATTGATTTACTGAATGCATCCATTTATATTTTATGATTCATTTGTTCTTGGATTGAAGTCGTTGACTTTTTTTCCTTAAAGCAATATTCACATGAGCACGAACAACGACCAACGAATGAACGAATATTCGTCGATTTTGACATTTCTTTCACATGAGAATTTTTAATTCGTCGCGAATGAAGTTTGACAGCCGAACACCATTCACCACCGAAACCAAAACAAGAATGATTTTTTAGGTTAAATACGCGCGATTATTTTATTCGTTGCGAGTGTGGATAATGTGGAACGGGAATAAAGTTTGACAGTTCGTATCAACCACAATTTTTTTCGCGACGAATTAATTTGTTTTCTTAAATGTATTAATATATGATATTGAAAAGTAAAAGTATGCATCATAAATCAAATAGAAACTATATTACTATCGTTTTGTTAAGAATTTATGTGGAAATATGTCTTCAAACGTATAAACTTACATTTTTTAATTCATTCGTCGTTCGTTGGTCGCGCTCATGTAAATACTACTTAAGACTTCAAAATTTGGACTCAAAATCACAATTTACATGCACCCTTAAAATTATGCTTCAAAAACACAAATTTTGAAAGTTTCAATTATATTTTTATGATTTTGGTAACTAAATTCGAACAAGAAGAACTAACGTATTCAACAAACAAAAATTCTTTAACAAAAAAGTCTGCTAAAAATGTAAATTAAATACCTTTATTGTTCTGCTTGCAACATCAGGTATTTAAGTCCACAATTGAAAATGTACACCCAGATTTAAAAGCTTTTTATTCCTTTGACCTCGTTGTCTCTCTTTTTGAACTGGGTATTTAAATCAATTGTTCAGCTTTCACAATCATTCCATCACACTTTCAAAAAAGAAAAAATGAAAACAAAAAAAACAGAAAAACAGAAACACACAACAGCTCATTTCAAGAACCAAAGGACACTTTTGGGATTTATTGCATCTCTTTGCCTTTGATCTGATTCCTTAACTGATGACACTTCTATCAACATGTAAATCTGTCTACTTGTGTGTGCCACCCTGTGTCTCCTCCCTTAGACCAACCTTAAACTCCATTTCTGTTCAAATTTCAAATGAATCCCTATTTCATCCGGCCTGTGTTGTCCCATAAAATTGTAGGTACATCCAACCCTCATATATACCTTTGTTCCTGTTTTGCTGTTGTCTTATACCAACATCATATACAATCATCAGACAGAGGCAATCCTACTTGACAAATGTGAGAAATGTAAATAAGATTGCAACCGCACATAAATTGAAAGAGGGCGATGTAAAACAAAAAATGGCAAAGGACACAAAAAGCTATTTAATTTAAAGGACATTGTTTGTAGGTACCTTTTTGTATTATGTAGATTACCAGGGCTTCGAACTTGAATACTTCCGTTTTTCTCCCATATTTTCTAATATCTTAATCAATCACAAATAGTGAAATGTAAACACTAAACATATAGATATGAGGATGTTTTTATTTTGAGTATGGATATCATTAAGGACAGAGGTTAAAGCGGAAATTAGCGCAAGGATATATTTCCCTTAAAGTATTTATGTGAGAATATGTCCTGATAGAGGCATATTGCGGATCGAAGACGTTAACAAAAACACAACATTTATATCGCTCGTAGTGCAATAGTGCTGTGCCAAAGTAATTGATTTATTTTTATTGTTCTTAGAACCCGGAAAATCGTTTGAGTGGATGTGCTTCTTTTTGGTTAGAATAAAAATTTTTGAACTGATTAATTCGGAGTCACTCAAAGAATTTTGGATAAAAAAGTATTTTGTTCCTGACGGAGATTCATTTTTCTTAACAGCTGATTCTATTATATCAAAAAATTAACCAAATCGTTCCAATAATAATTTTGCATTATTTCAATGATCAGTAATTTTTCACCTTTTCTATATTTTCCTAAACATCTGATTTTTCTATATCAAAAACTGAAAATAATTGTTCCACAAATTTGTGTGGATTTCTGTCAGAAACAAATTTCCAGTGGCTTCCAAGGGCCAGTTAGCTATCATTGGTTTCATCTATTGAAAACGACCACTAGAATTTTTTTGATAGGTCGGACAGCTATCATTAAAAATTTCTGTCATTGAATCTAAATTTTCTGTTCATTGAAAGTATATCTGACAGGTGGAAATACAAAGAAAATGGAACGCTTTGAGTAAAACGATTATGTTCCCAAACGTAATCAATAATAAGCTTTGAAAACGATTTCATCATTTAAAAAATTTGAAATGAACCAAAAGAAAAGTTCTAGGATAAATAATGTAGTATTTTTTAGTAGACAAAATTTAAAACTGATTAACTTCATTTTGACACCAAACATTTAAAATTGGAGCCTCTTAACAGCTTTTATATTTTGAAACTAAATTTCCAATGATAGCTATAACATGGCCCATTAGTCAGAAAAAAGGAAAAGAAAATGGTCGGCTGGATTTCAATTCGGAACAATTTTTTCCATGGTAGAAATATTCAATGATTGCTATAAGCAATCAATGATAGCAATATTTGACCCCTTAGACCTTGAGTTCGTTGACGACAAAAAATGAAGTCCCTCGGATATATTGACTTATAAATATAAGTGAAGAGATTCTTTTTTTGCCGGACTTCAAGAATATAAAATGAAGGCATTCTCCTTTTCACCTTCAATTCTGACTAAATCTTATGCACAACACTGTAGTTTGTAGCTTCCATACTCAAATGTTAGACACTCATTCAACTTCAAACTCATATTTGCATATTAATATCTTCCTAGAGTCCTAGAGGCAAGCAATTTATTTATTCTTGATATTTTATTTATGAGACTATGGAAACTCCTTGTTCTTTGCTGACAGCTGCTGCTGGCTGAAGGGCTATTCATATTTTTAGATTCAGATTGTTGAAGTCATATGTTTGCATTTTATATTCTTCAACTTCAACTTCAACCACTGACAATGGTCAAATGTTGTTTAATTTTGTTTTTATTTTTTTTTTGAATTGATACTTTGGGGCAAAGTTGTAAGTTGGTGTTTTGTTGGAAAAGTCATTTTGGGTACAAACACTCAAGTTCTTCTGTCATATTCACATGTGAGTAAGAGAAATTGAAGTTTTGTTTTGTGTTCTTAAAATCAAAAGGTCATCATGACAATTTTTAATTTGAATTTGATTGAATTGAAAATAGTCACGATTAAATTTTTATGTCAAGGTTCCTATAGATCTCTATCTTTAAACTTTTAATGTGAGAAGTAATTAAGAAGCACTTTCTGATGCACATTCTAGGCAACTTACTTAAGACAGTAAAGGAAAATTCAACTTTCATGGTGATAAAGTTTGCAAAAATGAATATTACAAAGTTATAATTTTCATTTATTTCACTAAGTAGCGAATATGTAAATTAACAAGGACATTAAAGTTGAAAAAAAGATGTTTTTCGCAGATAGTTTGAGAAATATAATATTATTGTGGTCAAGGATAATTAGATTTTTAGATACTTATCTTTTTAATAGAGAAAAGTATGTTGTTCAGAAAATATCAAGCTGCTTACAATTAATAAGAATATTTGACAGGTTCGTTTGGCATTTGAGATAGTTTTGAAATATTTTTGTAGAAGCAATTTTCTTTTGACATTTGGAACTGACATGACATATCTTTGCAGAAAATATCAAAACAAGCAAATATAATTTATTATACTAATAGAATAATCTAATGGGTAAATTATTGTTTGGAATCTTTCATTTCTTTTTCATTGAAACAAAATCAACTTTTTTTTAATTCAGAGCTCTGAACTCTGAGTTTTTAAAGCATGCTAAACACGCTTAAAACAAAGTCTACTTTAACATTTCCAGAACAATCAGATTTCGGTTTTAAAATGATTTTGAGCTCATAAATTCAGGAATATGCTTTTTAGTTTTTAAACGCTGAAAACTTAAACATTTGAGTTGAATTGAAAATCTATATCATCCATTTTAATAAAAATAAGCTTTTGAAATTCAGATCAAGATTTTATTTACATTTCAAAACTGGAATTGTAGTTATTTTTTATCAATAAATAAAATATTGAACGTCCTTTTTATCATAAAATACACATTCTTTTCGGAGCAACCTGCTTTTTCTGTAACTTTCATTCTTTTGCAAAATTTATTTGAACGTTTCATATTTGTGTTCAGTATTTAACCTACAAACGCCGATCTTTTTTAATCACCCTCTAAGCGAAAGAAGTAATACAACCTTAAAGCACTGAACACACTGAATAGAAAAAGAAGATACATTTTGAGTTTGACAGTTACAACCCTGCTGAGATAAAGAAAAACGCTTTTAGTAGAAATATTGACAGCTACTAGTCTTACAAGATTTGTATCCAGATATTCGCCATCACAACTTGTTGCGAGAAATTAATCTTTAGATCAAAAATTTGAATTTAACAATCTTATATAATAATTTTTATATCAATTTATTATTTATTTCAATCTGTCAAATATGAAATTTCGTCTTATTCTTATGTATGTATTTCAAATTAAAAAATGTAAATTGATTTTGTTTATGAGAAAATCAAATTTATAGTAAATCTTATTTTCTCGAAGGATTATATCCATCTAAAACCAACAAAAGTAAATTTTGAATTGCCTGTTTTTAATTCAATATGATTGAAAGCAGTTTTGGATGAGTTTACTAATTCAATTTCATATTTTTCTTCTTACGTGGATCGTGGATCGTGGATCGTGGATCGAAAACAATTATAATTTGACTACAAATTTGACATTTCTTCCACCCGTAAAAATTGACAGCTAAATACAAAACGAAAAAAAAGTATATCCTATGAACTGTTTCATGTGAATCGCATGAAATTTTATAGCCTAGATGTCAAAATGCATTTTGGAAATTATGACATTTAGTGTTTTTTTAATGCATGCATGTTTGATTTTAAAGATCAAATCGATTTTATTTCACCGATATTTATTTGAACATCAAACCAGGGCCCTATTTCATACAAATTGACAAGTGACAATTCTACAAATCTGACGAATCTGTATTTCATAAAATATTGACAAGTGAAACATTTTTCAGAAAAACACAATGACAAATTTGTCATACTTACTTGTACTTAGTGACAAATTTGTTGTGATAATTTCATTGTATAATCTTGAAATGTGTTATGGTCGATAAACGATGACATATGGAACAAAACCTTTGCATTTTGTTTCGATTTTCATCGTTTCTCGACCAATTTTTTCGATGTTAGAAGTAAGGCGCCAGTTATAGCTATCATTGGTTGTCGTCATTGAAAATAAACATTGGATTTTTTTGACAGGTCGTTTGAAGCTATCATTTAAAATGTATGTCATCGAAAATTTCCTGATTGAAATCCACCGAAAAATTTTTGCTGACAGAAATCTGTCATTGGAATTGTGTGAAATTGGAACACAAATTAGTGGAACGATTCGTGTCACTTTTAAACATAAAAGTGTCAGCTGTTCAGGAAAATGAATTTTCGTCCGGAAAATAGAAAAATACGTTTTTAGAGAAAAATAAATGTACAATTACACTTTTTTTTCTCAAAAAACATTCTTTGTGTGATTTCCGATCGATCAGTATATAATTTTCATTTCTAATCAAAGGGAAACTCCAAATATCATTTCAAAATCGTCAAATATCGATTCAAAAAATTTTCGGATCGATTTCAATGATAGCTGTAACTGGCCCCTAAGGCCCCTTTCACACCAAACGAATCCGAATCAATCTGGATCACTCCGAATCAAGTTGAATCTGATTCGTCATCTCCACTCTTTCACACCAGCTGAATCAACCTGAATCTATAAAAATCCTTTCATCTTCATTTTGTTTTCCTTCTTTTAGTTGCTCTCTCTCTCGTATGGTTGTTGATTCAAGACTGACCGGACGAGGAATCAGACAGGTTGCATCAAGTGCGACCTCGAATCAAACCTGATTGAACCAGATTCGTCCGGTCTGAAGGCGGGAAAAGAATCCCTTCACATTTAAACGGAGCGCTCGAAGCCGAATCTTGGTCAATCAGATTCAACTTGATTCGGAGTGATTCTGATTGATTCGGATTCGTTTGGTGTGAAAGGGGCCTAACAGAACGCTGGCAGTCTTTCAATTTTAAAATGTCACAGTTTGCAAAATCGTGTTTTATAATTAAAAAGTGAATTACATAAAACATAAGTCTTAAGAGAGAGTTTTAAAATGAATAACATTCTCAAAATAAGTGACTAAAGTTGCTTTTAGAAAATAAAGATATTTCAATCGTAAAAATTAATGAAATCTTACCTAACCTACAATATTGTCAAATTGTTTAGGGAACAGATTTTGACAATTTTGACAATTTTTAAAATTAATAAATTGTCACTTGTTGCATGTCGCAATTGTCAATTATTATTGAAATTGAAAAAATAGAAGGAAATAGAACTACGCCCTTACCTTCAGGAGCAGCTGTCATTTTTATTTTTTTTTTCTTTAATCACAGCGCCACCTTCTCTTCGAAAATTCTGATTGCTAAACAAATAAAACACAAAATTGTCTGAATTTTAACTAAATTGCATGTTTTATTTGTTTAAACAATATTTTTTTTTGTTCATTTGATGTCCAGCTGTTTAATTGAGATTCACACTGTGCGCACGTTAATTGCGTCAATAAACAATGTAACGAGCAAAGTATTTAACACTTTCAATTTAATTCAACAGCATCTCTAGACCTGCACTTGTTCTGGGTTCTGGACCTGTTCACTGATGTTCCACTTTCCTATAGATTTACATTGTTCCTTTCAACAGAAAGTGCAAATATTGTGCTCCACTCGGTGTTTATTTGCTCGTCCTAGAACCTGATGGACACTGGATTCTACGTATATATGTACATACAATGGAAGTGATAACGACACGACAATGACGACGAACGACGACGTGAGAGATAGGTTAATTGCGATGCTGTTGCTCCTGTTCCATATTGACCCAGTAGCTTTATTTAATTCAAATTAAAGTCTCTATCCTGATGGAATCAACTTATACAAGAATTCGAGGACAAAGACCTCTTTCGCCCTCTATCTAGCCTCTACATATATGTACATACATATATGCGATAGCTTCATTTGGGGGAGATTGCAATTGCTATTGAATGCATGTGATGGAATCTCTGATTTCCCTCATGTGCCACAAACTGGCTCACTCGTAAGGACCATCACTGCAGTGCATAGCAAACTCATTGACAGCCACTCAAATTGTTTCCTTTTTTTAATTTCGTTATTAAAATATGCATGCAATTTTTTCCATCACGCCCGCCATTACCCGACCCGGTACCTGATCTGGTTGATATACATAAGTACGAGTCCTATATCGAATTTTTCATATATCGGGAAGGACAGGACAGGACAGGACTGCAATATTCCAATCTTCATTTTGTTTACCCTGTAGGTACGAGTGGGTACTTTTGGAATTCCGCTTTTCATCGTTTATTCAAAAATTTGATGAACACTGAAGGACTGGACCGGACGGACGGACGGTTTATATATTTGCACTTTTTGTTGGGTTGGCTTTAGTAGTTTCTCCTTCTAGTGGACACCCATCATGAGTATCCATCCGTGATGCAACCGGAAATAGGAAATACCAACCGGATGAGGATGGGCGGCCCGTGTTTTTTTTTTTAACTTATTTGTGTTTTTGTTGTTGTTGGTGTTGTTGGTTTAGTACGCGGCTCCATCCCTGCCACGATTGTTATTGAAGCACGAAGTTATATATCCCATTATCCCAGTTTTGTTTACCGATCAATATTCCATTGGATTGGGTACCTATGAATTATAAGCGAAATTCTATCATCTATCGACAAAGGTGGTATCGTTATGGCGATATGACGTGGCGGCGCGGTGGTGAATGGCGAGACGGTTTGGGGTGTTTTTGGGGAGGGTTTTTATATGGAATTTTGCTGAAATCAACGTTTGCCGTACAAAATAGGTTAAGTGGAAATTCCTCTTTGATTGGACAGCGAAGCATTACGGTTTTAAATTGAACACAAAACAGTGCACTGAAAAAAGTAGTTATGTGCTTATGGTGTGTATGTTTGACGTTCGTAGAAAATTCATTTAATATCGTAAATATTTTGTGACTTGTGATGCAACATAGAAAATAATTAAAAAAAGGAACTCGCTAGAGCTATACCTTCCTACTTGAATGATTTAACATATCAATTTTTGATTGAACTTTCAATTTGTCTATTTAAAGTGATTGATTTTGATAGCATACATTTCATATGCATACTATACATATGTACGTAGAATTTGAGTTTTTATGTAAATAAATTGATTGGCAATAAAAGGTTTGTGCATCGTTTGTTAATTGTAGTTCACTTCTGCCTCGCTATATGCAAATACTTCAGGGTTCTTTACACCGGGTGTTGTTTTAAAAGATCCAGAGAATTTTAAAAACAACTAACAATTAAAAAAACAAGGAAAAAATATTGTTAGAATATATTTTAAATATTAAAATCTTGCAGATAATTTGATGGCATTTATTTTGTAAATACGATTTCCGGTACACATATTATGTCTGCCATGGCTAAGAGTTACATGGTCCGTTCGATCAGTTCAATTTTTCAATACTTTATCCAATAATTCTGAATTTTTCGAAAGAAGTGCCCCATAAACTTCCCGAGCCGATTTATTTTACTCTAAGTAAATTTGGACATTTTGGAAGCATTTGTTCTGGTGTCAAACAATTCATGATGAATTGCTAAACCTTAATTTACAGAAATGTCAACACAGTTTGACATTCGCAATTGTAAAACCATTGTCAACACCCATTGAAACTGTTCATGTACTTATGTATATAAAAATACGCTCTTTATTATTATTATTTCTACAATCATACAAATGTGTGATGAGCCTAAAAGAATTCTTGAGAAATCGAATCATACAATTTTTGTTCTCAGATTTCTGACAGCAGAAGTGAGAAATTTAGTTTACATTTCTGAGAATACAGAAATCTCTGAGATTTTAGAAAAACAAACTGTCCAATAATTGAATTACTGTAGTTTTCTAAAGTATTTCAAAACGAATTTGTCAAAAAATGCACATTTTGTATTATGAACCTTTTGTTTTCGTTTCTATATTTTGTATATTTTGTTTTTTTTTTAACCTGATAGTGGAAATAATTGTTTTTTACCCAAATTGCTCAAATGGTCATTAAACCAACATGCTCAATTGATAACTGATAAATATCAATGTTTAAGCATTTTACTATCCAATTGATAAACAATTTAAAAAGGTTCTAGATTGTTGTGACAAAATTATCAATTAAAAGTCTTTTCATTCAAAATAATAAGAGTGAAATTCAGGATAAAATTTTATCAAAAAAGTCTTCATTTAAATAAAAGTGAATCAGATTTTTCCTATAAGGATAAGGCAAAAAATCAGTTAAAATTCAATTTTTTTTAGAAAAATGATTAAATGGGTAACCTCAAGACGTCAGTACTTAATGGGGTTGCGTCTGTTCTTAGGAACCGCTTCTCACCTTCTTGGCATAGAGTCAATTAGTTTTGAAAAATGATTCCACAGGTGTTGCGTACCATTTTTCTTGGATTTATTTCCAAAGTGCCTACGTATTTGTGTTTTTTTTTTGCACGATATTCTATTTTCAAATATTTCCAAAGATTTTCTATGGGGTTAAGAACAGGCAATTGTGAAGGCCATTGTAAATCTGGCAAATTCTTTTATACTTTAGTGTGTTTGGGGTCTTTATCCTGCTGGAATGTACGCACTAATGGCAAATTATCTTTTGCAAATGGAAGCATAACATTTTTCAATATTTTTCTATAGTTTTTATAGCCATAATACTTTTTGATCCAATAGATACAATAGCTGTGTTCACTGACGCTGTGCTGTACTGTTCTAGACAGAAAAGTACAGCTTTTTGCTGTTCATTGAGGTTTTTTCTGTGCTGAACTGTTCTACTTTCCTGTTCATTGACAAACCTAGAACAGTTTAGAACAGGATTTTCTGTTCTTGCTTTTGAGTCAGATCAGGTTAGAACAGACTCGTGAGAAATGTCAAAATCGAAGTTGTCATTTTTTTTGTTTACGTTTTGATTTGGCTGTGCTTTGTGTTTTTTTTTCTCGTGATTTAAAAAAAATTAAAATAAAGTTATTTTGCCAATTTGTTTAATTTGTTTAATTAAATAATTATAAAATAAATTGAAAAAAAAAGAGGAATCCGACGAAAAATCACTATCGGTGTCTGAACCACTAACATTTTCATTTAGTATTATCTTAGCAATCACTTGATTTTCCATTTCAATAATTTTTAATAATATTTTTCACAGTAAAAACACAAAAAATGAAAAAAAAAATAAGCGAGAAACGAAAAATTCACACAATTTGCAATTTGTTTTGTTTTTCTTTTGACAACTGACGTTTAACTGACTGTTCTAACTTGATCTGACGTTTCTCACGAAACTGTGCTGTTCTGTTCTGATCTAGACAAAACCTCGGTGAACACAACTAATGGTTTTCCTTCTATAGTTCTACAATGGTTTTCCTTCTAACATAAATCCGGCCATCAGTTCCAAATAAATTTATTTTGATTTCGTCTCTGTGCAAAATATTTTTCCAGTTTCTTGGACTTCCAATAAAATAAAATAAATACAATAAAATTGTAAGGGTTACTTTTAACGCTTAGTTGCAAAATTAAACGCTGTTCTTCTCTGTAGAACAATGTTTTATGCGTCCCATTTTTCTAGTTTCAAAGCTCAATTTTACGATTTTAGTTAATTTGATATAAAAAAAGGAGGACCAACAATAATTTCAGAGAAATATTGCAAACTTACAATGTTCTTATTTTTTGCTGCTGGAAAATGAGTTTCGTGAATAAAAATAAAGATGCTTTGATGAATACTTATGGACATTTTTCAGTGAAAATGGAACATTTTTACAGCAAATCCAAAAATAATTGTACATTTAAAAAAAATTGGAAGGTTATTACTTATTACGATAGATTCTTATGGTGATGAAAATTTATTGATTCACTCTTATTATTTTGGCCACCACTGTATATCCACTTTAGGCGTTATTCTTTTTAAATTCAGAACAGACCACTTAGCAGAGCCTTTACACATCAATTACGCTCTGTGCTAAATTTGATCTCAGCTCTCCGATTTATTTATGAAACACATTGGAAAACTGAACTGTCAAACGTTTTAGAATTTTCCATCAAACGTAAAATTAGCCGTGTTCAGATTTGTACTGCATTAACGCGATAGACCCGCGATCGAAGCTAGCTGAATGAAAATAAAAATGAAAAACATAACCTGAGCGCTTTGATATGTCTGAGCTGAAAAAGAAACAGAGGTCATTTTTTGACAGTTCAGTTCTTTGAAACTCGTCTTATCAATATTGGTAGTCGATATTTGCAATGGAGATGGTTGTCTTGAATAATTTACAAGTCCCAATGTAGATTCAACCACGAGTATCAACTTTTAGCAAAACAAAATTGACCAATAAAAAATTAAGTACTTGGATAATTTGTGCTTAATAAGCTATTAGTTAGTTGAGATAGTTTTGATTTTCTAGTTCTGTTTTATATTTTCTGCTTTAATGACTGCATGTTTTTCAAAAAATACCCTAGGAAATTTCAAAAAATACCCTAGAAAATTTAAAGGCCTAATCATGAATATGAGTACTTTGCTGGCTAATAATTTAGCTCAAACTCTTGGTGAATTCGTGACAATTCCAATCCAACAATACGTTAGGTTAGGTTAGGTTGGAGTGGCTGTCTAGATGTCATTGACTCACTTAGACCTCAAGGGTCCATTGTGATAATCCAACAATACTATTAAAAGTTTTCTGTAGCTTTTAAGCCACTTTTTATTTTTAATAGTTTTTGAAAATTACCGTTATTTAATACTTAATTATTATTCGTGTTTGAAATTTTGTTTTCCTGAGAACCCGGAGGCCAAACTCAAATGTTTGTATAAGCTCATGTAGAATGGAACCACAAAAGCGGGCAAGTTCATGAGCTCTACTTTGGACTTATTCCTACGGTTTCGCCACGAAGGAAAAACTTACTTATTCAGTAAGCTTATTATAAAAAACTTCAGCGATTTATTTATTTTTCCAGTTTAAGAGATCTCTTGTTAATAGCTACATCATTATAAATATAAATATAAATATAAATATAAATATAAATATAAATATAAATATAAATATAAATATTAATATAAATATAAATATAAATATAAATATAAATATAAATATAAATATAAATATAAATATAAATATAAATATAAATATAAATATAAATATAAATATAAATATAAATATAAATATAAATATAAATATAAATGTAAATATAAATATAAATATAAATATAAATATGTATAAATATAAATATAAATATAAATATAAATATAAATATAAATATAAATATAAATATAAATATAAATATAAATATAAATATAAATTTATAAATACAATTAATTAAGTTAATAAAATAATGGGTTATCCTCTATAAAAAAAATGTATGTTCGTCCAAACAGAATGTAATTTTCATTTACATATGTACAATCAAAATTTCAAAAAATGCAGTATTGGGGTACGAGCGTTTGAAGTTCTTAAGTAGTATAAAATCATGAATAATTTTGTAATACATTTAATGCTGAAATTCGAAAACTGAATGCTTAAAGACTTCTCACAGCCATAATATTTTAAAAAAAATCTAGGATGACCAAAAGACTTTAGTCGAAAAGCTTTTGATACCTATCTTACATTATTATTTCAAAAACACACCACGACTTCTTCCCACCATCATATCAGCATCATTATTAATTCGTTATACCATAAATAATTACTCTTGATATCCTTTGTGATATTAAATCACCATCAGCGTTAATGAAATGTATGTACATATAATCAAATTAAATTGTGCAAGCTGTTTTTGATGTACAACATTTCTCACCAACCACCAACACCACCTCGCTATAGGATCGGAAGGTATCTACTTTATATAATAGGGAAACCGTTTTATTTTTTCAAACAAGAACAAAAACAAAAACAACACGCTATTATTATGTCCGCCATAATTATTGTTATCTTTCCGGTGCATTTAACCGAATTAGCAGCATGTCAAGCTTTCAATTTGATTGAGTTTATTACTATCTGTACTTTGTATTAGGAATATTGTTGCTTATATTAAAATAACAACTAATTAAGAGCTTCATGATACACAAAAGCGTATGTTTTATGGGCTTCTTTTTAAATCATCTCTCTGCGCCTCCGAAACGTTAAATAACAACCATATGAGTATATAGAGTACATTAAAGTAATAGAGTACTTATACTACATATATAATGCAAATCAAGACCTAAATCTAATAGAAGTTGCACTTCACATCTTAGATTGATAGATAGTTTGTGTAGTAAAAATTAAAGCTTCATTTTAATTACATTGCGGTGTTTTTCTGCGAGTATGAGGTCGTTAAGATTTTTTAATAAGGCTCTCGGGCGATGAGTCAGCCCGATAAGTCGATACTCCATATCGGTTTCAAGCCTTCCCCCATCAGCTATATCGACAGAGACAACGTTGATGATGACGGTGACGATAACTACAACGGCAACGACGACAACGACGACTACACGATGAGAATTATTTCTCACGCTCAAGTGAATCTTATATTTACACGACCCAATTTCAGCAGGAAAATTGAATCACTTCATTAGATCCAATCCCAAAAGGCATTAGATAGTTCGAAAAAAAAAACATTAATGAATAGAAGTCGAATGAAAACCACTTTTATCAAAAAAAGAAGCAGCAATAAGAATCATTGATCTTGAGTTTTGAATGGGAAAATAGTTCTAAAGGGTGTTTTGTCAGAGCAACAGAACTTTTAAATTGAATACAAAAAAGTGGATTTTTTTTAAATTGACATGAGGTCCAATTTCCTTAAACTTTTTCCAACATCTGAGGTTGAATTTCGGCAAAAACGCGGCGAATTTCGTAACCCAAGTGGTGAATGGCTTCGGGCTTATCGGTGTTAACTATCAACTCAACATATTCCTAAAGGAAATAGCCAAAAAGCAGTCCTTAATGTGAAACCATACTGATACCAAATGTTTCCTTTTATAAACGAATTGTGGCACGAGCTGTGTGACATGTTGTGCAGCACCATAGAGCACTCGAAACATTGTTTTTGGGGATGTAACGGTGCCTCAATATACACTTGAGGATTATCATCACTCAAAATACACTGGTTTTGTTTATTGACGTATTCGTTCAAACAAAATTGCACTTCATCGCTACACAAAATTCGCTCGATACGTATTTCGAACAGAACCATAACTTTCAAAATAAATTTGTACATTACGGAAGCGTTGTTCAGGCGTCAGTCTATTTATCTATTCATGTACAAATGTCAAACCAAACTAAACACAAATCCCTTGACAGCTGTCAAAATTGCCGCCAGTTGAAATAGTGTTACCAAACTTAAGTTCTATAAAATAAAACACCCGTTATAAAACTAATAAATTGAAAGATGCAAAATAAACAAAGATGGAGACATAGAGTCGGCATGGTAGCAGCAGCAGCGGCATCACGATACATGAAGGTAGGTGCAAGTCGTGTGCTTTATTTTCATTGGCAAATATTTATCTTATCAAGATGTTTGCTTAAATATTTAAATTAATTTATACTCTCGTTGTATGTACAATTATACTTCTTCATTCTTAGGGGGAATCAAGAATCTAGACTAGGCTCCGGTTTTAATTTTCTATTGCACATGTAGTTGAAGAAAAAAACTGAAATAAACATCGCACATTATAGTCTTGTCTAGTTGGATAGAGATCAAGCTTTTTTTTCTTTGGATCTAAAGTCAAGTCAGGTCAGGTGCTAAGAAAAATCGTTTTCATTAAACATTTTTTTCCGTCAAATTTTTGACGTTTGATTATGTTAAATTTCAATACAATTTTCTCAACTCATGTTAGAAGTAAACATGTCTGTTGGTGTGATTTCATGAACTGAAATTAATAACTTTTTCAAAATTTAACTTGGTGAAAGACATTTTGAGTGACCGACACAAACAATGCGTTAAAAACTCAATTATGTACTTCTTTGATGTTTTCTTTTTTTCGCTCTGAATCATTTTTGTTTTTAAAAATTTATAATTTGGTATTAGAAAATTTAACTTTCGAGATTAAGACAGGTGACTTCTAGTTTGTGGTGAAAAAACTTGTCAGCAGTTCGGAGAAAACTACGAAACCGAAAACTTCAAATAATTAACTTTAGAAACGATGTTATTTTTCAGTACAAAAGGCAAAGTGTAACGAAACCCCTTCTTTTAAATGATATCCAGTTAATGAAACTTAGAAATTTTTTTTCATTTATCAAATTAAATTAAAATTAAATATCTGAAGTAAAAGGGTGTTTTTTTAGCTGTAGTAAAAACTGTGTTGTTTCTACCAGAAACGATTTCCTGTTCTGAACTTAAAACTAAATAATTGACGTATGCCTTTTACTTTTTAAAGAAATATATTTAGTTATGTTTCACATTTTCAAAAAATATCGTAAATATTATTATAATTTTTTTTGTTCTAAATGTAAGCTACCCCTCAATGTTCGAAATGTCAAACATCATCGACTCATGTTCGAATAGTAAAACGTCATCGACGAGTGATGGATCGATGCTGTTTGACATTTGGGACAGAGAGTTTTTCTTCTTTTTGTCATTCTTATTCATTCCTTATCTTTGAGCCAGAGAAGAACCGGCAAGAAATAAAAAAGATAAAATTATGTTAAATACATTAAAATAAAACGAAAAGAGTTGTAGTTTAATAATATCGAAAAATATCGAATTTGTTGAAACTCTTGCATTTGTTTTGCATTTAAAATCACAACGAGATTTTTAACATTATTAAGTCTTACAGCCTGGAAACTTAGGTAAAAAATTATTTGGGATTTTATAATGTATCGTTTATATCGTTTTCTGGAGAGAATCCTTCTTAGATAAAGTCAATTGAAAATATTTTGATAGAGTTTTATGGTGTCAACCAACATGGTTTCATGGAGAAAGACACTTTAAAAGTTTTGACAGGATGTCATTTTCAAATTCTACTAAGCCGAATATTATTTTGAAAATTTGTATAGATTTTTTTAAATTTCAAAACTACTATCTAAGCAAAAACAAATTGATTTTTTTCACACTTATCTTACGTTTTTCGCGTTCTTAGTAAAGTTAAGTTGAGAGGATTGTCGAATCTCGCAATATTTTTCGAATCAAACAGTGCTACCGCAACACCTGCCAATAACATTTAATATCAAATTTTCTTTTCCAACTAATGAGAGATTTTATCCAAAAGTCTTACAATTCCATTTTCACAGAATCAAAAGCTGATTTGATTTTTGGGTGTTTAATGTGAACCAGGCACGTAGCAAGGGGGGGAGGGGGATAGAGGGGTTCAAGCCCCCCCCCCCCCTCAAATTATTTAAAAAAAATATTTGAACAAAAGTTTGTATATTCTCTTATTAGTTCCTCACTACTTATGTATATTGTTCTGAAATCATGTTGTCTAATGACATGTCAACACCCTCGATTCGCAATAATTGTGTTGGTGTAGTAAGCGAAATAGCTAATTTCTTCCGAAACCATTCAAATGCAAATAAGACTTTCCAAATCGCCATCCAAAAATACGCACCAGAAAGCAGAAAAAAACGACTTTTGCGCCTTTGTGAAACAAGGTTTATTGAAAGGCATGACAGCATTCTTTCATTTGTATAGAGCTCTTCAAATGTATTGCTATTAGTCTTGAAGAAATATCCACCAAGACGTGGGCAATGTCTTCAAAAGCATCAACTCTGTTAGCAGCAATTCAAAGAAGTGATTTTCTGGTAAGCCTCATGGTATGCGAAAAACTTTTTAGTTTAACGCTACCTACCCTTATCAATTTTCCTTCAAAATGAATCTTTAAATTTCGTGTCCGCAATAAATCACACGAAACAAGTCTTAAGTTCTCTTAAGAACATAAGAGAAACTGACAGAGACTTTTTCAGAGACGCTTTTCAATCCGCATCACAACTTGCCAGGGATTTATTTGAAGTCAGCATAACAATTCCAAGGCTTTCTTTGAAACAAACAACGCGCTCTAATCCAGAAACATCATGTCCAGAAGACTATTTTAGAGTTTCTATACTTTCCCGGTCTAGATTCTCTTATACAAAATCTTACTGACAGATTTATGGTCAACGAGGACGTTTTACTATCGTTTCAAGCTCTGCTTCCAGGTTTTGCTGCCGCCAATCGAGTAAATGAAATGGAAAATCTAACACTCTACTTCGATAACGCAATATCCTTGCCAGCTGTTAAAGCGGAGTACATACTCTGGTGCGAAAAAATTTCATCGATGGATCCCTCTTCCGATGTTCTGTGACAAGACCTACTTCAGGAGCATAAGCTACTTGCTTACAATTTTGGCCACACTACCAGTTACAACAGCTAGCGTTGAAAGAACCTTTTCAACGATGAAAAGGATCAAAACAGTATCCCGAAGCGTTATGGGCCATCCAAGACTAAGCGCACTTGCAATGCTGTCTGTTCACTCAGGTATTGATGTGGATCCAGATGAAGTGATCGACATTATGTCTAAAAAAAAGACAAGGCGTTTATTGCTGTAAAAATCCAAACTATTTATTTAATTAAATAAAAAAAAAAACACAAACAAAAATAAAACATTTACATTATGTAGTTTTTTTTTAATTTTTGTATATAGAATTACTTCTTCGAAATTGAACAAGCCCCCATCCCCCCCCAACCGAAATCCTGGCTACGGGCCTGATGTGAGCAACTGTCAGACATTTTCAGTAGTGGCAATGACTGATTTTAAAGTTTCTGGCAGTATTTTTATTCAAAATTGAAAGTCCTTAACTTTTGGCCAAACATTTTTTCACTGACAGAACTGATGATTGTCTGTACTTAAAAAGTTAATTTGCCAGCTTGTGCTTCTAAGATCTCAGATATTTCTATATTCTCAAAAATATAAGCCATGTTTTTAAAACAATATTCTCATTTTTGTTTTTGTCAGAACTTTAAAAAAATATAATTGAAAAATGTATGTTTCTAAGATCTCAAAGATTTTTGTATTTTCAGAAATATAAACAAAAATGCTCATACAAATTTCTTACTTTTGTTGTCACATATCTGAAAGTAGAATTTTTATGATTCAATGGCTGCGTTCAATCTCAGACAGATAGGGTATCCGGATACCTTTTTGTTAGTGTTTTACGTGTAAAATAACAGCTGATCAAAAACAGCTGAGATGTCAAAAAAGGAATCCAAAGGTATCCAAGAATTTCTGGGGTACGTAGGTATCTGACAGAACAGCTGATTCAACACATGGTTGAATTTCAAGAAACTTGAAAATTGATTTCAGCTTTTTGTATTTGTTGGTAAACAAAAAGATACAAAATGTTAGTTGAAGTTGTATTTGAGGATGTTCTGTACATAATAGACGATAAAGAAGCTATTTGCCTCCGAATTTTAGAAGGTAATTATGATCTATTTCTATTTCAATTATACTTTGAAGCTTAAATGTTTCTCTGCTTTTTGTGAACAGTTGAAAGTTGTTTTTATTTTTTTACAGCTATCTCAATACAGCTGTCCCACTCGTTCAACAAGGTATCTAAAAATCCACCTATCCAAGATACCCTATCCAACACGAGATTGAACGCAGCCAATGTGTCAACCAGGAATCCTAGAAAAATACACTGGCCAACAAATATTTGTATGTTGTTAACTTTGTTGTTGGTTTTTCACATTCAATGAGAATCTAAAGTTTAAACATTTTGAATTAATTTTACATTGAACCCATAACTCCAAGTTAGGTAATTTTTAATAACCCAACCAATGCTCTTATCAGAGAAACTCTCTAAAATGAAGCATCAAGTCCAAATATTTTTCAAACACAAAAAAAGAAACATCAGATAAGATGATGGGCAAAGTTTTAAGATGAAATATTGATGACAATATATACTTATTTATTGACAAACAAATACAACCAATTTTCATATAAACAGACTCTAGCATATCAACTTAAATCAAACTTCTAAACTGTATTTAGATACATTCTGAGGGTGGGGTTTAAAAAATGTTTCTGCTCCAATTTCCGCTCATCGCCATCACCATCACCATCATCGCATCAAGTCAAACAAAAACTCCTCGAGCACTAAATTATGATAAACTTAGTTAAAAGCACTTCCATCTGTTCTTATCATCGTTTGTTTTCCATCATCAAAATTCTCTATACTTATCATACACTCATAAATAATATCATAAGAGCTGAGGAGGAGACGTTCGGTGGTGACGGTCGGTGGTGGGCTCTTGATTCTTGAAAATTTATTTTGTAGAACAGAAGATTTTGTTCTCAAGAACTTCGACCACTATAAACGACTTCCTTGTTTGCCTCCTTGTCGTCGATCGTCTTTAGAGAAAAGATATTTTTATAACCATAGATTCTTTTATCCTTAAGCATTTCTAAATATTTTCCATCTTCATGATGAGGGTCCAAAAAAAACAACATACAAAATATAAAAGGGGCCGGGGGAATTATGCGCTCAAACTCAAACCCGCACATCTGTTTATTAATGTCTGTTTATGTTGTTTTATAATAAATTCAGAACGCGATTCGCAACTACCGAAATCATGGGCTTACTATGAAACGAACACAAACTTCCAGTTCCGATTTTAAACCCCATATATTTAGGGAGTACCGAGTACCCTCTTCACCAGCCCCCTGCCTTCTCTTTATACGGCACATACAAGTTGATTATAAGGAAGACAACCCTCGAATTCTGCTTCGTCTTCTTGGAGTCTGGAGTGTGCTAATTCGCATTCGCAGTCACGTATATTTCATTAGTAGGGAATATTCAAATGAACACCCTAGCGAACGCAGCGCCATATCGGCATAGCCATCGAGAGACGTCGACCATAAAGTGTAGCGAACAACATGAGGAAACTTTAGTTTGCAAAAAGTCGTCATCTAATCGTGCATTCCTTCGGGCTCTATAGTGTATAACTCATCAATGTTATGCGGGAAGAAGTGCAATCAGGGACGTATTTAGGATTCAAAATTAGATCGATTTTTTTTTTAAAGCTTTCAGGGATTTATTTATACTTGGATATACAAAAAGTGCTTATAAGATTTAAGAAGATATTGTTTAAGACAAGTGTTTCTAACCCCTCAAATTTACATGAATTCTGACATCTAGCTACAATTTTGCATTTGCATTTCCGCCGAATAACTTATGAATTTGACAGCAGGAGATGGCATTATTGTTCTAAGTTTTTGACACATGTCCTAAATAGGTGATAAGAAGAGTAGAATTTGTTGTGACCAACAAATATTTTTTAAGATCCAAAAACATTATATTTAACTAATTTGAACACTAATAAGTGACGTTCAGGTTTATTTCTTTGATGCTCAATTTATTTCTTCTGAAATCTGGCAAAATGCGGATTTTCTCTTTAAACATTCCATTGATACAAATTAATTGATCTATTTTTGCTTTGAAATCAATCATGCACATCAAAATGCCGAGATTATTACCGGCAACATTTTGATGTGTCTGACAGATAAGGTTTGTGATTTATTCATTTGTGAAAATTGTGTTTAAAATATTTATGTCTTTAGAAATCATTGGGCACATTCACACAATATAAGACACTTCATTTGCAGTCAATTGAATTCTTTGAACGTAACTTTTTACCAAAGCAAAAGTTAGTTTTTCAGGTGTCATATATTTTAAACTCAGAACTTTACTTTACTAACCTTTAAATTCAGTTAATCGTAAAAAAAACTATCAAAAACATTATTGTCTACGAAAAACTCTTAAGGCAAGCTACAAGTTCATCACGATTTGTATTAATATGTATTATCAAGAATTATTCTTTATTTCTTTTCCAATTTGACAAGGAACCCTTTTACACCAAATATTAAATGGAATTTATCAGAAATTAAATAAAACACAAAGTAATTAAGTTAAGCTTTCAGTTGAGTGAAAAAGCATGATCAGCTGTCATTTTGACACATGTAGACTTGACTTGAGTAACTTTCCAGTCTACTTTCCAAAAACGTTGCCTTAATTGGAATTAAATTTGTTGGCAGCTGGCCAATTATATACTTGAAACCTCCATTACTTTCAAGTCCCTTATGTCGTCTGAAAATCTAGTCAAAATTAATTTTAATACAAATTTGGCAGCTAAACTGAAACGAATTCCACCAACAACACAATAACCCGACAATCAATTGATCAAAAAAAACAAACATTATTTTCTATGAAGATTCTAAGTTTACCAATGGAAAATCCTCCTTATATTTATCATACATTTCCTAGCCAGGTAATCAAAACGTCACTGTCAAAATTTCACCCAAAATTCTAAAAGATTGATTTAATTTTCGTGGAAAATGGAATACAATAGAAAATTGTTTTTATTTCCTAATTGTTTGCATTACTTCTTTTCAATGCATGTAGCTGTCAAAATTAAATTAGTTTGAAACTGCATAGATATTTGAGCCAAAAAAATATTAACCGTAATACAATTGAAATAAATCCATTGACAAATCACTCAATGTCAAACTGACAGATGAAAATTCTTCTATTGTTTTGGGTTCAAAAATGGATCAGATCTTGATTAGATCAGAAAAGCTTAAAGTTTTGAACTAAAAATAAATCAATTCATTTTTTATATTGACATTATGACAGAAATAAGAAATAAATTGATTTTCTTTACCAATGGAAATCCAATGAGTGATTTTTTAATATTTCTTTCATAATACAGTAAAAGGTTTTCATATGCAACTATAATTTGACAGAATGAGAATGAGCTCATGAAGGGCCCAAATTGAATGCACGATTTCTAACTCAAAAGATTGATTTTTATTTTAAAACTAATGCGGCCCTGGTATCTGGTAAAGAGTTTTTCTCTTGTTCGATTTTTTAAATCAAAATTCATCCGAGAAATGGATGTCTCTCATAAGTTTTGGCACATAACAATAGAAAAATATACATATGTATAAGCACGTATGTTGATATATAACGTCTGATAAACCCCAAGCTGGAAGCACAGGAGCAACCAGAAATAAAAGGGCTTAAAAGCCTTGTAAACAGGACTTGATGGTAGCTCTTGACTGCTTTAAGGCGACAGAGTTTTCAACGGCATCAGATCAGAACACCAGTTTACACCAGAAAAAAGAGGTTTCCCTTTCCTTGTTCTGGTTTATGTAGGATAGGAACGATATGAGTAACTATTGTTTTGTTGAAGGCATTGCGGTTGCAGAAGGAAGGTAGCATGGTTACTGTAAGGTAACATATATCGTTGCAAACATAAATTCAAAGACTGCTGCGACAATGCCAGTTTTCTAGAAGGAGGATAAATGATTTGAATATACGGGGCTAGGTACCTCCTCAACTATATTCTGAAGCTGGGGATATAAGTTGAGTAAGTCTCTTGTTGTTTTGTAACTTTTGATTCTTTAGTGAAATTTCAAGAGATTTTGGATTAAAATTCTACTTCCCAAGTAATGGAACAACAACGTATAAGAGTTTAAGAGTGTGATAACGAATACTTTGAGTGGATTAATTTATTTGATTAAATTTATTTCCATCCGAGAGAGACGAAGTGTCTGGGAAGAAGTTTACAAAATTCCATCAAAATCTGAGTAAAAAGACGAAGATTTATTTGAGTACTAACCCTCATAAGTTAAATAAGTTAGAATTTAAATCGAATACAATTAAAGCTTGAGAAATTTAATCAAATCTAATTTTAAAATATTAATAAACATGAATTAATGCCGAGTTATCCTTTACCCTTTTTCATCAATTTATACTTTGGTCCTTAAATTTTTTGGTTGATTAAATAAAATGTTTTTTTTATTTCAGATCTCTCAACAGAACAAACCCTATCACAGCGCCTGGCTGAATACCAAATGCGCCTACAATATCTCGAATCAATGTACAGGACGCGACAAGAGGACGTGGCGATACTGTCGCAATATCTGGGACTATCGCAAAGTCCTACAAGCAGTACAAACAGCGGACCGGGTGACAACACCTCCCACATACCGTTCAACACGTCCTCCATGCTGGAGGCCCTCAGTCCAGAGGCGAGATTAATTTTGAAAAATTCCACCCTCTCATCGAGGTTCCCATCGAGTTTGAGAATGCCAACGGCATTCCATTTCCTGCCGCATCTTCTCGACGACCCGATGTCGCTTAAGCCATCGTTCCTCATGTCCAAGGGAAGAACTGGCGTGAGTATAGTCCTTGGAGTTCCTACAGTCAAGCGCGACAAGCAATCCTATTTAATGAGCACGCTCCAGAATTTAATCACGAACATGGACGAAGTCGAGCAGAATGAAACCCTGATAGTAGTCTTTATCGGGGAAACGGACATGGACTACATTAGTCTGACGGCAAAGCAAATCGAGGTCCGTTTCGGTTCGTACATCGAAAATGGACTCATTGATGTGGTTGCACCATCAGTGTCGTACTATCCGAACTTCGATAAGCTGCGGATAACACTGAACGATCCGCTAGAACGTGTCAAATGGAGATCCAAGCAGAATCTAGATTTTGCCTTTCTCATGGCTTATGCCCAGCCTAAGGGCACTTTCTATGTCCAGCTCGAGGATGACATCCTCGCCAAGCGAGCCTTTGTGACAATCATGAAAAAGTTCGCCATCGACAAGACAGCCATAAGGGACAACTGGATTGTTCTGGACTTTTGCCAGCTGGGTTTTATTGGTAAGTGTTGAGATGAGGTGTTTGAATTTTTATATAACTCGTATGTGTTGTCGTTTTTTTTTTAAGGCAAAATGTTCAAGTCAGCCGAGCTTCCATGGCTAATAACATTTTTTCAAATGTTCTACAACGATAAACCTGTTGACTGGCTGTTGGACCATTTAATCGACACAAAAGTCTGCAATTGGGACAAGGACCAGAAACATTGTAAACAAGAGAAGGCCAAGTACTGGTTTCATTACAAGCCCTCGCTATTCCAACACATCGGCACCACTTCATCACTAAAGGGTAAAGTGCAGAAACTTAAGGACAAGCAATTTGGCAAGATTCCAAGCTTCTACCCGCATCACAACCCACCGGCCTCGGTCAAGACGAACATAGCACCCTACAAGAATTTCCATCTAAATCGTGCGTATCGGGGGGAGTCGTATTTCTGGGGACTCCTACCCCAGCCTGGCGACTTGGTGCAGTTCGTTTTTAGTCATCCAATTAGTTTGAAGAGGTTTGTTTTATGTGTCTTTGGGTGTCTTTTGTTTTGTGTGATGTTTTGTGTTCTTTGTTTTGTGGATTATGTAACAACAATTGAAATTCTGTTTTTGTTTCTGTTTCTCTACATCCTATATCTAACATCCCTCTAGGTATCTTTTCCGGAGTGGCAATAGTGAACATCCATCGGATAGATTCTACAACACCACGGTGGAGGTGCTCCCGGACTCGTTGACTGAGACATCGCCGATTTGGAGTACATACAATTCGACGGCTGATGGGTATTTGATTGTGGGTGGATTCGATGCTTTTGGGCTGGCAGAAGGTGCTATTGATCCGAAAATTGGAACGATAAAAGAGATCCGGCTACATGTGCACAGCGATAGTGAAAATTGGGCGTTATTGAGTGAGGTGAGTTAAATTGCGAGAGCTCAATCAGATAAAATTTGATATTGATACGTTTGGTTTTATGAGCTATGAAAGGACAGGAGCTATAGGTTTGTTTTGGTTATGTTCGAATGATGATTTCTGATAAAACCAATCCTTGGGATAGAAAACGAGATTCTTGAACAAAGTGTGGATGGATTTTGAATAACATATTTAAAGCCTGTGTTTTAAACATCCCTTTGATATAGGAAGAATTTTAAGTTGTGGACTTCCAGTTTTAAAGAGGAGAGGAAAATCCAGGGAATTTAAAGAACTCTCTCACATAGGTTTAATTTTTTTTCTTTACCAAACCTACAAGGTTTGAAGTTCTGGTTAACATAATATCGCTTCAATATTCAATATCAAAGGAATATCAATTCAAATTTCTCGAATGTAAATTTACACCAAAGATTACAAATTCAACAAGAATAATGAAGAATATCCTACTGGCTTAAATAAACTTTTCGTTCAAATTGAAGACTCTTATTGCTACAAGTTATAATGCGTACCTTATCTACCTTTATTTAATTTTAGGATATAGAAACATTTTATAAGAGTCTATCTCTATAGTTTTGTGTGGTGAAATCGAACACCGACCATCAGAAAAGGATATCAGTATTTGAACAAGTTTTCAATTTATAGATTCACAAATTCGTACACTATATTATATTCTATCACCATATCAGAGTCCTTTTGTGCGTTAGTAGGTAAAATACCTTTCATTAAATTAAAAAAAAAAAGAAAACATTTTACATTTAAGGTATTGATTCCTTTAACCACCCTCCTATAGGGAAAAATTGAGAAGATTCTATGAACATAATATGAATGTGGAAAAGTTTGAATGATAAAATAAATAAAGAAGCTTTTGGAAGGATATCTTACCTCTGTGCATAATTATTTCATTTCGAAGGATTTTTAACACATATATTTTAGGTTTATTTGATAACATAAATCAATAGGAAAACTTTTCGATTTATTAGGTTTTTAGGAAGATAAGGTTTTTGTTAAAAAAAGGAAACCTTAAGATGTATGTACATATATATACAAGATCATTTTCACAGTTTCTATAAAAGTTGTCAATTTTGTTGAATAAAGACTTATAAATTATGGATATTAACGCCATTCTTTTATTTTACTTCAAGACTGAATAAAACTAAAAAAATAGCTTTTAACACTTCAGACATTGGTCTTCCAGAAGTATTTTGAATGTTTTAATTTTCGGTTACTATTAAAAAAACACCAAACTTTCTCAAATGATTTCAAATACCGGAAATGTGCAATCTTAAAATATGAGTTTCCATTTGACATTTGGGGTTTCCAGAAGAAAACAATGGGCAGGTTCAGGCGACATAAGGGACTTGAAAGTAAGGCAAGTTTCTAGTATCTGATTGGCCAGCTGCCAAAAAATTACCTTCCAATTAAGGCAACTTTAATGGAAAGTTGACTAGAAAGTTACGTCGTTTTCAATTGGCAATCTGGAAGTGAAAAAAAGCATTCTGAATGCCTTCAATTGGGCAAAAGTGACAGTTCTGATTCTGAAAAGAAGAGAATTTCCCTTCTGGTTTTAAAAACAGAATCAGAAGCAGAATCACTCACACATTCATAAATTTTAAATGTCACTTCCTCCATGTTTGCAGTACAAAAACAAAATGAAATTTAGCGCGAATACACATATATGTGACACATGTCATACTCAACCAATACATTCTCATCAAACTTCAGATTCTTCGGAATAAAAAAAAACTGTTCAATTGGGATTCCGAATCGAAGAACAATTCCAGATTGCCAATTGAAAATGACGTTAGTCAAGAAAAATCTCCCTAACTATCAAGTCAAGTCTACTTCTGTCAAAATGACAGTTGATCATGTTTTTTCATTCAATTGAAAGCTGAACTTTATTACTCCATGATTTATTAATTTTCTGCACAACTTCAATGTTTTCTATAAAAGGGTTCCTTGTCAATTTGGAAAAGAAATAACTAATATTTCTTTACAATACAGAATACAAATCGTGACGGACTTGTAACTTGTCTAAGGAGTGTTTTGTAGACAATAATTTTGTTGGTACTTTTTGTACTATGAACTTTAAGTAGAGGTTTGTGAAGTAAAGTTCTCAATTTGAAATTCATGGCACTTGAAAAACTAACTAGTTGCCTTGGTCAAAATTTACGTTTAAAGAATGAAGTTGACTGCAAATAAAGTCCCTTATGTTGTCTGAACCTCCCCAATACTTCAAATGCAATTAAAATTTGGCGGCAAAGTTTAAACAAAATTTGGCCATTTTATATTTCTAAAATGTCTGTCAGAATAAAATATTAACACAATTCACATTTATTCCCACTTAGCAAATAATTTAGATTGACATTTATTTGTTCCCTTTTTGAATTGTGCTATAGAGAATTCTTGAGAAATCGAATTAAAAAAATTCAATCCTCAGATTTCTGACAACAATACTGAGAAATTTGAATGAAAAATGTTGTTTACATACATACATATATGTATGTATTTCTGATAATATACAAATCTCCCAGATCTTAGAAATATAAACTGGTCAATTACATTATATTCTCAAAGTTCTGACACCAAAAATGAGAACTTTGTTTTAGAAACATGGCTTATTATGTTTTTGAGAATACAGAAATCTCTGAGATGTTCGAAAAATTAACTTGTTAAATATTTTCAAAAAATCAGCTTATCAAAATGCAAATAAGACAAATAAGATTTTTTCCTCTTTTGAAGAAGTGGAAACAAATTTGAGTGAAAATTTGTCAGCTCCATAAACACTAGCTCACAGGAAATAAAAGTAATTTAATGGCAGACAGAAAATTTAACTGCAATATTAATATATTTTATAATATAAAATTTAATTAAAATTTAAACTCATTTTGACGTTTCAACATTTTGTAAGTCTGTTTGGTTATAAACGTACAACGTCACTCAAATTCGAAAATTCCTGTTTTTAAGCCAAAAGACAAGGCTGGAGAGATTACTGTCAATCAATCGAAGACATAAAGGACTCCGCAAGGCTCAGCAAAGTGTTATCGAAGGAACATTGTAATCCTTCATTTCTAAGAAAGCCTGATGGAACATGGACAGCCTCTCCAGCCGAATCTCTTGAGCTACTGATGAAGACGCACTTTCCGGGTTGCGAGAGCGTTAACCCCGAACCGCGTGAAACCACAGAGCTAAACGTAGCTCATGTGGAGCAAATCAATTCCGTTATAACCAGAGAAAATATTGTGTGGGCCATCAATACTTTCTCTCCATATAAATCCCCAGGCATGGATGGCATACTGCCAGTTATGCTTCAAAAGTTGCATGATGTGGCAGCTCCATGGCTGGAACAAATTTTCAAAGGATGCCTCCTTCTCAAACATGTGCCCATGTCGTGGAGACAGGTCAAGGTAGTTTTTATCCCGAAAGTGGGTAGGCGTGGTCACGAATCCGCGAAGGATTTCAGACCAATAAGCTTAACATCTTTTGTGCTTAAAACCTTGGAGCGCATTCTTGATTACCATATTAGAGAAATCCTAGATGGAAGACCTCTCGAAAGCTCTCAGCATGCTTATCTTAAGGGCAAATCTACGGAGACTGCCCTCCATGAGGTAGTGCGTACTGTAGAAAAAACAATCCATTATAAAGAATTTACTCTTGCCACCTTCTTAGACATAGAAGGTGCTTTTAACAACGTCCTTACCGAATCCATAGAAGAATCGCTCGTGAAGTTCGGTGTAGAATACTTCATTCGAGAATGGATTATCTCCATGCTCAGTGGTAGGAAGATTCAAGCCACTCTAGGCAATACAACCGCAACAAAACACGTAAGTAGGGGAACACCCCAGGGTGGTGTCCTTTCGCCTCTTCTGTGGCTTCTGGTCATGGATACAATTCTCGTTAAATTAGAGAGATGTGGAGTGAAGGCGGTAGCCTATGCGGATGATTTGGTGCTATTGGTGTCAGGAAAGTACACCTCTGTGATTAGTGAAATCACGGAGTCAGCTTTGAAGAAAGTTAGCAGCTGGGCCACTAGTTGTGGTCTAGGAGTTAACCAAAGTAAAACTGAACTGATGCTCTTTACCACCAAAACTAAAGTACCGCCCTTCACGCTACCTCGACTCAACGGTCAAATCCTTTCATTGTCTTCCAGTGCAAAATATTTGTGAGTTATACTCGACCCTAAATTAAACTGGAAACGAAATATTGAAGGGCGGGTTAAGAAGGCTTGTGTTGCCTTCTACGCCTGCAGCAAAACGTACGTCCAATCTTAACTTATGGTTCCATTGTGTGGTGGCCTGCTCTTAGCAAAGCCTACAATATCGTTAAGCTAAAGAAGGTTCAGAGAACAGCTTGCGTGGGCACCACAGGGGCCATGCGTACTTGCCCAACGGACGCCTTAAACTTTATTTTGAATCTTCTACCAATCGACCTTTTCATTAAATACATAGTTTCCTGCAGCGCTGTTAGGCTGAAGGAATCAAACAGCTGGTTGTCAAAACCTTATGGTCACAGCAACACAGCGAAATTGATTCCCTCAGATATTATCTCGGTAGACACTGACTACTGCACTCCTACTTTGAGCCTTAGTAGGGGTTTTAAGGTCATTTTCCCATCCAGAGAAGATTGGGAGGATGACATCGTGTCGATAGGTTTCGATACAACCATCTTTACTGACGGCTCAAAGATGGAGTGCGGAGTTGGTTCTGGGATCTTTTCTGAGTCCCTAAATGTAGCTAAATCCTTTAGGCTTCCTGACTTTGCTAGCGTTTTTCAGGCTGAACTGCTGGCAATTAGGGAGGTTTGTAGAATACTTAAACAAAGCCCAAACCAAAACCGAAATGCGGCTATCTTCACAGACAGTCAGGCAGCTATCAAAACCATTAACTTGGCTACATCCTCATCTAAATTGGTCCAGCAATGTCGCGATGAGCTTGCGAGCCTGAACATTAACCTCGGTGTCACCCTGATCTGGGTTCCGGGCCATAGTGGTATCGTGGAAAATGAACGGGCTGACGAGCTAGCCAAGCAAGGATCGGCCCTTCATAGCTCACTTGCGGAAATGGTTAACATTCCTCTTGGTACTTTGAACGGTAAAATCTTTTCCATCTACCAAACTGAATCAAATCGAAGGTGGAGCAATTTACCCAACTGCATTATATCTAGGAAGATATGGCCCACCTATAACAAAACCCGTACAAACGATCTTCTATGCAGGCCAAGGAAAGACATAGCCAGGATTGTTGCGGTTTGTACCGGACATTGGCCTATAGGAGTTCATGCAGAGAAATTGGGTATCTCTTACAACACCTTTTGCCGTAGTTGCTGCGACCAAAGAGAAAGTGAAACGATAATTCATTTCCTCTGCAAATGTCCTGCCTTGGCAAGCACTAGAATGAAATGCTTTGGGAAAGCATTCTTTCACGAACTGGATGAGCTATCTGAGACAAAGATTAGAGACCTAATCTCTTTCCTCAATGCGACAAAATGGCTCTAACTTAATCGCTATGAATCTTCTCCTTTATTTCACAGGTCAAACGAGTTTTGGTACCAAAACGGCGCACTACAGCGCTAATTGGATCTCAGGCTAGGTCTGCCCTGGGATCGCCATTTCTACCTACCTACCTAACTCAAACAAATTTCAACAAGACAGCACAACGAGAGAGTAAACATTTCCCCTCCATTGACAAACTTGCAAATTTCTGCTATAAGAATTCTTGATTTCAAGGGGTTTAACAACTGTCAAACTCAGCAACTTACATTTTTCTCTCATCGTCACTTTCATTTGATTGTTTTTTTTTTCTGGATTTTTGCTAGTTAAAAGTTGGAAAATTAAAAATAGAAAAAGTATTAAATTTCAAATGATCCCCCCCAACATTTTAAAAGGCTAGGCACAACTTCCTCGAGAAAGATTTTGATGCAATTTCTTTTTGCATTGCTTCCTTGCATTGCCTCGTCTATTCGAAATAAGTCCACGACTGAATAATCTATTATTATTATTATTGAATCATTTTCTAATTCACTGAATGCTGTCGAATCCAAAATTTCCGACACTACCGTTAAAATACTTTTAAAAGACATTTCGGTTTTATAAATAAATTAAAATTTTACAAAAAATAATCTGTCACACTGACGTTCATGCACAAAGTGAAACAAAGGCGTTTGTTTAGTTTGTGGCAAGTTGTATTCTCTCAGAGAGAATTTTACCGTCCTTTTAAAAATTTGACAGGTTTAACACATGCTACAAAAGTAACCAAACAGACCTTATATTATTCCCACCTATTTGTTAGGTACTTCAAAAAAGCCTGCCTTATTTTATAACGGTAAAACGTCAAAATGAGTCATCTCAAAAGAGAAAACGAAACAAAATGTGCAGTTTGACAGTTCAGGGTCTTACTGTTGGTCCCCTCCATTTCAGAAAACATTACTCGCACACAGGAAAATAAATTGAGACAGCTGACAAAAAATTAAAACAACTTACAGCTGTTCAAACAAATATTTAAATTTCGAGGTCCAAAATTATTGTAGAATAAAAGTTTCGATAATTGATTTTAATAATTCACCGGATTCTTACCAAAACACACACAAATTTGAAATTAATTTCCAAGTTCACATTCAACCATATGCTGAATCAGCTGTTCTGTCAGATACTCTATCTTTCAGAGATTTGACGCAGCCATTGGGCAGGATAAGACAACATAAGGCACTTCATATGCAGTCAACTGCATTCCTTGAACGTAATTTTTGACCAAGGCAACTAGTTAGTTCTTCAAGTGTCACAAATTTCAAACTTGGAACTTCACGTCTCTAACCTCACTGAACCCACGTTCAAAATCTAACAAAAACATTACCGTCTACAAAACACTTCTCAGGCAAGCAACAAGTCCAACACGATTTGTATTTTGTATTGTAAAGAAATATTACTTATTTCTTTTTCAATTTGACATGGAACCCTTTTAAACAAAACATTAAATGGAATTATGTAGAAAATAAATAAATTATAGAGTAAATAAAGTTCAGCTTTCAGTTGAATGCAAAAACATGATCTACTGTCATTTTGACATAAGCAGACTGGACTTGATAGTTAGGCCCCAGTTATAGCTATCATTGGTTTTCATCATTGAAAAAAAACATTGGAATTTTTTGACAGGTTGTTTATAGCTATCATTAAAAAATTCTGTCATTGAAAAAATTTTCCTGATTGAAAGCCACCGAAACATTTTTACTGACAGAAATCTGTCACTGGAATTGTGTGAAATTGGAACACAAATCAGTGGAACGATTCGTTTCACTTTTGAACAAAAAAGTATCAGCTGTTCAGGAAAATGAATTTCCGTCCGAAAAATAGAAAAATACATTTTTAGATAAAAATCAATATGCAACTAAACTTTTTTTCTCAAAAAAAATTCTTTGTGTGATTTCCGATCGATCAGTATATAATTTTCATTTCTAATCAAAGGAAAACACCGTCAAATATCGATTCCAACATTTTTCCGGATCGATTTCAATGATAGCTATAACTGGCCCTTAGTGAGATTTTTCTTGGCTAACTTTCTAGTAAACTTTCCAATAAAGTTGCCTTAATTGGAAGGCAATTTTTTGGCAGCAGGCCAATCAGATACTAGAAACTTGCCTTGCTTCCAAGTCCATTATGTTGTCTGAACCTGCCCATTGTGTAGCATCAACTGTCATTGTTTATAGATAAATGGCGGCAAATTCAAATCTTGCGTCTTTTTTAGCTCACCCTATTTTTACAATTTGTTTAAACATTCTTTATTTTTGATTTGTTTACATACTTTCAATTTAATTTAATAAAATGTTGTTCATTTATTTTCCAGATTCATCTACAAGATCTAAGCAATAATGTCAGGTGACCATCAAAGCCAATAATTCGTAGAAAATTCTCACAACAGGCATAAAACAACACCCGTCTCCATTTTAAGAGCTTTTGCCATAAAACAAAACAAAAAACTAATAAATTCCTTAAGACTACAAGTAAAAAGAAACAATGAACCATTAACTAACAATAATCTAAATATTGTCTACATTTTGTATAATTATTATTATTAATATTATTATTGTTAAATATAAAATAAAGAAAAAAACAAACTAAGTAAACAATGAAAAAACAAAAATCAAACTAAGGATTTCCGTTACAAGGCGTGTGTATATTTTTTGAGTTTAAGCATGAGCAGGCTTTTATATAAATATTTAAATAAATGTTTTTAGTGCTAACTATGATAGAACAAAACAACAACAAAAACAAAAAACAAAACAAAACA
Source organism: Eupeodes luniger (assembly GCA_951509635.1). NCBI lineage: Eukaryota > Metazoa > Arthropoda > Insecta > Diptera > Syrphidae > Eupeodes > Eupeodes luniger. The sequence goes on along the minus strand of OX608075.1, from coordinate 126,789,745 downwards.
AAACAACTTTACACTTTAAGATAATCTATTTAAACACATTAAATATAAATGTTTAAAGAAAAAATAACTGAATAACTGTGATAAATTATAAATGTTAAATGTAAAACGAAAAACAAAAATAAAGTTTTTATTAAAAAAAAAAAAAGAAAAAGAAAAGTGAAATAATATGTGGTACTTTACGTGTAGTAAAATTTAATTGAATCATTAATGAAACAAAACAAAACAAAACAAAACGAACTTAAATAGAGTAAATAAATGTTGTAGGCATAATTTTTTGAACAATAAAATAAAAAAACGAACACACTAAGCAAACACGATTTGTATTGTAATAAAATAAGTATTGTTATTCCCAATTTTTGAATTTTTATTTTGCTCAATTTATTTTTATTAAAAATTAATATTATCCTTTCAGTTTATTAGTAGAAATAAAAATGTATTAATTATTTCAATAGAGAACGAAAATAATAAAAAAGGTGCCTGACTGATTTTCATTATTCTTTATTTATTTTGTTTGTTTTTGTTTTAGTAAAATTAGTTTCTAAAAATATGCTTTTTAGTTATGCGTTTATACCTATTTAAAAAGTTATATAAGAAACGGTGTTAATTTATTATAGGTTTGTTTTTCATTTTAAGAAATGTAACTTAGAAATGTATTTTTAATATAAATAAATGTCAGCCAACATTGTTAAAACAAAAAGAAACCAAAACAAAATAGATGTATGTAAAATGAAAAAAAAAAATTGTTTAATTTTCTTGGTACATTTTAAAACTGTCTGTTAAAGTAAGTTTTTTTCTACCTCTACAAATTGTATACGATATGATGCTCTTTAACTTGATGTAACTCTTAATACCAGTATTTGGAATATTTAAGTACAAGATTAAGGTTGGAAAGAGGTGAAGAGGTTGTGTTGGAATTTTTCATTAAGTTATAAATTTTCATTTAACTCTACATATATGAAGTTTTCATTTAACTCTATATGAATAATTTCATGGTTTTTTAAAAATACGTTTTGGCGTTAATTTTAAGTGTTGATTTCGAATCCAAAATTCGTTTTTAGCTATCTACAAACATGTTAAGAATACACGTTTTGAACATTGCTTAACTTTCCATATGCGGTTACTGCAATAGGTTCGGTTTGGTGAATAGAAAATTGTATCATTCCTCGACAATTCAAGGTCCTAGAATCCACATCAAAGATTTTTAGAGATATATACAATACATATGCGTGATTGTTTACGTACGACCGTACGTTAGGGATACTATATTTAGTCGTCCAAATCTCAAAAAACAGTACAAATATCGACCTCAAATTAATTTTGTTTTACATTTAATAACACCGAAAGATGCAAAACTTTAAAAACAAATAAATGTGTGTTTTGTTATTATAGCCAATAAAAAAAAGAGGCTGGGATGCGACCCACACTGATAGCTTACCATCTCGTCCGTCGATTTGTTTAGCTTAAAACTTTTAATAGATTATTCATAACAACATTTTATGTGAGATCAATTATTTGAAGTCAATATCTTTCTTTGTTTTTTCTAATACTTGAGTCGGAAACTATTTCTTTTTAGTTTTTGGTTATAGGTCTTTGTGTTCTATTAAATAGGTTGTCAGTTGAATTTTTAAAAATCTATTTTTGTTAACCAGATTTTTAGTCGAAAACAAATTTTTATTTCTATTATTTATTATATGTACCTACATAGACAAATACAGATTGGATTTCTCTTAGCACAGAATGAAAATATTTTGAAGACAATACCTTCATTTATACACGAGACATCGAGAATCGAACACCGATGTTTACTAATTGTCGTACTATTTTTCCTAGATTTTAGTTTTTATGAAAAAAACTGACTGTCAGATTTGTATTAAAATTTTACTGAATGTCGAAAACTATATTTTCTATAAGATGAAATTAGTTTAAATCCAATTTCTTTTCTTTTTTTGTATTGCATACAATTATTTTTTGTTCCACCACCCACACATTTTTGTTTGTGTCCCTTCTGCATCTTTCTGTGTTATTAACTGTACATGACAACATTTATCTGAAGTCAATATACATATCTAATGGTTCTTGAGATATGGACGATGAAAAAAGCCTCCCGAACGTACAAAAGTACAAAAGTACGTTCGCAGGCACGCAAAGAGATCTACTAAAAATGTTTAATTTAGACTCTAGGGACCTTGAAACTTCGAGAAATGTCAAAATTTTCAGTTTGATAAATCGGACCGATTACAAAAAAGTAAAAATGTTAGTTGATCCCAAATATCTCATGAGTCAATAACGCTAGCGACTTCAATTAAATTTTATATTATATAATGTGAAGTGATACTAAATTAGTATAATTTTGAAAAAAATCAATTAACGGTTTTAATTTAAATAAAAAAAAGTGAACAAAATATGTGTCACCTCGAATATTTTACGAGCAAAAAATGATATTGCCTCCAGAATAACTTGGTGCAACGAAGAACACTTTTGACATACATTTTTGGGAAAAATCGAACTAACGGTTTTCTTGCAAAAATAGAATTCTACAAAACAAAATATGTATGTAATAACAGATTTTCGACTTGAATGTCATGCAATTATCAAAGATATTACCTAGACTAGTGGAATATTTTAGAAAATATGCATTAGAACAAAGATATATACTTAACATTTGTTTATCTCCCACAAAATATTGAAATAAACTATTTTAAAAAAATATTTGCTGATAGGATGCAGACTGATTCGATGCAAAGCTCAATGACAATACTTTATGATGGTTTAATCTAAACGGTAATGTTTGCTTAAAAAATGTTGTATCCTGATGTACATGGGAACCGTAGTCTCAAAGCGTTTTCTTATTTTTGTAATGTGAGATGGTTGTCTTAAATTTATGTACTATAATTGTGTTCCCGAAACTCATGATATGTCATAATTTGATTGATTGTTCAAATTGTACTTAACAAAAAAATTTTCCCAAATAAGTGGAGAATGTTTGTTATAGGGCCCATACACTACACAAACTGTTTGAGCAAACGAATGTATTTTGTTGTTGTAAAAATGTTTGTGCAAACTGTTTGAGTAGTGTGTAGCGATGATGAGTGTTTGCGCAAGCGGTTTGAACAAAATCAAAAAATTTGAATTTTCCGTGCCTGCATAAACATGTTTGTGTGGTGTGTATTGAATTTTGCTCAAACCGATGCCAGAGTTAAAATGAATAAACAAGAGGAACAAATTTTTTGGAATGAATTCATTGAACTTTATAAAAGTTTACCGGTATTGTGGTGTGTAAAAAGTAATATCTCTCAAACATGTTTGTGTAGTGTGTGGCGAAACTATGTTTGCTCAAACACACGTTTGAACAAACGTGTTTGCGTAGTGTATGGGCCCTATTACTTAAAATACATATAAAAGCGAATGAAGTTTTGAATGAACGAAGTAAAAGCCGTTGAACAATTCTGAAAATATATTAGTTAAAGTTAAACTGGTTAATGAAATCTTCGTCACAAAACATTATCAAATGTACAAGACCTCATTTAAAATCGAAAATGAACATACATACATATTTACTCAGGATGTCAAGTTGGAGAAACCTGTAACCGGGACTATTTCAAAAGTTACTCAAAATAAATGCATTTTTTCGTTCGAGGTATTTTTTTTGTTCACGTTTTTGAATACAACGGCAATTAGATGAAATCCATTCATTTCGAAGCAATTTTCTACAATATAAGTGCAAGAACATAATTGGTTCCAACATTTAATAACTCTTCGAACTTCTTTATTTAAAAAAAAATATTTTTTATTCCAACAATATTATATTATTATTATTATTATTATATTATTTATATAAAATATGTATATATAATTCTTCTGTGAGTGTGTATGTCACTGAACTTCTCTTAAACGACTGGACCGATTTTGATGAAATTTTTTGTGTGTGTTCAAAGGGATCTGAGAATGGTTTAGATTCACAATTTTGTCCGCTGGACAATGTTTTTTTAATTAATTTTTAATTTATTAGTAGTTGTTGATTTTGGAATGTTTTACATTGGATCCGACAGTTTTTCTATAAATATGAACTGATGAACCCTGTTACCGCAATCATATTATATTTTTGTTTTGAGTTGTTTCACATTTATCCACATTCGCTTTGCACCGAAATCGTTGTAGTTGTTTTTTTTCCACTTATTGTTTTGCTTAAACAAAATGAAATTTTTGGCGCCTCTTTTAGGTTTTTTTTTCCTTTCTTCTGCAACGATAGATACACAGAAAAAGAGTGTGTAAAATGAAAAGCAGAGCCGTCGCGTCGATGGGACTGAATTGTCAGTAATGTATGATGATTCGTAATGACAAAAAGTTAACGTTCGATGGTAATAATCAACATAGACGCATTGTTTAAGATGTTATATACCTACACTAATATTATAAAGAGGAAAGATTTGTATTTTTGTATGTAACGAATTAACACAAAAAGTAATGGACCGAATTTAATAATTCTTTTTTCATTAGAAAGCTACATTATTACTGAGTAGCATAGGCTATATTTGGTACTAGATTACTATAGAAATCTCTAGAAATTCTTATTAAAACCAACCGAAGGTGTACAAAAATTAGCCATAAAATGTCTTTCATCGCATACGCTGCGAAGAGTATCAATGATAGGACAAAAAAATGTTTTCTAATTAAGTGATTCATTGTCGTTTTAATTAGCATGCTTATAACTTAAATATCTGTACCTTTTTATGTCTACCCGTGCGAAGCCGGGACGGGCCGCTAGTATTAAAATAAAAAAGAAAAACTTTAAGCAATGAATATTTTGTGCCCAGCTACGAAAGTTGCTTAAAATTAAAATTGATGTGCTCTAAGTTATATAACTTTCTGGGGAAATTTGGTGAAATTTAAGCCCCTAGAATTTTACCGTTAAGGTTTAAACGTAAGTTTAAGCACATCTGGCAAAAGTCTTCTTTGCGTAAAGAATTCGCAATTTCAAAATGTTAAAATTTTTAATATACAGTAAATATGTTATTATTACCGAAAATATGAAGAATTGAAGAATCGGATCATGTTTTTTTTGCCAAAAATATTCTTTATAAAATCTCTCGTTATGTATGCAAAATCTGAAAATGTTTTAAAATATTTTTTTAACTATACGTTTAGTTATTTTTCTGAGCGCACAATGAAGACCAATTACTCTTATTATATTTTGTTGTTGTGTAACATGACAAAAATTAGGAAAAGTAATTTTTTGAATCGTCAGCACTGATTCTCATGGTCTTAAAAGCAAAGGAAGAGTTAAATAAATATATTTGGTGTATTTCCATTGAGAAAATAGTTATATCGTAGTATGCTTTGTAACGTCGGAATCTCTTCGTTTTTGTCTCCAGATGTCAACACATCAAAATTCTTGATTCATCATTTCAAAGCAGTGTCTTAATAACTCAATCACAACATCGCAATATAATGGGTGATTTTTTTGAGGTTAGGATTTTCATGCATTAGTATTTGACAGATCACGCGGGATTTCAGACATGGTGTCAAAGAGAAAGATGCTCAGTATGCTTTGACATTTCATCATGAATAGACTTACTAACGAGCAACGCTTGCAAATCATTGAATTTTATTACCAAAATCAGTGTTCGGTTCGAAATGTGTTTATCGACAAATTTTGTTCAGCGATGAGGCTCATTTCTGGTTGAATGGCTACGTAAATAAGCAAAATTGCCGCATTTGGAGTGAAGAGCAACCAGAAGCCGTTCAAGAACTGCCCATGCATCCCGAAAAATGCACTGTTTGGTGTGGTTTGTACGCTGGTGGAATCATTGGACCGTATTTTTTCAAAGATGCTGTTGGACGCAACGTTACGGTGAATGGCGATCGCTATCGTTCAATGCTAACAAACTTTTTGTTGCCAAAAATGGAAGAACTGAACTTGGTTGACATGTGGTTTCAACAAGATGGCGCTACATGCCACACAGCTCGCGATTCTATGGCCATTTTGAGGGAAAACTTCGGAGAACAATTCATCTCAAGGAATGGACCGGTAAGTTGGCCACCAAGATCATGCGATTTGACGCCTTTAGACTATTTTTTGTGGGGCTACGTCAAGTCTAAAGTCTACACAAATAAGCCAGCAACTATTCCAGCTTTGGAAGACAACATTTCCGAAGAAATTCGGGCTATTCCGGCCGAAATGCTCGAAAAAGTTACCCAAAATTGGACTTTCCGAATGGACCACCTAAGACGCAGCCGCGGTCAACATTTAAATGAAATTATCTTCAAAAAGTAAATGTCATGGACCAATCTAACGTTTCAAATAAAGAATCGATGAGATTTTGCAAATTTTATGCGTTTTTTTTTTAAAAAAAGTTCTCAAGCTCTTAAAAAATCACCCGATATAAAAATATCACGAGCTTATCGGTTCTAGCGAGGTATCGGTTTAGAGTGCAAAATTGTCTCCATACATACTTCGTCGGAGGCATTCGAGGCATTTGCGATGTAACATACATTTAAGAATAACTTCAAAAAGTATATTCAAAAAATACTTTTTTCATATTTTTTAATTTTCCAAATCTCGTCCGTGAAAATCAGGTGCAACCGATGATATGAATACTTCAAAGCAAACATTTTCCGAGTCGTATACAAATTTGACACATAATGTAGTTATTTTACATTCGAAAAATAGTGGTGCGTACAGTAAAACATTATCTTAAATGTATTTTTAAAAACAAATGTAAAATAGTAAAAGTACAGTCGGGCGTATGTGTATTTACTTTTGAGATTTATATTTTTAACCATTTTTTCCTCATATGACTAAGAAAATCTGGTAGGCGATGTTAAAGAAAATATATACATATATATACCTCCCCCCTTAATATAGTTCAAATGTAAAGTTATTATTCATCCATCACTGTTCCCACATGAACTGTCTGTCGTATCTAGCTTTAGTCATCAATCGACACTTCAAATACCTCCGCACAAAGGTCCTTTTTGCTTCCTGCATGACTGATTTCAAGTAAGATATTTGTGTTTTCACTTTACTGAAGTGAGGTGAATCAATGGAATTGTTGGCCTGCGTTTAATCTTACAATCTGTCGATTTTTCATAACAATTGCGTTGCAATGTTTTACTTAACTGCAGAATGATTCATCTTTGATAATTTTTCAAACCATCTTTAAACAATTAGTACAAAGAAAATTCCATTTTGTTTTTTTTTTTTCTATTGCAATTCTATATTTGTGAACTCGTGAAACAATTAAGCTTTACAAACAAATAAAATATAAGATTTGAAGGCATTTAGCTGGTTCCCTGATTCTTTGGACTAACATATTTTTGTTTCTAGGAAGAAAACACCGAACAAATGGCCTTGAGAACAGAAGTAGAAGTAATTAAAAAAAAATGGAAAAAGGATAAAAAGATAGAAATGTAAAATCAACAAGTAGTTAAAATTGGCTAAGAAAGATTGCTTTGTTTTTCTGTTTAGGTACTAAGAAGTTATTAAATTTGTGGAAGACAAAGATTGTAGAAGGAGCTGTCGACGAACTCCGAAGAGTGTTGCCAGCGCACGTATCCGCATTGGATTAGTTCCTCTGCGGACTTCGGTCTGCCCACGTAATGGGGATCCTAAGAATAGAAAAAGAATTAAAAAGAAAATCAAAAAACAAAATCATAACTTACAATAACTAAAAAGTAAGCTTGATTCCCACTGATGTGCAGTCCGGCGATGCCCTTAGAAGAAGTGTCCTCATCGCCGCCCATCATCACCACTCCACCGCCGTCCTCGAAGTATTGCTTCAAAATATTCGCGTACTTTTTGAGGTCCTCGCGCTGCGGCACGTGCATTATCTTGCACGGGATGTCGTACAGAGCATCGATGACATAGAACACCTCCATGGCACCGATCCAGTCACGCGACCCGAAGAACTCAAAGGGCTTGTCGCCGATGTCAACCAGCAGCTGCTGGATCTCGAGAATTGACGGCACCACCGACTCGCGGCCGTCCATCAACTTGTCTTCTATCCACGAGCAGACCGTCTGCAGCGTGCGATAGGCGCAACCCCAACCCACGTCGTTGTGGCCGTCACAGTTGTAGTGGAAATACTTGAATTTGCCACGCGTTACAAAAGTGCGACCGTTCTTGGTGGGAGGCTCGAGAGCAAAGTGGACATTGTCCAACAGCGGATATGTGAAGCTCGGTTGCTGTTGCTGCTTCACATGATGTTGATGTAGCGCCTTGGCGCCATCGGGTATGATTGCATCATGACCATGGCCATGTCCATGGCCATTGACGATGCTGAACAGTTGATCTTCATTTGGTGAAGATGCGTTGTCGGGTCGTCGTTGTTGTTCGATGCAAACTTCCATTCCCGATCTTTTGGTTTTAAGGTTTTTCTTTGATTTGGTTTCACACCCGAAATATTTCAAATACAAATACGATTCAAGTTTTGTTTTTCTTTAAAGATTTTTGGGGGCGGTTTTCTGAACTACATTATATTTGGGATGCAAATGCGTATCTCAAATAAAACAATTTTCAGAGGATTTGGTTGATTTTGGCGACGTTGCGCTTCCTTTTGGTCGACGAATTTCAAGATAGAAAATCTATTCAGGAAAAATGTGAGAAAAGAAGTGACGTCTTTCATTTTCATCTTTTGTCTTGTGACAGTTGTCATTTATTTGTACAGCGGATTGTTTTAAATGTCATTTGAATGCCATTGCAGAAGTGGTTCTCTATAAGGGTGTGTGATGCGATTTTGATCTGAATGGGAGCATTTTTAAGTAAACTTTTATTGGTAGTTTCTGTATTTGGAGTAACCGAGGTTTTAAGATTTTGTTTTTTGTAGAAAACCAGTGAATTGTCCTTATGATGAATCTATATCTCGCTTTTCAAATAATAAAAAAGGAAAGATATTCCAAAACCAAAGAAATCATTTTATTTCTGAATAAATTTTCAATCACACGAACTCATATTTCAAAATTTTAAATTTTCTTTTTTGCTCAAAAATAATGTTATGATGGAAGTTTAAGTAGATTGAAGGAATTGTTGTGGGGATTTGTTCACGAGAGAATTAAATTTTCAGATTCAGCCTCAATATTGTAACCCTTATTATGTCAAAGACACAGTACGAGCACTATAAAAAGGAGAGAGGGTTTGAAACAAGATGTCAGTGTCCACGTTGATTTTAATTAATGGTATTCAACATTCGCGTAGTATGGCTAACGAACGAATCTCTATACTTGACATTGCGACTGAAGTTGGACTCGGGGATATTTTATTGAGCATTACTCGAGACGCAAATAATACAGTTGAATTATTTAAGGGGAGGAATGCAACTGACTATTTCGCTGGAACATGAGTATTCTACGCCTTAAATTCTACTCTATTTTTAATTACAATTTAATAAATCTAACAGGGACAGAATTAAGTGAACTAATCATACACTGTTGTTAAAAATCCATATGTGAAGAGCAGGGTTGTGAATCTAGAAACGAATATAAAATGCTGAAGATACTGAGCTTCAGAAATGAAAAATAGTTTCGAAGACAGGATATAGCCCTGAGACACAGTAGAATTGTGGTTTTCAGACTTGAACCCATCGAAAGGGATCTACATAAACGAAGAGCATCAAATATTTTTGTAATAATATTATATAAATAATGACCACTGGATGGATGGATGCAATTTCAAACTTTGCCAGTGACATTGTTTTCTTTGTTTTAACCTAAAAAGTCAAAACCTGGATAGTTTACTAGTTTGTTGTTAACCTTTTTTCATATTTTGTTCACCTTTCTTTTGTATGACATGACATTTATTTTGTAACTGACAAATAAATTATACTTTGCCGAAGATTTTTGGTGGCCTTAGCCTGAATTTTAGAATTCAAAATTGAACAACCTTTTGAAATTCGAAAAAAGCATCATATTAGGTTTTTAAGGGAATGTAAGTCCGTTTATGTACTATTTTTCGTTCATATAAATGTGTAATGGTTTTTAAATCTATTTTACCATCTTTAATTTAAATATTTTCGTTATATCATAAGAGTATAAAACTAACGTTAAGAACGGGTATTTTTAAAATTAAAAAGCTAAAATCAGAGTTCAGATTCGAAATCAGAAAAACCTCATATAGTCCAAATTTCGAAAACTGTGTGAGACACTAGTCTAGTCATTCGTTTTCATCATTCAAAATTTTATTAAGAAATTAAAAAACAATTAAGAAAGTTAAATGTGTTATATTTAGTATCAAAATCAAGCCATAAAATGTGTATACTTACAAAAATAAATTAAAAACTCGGAACATTTGAACGATCAATTTAACTTGACCGTCAACTCGGGGATCTTTACTAACAACTTTTGTCGAAGGAATAGGTAGCTCCCGGTTGATGCATTGACCAATTTTTAACGCTAGGCAATTGTTTTTCTATTTCTATTTGCAAAAAGAACTTTCAAGTTCCTCAAGAATAAAGACTATACATATAGCAAAATTAACGACTTTAAATGTCTACCGAGAAAATACCAATAAAGCAAGGGAAAGTAACGACGAACATTTCGAATAAAAAATGCCAACATTACCTCCTTAGAGTTGGGTACAATATTTAGGGTTTTATTTCATTTTGAACGTCTCTCTATTTATTCAAACATTTCATACGATTTTAAGAGAGAGATTTGGTTAGCTGTAAAGTTCAATCGGCTTCATCATAGGCCGCGTCTGAGAAGATTCGTGCTACGAATGGAAAACAAAAATACAATACCTTCAGTCTTTACTAAAATTTTCTTCACTTTCAAATTTGGAGACCAATATATTTATTCTGATGAAAACTATGAAGCGCGTGTCTTAGTTCAATTTATTACAAAATTGAGTGAGTAAATTCCGCTTGCCTTTTAAGAAATCATTGTTGAAAAAAGTTGTTCAATTCGAATGCGGGCATTTGTCAATGTTTTCTTTCTAAGCGAAATTTTTAAAAGGCAACGTTTTTGAAAAGACAGTACTTAAAACATAGATAATCAGCTAGGTTCCCAAATTGGAGTGAAATGAAATCGAAATTGAAAATCGAGTGAAATTGTTATCAGGGTTCTATCATTCGATCGATTTCATAACTTCATTTCACATCAGTCAATAAATAATTCAGTCGATTGTTATAATTTGTATAAATTCTTATTTTATTTGTTCGCAGCTTTTCAAAAAAGAAAATATTAGTACTTTTTAATTGGCATTGTCTTGATCAGGGCCGTCGAGAGCAATTCCGGGCTCGGGACGGAAAAATCTCGGGCCCCCCATATTTACCATTTTTTTCAAAGTTCATGCCTACTAATATGGTATGCTCTAATTTCAATTACGAATAGCATGAAATTGGTTGGAATTTACGGAAATAATAATTTTTTGTTTTGCAAAGTGAACCGAAAAAAAAGTGTTAATCATCAAATCAATCTCACGGTTATAGTCCAGTTTAGTTGAAATAGAAGATGGATAGAAAATAATTCTACATGCGAGTAGATCAGATTCCGAACAGAATCATACATTCAATTCGCTATTGCCAACGACAAGTTGGTTGGTCGATTAACTATTTAAAAAAAAATTAGCATGAAGATCTATTACCTATTATGAAAATAAAATAGAGCGAAGTAAAAGTATTTGAAATTTGTCTTTTTGTATGTATTTAAAAGGTTTACTAAATACTCTTTATTGTTTTTCTTTATATTAAAATATTATCACAATGTTTTCATTAGAATTAGTTTGCATTCAATGAAATATTTCTTTTTGCAAACGAGCTTTCCTAGGGGTCTGAGCAGCAAAACAACTTCTAATTACATCGAAATTCAATTTCATTGCCAAAGGTGCTTCGATACATAGTGTAACAAGTCCAGAAACACGATCTTGTGATGAGCCACGAACGATGAAAATTCTTTTTCTGGCAAGGATGCTAAATGAACGTTCGGTACTAGCTACGGTTACAGGTACGGAGAGCAACACAAATTTTGGGGAAAATCGTCTCCAAGTTCTGTTAATAAATACATAGTATTGAGCAAACACGCATTCTGCTTCAAAATTGTTTTTTCAGATGAATTATTTCTTGTTTCAACTCTTGAGACACATGCAAGTTATACTTTTGGATGAACCTTGTAGCGGAGTTTTTAATCTCAATTTCGTCCATTGTTGAAAACTGCCATAAAAATGAAAATCAAATTCTTCATCGTATCGAACCGACGAGAAATTCCACATATAATTGAATCAACTATGACGTAAAAGGTGTTTTTCTTGAAATTTATTTCTTCGTCTGTTTCAATTTGTTCTCCAGCTCCTCGATTTTCTCCAAAATGTCTTTTAATTGCCTTTTTCGGTTCGATGGGAACGACTCTGGAAAATCCCCCAATCCAGTAGCAACTACTTTGCATTCAGATTAATTTGATCCCATTCGTTTCGAATAAAGTTCAAATCGGAGATCAAGTTGTCAAGATTTCGAATTTCAACGTCAATAGTCATGTTTCTGGCTTGAAGAATGATACTTCTTTCATTTACAGCGCTAAGAACCTTGCATCAAATCGAAGACATCAGGACACATTCAAATTTGTGCATATATTTTAAAACGCCATTTACATCTCTTCAAGTTTCAGTTTCAGATAAATTAATATCACTTAAGGCTTCTAATGATGTTCTAAGGTTTTTCAGATGGTTTCACTGCCTCAATTCTTGCTGACCATCTTGTATCGGAAAGTTTGTGAAGGGATCCGGGCACATTTTTCTTAAGAATTTCCCAACGTTGGGCACTGCTGCTAAACAATTTGAAACACTTTTGAAAAACTCCAAAAAATGTTATTGCGGCAGTACAACATTTCGCTGAATCCACTCCACACAAGTTAAGGCTATGAGCTGCACATGGTGAATACACGGCATTCGGATTTTTGTTTAATATATGCCTTTGTGCACCATTATACTGTTCCTTTATATTGCTTCCATTTTCATAGCCTTGTGCACAACAGTCTTCTAAAGGGATTTCGTTCTTTGCCAATGTTTCGCAGATCAAATCAGCTATTGCGGTGCCAGTTTTTTTGTTGTAATCGACAAATTCCAAAAACAGTTCTTAGATGGTGGACACATTTTATTCCAATCGCTGATATCGCAAAATAAATGTGTTTTGTTCCACATGACTTGAATCGGGTGTTGCATCGACAATTATAGCGAAGTATTTGGCGTTTTCAATCTCCTTCAAAATAGCTGAATTCACATGTTGGGCACAAATTTTGATGAACTCACTTTGAATCTCAACGGAAAGGTAGTGGACTTGCAAACGTTTGTGCTCCTGAAGTAAGGGGTCATAATGACTAATTAATTCCAAAATGCCCAAAAAATTACCATTATTCGGCTCTCCAATAAGATTGCCATCGCCTCGTATTCCTAGTCCCCTAGTGGGATTTTCCGGTCACCCGAAACCGAATCAAAAATTTCGTTTAGAGCAGAAACAAAAATAGAAGAAAAGAAACTTTATAAAAATAGAAACCGAAATGAATATTTGTGTTTTGTTTTAATTTGCCGGGCCCCTTATTTTGACTTTAAAAATCTTCAAAATAAAATAAATTTGAAATTAACGTTAAATTAAATAGGAAAATCGAAACAATTTATTATAACTTTCTTTCAATAGTTCAGTAGTTCAGAGTTGCTCAATTTTCCATTAAATATTAACAAAAATGTACGCCAATAATAATCAGGGGCCCAGATCGGCAAGCTTGTGACTGATAGATTGGCAGATAACATGCAAACAGGGGTCCGATTGCGAAAGCATGAATGATTTTAAATTTTCGGGCCTCTAAAAATAAGTGGAAATAGGTATGTTGATGATAAATATAGATTATATTCTCATTGCTTTCAATTTTACGGGCCCCTAGAAAATCCCGGGCCCGGGGGGTTTCCCCCCTTTCCCACCCCCTCTCGACGGGGCTGGTCTTGATGCACAACTAGCTGAAGGTTTGCAGTTCTTTGCGATAACATAGTTTGGGTGTCGAAGCTCAGTTTTTGAATGTGTCAGTTTTTAAAAGAACATTGTTTTACTCGAAATGTTATGGAAGATATTTGGCGTGCTGAGAAATCATTTTAAATGCTTTGTTCGTTCTCTCAACTACAAAGTAGAAGCTGCAACTTCTCACTTAACAAATGCATTACATAAAGAAGTTAGGGTCTATTTCCCTGAAGTAAAAATACTACTGTTTTTAAACAATTTATACTCCGGTCGAATTGAAATCACTTGAAAATCGCATATGTATATCGAAATGTAGAACACGTTTTAAGTTCGAAAAAATGAAATCGATATCGATGAAAGTGAATTTCAGAACTCCAATTTATATTTTGAATCGATTTCAATTTCATTTCGAGTGAAAGTGAATTCTAGAACCTGGCTGGTAGTTCAGTATTTAAATTTGGACAAAATTATTATCCATTGGCCTCATACTATGTTTTAATCATACCGAAATATGAAAAATGGATGAAAGCTTTTGAGATTTTGAAATGGTAGAACAGGATTGTACTGACATTCTAATTTTTGATTTTTAAATATTTCTCTTATAAAGGTAAGTACAAAAATACTCAAATAGTTTATTTTAAATCATGAATTTTTATTAGCTATATAATAAAATATATTTACAATACATTTTATTTTTGTTATTAGATTTTAATTCTTTTATTTTTTGTTGAACAATAAAAAAAACTTCGACTAAGAAAAATAATAATATATAAGAACATTCGTATCAAGATTTCAAACATTTTCCATACTCTTTTTTTTAAATGTAACAATTTATTTTCGTTTCTTATTTTGCTTCTTTAAGAACAACGTAAGAAAATATTAATGATATATTATTTATAATTATTATTATTATTTCTTCATACATATTATGTATGGGGTTTTTAAAATTATTATTATTAACTAATACATATTATGTATGGTTTTTTTGAATTATTATTATTAACTAATTAGTTATATAACAAATCATTGCTTATTAGGTTTTTGTTTTGTGTAAGTTTTTCTTTTCTTTTTGGGACTTATTTCCTCTTTCTTTATATCTCTATTTAATATATGTATGTATGTAGGTAGATAAAGTGTTTTTTTTTTAAAGTTGAATTTATGTATGAGATTGTAAGAATAAATGTTTAACGTTTTTCTTTTATTTGTAATAATTTGTTAATTTTTATAATCATCATTGTTAACTGTGGTTATGGGTGTGGTGTTTTTTTTTTTTTAATTTTATGTTGTATAATTTATTTATTGTGAGAAAATAGAAAATATATTTTTATTTTATTTACCAGAAAAACAAAATCGTTATATTATAAAAATGTACTTTTAGCATAAAAAATAAATATTTGTGTGACTGTTATAAATTGTATTTTGGTGGTAAAGAATAATTGTACAATTTTTGAAAGTGTGTGACTGTTAATCAATTTTGTTTTTTAATAAATTTGGTGTTAAAGTTTTTTAAAGCTAATCAAGGTTTTTGTTTTTTTTTTTATGTCTTAAAATGACCTAAGTATCTCTTTGTTTAAAACTTCATTCTTATTTAAGCGTTATTTTTGTTAAGGATTCATAAATAGAAGGATACACAAATTTGACTTTTTGCAAAAATTATAAGAGTTTAAGACTAAAATAAAAAGAAATCTTTTATCAAAAATTGAGAAACTAAGATCTTAATGTGTGTTATTAAATATGCCATTTTGTTAATCAATTTAGATGGCATTCTCCTGATTACATAATATTAATAGTTTCCCAAACGATCCAATCGATATATGTAACAAGTAACAAGGTTTCGAGACTTTGCCTATTTTTGAGAAGAGTGATTAGAGCAATTGAGTGAAATATGCTGGTGTCTTAAGCCTTCTTTTGAAGACTCTTAAATCGAGAGACGATACCATAACTTCTTAGACTTTTATTTAAACTGATTTAGTGCTCATGAATGGTGCCTAATAGAGGACATGCTTCCATTCTCACAGCAAAACTCAAACGACTAAATCCACAACTTGGATGTAGACAACTTAAAAAATTCAGTTAGTATCTTGGCTTTTCTTGTAGTATTTTAAGTCTTTAGAGGACGTTCCATCCCACTCCAACTGACTGAATGTATTAAAATACGTTCTTATATGACGAAATAAGAATAAAACAAACTATGTTTACGATTGTCGGTGTTTAAAAGTGAACAAAATAATTTCTAAAGTAAGTAAAAAATGATAGTCTTAAATAATTAAATACAAAAAATCCTACCATAACCCATGAATTAAGCTCTAAGTTATGTTAAAAACAAAATAGGATAGGATTCGAGGAAGGAAAGGATTGTGTAGAAAAAAAATGCAACTAATTTATATCAGCTTTGATAAACTTAAAGTGTATTTGCTTCGAAATATAACGATAAAGTTTTTGAAATTACTTCTTCTTCTAAAGACTGTGCAATAACAAGTGCATTATAAAAATAATAAAAAAACATAACATTATTTTTGTTTTTATCTTAATTAGTTGCTATCCTGTTTTATACTTTATGTGTATATCATTAAAAATATTGTAATTATAGCATCAATAATAATAATTTTTTCTTTTTTTTCTCTTCGTTTTTAATGCAAGAAGTCTTATTAAAATATATTTAAATATACTATATATGTATTTTTTGTTTATAATTAATAACTTTCTTTTTTAGATTATCTTCTTTTACTTCTTCTTATTCTTCTTATTCGTTTTAATATATATATATTTTTGCATCCCGGTTTCTGCTTATGCTTATGCATTGTGTTTTGTTTTTTTTTTTTTAAATTTTATTATTTGTCAAGCCTTACAAGCTTAAGGGACCGTTTACCATCTACCGTTATTCCGTGATATGATAGTTTATAATTTTTACATTCTACTTGGCTGGTTAGGTTGTTTGTAGTCGCTATTGTTGCTAAATTGTTGTTATTATCTCTTGTTTTCCTTCTCTTGGAGGTACAAACGTTGGCTAAGGGGTTTTGTGTAGATCCAATTTTCTCCAACCGGTTTGAAATACTAGAAATTAAGAAGAAGAAACACGAGATTAATTCTTGTTTGAGTTTATGAGTTTCTAACTCTCATATTATTGAGTTTCTTCAAAACCTCTTTTACAGCAAATCTAGTTTTGAAATAATTCCGAGTTTTAAAATTTTCAGAAATTTGATTTAAATGTCAATAAAATTATATTATTATTTATTCAGATTACTTTTATTTGAAATTTCAATCAAACTCTTAAAAAATTTAAAACTCGGAACTCCTTTAAATCTAGTTTTGACGTAAGACTAGTTTTGGAAAAATTTAACAATATGGATCCAAAGGAATTTAAAAAAATAACTTACTTTATTTTCCCACACACTTTCAGTCTCTTTGCGTGTTTTTGCTTCTTCACGCTGCTTTTGTTCTACCTGCGATTTAGCATTTGTCGCACGGTCAATGTCATTGAATCTATTTTTTTACAAAATAAAGTAATTTAATTAAATCAAATTTAAAGTTTACCAAACAAAATTTAACTCGGCAGGATGCATTCTATTTGAATGACTGAGAAAGATCAAAACTTTTCTTTTTGGCTATAAATTCTTTTTTAACTTGAATTGAATCCATTAAAAATTAAATCACGAATTAAAAGAGTTCAAATCTAATATCAAAAAATAGTTAACTTGTAAGGCAATCGATTGCAAAGGATTTGACAGACCTTAAAGACAAGAAAACGACACGGAGTATTCAAATCAATGATAATTGCATAATGAACATAATTTTTCGACATACCAATTTCTGATTTGGATAAAAAAGTTAAATTTAAAAATTTTTGAAAACTTATTGCATAGCTTAAAAAGGCAAAGCTATTCGTACAAATTGATAAATTCTATTTTAAAAGAATTTAACAGATTTAATATTCGTTGCTGGAACATAAACAAAGCTTTGATCTTATCTCGTTTTTTTAAAGTTAAAGTCAATAGTGATATACAAAATTTATTCAAATTTTTGATTATTATTGGCTTGAAGTTTTTCTTCTTGGTTTTTCATTAAATAGAGCTTTAAACTTATTTTCGGTATTCTTAAGAACATAATAAGATAACATTTTTGAGAAAGGCAAAATGCGAAAGTTCTCAATGGTAGACATCGACTTCTATCGAAGTGTCAAGAATATTGAGCTTGTTCTGTAAATAGAGGATGTTTTTTTTTATGATTGAGAAGATTCAGAATATTATATCGATGGTAGGGAATGTCTAACTTGTTGAAATTTCTCTTCAGAAATGTTTTAATCGTTTAACACCAGAACAAAGCTTCCATATTGTAGAAATCTGTAAAGCACAATTCTCCAAGAATTATGTTTACCGATGAAACTCATTTCTGGTTAAATGGCTTCGTCATTAAAAAAAAAATCGCTGAATATAGACTACAGAAAATCCTCAAGCCATTAAGGAATCACCATTACATCCACTACAATTGACTGTTTGGTTCGATTTACACGCTGGTCCTTACTTCTTTGGAAATGAGGAAAGAGCTTCTGTTACGTCGAACCACGATGACTGATTTTTTGTGTTTCCAACAATTAATCAGCTAAACATTGATAACATTTGATTCCCACAAGGTGACGCAGTGTAACTTTTCATTAGGTGCGCTTAGACATCAATCAATTGCAAAATCAATTTTGGTGACAAACCAGCATCTTTTGAAGCATTCGAAGTCAAAATTAAAGCCGCTATTTCCGACATTCGACGCCAAACTTATTGGATAAGTAGTGAAATCTCATATAAAAAATGAATGCTTTCTCAAGCTCCAAAAAAGCAACTGATATTTACAAAGGTTATGCCAATTCTTACTTGACTTAACTCAAATGTGTTTAAGTTGTGAATTGTGATTGCAAATAAATACTTTCATTACTCTGAATAAGACTTAATAATAGATAAACCACTTTCCGAGCCAATAATCCAGTTCAAGTTTCTGAAATAAATTTACTTTCAATGTGTCTCGGACACTTGAGTACACAGTTTTAGTTGGTGGAAGGATGTTTTCTTGTTTTGCTTCAAAGAAAATTATTGGGAGATATTTTTTTCAGAAACTTAAACTGGCCAACATTTTATCTACTATTGACTTTATTAAATTAAACCACAAATTTAATTTAAACTTAAAATTAGAAAAACCAAATTTTAAAATAATCTTTACTTGAGTCCCGCTGTAACTTCTTTCCAAATTCGCCTTGATTCGTATTCTTCCTGTTCAACGATTGGTCGAACTTGTTTCTTAAATATTGGAATTCGGTTTACGTCAACGAATACTTCAGTTTTCTAGAAAATTAAAACAACAACAATATTTTTTTTTTTGAAAACTTTGTTTTTCTCGTTAGTTTTTGAAATATTCCTCCAATTTGTTTGAATTCGTGTTTGTGTTTTTAATTTTTGTTTGTTTTTGAATATGTTACAAGAATTTGAAGTAGTTAGTTAGTTAGTTATTAAAAATATTAGACACAAGCATTATTATTAATTTTCTAGATAAACAAAGTAATACTGAGATACTGGCCACAGATATTTAAGAGAGAAGTACAATAATCGGAGGGAGTGTGGTGCGATCATTAGTGGTACAATTATTGTATTTAGTATGTTTGAACATAAAAGACTGGGGTTTTTGAACTTAAATGAGGAGAGAATAAAAAAGAAACAACAGCAAGCAGAGTTACAGAAACAAGAAAATGTGATATTACGTTTTTTGTGGGATCATGCCATTTAGCTTCCATAAGGCCACTCCATTCGCCAGCGATCGAGACAAAGGATTTCTTTTCGTTAGGCGCGTAGATCTATGAACAAAAGTTTGTTTTGTTTAACGTATTTTTTTTTTAATGAATATAAACATTTCAAATTTAAATAAATGAAAAATTAGATCTAATTTGTATACCTCCGCAGTGACTTTGTTACGTTTTCCACCATAAAATGGTTTTGTTACAAATTCTATTTCCGTATGGTAACCAGTTTGAGGGCATTTAATTTCAACCGATCCACCCAACTCAATCCACGGCACAGTTAGGATTGATCTAAATAATTATTAATATTCAAATAGTTTTCGTAGATTTTTTTGTTTTTTTTTTTTTTTTAATTTAAATACTATACCTTCCGTAACCATTGGGAAATGTTAGAATGTACTCTTCATTAAGGTCACATAGTGTTACGATTCCTTCGCCTATATTGTGTACACCAATTGATAAACCAAGGAATTTTGATTTTGTCCAGACGTGGGCGGCAAATGTGATTTTTCTATTATAATGTTCCGCATAGAAAGCAGAAACTAAATAAGAGAAAAAATAAGACATACAAATTATTGAAATCTTAAGAAATGAAAATAATTTACTTGGAGGATGATGTGAGACCTGTTCGGCAAGGAAGGTTAATTGGTTACGTTTGCACCATGGTATGGGTCCATCTTTGACCTCTTCATTATCGGGCTTTTCTCCTAAAAAGAAAATATGAAGAATTTATTATCGATTAAATTTTGATTTGTAAAATTTTAAGAACAAATGAGACAGCTTTTCAAAGGATAATCATCCTTTTTTAATATAAACTATTGGAGCTAGTGGGCAAGAAAAATAAGAATTTGTTATAATATGTTTACATATAACAAGAAATCCAACAATTGAGTCAATGTCAAGCTGGAAAGCTACACAAGAGTGTTTTGAGAATATTAAATAATTCTTAAATGTAAGTTAAATTCTTTCATTGTGAATTTCTGTAATTTTCTGAGATATGTAGTCAAAGGATGAATAAAAGGAAGTAGGTTCTTAGAGCAGGTTTTAAGTACAGTTTGCTGATAAACAACGAATGTGAAATTCCTTTTGTCGCGCTCCAAGAAGTAAGAAGCATGTGTCAAGAAGATGTGTACCGCATCATTCGAAAATTGCAGAAAGCAATGTAAGCCACCATAGAATACCAATCGTGGCAAAAGTTTTTGAAAAACTTTGACTGAAAAATCTTAAAGCAATATAGTAGAAGAAAAAAGAAATTTTTCGAACTAGTTTGGATTCAGAAATAAATATTCCACAATTGACCAAACATTACGAACGTAGTGGCAAAGGAATAAGTTTGCTCGGCTATATTCTCAAGTCTTCGTTAACAGTTGAGACTTTATTACGAACTGCACAAGGAGGGACTTTCCCAGGTTTTACTATGAAATGCTGACGAAAATTACTCGGAACTAAAAAAAAATTGAAGTCGGTGTACCACAAGGAAGTGTCTTAGGGCCAACCTTGTATTTTTGTATATATAAGCGATATTCAAGTGAGTATCAGCGCTATCGCGGCCACCATTGTACTGTAAATACATTACGATGTCTACACAAAAATTGATAAATGAAGTCGATAAAGTTAGAGATAAGTCCATATAAACAGACAGAAGTAACTTACTCCGATACTGTCAAATACCTTGGCATGACTTTGAATGCATAGTTTAAATGGAAAAAGGAAAGACAAGATCTAAAATTTAAGCACGGAAGAATTTACTGGTTACTAGGATAGAACCAGAACAAACAAATGTTATAAAAATAAGTATCGAAACCCGTTTAGACATTTGGCATCCAACTATGGGGCTGTACAAAGAAACAAATAGACGAACTCATCCAAATACTCTAATAAATAGTCCTTCCTGGAACAATGAATGCCCATTTATATATATGGAATAGCAATATACATCGTGGCCTTCAAATTGCAATAGCTACAAAAGTTGTTAAGAAATATGCTGTATCACACAATCAGCGACAGCAGTCATACCAACCTAGGAGAAAATGGAGACCGTCTTAAATATACGAGATCGGATATTACGAAAAACCAAGCCTCATGAGCCGGTGGTTTTCTAAAAGCTATGGAAAAGTATTATAAATACAAACTTCCCCTAAAAAATTATAAATGAAGTAAGGAAAATCTTTTGTCGATCTTTCTAAGATTGGCCCTAATTAACCGGTGATTTTATTGCGGTAAGAGTCAAACACTGCTCGATAACGATTCTTACCGAGTGTCTTTTGAACATTTCTATACCTTTGTTAAAGGTGCTTTTATGGTCTTGACAATATTCAATCTGATTAAAAGTTAAAAATACTTTGCCTTTGAATCAAATTTGGGTTGATGGGCCCCAAAAAAGTTATCGTCCATATAAGCAGCTCTGATCACTTGCACCACTCTTTACTCGAATTCTATTAATATGCGTCTGGACAAAAAGGGATTTGGCAAAGACACACAGTTAATCGCTGCATAGATTCTAATGATTTAAATTAATAAATTAATAACTAGGACCTTCCAGTTTTATCTTTAATAAATAACTACAAAAATTGATGGTAAATATACATTACGAGGTAGAGCTCTTGGGCCACTTATTTTTGTTCTTTTCTTTGCCTCTGTTGCGTTTCTATCACTGCACTGTGAGTCGCTCTTTCAAGACTCATGGTTCTGATAAGAATTTTATTATCAAAACATGGAAAAACAAAACAAATCACTTCTATTTTAAAATTTAATTATAAAATAATCTGTCAACATAATTATCGTATTTTACGTTGCTATTAAATAATTTCAAAAATATGCTTTGATTCGATAATAAATTCTGCCTGTTAACGTAGGGACACTGTCATTGCGTTTAAGAAAAATATTAAAAACGAGTCATCGTTTCCCAACAGCTTAAAATCACACATTACACGGTCACAGAAAAATGTCAACGCGTTGACTCAAAAATCTGTGTCAACGTGAGCGTCAATAAACTGATTTGTTCACATGAGCAACATTACTAAAGCAAAAAGCTGAATAAATTAAGAAAATAGAGCTATAAACAAAACTTTCTTACCAGGAATGTCCCAATGGCACTGAAACACTTCTCCCAAAATCGGGTTGTAGGGCTTTTTGGCAACAGAACTCTTTCGTCCAGCATGATAAGCACTCAAATACCATCTTGTGACTTGAACAATTCGATCTCGAGGATCTTCTAATTCAGCGATTCTAAAAAATAAAACAATCAAAATTAATTCAAATACTTTTTGAAAAAACAAAAATCAAAATTCAAATTAAACTCACTTTAAAAACAAATCTGGATGAGCAAAATAATCGGCGTACATTTCTAACAGAGATCTTCTTTCCAAAATAAACGTTGGAAGCACCACTTTTGTTAAGTCCATTCCAATTTTAACCTGCGACAATATATGCGACACCATTGAACCATGCGATTCCATAGAAATGCTGGTGTCTTCTTCCTCTTCGTAAAGTGCATCATAATCAATACTGCCATCGGTGCGCAACGGAACAGCTGCACCTCGTGCCTCGGCTGGTGGAGTGATACGCCTTTCATTTTGTGTTACAGACTCTTTGTCAAATGACGATGCAGTCGAGTATTCTTCACTCTCCGATGGCACCGGCAGTCCTGTGGAATTTGCATCATTGCTAATGGAACCAGTCGCACTCGACACTACAGGCGGTATGGGCGGTGATGTTTCTTGCGTGGGAGAGGTTTCTATGGAAAAACCTCTAGTCGCACTGAAAATACAACAAAAAAATAAAATATAAATATTTTATTTACATAGAGTTTCAAAATTAAAGTCGCGAAAATTCAAGAATTAATCGAAAAGGGAATTCAAAATCATCATCAACTCAAATCGCTTTGCTAAACTGACTGTGTTCCAAGAAAAAGCGAGGGTATAAAATTTTACAAAAACAGTTCACATTGAAGTGTTTAATTTATTCCCAGCCAAAGGGTTTAAATAAGTTTACTTTTAAGTAACTTTCTGTGGCGTCACAAAATGTAAATTAAAATACCCCAACAAAGGAAAAGCTAATAAGCGTCACGCTTGGAAGCATTTTCCAGAATTTCTGGTTCATAGTCAATTTAGATGTTTCTTTGTATGTTTTTCTTCTGAGAATCATTGAAAATTTAAAAGCTTAATTTTATGGCATTAAATCTGAGCACAATCATTATTTTATTGGTTACTGTGTCAACCAAAGTGGGTGGTTCTGAGGAGATACCTACTCAAGTATATTTTTTAATGACCATGGTGATGGCAATGGCGCGGCGTCTCTCAATAAGATTAAGTGGACCCTTGTCAATAAATAAACTTTTCTACATGAGCTCATTTCTAATTTACATCCTACTACGGAGGCGGTGTGGCGGATGGGAATGGGATATCAGGATTGTGTGCTGAGCAGCATAAAACTAAGTTAAGGAACTCCTACTCCTACAATTATCATCATCGTCGTTGTTATAGCCCATTTATTTTCGAAATAAAAATCTTGTTCAAGCGCCAAATATATTTTTTGTTATTACATTAGAATTGATTTTGTTTAGTATTTTTGGTGTATTTCAAAATGTCCAAGTTCAAGGTAACAATGTTTTCCAAAAGCAGTGTGGGTATTTTGTTGGATCCTTAAAAATGGCTTCATCCATTTCGAGGGGTGTTGTATTTTAAGGAAGAGGAAAGAATACTATAAAACTTTATTTCAACATTTTATTGCCAGTTTGTGTGTGTTTTTCTTTTTTTTTTCGAATCTTAAAAAGGATGCGAAATCCATTTTTCTGCTTTGAGGATTGGAAGGAGAAAAGGAAACTTTATCCAAACAAAATTCCAGGCAAACAAAAATGTTTGGATTACCTTTTTATTTCTTTGTTTGGTTTAGAAATTCTTTTTCTTTTTTGTTTTGTTGGTTTTTTTTGGCATGAATCCATATAAAAAGTAGTTCAATATTCTTCCTTGATATAAAATTTGGAAAATCAATAAACATGTATTTTGTTTGCCATCCCTTCAGGGTTCAATGGTTTTCTGTCCTCCATCTAAAATGATAAGTGCCGCATATAGATATAACAATAGAACAATTGGTAGTTTGGAAGCCTTGTGGGGACATCTGAGTGGGTGTCTATCTCGGCCAGTATATCATTGAACTCGTTGTCGTTATCAACATTAAAGTGAAACTAATTCAATAAAAGTTTGCAGAAAAGTTAGTATACTCGTATATGAAAAGGAATCCCTTTTTGAAATAATTTGGATAAAGGATCAATATTCTGAGAAGGAGGGGACTTGATTGGATGTTGAGTTATAGTCGGAGCTATTTATGGCAGTTGTTTTGGATGGCAATGATAGAGAGGGGAGTGAAATTTGGCCTGGTCTATTATTAAGAGTCTTTTGTTTTTTTTCCCCGAGCTTTTGTTTCTTACTAAAAAGGGTTTTTGAATACAAAAATAAGAAAAAAGTTATGAAAACAAAATTTTAAATGCAGTGAGAGAGAATATTTAATGAATAATCACAATAAAAACATTTTTTCGTTTTGAAATTTTAATTTGATGCTGTGCACATAAGAAATGCATGTGTTGAAGCTACAAATGTTTTTTTTTTTAGCTGCATGAAAAGTTTAGATGGTTGTTTTTTAGGGTTTAAGAGTTTGACAAAGTAATTTCCTAAAGCGCTAAGTTCTTTTATGTTTGTTGTTTTTTTTTTGTAAACTTTGCTTCTTTTTTAAAAATGAATATTGTTTTATTTTAATATAAAAAATAAGGTTTATTTTGTTGTATTTTAATATATAGGTTTTTTTTTAGACTTGTGGTTTTCAATCTGGCAATATTTTATTCAGAATTGGTCTCTTTGACAGCTGTCACTTGATTGTGGCCTATAAGATAGTGGGGTTTTTTCACCGCTGGGCCATTTTGTATGGGGTTATGTGAAGTCGCTTTTCTACGCAGATAAACCCGAGACGATTGACCCCTTGCAAGAAAATATTCGGCACCTTATTGCTAACATTCGGCCCTAAATTGCTGCAAAAACTGGTAGAAAATTTGGCCTCTCCGCTATAAATTTATTCGAACCTTTATATTTAAAATAAAGTTAAATTCTGGGTCATAATATTTAATTATTTACGATTTATTTCTTCTTGAAAACCACAGTCTAAGACACAACCTTTAATATTTTGATAGTAAGTCTAATCTTCCCAGCTTTCACATTTATTAACAAATAAGGTGTCAAAAGATAGAAAACATTGTATTTCTATTGAATATAAATTTACAATTTGTAGAGAAACTTAAAATTTGTGTTACAATACAAATATGAAATACTGGGGAAATAATGTATCAAAGGAAATGGTTTGTGTATTTGAAAGAAACAATCGAATACGCAAACCATTTATTTCGATAAGTTAGTTTCCCAGTATTTCTAATTTTTTGGGATGAGTTCTATTTTAAGTTATGAGCAGTCTAAGCTAAGTCAGTAACCGTGTGGAATGTTTTTGTGGAGGTTGTTAAAAAGGATCATCTCAGAAAAACCTCATACCAGAAACAAAAACTAATCCCAAGAATAATGGTACACTGATAATAATCAATGGTAACGAAGTTTGAGTCTTTTTTAATTCCAGTTTGAATTTAATGTTAATTCAAATGTTTTTTTTTTAAATGTTTTGAGGCGAAATCAATCCAATTTATTGCCTAAGAATAATTTTTACGAAGGTGGTATGTGGTAGGTGTGGAGGAATTTTTAAGTTCAGGGTTAAAAAATGTTTGATTACTGCCTGAAAGCGTCAAAAACGGCAAGTTTTTGCATACCGAAGTTTCATTTTTGACACAAAATTGAAAAGTGTTATGCTTACTTTATAAAAGCAAGAATAACTGAGACTAACTACAGAAAGCTTTGGACATATACATATGTACATAATTAATTTTTAATTAATTCATTTGGCAACAAAAACTTGGTTGCAGGAATTCCCACACGGGAACACAAGTTATTTATTACAAAACTATTAAAAACATCTACAACAACCAAGAAATTAATTAGAGTTGCAAAAATTCTAATGTCAATTCAATGCATTCCTTTTTATTTTTTTAATGGATATTGTTCTTTGACTGAAATAAAATATATAATGCTAATTGTCATCTATGAATTACCCATTAAAAATTTAATTTATTGCCATCAATATTAAACTAAAAATTAAAAATTATTTTATTGCAAGTTTTATTGAATTAGTAAATAAATGGTATTTTATTTCAAGTCAAAATTAAAATTGAATTAAATTCAAAATGAGCTACAATTTTTTAATTCAATGCCTAGTGGGAATTTATTCAATTATTTCCATTTATTTCAGTTAATATTCGAAATCCTGTCGTAAAAATGTCCCAGGTTGAAGATTGACTGATATTAACAAATACATTTTGAAAAAATTCGTTTTTCGGTCGAACAATAATAATAATAAATTATAATATTTGAATAGTTGTTGTGTTTTGTGTTATAATTGCGTCATAACCGTAAGTCATAACATTAATCAGCTTAAAAATTTTGGAAATAAAAACTTAAAGTATTTTAATTATTAATTGCGAAAGTCTGCCAAACAAAATAAAAATACGTATTTTTATTTCAAAAATTTTGCATTGGAAAATAGTATTTTAATTTGATAGAACACAATTAAAAAATAACATTAAATTATTAATGCCATACGGTAACATTGAAAAATAAAATTTAATGAATAATTAAAAAAAAGTAGAATTAAAAATTGAAAATATTTTCTAATTTATTCAAAATGCATTATAAAATTCAATGCATTATTTGCAACTCTGAAATTAATTACCTTAAAGGTAATTAAGAAATTCCATCCCTCAAGAACTTGAACAAACAATTTTCAATTATGTACATGTAATTAGTAAATGATTTTTTTCAGTTACAATTACAAGTACATAATTAAAAGAATATTACAGTTAAGTGTAAATGTAATGAAAAAAGATCAATTACTAATGAGCAGGGATAGGATTTTACTAACTTTGCCTTTTTTTTGGTTAAACGGAAGATGAAATCGACTTTCGAGAAACATGTTTCAAGCCCTGGTGATTGCAAATATATGTATTTTATTTTGCCTTTTTACACCATAATTGCCCTTTTCTGCCTTTATTGCTTTTTTACTAAATTTTATTAAGAAATATATAATAATTTGTTTAGCATTAAAAGAAATGCGAACATTTTCGCATACCGTTGAGAATCTTTAGTTAAAAATCTTGTACAGTTAGGGCTTTGAGAGCATATGGACAAGGGTACCTGTTAACGTCCGAAGTTCTGGAGAGAGTAAACGATTGTTGTGGAGCGATGAGCTTAAGAGAGAAAAGGTTTAGTTGTTCGTAACAGACGCTGCACCGTATATGAAGAAGAGTGGCAAAACTCATCAAGTGTTGTACCCGAAAATGGTTCATGTAACTAGCGTCGCTCACGGTGTAAACAGAGTTTGTGAAAGCATACGCAGTCACTACTCAAAAGTTGACGCCTTCGTGTCGAACTTGAAAAAAGTATTTCTGAAGACTTCATCTCGGATTGCAATTTTAAGGATATGGAACCTGAATTGCCAGTGCCACCTCAACCTGTAAGTTTGTTTGAAACTGAATTTGAAATCGTATTTTTGAATTTACATTTAAACTAGGTTTTAACCCACTGGGGTACTTGGTTAGAGGCAGCAGCTATTATGCGGACTATTTCGCTCGGATCAAAAAAATCGTCAGCGCTCTAGAAGATGATGCAAGCTGTGTTGCATTTCCAAAAAAATTGATTGAAGATGAAGAACTGCAAAAGCAGCTGGCGTTCATTAAAGTCAATTTTGGGTTTTTAGTGGATCCGAAAAAACATATTTTCAAAGACCTACAGAAAGACAGGTATATTTTAGAGTATATCTATGTACTTGTAATTTAAGCCAACAAAATTCTCATCAAGGAACATCAATTGGCGAAATGCTGCCTGTTTTGAAAGACATTGAAGAAAATTTAAAAAAAGCAAAAGGGCCCATTGCAGATTAAGTCTTGAAGAAGGTTACTGCCGTTTTCAATGGAAACACAGGGCTAAAAACGATTGAGCAGATAAAGTCTGTAATAAACGGCGAAGTGGATTACAAACTTCCAGGAAACATTGAAGTGAATAATGTTGAAAGTTTTAGATGGGCTCCACTCGTTTCAGCTGAAGTTGAGAGATCATTTAGCTCCTTCAAAGCAATTCTAAGGGATAACCGAAGAAGATTGCTACCTGAGAACTTTAAAAAACTCTTGGTAGTCCAATGCTACTATAATTAAATGTATTTTTGTTTATTTTCCTAGTATTTTTTAATAAATGTCGTTTTATTTGCCTTTTTAAGTGTTTTGTTTTGCCTTTTTTTAATTTTTTAGGTCAACAAAATCCTAACTAATGAATTGTAATTGAAATAAAATTTTTAATTTCAAATTTGCAAAAAGTAATGATTATTTTTTCCAACTCTGCTCTCGACAAGTCAGTAATAATTGACGCATTGGAAGCCAATATCGAAGCCACCTTTGATGCCATACAGATTTATTTGAAAAAAGTTCTGAAAAATTGTAGCCGCAGTATATGGCGGATTTTAATTTTTAAAAAATGAATGCAATGAAATTATCTACCAAAATTCTAAGAATATTTCTGTGTTTTATAATTGTTTAACGTTCTCAAAACTCTTTAAAAAAAAACACCCATTATGTGCATTTGGAAGTGTTCAGTTGAAATATTTAAAACAATCCTTTTTTTATGAAAAGAGACTTGTAGGGAAATAGGTAAAACTGCTTAAAAATGTATAAAGCAGAAACTGTCCACAGAAGTTTTAGATATTTTATTATGAATAAGTCCTTTTATATACTTGTTTCTTGCATTTTTACGTACATAGTTCAACAAGAACGAAGTCAAGCCAGGACTTTTAGGAATCCAATGCTCACTTATTTTTGTGAAACTAAATCTACATTAAAATTAATTGGTTTGAAGGATATCCTTATGATAATCAGAAACAAAACCCAATATTAAAAAACAAAATTCTATAACGATGAACAAGATTCTTTGTAGAGTGAGGTCTACCACCTCGAGGTTATTAAATATTCATCGTCTTAAGGAATTCAATGCTCCATTGAGGGGAGGTAGGGAGCACACAGAAACAATATTTCAGGTTGTTCTTTTGAAAAATTCAAAATTCAAGACCAAGAGAAATATTGAACCAATTAAAAGATGAAAATGGAGAAAGAGGCAAACAGAACAAAAACTCTACATTGATTTGAAATTAAGGAATCTTTCTCTAAATAAAATTAAATTTAAGATCTAAGCTTAATAAAAACGAAAAATCAATAAAGATATACAAAAATGAATTGTATAAATTTATCTCAATAGAAAAGAGCAGCAAAAAAGTCTTTTCTAACTACTGGCTTAGAAATGCGAGTTATCTTGACACAAGGAATGCATTTAAAACAATAGCTCTTGTATCTTCTTGTGGTGAAAAATAGTCAAACCCTTTGGGGTTAAAGTGCCGTCATAAACCATTAACATAATTTGTCTACCAAATAACTTGAAACTTTAAAAACAACACATGCTCAGTACTCGTGATGTAGATTTTCCCAACACGAGATTCTCCCTTAAGTTAGAAAAATATATGTAGTTCTTTTATAGAGCTTACACGGTTCCTACACCGTTTCCAAGGCACAATGCAGTACATTGCCTCTGGAACATGGGAATGAAGAAAGAAAAAAAAAAAGAATAAAATTAACACCGACTTCCATACTCATTTCTCATATTCCGCACCGGACGAGCACCGGTGGCGTATACGTAATATTTTTTGTTGCCGTTGAATTTTAGAAAAATTGAATAAAAATGTACATTAGCTTCCACCGCTACCTACACTCAGATTAAAACAAAAATCCAGAGACTAACGTCATTTCAAAGGCTCCACAGGAGCTAAGGTAAGGTAAGGGTTGTGAATGTGTTCAGCGGCGCCGACCGACACGACGACGATAACGACGACTGAACTCACGTTGTTTCCAAGGGCAAAATGAATATTTTTCAAATAAAATTTATCATTTCATATATATCTTCTCGGGGTAAATGAGGCAAAATAAATTCACCATCAAACCCCTTCCCTTTCCCTCCAGATTGGCAACCTTTACCCCTCGCTCACTCTATCAGTTATAGTACTGACAAAAACAAGCCACAACAACAACAACAAAAAAAGAAGAAAAATAAAGAGGAAAAGTTCAAGTGATGCTTCTGGAGGCTAAAACAATTTTCCCATATATGTAGTATGTGCACCAATATAGGCTCCTTTACAACACGGTGGCGGCGGCGGTTTCCACCCCCATTTCCCATTCACAGGCTTGTTTTTTGAATTTATTTTTGATGTGATGTCAGTATTGTTTTTTTTTTTTTCTTTTTGATTTCTTTTCATTTTTATTGCAAACATAGTTCTACTGGGTTAAGGGTGATTCAAAATTAGGTGGTTGGAAATGTGCAAGAGCACATGAGAAGAAAGAAGAAATTTATCTTACCTAAAGCTTACTTTCCGGACGAACCATTTCTTGAGCATTTTTGCTGTCTCAGCTGAATATTTACAGATAAATAATAATTGGAAGTAGAGGGAGAGAAGATTCAAAAGATTCAGCAATGCGGTTTAGTTTTATGCTTACGATTATACGGTGGACGCACGATACGGTACGGCACGGCACGGTACGGTTTGACACTGAGGCAATTGGGAAGATAGATATTAAGTCGTCACCGTTAAATTGGATGGAAGTACGAGCAAACAAATTACATCACAGGCATACAACTCTCTTATCAGAGTTAATTATCAATTAATTCACTTTGATATCCATCAGCCACTATACGAAAATTCCTAAGCTAAGTTCCCCACAAAGTGTTCATTTAATTGCACATTTTATTTTATAGTTTTATATCAAAAAACACTTGAGATATATCTTTTCATCGATAAAACAATGGAACCACCAACGAATTGAAAAAAATAATAATAAAATCAGAATAAGAATTAGAATCTCAATCTGAATCAAAATCAAAATCAGAACCATATACACAAAATGCCAAAGCACTGGAATTCATCTGCTTAAATTACTCACTTCATCGCACTGTTTCATAAAAGAAGAAGAAAATACACGAAATGTACACAGAACGAAGAAATATGTAAATATGAAAACACAAAAAGAAACAACAAGAACAAAAGAAAAGAAATATCGAGAGAAGAAAAAATAAATTAAAAGCACGCACCAGAAAAAAGTATTAAAACGGCGGAATTAATACGTGTGATGATGGGAGGAAATGCGAAATGGGAAATGAGTTTGAAACAATTGCCGAGTCCTTAAATCCGGAAAATTCTTGAAATGGTATTTTTATTTATTGTTGTTGTTGTTGTTATTGTTTTAAATGTATCCCCTAAAAAAGGCAAAACCAAAAAAATAAGGCCTCTCGGAAGGGAATTTTTCACTTTAAACTTTACAAAACAGAAAAACAGAAGGCTTCTCGGAAGGTGCGATTGTTCACAGTGCAAAGTGAAATTCCATGCCAGACTGGATGATATATCCTGGCAGTATGATGGCAGAGGGTTAGTTGAGAAGGATATTCTATTCATACTTCCATCCATCCATACATCTATCCGTGTCCAACCACCATCCGTGCCATGGGTACTTGATACTGTTTGAACTGCTATAAAGAGAAGGCAATCTTTTGCTCTTTTGGATGAAAATGAAATGGGAGCGAATAAGAGAGCGAGTTTTAAAGTACACTGGCGAAAATGTTGCGATTAAATTAAGAAGAATAAAATGCACGACTGGGTCGCACGAACTTGCTCCTGTATTCAAAGAGTCTGTTTAAAAAAGTATCTATGCATATAAGATTTAAAAATATACCTGTAAAATAAGTTTGTCTTCAAAGATATAAATGCTATTTGATTTGTCGAAAAAACCTCCATTTTTCAATTTTTTTGGGAGGGGGTTACATTCAATACAGTTAAAATAATTTAAAAAAAAAACTAATTTAAGATTCAAAATTTTACCTGAAAAAAAAGTTTGTCTTCAAAAATTTAAATGCCATTTTATAAATAAAAAAGCCCTTGATTTTTCAAG
The DNA here is from genome assembly GCA_951509635.1 of Eupeodes luniger. NCBI lineage: Eukaryota > Metazoa > Arthropoda > Insecta > Diptera > Syrphidae > Eupeodes > Eupeodes luniger. The sequence goes on along the minus strand of OX608075.1, from coordinate 126,756,918 downwards.
GTTTTTTTTTTAAATTAATTTTTTATATACAAAATTTTTCAATTTTGTTCTAAAAATATTTTTGGTATGCAGTTCTTTAGTGATTGTAAATATACGCTCTACTTTTGAATTTCTTAAAAAAATATTAACAGGTTTTTGAGATATAAAATTTTGAAAAAAAAAAAAATTCAATATTTTTTTAAAAATCCAAACAAAAAAAAATTGCACTTTTGATAATCAAATAATGTTAAAGCAATATAAGAGATTTTTCCCAAAAAAAATTATTGAAATCAGTAAATAAGTTGCTGAGAAAATTAAAAAACAAAATAACGGTTCTATGAGCGGTACCTTTCCTGAGCGATACAAAAATATGTTTTTCTTATTAAAAGAAGCTAAATTAAAAAATAAAATTTTAGAGAAAATTAAAAAAAAATATATCGGTTTGTTTTTGAGAAAATTCGAATTATCGTTTTTTGACCAAAAAAAATTGTATGGGGTCCACTGTTAGTTTTGATCTTAAAAAAAAAATGAAAAAAACGCCTAACGTGAATCTGCTCAAAACCTTAACTTTCAAGTTTGAACTCAATCGACCCAATGGTTTAGGCTGTAGGAGCGTGGACAGACAGACAAAATTTTGCACGAATGCAAAACTTGCCATATAGTTCCAATATGTCGCAAGTAAAAATTTAATGAGTTAGATTTGTTTGAGACTACATCTTAAAGTGGAAGTTTTTTGAATTAAATTGAGAAGCTTAAAAGTGCTTGAAAATTAAGTAATTGTTTGTGTGACCGTTTTGATATAATGTGTGAGAAAACATGGACGGATTTGATATACAAGTCAAGAGTAAGTTTTCCACATTCTTGATGTGCGGTTGAAAAAAGAATCTATATTTATTATAGTACGTTGGGAATTAAGATCGAGGTAGAAGCAGAACTAAAGCTACTTGGATTGAATATTCCGTAGAAGAATTTCGATAAAACAAAAAAAGACATAAAACGGCAGTGTTCAAGCGATGATAAAGTTTTTATTAAAATATTATATTAGATATAAGGTATAAAACAGAAAATGTTTTTATCAATATTTTTAAACATTTGTATTTCAATTTAAAAAGAAAAAAAAATAAGTTAACCAAGGCTTAATTTTATTTATTACTAGAATATTATACTTCCATTTTCGCATGAACTTTAAGTGATATACGTAAGTCGAGAAAGTGAAAACATAACTATGGTACACTGGGCGTATACGTACTTTTTTCATTTTTATTTTCTGTGCGTTACGTTGGTTAAAGATAAATATTTGCAGTTGGTATTTTGAGAATTTAAGTGAAACGCCGTAAGCCTTGGTAAGACAGTTGTGCGACTGATCAGTTAGATACGGCCGAACCTTTTTAAGATGAATGCTTTATTTAAAATATGACATACATACATATATACACAAATATGAAAACAAAAAATGAACGTGCTGCAAAGTATATCAGCCCTATTATGGCTATCAACTATCAATTATTTGATAACTGATAACTTCTATCAATTTATTGATAATTTGGTATTATGAGTATCAAATGATAATTTTTCACCCATTGTGAATACTAATCAATATACGATTGTGAATAGGTTTTGTTTGGTGTTTGGTGTTTGACGTTTGTCATTTGTGTTGAGTTCTTGTGTTTTGGTCTATAAATAATTTCGGCGGAATAATGTAAGTTGTTTTGATTAAATAAATTTCTCTTTTTTCTTAATAATATTTTGTTAATTTAGGAGTAGAATAGTAAGCAACAGAAAACAAATAGAAAGGCTTGTGGAACTAATGGAAGAAAATTCTGAGGTTGCAAAAGGCATTTGTGCTAAGCCAGTCCTAACCAAAAAATGGGAAGACATCGCTCTGGAACTGAATAGCTTGGGGCCTCCAGAACAGGACTCAGCTAAGTGGCAAGGAGTGAGTGTTTTAATTTGGCTAGTTTTAATTTATTAATTTTTATTCATAACCTTTTAGGTATGGGCTGATCTAAAATGTAAAATTAAAAAAAAAATTTCGCAAAATAAAATTGAACTCAATGCTACCGGTGGAGGGTCCAATAAATTGCATCGATTGACTAACACCGAAGAAGCCGTTAGTCGCCTTATGCATTTTCCTGCCTGTGTTTGGCTTTGAAGCATCTCGTGATAGTGTTTATTTTAGCTTGCACGATAAATCTTCGTTCCTCAGTACAATTGCCTTCAAACAACAATTCTAGTGAAGGCATTTCGTTCTTCAATTTGTATATTCAATAAAAACTACAAAAAAAACTTTTATAAATCGTATTTTAATTACAATTCTTTACCATTTACGAATATTTGATACATTTGTCAACGAAGATTTTGTAGCTGATAGAATATTTGATGGATATCAATTTGTTTGATAGCCGTAATACCGAGTTTATCAATAAAGCTATTCACAATAGATCTTTTAATTCACTATTATCAAAAATATTTATAAATTGATCACCATAATACCGATTCATTAATTTTGTTGATAATTATTAACTATTATCAAATATTGTGTTGATATTTGATAACCATAATAGGGCTGTATAATTTTAGGAAATTTGGTTCAATAAAAGAAATATTTGCTTTAGAAAAGAGGTACTAATTTCGAAATTTCAAAACTCCCTCTTCGACTCGCCTCGATTTGATTAATTATACTTCTAAGACTTCCAGATATTTGTTAATATTTATTTATTTACAAAAATCGTTTGTTTTTCTGCACGAATACATTCTATTTTTAGATTAAAACTGCAATAAGTGGGATTTGTATTGAGTGTTCCTTTCGTGATCGATCCAATTATCATCATGAATTAAATGGCCCCTGAAAAATGTTTGCTGGTTCATATGTTGCCTGCTAAGAGTAGGGCCCCAAAAATATTGAATTTTTCTTTCCATTTTGTTTTTTATTATTCTGATAACATGAACAACAGCCGAAAAAACATATTAGAAAACACAGAGTTGAAAAATTGGAATCTCATTTTAAATTCGCTTTCGAAAATTGGGTCAATGAAAAACGAAAGAAAGAAAGCAAAGTCAAAAATACCAAACCTCATTTCTCGCGACTTATAACGATTTACTCTGGGGACTGATTATGAGGTTCGCGGCGGATCGTTTTCAATTCGACTCGCGTCGTATTTCCTTATTAACGAATTCGCGGCGAAGCGAAAATAGTTCTTCCTATATTCCAGTGATTTGACACTTTTGGTTTGACTTTTTCTTCCTATATTCCAGTGATTTGACAGCTTTCCTCAAATTTTGTTTTGATGAAATTCGCTGTGATTTATTCAATAAACAATATTAAATTTAATTTTATTGTGGATTGTGGATAAATTATAAGAAAATTAAAATAAAGATAACTCACATTTTTATATAACTACAATCAAGAAAGAATCCACGAAATCGAACAGTGAATAATGATAAACACTCTTTCGCCTGGGAATCCGCCAAAAAAAAGCTGTCGGATTTCAACTCGCCAACAAACATTATGACATTTCAAATTCGCCTTCGAATTCGTTAATTGGTCGAATTCAAAACGAAGAAGCCGAAAGCGAAAGCAATAATTGAAAAATGGCAAACTCGCGAGCAATACGATTCGCCGCGAATCTTATAATCAGGCCCCTGTATTCCCTGATTAGTCCATAAAGTAGAGGTCTAACTTATTTACTATAAATAAGTAAGACCTCTTACCTGTAGATTAATTAGGAAACACAAAGAGAAAGGCGGTAAGCTTTCAGCCGGATATATTGCACGTTGGACAGGTTTTCTAAATCTAGCGAATATGGTGGGATTGTCTCTTTAAAGTTTGGACTCGTGGAGACATGTGGGTTGCAAATTTGTTTTCTAAGATTTGTTGGGTTGATTTTTTCTCTACAGTATTTTTTTTTTTAGAAAAATCACCTATGACTTAATTTAGAGGCATATTTTTGTTTTAAATTTGTATTTCAATATAACTTATTTAAGTATAGAATCTTCTATCCCTTAATTAAAAAAGCCTAAACTTTTGTAAAATGTTTTTTCAGACGAGAAGTTGAAAACCAATTTTAGTAGAATTTGAAAACTACAACAGCAACTTGATTGCACTCATATTCACTGAAAAATTTGTCAACCATCACTGAGAATCGAATGAATGATACAAAAACTGCTGATCGTTTAGCACCCGTAAAGCATATTATGTGATTACAATAATGTGGTAACACAAACAAGTTGTTGTTGTAGTGTTAAAACCCTACTGATGTACATTTAGGAATGAGCCACGTCATTTGCTCATACAAAAGAAAAATATTTACATGAACTTGAAATTTTTAGTTTTTAATATTTGAATGTGATTTAAATAATGTATATTTTTAAAATTAAATTGTGAGTAAATTTAAAGCATTTGTAAAGGTTTCTGAAGGTATAGTCCATATTTTTTTTTAGGAAATCAAATGGCCTTGTTTCGTGTGAGCTTTAGACCTTTAAGATTGTGGTACCAGAATCACAAAATACCGTTTTCCCAAAAAAAAAACCAATCAAGCATAGAATTCCAAAAAAACTTTAAAGCCCAATATTCTTAAATCGAAATAATAAATATCCCTAATACACAAAATCCCAAAATTGAAGTTTTTTAAGAGGGCATAACTACCTTATATTTTTTTCAAATTTATATTATTGATGGAATTTTCAATTTTTAGATTTTCTGTTTCTAAAAACTCGAGTTTTATTTGAGATTTAAATGTTGTTTACTGTAGGAACTTTTTTTGACAGGAAAAAAATGTATCTTATGGTTTTGAGCGTTCAGTAAATTACCGTTATGTGTGAAATTAAAAAATAAAATAATTGAATAAAGTAATCGAAAAAGTATCATGTTGCTTCTGAAGTTTCATTTACATTACATATATTGTTTTGTTATTCGTATTTTATAACCAGAATTTACCACTCTAGAATTTTAGTATTTAAAGATTGAAAAATTATTCATGATTTTCTACTATCCCAATATTGTATTTTTAAGTTGGCCAGACTTATAACTTAGACAATTTTTAAACGACTGACTGACTTGAATTTTTGAATATATCCTGATGGAAAATACACTCTCTTTCGAAGTATTTATAGGTAGTGGGTGTATTTAGCATAGTTCATTTTGTATCAATAATTCTGCCAATTTTTTAGGAAGGATTTTCAATTCCTACTTTAGAAGTGCTCCATTTGGCCAAAAATCACTTGTTAGTTAATAAGAATTTAGTTGATAGAAATTTACTGGTTTACTAGGATTGAGAAATTACAAGAGTAAAGTCTGACCGTGGACTCTGAAAGAAGTAGACTTCATCGCAAAAACGGTGCACATACTCTATTTTGAAAAAAAACCGTTAACAATCTCGATTTATTTTGTAGTGTTTCTGAAAAAAAATACTCAAAAAAACCTATTTTCGGCCTCTAGGGTGGTTTAAAGTAAGTTAAGTTGTTTACTGAATTTAAAATTGAAAAACATTTGAAGAAGAATGAAATCCCAACCTTGTTGGTTGCCAAGGTAATTCTTGAGTTGTATATTCTTCAGATAAAAACAAGAGCTTATATATATATATATATTATAAGAGCTATTATATCTATACAATAGGTGTTTATGTACACATCTAGGAAAATGACGTAACTACTTTTTTACTTTAAAGCAAAATTAAATTTAGTTTTCAACTTAAATGTTTTTGAAGTAAACTTTATTTTCTCTGTTTTGGGTGTACTTAATTTAAATCTTTGCTCAACAACTTTGCTTAACATACCGTGTAATTCTCTGTGTAAGACTACAGTGCGTAGGGTAAGTACACACGCACTATTATTTACAATTCAAAATTAATAATGCCTCAATTTTTCGCTTATTAAAGCCGACTGCTCGTACTAGCAGCGTATTATTAATTTATGAACGTATAATTAAAAACATAAACAACCCCCCAAACATTAATAAATTTCGTCTGGCAGTCCAATAAATAAAATGAAGGATACTCATCTTCTTTTGTTGCTTTCAATTAAAACTAATCGTCTGAATCATATCAAAAATGTTCTGTTCTTTTATCTTAATTGAAGGTTGCAGGAGGAGGATAAAATCAATATGAAAAAGATAAACTTCACCTCCTACACCTTCACATCCACATCAACACTTCCTTCCTGTTTTCTTTTTCTTTATATGTACATAAAGCCGATTTTGTTTTAATAAATTAATTACTTCAATCAAAACATTTCTATTTTTTTTTTTTTTTTTTTAATTTCAAAATGAAATTCAAATGGAAAATGAAAAGTTCAAAGCCCCAAATGTGTACAAGCAGGAGCAGAAGCAGATTCACTCAAATTAGAATTCTCAATTAAAACAAAAAAGTAATCGGGTTAACATAATTTAATTCAAAGTCATGTGCTATGCAAGGCGTATGATGTGAGAGCCCCTCTGTCTGGCTCTATGCTCACTTTGATTATTTACTTTTTCTTTTTGTTTATCAAAAATTCTGAATATATGAATTTAATTAGAGACTCATTCACTCACAAGTTGTGTGGTTAAATTTAAAACAACGTAACCACTCACCACTGTAGGGTTCTATTAATAGATTTTCAGGAAGTCAAGACGGTGGCGGTCGGTGGCGACGCACGGTCGGTGGCGGGTGGTGGTGGACAGAAATAAAGTTTTGTTAATGAAATCCAAAACTAGGTAAGTGTAAACTTCAGAACACCCAAAAAAGTATCGAACCATATAAGGGTTGAGTATGATAGAGTGACGAGGAGTGTTTTATGGGAAAACATAATTTGTCTTCATTAAGTTCAAAGGAACCCATCCTCGAGTTCTCGCATCCTCAACAATCCATTAGCACCATGTAAGTTAAGTTACATCAACATGACACATAGGAATAGGGGAACAGGATATTCAATTCCTTGATAAAACTTGACAAGAGTTAACTTAATTTTTATGTTGTCAAGATTTATGGTTAGACGTCAAATTGTGTACATTTCAAGAGAGAATTACCAGAACCAGCTACAGCTACAACAAGAAGAAAAATAAAGAAAAGCCACTTGTAAAGAGAAATAGAAAAAGGTAAGTAATATAAAATGAGGAGCAGGCGCACTGATAGCAGAGAGCTCTGGGAATATGAAAGTACATGAAATCTAAGCGATACGATGGTAAGTTTGGTAATAATAGAATAAGGCTTTAAAAAGTATGAAAAGGTGTTTTTTTAAGCAAACAAAAAAGTAGCACAAAATCATAAAAAAGTATCTAATATTAATTAAAACTGATACCTAGTTTACCAAGGCTCTCCTTAAAGTCCAAGATGAAGAGCTAGAACAATAGGTCAATTAATTTTAGTTTTTTCTTGTGCTCTCTTCAAAACTAAATTTTGATTAGATAAATGATATCTATACAACGAATTCTATGTTTTTAAAATATCTCTACGCATTTGTTGATACTTTTATTTCAACCTTAATTCAATATCTGTTATCGGTTAAATAATTAAAAAGCCATTTTAAATAATTAAAAAGCCATTTTAAACATTATAGGATGCTTTTTTAGTTGAATAATTATTTTTAATGGTTCTTGTCTATGATCTTACAGTTGACCTGTGTTGACAGGAATCAGGAATCGTCTTTGGACAGAGCAACGCTTCCAAATTGTGGATGTTTATTTGGAAAATTTAATCCTGTGCGCGATGTTCAGAGCACTATTTCATTTATTTTACGGTGTTCAAGATGAAGCTCTTTTCTGATTAAATGGTTTTGTCAATATACAAATATATGGAGCCAAGATAATCCTCAAGTTATTAACGAATCACCATTATATTAATTGAAATTGACTGTTTCAAACGCTTGAGGCATCATCGGTCCTTATATATTCCGAAATGAATGCGCTATCGAGCCAAGCTGACTGATTTTTTATTCGAGCCACCATTAAACATTTTAAGAGCTTTAGAGATTTATTTGAAAAAGTAGTGAAAATTGGACTGACCATATGGACTTTAACTCGTAGCCGTATGCCGAAAATCATATTTAATTAAAATATTCGAACTTGATTCTGTATCCAAGAAGTCTGTTAAAAAAGTAACTATATTTTAAGATTTAAAAATATATACCTACGTATGCAAAATAAGTTTATCATCTGAAAATTTAAATACCATTTTATTTCTCAAAAAAACAATAATTTATTTTTTTTCCTGTGAAAATCGTTAGAACGATTTTTTAGATAATTTTGTTTTATAAGCATTTTTTTTGATACAGTTTATTTTTTAAAGTATACGTTTCGCATTTGAATTTCGTTCAAAATTTCGTTTTGAAACAAAGATTTGGAAAAAAGAAAATTTAATATTTTTAAAAAATCACAAAAACTAGAAATTTTTGAAAAAATTAAAAAAACAAGATTTCGGTTATATTTTCTCATATTGAAAGAAGCCAAGTTAAGAACAAATAATTAAGAGAAAATGTCATAAACATCTATCGGTTCGGTTTTGAGAAAATTCAATTTTTTTATTTTTGACTAAAAATTGTGTACGAAAAAACGTCTAACGCAAATCTGCTTATGAGCGTTTTCAAGTACTGGATAGTCCAATTTCAGGGTTTTTAAGTGAAATTCAATTTCTGATCTAAAATTTTAAGACCAAAGGCTGGATTTACATGAATACGCAGTGTTTCAAAAGCTAAAATCGACTTGCTTAGAAACCAAGGCCTAACCGGACGTGCAGCAGCTGATAAAATTAATTGAAGTTATAATGCCTTTTATTCTTACTGCAAAAATATAGATTCTTGCAGATAAAACATAAAGTGAGGTAAAAATAACTGCAAAAACAGGAGCTTAAAGACGATCAATTTTAAGGTGTGCATCAGATTCTTCTGATTTTGGGGCAAAAAGTTTTACAGTTTAAGGAGTTATTCAAGCTTGAGCCAACTTAACCGAAATAAACATAAGAAATAACCGCTGCTTGACGAACCTCGGAAAACTATGCGAATAGTTTTTCAAAAATCAAATAAGCTACAAAAAGAATAGACTACAAACGATTTAATTTCAATGGCCCTGATGGGTCAAACTTTTGTTTTCACGATTTGAGAAAATATAATGGTTTTTTTTTTATAGTTTCATCATAGCCGTCAGTTATTATGGAAAAGTTGACATTAAAGTCGTTACATCAAAAATTACTGCAACTTGGTGAAAGGGAATCTTGGAAATAAATTTTAATATATATTTTAACATTTCTTGACCCATAAACTTGGCCTACCAACATGATAAGACGCCCATACACTTGGTGCGCATTGCTTAGACAGAGAAGCAAAATTTGAACTTCCTTCAATGACTGGCCTTAACCTTAGTAAATATACTTAAGTATGAAGACAAGGAATCCTTAATTTCTGGAACTATATTAAAAGACTGTAGGTTTCAGACCGGAATTAATTTACGAAATGAGCAAACGTAAAGGTTGAAGCTTCCACTACCAAACTTAACAAAAACTAGTTTTAGTCAAATCCAATAACAATTTTAAATTGTAGTACCCAATCAGTTGATTCAAAATAATATTCAATTTTTCCTAGTAGAAAGCTTTGCGAATGGGCGAAAGAAAGACTGGTGGTTGTTTTTGGATAATTCTTTAAAAAAAAAGAGCCTGGGATGTGACCCACACTGATAACTTCCCATCCCGTCTGTCGATTTCTCTTGCTTAAAAGTTTGTGTATATGTATTAATTTTTACCAAATTTGCGTACTATTTTTTGTAGATTTTATTTTATTGAATATCAAAACAATATTTTCTGTGAAATAAAATAATTTTGAAGCCAATATTTTTAATTTTTGAAAAGCTATTTGAGTCGAAAGTAAATTTTTACCAAGTTTTAGTAGTTTTTTAATTTTTTGTAAAAAAAACTGTCAATTCGGTTTTTTTCAAAATTTTATTGAATGTTGAAAACAATATATTTTGAAAGATTAAAGTAGTTTAAAGCCAATATCTCAAAGTTTTGAAAAGATATTGGAGTCGAAAATCAATTGTTACCAACTTTTATACATTTTTTTTTGAGGTTTTTATTTTTTTGTAAAAAACCGTCAATTTGATTTTTCTCAAAATTTGTCCTAATGTTGAAAACAATATTTCTTATAAGTTAAAATTAGTTGGAAGGCATAATCTCAAATTTTTGAAAAGATATTTTAGTCGAAAATCAATTTTTACCAACTTTTGTTAATTTTTTTTAGGTTTTTAATTTTTTGTAAAAAAAACTGTCAATTCGATTTTTTTCAAAATTTTAATGAATGTTGACAACAATATTTTTTAAAAGATAAAATTAGATCAAAGCCAATATTTTAAAGTTTTAAAAATATATTTGAGTCGAAAATCAATTTTTACCAACTTTTATTAATTTTTTTTTTAGGTTTTTATTTTTTGTAAAAAAATTGTCGATTCGATTTTTCTCAAAATTTTTCTGAATGTTGACAACAATATTTTTTATAAGATAAAATTAGTTGGAAGCCATAATATCAAAGTTTTGAAAAGATATTTGAGTCGAAAATCAATTTTTACCAACTTTGAGTAATGTTTTTTTTTAGGTTTTTATTTTTTATAAAAAAAAAACTGTCAATTAGATTTTTCTCAAAATTTTATCAGCTGTCAAAAACATTATTCTTCGTTGCAAAAAATTGTTTTGGAGATGAAATCATATTTTAGTCATACAATTTTCGAGGTGATACATTTTTTTTTCAGTTTTTTTGATTTATAAAAAAAAACGTTAATTGGATTTTTTTCCAAAAATGTATTTATTTCGTATCACGTTACAATATATAATAAAATTTTAATTCAAGTCTCTAGCGTCATTGGTTCATGAGATATTTAGGGTTAACCAAAATGTTCACCTTTTTTTTAAAATGCTATGGTAAAAAAAAAACCACCCACGCAATTATCTTGAGAGTCCTTTCTGCATCTTTCTGCATTATTATCTGTAAAACAAAATTTATTTGAAGTCGATATCTCTTCTGGTTCTTGAGCTATGGACGACGAAAAAAAACGTCGCGGACGTACGGACGTACGTACACACGCTCGCACAGACATCTTTCTAAAAATTTTCTATTTCGACTCTAGGAACCTTGAAACGTCGAGAAATGTCAAAATTTTCAATTTGACAAATCGGACCCATTACAATAACTTCCTATGGGAAGTTAAAAAAGCTTTTCTAAACATCTTAAGGGAGTAGTTAGCATCCACAGATTACTCAAGAACCCGCAATATTTGTAAAAAATTTGGAAAATATTTTCAAAAATGTTATTTCAAAAAATAAATGAAGTGAAATTATCTACCAAATTATAATAATTAAAATGTATTCCAGCAAATTTTATTGATGTTGTAGTATTATTTAAATTTCTCAAGCTCTTATAAAAATACCCAAAACATATTTGCCTAAGCAATGATTAAACAGGAAAAAAGTCCAATGATAGCAGAATTCCTTTTTCTACCATTTAGACGGAAATCACTCATAACTTTTTAACCAAATATTTAAAGGTGTCCTGATTGCTTAAATTCTACTCCGAGCAAAATCTAGTGAACATCTTAAAGTTGACCACACTCCAAAGAATCATGTGGTTCCGATCCACTCCGAGCGAATTTGCAAATTTCAATCACTAGAAATGAAGTAACGATTGCAAGGTTGTCCTAAAAGTTCTTCTTTTGAATAGTCGAAGTACAAAAATATCCAAAACATATAAGTAAAGCATATGTATTTTATATTGGCTGGACCTATTGTACTTTAGCATGTCAAATCAATTATTTTAACAATTGTCGAGAATTGTGTTTTTATATATTGCCATCGCTAGCTGCTTTTGAATTTATGCTTGGGTACAAATAAGAACATTTTACAAAAACGCTTTAACAATCGAAAAAATAAGAAACAATATCAGCGAAATGGTGTTCATGATTTTTATGTTTAAACATCAAAGCTATAATTTGAATAAGTACTGATGTTATTTAATTATGTACCAGAATGCATCTTCTTATCAAAGCACTAATAAAAACAATTCCAAACAGCTTCTAGACTTAAGTATCGATTTAAATGTTGCTCGAATATTTTATTTTAAATGCACAACCTTTTGATTTGTAATTTTAGAAAAAGTATTCAATAAAGTTCATCAGAAATAAAACGTAACTCAACCATGTAACATAACATGATTGTGTTAAATTATTTTGTGATTCGATATAATATAAACCACTTTAACCAAAACTAATTGCCTACATGTTTCATTAAACGAAAAGTATGTACGAGTACACCACTTTCGTATGTTTATTTTTCACCTGAACATAACATTTATTACAACACGAAATCTAAATCATTTCTAATCCATCCATAAACAAATAACCACAATTAAATAAAAATAACTAGATGTGGGAAAATACGATTACTTACTACAATGGAATCAAATCTGATGATATCTCTGATGGATTATTAATTAAATTAATTCTTAATTGTAAATTTTTAAGTAAATTCATTGCACAAATCGAGAGGAGAAGTTTAAGAACGCAATTATTAAAACTATGACTATAACTATTTCGTTCCCGCGTAAAAAATAAACCAAAAATCACTCTACGAAAAGATTACGATTAAAGATCATTCTATCTTTATTTTCATGTTTATTTCGAGTTGTTTTTGAATGGTGTAACAAGAAAACATTATAACACAGCTGTTTTGATTTTTATGACTAAACTGGTAGTAATAAATGAATTCTAATTTAAGATAAAGATAGAAAAAAAGAAATAAAGCAACGCCACCGGCATGCAGTTGCAAAGTTAAAATATTTCTCAAGGCACACAAAAAAACATGATTGAAATTATCGAAAGAGAAAAAGTGCATCGTACGCTAAGTATGGACCAAAAATAGCCACAGCACTCGTCGTCGTCTTCGAATCGACTCACGCGATAACTTTTGGCACAAAATATTATTACATTAAAGATTAAATTTTTGTAGAATACGTTATATTGTTTTTTTTTTTATTTTTTTTTCGGATACTCACCAGCTCATGGGAGAATTGCCTTGACTTGTAAAGGGATCGTCATTGGCATCATAGAAATCATCTTCACCTTCAGAACTTGAATATGATGTTTCTGGTACTGCAAGTGTTAGAATTTGATTGTTTACTGAAAAATATGAAAATGAGAGACATAAGTAGGAGAGAATACTTACGATAAATTAAGTTACACAAAAATTAAAAATTTTATAAAATGAATACCTCCAAAAAATACCTATACTTGTACTCTTATCAAAAAATTATATGTACTTTATCAACTTTCTCTATTTAAAATTTAAATTTTAACCGCCAATAATTTCCTTTTATTCAAGACTTTTAAGTCAACTGCCTGAGAAGGTTAAAAATGGCACAAAAATTACCGAATGTTATGTCAAGGAGGTCTGGCGATCAGCTTACAACGTAGATAAAATATGGTTTCCTCTTTAGGAGACTTTGGGCCTTACCAGAGCTCCCGTCTGGGAAAATTCGTATTACAATTGGGAAACAATATTCGTAGCTTTTATTTAAACTAAAACATTTGTATAAAAGTTTGGAGTTCGTGAAAAGTGGAATCTCTTGTCTAAAATTTAACTGAAGCTTTGATAGTCCTATTTGCAATTCTTATGTCGAATTGTTTCCTAAGAGGCCTGTGAGATTATCTCTTAGATCCTTGCTATTCCAAATTGTAAGGCTACTTGACTATTTATATTATTTATTGGCTTTTTAGTTGGTTTTACAGTTCACGGAGGCGTACAGACCTCTAACTGGTTTCATTGAGCTTAGAAGAAAAACTCAAAGTTCATGTAGCAGTTTGCCTAAGTATGTCTTACTCTATCATTAGTAGCCACTTCAAAATTACCTAACCTAGTTGTTTTAATCGCACGTAAAATATTTTAAAAAAAAGTAATGTAAAATAATTTAAACTTAAGGTTCTAATATTATACTTTAATCAAGGAATATATTCCCCAAAATAACGATATAGATCTTAAATTCAATTCAAAATAACCAATTTTCTATTTTTCTGGCTTCAGCAACTACTATTTAAATAAGCTTTAAACGTTCTAAAAGAAGTAACAAAATTAATCTACATTTGGAGGTCTTGTTTTTAAACTCAACGAAAATCCCAAATGATGTCTTTATACAAAATATTTTCATTTCATACTAAAACAATTGCCATTCTTAAGAGCATTTAAGTCTTTTAAATTGTTAAAATAGATAAAACATCCACACACCTAACAAACATACACTTTTCAAATACTTACCATCTGAAATTGAGGATCGAGTTTTCAAGCGATTCGCTTCATTGCATTCAGAGCCAAATTCTATGCCAGATTGAATAGAACCACAACCCACTGGTGGCAGAATCCCTATGGGAATAATTAAATTGGATTAGAAACGCATAGTTTTACATATGTACATATGAGTTTACCGTTAGAGAGACACAAAAACACATACAATAGACTTTTAGAAAATATTTTGTGCCATGGCTCCTGTCTCTATACTTACCATCCTCATAGTCATCATCGTTGATACTTTCTGTCTTTGTACTGTTATTGCTGCTAGTCACCGGACCATTGTAGATACCGTTAATTGGGTGTGCCATATTTTTGGCAATTTGCAATGTGACTATTGAGTGTTTGATATGGTCGAGCATTTCCTAAAAAAAAAAATTGAAATATGAATCGAGTTCAAGTACGTGTAGGTAGCTTAAATGGTTTTGGGAATCAAACCAAAGGAGATGTTAGGTAGAAAGTGAAGTTTTGAAATTAAATTAAAATGGGACTTGCAAATAAAAGTGTAGGTATGAAAGGACGTTTTCGAGGGTAGAGATTTTAGGCTCTTCAGAATAATATTTTATAAGTGCTTTTAAATATCTTCTGGGGCAAAAACTTGAAGCCCTAATCCTACGCATAAAGTCTTTCATCGTAAAAATCAAATTCTTGCAAATTAACCAACGAGCAGTATATTTCTATAAATTGTGGGATTCAACAATCTTCAACTGAATTTTGATAAAATATAAATAAATCCGTTAATTCAGAAAGATTATGTACAAGGTAACAGCTTATCCGAGTTATTCCAGGCATGACCAGGGTACAGACAAGAAGATACGTCATCATGTGATTTTTTCAACTAAGTCTATCCTGGTGTTAACCTGTAAGACAATATTTTCAACATTACTTGCTATGTGCTTGGCGGACCACACCGACATCATTGGCCGCTCCAAGCGAGCTGTACTAGAAGTATTAACAGCCATTGATGAACAGGTCAAACGCGAGAGTCTAGGAGTGCTATCAACAAAGCCTCATCTGTCAATCCATCACTTAGCACAAATGAGGAATTGATACTGGACACTTTCAAGAGACAAATTCCTAATCGTATATTTTTGGTCTTATTGCGAGGGAAAAAGGAGTAGGAGATTCAATCGTCAATTGTACGAGTTGTACCAAACGACTACACTGGCTTGATCACAAAGAGCGAATTAACAACAGAGCCTTGCCATACAAATCTTTGAATTTAAGCTCCCAGCTTCTAAACGACCAGAATCTCCGCTACAGCAACCAGATGGTTACAGAAGCAAGAGCACTTGATCTCAAAGACTCAGACCACGTTGAAATATCGCAATATCTCAGGCAAAGAACCTTCATGGGTCGGGAGCCCCATAAGTAAGTATAAGTTCGAAACGAGACTTAACCTTTCATGATTGCCGTGCTACATTAACTTAAAATTATATAATTTTTGGAAATATAATATTATGAAGATCATTTCGTATGGTTAAAAACTTTCAGCTTTAAGCTGCTGGATCGTATGTGACATTGAAGACTTGTCCAAGCCCAAATCAAAAAAACAACTATGTACAGAATAAAAAAATATAATTATACTAACAATGACATCTATTTGAATCTTTGATGGTTCGAAGAATTGCTTCCCAAGCGTCTCAACAATGAAGATCTAGGGACAGAACAATCTATAAAGAAAATAAACTACCAATTGCAGATACTGAAGCACCATTTCTGTTGTGTGCACTTAAGAAGGCGGTTTTTTTAATGTAAGATGCTTATGAAACAAAAAATGGAAATGTATAAAATATTAACAACAAATTTCAAGCCGAACTGTAAAACAGGACTAAAGTAGTATAAGGCCTTTAGTATAAGGCTTAACATCAAAGTTTCATTTACCTGCTTAATTTTTTTTTTTTTTTAAATCAATTAAAGGTAAAGAGAATGACGCCGACCTTTAAACAAGACATTTTTAAATTAAAACTGAACCAAACTGACTAAAACGGACTTTATCTCAATTCGATGAACACAGAAAAATAAAACAAGTGTTCTTGAGAAGAGATAGGTTAAATTGATTGAATATTTATAAAAATAAGAAAATAAAAAAATGAGTAAAACGATGGGAAAAGAGAATCCCATACCAAAAGCTAAATATTCCTCTTTATATAAGCCTTTTGTAAATATAAATAAAAACCCTTATGAGACAAGTTCATGCAATGTTAACCAGTTGATTTATTATTTATTAAGGTTTTGAGTTCTTGACATTGTGTATTCTATTGAAGAGAGGTGATGATCTTTATTTGGTTCGTTCGGGTGACCTACATTCAGTTTTTTTATATTTGCTCTCACTTTGCAATTTCAAAACCTACCACATTTAAATATGAATTCTCTTTTTTAAATAGCTAAATCCTTTTTTTTATTACTGCAGTTACCGAGAAAAGTTCCAAGGACAAAATCTATGACTTTATAGAGGTAAAATATTTATATACATATATTTTTATAAATATATGCAGTAACCAGATGCCAGCCACAGAATTGAACATGAACTTTTACAGAAACAAGAACTACAAAGATTGCGTAATGACACTTACTTTCCACAAAATAATCAATAGATTTTGCTCAAGGACATCGCATCGTATGTATCGTACAAGTTTACGAGATATAAATCAATTTCAAAAATATCTCGCACACATCACAGTAAGAAGAACGACACCTGTTGATAAAAATCAACGAGATGGTGTGATATACATAAGTATGAAGAGAAAGGTGAGCAAAGCCAGTCATCGAATCGAATGACGAGGGGACGAGGATGAAAAAAAGAATATTATTCTCGTAGGTCAGTTTTATGACGATGACGACGACGACGAAGAGAGAATCAGACAAAATAAATTGCTTACATTAGCGTTATCCTGTAGCAGCTTGCACTTTGTCTTCTCCTCCAGATCAGTTATATCTGCGATTCGTTTTTCGATTTTCTAGAAGATACAAACAAGATATTTAATATTATTTTTTTAAAAATTGATTAAAAAAACTACAACTCACATTTATCTGCTCAATCATCAGTTGTAAGTAGGCATCTGCTTCACTGATACGACGGTCTAATATTTCCAAATGATTAGCTCGTTTACTGAGGTCCTTGTTAGAGTAACCACCCAAGTAGAAAGTGCTTTGAGAGTCCCACATGCGATTACGATTCGCATGACGTCGTATAGTATCCTCGAGACGACTTACCCACTTTTCACGTTCGTCGCTATGCTGTGCCTGTGATGAAATAAAACATATAAAATCATAAAAATAATATTGTGCAGTACAAAAATATATACATATATGTATATACATAGGTAGTAATGTGTTTGTATGTTGTTGCTGTGTTAAGAAGGACTAAAACAAAAACTAGGACGACAGCAAAACAACAGCGAAACTAGCGCAAGAACAGTTGAAATACATAGTAGGCAGAGTTACAAGGTGTTTCAGTTAAGCATGGGAAAGGCACCTTGAAAATTTTGCGACTGGAAGCAGTCAGAGACAGAGATTAGGGTTTAAAGGGTTTTCGACAAAAGGCCGAGATAACTTTGATTTTTCATGGTTCTCAGAAAATTACGCAATAACAACAATGAAGGCTGCGTTCAGGATTTTGTCTATTGTTTGGATACAATTTCGGTCTACAGCTCGCTGAAACTAGACCCACGCCTTTGGCGGACTCTGTCATGGGATTCTTATCGTAGATTTTTATCGGGTATCACCATGGGTCTACATTTATCTAAAACGGTAAAAAGACCAAACGTCGAAGAACCTAACCTATTGTTTGGATTAAAACCTTTTCAGCTTTAAGACAAAGCTACGACTGTATCGCTCAAACGTCGAATCAGTTTTTCTTATAGATGCAGCACCTATTAAATAACAACAACGATTACTAAGAAATTGCATTCCTTCATTAATAGGTGTCTACAAAACATCTTACGGGGCATCAACATCCAACGAGGAACTACATAGAAAAACGGGCCAGGAACCCATTGATACTATAACAAATACGGTTCGAAAAGGTTATAACTGCATTCAGGGCAGGTTATGCAATGAAATCCACTCTCTCAAAAAGGCAGAAGAGTCGAGAGATCGAGAAGCACGTGAATAAGAACAGAAGACCTGGAGGGAGCTCAAAACACATATTAAGTAAACCGCTAACGTTGACGCGAAGAAATAGTTGAAACCCTATGGCCCTCTAGCGAACATACTTTTTAGATTTAAGGACCTGAGTAATAAATGAAAAGGCTTAACGGAGAGTTTGAAACACCCTATTCAAATGTCCCGGCCTCTTTTATTGGCAAAACTTTTGGAGCCAACACGACGCAGTGAGCTTTAAATACTTTAACTAAAATACCTAAAATGACAATTAGAACATGTTGTTGTTTTAAGTATATAAGAAATACGAGTATTGTTGTGGAGGATAAAAGGACACGACAATTTTGTGCCGGTGGTGCTAGTCCTCGTGCTATTGATATTTGGTTTTTCCTCTTCGAGGTCTTGGTAGATACTTGTGAGAAGGAGAAAAGAAGCATGTAGTATGTATGTAGGTGACTTGAATTAGTAGTCTCTTTCATTTTCTTTTTTGAATTTTTGTGAATATTGACTTTACTATTTGTGGGGGGTGGCAGTGTTTTGTGGGATGAAAAGGTAAATGTTATATGTGAGAAAGTCTTTCTTTTTTGTCTTGTGACATTTGTTGCCAAAAAGTTTAAGGAAAAAACCGAAAAAAAGTTGCATTATAAGCAGATAAAGAGGAAGAAAATGTATGAGTATAAATTAGATTGCCGGTTTAAAGATATAAATAGAACAAAGTTGATATTTGGCAATAGACTGGTAGTCAATAATTGTGGAAATAAATTCAAGGAGATTTATATTGTAGGAAGTTCAATGAATATATACATATGTACATATTTATGCATGTATGTATGTATGCAAAAAAATGTTATTTCGAGAAACTACATACATACATATACTGAAAAGTGAAAGTGGGTTTGGTTTTTGTTTTAAGGTAATGAAGAAAAGAGGAGCACGTGTGCAATTCTGAAATGGTCTACGGAGGTACATACATAGAAGCAATTGATTTTTTAATTGTTTTAAATTGTATTTAAGGTTGCTACTGGGTTTTTACTTCCGCTTACAAAAGTATAGTGGAATAAATTATTTAACTTAACCCTTAGGCTAGGAACATACACTTCTTTGGACTTTCAATTTCAGTAAAAAAATGTTTCTTATAAAAGTTTTTATATTCATCATTCTTCGAAAATGATTGTTGTTGTTTTTTAGTTTCAGGAATTTAAACATAACATAGAAAATGTATGTATATACGTTTGAATAGTTTGACTGACAATCGAAATAAAAAATGAATATTCATTCCACATCATTCATACATATCTGCATTTTGGAATATAATTGAAGGAAGAGTCGTTGTTTTTATTTGTTTCAAAGACAAAAAGGGAAAAGGGATTGTATACTCGTAAGTGCAAATAAATTGGATAATAGGTTTTTGTTTTATCTTCTGGCGTTGACATTCAAAAAAAGATTTATTCATTTAAATCTTTTGTCTTCGAAAAGAGAAATAAGAAAGTGGTACTTCAAAAAATCAATTCATATGCATTTTGAGGTTTTGATTAGGGAAACAATCAATAAGGGTTCATAGAGTATGTCAGTGTGTCTTTTATTTTTTGATAAGTAAATTGGTTTGAGATTGAAAATGATGTAAAAATATCATAAAAGGAAGAGAGAAATCATTAGAAAGTTTAAAATGCCTTTTTATTTAGAAAAATCAAGAGAATTTTGAAGAATACAATTGTTTGGCTACTTAGAAGCAATTATGTTAAGAATTTTCAAAAGGAAAACTTTAAGTTCATCTTCATAAGTTAGGAAGAGGATTCCAAAGTCAAACTATCACGTCCAGATTTTGAGATATAACCTTTTGAAATTCTAAACAAATTTTACAATGATGAAAAAAATAATATAGGGTTTTTAAATTGGCGCCCCGTGGCGGCCAAGTAATAACACTTTATTATCAAAATGAGTGTTCGTTAACGCAAACGTTGCGTGCATTTCGCCCATTTTACGGTAGACGTGGTGGCCATTCACAGTCGACTTTTCAACGTTTCAGTAAACAATCAGCCAATACCCGTACGTTCAAGGAACGCAAGACCAGCTGAGAACATCGCCGCGTTCCGTGAAAGTGTATAGCAGAACCAGAGGCAGTCTAATCCTCACCGTCCACAAGAACTCGGCCTTTCGCAGAGTCTAACTTGGCGAATTTTGCGTAGGGACTTGGGTCTACACCCGTACAAGATCCAAATGACCCAGGAGCTCAAAGTTCCATGACCATAGACAACGCCGTTTGTTCGCTGACTGGGCTTCGAATCATTTGGAAGAGTACCCCAATTTTGGTCGAAAAATAATCTTTAGTGACGTGGCGCATTTTTGGATGAATGGCTGTGTTAACAAGCAAAATTGCCGTATATGGGACGACACCAGTTTTACTAGGTGATAATGCATCCTCAAAAAGTTACCGTTTGGTTTGGATTTTGGGCCAGCAGCGTAATTGGTCCGTACTTTTTTGAAAACGGCGTTAGTGAGGCGGTCACCGTCAACAGCGAGCGCTACATAACGATGATAACTAATTTCTTATGGCCCAAATTGAACACGAAGATGATAGTTTAGGATTTTGGTGGAAGGCTTATGAGTTCTTGCAAGTTTTTTTACCCTCTGAAGCTAGGTCAATTTTTTGAATTAATTGAAAAACATGTGCTGTGGACTAAATTCGGACTGTAAGCATCGAAATGATGCCTTTTGCCGAAATGGAAATGCCAAATAATGAGAATTCACGCAAGATAATGAACCGATACTAAATGGAAGGCTCACCCAAACTTATTTGATTTTAAAATAATAGAATATGCCTGGGATGAACTCAAAAGAAAGTATAGGGCCGAAGACAAAGACACCCTAAAGTTAAAAATAAAACAAACTGATCGTATTTCACATGAAAGATGCGATTATGCTATTTAAATTAAATGTGCAGCGACCATGTTTTTAAGGACTAGCAACAATTTTAACCATTAAATAATTCTATTACAAAAATATAGTACCATTCTAAATTCGTTTCTATTACTATTCTCAGGGCAACTTAGTGGGAAATCTTTCAGAGATTTTTTATAATTATTTCCTTTTGTTTAAGTTTAACAATTTATTATGATATTTATTCCCTAAATTTATGAAGAGTTGTAAAATATTTTTTAAATTTGTCTACACTCTTCCCAATACTCTATTTATTGCAATAAAATTTGCAAGCTAAGATCGTTTCTATTATTTTTTCCACCACTGTAATAATAATGCTTTGTGAGGCTATATAACGTGAACTACAGTTCTTACAAAAATTAAGGGACCGAGATAAATATCCATTTTTGGCGAGTTTTCAACAGGCTGTAACTGAAACTAATTGTAGAAAATACAAAAATTTGTTTGCAAAGTGTCAAATTTTTGAATTTGATTCTTGAAGTTTTTAAAGTGTTCGCAAGAAAACCAAGATCATTTTTTTGTTTGATTTTTGTTTTGTAGTTTTTCTTTCGTCTGCTTGGAGGTAAAAGTCACTAAGTGCAATTTTTTCCAAATTCGAGAAAAAGTCATTGTGTGTTGATGTAATCATTTCCCATAAGTTTAAACAGTCACTAAGCGAATATAACTCCTAGAAATGCAAATGACAAAATTTGAATGATTTATCACTTTTCTATTTTTAATGAGCGTATCCCCGTTTTTTTGATCTCCTGAAAAATTTTGATTTTGTTACTTAATAACTTTTCCCTCCAAGCAGACGATTTTTAGTCTACAGACTTAGATTTTTTTATTTGACCGGAAAACTTAATTATTCAGCTTCAGTTGTTTGTTTTTTTAAACCTCATTACAAAAATTTAATGCTGGTTTCGAAAACTGGAATAGATTCTATACAAGGATTGCATATAAACTTGAAAAAGCAAGCAAATACTGGAAACCACTAGGCTATATCTAAAATTATAGTTCGAATTCATAATTAGCACCAAATAAGTCTACAAAGTATTTTTCAAAACCATTGAGGCATAAAATTCAAGGTTTTTAAAAACTTTGTATACTGCTAGGTTTCTTAAACTGATAATTTTCCAAAATCGAGTGAAATAAAATCGAAATCTAAATTGAAAATCGATTGAAATTGTTTTCAGGGTTCTACTATTCGATCGATGTTATAACTTCGAATACATTTCGAAATCGCTTCAAGTGAAATCATCACATCAATCAATATATAATTCAGTTGATTGTAATAATTTGTATAAATTCTTCTGTTTTTAATTGTTCGGTGCTTTTCAATAAAGTAAATATAAAATATTGGTGGTTTTTATTTGCATTTTGTTGATGCACAGCTAGCTGAAGGTATGCAGTTCTTTGCGATTAGAAGTTTCTGATAACATAGTTTGAGAAAAACTCTAGTGTCGAAGCTTAGTTTTTGAATGTGTCAGTTTTTAAAAGAACATTGTTTTTTTGTTTACTCGTTTAATTTATTTATTGAAAAATTTTTCGAAATTTTTCGTTTATGATTTCGTCATGTCATTTTTGTATGGGAATTTTCGTTTCGCATCAGCAGCGTACTAGGCTTAAAATTGAAAAAAATTGTTTACTCGTGACTTTCGGTGTTTTGATTTGGATTTATCTTTGATTTAAAATTTAAAATAAAATGGATTTCTCTAATGTGTTCCAACATTGCATTTCTGAATCGGAAACTCAGGATGTTATTGGTGATGTGCAAGAAGTGATGAAGACAAGCAGTGAACTTCAACTTCCAGACAGAACTCTCCACAAATATTTTTCCGCTGTGGTTTTCGTTTTCATTTCGCTCTGCACTTGGAGACCGCCGAAAAAATTCGTTTCACTTCAGCTGCGTACTAGGCTTGAGTTCGAAAAAAATGTAATCGATATCGATACAAGTGAATTTCAGAACTCCAATTAATATTTTGAATCGATTTTAATTTCATTTCGAGTGAAAGTGAAATGTAGAACCTAGCTGATAGACTCAAATGAAGACTCATAAATCATAAAAATAATCTTTTGTATTTTACTAAAACCTTAAAACAGCGTAATGATTTTTTTTTACATTTTTTGTAAAGTTATGTTCAAAAAAACTGACCTAATAGAGACATTTTATGGTGAGATTTCAGTTCAGGACAACAAAATCCTTAGAAAATTTATTGTTTGGTTTGTGTAGCAGAAATAAAAAACTTAATTTTGTTGACCAGGGTTATTTACGGTTGAAAAATCAGAATGAAAATTAACGATTTAAAAATAAAAATCCTCAAGTCAATTTCGATACAATTTCAAACGAGAAGCAATTGTGCTAAAAAATCTATATTCACACAAATGTCCTTTTTGGTTAAATGGAATGAATTTCTCCAAAATTATTTTAAATTCAATTCTGTTCAAATTCCACATTAAAATTGATTCAGCCAGTCATAGCACAAGAAACAAATAATTAAGTTAATTTAGAATAACAAAAATGTCATCACTTAAGTTCTGTTTATATTTAATTAATTTCTCAAAATGATTTGATTTACCTTTGTTTTATCTTTTATGATTAATTTATCCACAAATGATGTACTATAGCAAATTTAAATGTTTTAAAATTCTAAATGAATAATTTAAATTCGATGTTAACTATGCACGAAACGGCAGACGAATAAATACAAAATGTTTTTTTTGTATTTTGTCAGAAATGAGACATTATACATTGGGGTGTTCCACCTGGAACTAAACTTTAATGCATTTTTATGGCTTTGTTGTCTTGAAGAAGAATTGATGGGCGCGCTCGTTAGGTGGCACAAAATAAAAATAAAGGAAAAGAAAAGAAGGAACATAAAACAATGAAAAAAGAGAATAGTCAAAACAATTCGTTTATGTTCTTAGCCTCGAAATGACAACTTCCCGACCATGGAGGTTTAGTGATTTGTTTGAAAATATATGTTTCAAACTTTTTTGTATATTATTAAATTAAAACAAAACTATTATTTCAATTGAAGAAAAATGACCAAGTTGCATTGGGGACAAAAATTTAATAGTGTGATTCGAGATTTAATTAAAAATTCTATTGGTCGAGTTTTGGATTCGTAAACAATAAATGAATTCAATAAAAATACACTACACATGATTTCTATTGAGTTAACAACAGTGGTTTCAAAAAGTTTACATCTCATTAGATCTAATTAATTTATAGACTATGCACATTCAAAATGCATACGAAAGCTAAGTGCATTTTGTTAAAACGATTAAATTGAACAATTTTTTGTAAAATAAGTGCGTGACGCAAAAGGCATAATGTTTAAAGAAACACAAATTTTAGAAACATTGAATGGCGATAGGATTTAAGGGTAGTTTTGGTATTGCAGTCAGTGTCTTAATCCCCTTCTCATAAATAAAATCAAACGTCAAGACTTGGGATATTGAAGTTTAAACGCCATTTTCAGCTCTTTCTTGTTCAAAGCCTTATGACTTAAGCCATGTGCAACAATTCACATTTATATATTCCAATACTGCAAAAGACAAAATATTAATTCCTTAGAATACGCACGTATAAAATCAAAAAAACAGTAAACAACATTTTTAGACTAATTTTAATATCAACCTAGACTGTAAATACTGCAATTATACTGTTTTAATTTGCGTTTTTATTTTGTTGAATTTCAAACTTAAATTCTTACCTGAAAATGAAATGTCTTATGATCCACAGTAATGGTAAAGGTATTATCCTCCTGATCATCAATTCCAATAACAGCATCTTTAAGTCTGACACAACCGCGTCGTGCACCTTTCATCATTTTTTCCTTGGACTGAAAAACAAAAATTAAAAATCAAATTATTCAAAATATTGAAACCCAAAAAATTAAATGCAGGTATTTTCGATTTACTTAAATGCATAGTTTTATGCAAGTCGACCGACGACGGGACCGACCGATAACCAATAAATTAATTTTGTTTAATTATTAACCTTAAATGCATTGCAATGCAAGACTAGGATTGATTTTGATTAACACTATTTATTTTTGAAGCTTGCTTTTTTACTCTACAATTGTCTGTTGAACGGATAGGTGGTCTTTTGAACGTATTTGGAATAAGGGGACAACGTTTGGTGTGCATATTTTGAGGCTTTTCCATGGAACTCATCAAAAAGGGAGGAGAGTGACTTTTAGTTTATTTTTTTTGTTTCTTGTGTTCTTAGATAGTTTTAAAGGTCCTACCTCAATTCCTTGAGCCAAAGGAAAGTTCTTAGTTTGTGATTTTTGTTGTTTTATTATTGCCACCCGTGCCGCCCGCCAACTACTTAGTGTTCCTTAAGATGGTTATCGAAGCAATTGTGGATGTCTTTTCGGATAGCAGTGGTTAGTGTGATATTCAAATAAATGTTATATTGACATATTATCGAAAACATTCAAACTTTTACACAGATGTTAAACTGGAAGATCGATTTGGAATGAGCTCACCGACGTTTTTAATAGCAATTCTATCATTGTACTTGGTGGTTGTACTCAAAATCGGACCCAGGTAAGATTTATAGAATGTTAATAAAGTTCCATGGGTAAATACTGACGAGTTTAAGAAGAGTGAACAATGAACCACCTAAAAGTACATTGCTCTGTTCTAAATTTTCTTACTTTTGTTAAGATATTGAACCAATTTCTAAATTAACATTTTTTTTAAAGAGGAACATAGAATCAGAGTAGTATCCGTGGCGTGATGGTTAGTGCGTAGGACTGTCACGCCTGTACCATTTTAAAAAAGAAGACGTTTTTTAACGGTGACTGCCTGATGCGAGGAATTGACAAATCCTCCAAAAGTAATTCTTGTCATGAAAATTGCTTTCTCAAATTTGAAGTTCGGATTCGGCATAAAAACTGTAGGTCCCTTCCATCCCTGAAATGTCTCGCACTCAGGAATGGCTGAGAGTTGTAAGCCACTAGGCCTTGGTTCTCTATGGACTATTGCGGCACCTAATTTATTTATTTATAGAAACAGAAAAAAGAACTATAGTCCATTATTCATTTGTGAGTTTTTGGTAAAATGTAATTATTCAATTTTAACTTTTTCTTATAAGAAAATGAATAAACATTTGTAAATTGCGATTGCATTTTAGTATAAGTTTCTTTTGTTTATGGATGCAGAGGCGCTGAAGGTGGATAATTATGTAAACGCATACAAAATTGACGCAAAATGCATTCAATAGAATATTAAAGAATATTGGTTTTTAATCAACATGACTAGAAGTGAGGAATGTAAGGGTTTATAATATGAATAAATTAAAGGTATTGAATAATAATGTTTTTCATGTCCCCACGTCATAGACATAGACTTAAATATTTAACATTATCTCGTTGAACTTGGGTTAAATTGTAAATGTGATATTTATGTTGATTAGTACAATTATTAGGAAACAAATGTATAAGGAAAACAATAACTGATCTATTTTAGAATTCAGTGCATAGTATGGTATCCTCTTGGTAAACCCTTTACAAGATTCTGTCAGCGATTTTTCGGGATGGAATACCATGTTTCCTGAACTACTATTCAAAAGTCGTCCAAATTGACAATTTTTGTTTATTTTATCATTCAAAATGTTCCCGATAGAATTGAAGTCTGGATTTTATGGTGGCCAATTTAAGACTTGAAGTTGATTATCTTGCAACCAAGACTGGATAAATTTGGAAGTTAATTGCATATTTTTAAATGCGTGTTGTTCCATTCTGTTTTCTAGAATTTATCCGTTTTGATGCTGGTCTATCCTAACAAATACTCAACATGTGCAAACACTTTCCATGGTCAATTGATTTCTCAATCGGTGTGTTGTAACATGGTCGTCGAC
This sequence comes from Eupeodes luniger, assembly GCA_951509635.1. Taxonomy (NCBI): domain Eukaryota; kingdom Metazoa; phylum Arthropoda; class Insecta; order Diptera; family Syrphidae; genus Eupeodes; species Eupeodes luniger. Next base: position 126,729,762 of record OX608075.1, on the reverse strand, counting down.
TAAGAGTTGACTTATTTTACATAAACATAAAGAATAATAAAATAGAAACAAGCCTTGAAATGTTAAGTCCAGTATTCAATACGACAAGTTGGCAGTAGACTTTCTTGCATGAATTTAACATGGAACGTTTAATATGAGTTCATAGACCTGAAGGTGGCAGGAAATGTTAGGAGTGGAGTGATAACCAAAATTCATACACATTTACTTACTTACTTACTTAAGGTGGCGCTACAGTCCTGTGTGAACTAGGGCCTCACCCAACAAACTTCTCCATCTAGCTCGGTTCCTAGCTAGATGTCTCCAGTTTCGCGTTTCGAGTTGGGTGAGGTCACCTTCCACTTGTGCGCGCCACCTGATTCGCGGTCTTCCTCTACTGCGCTGTCCTGTAGGTGTGGATTCGAAGACTTTCCGGGCCGGAGCATTGGTTTCCATGCGCTCTACGTGACCCAGCCATCTTAGTCGTTGGACTTTTACCCTTCTGGCTAAGTCTACATCGCTGTACAGCCCGTACAGCTCGTCGTTCCATCTTCTCCTCCACTCCCCTTCGATGCATACGGGACCGTAGATCACACGAAGAACCTTTCTCTCGAAACGACCCAAGGTGCTTTCATCCGCTTTTGTCATAGACCATGCTTCTGCACAATATAGCAGGACGGGGATGATAAGGGTCTTATATAGCGACACTTTGGTCCTTCGAGAGAGGATTTTTCCACTCAATTGCTTTCTTAACCCAAAGAAACAGCGGTTAGCAAGAGTTATTCTTCGTTTGATCTCAGCGCTGGTGTTGTTTTCTGCGTTTACAGCGGAGCCTAGGTAGACGAAGTCCTTGACTACCTCAAAGTTACGTCTGTCGATGGTGACGTTTTGACCAAGACGTCGGTGTTGTAGGTCCTTTCTTGATGACAGCATATACTTTGTTTTGCCCTCATTAACCGTTAAACCCATTTTTGCCGCCTCTGCCTCAATACTCACAAAAGCCCCATTGACATCACGCTGAGTTCTTCCGATTATGTCAATGTCATCAGCATATGCTAGTAATTGGACAGACTTTTGAAAGATAGTGCCTCTAGTGTTGACGTGTGAGCTTTGCACTATTCTTTCAAGTACGATGTTAAAAAAATCACATGACAGCGCATCACCTTGTCTAAAACCTTTTTTGACATCGAAAGGTTCTGTTAAGTTGTTTCCAACCTTTATGGAGCAGCGTGAATTCTCCATGGTCATCCTGCACAAACGGACGAGTTTGGCAGGGATGCTAAAACTAGACATGGCTCTATACAGCTCGTCCCTGTAGATACTGTCATATGCGGCCTTGAAATCGATGAAAAGATGGTGGGTGTCGATTTGGTGTTCTTGGGTTTTTTCCAGGATCTGCCGTAACGTGAATATTTGATCGACTGTGGACTTTCCTGGTCTAAAACCACACTGATAAGGACCTATCAGGTTGTTGACGATGGGCTTTAGACGTTCACATATTACGGCAGAGAAGATTTTGTAGGCGATGTTAAGTAGACTGATTCCTCTATAATTGGTGCAGTTTAGAGGGTCTCCTTTTTTCAGGATCGGGTAATCATACATATTTACCACCATAATATCAAATTCAGCCGTGATCGAGCGAGCATTCGAACATGCGCGAAAATCACCTTTTTGGGTCAACTTGCCTTATGCTTGCAAGAAAATGCATTTTTTTATCTCATGACCCTAATAACATTTTTCCTCTGAATGATACTCGTATACCAAAATATCAGAAAACTTGTCTTGATTACAAAAATGTACAAAATCTGCTGCCGGCTTTTAGACTATCATAAGCGATGAGTAAATTTTTGTCTCAAATCCGTGAAGACAGATCACGTTCAAAAGACATACGAAACTTCATAATGTGTCGTCAACTGATTTCTTTAAACGCAAATTCAAAGCTTTGAACTTTTATTAACTAACCTTGGTTTTCAGTTGTACGCACATAAAATAATATATAAAATTCGGCCGTGTAAAATATTGCTATCGAATCAGAGACAACTGACACCAGTTTTTACGAACTCCAGATTTAATAACAAAAGTTTTTGTGAGGAAGTAAGTGTATGTACCTTTTTTGACCATTCGTAGTAGGATTTTTTTCGACGGGTTCAGAAAATCTTCAGATCTTTTAACGACCGATTTCTTGATTTCCTTTCAAATGATATTAGATCGTTGTATTGAGCTCTAGGTTTAAGAAGATTTATCAATGAATAAAATAGTGATTTTTCTAATTAATTTGACCAGGAAGTTAAACCAAATTAATTTATAGGTTCAGCTTTCTGTTCAATAAACAAATTAATAGAATCTGTTGATATTTTTAAAGAAGCATATTTCAAGGAAAGAAAAGGATATTTTTCCTGTCAGCTTTCTAAAAAATGTTTCTTAACTCAAAGACACAATTGTCTGGTCAATTCAATTCTAGAAACTTTCTTTAAGTTCAAGGCCAATATATGATCTGATATGAACCTTTCTTAAGACTAAAATTATACATTTTCTTATTGCAAGTTCCTTAGTTGTATACCTAATAAGAGCTTTAAATTCTTGGTTATTTGTTTTAATTTTTTGGATTTATGTATTTATTTATGAAGCTTTAAATATTTTGAAATCTTTTTAATTTCTTTTAGTTTAATGAAATCAAGACCTGCTTATCAACTAAAAACTTACATAATATGTTATAATATTTTCCAAGTCGTAGCCTGTGTTTACTTAGTTTCTAAGGTAAGTTTAATGAATTTATTTAATGTGGAGAGTGTTTTTTTATGAGCTTGAGAAGACTGGAATATTGTTTGGAATCAATACTTTATCATTATAATGTTGGAAATAATTTCATAGAGTTTATTTTGTAAATTTAATTTGCGGTATATATGACCAGCAAGAAGCCATTTAACTACAACTGATCTTCATCATCAAAAATGGTCAAAATGCTTTATGGTTTATTTTTTTTTTAAGTAAATTTCCACAATTTGGAAGCATTTTTCTGACGTCAAACGTGACGTCATGATGAATTTCCGAACTTTACTGAACACAAAAATGTCAACAACATTTGACATTTTCAACTGTCAAACAACAGACAACAAAAATCAAAACTTCACAAGCAGATAAAAAAAACACCCTATATTTGAATTTTAATAACTAATTTAGTTTCGAAAAATAATAAACTTTGTTTTTCTTCAGATTATCACTTCCGAACCACCAGCATTAAGATTTTGGAAATGTGTGGTCGGCGAGCCTGGTAGTGTTCAGAGAAAACATTTCGATCATCTTAGTATTGTGACATTTTGGCTCAAAGTAACTGAGCTAAGTGAAACATTAGTTTTTGTATTGAGAAAAAAGCAGAATCAAGTTTCGTTTTTACATGTTTTTCATCATTGTTCGACAGTGTCTTTGGTTTACCAGTCAAAGTTTTATTCAGGTAAGCAACAAATTAAGCAGACATAAAAATAAGGCGTTTAAAACGATTTCTTTTTTTGAATTTCAGCAAGTTCAGCACTCTTTCCGATCTTTTTAAATTCCAACGTCCATATTGTGATGTATGTATATTATTTGATGGCAGCAGTTCTTCCACCTAAAATTGTTGCAAAATTAACGCCTCTCAAAAAAGCTATTACAACAATACAAATGATACAATTTGTTATGATTCTAGTACAAGTTATTGTTGTTTTATGTCTTGGATGTTATATACCTCCATTGATTCTTGCAATGCATGTTTTTATTATTTGTGCATTTTTCTATATGTTTTATGATTTTTATCAAAAGAGTTATAAACAAAAATTGGGAACAAACAAAAAGAAGATGTTTGTATCAAATTAAAAATGAAAAACAAAAACTGTATTGCCAGTGGATTGGATAAATTGTTAATTGTTAAGATATTATACATATTTGTACAGAGTAATGAAATAATAATAAAACAAAAATTATATTAGTTTAAATTGTGCTTGGTAATTTTTAATTTATCAATCAAAGCATTACTCATGATGTAACTGAAGTGAAGTATGGATACCAGGCGTAAAATGGTAAGTGAATAAATAGGACTGCCAATCTAAGATCGTCAGAAAATAATAAATATTAAAGGTCAAAATAATGGCTAATTGAAAATGATATTTTTGTATAATTGCTTTTTTTCCAATACCAAACACGAGCTTGATTTTATATAAAATAAATAAAAAGGTTCTGGGCTTTTATGCACCTTGATTAAATATTTCATAGAATCTCTTTCTCAGCACCAACAGGTGAGACCCATTCCATTGGTTTTTCTATTAGAGACCGCTTTATAATCATTCCTTTTAATATTGACATTGAACTTGCTAAAATACTCTAACACCCCACAGATTTAATTGAACTAACAACCGATAGAGGGCAGAGGAGAAATAATAAGTTAAGGTTTACGACTAATTGCTAACATTATTTTTGTTTTGTAAATTTGTATTAAAAAGCTATGTTAATTGTTTGTCTATTTTGTTAAGTTCAAACTATCCATGAACACACAATTCACTAAAGCTTATACTTTACTTACGCTTGCAAAATGACGTAAGATCAAAAGTTAACTATAGAAAATTTAATTAAAATGTGTTTACGTAGCCTATACCTATCTACATATCTACCAACCTACCTACCAACTAACCTACCCATCTATTTACGTGCATGAAGATTTTGCTGATGATGACAATGATGATGATGATGTTGGTGATGACAATTTTAACCAGATAAATTTTGTTCAATTAAATTATATTCAAAGTAGGTCAATTTGAGTCAATAAGGGAAGGTAATATTATACAAAAAAAGGTATATTGTATTATTTTGTCTTTTAGTTTAAATGTCAAAGACCAAAAATAAAATACAGATAAATTTATGAAGTGAAGACAATATGAACAAAAACAAAACTACAATATTCTTCATTTAATTTTTGATAAATATGTACATAAAGCTGAGTCATACTTATGGTTATTTTGTTTAGGTTTTTAATATTCAAATCAGGAAAAGCTGCTCACGTTGCTCATTTTAAAAAATTGTTTTAGATTGAATGGAGGACATTTTTTTAAAAAAGTATTGTCAGTCTACTTATAAACAATTTTTTGTATTTGAGAATATTCGAAAATCGAGTTATATACCTCTTTTTGTATTTAAAAAAAACTAATAAGACAAATCAATAAATCAGTTTAAAATCTAACGGTTACTTGATATCATCAACAAGTAGCACGTGGGCAATCGAAAAATATCTTTAAATTTGAGTGGGCGTACTTTTTAGAAAATATATGAATTACACTATAATGGGTAGTATGAGAATCCATTTGGTCAGTCGCATAAGACTGAGCTCTAGATGGTGAGATTGACTATTTGCTATGAGACAAGTCTCAATTTGGTATGCAAGAGGTTTGTCTCATCACACAATCTAAGACTCAAAAAATCTTCTTCAAATGAAACCAGTGTTTGTGGTAACCCTATAAAAAAAGATAATTGTATAAGTCAACATCAATTGCAGCAACGCAGAATGGAAATTCATTAACTAAACTTGCTTAAAAATCAATGCAAAAATGCTTAAACATCGTTTCTGCACTGAACTTTTCTCAGACCAGAAATGGTGAAACCCACTTACGCAACTTCTGCACAATTTCTGAAAAATTTGAAATGAAACACGTTTACGTCACCAGAAAGTTCTAAAACTCAAAGGTTCAACACAATCCCTACCTTTAGATCAACAAGGCAAGGAAGAGTCTGTAAATAAGACCAGTGAACTTAAATTGCAAGAAATTAAAGAGTTTATAAGCAAATTTCCTTCTCATGAATCGCATTACACCCGTCATAAGTCTTAAGTGAAAATTCTTATCGCCTAACCATAACATATCCAAAGTGTTCAATTTGTAAAAGAATTCCCACAGCAGTCTTGTATCAGAGCATGTATTCCGGCAGTCTTTTAATCGTGATTTTAACCTTTCATTCCATGCTCCAATAAAGGATTTTTGTAAGAAGTGTGACTTTTTGAAAAACAAACTAAAGTTTGTAAATGATCACGAGCAGCCTCAAATGCAAATAGAACATAAGAGCAAAGGAATCTGTTGACACTTCGGTAATTGCATGTTATCTCATGAAGACCTTGCCTACTCCGGTCATTTCAACGGGTGTGTGCTATTACAAGAGGCAACTTTGGACGTACTGTCTAGGTGTCCATGACTTGGTATGAAATAAAGATTACATGCATATTTGAAATGAGTTGGTTGGATCAAAAGACCCCCAAGAAATTGGCAGCTGCTTATAACATTTTATTATACTGATCCGTGTGGTGGGCATAATAGAACATTAAGATGTCCGTTTTGTGCCAATACATTGATATTCATAGTGACTATCTTTTTAATCAAATTGATCACAAATTTCTTATGAGTGGCCACTCTTACATACATTGTGATCAAGACTTTGGACTAATCGAAAAACAAAAAAAAAAGTATTTTAAAGTCATTTTTGACAGTATGGATTGGCAGAGGGTTATAGCAGCCGCAAAAAAGAGGGATCCATTTAAAATTATGATTGTTATGGATGGATCTATGATGTTTTTAACTTAAAAAATTGGAAAAGAACATACGAAATCGGAAAATTAATGTAAAGGCAAAAGTAGAATGGTTAAAAATTCAATGGTTACGATTTCAGAAAGAGGCACCTTTCAATTTTTTGTATAAGTACAGTAATAACGAAGACGTACTTTTTGATACTGTGATTTTGAAAAAAGAACATCTGTATTCATCATAGATCTCGAGCTATTGTTTCCAGAAGGGAGTGCCGTAAGTGAAGCAAAAAAGAAAGACTTTTTGGATTTACTTAATTTTATCCCACCAAATTACTACGACTTTTTATAAAAATTTGAAAGCTGGTTGAGTACGTAGATAAAGAAGAAGATTGAAAGTAACTATTTTAGTAGTGTAAACATATACTTAAATATGTAATTTTAATTTTAATTTTCTAATTTCTAATGGCCAAGTTTCTTTTTTTTAAATATGCCAGTATCCAAGAAGTTTTAGTGTACACCACAGAAACTTGGCCACATCAATTATTTGAATAACAAGACATGAAAAAACAAATTTATTTTCACATTTAATCCAGTAATTTATAATTTGAAAAATAGATTAAGGTTTTAAATATAACTGTATTCCCACTATTATGGTCATAACTGAAGTTAAAACATAAATATTAGCTACTTCTTGTTCGTTAAATTTTTAAATCGTGATTTTCTCAATAAATGCATATTCGGGCTAGGGCAATTCTGCTCTCAATGCCTCACTTATGCGTTTTCATATTAGTCTACATAAAGTATTGAAAAACAATACTATACTTTGAAAAATGTGCTTTAGAGTTCAATTTTATTGCTGATTCCGAACACCGACGTTAGCTAAATGCTCAAATATAAAAATGCCCTTTTTTAACATTATTCATATATTTTTCAAAAATCTGGTGTAATAACTTTGTTTAGACGAAGAATTCGTGATAAGAATAAAAAAAAACTCTTATTCCGTTTTGCGTTTTTTTTGTTAAAAAATGTGTTACCATAGTTTCAGGATTCTTCAAAGGTTTATGTAGAGCAGATGAAACAAACAAATGATGCGTTTTTTTTAAACAGTACAAAATTGAAGATACAAAATTATCACGAATTTTATTGACAAAAAAAAGCCTTAAAAAATATAAGTACTTTTTGCGAATTTTAAAAGGTTATATCTCAAAAACTTGACGTTTTAAAGTTGGATTCAAACATTTCTTATGGGTAAAATAAATGAATTAATTTTGATCTAGATCTGTCAAAACACAAATTTCCCCTGTTTTTGCATTCCATCGAACAAAATAAATAAATTTGTTTTTAATCTAGATTGATGGAAATTTGACAGCTATACCACACTCGTCGAAACGTACACGAAGTTACACTAAAACAATAAACAACAAAAAATAATTCCAATCGTGCCACGAAAAATTTTTGAAGGAAATCTGAATTTACCCATGGAAAACCCCATTAATCATAAGACTACCTTATTTGAGCTCTTCCTGAAATTTTCTAAAATAAAAATAAGTCTCCGACATTTTTGGATTTCGTTGTTTTTTGATTATTTCCTTATAATAATAAATAATTAATTCTTGAAATTTTATAGTTATTCCTTACTCCAAGCTTTGAAGGGGGTTGTATTTTATACTTGCTGACAGTATTTTATACTTGCTGTACTAAAAATGAAATATCATAAAAAAGCTAACATTTGTCTAATAAATTTTCACACAAGGAAGTCACAGTTGTTGATCATTTTCATCGACAATTCACCTTCTGTCATGAATTTTTGTAGTTGTTTAATGTACACTGACAATGTCAAAGTGTTTTTTTTCCAATTTCTTCGATTGGGGATAGTTTTCTCATACAGGAAGACATTAAGAATTTTTTAAATTGGTATAATTGTAACCGTCTTTAACTCAACAACGCAAAATGTAAAATTTTAAGGATCCACGTCAGTCATAGATTTTGATTATTGTTTTAATGGTTATAAAATTCTTAGAGTGGACTGTATCAAAGATCTAGGAATGGATTTTCGGTCACACATTGATTACGTTGTCTCTAGGGGAAATTCTTAATTAGCCTTTCTGAAACGAAACTCAAATGATTTCCTAGATGCATGTACATTGTACATACATTAAAAACTTTATTTATGTCTCTAGTCCTACCAATTTTGGAATATTGTTGTATCATCTGGTCACCATGCTTTGAAAATAGCATAAATCGGATTGAAAAAATTCAAAAGCGGTTTACAAGTTGTGCTTTAAGAAAATTTAATTGGATGAGTCCTATACCTAACTATAATTCGAGATGTCTACTGATTGATATGAAACCGCCTAAACTTCGGATGCAAATTCAATGCATTCTATTTATAAAAGATATTTTAGATAATAAAATAACTTCTATAAACCTTCTTTCTCTAATTCCTTTCCATGTGCCCAATAGATCTTTACGTAGTAAAAACGTTTATTTTTACGTTCTTCATCATAGAACTAATTACGGATTGAATGAACCGATAACACAATCTTTAAAATTATTCAATGAAATGTGCAGTAACATTGATGTTTCTGTTAGTAGAGATGTCTTCAAAAAATTGCCAATGTATTTGATTACGTATTGTTTGTTAAATTAAATATACCTATGTTTATAATTGCAAGGTATTTTTTTCATTGTTATGTAAAATGTAAGATAAATGTTTATGTTTGTAATCAGCAGATCTTGAAATCAATTGATGAAATAAATAAATAAATGATTCTAGCCTTTTGATTTTAATTCTATTAGCCATCAAAAGATGTGTCATACGCTTTTATTGTACCAAAATAAAAACTCCAGTATGATCTTTCTTACATCCCAACTTACTTTAAATGCATCTGAACAAAAAGTTAATAAGGTGATTTTGGTGAACTTTGGACACCCTTTCTGGGATATAGACCTTATTTTTACCCAGCCTATTTGTATTCTTCAGTTAATTTAAAAAATTGAAAATTTTGTATTAGACATTGGTCCCTAAAATATTACGTTAGAGCGTATGAGTTAACTATGAACTAATTTATACAGAAGGCATTCATTTTAGAAAACATTCAAGTACATTCAAATAAATTTTAATTTATTCACTGTTAAAACCGCCAAAAAAATGTTCGATCAACTACAATAAAAATCAAATCTAATATACAGGTATGAAAATTATTGTTTTGGACTACTCTAAAATTAAATTTTTAATTCCCATTAAAAATTGAACAAAAATTAAGATGAAAATCTATGGAGATAAATTTATCTTTCTTTTAAGTGTGCCAACAAATTTTATTTGATTTTAAATGGAAAATGCCAAAATGAAGGAATTTTTATTCGATCGACTTATGAGATAAGATTGAAATGAGAATAAATGCACAAATTATATATTATTTATAATTTAAATGATTTTATGAAGAATTACAAAAATTTGGCAAGAATACATGTGTACGTTTCAGAGTAACTAAATTTATTTCAAATCAACGAATAAAATAAAAAACAATTAAACCTGACTATCATTTTGAAATAATATTAATTTCAAATACACCTACATATGTACAATGTACATTACGTATTTGGGTATAAAATCTCACACAAAATTAATGGTTCATTTTTCTTACTTCCATTTCTGTATTTAAAGAATTTTTGTTGTTATTTGTTGCAGTTTCAGAATTCTCTTTGCATCAAAAAAAATGTACATAAATACAAATTCCAAGTAATTTTTAAAATATGCATACATAAACCTTTACTCAATTTTTGCTGTTAATTTGTTGTTCATTTAAAAAATCAAGTATAGTATATACGCTACAAACATATTTTCATTGAACATAAGTGATCTCCGATATGAATTTATATCAGCAAAAGAAATGCGTTACGATGACAAAAATATGTATTGAGATTGAGAGTGCCAAGTTATAATAAAATTTAAAGAAAAAAAAATGAAATCTAAATTTAGCCTTGTGTCGATGTTGTCTGGTAGCAAATATTATGCACAACCTGAATTTATTATTTTCATACACAAAGCCAGATTGTGTTGAAAAATAATAACAACAAAAAAGAAAAAGCATATACAACTTTGCAACTGATAAACAAACTTTTAAAATAGAACAAACAAAACGTTGCGAATTTTTATTATCTTTATGGCATTTTATTGTTTATAAAAGTTTTTTTTTTTGCTTTCTAGATCGTCAAGAAAAAAAATGTATTAGACTTATTAACTTAAAATATTTAAGTTAATAAAATAAACTATACAGAAGCATGTAATGGGTGATTTTTTTGAGGTTAGGATTTTCATGCATTAGTATTTGACAGATCACGCGGGATTTCAGACATGGTGTCAAAGAGAAAGATGCTCAGTATGCTTTGACATTTCATCATGAATAGACTTACTAACGAGCAACGCTTGCAAATCATTGAATTTTATTACCAAAATCAGTGTTCGGTTCGAAATGTGTGTGTTCGACAAATTTTGTTCAGCGATGAGGCTCATTTCTGGTTGAATGGCTACGTAAATAAGCAAAATTGCCGCATTTGGAGTGAAGAGCAACCAGAAGCCGTTCAAGAACTGCCCATGCATCCCGAAAAATGCACTGTTTGGTGTGGTTTGTACGCTGGTGGAATCATTGGACCGTATTTTTTCAAAGATGCTGTTGGACGCAACGTTACGGTGAATGGCGATCGCTATCGTTCAATGCTAACAAACTTTTTGTTGCCAAAAATGGAAGAACTGAACTTGGTTGACATGTGGTTTCAACAAGATGGCGCTACATGCCACACAGCTCGCGATTCTATGGCCATTTTGAGGGAAAACTTCGGAGAACAATTCATCTCAAGGAATGGACCGGTAAGTTGGCCACCAAGATCATGCGATTTGACGCCTTTAGACTATTTTTTGTGGGGCTACGTCAAGTCTAAAGTCTACACAAATAAGCCAGCAACTATTCCAGCTTTGGAAGACAACATTTCCAAAGAAATTCGGGCTATTCCGGCCGAAATGCTCGAAAAAGTTACCCAAAATTGGACTTTCCGAATGGACCACCTAAGACGCAGCCGCGGTCAACATTTAAATGAAATTATCTTCAAAAAGTAAATGTCATGGACCAATCTAACGTTTCAAATAAAGAATCGATGAGATTTTGCAAATTTTATGCGTTTTTTTTTTTTAAAAGTTCTCAAGCTCTTAAAAAATCACCCGTTACATAGTAGATATGATGAAGAATGATAATTTTTGTAGACGGAAGCTAAATTCTTCGATAAACTTGTTGAATTATCTAATTCTTTTTTTAAATGTGAATGAGATGTACCTGCATAGATTTCAAGCTGATTTAAAGCCAAATTATACTAATTAAAGCTTTGAGTTGGATTATGGGTAATAACTCGCGAGGGCCGCAATAAAATGTGAGGCTAATCATATCAAGGATCTTTAAGCATAATGAGAGTATTATTGCTAAGCTACTCTTTTACATAAATATCATTTAACTAATGTTGTTTGTTAAAATTATTTTTGCAAGGGGAATGGACAAAATAATATGAAACCTAGTATGCTCGGTCTTCACAAAGGCCACCTATCACCAGGAACAGTGGAGTGTGCCAACGTACTATTATTTTTTTGTCATAAACAATAGGAGTCTGCAAATATAAAGGACTAAAAATTCCATATTTTAATAAACAAAGACGAACTGTTTAAATTGTTTAGGTTTTTTTTTTCAAGCTGCATGAAAAGTTTTGATTTTTTTTGTCAATGGTTTGACTTAACAGTTCAGACGGTGTTAACATTTCTGTTCAATAAGTTTTGGAAATTGATCAAGAAACGTTTTACGACAGAGCAAAGCTCCTAAATTGTGGAAATTTACTTTAAAAACAATAAATCCTTTCTTGAAGTTCTTAGAACACTTAGTCTATTTTACGGTGTTTAATCAATAAGCTAGTTTGCGATACATTGAGCGAAGACAATCCTCAAGGTATTACCGAATTATTATTGCAGCTATTAAATATTGACTGTTAGGTGCGGTTTACACGATATTGATTGCAGCATCATCAGTCCTAATTTCTTTTGACATAATGAAGGAGCTGCCGTTCCGGCGAACTAATGTTTTGCTTCCATAAATTCATCAATTGCATTGGACAGGTTCAGAATAAATAAGTGACTTAAAAGTAAGACAAGTTTCTAGAAGCTGATGGGCCAGGTTTTAAAAAATTGCATTTAAATTAAGGCAATTTTATTGAAAAGTTGACTGGAAATTTAATCAAGAAAAATCTGCCTTGTTATCAAGTCAAGTGTACTCATTTCAAAATTTCAGCTGATCATATTCATTCATTTAAAAGCTGAACTTTATAACTTTGTGATTTATTTTTTAAATGTAGAATTTAATTTCAAGTTTTGTGTAAAATTGTTCCTTGTCTTTTTGAAACAGGAATAAGAGCTTTTTTTACAGTACAAAATATAACTTGGGATCGACTTTGTAACCCGCGTAATTTTTTTGTAGATAGTATAGCAAACTTTCAATTTTGAAATTAATGACATCTGACAAAAATAACCTATCTGCCTCCAATGTTTCACCATGGTTTGATTCACATGTCAAAAACATAAATAATAAACGAAACAGTGCCTGGATTCAATAAAATAGGACAAGAGCTCACGAAGATTATGAAACTTTTTCAATTCTAAAATGACTATTAACAGAGTATTCTAAATCTTCTGGAAATCTTTAAATTAGAAAGTGGCTACCCTAACACTTTGTTAAATTCATCGTCAGCTAGTCATGAGCCTAAGGTTATCGCAAACATAAAGGGTGACAACAATTTTTAATCTTTTTCTTCTAAAGTAAATTATCCTTACTTGAATTTTGAAATAAACGAAGATACTGTTGCACAGAGTATCATGAAATTGGATGAGTGTTTTAGCCCAGGGCCTGATGGTGTACCATCCTCCATTTAAAAAAAAGTGTTCCTTATTTATCATATTTGTTATGTATTCTCTTTAATGAGTTGTTAAATGGTTCGCTTTTTCCTAATATCTGGAAAAGTGCACAAGAAAGGTCCTAAAAATTAAATAATAAACTACAGACCTGTAGCTTAATTATCTTTGATACCGAACTGTTCGATACTATTGTATGTAATGAGCTTTCCTTTTATTGTACTTCAATTAGATGTGATAATCAGCATGGTTTCGTGAAAAAGAGATCTACAGTTACTTATTTATTCAACTTTACGTCCTTTTGTTTAGATGTTTTTGACAAAGAGTGGACAAGTCTGACATTTACTGATTTAAGTAAAGTGTTTTACTAGTTGAGTCACAATACATTAATGTTAAAGCTAAGCAATCAAGGTTTCAACAACAACTTCTTAAATTGGATCTCATCGTATTTAAAAAATAGACTTTATAGTTGTATACTTTGTAATGAGTATTCGGATCAATTTTTTTTCAATTCTGGCATACCTTAGGGAAGTCATTTAGGTCCAATTTTATTTAATTCATTTATAAATGACTTGGTTTCGATCATACAAAATTCTTCCGTCCTTATTATGGCTGATTAAGCTTATAAGTATAAAATTAACTTCTAACTGTTAACTTTTGCAAGAAGGCTTGTTAATATCAGAGAATGGTGGAATGAAAATCGTCTAGGCTTAAATGTTGACAAGTGTAAAGCTATGAGTTTTACACGCAAAAAAGTTTCCTTCGATTTTAATTATACCTTTATTACATGTCATTTAAGTAAAGTCTCTGTGTTTTCTGATTTAGGCGTTATTTTTGATCCCAAGTTAACTTTTAATGAACTTGAACTACATAGTTAAGAAAGCTCACAGGATACTAGGATTCATAAAGAGATTCGGTCGCAACTTCCGTGACCTTTACGTTCTTTCTTTAATTTTTAAATTCTATACTTGAATATAGTAGTAGTAGTGTAGTTTAGTCACCTTACTAATCCATTCATATAACAACACTTGAAGGAATTCAGAGAAGATTCATGCGATTTTGCCTTCGTTTTGTTTCATAAACATACATTTCCCCCTTACTTTCAAAGGCTCGCTTTAATAAACCTTCCAACACTCACCAGTCATAGAATGTATTTACAATTTTGTTTTATTGTTGAAATTATCATTGGGTCAATGTCATCTCCATCAGTTCTAAGTCAGTCGAATTTTAGTTTTAATCGTAAAAGTATAACACTACAACAATAATTGTGCCATATATTTAGTAGATCAAACTATGGTGCAAATAGCCCCTTCAATCAATTGATTTCAATATTTAATACATTTAACTTTTGTGTAGTCTAAAATGCCTAAAATTTAAAACTTTGTTCTTTAACGGCTTTGAATAATTAATTTAGATTATAAGTATTGTTCCCGTTTGTATATAACTAATTGAAATTAATAAATAAATACAAAAGCCCCTCACATTGCCTGAACCTGCCCATTTAAAAAAAAAAAACGCAACTTATTAATTTATTGCAAAATTAATTTGGTGACAACTTTATTTAATAAAGTGTTTCTGTTAACTGGACGATTTGTTCGTGCAACTTAACACCTTTAGATTACTTTTAATTGACTTATATGTTAAGTCATTGGTCTATGGTGACAAATTCTACAACTATTGAAGCATTGGAAGACAATATTCCAGCCACCATTAGCATGCGGCCAAATTTATAGAAACAATAAATAAATGCATTGAAATTATCTACCAGATTATAATAATAACAAATTCATTAAAATACTATTTATGCCTTGCATAATTATTTCAAGTTCTCAATCTCTTAAAAAACACCCCATAATATTTGGAGTTAACTAGAAAACATTTACTAACATTTCATCGGTGACAACACATAACCAAACGCATTCCTCCCCCAGATGTAGAATATTTTGATTCTCGAGGTCAAAATAGACTCCTACCTGCATTCAATATTTACAAATTACAAGATAAAAGAATTTTGATTAAATTAACTTTATCACAAAATGTAAACAAAATCACTCTGCCTGCTTATTCGCAATTATTGTTATCAGCTTTTGTTTGTCATGTCATTTCATTCTTTAAAAAAAGAAACCTGCAGATTTTCTGTTTGTTTGTTGTTTTCTTTATCATTTTTAATTTATGACTTTGCAAAAATGATTAAATATTTATATTTTATATCATCCTAAAAAACAACATTTTATTTCCCTTGTTTTTGTTTCTCACAAACCAAACTATCGTCGGTAAGGTAGTTTCCCAATGTCAAATGCACCCAACTGACAGCGGCGAATTCAATCATTTGTTCGCTCACCTCACTGAGCCTAACTAAAATGTGGGAGGGAGATGTTTTTTTTTCTTATATCTACACTTTTATTTTTGCACAATTCGCCCAAAAGAATGCGATTTAGAAATATTCTTTTTCCCAATTTACTCCTTAAAAATATAAAGAAACACACCGTGTAATAAGACAGCAAACCAGGATTCTCATCCAACACAAAGAATCGATATTGCCATCCTTTCATCACGTTTGTCCATTTGCTGAGGGTCCCTTCGAGAGTTCCGTTTCCAGCCATGTTTTTGTTGTGTGTCCCGTCAGCAGAGCAAAATCGAAAATGTTTTTCAATCACTATTCACCGAAACACCAAACGCGATTCAAAAACTGCTTCGGTTGCGGGAAATAAATGTGGAAAAGGGGGAAACAAAATTAAAATAATACCGAAAATTTGCGAAGAAAAATTTGTATTCTTTTGCCAGAGTTTTGTGTGCCGCCGACCGACGAGAGCAACGTTAATTTTCTCACTGCACTTTACAAAAATTTCGGGAACCCGGAGATAAATCACATGAGAGATTTTTGGGGCGAATTGAGGTATGTTGACGTTTGTGGTTTGGAGGGAAATGTGGAACATAGAGGGCGTGTTGTAAGAATAATGAAAGATGATTGGGTGCGTTCCAAAGTTGTATGGTTTCACGAAACGATGCAATTCGTTGAGAAGCTTTGCAAAAATTGATATAAGTTAATTATTTTAAATCTAAATACTTTCTTACTTTATACAGGGTTATCCATTGTGCGAGATTAAAAGTAAACATAAATAAAACACATATAAAATATTTTGTTCATGATATTTCTTTTTATTATAAAGTTTGAACGTTGACATAATGTGTGAAACACTACATCATTTAAATGACCACCACGCGAATTGTTGCAAGCATCGAATCTTTTGAGGTAATTTTCGACCACTTTTTGACACATATTAGGCGGTATCTCAGCAATAACTTGATGAATGTTGCTTTTTAAGTGCTCAAGAGTTAAAGATTTATCTGCATAAAAATCGCCTTACACCGCCAGTTGTTCAAGCTCACATTTGACGTATCACGACGTTATAAATGGTCAGCTGGTTTCATTTGTTGTGTGAGCTCGACTTTATATGGATGTAGGTGTAGATCCAAATACAAAATATGCCATAATGCCGTAAGATAGTCCTAATTTATGAGAACGACGAGGAACTGACCCTTTCGGTTCTTCGGCAACACTTTCACTTACAGCAGCGATATTTTCAGTGGTACACGCTAAACGATGATGCACAGGGCTTACAATACCTGTAACCAATCCAGTCTCTTTAAATTTCTTCACAATTTAGCCAATTGATAACGTAGTTGGACGATTATGTAAACCATAATCTACTCTTAAAGCACTATATGTGGCTGTTAAGCGATCCATTTTCGTAAATGTCAGACTTTCAGCTGACAACAAAAATTGGTTTAACAACTTAGTTTGACAGATGTCGAATTCCAGACCTGTACTATTAAAATTGCAAAATGGATAACCCGTTATTTGTACATGTTCAATGAGATTTTAAAACTTAGTAAAACTTAGGGAGGGAATCAAATGTCAATTTTGCCATTTCTGCTATGTTAACAGCGTCTTAAAGTCGTCACTCAGTGGTTCCATTTGCATCTTATTCATTAGATTGTGGCAGAGATTTTCAGACAGACACAGGCCAACATAGTAGTCAATTTCATAGAAATTCGATAAAAATAGTAATTATTAATATATTTTTGATAGATGACTGATGCTCGTACATACTTTGACCATGCACAATGGCTGCGTTTAATCTCCTGTTGGATACATTATTCTGGATTGGTGGATTTTGAAATATTGCCTTATTCAACGAGTTGAATACCTAAATTGAGACAGCTGGCAAGAAAATAAAAACAACTTTCAGCTCTACCCAAAAAGCAGACAAACATTTGGATTTAAAGGTCTAAAACTATTGAAAAACAAAATGTTCAACGCATAATTTTAATAAGTCACCAATGGATACTTTTGGATTCCTTTTTTTACATCTCAGCTGTTTTGGATCAGCTGTTTCTTTACAAAAAAGTATCCGGAAAGCCTATAGGTCGGAGATTGAACGTAGATAGTCAAGTCACTTTGCTCAGGGTCAATGTGGATTGTGGAGTCAAGGTACAAATTTCTGGACCAAATATTGGGAAGTATGTCTTATGAAGTTTTTATCGAAAAATAAAAAACAAGTGCCTACCAAACTGTCATTATTTTTGATAAATCCTCCAACTCTTAAAACTAGTTTATCTATTTAGACTGTGTTCTAATTAGACAGTTTTGAGTTAAATAATTTTATTGTTAAAATCTAAAAATATTTGCTTTATGTCCCTATTTCATTGTAATTATCAAGTGAGAGCGAGATCAAACTTTGGGACGTCAAAGTAAAAGTCCTCAAAAAAGTTAAATGTGTTATTGTTGCAACTATTTTTTAATTTTAACTGAAAAACAACAAAAATCTAAAAATAGAACATATACGAAATTTGTACTTTTTTTTTTAATTAATTTATTTCTAAAATCTTAAAATAAAATTAAACTACGAATAAGTATTTCTTTTTTTAATTATTGTCGTCTTTGTTCTTCTTTTGATTTGACTTTTGCTTTGGAATTATTTTCAGTGTAACTTTTCTTGTAAAAATCATAAAATCCATAGAAAATCACAAGAATAATTGTAATATAAATTGCTAGCATCATTTCGGGTATTTCACAACCACGACTTTTTAAAACAACAACTTGGAATAGGACAATAGTAAATTGGATCATCTGAATTGTCGTTATGGCCTTTTTGAAAGGTGTCAATAGAACAACAATTTTACTGGGAAGTACAGCAGCCATTAGATAATATGAGTACATAATAATATGAACTAAGCTGTTTACGAACGCAGGAAACAATGCTGAACTACCTGAAATATACAAACAAAAACAAAACGATTTTTAGAGTATTTATGTCATTTTGGTTGTTAAAAAGTGTTTGACAGTTGTTATTATATTTGACATAGGACTCTTTTGATAGAACATATTTTGACGTTTAGACATTTTATCTCGGTTCCACTTAAGTGTTAAACAGAGATTGATGATATGAAGCGAAAAATGATGAAACGTCAAAATAAGTCACTTTAAAAGAGTCAAATGAATACTGTTTTGTTTAAATGTAAATTTATACAATTTGAATGACGTTTTCAATATAATGCAATCAATGGTTTACAAATTTCTTCGTATAGTTCACATTGATGAAAATTATCATTTTCTTGATAGCAAATAATGGTATTGTGCATGATACTTACTTCTATACGTTAATGTTAAATTGTACGCCAAGAATAATATAGTACAATGATGGAAGACATGCAGAAACGTCACTTGATTTTGTTTTTTGCGCAAAACAAAAACAACAGTTTCAATCATTTCAGACGCCTTAAGCCAAAAAATAACAAAAGAAATATGATTGAAGTCTTTTTCAACTTGTGTCCCAGGCTCAAAATCAACACATGCCCCATATTCAAGAGTTGGAAGATCAATTAAATAGATCTGAAAAATAAAATCCATACAAATTGACCGTCACCTTTTCAGTGAAGTTAAGTAAAATATTTCATTTATGCTCACTAGTGTCATTAGGTAAGCGCAGGCAGTTATTTGATAAATATTATATAAAATCATAAAACCTTTCAACTGGTAAGCAGGTCGTGACTTCATAAAGCTGAAAATGTAATTTTGTATTATTAGTTCAATGCTTTAAAAACGATGAACCCTCAAAGCAAACAATTTAATTTCAAGATATGAATATGATTTTTAGCGATACCTACTGATTGGTTAGCTGTCACTAGAAGTTAGATGACATTTAGTAACGTTTGATTATGAATTCCGATTCATCTTAATTATTACAATGAAGGTTTTCAAGCTGTCAGATTTGTTTGAGAACTAAGTGTCAAAGATTCATATGATGTGTTTTTTTTGGAAATCTCTCATAATAATGGTAACTAATATTGATTTAATAAACTTTAAATTGCTTTGTGGTAACAACTAATTTAGTGTTTATTTAAAAAACACATTTTCTCTTACCTGGGTCCAATTTTGTAAATAATAAGCAGGTACATTAGAATCATCACAACTATGGGCTTTCCAACCCCAATTCGAGTGTCCACGTTTATTGCTGTGGAAAAGTTTTACAGGATATTTATTTTTCATAAACTTTTTAATTGTTATTTGAATGATAAAACTAACCACTTGTATCTGACACAATCCATTCTTTAGGGATGACAAGCACATCGTCGCGTTCCACTTGTTCCACACTCATTTTATTGCTTATTTTTTTATCTTAATAGGATTTTTAGAACTTAAAAATTATAAAACATATCCACATAAAGGATTTAAAAGTATAGCATTTTATGATTTTAAGGAGAAATTCAATTTAAATTAACCTTACGGAAATACCGATTTTGGAAATACTAAAATTACTAGCAAGCGGAAGCAATAAATCTTTACAAAAGGGACATATTTTTGCAACTGAAGTTTGCTTAATGGATTTTAATCTAATTTATAGGGCACATTTTTATATTCTGTGTCAGTGAATTAATCAGTATAACTAATAAACCAATTGCGGAGTGCATTACACTTTTGTATGCACGTTTTTCAAATTCAATGTCTTAAAAAATTTGTGTTTTGATTAATTTTTACTCATGTTTCATATTTAATATTCACAACGACAGAAGCGTATACCGAATTTTCTTTCAAAATGAGAAGAGGGCGTTTCTTTTCACAAAGTTCACAGGCATTAAAATGTGTTTCTAACGTCAAAAAGTGTACTATACATGACATTGCAGAAACTGTCGGCAACTGTGTGATTTCTTATACAACGCCATCCACATGTTTCATACGTCACCTGCAAATCTGACAGTGACGTTTCTGTCAGTATTACTTCACAAAATTTAGTCCATAAGATTGCAAGACATTAAATTTACTGACAGATCTTACAAGTTTATAGGATTTGGTAAACTTCTGTACTTACCTTTGAGTTCTTCCTCTATAGTTTCAATTAGGAAACTTGAAATACAATAAACATGAAAAATGCGGATACAGCCCTGTCTAGAAAAATGTCTTCCATTTAAATTCACAATGAAACTTAACAACAACTCTCTGAGTTTAATAAAAAATGCTATATTTTTATAATTAAATTGTACAATACGAAATACAGACTTCTTAAAATTATTCAAAAATTACCGACAGTTCTAAAAAAAACACCACGAACAGAACTAAAATTAATTTTTAACTTTTGATTATAATGTTTGTCGGGGAAAAGACTAAACTTTAGACTTCCTACAAAACTTATTTAAAAAGTCAATCAATTCAATTTACTATTTTTACTTTTCTATTTACTTTAATAAAATTAATATTGTTGTTTAATTTATCTTCTCCTTTTTTATCTTTTCAAGAGTAGCATTCTTCTTTTCAATATAACTTTTTTGATAGAAATCATAAAACATATAAAATATTACCATTACTATAAAGGTATATAGGAAAGGTAGTTGCGTTGGTAAATTGGATCATTTGAACAATTGTAATGGTAGCAGGAAGTACGGCAGCCATAGAAAATAGAAGCTGAACATATAAAGTCACAAAAAGAGGAAGCAGTCATGCACTGCATGCAAAAAAATATGAAAACAAACAAACCCAAAAATTAGAATAGTTAATGAAAAATTAAAAAAAAAACTGCTTTCATTAACTCGACAAATACTTAACTTATTGCTAATGTAAGTTTCATTGAATATTTAAAAAGTTAGTATTTTAAAATAGTAATTTTAAAATGTCGAATGTCAAAAGACGATTGCTTACACCTGACAGCTGCCAAAACAGCGAGATATTCAAAACAAAACATTTTATTTTAAAAAACTTATCCAATTAAATTGATTTTTATAGAAAATTCCCAAAATATTATAGTGAAGTAAATTTTAGATTAAATTTATAAAATTTTAGCAACTTACGGTCTATTTCAATAACTAAATGTGGTACCTAAATATTTTGACTTTTTCACGCCGATTACAGAATCCGAGGGAATTAAATGTCAATTCTGACATTTGTACCATAGTTAAAATGTCATAAAAGCACTCCGAATCCACTAGCAACCAATTCTTCGGATTCAATAATAAGAATTATTAATTTTATTATTAAGTGTGTATTTAAGTAAAAGAATTTATACTTACTTTTGTATGAATTGTTAAAATGGTAAGCCAAAATATATGTCGAACAATGATGGAAAATATGCAAAGGTGTGTACTCTGAAGGACTGAAATTAAGTATCTCATTCCGCCTTCCCAATCATTGCAGCGTGTTCCAGGCGGAACTTTTGGCGATAAGAAAAATCCTGTCCTGGCTTAAAGAAAACCTGATATCAACATCTTAAATCCGTATTTTCTCGGATAGTCAGGCATAGAGACATTCCAGGAAATTGTAAGGCAGATTAACCCGCCATTCTACCACGTTTGGCTGATGCTGGCATACAAATCGCAACATGTAAACTATTCCTAATGCAAGACGCTATGAAAAAGGCAAACATCAGGTGGAATAACATCACCACGTGTCAGGTTACAAAAAGCATCTGGCCTATTTCTAAGCAGATCGCATGTAAGTTCAATAATCAGTGTCACACGACTAGGCATTTTTTAACAAATAACTTTTGCAGAGGCTATATGGATGAGGAAGAGGAGGAAACAGTTCTTCACTTTCTCTGTATATGCACTGCTCTAGTTTGAAAACGCAAGAATTAGCTAGGAGAATTCTTCTATAACGATCTAAACGATCTCAATCATTTAAACATAATCAGCCTCTCACGTTTCGTAAGGGACTCAAACTGATATTATTGAGCTTAGAAGAAAGCCTCAAGATTCATGGGCCATTAAACTGGCCTAAGTGTGTCCTACTCCATCTCAGAAATCCACTTTAACCTAACCTAACTTTTACCCTCAATGCTTCCGGGTAAAAATTTTATACATTTCCAAAAATGTAATGCTGGAAGATTAATAATGAAAATCTGTGAGAAAAAGGAATTCAATGATTTTTAAAAATTGTGCTAAGATTTCGACTTAAAACTTACCTTACATGCTAATAAATGTTAAAAGTAGACAAAAAACAAATAAGCAATAAGGATGTTGTTTTCAATCTCTTAAACAAGAAGACTTTTTAACTAAACTAATTCGCTTTTTTCAATAAAATTTAGTACCGAATTGTTGCTTAGTGGATATTTCTCAGTTTGGTTAAAAATCAGAGCTACAGAAAGAGTAATACAAAATTTGATAGTTGATATCAAAGAACTTCTTTTATGTGCAGAAGAAATTTATGACATTTTATGTCACTAAACAAAAATCGATTTATTTCTCCCTAGATTGATCTTTTTCCTGGTTCAATTATCTTACCATGGTCCACCAATTTTTAAAACTATCAATAAATAGAATGCAAATATTGAAGTGGCGGAAATTACTTCTTATCCAAATCGACTAGTTAACTGTTGACATTTCTGTAAGTAATAAAAGACGTGTTCATATTTCAAGAAATATAATAATAAGAATTGAGAACAAAGCATTCTGATCCTGGTCAATCTCAACTCAATTTCAAGTTATTCTTTTTTTTTAAATTGGAAATAGAGAAAAACTAGATTTTAACTGCTTGGTTTGGTTTTTATATTAGTTCCTCGGTGATACAAAACTTTTTATTTATATTGTTTATCAGCGTTTACTTTTTGAATGAAAAAGTAGCTCAGAATCATTAAAAAAATCCTTATTACTTTGTAAGAACTAAGTTAATTAATTTGTAGAATAAAAATATAAGATTTTAATTCATCGGTATAAAGGTTTCCATTTGATGGTTCAACTTAATTTTTCTTATAAAATATTAAAACATTTACGTATAGTTTCGAGCTATTTTGAACTTTTATAAAAAAATACAGAATTTCGATAAAGGGTGTGCCTTTTTAGAGGTAAAGAACTATGAAACTATTGAAATTTACTTTATTCGAAAGATAACCTTCTGGCGTTGTATTTAAAATATTGTTTCCGGTAATAGCCGCCACGGCTAGTATCGTTTTTAAAGAAGTACGGACCAATTATTCCATTCAATTCCATTCCACCAATTATTATCATCACTTTTAATATGGCAATCTTGTTTATTCACGTATCCATTCAACCAATAATTCAAACAGAAACACGATTTTCAAAATAAATTTGCACAATTTGGAAGCGTTGTTCAAGCGTCAGTCTAACAAAGAAAAAATAAATCACTTGCTAGCTGAAAAAAGGCTGCCGTTTACAACTTAAAATTATATAACTCTAAAAATACAACATTTATAACCTGCCAACGATGAGAAACATTAATGGTTGCTATTTGACAGTTGAAGACGTCAAATTGTGTTGAAGTTTCTAATAAGGTTTGGTATTTCATCATGAATTGCTTAACACCAAAACATATCTTCCAAAATTGTGGGAATTTACTTTGAACAAAAAAAAATGCGCTCCCGAAGTTTTTCATTTGTGTGGGGCTGTATTATATTCGTTCATGCTGACAAATTAGAAACTCTTGAAGCCAATACTCAAGCTACCATTGACTCCATATGGCCATATTTATTACTGTCATATGACATATGATGATTTATTAATGTCATATGACAGAAATCATGAAAATGAGGAATCCTTCAAAAATGTCTGTCATCTTCGGTGTATCAAACACATTTCAAAATTTGTTCCTATGCATCCAAAACAATTTCGATTGATAGTTTGGAGTACCTTAAGGAAACCATATAGGACCTCTTATATTTATTTGTTTATCAGTTAGTGTTTGAATCAATTTTTATGATTTCTTATGATTTCTCACTTATGGGCAGTAAAGAACTTAAACGTTATTAAATTGAATCATTAATTGAGAAGTAAATTATAATTATCGTATAGATGAGGAAATCAATTCATATGAAGCTTTTTCTGTATAAAAAACAAACCCAGTAACAGCGTTACACAAAAACATAACCAAATTAATTCAAATGCAAAATGTCTAATATGCGTCTATCAACTATTTGTATTGCAAATTGATGTTTTTCAAAACACATATCATGAACGAGGATTTTAAAATGCATAAAATTGAGTAATGGACTGAATACGTTCTAGGTACTTATCAAATATCAACTAAAATTCATATTTATAGTCCTTGAACTTGAATTAAAAGTAAACAAAAATTTAAAATAAAAATATTCAAAAGAATTTAATTTTTCTGAAATATGTATTTTTATTTTATTAAAATGCAGAGTCTCGATCTTGTAGTGGGCTTTGATCAAATTAAAGTTCGGAGAGCTGAGGAATTATTATTTATTTCAATTTCATTTAGTTTCTACTTTTGTTGATTAAATTTGTTAATTTAATAGGCATATGATCAATTAAAAATAAATTTCCTGAACTTTATACCAGTCCAGGGAGAGAAAAAGCCGTCAATGCACTTTATAATCTTGAATTGCATACCATGACAATGACGCACATCACTTACGAAAGTTTTAAGGCGATTGCTTTTTTCAATTCGTTGCTAATAAATATATCCACATGTTTGTTACATGAATGTACATTTATGTATATTTTTTTTAAAACTGAATTGTTTTAAAATTATAGTTTTTTTCTCCCGGCGGCGTCGCCACCATCGACACGTTGATCGCAGTCACACTTCTTAGAATGCAAATCCATTTGGCCAAGGGTCAACATTCTCCCGAGTGTGGAGAAGTATAGAAGCTCATTTACATTTATAGACAACAAATGCAAAAACGCAATCCCTACACTCCGGTTCGAAAGAATAGTCTTTTATCTTAAAACAAACTAAATTTTCATTTCAATATAATCCTTACAAGTGAATTCAAATGATTGCATGATCTTTTAAATAATTGCGATCAAGTGATTGGGGTCAAATAAATAGGAGAGAAATGATTGCAATCGTTTTTAGGTTAAAAGATTGAGTTCTTTTACATTGTTAAGCAACTGTTTAACTATCAAGAAATTTACCAAGAATCGTTGTAAATTTGAAAGATGATTGTCCATTTTGTTATCAAAATAAAACTAAGTATTGTTTCCAAATTTACTTTACAAAAATAACTGATTTTCCATATGAAATTTTTCAAAAACTGGAATTACACCTGCTGGAGCATTTAGTGAACTTTTCAAACCCAAGCCCGCATATATTATTCAAATCCAATAAAAAATGTTCTTCCTCATATCGACACATAATACATTTATTATGGAAGTTTCAGTTTGCTTCAGTCTTGTCAACTAAACCCTGACCTATAGAATATGTTACATCAGTTTTTTTTTTGCAATGAACATATGAAAAAATTCGCTAGAATTATTAATTATCAGATAATTATGTTAATGAATTATGAAGTGCAGTAAGCAAATGTTTAACTTTTATGTGCATATTGACGTATTTGGAACTGGGTAGGCTTACAGATAGGAGGTCTGTTACAAAAGATCACAATTTAAAGGACTTTTGACGAAGTGTAATAGTGTTCAATTTTATTTTATGTCGTATTTTATTTTTAATTTTTGTCAATAATGTCGCTGATGGATGATTTCTTGGATATATTTTCGGCAACAAGTGGTTAGTTTTTTTTTCATAAAATTAAGCAAACAAATAAATTAGAACTAATTTTGTTACATTTGTGTGCTTATTTCAAAATAGAAGTCAGAGTAAATGACCGATTTGGAGTATCTTCCCCCATTCCGATGCTGATCATCATTGCATCCTATCTATTAATCGTATTAAAAATTGGACCAAGGTAATACCAAAAACAAACATTAGCTTCTATAAGTTAATCTGTAATAATTGTCATAAAAAATGGTTATGGATTTTTGAAATTATTGCCACATTAATATTGAAATAGTTAGAAATCCTATCTCTTATATTTTGAGTATTTTAGTAAATATTTGTAATGGTTTGGGTTTGGGTTGTATGTATGAGTTATAGTACTGTATTTAAAATACTGTATGTCAATATTTTGTGTCAAAAAATTCTGTATGAACAAAATACTGTATTGTCATAATTCTATAGCACAGATATTTTTAAAACAGACTATTTTTGAAAATAAAGTATCACACACATTCTTCATTAACCATATTTAAGCAAAACAGTTTAAAACAGAACTATCGAAAAACAAAGTTTAAGGATAAGGTATTTTGTGGTAAGAAATTTGGATATACAGTGTTATGAGCTACAGTGTTTTGTTGATGTAGAATTTTGGTATACAGTAATCTAAGTTTACAGTGTTTTAAAATACAGAATTTAAGACGTGCAGAATTTTGACCACAAAGTATCTCAAAGGATCATACACAATTTTATGACGTACAGTATTTTGTTTATGTATAATTTTGGTGTACAGTATTCTAAGTTTACAGTGTTTTGAAATACAGAATTTAAGACGCACAGAATTTTGACCACAAAGTATCTCAAAGGATCATACACAATTTTATGACGTATACAGTGTTTTGTTAATGCATAATTTTGGTGTACAGTATTCTAAGTTTACAGTGTTTTGAAATACAGAATTTAAGACGTACAGACGAAACAGTATCATAAAGTATCATACGCAATTTTTGTCATTAGATGAAAAATAAAATTATTATAGAAAGTGGAAAGTTGGAAAGAAGTGGAAAACAATTTTGGACAACAACATTTATACCAAATATTTCGAGAATGCGCTGGACACGTTGGCAACCCATTAATTAGATAACTTGACAGTTGACAGTTTAAAGCAAATTCAAATTTAGCAGCAACGTTTTTTAAAAATATTTGCGAAGAATGAAAATTCGTTTATTACATTGAAATTTTGTGAGGTGGCTCACTTTAAAGTTAATTTATCGTGTTTCAACAAATTTTTAAAAAAATTTGAAAATTTGCTCCGCACTTCCTTATCTCCTTTTTACCATCAAGTACGAACCAGAAGCGTCAAAATAAGTCAAAAGATTCTAATATGAAAACTGTCTACTGCTCCACTTTTAATAAACTGTCATGTGTCAAACTGTTTAGTTTTAAGGTTCTTTTAATGTTGTACTTAATTTAGTTGCTAAAATAACTAAAATCTTACTTATTTAGTTGCTAAAATAACTAAAATCTTACATTTTATTTCAGTTTCATGAAAAACAGAGAACCTTACCAATTAAAGACTTTTATTATTGTCTATAATATTTTCCAAGTTTTTTCGTGTTATTATATCTCCTATAAGGTAAACATTAAATATGAATTGTCATTCAAGTTAAACTATAAATAATATTTTCTTATTTCCGTAGTCTTTTAATTCAAATATTCCAATATTTCAATTTTGGAAATGTATTCCTGTTGTACCAAAAACCGATTGGGACAGACTTTTCAATCATCTTGGTATTTTGACATTTTGGCTCAAAGCAACAGAATTAAGTGAAACTGTAGTATTTGTATTGAGAAAGAAACAACGGCAAGTGTCATTTTTGCACTTGTTTCATCATACAACAATGCTTTTCTTAACTTATCAAGTTATCAAATATTATAAGGGTAAGTTTTATAAATATTATTTTATTAATTAAAACCAAAATACAACTAACAAATTTATTTACAATTTACAGTCAATCAAGCATTCTTCGCTTTGATTCTCAACTGTAACGTCCATGTTATTATGTACACGTACTATCTTCTAGCAGCTATACTCCCTCCGAAAATTCTATCGAAAGTGAAGTTATTAAAGAAGTTCATAACAATGATTCAAATGATTCAATTCTCTTTTATTTTAATTCAAGTTTTCACTTCATTAGTCACGAAATGTAATGTTCCGAAACAAGTTCTTATAAGTTATATGGTTATTGTTAGTGCATTTTTCTATATGTTTTATGATTTTTATAAAAAGACTTACAATGCTAAAAGACGGCAATCTATTGAGGGTTTGAAGAAATAACCAATCTCCAATAATAAAAATAGTTTAAATGTACTAAACAACTTAGAGCTTAAATATTATATGAATTTATTCTTGTTGGATAAAAGAAAATTGTAAAAGTCGACAGAGCAACGTCTTCTGGATCAGCTAGTATTCTTTTTAAATGTAATTGAAAATGCATTCTTATGAATATAAGGTATGTTGTTGCGCATTAGCATGAAATAAAACAACTTAATATAGTTTAGCTTAATTAAAATAAAGAAAGAAAAAACTTTCATTTAATTAAAAAAACACACATGCTTTACCAAAATTTCGTTTTCCAGAGTTCCTTGCACTTTTGAATATGTTAAACAAAATATTCTACAAGTTTACAAAAATAGAACCCAAGAAAACTTAGTTTCTTTCCCTTTCCCAAAATGCAATTGCTTTCCTGATGTAAGACCTTCAACACACATTCCAAATTGAATTTTAATTATTGTATTATTTACCTTAAATTCGAATTTAAATTAAAGATTAAAACAGAAATATTGCCTTGAACGTGGGTATTTTGGATATTTAACTTGGATTTTTCGAGTAAGCAAGTGGCAGCCGCCTAGAAAGGTGGTCTTTTGAAAAAAAAAAACGTATTTACTCGTGTTATATAATAGATCAGGATATATTGAGCCATCATCCCTTCTCATCCACATAAGAGCGAAGCTGGATTTTAAGCTAAAATAAGTGTTTTTATTTCTTAAATTGGTTTCGTTAAAGTGACAAAAATTGTGAGCAAAATGGCATCCGAAGCTTTAATTGATCTTTTAGGGAATAAAACGGGTGAGTTTTTCAAATTCGTTTTATTATTTTGTATGATTTGGAAAATTGAACTTTTGTATGTGTCTTGTAGAAATCGAAATCACGATGGATGAAGAATTTGCAATTAATTCCCCTACTCCGATGATAGTGATACTGGCCTCATATCTGTTAATTATTTTGAAAATTGGACCTGAGTAAGTAGAAAAATGAAGACCATGGTTAACGGGAAAATTCTTTATGTAGCAAAGAACACTTGTGACCAGTGCCTTGAGAGAGTTTTAAAACAATTTAAGTCTCTTTATTTTCAAACCTGAATGAAACACTTTAAAAATGAAGTTACATTTTTTGCGTAAATCAAGTTTTAAAACAAGAATTTTGTTAAGAAATTGCTGTTTAAAATAGATAAATCGGAATAATTTAAGTAAAACATCATTTCAGAATAATGAAGTCTAGACCGGCATTCCAACTCAAATCCTACATTGTGATTTACAATATTCTTCAAGTGCTTTGTTGTATCTATTTAGTTCATAAGGTAAGAGTTTTGTTTTGCGAATTTCTAAATAATTCTAATTTTTATAAAAAAACAATATTGTAACAATTTTCTAGGTTGTTGTTATCAATCTCCCCACTCTAACATTCTGGGAATGTGCTTACTTTCAACCTGGAAGTATTGAGGAAAAGGACTTTAATCACATTAGTTATTTTACATTTTGGTTAAAAGTCAGTGAATTAAGTGAAACAATAGTTTTTGTATTGCGAAAGAAACAGCGACAAGTCTCATTTTTACATGTTTTCCATCATTGTGCTACACTGTTTCTGGTTTACCAACTTTCAAGAACTTATAAAGGTAAGTTTTTCCATGTAAATAATATTATTTAGACTTTAACACTTTTTTCTTTTGCAGGTAGTTCAGCTCTTTATCCACTCTTTTTAAATTGCAACGTCCACATTATTATGTATTGTTACTATTTAATGGCTGCCGTTCTTCCTGATAAAATTGTTTCCAGGTTGACTCCGGTTAAAAAAGCAATCACCACAATACAAATGATCCAATTTGCTCTGATACTTCTACAAGTTGTTGTAGCTCTCAGTAAAGGTTGTAAAGTTCCACCAGTTATTTTGTCAATTTATGTTCTTATTATAATTGCCTTTTTCTATATGTTTTATGATTTTTATAAAAAGAATTATTCAACAAGAGAACCTTTGACTATTAAAAAGTCAGAGAAATTAATTTAAATTTTAAGAAAAACGTATTAAATATAGATAAACATTAAACTATTCTTTTTTCTACACAAAAAATAACAGAATTTATAACTATTAGTTTTAAGATAACCATATTCACATTTAAAAGATAAACAAAATTGTATAAGAAATATGTCATGAAGTTTTCAAATAAAAAAAAACATTAATACTAAGCTGTTAAAATTGCCTTGAAGTCTCTGGCACTGGTTAATGTGGCATCCGTTTTGTTTTGTGTATATTGTGATATTGATGTCTTCAATCGTGATCGGCGGCGTAGGATTTTAGAAGTTGAGAGATTTTGTGTTTGATTAAATATTGAGAAAAAGCAAAGGTTCAAAGATTGAACCGTGGGGAACTCTATAATTTGTGGCATGAAAATACAAAAAATGGGTGTTAAGAACAACTTTAGAAACGTTTGGGTTTTATACATTCTTAGATCACTTTTATGATTTTTTTGAAAAAGATAACTGTTGCACTTGAATCGTATTTATGTAAAAAAAAAAACAATTGCTTCCCTCGAAATTGTTGTTAGTTTGAACTGAAACCAAGTGATTTGTTACTGTAAATTCATAGTGATTTCATTGTCCCAGAGTCACCTGCACACCAAAGTTACATAGAACTTGACACAACCATTATGTAACTGCAAAAGCGCAAAAATGGCCTTGATTTGTAATTAAATTCTGGTTTCAATCAAACTTGAGTGTTAGAATTTTAAAATCCAAATAATTTTACTTTAGTTCCTAAACACTTTTTTGCAAAACAAATAAAACTAAATCTTAATCATTAAAATGTTCTATCAAACATTTGTAAGTGTGAATCTATACAAATTTTACTTGAGTATGATTATTTTTATGAGCATTCGGAATATTTATATTTATGATGTTCAGTAAGTTGAATTTCAAAACCTAATAGTAACTTCATGTTTGAAAGTTATCAGTGGTGTCCCTTTACAATTTACAATGTACAAAGATTAAAACTTTTTTAATTTCAGCAATTATTTTTAAATAATTTATTACTTGAGTGATAATGATAACAATCTGTGGCACTAGATGTAGGAAAAACTTTTATATGAAACTTACAAAAAATTACATTAACTATTCATTAATTAAAAATATATGAGTACAGTAACACATTCAATGTAACACTTTAGACAGTGCTCTATTCGTAAGAAAAAAAAACTTAATTGTAACTTCTAAACTTATTTAGTTTCTAACAAGTTTATTATTTAGTTTCTAACAAGTATTATATGAGTTAATAAAGAGTTTTAGTTTATGAATATTATCTGAGATAACGAAACAAGTCTTCAATTGGTTACTGTCTTGTTACGCATTTGTCTGAAACTGTACCGTAATTACTCAGTAATTTATATCAAAAGACTCTCTGTCACAATTAAAAACACTTACATACGTAAACGTAACGTAAATGCAATTTCAAGCATTTAAGTTTTTGAGAACGAGAAAAAATAAACTATTCAGAAACATCTTAGTAACTTAGTTGTTTCAAAAAAAAAACTGTAAAGTAACGTGAGCGTAACAAATTTTGTAGTTTACTTGTTACTTTGTTTTCAATTCGACGGAAATTCTATTTTTTATGAAAATTGCTTGGATACAACATATTTTCACCTCATTTAGATGTATACTGAAGCTGATAATTTCATAAAGTGATAAAAAAAACAGTGCACCTCAAATAATTTTAAAATGAGTGCCCCAATTAAAAAAAATTTGTTTAGACACTTTTTGAAGGTCATTCAAATTCCTTTAAGGAAAACGTTAATCATGATTTGAATAAATATAACAGGTTCTTAAGTTATAAAACGAAGAATTAAAAAAACCAAATGATAATTTACAATTTGTAGGAAAAATAGAAAAACACAATAAGCGACCTCTAAAAATGAATCTTAAAAGCTAAAATTTGGGCACGAATATTATTTCACCGAGTCCTAACCAAGAAGCTTGTTTTTGAATTAGTCGAATCTCGAACGTTAAACAAAAACCTTAGAACCATCAGAAATTGAAAACATATCTTCTTTTGAATTTAGCTCCAAATTTAACCACATGAATATTAATTTAAGCGGTACTGACTGTAAAATCAATGTTTCGTGTACTTGTGGTTAAATGAAAGAAGAAACTGGTAATTGTTTTCAGCCTCTGTGAAATGATTGATTCTTCGCAATTTTGGTCTTATTATAAACTGTCTTTCTTTTACCTGTTTATTTTTATTGCTAAGCTGTTAAGGTAGTTGGGTTAGGTATTGTTATACAAAAATTTTACTTCACGGAAGTTTTTTTTGTTAAATCAGTTCATTGAGATTTAATTTACTTTTCAGCCCCGAACTACCAAATTTATTATTTCTCACTGATCTTTTAGAAGTTAGGTATTTGTAAACAAAACATTTTTGATGTATGAAGATTTAAATTTAGAAATGTGAATTCTTAATGTAAATGTTTCATGATTTTTTTGAATTTTTTTTGAACGAAAGTTTGACGTCCAAATCAAAAGCAATATAACATAATTGAAGAAGGAATACAAATGTGTTGTCAAGCTCAAGATGACAGCTATTTTCATTAGATATTACTCCCGGCACAGTCTGTGTTAAAATAATTCTCCGAGCAGTTTAGAATCTATACAATTGTCAAATCTTACATTATTTTAAGATCTATCAGTGCTCTGACAATGGCTACTAATGATCTGTCAAAATCCAAATACCTTTCAATAGGGATTTTTCTATCCACACACAGACTTTGTTAATCAGAGTCTTAGAATCCGATAGTAAAAATGTTTTGGCAGCAAAATGGGGTTTTCCATGGGTTAATTCAGATTACCTTCAAAAATTGATTTTTTTTTGTGGCGCATGGAACACTATTGAAATTGTTTGTTTTTTTTTGTTTGTAACTTCGTGAAGGTGTTAACGAGTGCGGTAGAATTTTTTTTTGAAAATGTGTTGGTATAAGTGCAAAGAGGAGTTAATCTACCGAAAATCAAGATTTGCAGATTTGATCTTAAATCAAACATAAATAAATTTATTTTGTCCCATAACAGGGGAAATTTGTGTTTTGACAGATCTAGATCAAAAATAAATTGATTTATTTTAACAATGGAAAACCTCATTAGGCAACAGCATCTGAGATTTCTGAGAATTTCATCAGTAGGATTGACAAAGCAGGAGAATGAAATATAAACAGAATTCACTATTAATTTTCATCAGAAATCAAAATATGTAGCTTTGCATTTCATTTCCTTCTTCTTGAATTGTGCGATGGAGACTTCTTGAGAAATCGAATCATTAAAATTCAATTATTAGATTTCTAACAGAAAAATTTGTTTATATTTCTGAGAATGAAGAAATCTCTGAGATATTAGAAATATAAATTGGCCAATTGCTACACAAATTTAATGTGATTCAGTTTGGACGGTTTTATTAACGACTGATTTGACAATATTGCAAAATCTAACAGTCGCCTAAAAGTATTAATTAAGTGTTGTATATTCATAGCAAAAATGTTATGCAGGTTCGGAATAATTGGGTTCGAGTCCAACAATTTATTGAAACTATTGTTTTCAACAAATATTGTTTTATAGATGTAAAAATAAGAGAAAAATAAGTGCATAGGTATCTTAAATATCTTATATCGTTAGTTTATTACATTTCTAAGTTCAGAAGCATAACATTTTTAAGGGGGCAACCTAGTTCTACATGTGTGCTCTACAATAATTAAATTGCTTTATTATTGGGTCAAATATGAAATAGGTACTAAGTAGTAAAATATTGATTGATAACAGTTTGTCTGTACGATGAAACTTTGTCCAGATTATTCAATCATCAGAAGAATTGCCTCATGTCTTTGAAATAGTTTTTTAACTGATTTTGAAACTTTAGAAAAATAACAACTTTATCTACAAAAATATCGCTATCATTTCAATATACAACGGTTCTTAGAGAAATATAAATTATGGCAATGGGTATAAAAGTGTTAATTAAACAAGTGGCAGCCGTTTAGAAAGGTGGTGTTTTCTAAAGTTATTTGGTGGATTTTTGCCCAACGTAGAGCCATTAAGGACCTCTTAGGCAAAAACCTGAACTTGCTTTAAAGCTTAAAAAGAATTATTTTAAAGTGGTTTCCTGAAAGTTAAAAAGTTGTCAAATAAAATGGCATCGGGAGCTGTAATTGAACACTTATCAAATGAAAGTGGTAAGTTTTAAAGTTTATGTTAAACAAAATATTCTATAAGTTTACAAAAATAGAACCAAAGAAAACTTAGTTTCTTTCTTTTTCCCAAAGTGCAATTGCTTTCCTGATGTAAAACCTTCAACACTCATTCCAAATTGAATTTTAATTATTGTATTATTTGCCTTAATTTCGAATTTAAATTAAAGATTACAACAGAAATATTGCCTTGTAAGAGGTATTTTGGATATTTAATTTGGATTTTTCGAGTAAGCAAGTGGCAGCCGCCTAGAAGAGTGGTCTTTAAAAAAAAAAAACTAATCTTGTATATAATAGATCAAGAACCATCATCCCCAGGGATCTTTCTCATCCACATAAGAGCTTAGCTGGATTCTAAGCTTAAAATTAGTTTTGTTCTTCTTAAATTATTTTCGTTGAAGTGAACAAAATTTGAGCAAAATGGCATCCGAAGCTACAATTGATCTTTTAGGGAATAAACCAGGTGAGTTTTTCAAATTCGTCTTTTTATGATGTGAACAAATTGAACATTTCTATGTGTCTTGTAGAAATAGACATTACAATGGACGAAGAATTTGCAATTAATTCACCTACTCCCATGATAGTGATCCTGGCTTCATATCTGCTAATTATTTTGAAAATTGGACCTGAGTAAGTAGAAAAATGAAGACCATGGTCAACGAGAAAATTCTTTATTTAGCAAAGAACACTTGTGAACAGTGCCTTGAGAGAGTTTTAAAACAATTTAAGTCTATTTTCAAATCTGAATGAAACACTTTAAAAATCAAGTTTAACTTTTTTCCTAATCAAGTTTTAGGACAAGAATTTTGTTAAGAAATTGCAGTTCAAAATATATAAATCGGAATAAAATTTCCAAAACAAATAATTTAAGTAAAACATCATTTCAGAATAATGAAGTCAAGACCGGCATTCCAACTCAAATCCTACATTGTGATTTACAATATTCTTCAAGTGCTTTGTTGTATCTATTTAGTTCATAAGGTAAGAGTATTGTTTCCTGATTTTAAAGTGATTCTGATTTCTATGAATAATGTTCAAATATTGATTTGCAGATTGTTGTTATTAATCTCCCCACTCTAACATTTTGGAAATGTGCTTACTTTCAACCTGGAAGTATTGAGGAAAAAGACTTTAATCACATAAGTTATTTTACATTTTGGTTAAAAGCCAGTGAATTAAGCGAAACAATAGTTTTTGTATTGCGAAAGAAACAGCGACAAGTCTCATTTTTGCATGTTTTCCATCATTGTTCTACATTGTTTCTGGTTTATCAACTTTCAAGAAATTATAAAGGTAAGTTTTTCCATGTTAATATATGACTTAGACGTTAATACTTCTTTCTTTTGCAGGTAGTTCAGCTCTTTATTCCCTTTTTCTCAATTGCAACGTCCACATTTTTATGTATTGTTACTATTTAATGGCTGCCGTTCTTCCTAATAAAATCGTTTCCAAGTTGACTCCGGTTAAAAAAGCAATCACCACAATACAAATGATCCAATTTGCTCTGATACTTCTACAAGTTGTTGTATCTTTAAGTAAAGGTTGTAAAGTTCCACCAGTTGTCTTGTCAATTTATGTTCTTATTATAATTTCCTTTTTCTATATGTTTTATGATTTCTATAAAAAGAATTATTCATCGAGAGAACTTTTGACTTCTAAAAAATTAGAGTAATTAATTTAAATTATAAGCAAAACGTATTAAATATAGATAAACATTAAACTATTCTTTTTTCTACACAAAAAATAAAAGAATTTGTTATTATTAGTTTTAAGATTACCATATTCAAATTTATAAACAATATTGTATGAGAAATATGTAATGACGTTTTTAAATAAAAAATCTTAATACAAAGCTGTTAAATGGCCTTGAAGCCTCTGACACTGAAAAATGCGACGTCAGTCTGCGGCTTTTGTGTATATATTGTGATATTGGCGTTTTAAATCATCATAATTAGGTGAGTTAGGTTAAATTACTCATCATTGGCGGCGGCGTAGGACTTAAGAAGTTGAGAGTTTTTTGTTCGATTAAATAATGAGAAAAAGCAAAGGGCCAAAGATGGAACCGTGAGGGACTTCACAATTCGTGGCATGAACATACAAAAAATGGGTGTTAAGAATAACTTTGGAACGTTTGGGTTGTATACATTTTAAGGCCACTTTTAAGAATTATCATCATTATGATTATTTATCAAAAGATTAGTGTTGCATGTGGAACTAATTTTTGTAAAAAAATCAATTGTTTCCCCCGAAATTGTTGTTAGTATAAACAGAACTCAATTTGCAAGGTTTGTTAGTGTAAAGTCATGGCGTCTTCTTTGTCCCCAGAGTCACTGTCACACCAAAGTTACAAAAACTCGCCACAACCTTTATGCAACTTTAAAAGCGCAAAAATGGCCTTGTTTTGTAACTAAATTCTGGTTTCTTAGAAATTACAATCAAAACTTTAGTGTTAGCATTTTCAAATCCAATCCATTTTCCCTAAGTTTCTAAACACATTTTTGTGACACAAATAAAGAATAAAGAATTCATCAAAATGTAGTATGAGACATTTGTAAGGTGTGAACCCATAAATACATTTATCGTCTAAAAGAACAAAAATTCTTGTTGATTTAAGAAACTTGTTGCGTGTTATAAGTAAATATTGGGCTGTTAATACTTTCTCTCCCTTTAAATCTCAAGGTTTGGAAGGCATACCAGTAATGCTGCAAAAACTGCAAGGCATAACAGTAACATGGCTGAAGACCATCCTCAAAGGACTCCTCTATCTCAATCATGCCCATATCAGGGACATTTTTGTAGAATGCTGGAAGAATCTCAACACTCATATCTCAAAGGCAAAGTCTACTGAGACGGCCCTGCATCAGGTAGTGCGTAATATTGAGAAGCGATTTATTATAAAGAATTTACTTTTGCTACATTCCGAGACGTAGAAGGTGGCTTCAATAACTTCCTTACTGAATCGATTCGAGAAATCATTTACTCACTTCGGGGTAGAGGTTTTTATTCAAGAATGGATGATTTCTATGCTAAGTGATAGAAGGATTCAAGCTTCGTTAGGTAACACAATCCCTTTCTAAACATGTGAGTATAGAAGAACACCCCAGGGCGGTCTCTCCCCGCTCTTATGGATTTTTGCAATGAATAAAATCCTCATAAAGTTAAAAAGTTATGGGGTCAAGGCAGTAGCTTATGCTGATGATTTGGTTTTACTAGTGTCGGAGAAATTCGTCACTACAATTAGCGAAATCACGGAGATGGCTCTGAAGAAAGGTAGCAGTCCATGAGATCAATGAGATCAAAACTAAACTGATTCTCTTTACGACCAAAACTAAAATACCTACCTTCACCTTACGCCGTCTTTATCCTCCGAAAATATAGCGAAATATCAAGGAGTCATTCTAGATCCCAAACTAAACTGGAAAGTAAAGATTGAAGAACGGGTTTGCCCTTTACGCCTGTAAAAAAAGCAGTCTAATGGACTATAGCATATC
This sequence comes from Eupeodes luniger, assembly GCA_951509635.1. Classification (NCBI taxonomy): domain Eukaryota; kingdom Metazoa; phylum Arthropoda; class Insecta; order Diptera; family Syrphidae; genus Eupeodes; species Eupeodes luniger. The sequence continues at coordinate 126,691,298 of OX608075.1, read as the reverse complement.
CAAGAAAGATATGGCCCACCTTTAACAAAAAAACGTTCTATCGAACTTTTATGCTGACCCAGGTATGATATAGCTAGGGTCACTGCAATTTGCAACACAAGGATGCTTGTGACTGCCATCTCTACCTGTTTATAACTAAGAAAAATAATAAATGTTTCTTATTTTTGATAACAAACATATCCGATGATATTTGTTACTTGTACAACCTAATAGTAACTTCATAAATAAACTGTTAGAAATTTATCAGTGAAGTCACTTTAAGGAGTAGGAAAAAATTAATTGTAGCAATTATAGGAATTCACAAGGTACAAATATTAAAACTTTTTCTTTTAAATTTCAGCAATTATTTGTAATAATTTAGTACTTGTGTGATAATGATAACAATCTTTGCCATTTTGTAGGAAAAACTTGTATTCTAAACATAAAAAAAATTACATTAACTATTCATTAGTTAAAAAAGAATTGAAGTAACATATTTCAATGTAACACTTTAGATAGTGGTAATACATAAATATTTTCTTGCCCACAACTCTGTTCGTAAAAAATCAAAACAAAAAATAATAATATTTTGCTACAAAAAAATTAATTGAAACTCTTAAAAAACATATTTAGTTTGGTTACGCATTTGTTTGAAACTTCACTTTAGTCACAATCAAAGGGGTCAAAAACACTTGTGTTACATAAATGCAGCTTTAATCATTTAAGTTTTTAACTTAGTTGTTTCAAAAAACTGTAAGAGCAACGCGAATGTAACAAGTTTTGTAGCTTACTTGTTACAAAATTCAAATGTGTGCAACTTGGAAAAGTACTATTAAAATTTTTTCACCTAATCATTACTTTTTTTAAAATTTGTTTTCAATTCGACAGAAATGCATTTTTTTTTATAAAAATTACTTGGATAAGTAAACATAATTTTTTTAAACATATTTTCAAATCATTTAAATGTTTACTGAAGTTGATAACTTCATAAAGTAATCTAAAAGAAAAACAGTACACCTATATTAACTTTTAAATGAGTGCACTAATTAAAAAATATGTGGAGACACTTTTTGAAGGTCATTCAAATTTATTTAAAAAAATGTTAAAATGTTTAAATGTTGATTTAAGTTAAAATCACAGGTTCTTAATTTATAAAACGTAGAATCAAAAAAGCCAAATGACAATTTACAATTTGTAGGGAAAATAGAAAAACACAATGAGCGATCTTTAAATATAAATCTAAAAAGCTAAAACTTAAGCAGGTTTATTACTTCACCGAGCCTTAACCAAGAAGCTTGTTTTTGAATCAGTCGAACCTCGTATACGTTAAACAAAAACCTTAGAATCATAAGAAATTGAAAACAAATCTTCTTTTGAATGTTACTCCAAAGTCAGTCACATGAATATTAATTTAAGCAGTATTGACTGTAAAGTCAAAGCTAGATGTACTTGTGGTTAAATGAAAGAAGAAACTGGTAATTGTTTTTAGCCTCTGTGAAATGATTGATTCTTCGCAATTTTGGTCTTACTACAAAGTGTCTTTCTTTTACCTGTTTATTTTTATTGCTAAGCTGTTAAGGTAAATGGTTTAGGTATTGTTATACAAACATTTTGTTTATGGGGAAGTTTTTGCAAAATCAGTGCATTGAGATCTAAATTGCTTTTCAGTTTCGAATTACCAAATTTATTATTTCTCACTGATCTTTTAGAAGTTAGGTATTTGTAAACAAAACATTTTTGATGTATGAAGATTTAAATTTAGAAATGTGAATTGTTAACAATGACGTAATTTTAGTAAAGTTAAGTTTATTGATTTATTAATGTACCTGTTTTATGATCTTTTTGATTTTTTGGAAATATTTGCTAATGTACGATAGTTTGACGTACAAATCAAAAGCAAAATAATATAATTGATTTTATAATGGAATTAAAAACAAAAATTAAGGGGAATATAAATTTGTTGTTAAGAAGAAAGCTATTTTCATTAGATATTACTCCGGGCACAGTCTGTATTAAAATAATTCTTCTATTAATTTAAAATCTAGACAGCTCTCAAATCTTACAATATTTTAAGATTTGTCTATAGAAAAATACCTTTCAATATGGACACAGACTTTATTAAGCAGAGTCTTAAAATTGTATTATCAGAAGGTTAGCTGATTTGATTTTGCATCCGATAATAATGGGTGATTTTTTTGAGGTTAGGATTTTCATGCATTAGTATTTGACAGATCACGCGGGATTTCAGACATGGTGTCAAAGAGAAAGATGCTCAGTATGCTTTGACATTTCATCATGAATAGACTTACTAACGAGCAACGCTTGCAAATCATTGAATTTTATTACCAAAATCAGTGTTCGGTTCGAAATGTGTTTATCGACAAATTTTGTTCAGCGATGAGGCTCATTTCTGGTTGAATGGCTACGTAAATAAGCAAAATTGCCGCATTTGGAGTGAAGACCAACCAGAAGCCGTTCAAGAACTGCCCATGCATCCCGAAAAATGCACTGTTTGGTCATGGTGTGGTTTGTACGCTGGTGGAATCATTGGACCGTATTTTTTCAAAGATGCTGTTGGACGCAACGTTACGGTGAATGGCGATCGCTATCGTTCAATGCTAACAAACTTTTTGTTGCCAAAAATGGAAGAACTAAACTTGGTTGACATGTGGTTTCAACAAGATGGCGCTACATGCCACACAGCTCGCGATTCTATGGCCATTTTGAGGGAAAACTTCGGAGAACAATTCATCTCAAGGAATGGACCGGTAAGTTGGCCACCAAGATCATGCGATTTGACGCCTTTAGACTATTTTTTGTGGGGCTACGTCAAGTCTAAAGTCTACACAAATAAGCCAGCAACTATTCCAGCTTTGCAAGACAACATTTCCGAAGAAATTCGGGCTATTCCGGCCGAAATGCTCGAAAAAGTTACCCAAAATTGGACTTTCCGAATGGACCACCTAAGACGCAGCCGCGGTCAACATTTAAATAAAATTATCTTCAAAAAGTAAATGTCATGGACCAATCTAACGTTTCAAATAAAGAATCGATGAGATTTTGCGTTTTTTTTTAAAAAAAGTTCTCAAGCTCTTAAAAAATCACCCGATATATTACTCCGGGCACAGTCTGTATTAAAATAATTCTTCTATTAATTTTAAATCTAGAGAGCTCTCAAAACTTACAATATTTTAAGATTTGTCAATAGAAAAATACCTTTCAATTTCAATAGGGATTTGTATGTACATATGTCCACACAGACTTTATTAAGCAGAGTCTTAAAATTGTATTATCAGAAGGTTAGCTGATTTGATTTTGCATCCGAAAATACAAATTTTGACAGCAAAAATGGGGCTGTCCATAGGTAAATTCAGATTTCCTTAAAAAATTGATTTTTTTTTCGTGGTGCATGGAAGACTATTGAAATTGTTTTTTTTTTTGTAATTTCGCGTAGGTGTTAACGAATGCCCTAGAAATGTCAAATTTTCAGCTTAACATTCTTTTTTAAATTGTGTTAGTATAAGTGTGAAATTGGATAAATCTGCCGAAAAATCCAGATTCGCAGATTTGATCTTAAATAAGAAAGAAATCAAGTTATTTTGTCCTATTGAATGCAAAAACAGGGGAAATTTGTGTTTTGACAGTTCTTGATCAAAAATAAATTGATTTATTTTACCCATGGAAACTCCCAATAGGCAACAGTATCTGAAGGTTTCAAACATCGTCTGACAATGACGTTTCTGGAAATATTGTGCCAGTTTATAATTCCAAAATTTAAGAGTCTCTCAGTCGGAGACAAAGTATGAGAATGAAATATAAACACAATTCATTATTAAATCTTAACTAGCAATAAAAATAACTTTGCATCTCTTTTCTTCTTTTTTTAATCATGAGATAGAGAATTCTTGAGAAATCGAATCATACAAATTCTATTCTCAGATTTCTCAAAGCAAAAGTGAGAAATTTGTATGAGGAAATTTGTTTATTCTATTTTTGAAAATACTAATCTCAGAGATCTTTGAAACATAAACTGACCTATTGCTACACAAATTTACTATTATACATTTCGGATAGTTTTATTATCGACTGATTTGGCAGAATTGTAAAATCTGATAGTCGCCTGAACTTATGAATTAAGTGTTGTATGTTGATACCAAAAATGTTATGTAGGTTCGGAATAATTGGGTTCAAGTCCAACAATTTATTGAAACTATTGTTTTCAACAAATATTATTTTATAGATGTAAAGATAAGAGACAAAAAAGTGCATAGATATCTTAAATATCTTATATCGTTAGTTTATAACTTTTAATAAGTTCAGAAGAATAATATTTTTAAAGGGGGCAACCTAGTTTGAAATGTGTACTACAAAATTAAATTGGTTTATTGTAGGGTCAAATATGAAATAGGTACTTAGTAGTAAAATATTGATTGATAACAGTTTGTCTGTACGATGAAACTTTGTCCATGATTATTCAATCATCAGAAGAGTTGCCTCATGTCTTTGAAATAATTTCGTTTTTAACTGATTTTGAAACTTTACTTTATCTACAAAAAATTCACTATCATTTCAATAAACAATGGTTCTTAAAAAAATATAAATAATGGCAATGGGTATTAAAGTGTTAATTAAACAAGTGGCAGCCGTTTAGAAAGGTGGTGTTTTCAAAAGTAATTTGGTGTATTTTTGCCCAAGGTAGAGCCATTAAGGACCTCTCAGCCAAAAACCTAAACTTGCATCAAAGCTTAAAAAGAATTATTTATAGTGGTTTCCTGAAAGTTAAAAAGTGGTCAAATAAGATGGCATCGGGAGCTGTAATTGAACACTTATCAAATGAAAGTGGTTAGTTTTAAAAGTTTTTCTTTGTGAACAAAATAATTTCTATTTGTCTAAAAACTTAGAATTCGATGCGGTAGATGAATTTCCAACTAAAACGACATTAGTGATAATCCTGGCTATATATCTCCTAACTATTTTGAAACTTGGACCAAGGTAAAGTAAAAATTTAGTTTAGATAAAATAAAACTTTGCAAACAAACTGGAATTCCTAAAACGTTCCGTATTATATTTTCTTTTGAAAGTGAAAAGAAACAGAATCTGTCCTTGAATTGTATTGTTTTTTGTTTTCTTAGAAATTATTCAACAAGAATTTTATCTTCTTCGCACAATTTCTAATATCTAATAATAATTTAAGTGCGAAAATAATTTAAATAACCACACATTTTAGCTTTATGAAATCAAGACCTGCATTCCAACTTAAATCCTACATCGTAGTTTATAATATTCTTCAAGTACTATCTTGTGTCTATCTGGTTCATAAGGTAAGTTAATAGTTTTTGTGAATTTTTGAACGAAATTCTAGTTTTTATATTTTGTTTTTTTAATTTCCAGATTTTGTTTTCAAAAATCCCAACTCTAGTATTTTGGAAATGTAATGATATTCCACGTGGGACTGTTGAGGATGAGGACTTTCTGCACGTCAGTTATTTTGCATTTTATTTAAAAGTCAGTGAACTAAGTGAAACTCTTGTTTTTGTTTTGCGAAAGAAACAGCGACAAGTTTCATTTTTACATGTTTTCCATCATTGTGCTACACTGTTTTTGGTTTTCCAACTTCCCAGATGCTACAGGGGTAAGTTAAAGACTTTTCATTAAAGTTTCTCGTAAGTTTTTAAACGTCATTACTTATTTCTTTCTTTTGCAGGTAGTGGAGCTCTTTATCCACTCTTTTTAAATTGCAACGTTCACATTATTATGTATAGTTATTATTTAATGGCTGCAATTCTTCCAGATAATATTGTTGCCAAATTAACTCCTATCAAAAAATCAATTACAACAATACAAATGATTCAATTTGCATTGATACTTTTGCAAGTTGCTATAGCATTAAGTAGAGGTTGTAAAATTCCACCAGCTATGTCATCAGTTTATGTTCTTATTATAATTGCATTTTTCTATATGTTTTATGATTTCTATAATAAGAATTATTCTTTGAAAAAGTCAAAGGAGTAAATAAGAAACTTATATATTTTTAATAAAAAAAATATAAAAAATTTATAAAATCATATAATCAATAAAATATAACCTAACGAATAATAAATCACATTAAAAACCATATTAGACATAAAGTTATTTAAGTCAATTTTCATTTATATAATATAGTATATTACAACATGGAACTTTTGAATAAAAGAAATTAGTGACAATAATTATCACTTTTTTATACAAAGAAATTTAGAAGAATAAATTAAATTCAGAAAAATCGTTTATAAAGTAGAGGACCAAAGATTGAGCCTTAAGGCACTTCAGATTTTCGTTGGAAAAATGAAAAAAAAAGCTTGGATAACAATGGATTTTAATTTGAGAAGATGTGATTTAATTGGAAATGAGGGCAACAGAACTGATGTACAATACTTCCTCAACTTTTTTTAGTACCTCATTTAAGTCTACAGCAAAAGATTTTTTCTTTCAAAATTTATCTCAACTTCATGATTTTGGATTTAAGTGGCGTTAACTGTAAAATCAAGGCTTGATAAGTGTTTGTGGTTGTAGAAAAAAAAACTGGTAATTGTTTTTAGTATTTTTTACTTGTACTGATTGGTTGTTGAAATTTTTAAACTTTTATTACAAACTCTTTTTCCTTTTACTTGTTTTGTTATTGTCAAGCCTTTTTTTATCCTATAGGTTTGGGAATTTTTTATAAAATTATTTCGTAGAGACCTTAATGAGTTGTAAGCATTGAATCAACGTTGTTCTTCATTTAAAATGCCAAATAAATATTTATTCTTGATACGTATGTTGAGTTTAAGACTTAAAAATTAGAATTTGTTTACACATACCGTACGCGTCAACAATAACAAAGTGACGTGAATTTTGTATTTGTTTTTTTTTTTTTGTATATTAAGTTTATTTGTTTATTTACTCGTTTCTTTAGCTTTTTAAATTTTTGGAAAATTTTGCGAGTCATTTTGTGAGAGGAATACAAATGTCTGTTAAGTTCAAAGCCACCTCTTTTAAGAACTAGAATTACTTTCGGCACAGTCTGTGATGAAATAATTCAGACAAATAGAAATTAATATAAATTTCGAAACAAAAATATTGAAAACCATTGTTATCAGAATATAAATTTTTCTTTTACAAATTTTGATTTTTTTTTCGAACTTTCGCGTTTCAACTTGATCTGTCACTAAGTCTTTTAGTATTGCTTTTGCACCTTAAAAAACATCAAAAGCAAGTAAAAGAAAATACTATAGAATTTTCAAGTTGGTTCATAGAAAATTGATAAACTTTGCAGAATTTACTGCAGAAAAAAGTTTGTACTAGTTTTTATGCATTCCAAAAAAGTATTTACTACAAAAATTCATCCGAGAAAAATGTATGCTTTCATTTACCTTAAATAGCTACACACTTTTTAGTATTTACTTTACTTTTATGCATACCAACATTAGTATTCAGTTAGAAAATCTTCAGTAAAAGCATTTAAAGTCTTTAATGCATGTTTTTGATAAACTAGCGTTTATAACTTTCAATATTGAAATGAGACATAAGTTTCAACGACCAGCAGTAAACTATTAACTTATTGTTTGCTTATGAAAATTTGGCGGAAAGGGTCTAATAACTTCAATTTATTGGTTATGTTTTTGATTTGATTAAACTGCACATTATCAAATTTAACCAAACTTCTGAACTTCTTGTTTTTAAAGTATAGTATCAAAGACTGAACCTTGACGGAAACCAACTTTTGATAGAAGACAAATAAAATAACTATATGGATATCAGAGTGGGAAGAACTGAACGAACAATAATACTCCAATTGTTAATAAGCTCTACATGGCTGTGAATTTAACCGGCATTGACTGTTTATTCGCGCTATTGTACTTGCGTTTGAATAAAAAAGAGGCTGTTAATTGTTTTCAGCTTTATGAATTGATTGATTCTTCACGGTTTTGATCTTATAACGAATTGTCTTTTTTCTTAAATACACATTGTTTTTAATAACTTAGGGGGATTTTTTTACAAAAATATTTTACTAAATGGATATTCAGCTAAGAATCGCCAAATATATTTATCCCATCATTGATGTGTCAAGTTTAAGATTTAGAAATCAAAATTGTTTGCACGTACAAAGTGACGTATTTTTTTATTTGTTTATTTACTTGTTTCATAAGCTTTTTAAATTTTTGGAAAATTTTGCTTCAATACGACTATTTTTCTGAGAAGAATACAAATTACTGGGTAAGTACGCTCTTAAGAATTAGAATTTGTTTTGGCACAGTCTGTGATGTAATAATTTAGACAAATAAAATTAAATGCAAATACTGAAATAAAGTTTGAGAAGGATAGAGACTGCAATCACCAATTGATAATTCCACAAAAAAGATTGGAATAACTTGCAATAATTTATCAAAATTATAATTATGATCATAAATATGGCAGTATATCAGTTAACTGCCTTCACAAATTACTAAAATTTTTAATTTGTTTGGTAAAAATGAATTGCATTTAAATTTAATGAAATTGTAAAAATCTTAATTCAAATAAAAACAAAATTTTATAATTTTTGAAACATTATAAAAACTAAAAATGAAAATAAAATTAGTGTCGTTTTTATTTGATACATTGATCGTACAAAAAAAAGTTGTCGCAATGACTGTGACGATAAATAAGTACACAGCTACAACTTGGGGTTAAAAGTTAAGGCAAACCGAAGAGTAATTAAAATCTTACTTCACTTATCTACAAAGTAATATATTATTATTACTTTTTTTATGTTAAGTCTCGTTTTTTGTTTTAAAGCATAAAATAATAAGAATAAATCAAAGTAATAGTATTTATAATGAACAAAGGTTATTTTGTTTACATTGCATCACTTTGAGCTTGACATTGGTTTTTTCTTGCAATTTTTTTAAAGTATAAAAATAATTTAAATGCATTATTTACTGAGAATAATTATCTTTTTAATTAATTTATTTTATGATTGACATTACGAGTATGGTGTAATATAATAAAAAATATTCAAATGAACGACAACGACTAGTGGTATTTATAACATTGAAACGTATTCAAAGTCTAATAACATGATTCATTAAATTTAATAATTTGTATTTGTAAATTTAATACAAATTTAATGGAAGGTATCTATTTAAATTAAAAAGTGGTATACGAAATAGAAAACATACAATGTACAAAGCATGCCAACAATAACATATACTTATGTATATTTATACATTATTACTTAATTATTTATTGCTATCGTGCAATTAATATCGAAATAAAACAATGAACTTGTGTAAAATAAAATTGAAGACAGTAAAAGTAAAAAAATAAATCAAGCAAAGGTTGGTTTAGAATAAATTGAATAATTGTTTAGTTTTTCAAAAATAAAAATTGAATTATTTTCCCAACGGGATCGGTTGTTTATTTTTCTAATAAAATAGTATCCATACTCAAATATACGACATCTAAATTATATCATCAATAATTAAATACAAGACTGTCAAACCGAACTGTCAAGGTTGTACCTAAGCTAAAAAGATTCAATTGTTGTAAATTCATATAGAAACTTTGTAAAAGTATACTTGTTATCAATCTACTTTATTTTAATATTATTCTTATATTTTATAAAACATAAATTAATTTTTCAGAATATATTATTTTTAAGATTAATTTAATTTCCGAAAACCAAGTAAAAAAACAACTATTGTTATTTTTAATTAAAAAATATTGAAATTGGAAATTCCGCTTGGATTTTACTTCTGAAAAGGTCATCTTAAAAACTTTTAAAATGTACATATGCATTCATTTTGTAATATTTTGCAAAAAAGCGTAAAATTCGCGATATTTAAGTATTAATGTCACTTGAAACTTGCTAAAAACTTTTATGCGGTCTTATCAACATACCAACCGCATTTAATTTTGTAAGCTTGATTAAAGTTTCTTAATAACAACAATAACTATGTTTCTATCCAAAAGTGTCTACCTAATTTTCAAATTATATCTTGTTTTCTATATGCCACTACAAATTTTCATTTTTTCTAATATTAATATTTTTTAACAATAATGGACTGATTGAAACAAAGTGTGCCGTGTAGACATATTTTATTTCAACTCCATCATTTCTAAGCCCATTTTGACAGATAAACATAATTCCAAAACGTCATTCATTGTCATTTATATAAACTACAATGGCTGCGTTCAATCTCAGACAGATAGGGTATCCGGATACCTTTTTGTTAGACCCTGATTACACGGGATGTTTTTTCGTTCGTTTTCGTCTTTCGTCTTTTTGACAGGTACCTACCCTCGTGATTACACCTTTCCTTTTTTCGTTCCTTTCGTTATTCCTCTTTTTGACGTTTGTGAACGAATTGTTTTTATTTTACTTTTTATATCCAAAATTGTAGCACCCGTTTTGATTTTTAAAAGATCTTTTCGAATAATTTCAAGTGCCTTAATTCTTTTATTTCTATTTTTATAATTTTTGTTCAGCTTGTTATACAAATTGGGCCAACTTTGAAACAGCGTTAATAATACTTCCGTTTAAGTTTTTGTCCACATTTCTTAAATCGTTTAAATAAATAATTAAATTTACATTATTTCACGTTTATGTATATTTGCCTTTACTACACCGTACTCTGGAAAACTGAACTTATAGCTGTAAATTATGCATTTTTTTTTTATTGGTTGTCAAAGCATAAACGTCAAAGTTCAACCAAAAAAAGTCCATACATTTTCAGGACTCTTTTCACGACTTCTTTCCCCCTACGTTTCTACACCCCTCACCCGATCTGTCAAAAAGACGAAAGAGGAAACAACCGAAAAAACATCTCGTGTAATCGGGCACTTAGTGTTTTACGTGTAAAATAACAACTGATCAAAAACAGCTGAGATGTCAAAAAAGGAATCCAAAGGTATCCAAGAATTTCTGGGGTATGTATGTATCTGACAGAACAGCTGATTCAACACATGGTTGAATTTCAAGAAACTTGAAAATTGATTTCAGCTTTTTCTATTTGTTGGTAAACAAAAAGGTACAAAATGTTAGTTGAAGTTGTATTTGAGGATGTTCTGTACATAATAGACGATGAAGAAGCTATTTGCCTCCGAGATCCGTCGGACGAATCAGTTGAATTTTCCATTTAATGTTTTATCTTACAACAATTTTGACTTCGAAGCTTAAATGTTTCTCTGCTTTTTGTGAACAGCTGAAAGTTGTTTTTATTTTTTAACAGCTATCTCAATACAGCTATCCAACTCGTTCAACAAGGTATCTAAAAAGCCACCTATCCAAGATACCCTATCCAACACGAGATTGAACGTAGCCAATGTGTCACAGATATGTCACGTTGCTTGTTATATAGAAACTCAGTCGTTAGACTAAATCTTAGTGTACACGATTGGAAGAACTTCTAATATTGGCAGATTTTTCGCAAATATAAACCACGTACCGGTCAAAAATGACAGAAAGAAAATATCAGTCAATCGTCGGCAAATTTTCTATCAAAAAATTGGCCGACTTCTTGCAATCGTTTTTACTCGTCTAAACAAACCATTGTTTGGATTTTCAAATAATTGGACGATTATCCACTAATTGGATATTGGATGATATTCTTTCCAAATAACATCATCGAATTTTTTCGTGTGACCTGTTGTCACTTCTAAAATATGTAAATGTTCACATCGTTTGTCGAAAAAATTGCCACCAATTTTGTTGGTTTCTAAAGTCATCCAACCGATTATAAATTGGGAGTTAAAAAATTATCGGCAATTGTCATCCAAAAATTATCTAATATTTGAATAAAATCAACCAAAAATCGTATAAACGGACAATTTTCAAGTGATAGAAAATTGTTAATTGTCAACTAATTGGATGCTATTTATTGGAAGACTTTTGACAGTTCGGTCAATATAAGAAAATCTTCCAATCGTGTATACTTAGCTTAAGAATAAGATTTATCAATGTCTGAGCCTGATTTTTGGACTCAAGTTCGATGACAAATACGTTATATACGATGACAATGGTTATCTCCTGATTTATCGGCTTCTTTTTGAATTCTGTGTGTCGAATGGGTTTATTTAATCGATGTTGTTTTCTTAACTTGGTTTTAAATTATATGGTTTAAAAGCATAGAAAATCATACACAAATTGTTTCCATATTTAAAAGTCTGCTAAAAAATGGCAGAGTTATTCAATATACAAAGTTATCCATTTTGCGGTTTCATGAAATTTCTTTTTTATTATAAAGTTTCATTTAAATAACCATCACTCGAATTGTTGCAAGTATCGATTGTTTTGAAGTAATTTTCGACCACTTTTTGACACATACGGTTGAGAGTCATAACTTGACGAATGTTAGTTCTTAGTTGCCAAGTGTTGAAGGTTTATCTGCATATACACGATCTTTTGCGTAACCCCACAAAAAATAGCCCAGGTGTCAAATCGCATGATCTTGGTGGCAAGTTGATATCGCCACGACGAAAATTACGCTGCCAGGAAATGTCTCTTGCAATAAACCCATATTCGCTGAAGTTGTGTGGCACCGTCTTGTTGAAACCACATATTCTCCCAGTCGTATTCTTGAATAGCAGTAAAAAAAAAAGACGGCTATCATGTAACCATAATGCTCCGAACTTACGGTGACAGTCGTTCCATCGTTGTTTTAGAAGAAGTAACGCCCAATCACAACTCTGGACCAAAGAGCGCACCAAACGGTGACTTTTTGTGGATGTAATAGCCTCTCTTCAATTACTTGAGGACTCTCAGAACCCCAAGTACTACAATTCTGTTTATTAACATACCCACCGAATGAGAAAAGTGCTTCGACTATGAAGAAAATTTTGTTCCAAAAATCGCCGTCCACCGTTTGTTGTTAAAGCACCCATTCGACGTATCTACGACATTGTGAATGGTCAGCTGGCTTCAGTTGTTGTGTAAGCTGGACTTTTATATGATTGTAGATGTAGATCCAAATGCAAAATACGCCACTCCTAATTCCTGAGAACGACGAGCAATCGACACATTCAGGTCTTAGGGCAACACCTTCACTTACATTAGCGATATGTTGAATGGTACGAGCTAAACGATGATACACAGGCCTTACAATATCTGTAACCAATTCAATCTCTTAAAATGTCTTCACAATTTTGCCAATTGCTTGCGTAGTTGGACGACTATGTAAACCATAGCTTTTTTTTGAAGTAGGTTTTAACAATTTTAAGCGTTGTTCGAAAGTTAAGCGATACATTTTCGCAAATGTCAGACTTTCAACTGGAAAAAAAAATTGATTCAACAACTTAGTTTGACAGATGTCGAATTCCGGCCCTATAGTTTTGAAACCGCAAAAAAACCCACTATATTTTCATCCCAGACAATTGAAAGGTAGACTAATCAGTTAGATGCTGTCATGCACACCATATTAAAGCAATGCTTTTCTCACACACCAAAGATACACCAATTATAGGGCTAGAGCTTAAGGCTTATTACGAAATTTCAAATAACGAATTCTTTAAAAATAAATCATAATATAAGTATTAAAAAATTTGTTTTTAAATGTATTTCAACACACATAAGTTTCACTTCACCTTTTTGTTGATGTATTGCGTAAATTAAATGGAATCAAACTTTAAGACAAAAAGTGTTCAATCACAACATCTCAATTATTTTAAGGACGTACCCGTAAAATTGAATAGTTGTTATTTTTATCTACTTTATGCGCTTAAGTGCGTGTTAAATTTGTTAAGGTAAAGCCACTCCCATCCTACAATTTATTAATATATTTTGATACATGACAAAAAGTTTCAAATTTGAAAGTTTTGATAGACGTATATATTTTGATTGTAACTACCCATATTTTTGTCTAATTAATTAGGATTTAGCGGAACAAGATATAAATTTAAGTGTTTTTTCAAAATTAAAATTTAAAAACCCATTAAAATTATTTTAATTGAACTTATTTTTTTTTTTTCAAATATATTTTTTTCATTTTACCAATTGATTTATTACGTAGTCAAAACTGTGGTTCATATTGACTATTTTTTCAGAAAAAATTCATAATAAATACATATTTCTATGAAATGTTAAAATTATGAGTTGCAGAATTAAAAACAAAAAAGTTAGAAAAGATAAAAAACACAATGTCTATATTCCATTCATTCAAAAGTAAAAGTTGTAACAATCATGTCCTCAGGTAGCCCCTGAGGAGTTTCTTATAACATCATAAATATACTGTCTACCAATTTGTATAAAATTAATTTGAAATGTAAATCATATGAGAGAAAGTACACAAACAAAAATTTTAGCATTTAACCTGATTTCTGATACAATTTTAATAAAATATAAACAAAACAAAACGATAATAAAAATTTAAACAAAAAAATGATGCAAGTTCATTGACATTGATGACCTACCTTTTATCGTTTCTCTAACGCCTTAAAATATTTTATTTATTTTTAAATTTCCGAAGATACCAGTTTGAAACATGCAGATACAAAATTGATATTATTAAAATTCCATCTAATTTATCGAGCAGCAGATACAACAACAACAAAAAACCCTCGAGCAGCTTTTAAAATCATCAAAATAAATTTCTTGTTTTATTTTTTGTGAAATGTATCTTTTGAAAAACTGTCAAAACGTGTATAAATGTTGCGCAATTATGAAGGGCATAAGACTTATGGAGCTTTCAAAACAAGACCCAGGCCCAAGTATAGAAAACCTCTGTCATAAAATATATAAATATATATACACTTTTGTCATGTTGACTTGTTTAAACATTGAAACTAACAATAAAAAAGAAGATGACTTATTTATGGTCATACATTAAACAAAAAGAAAAAAATAACTAAACTAAATTAGCTAACTAAAAGATAAGTATCTATAATACACCAACTTCACTTAAAGTCAAGTTAAACGCACCTACTCTTCTTTTAATTTTTTATTTATTGCTATTAACAAACAAAGTTCCATTAGTTTAACAATGACCTGATGGGCTGTGTAAAGTGTTATTATTTATATGCTATTATTATTATTAAGTTTAAAAAACCAAGGCTTGTTGTGTACATGATAGCTAACCTATGCTCTGTTTGAAAAGCACTCAATTAACCACTCAATGGTGCAACAAATTCTTATAAATAATAGTCAGTCAACAGAGTCACGAAAAGGGGTTAGTAGATTAACAGAGTCATCGTTAAGTAGCCAACTTTAAGTTATTCCGATCGGCGCGGCGCGCGGCGGGCTATCCACTCTCAGCTGCTTACTATAATACGACTTGAGTACAATATCCAGGAAATTTATCAAAATACAATGTATATGCAATACGTTGAGTTTTAGAGCGTCAAAACAAATTGGGGCCGCATTAGCTATGCTATGAGTAATAATTGCAGGGCCCAGAATTTAAAGAAATGTTTTAATAATTTAATATCTTGTTGTTAGTTCTGTTTCATTTTGTATTTGTCTGGGATTTTTAAAGAAAAAAACTAATTTCATAAATGGTTTATACAAAAAAGTTGCTTTCTAATGATTATAGTGGAGTTCTTCAAGTCACCGATAAAAGTCTTATATTATTTTATTAATTTCCCACTAAAAGTTATTGTAATCGGTCCGATTTTTCATATTGACGTTTCAAGGTACTAGAATCTTAATAGATGGATTTTAAAAAAATTACCGAGGCCGTGTCGTGATGGTATTGCGTTGGACTGTCATGCCAGAGATCTTGGGTTCAAACCATGCCTGTGTCATCTAAAGTTTTTTTTTACGCGTACTGCCTCTTGCGAGGAATTGACAAATCACCCAAGAATAATTCTTGTCATAAAAAGTGTTTTCTCAAATTAGTCGTTCGGATTCAGTTTATAACTGTAGGGGACCTCCATTCCTGACAAAATTACTCGCGCACAGGAATGGTTTAGAGTTGAAAGTCACTAGGCCCTAGTTCTCAACGGACTGTTGCGCTACCTAATTTATTTTATTTATGTGGATTTTTTTCGTACGCAAATATTTCAAGAACTCGCAAGGATATCGAATTCAAATAAATTTTGTCTTACAAATAATGCAGCACGTTTTTAAAAAAAGTGAATAATTCACCTTCAATCAAATTTTATATTACACATTGTGACTTCATGTCTAATTCTTAGGAACTTAAAAAAATTGAACTCACAATTTTTCTTTTTTTAATTCAAAAGTTCTGAAAAAGAATATTTTTCACTTTGAATATTTTACGAACAAAAAATGATAAATATTTTATCAAAATAATTTTAAGCAACGAAAAATAATATTTTTGACATCTAGTATTATTTTTTAGAAAAATCGAATTGAATTTTAGTAAAATCTGATTTTCCAATCAAATATCTTAACTTATTTTATCTCATGCAAACAAATGTTGTTAAAATTTGATAAAATTTCTTAAAAACTTAAGTTGACAGATTTTTAACACAATTTCAAGTCCTGCCAACAATATTACTAAATTTATTTAATGTCTCGAATATCTGGACAGTAAACAGGTTAAACTTCAATTTTTAAGTGGGCACTTACTGAAGTTCTTAAAATTAACAGTCAATATACTTTACAAAAATGTTAGCTTTTAAAAAAGTTTAAATACAAATATCCAATGGATACCGTTTCGAAAGTCTTACATTTTATGTCATTTCTATTCTGTTTTTTCAAAAACTTTGTCATAAGCCTTTTCAGTTTCCATCACATTCGTAAAAGGTTACCAGATGTCCTATTGTAGTGGGAGCACCTTTTTCATATCAAAATGTTGCATGAATAACCTTAAAAAATCACGGATTATTAAATATAATTTCAATGAAAACAAATTTTTAAATACTGTACAATAAATTAATTATGTACTCGTAAATGTATTTTTAAAGAGATTCTCATTAAACAAAACAAGTTTCAAAATCCTATTAAACTTATAATATCTACTTATATTAATTTCAGTTTTTCTAACTCGTGTGTTACAATTTTCAAAAAACATGTTCTGTGTGCCTTTTGAAACACTTCGGTTCTTCTGAAGCAAATTGACATACGTCAAAACTTTTTGTTTTCAATTACATCGGTTTCTTATGTTATATAATTGAACCTAAAGGAATTATATTGATTCTCAAAACTAGAAATTTGTGTGTACAAGAAATTTAAGCATATTTTAAGTTTAATTAGAATTTTTGTTTAAGTTTTGTCACTTTGTTTCTGACTAGACGACTTATCCGTCCTTAAAAAAAAAACTCCCAACCTCCTCCTTTTCATTATGTTTAGTCTGGTAACCCTTTATTATTTATTAAACTTTTAAAAACTTGAATTTTTAGTAAATATGATAAATAAAGAACTTTCTCATTTCATTATGAATCTAAACATTTTTTTATGTTGCCAAGAAACCACTCTTTCTATAATTCCGTTTGCAACTTGTGAGCTTAATAAATGCGCCCCTGACTTATCGTTGACTATATCATTATACATTTACATATGTCTGACATCGATATAGGCCGGGCTTAAACAAAATCCAAAACAAATCATGATACGCGCGCACCGCCAGCCGCTGCCATAGCAGTTTGAAACTCCACTCGATACGGAATGGACGTTGCTAGTAGTTCTTGGCTGGACGGGAAGAAGATACTCCTAACTGGCGCAACCGGTTATCTCGGGAAAGTTATTTGCGAGAAATTGTTGCGCGAGTGCTTAGGGATTCGCAGGGTGTACGTCCTCATACGATCAAGCAAAACAGAAAACCTTGAAGAGAGAGCATTTCGGTTTAAAAATGACGTGATCTTCGATCGGGTTAAGTCCGACGATCGCCGGATAATGGACAAAGTAATGCCCATCGAAGGGGATCTGTCCCAATTGAATCTAGGGATGCAGGACTTCGATATAGATTTACTCCGAATGGAAATCAATGTGGTTATTCATGCCGGCAGCAATAGTGACTTGTATGTGAATTTGAAGGAAGCGGTCCTTACCAACGTCCGCGGAACTCGGTATCTCCTTCAGCTGGCTCAATCGATGAGTTGGCTGGAGTCATTCGTGTATGTTTCGCATATTTTCTCGAATTCCTACGAAAGGATCATCGAGGAAAAAATCTATACACAGCGTTATGATGCTAATGACATTATAAAAATTCACGAGGGCAATAAGGATTTTCCGATGGAATCACAGATCCTCAAGGATTTCCATTCGTTTTATTTGTTCTCTCAGCATTTGGCTGAGTCCTTGGTGGCAAAGAGTGAGATACCAACAGCCGTGGTAAGGCTTCCAACTTTAACACCCTCCTTGAGTGAGCCCTTTCCTGGATGGATCAACACCTCGAATCATTTGGACAATCTCCTGATCTATGCTGGAAATGGATCAGTTCAGGCGTTGTACGCAAAACCTGAAACCCCAATTGACATTCTTCCTGTGGATTTGGCAGCAAATGGAATTATCACAGTTGCGCAGAAAAGAAAAACTGTACCCGCGACAAATGGTTGCCGGGTTTATAATTTGACAGATGGAGGAACGGGCGAAATCTCCTGGGAGAAACTATTAAACATAAATAGGAAGGTGAATAGTACTCCTTTTTTTTTAATTGAGTGAATTTAAATATTATCGAATTCGAAAAAGGACAATTGTTGAGTTTTATGAGTGGATTTTTGAATATTTCGCACTTTATTTTTCATTTTATAAAAATATAGTTACACCTAAGCGAAAAAAAGTAAAAGTGGATACAAAAATAACAAGTTTCTTCAGATTATGCAATGCGCAATCTGTTGACTTGAGAAATATCGGTAGTTTGATATATAATTTTCTTTTGTTTAAACTTTTACAAATATGCTTGGAATTTCCCACGAACGCACTTAATTTTTATTTTTGAATTAAGGAAGTACCAATGTTATAAAAGTGCACATGTACCTCTAACGTAAATATTTATTTTAGATTACATTAAAATTTTCCTTTCATGTTAAATATTAACATATGATTTACTATGATGCTAATGACAGCTTTTAGGTATATATCAATCCACGTCTAGTGGTTTAACGACTTATCGTGATGTCGAAAGATATAATATTGCATACAAAAAGTTTATATTGGTTGCATTTTAGTTTGTGCATTTTTCTACATCGCCATCGGTTGCAAGCTTTTCCTGTTTTAGATGAAGTTTCTCAATAGAAAATGTAATTAACAAGTCGATTTATTATTTTTATTTATATGGAGAAAAACAGAGAACAAAGGTTGTTTCTTTTTTTGCAATATTTTAAACAAAGAGTAGGTACTTAATTATACATTAATATTAATGTGTACAGCTTTAAAACAAATCTTAAACGTTTTTTTTTTCTGTTCGTTTGCTTTTCTTGTGCTTTTTAAACTTTCCTAAGTTATCTAAACAAACACTGATGACAAATATTAATAAGCCTTTAACGGATTATTTAAAGATGGATTATTTGATTTTAATGAATAATTAATTATATTTTGTTTATACATATTTTGGAAAGTTAAATTTCATCGATGAATCATTTTAGATTTCGTAAAAATTGTCACTTTCCAAATTGTGACGGAAAAAATGTTTGAATTAAAATTTTGCAGAAGACCAACAAACACAATGGTGACTTATAAATAAAACAATGCTTTGAGATAAGATACAAAATTAATGACGAAAAGAGGCTGGGATGCGACCTACACTGATAACTTCTCATCCCGTCTGTCGATTTGTCTTGCTTCAAAGTTTGTAGGTTTTCGTGTTTTGTTAAAAAAAAGTTCTCAGTTGAATTATTCGAAAACCAATTTTTACCAATTTTAGTAGCATTTCTTAACAGTTTGTATTTCTTGTATGAATGAAATTAATTTGAGAGATATCGAGAACAGAACATCAATTTTTACCAAATACAAATTGAATGAATGAAATTAATTTGAGAGATATCGAGAACAGAACATCAATTTTTACCAAATTTGCATACTATTTTGTGTAGATTTTATTTTTTTATGAAAAAACGGACAAATGGATTTTTATAAAAAAAATTATGGAATATCGAAAGCAATATTTTATGTGAGATAAAATAAGTTTGAAGCCAATATTTTCAACTTTTGAAAAGCTATTTGAGCCGAAAGTAAATTTTTACCAAGTTTTAGAATTGTTTTTTTTTTTAGGTTTTTATTTTTTGTAAAAAAACTGTCAATTCGATTTTTTTCGAAATTGTATAGAATGTTAAAAACAATATTTCTTATAAGATAAAATTAGTTTGAAGCCATAATCTCAAAGTTCTGAAAAGATATTTAAGTCGAAAATCAATTTTTACCAACTTTTGTTAATTTTTGTTTAGAATATTACCTATTTTTTGTAAAAAAACTGTCAATTCGATTTTTCTCAAAATTTAAATAAATGTTGAAAACAATACTTTTTAAAAGATAAAATTAGTTTAAAGCTTATAACTCAAAGTTTTGAAAAGGTATTTGAGCCGAAAATCAATTTTTACCAATTTTTGTTATTTTTTTTGAGGATTTTATTTTTTGTAAAAAAAAACTGTCAATTCGATTTCTCTCAAAATGTTACTGAATATTGAAAGCAATATTTCTAATAATACAAAATTAGTTGGACGCCATAATCTCAAAGTTTTGAAAAGATATTTGAGTCGAAAATCAATTTTACTTTTGTTCAATTTTTTTTAGGTTTTTATTTTTTCTTAAAAAACTGTCGATTCGATTTTTCTCAAAATTTTTCCGAATGTTGAAAATAATATTTCTTATAAGTTAAAATCAGTTGGAAGCCATAACCCCAAATTTTTGAAAAGATATTTAAGTCGAAAATCAATTTTTAGCAACTTTTAGTAATGTTTTTTTAGGTTTTTATTTTGTATAAAAATAGCTTAAAAACTGTCAATTTTATTTTTCTCAAAATTTTACCAGATGTTCAAAACGTTATTTTTCGTTGTTTAAAATTGTTTTGGATATAAAATCATTTTTTGTTCGTAAAATTTCCGGGTGACAAATTTGTTTTTTTTTTTAGTTTTTTTTTGATTTAGCGTCATAGTTCGTGAGATATTTAGGGTTAACCAAAATGTTCACCTGCTTTTTAAACTGCTATGATAAAAAAACCACCCACGCAATTTTCTTGAGAGTCCTTTCTGCATCTTTTGCATTATTTATCTGTACAACAAAATTTATTTGAAGTCGATATCTCTCTCTTCTGGTTCTTGAGCTATGGACGACGAAAAAAACGTAGCGAGCGTACGGACGTACATCCGTTTTTTACCATTTGGTTTGATTTGATTTGATTTACAACATAATATATTTGTCAAAACAAAACATCCCTAGACCAATTTTTTTTAAATATATCATTTCCTTAGGTAATACGTAGGTTTGAAAATTAAAGCAAGCCTTGATAGGCCAAGTATAACAAAGCTCCAAGTCTAAGTGTCAAGTATCAGTTAAAGCGATTTTAAGTTTCTTTCCCTATGAAAAAGTTGCGATACTTTTGAACGATTATCAAAAAGTTGTGGCTTTATTCCGCCATAATTATAGCTGTTTATAAATCGTCAATTTTGAGTCTTTGATTCCTTTGAATTGGCAGAGACATATGTCAAGATTTCAAACAATTAAGCAAAATGTTAAAACCATTTAATAAAAGTCTACGTTAAAATATTGTTTTGCAAGTTTAAAACGATCTTATCATCTTAATATCTCTTAGCATTTAAATTAAGATAAAATCACAAAATGGCAATAGGTTCTAGATTTAGCTATCATCGAAAATTTGAGTTCAGAATTTAAAAATGAATAAGAAATTTGTTGTTTGATTATCAAATGGAGCTGAATAGTTATATATTTTTTTAATCAAAAAGCTAAGATTCGATTTTATAATTCAGGACAAAAACGTTTTTGTCTACCTATCCTCTCAGTTTTGCTTTCAATAAGCGACTCCAAAGGGCCAGTTATAGCTATCATTGAAATCAATCCGGAAAAATTTTTGAATCGATATTTGACAGTGTTTCCCTTTGACTAGAATTGAAAATTATATACTTATCGATCGGAAATCACGCAAAGAATTTTTTTGAGAAAAAAGTGTAATTGCGCATTTATGTTTCTCTAAAAATATATTTTTCTATTTTCTGGATGGAAATTCATTTTCCTGAACAGCTGAACGAACCGTTTCACTAATTTGTGTTTCAATTTCACATAATTCCAATGACAGATTTCTGTCAGTAAAAAATTTTCGGTGGACTTCTATCAGGAAATTTTTTTCAATGACAGACATTTTTAATGATCGCTATAAACGAACTGTCAAACAAATTCCAATGTTTGTTTATAATGATAAAAACCAATGATAGCTATAACTGGCACCGAACCTAAAATGTCTGAATTCAATAAGAAACATTTTTTCATGATAGAAATGTTCATACATAAATTTTCTATAATCGACCTGTCAAAAAAAATCCTATGGTTGGTTCAAATCACGAAAACCAATGATAGCTAGACCTTAATTTCCATATTAAGGGGCCAGTTATAGCTATCATTGAAATCGATGCGGAAAAATGTTTGAATCGATATTTGACGGTGTTTCCCTTTGATTAGAAATAAAAATTATCTACTCATCGATCGGAAATCACACAAAGAATTTTTTTGAGAAAAAGAAGTATAATTACGTATTTATTTTTCTCTAAAAATGTATTTTTCTATTTTCCGGACGGAAATTCATTTTCCTGAACAGCTGATACTTTTATGTTCAAAATTGAAATGAATCTTTCCACTGATTTGTGTTCCAATTTCACACAATTCCGATGATAGATTTCTGTCAGTAAAAGTTTTTCGGTGGATTTCAATCAGGAATTTGTTTTCAATGACAGACATTTTTAATGATAGCTATAAACGACCTGTCAAAAAAATTACAATGTTTGTTTTCAATGATGAAAACCAATGATAGCTACATATAACTGGCGCCTAATTCTGAGTTGCTGACAATTGAAATTAATAAATCCCTTCCTCAAATTAAGGTTTGTTTGCTTTGTTCTTTTTTCTCACGAACTGTCACTAATTGGATGTGTTCAGATGTTTTGTTCTCAATAAAATTTAAGTATTTTACTCGATAGTTAGCACATGAATACAATTTTAGAAAAGCTAATAACTTGCCTAAAAAAATTACAAACTATTAAATTTAGAGTTCTAACAATAGGTTGTTTACAATTTTTAGCCCTTACCTCTTATCTTATCAAAAACCCTCTATTTTATGAATAGCAGGATTTATTGTATGCATTTTGTTTTGAATTTAAGTAGTTGAGTCAATTTTATTTAATGTCAAATCACTATCCTTTACTTAAAAATCACATTTCTTTAATACCCTCTTTTCATAGATTGCCATAGAAAATCCATTGGAAACAACTTATTGGTCTCCAGGTGGAAAAATTTACACAAATTACTATCTATACCTTGCGACTTTTATCCTCTTGCAAGTAATACCTGCCATCGTCTATGATATTGGTTCATTTCTTTGTACCGGAAGAATTCAGTTCGTACAAACACAATTCGAACTATTTCTTCAACTTAAATCGGTTCAACGATTTTTCCACACAGTATGGATGTTTGACACGGAGAATGCAGATGAGCTTTTTAAAAATATGTCATTTACAGAAAAGTAAGTAGTATACTCGTACCAAGTCTCTACCTATATCAATTTATTTATTTTTAATTTTTGAAATTTGTATTAAAAAAGACAATTTTATTTTCTGTTATAGATTGAAATTTAAATTCCGTACACAAAACTTCAACCTTGAGGAATATATGCGCACTTGGAATCACGGACGGCGTACTTATTTACTTCAAGTTGCTCCGAATGCGACCAGGGTTGCCAAATGGAAATTACAAGCATTCAGTGTTCTTAGTGTGATAATTAAGACTGTTTTGTTTGTCTTCATTGGAAATGGGATTTTAAGACTTCTTGGATGCGAACAGCATCTGGGAGTTGGATCAAGTGGGAGTGCATCTATGCGACTATTTAATACATTTCACAAGGTTTAGAGTCTTCATTTTATTTTTGTTTGTTATAGTTTTAAATTATTTAAATAGTCTCCGTACTTTTAAGGTCATGTTTTTCTTTTGTCATAATTATACAAAATAGTAAGTAAGAAAAATAAAATCATAAATATTATTTAACCTTCACTACTTTTTTTTTTAAGTACTATATTGATATTGACATACTGATGGGGTTTTCAGGGATGTCGCATACAAAACAACTTAAAAACTAATTAATATAGTTGCTGTCATTATATTAAGAAAGAAAAAACAAACACTTAAATTTTAATGGCATCTATTTTGAAGTAAACCTTCTAAGCCCAATGATACGAGTATTTTCGTTTAAAAAATCAATTCATTTTCTCATTACTCAACACCTGGCATCATGTTGACGATACATGTCGTTAATGGCAGTGCCATTTATTTGTTCTGGAAATTGTTCGGATCATTTCAAGCTTAATTACCATATAGACGATAAAAAATATAGTCACCCAATCTTGAACTTCCACCAAGGTTAAGAATACAATATTCTACTCTCAATGTAACGGGTAATGACTGGGAGCGATCTTACATTGGATTGAAGTTTATAGAAACCTCTATCTAACATTATGCCGGTGCGGTGGTGTAGCTACCTCAGATGCGGTTGAATTGAATTTAGAAAAGAGTCTATAAAGTCTTAAGAAGCAGAACTTGTTTAAAATGAAAAGAAAAAAAAAAAAAAAACAAATAAGCTTTGTACTTTTTCCTTGTAAAACAAATAAGTATAAAAGTTTTAATAAAAATGTGGTTTTTGTGCAAAAACAAATAAAGAAAAAAAGCACATTGATTAATTATTTAAATTCATGTCATGTACAAATAAAAAACATAATGTAAATGTTTTGTCGATTTTGCGTATCACGTTTTAGTTGACGGGTTTTAAGATTGTAAAGTACAATGTTGCGTAAAATGAACAATAAAATAATATTTTTTGGCCTAACGAACTTGTGTGGGTTTTAGAAAGAGAGGTCTTGACAAATTTTAAACAAGTTTATCATCAATTTTTGGCAATTTGGTGAAATCACGAAATTCTTCTTCAACTTAATATCAATATCGCCAAATTGTATTTATGTTTTCTTTCGCAGAAATTAAATTTTAATGTTTTGTAAATAAAAACCACCGAATGGATATTTCAAATGAACCTTGAGTCATAGGACGTTTGAATGCAAAAGCACGTGTTTAAGAAGTTATGACGGAACGGTACGTGATTTTGTTGAAATTCGTTTTAGTTTCGTTTAAAGAAGGGTTTTGGTTTCTTATGAAAAATAATAATGAAAAATTGAACAAAAGAGATTTTGTCATTTGCATTAAATATTTTAGGCAGGTGATTGGAATTTTGGACTAGAAGATGTTTAAGGACTTTTCAAACAAGATAAAGCGTAAGTTTATGAAGTTTCCAATATCAATTTTGCTTCAATATTCAGAAAGACAGCACCTTCCTAATTACGAAAGAAATAATGATCGATAATCCCCACCGTGTAAACCACACAAAACAGGGTTATCTTTGTTCCTTATACAGCAATTTGTATTACTATTATTATTATAAGCTTTTATTGCCTAAAGTATTTTGATAACATTTTAGTAAATTTTATCCATTTAATTTAAGAAGCACAAAATTATAACAATTTAACACTTATTACATTTATATTAACAATTTTGTTACAGTTAGAAATTATTAGTTTTAAATTGAAAATAAATTTAAAATTTAAATTAGTTTAAAATAAAATAAAATAATTAACTAAAATTTACAAATATTCGTTACTGGCATAAGCCTCCCCAAGGCTTCCCATATGTCTCTATTTTTCGATTCGTTGTACTAATTTGTACTTATTTGTGTAAGATCGTCACTCCATCTTTTATTAGGTCGTCCTGCTGGTCTCTTGTTCTCTCTCAATTTCTTTGTCATTTTTGTCCATCTTTTCCCTGAAGTCTAGATAAAGCTCCATTTCAGCCTTCTTTTCCTATTTATGACGTCAATTATTCTGGTTCTATTGCGAATATCTTAATTTCGTACCCTTTGAAATGGTCGTATTTCAGAATGTTCCTTTCCATTTTGGTCTGACATATCCCTAGCTGATCAATTGTTTTTGCAGTCAAGCTTATTTTTTGTAGTCCGTAAGTAGGGATCGGTAGAATAGCAGAATTGAAGATGTA
The DNA here is from genome assembly GCA_951509635.1 of Eupeodes luniger. Lineage (NCBI taxonomy): Eukaryota > Metazoa > Arthropoda > Insecta > Diptera > Syrphidae > Eupeodes > Eupeodes luniger. The sequence goes on along the minus strand of OX608075.1, from coordinate 126,665,170 downwards.
TTTCATTGTGTCTGAACTTTGGTCCAATTGTGAAATATGTATAAGGCTTCAAAATTGTTTCCAGCTATTTGTGATGCTTCTGTTAATGTCATTATTTTCTTGGACGTTAAATGATTTTATCGAATTCCCCAATATGTGTAGTCTTCTACGTATTCAATTTTTTCTTCGTCGAACGTTATATCGTCTTTTGTGTGATTTGTCATGGCTTCATTTTTCGATTTGTTTATTTGAAGTTCATAATTTTACACAGAAGGTAGCTAGTTCCGTCAACATGTCTGTAATGTGTGTAGCTTTTGTAGAAATAACAACTATATCGTTTGCAAATCTCAAATTGTTAAGAACTTGTGCTCTAAATCCAGCTTGTTCTCTTGGTTGATTGTTACTAAAGTCTTTTTTGATGGTCCTGTAAAGAGTTTTGGAGAAAGGACTTGTAAATTGTCGAAATTGTATTACTAAACTCCGTAAAATGGACGAAGTGCTCTATGAACTTCACGAACAAATTTTTCTTTCAAAGTAGATTTCCCATTTTGGAAGCGTTCTTCTGGCGTTAAACGATTCATGATGAGTTTTCATACCTTTTTGAACAATAGGCGTGTTCAGACAACAAGGGGCTTTATTTTCAATGAACTGAATTTATTGAACGTACATTTTAACAAAAGCAACTAATTAGTTTTTCAAGTGTCATACATTTCTAACTAGGAACTTTACTTCACTAACCTTCAGTTAATCGTGCAAAAACTACCAAAACCATTATTGTCTACAAAATACTCCTTAAGCAAGCTACAAGTCCATCTCGACTTGTATTTTGTATTGTAAAGAAATATTACTCATTTCTTTTCAAATTTGACAAGGAACTTTTTTATACCAAACATTAAAATGAAAAGTGCAGAAAATAAGTAAACTACAGAGCTATAAAGTTTAGCTTTCAGTTTAACGAAAAAAAAAACATACTCAGCTGTCATTTTGACAAGACTTGAATTGATAGTTAATTAGTAAAATTTAATTAAGTTACCTTAGTTGGAGGCCAATCAGATACTTGAAAAACTTGCCTTACATTCAAATCCATTAAGTTTTCTGTACCTGTCCAATAATATCAATATTTTTTGACAGCTGTCAAATCGTAGACAACAGCCATCGAAACTTCTCATGCAGCTTACAAAACACCCATTACATACTACCGAAATAGACAAATTTTGAAATAAAATCTACCAAATTTAACAGAATCAGTGACATTCACCATATAATTTGACAGAACTAATGTGTTTTGAAGTTTTAAGTATAGGCATAGGAAATATAATAGAAGTCACAATTCCAGCCTCATGGCTGAAATCAGTTAAATCTTTTAGTCATATTTAAGTTAATAAAAGACATCGGCAAATTCTTAAATTTTGAATATTAAAATAGTATGTATAAAACTTAAGAACGTAGATCATCAGTATTTTTTGGAAACAAAATAAAGCAGTTCTGTTTTAAAACAAATTCAACTGTGGGTGGATTGGATGTTCATATACGGATCCACCAATAATAATTATTATTCCCGTAATGGAAGTCGCATGTCACCATTAGCCTTCACCTTCACTGAAGCGTTTTAAGAAAATATTGACGTAACAAATATTTAACTTAAGTCCGTGTCTAATAGATTTTACCATTTTTGTTTGTTTTGGGTTAAGACTTTTGAAAGAAAAACGGTTTGGATATGTTTATATATGCATACATAATATACAACGTAGGTTGTTCAATTTATGGTAAATGCCTACACTCCGAAAAATTCTTTTTTGATTTGAAGATGGTTACCTAGAAGATTGAATTTAAAAAAAAAGCAAAATGTATATTGTTAAAAAGAGGAAAAAACTAAATAACATTATAATGATTATTTTTACATAGCATATGATAAAATTAAAATTATACAACTTAATGTTTCAATTATTTTGTTTTACTAAATAAGAAAAATTTTATTAAGTTGTGGAAATATTTGTTTTTGCGGGGTATAGCTTTGATTTTCTGCTTACAAAAATCAAAATTGATTCACGTGAAGTGTTATTTGAAAAAATCATAACATTTTGTGATATGGTAATTAATTTTGCACCACCTTGCATTTAGGATGAACAGAAGCACAACATTTTCTGTTGTAATAACGTTAATAAATAATTGATTTTTTTTTAATTTTTTACAATTTTTCGCAGTGTTCCAAAATTAATTCAATTTATGTTAATGTTGTTAATATTATAAACTCTACCAAATTTATGATTTTGCAATACAAAGGTATGTCTGATTTTCGTAAATAAATATAATGCTCCATATATTTATGGAAAACAAAATGTTGGATGCAATAGTTGAAGTTGGTATACGGGTTTGGTTGTTATTTTCAATTCAAAAAAAGTTAATTAATGAAAAATATAAAATAAACAAGAAAATCAAGTAAAAGTAAAGGGTCAGAAAATGTATAAATGAATAATTAATATTTATAGACTGTCACACGTTTGACTCACATGACGATCTCAGATACCTATTCAGTTAAAGAAAATTTATAATAATTGTGTTAATTAGTTTTTTTAAAATACACGACAACCTTTAAAAAAAAAAACAAAGACATTGAATAGTGTTAAACAATAAAATAAACATTATTAACATTACGTAATACAAACAAAAAAATAAAAAAATGACATTATTATCATTATTAATTCAACACTTCTTTTATTTAACTTTCTTTAATCTGTAAAACTGGATTAGGAAGGATTCAAAATGAACTCCAATTTTTAGCATGGAAAATGAAATACCCCGATTCTTCCACTCTAATTGAAAAAATGGATTCCATAGCTTTATCTTATGACATTAAATTACTAATAAATACTAATCATTTTCAAAACCTTTGTTTTCAGCTTTAAAATCTTATTTCTGAAGTTCGAAGACTGGTTCTGAGTTTCATGAACTTTTCACAACATTAAAAAAAAACACGAGCTGTGTCAAAAAAAAGTACATATTCACATAAATGTCAATATAGGGTGTTTTTTGAGCTGTATGATAAGTTTCAATGGATGTTGCCTATGGTTCGACAGTTGTCAAAATATGTTGACATTTCTATTCAGTAATTTTTTAAATCCATAAGAAATTGTTTAACAATAAAACAACGCTTCCAAATTGTGGAAATTTACTTTGAAATAAATAAAACTGATGGCGAAATTCGTCAATTTTAAGTAAATCTCTCAGTTTTATCTAGTGAGAGATATGTTTCATTGGAAATTGAGCAGTTCAGGAGAATGAAGTCATAAAAACATTTATTAAATAATAATTGTTAAGAAACTACTGACTTGAGCTATAGGTAAGTTTGGTTTTAAAAGTTATATCTTTAATCGTTGTTCGTATGTTTCATATAGACTCAAAAATTACATGACTTGATCTTGATGAAATTTTCAGGCAATCATCTGATTAGCACAACATAAAATCCTGTGATGTAGCGAAAGCTCTTGTATTTTTGTTTATTTTAAATCCATTTTTAGTGGATGGTTTCTTTTTCTAATGCTATATGCGTGTATTAAAATAAATATGATTGATGTTTTTGTTTTCATTACAAAAATACCTGATCACATAAAAGGCCCCATTTAGAATTGCCGGCCGGGTCTTTAACAAGCTTAGTCTGCCACTGCGAACACTCCTCTCGATTACATTTTATGGATCTCTGTTAAGACATTAAGACAAATTCTTAAAGCATTGAAAGCCAATATTCAAGCCACCATTGACCATAGATTTATTGGATATAGTAATAAAAAATTGGATTGATTGAATCGACTATGAAAATCATATTTAAAAAAAAACACCGCTATTATTTTATTAATTCCAACAATAAAAAGTAATCAAGCTCTTAAAACGACACCCTAAATGTTTAAAAAAAATCATTTTTTAAGTAAAAACAAAACTTTCTTCTATTCAACTTATTTTATATCAAAGAAACCCAATGAATAATGGAACAAGTTTTATTTTAGTTTGTTTTTGTTTATTTTTCAATAACTGACCGCTTATCAAATTCCATTAACTCAATCGTATATAATTATGAATGTGACTAATATTGTGCAAAATGCTTACAATTTAGTCGGTTAGCAAGACGAGAGGTAAAAAAAAGAAATCCAATTAATATTCATCCAGCTGATGACCCACTTATGTATGTGGAGTTGGGGTTTTACGAGTAAGTTCATATATTTTTTGTTTACAAGTTCATAATATCACACTGCGATGTATTTGTGTAGAACCACTTTTTATTTAGTTGTATAGTTTTTAAGTTTTATTTTGTTATAATTTATTTTCAAACAGTAATAACTAAAATGTATTAAATTTCGATGATGATGATGATTTTTCAAAGAACTTCAATTTTTGAAAGGGTATAAAATCAACTAGCTATTTGATGATTTTGAAAACGACCCCGGGCCCTGGATTTTCTAGGGGCCCGTAAAATTAAAAGCAATGAGGAGAGTGTTATTTTTCAATATAGGTAGTCTAAATTCATCATCACCATACCTATTCCCACTTATTTTTAGGGGCCCGAAAATTTAAAATCATTCATGCTTTCGCAATCGGGCCCCTGTTTGCATGTTCTCTACCAATCTTTCAGTCACAAGCTTGCCGATCTGGGCCCCTCATTATTATTGGCGTACATTTTTTTTAATATTTAATGAAAAATTGGGCAACTCTGAACTATTGAAAGACAGTTATAATAAATTGTTTCGCTTTTCTTACTTATTTTAACGTAAATTTCAAATTTATTTTATTTTGAAAATTTTTAAAATCAAAATAAGGGGCCCGGCAACTTAAAACAAAACACAAATATTTATTTCGGTTTCTGTTTTATAAAGTTTCTTTTCTTCTATTTTTGTTTCTGCTGGGAATGAAATTTTTGATTCGGTTTCGGGGGACCGGAAAATCCCACGCAAACGTTTTTCAATTGTGGTTTCCGTAATATTAATTAATTAATATTTTGAATAAATTGTTTACTGAAGATTCGAAGGATATCAAGTCACTTCAAAGTGTGTATATTAAACCAGCCATACAAAAATAGCAAGGAATTCTATATATAATAATATTGGACACCATGTTCTTCCTTGGCGAAAGGGGACTAGGACTACGAGGCGATAGCAATCTTATTGGAGAGCCAAATAATGGACATTTTTTGTTTAGCAGCAGTGCTCAACGTTGGGAAATTCTTAAGAAAAATGTGCCCGGATCCCTTCACACACTTTCCAATACAAGATGGTCAGCTAGAATTGAGGCAGTGAAACCATTTGCAAATCATCTGAAAAACCTTAGAACATCATTAGAAGCCTTTAGTGATATTAATTTAACTGCTGAAGCTCGAAGAGATGTAAATGGCATTTTAAAATATATGCACAAATTTGAATGCGTCCTGATGTCTTCGATTTGGCGCAAGGTTCTTAGCGCTATAAATGAAAGAAGTATTATTCTTCAAGCCAGAAACATGACTATTGACGTTGAAATTCGAAATCTCGACAACTTGATCTCCGATTTGGTTTGGGGGATGTTCCAGAATCGTTTTCATAGAACTGAAAAAGGCAATTAAAGAGACATTTTGTAGAACATCGAGGAGCCGGAATGCAAATTGAAACAGACGCAGAAATAAATTTCAAGAGAAACACCTTTTACGTCATAGTTGATTCAAATATATTTCGAATTTCTCGTCGGTTTGATACGATGAAAAATTTGAATCATTTTTATGGCAGTTTTCAACAATGGACAAAATTGAGATTAAAAACTCCGCTACAAGGGTTATTTAAAAGTATAACTCGTATGTGTCTTAAGAGTTGAAAGAAGAAATAATTCATCTGAAACACATTTATGAAGCCAATTTTGAAGCAGAACTTCCGCCATTGAGTTTGTTCAATTCTATTTATTCCCAGAACTTGGAGACGATTTTCCCCAACATTTGTGTTGCTCTCTGTGTGTTTTCCACCATATCTGTAATCTTAGCTTGTGCCGAACGTTCATTTAGCGCCCTTGCCAGAACAAAGAATTTTCATAGTTCGTGCTCATCACAAGATCGTGTTTCTGGACTTGCTACACTATGCTTTGAAGCACCTTTGGCAAGGAAATTGAATTTCGATGCAATTATAAGTTGTTTTGCTGCTCAGAAAGCTAGGAAAGCTCGTTTGCAAAAAGAAAATATTTCATTGAATGCAAACTAACTTTAATGAAAACATTGTGATAATATTTTAATATAAAGTAAAACAATAAAGAGTATTTAATGTAAACCTTTTAAAATACATAGTTTTTTTAAAGACACATTTCAAATACTTTTACTTCGCTCTATTTTATTTTCATAGTAGGTATAATAGATCTACATGCTAATTTTTTTTTAATAGTTAATGGACCGTATTATCAGTTACTAACATGTCGTTGGCAATATCGAATTGAATGTATGATTCTGTTCTAAGTCTGATCTAATCGCATGTAGAATTATTTTCTATCCATCCTCCATTTCAACTAAACTGGACGATACCCGTAAGATTGATTTGATGATTAACACTTTTTTCGGTTAATTTTTCAAACAAAAAGTGATTATTTCCGTTAATTCCAACCATTTCATGCTATTCGTAATTGAAATTAGAACGTACCATATCAGTAGGCATGAACTTTAAAAAAAAATGCTAGATTTTTCCGTCCCGGGCCCGGAATTCCTCTGATACTAAATTTTTCAAGACGATCTCATCAATATATGACTCTTCCCTTATTCAACATGATCTTGACTGTTTTTTTAGCTTGTTGTCTTAAAACCAGCTTGGAAATGAATATTGCCAAGTACCAATCAATCACTTTTTCACGTTATCACTTAAAGACTCCTCCCCGTCTCTCCCTTTTGCGAAATCAACCCATACGATACATTAGGCACCTTGGTATTTTATGGGACCAAGAGCTAAATTTCCACTATCATAGATTAAGTTCTTAGTTTGTTTAAGTTCAAAGAAGCTTGTATTTAAGCCTAATAAATTGAGGTTTTGAAGGAAGAAACATAAAAAATAGTATACTTTCTGAATAAAAATTATTTTAATAACAAATAAAATTTCAGCTTAAACTTACGGTAACTATAAATTTAAAGGTAAAACAAATTTTTTTTACTGTCTCAGATCAATTGAACCGGATTGTACGTATATTGAACTCATTTTGATGTATCATTGACGTCTTTTTCTTCTTTCATTCTTAATGTTTTCTTACAACTTTTTGTTAACATCAATAAAGTGAAGTAATGATTGCATAATGCATATCGAATAAACTATAATATACTCTGATATATTTCGTTCATTTATTTATGTAGACAATGACAATAATAGCCTCTGGGTCAAATCAAAAGTCTTTAATGGAAAATGCAGTGTAACTTGAAGAGTTGATTGGTGTTGCCCTTGCAACAATTTGCTGGCAGACAATGAACTGAAAGGTGATATAGAAACTGGACTGTAGATAAAATTGATTGAAATTATACCTGTTCGTTCATATGTACATACCTAAGGTAATTTACATCAAAACAAAAGCTTCAAAATATTGAACCTATTCAAATGGTTATCATACATACATATATGTATGCTTAAGTTTATAAAATTTTAATGGAACTGGTGAATCTGATTTTTCTACATCTGGATCAGTTTTGAGGGATTTACATTTTTTTTCAGGAGCGGATTTACTAGAATTAGAAACTAGGAGTTAGTAATTGTGTGGAGTAATATTATTTTGCTTCACTTTTAAAATATAATGCTTTGAAAATTCTGTGAGAAGAAATCTTGATTCTCTATTGAACTTGGAAAAAGTAGATTTGAAATTTTTATGAAAAAAGACGTACCTATTTTAGAAAAAAAGTAAATCATAAGTTCAAGGTTACCAAAAAAGCAATTTGAATGTTATTTCATATGGTATGGAGGGGACCCACAGTTTTAAGCCGAATCCGAATGGCTAATTTGAGAAAGCACTTTTCATGACAAGAATTACTCTTGGTTCTTGGAGGACTTGCCAATTCCTATCATAGGGGCAGTACTCGTGAAAAAACGTTTAGATGGCACAGGCAGGGATTGAACCCAAGACCTCTAGCATGACAGTCCAACGCACTTTATTTTAATTCATTTATTCTTAAACTATCTTAAAGCTAGACAAAAATTCATAAAACAAGCCTAATTAACCATAACTTACAACTAACTTACTGGTCCCATACTGACACTCTAAGTTAAAATATAACACTTAATATTAATGCCTTTCGGCCCTAAGATCTATTTTATTTTTTTTATTTTTGTTTATTAGAAAATTAAAAAAAAAACTTATTTAAATATCTTTTTTTATTTTTACTTAAAAACTACTTAAAATTAGTCCTTAACATAAAACATAAAACTAACTTAAACTAACATTTTTTGTTTTTCATAATTTGTTGTCCTTTTTTTCTAATTGCATGTTTTTTTTTTTTAATTTTATTTTTATTTTTTTTTGTGCCACCATGCCTATTCTACTTAAAACTAAACCCTAAAACTAAAACTATAAAACAAGTACATATGTATTTTTTTTGCAGTCCAACGCACTAACCATCATGCCACGAGTACTGTGTAAGTTGCATATATTATTTCAAGGCGAGATTTGAATTCAGGACAACTCAATCCTTTAAAAAAGGAGTGTTTTATTTGTGTGACAGAAAAAAAATAATTTTGTAGGAAGATTATTATTATTGGAATAAGCAACAAAATAGTAAGAAGTTTATCATTTAATATAAATAATTTTTACCTGTTTTAGAGGGTAAACTAAAAAAATCATTTACTATAAATAGTTTTATTAATGTTATAATTATAACTAACCATATTGATTTTTTTGAGGAACTCTTTTCAAAGTCAACATCAGTGTAAGTTAAAGTTTAAGAACATACAAATTGGAATAACTAGTTCACGACTTATTAATACGGCAAATTAAAAGCCAGTGAAAATTCAAGTTATCTGAAAAGCAAACAAAAAGTTGAACGACAATTAAAAAGTGTCACAACTAACTAACGGCAAATTATCCATGTACTAATTTTCAATCGGTGAATTTTGTTTTGCTAAATCCACACTAATCATTTTTTTATTTTGTTATTTTTACTTTGTTTATGAATTAACAAGTCATATTCTTATGAACCTACATACGAGTAGTAATAATGATGTAAAGGGTGTTTTTTTTAGCTGTATGAGAAGTTTCGACAGTTGTTGCCTATGATTTGCCGTTAGAATGTCAAACTGTGTTGTCATTTGTATTCAGTAAGGTTAAGCAACTTATAATGATCCGCAAAACAAATGGTTAAAAATTTACATTAAAAATAATGAATCTGATTGCGAAGTTGATAAAGCACTTCGTCCATTTTACGGTGTTTAGTGATGAAATTCATTTCTAGTTTAATGGCTTCTTGTAAGCAAAGATAATCCATTAAAATTGACTGTTTATTGCGGTTTTACGCTTTCGGTATCAATTATTTTGGAATAAAAAAAAACAACTTATTTTCTGTTTTCAAAAATAAATCCAATTTTGTTTTAACAAGACGGCGCGGCGCAACTTGACATACAGTGCCGGTTAATTACTTAATTTTCTTTAAAAATTGTAGACCCGTTTTTGAGATATCAAATTTAAAGAAAACATTAAATATTGTGTTTTTAAAAATAAAACATTTTTGATCAGCAATTTAAGAACTTGTTCAGAATCATTTTTATTAAATCAGTTCATTTGAGAAATTTTTAAAACAAAAAAAGTGGGATGCAACTTACCCTGATAACTTTCCATTGGTATCATTTTGGTAAATTTTCAAATAGTATTCTTTGTAACAAGTCAATTTTATTATCAAGCGAAGTTAAAATTTTAGTAGATATGCAATCAAAAATTCAAATTTATGTTGGTTTCTGTGGAGATTTATTGGACGAGTTAAATTAATATATTTTTATAGCAAAATTCTCTTTTAAAACATTAACATCAACATAGCAACATAGCATCAAACAACTTGGAAGTCAGTATCTATTTTTTTTCTCAAGCACATTTTCAAAACGTTATTCTTCGTTATATAGAGTTTTTCAATAAGGGCGGGTAGTTGTTGTGTGTAGATGTCGTGGCGTTTTCTGTGTAGCCACGTAGCGTCCCTGCTGGGACCACATGTCGTCTAGGACTCTAGGTCCATATGGCTCAATTTTTATGTAGGGCTCGCTGTTGACGGTGACCACGTCGTAACGTCGTTTTAAAAAAAATACGGACCAAATACGCCGCGCGCCGGCCCAAAATCCACACCAAACGGTAACTTTTTGAGGATGCATTATCACCCAGTTGGATCTTGTAGTTGGGTGTAGGCCCAAGTCCCGACGCAAAATTCACCAAGTTGAAGTCTGCGAATGGCCGAGTTTTTGTGCACGGCGAGGAAAAGACTGTTTCGGGTTCTGCTGCACACTTTCACTTACAGCGGCAATGTTCTCGGCCGATCTTGCGTTCCTTGAAAGTATGGGTGTTGGCTGATTGTTTACTGAACCGGTCGTCTCAAATTTGGCCACCAAACGTTAAAGAGTCGACTCTGAATTGCCACCATGTCTACCGTAAAATTGGCGCAATGCGCGCAACGTTTGCGTTAACGAACACTCATTTTGAGATTTAAGTTTTATCATTTGAACGTGCTGTTCAATCGTGTAATTTGCCAGGATTATTTGGCATAAGAAACTGAATAATAAACAAAAGATTTGACAGATGTCACCAAAACAAAATCTACCCGCGCCAATTTAAAACTCTATACAAATGTATTTTGGGAGTAATGTTATTTTTTGTTAGAACAATATTCGAGGAGACAAATATTTTGTTTCGTTAAAAACAGCACAAATATTTTCCGAACAATTACTAGACATTCGAATGTTTAAAGGAAAAGTGGTCCTGTTGCCACGTATTCCAATTATACCGTTAGATTCTATCATACCCTTCAAAAGGTTACAGTTTATAATTCGTTTAGATTTGCCATGTCTATAAATAACTCTCAAGGCCAAACAATGTCCATTTGTGGATTAGATTTGGAAATTACATATTTTTCTTAGGAAAACCGTCGAACCTTGTTGTGTTAGAAAAAGACAGGTTAACCAAAAATATTGTGCATCGATTAGTACTAAATTAAATTGAAATAAAAAGTATTTATAATTCAAAGTAATAAATATTTTTGGAAGATTTTAAACTATCCGCCCTACCTATGTACCTCATTTATAAGTTTAACTGTCACATGTTATTTACTAAAAACTTTGTAATGTACTCATTTGTTAAAAAACTTAAACAAAAATAATAATATACATATTTTAAATTCAATTCTTTTGTATTAATTTTTGCTTTACATCAAGTGTGCGAAAATTTTGATCAATTGTGTTCAATCAAAGTCCTTTCCCTTTAAATCCCAAACCAGTAAATTTGTATACAGGCTTTAACGTTTCCGTCTTCGTTCGTAAATTTCATTGTAATAAGGGGTAACGGTAGTAGAAAATCAGTCATGAAGGTCGCCATATTTTTTTACAAATGGCATCTATGTAAAAAAGCATGGAGGTGCCCATGTCTGATGTCCTCCTATCGTTCCCCTTAAATAGTTTACAACAATGTAGCAACGCGTGGCCAAGTCAGATAGTATAATATAAATTTTAAATGAAGTCGTTAGCGTTGTTGGTTCGTAAGATATTTGGGCAACCAAAACCACCAATTAAATTTTTTTTAAAACCCTTTCTGCATCTTTCTGAAAGATTTATTTGAAGTCGATGTCTCTACTGGTTTTTGAGATACCAATAAATCAGACCAATTGCAATTACTTTCTTGTGTAGTTAATAACAGTTCTAAGGGGGATACCCTTTTGTAGCAATACGACAAACATATTTTGTTTATATTGAAAGAAGCCAAAATAAGGGAAGCAATATGTGAAAAAATTTTATAAATCTGTCGGACGTTTTTGAGAAAGTTATAATTTTTTTGATTTTTACCAAACAATTTTTATGGAAACTACTGCTATTTTTCGTCTTAAGAAAATTTGCTTAAACCCTTAATTTCCAAATTTGAATTTAATCAACCTTATGGTTGAGGTTGTAGGGATGAAGATAGACCAGCTGGATATTCGACGGGCCTACTTTTTTCGAGTCTCTAGAGTTCCTTAATAGTCTGTTAAGAAAAACAAATAAATACATTTTATTATGAAAAAAATCATGTCAGATGATCAATGAATAAGATAAAAATACACGCAAACGACAGTTAAGGATTTAAGAGGAAGCTCTTCTTTTCAGCTTTTGAAGCTGGGGCAATTTTTGTATTAAAAGGAAAATCTTTGCTGTGAACTATATTCGGACGTTAAAGATCGAAATTAAGCCTTTTGGTGAAGAGGATATTCCAATTAAATGGCAGTAAGCCAGATAACAAACGAAAAAGTTGTAGAAAGAATATTAAGAATTAAGAATATTATTTTCATGAAACAATAAACTTAATTGAAATGAAAGTTTTAAGATTTTAAAATAAAAGAATATCTCCAAGACCAAGAGCGAATACATTTAATGGTTAAAAATCAAAAAATAATGGTATGCCACACATTAGAAGGCATTATTGTCAAGGTGATTAGTTTCATGGTACAAGATGTGATTCCGATGATATAAATAATAATTATTGTAACCATTAAATAACTCTTTTCAAAAATCATAATACAATTCTTTTTTTTGTTTCTATTATTATTTTTCAACACTACAACTCTACTATGTTGCGAGTTAAAATAAAATTCAGAAGCTCTTAAGAGAACACCCTATAAAAATGCTGACTTAATATTTCTTCAACAACAACAATCTTCAAGTTCATATGAAATTACTTTAGCCACTTACTAACTACTGTGTTGGCTTCTTAAAAAACGTGGAGACATTTAATAATAAGTAATTATTGTTATTAAATTGTATCTTTAAATCTTGTTATTATAAAGAAGGAATAATAAATCCATTAAGTGCACATGCAGTCTTTTAAATAAATCGGGTTAATTTTTTTAAAAATTACATTATTGAACTTGTTTATATGCAATTACCTGATATTTCCATAAAAATAAAAAAAGAATTACTTTTGATTCAAGGTTGAAAGTACTTTAAAAATCAGGTAGTTAATTGATTTTTGTATGCAAGGACATGTATGTATATAGAAAGGTCAAAGAAAAAGTTCCAACTGTCAACAAACAAGATTAAAAGTATGTTTCCACCTTAATAAATGTTTAAAAAAGAATTGAGATACTCTCAATTTGTATCTTTTACGTTTACTTCGACTGTTGTTCTACATTTAATTGAAATATTTATGAAAGTTAAATTTCAGTGAAATATTAATAAAACCATCAATTTGAAGTTTTTAGTAACAAAATTGAAAATATATTTATTTATATACATACATTTTTTAAAAACATAAATTGACTTAGATTTAACTTAAACAAATAAATAGAACCACACAATCAACAGAAACAAGAAAAACCAACAAGAATCACAATTCAATTCCTAAAGTTTCCACTGAAGATTTGGCACTTTCAAAAAATCCAGCTAAAAACCATCTGTAGACTAAGTAGCAGAAACCCAAGAACCACAAAGCTCTCCAAATTTTGTCTACGCACCACATCCTAAAAAAAAAAAGTTTATTAATTTTACAAAATAAAAGAAAATAGAAGAAAATATACACTTACACTTTCATGTGTCTCTTTGCTGCTGGAATAGTTTCATCTGGTTCGTTAAGGATGTAACGTCTTGCACAAAGCGTACAGGCTGTGAAATATTCCACCAGATCCAAGTCAATTCTCTCGATAACATATTTTAATCTTTCCGTCGTATTCATAAGTTTTCGCATCTCTATCGCTTCGGTGTTATCGAAATGCCATACTCTGTTTGCGTAATACTCAAGAACTTCAAGACCTTTGCCAATTCGGTTTTGAACTCGACACATACTGAAAATAGTGTTCAGATTAATTTGTGAGATTTTTTCTAAGAATTCAATGGTTTAACTTACAAAGTAGGATAACGGAAAATAATAAGTAAAGCATCCAAAAACAAAGCCGGAATCCAGTGGAACAAGACCACACACATAAGATGGTAATAGTAGTTCCTCTTCATGGACCCACCCGGGTACCAAGCTACTCCATTGAGAGGCAGGCGGTTTTCGATGACCCATCGACCAAGTTCGATAATTTGAGCCCATGAAACTTTGATTTCACTGGAACTGGTCATGTGAGCAACACGATTCAACATTTCTCCCTTGCTGACGATATTCCTCCAACTCGCCACAAGCATTCCATTGACAGCGACATCGACAGGCAAGAAATCTCCATAGGCATCAGAGTTGCAATACATAGATCGAAGGACACCCTTTCCAGCTCCAATAAGCAGACCAGTTGGACCGTTTATGTTGTCTGTCCAACCGGGAATCGGTTCCTTCCAAATGGGAATGACAATTGATGGTCTCAGAATCACAGTTGGAAGTACATCGAAGGACTCCACGACTAAAGCTTCACCCAGGGATTTGGTGTATGCATAAGTATTTGGTATGTCTCCAAGAATCCTTACAAAAAAAGTTAATAATTTAGATATGCTTTTAAAGTGGGGTTCTTCTTTTGAAACTCACTTCTTTTCAATAAGATTAATTTCATCATCGGTAAGCAATTCACAAGCCTTAATGATCATATGTGGATCAGCTGGAGGATCATATGGTTTTTCATAAAGTGTCTTGATGTGAAGATGACAATATGATGTCGAAACGTAGGCAAAGAAGTCTAGATTCCTACAGGTTTTAGCCAAATCCAACATCAATTCGGTTCCTTTGGCGTTCATAAGGACAGCTCGGCGAAGAGGTTCATCAAAACTGAAATGACAATAAAAACAATATTAATTGATCTTCGAAATTTTATAATAAAAGTTAAATCTTACCGAATTGTAGCTGCACAATGGTAAATGATGGAACATTCACTGCGGATAATTTCTAGGTCTTCTTCTGATATTCCCAAGCCAGGGAGCATTACATCCCCAGCTATTGCGGCGACTTGATTAAGGATTGTGTCTTCTCCGCGTTGTTCTTTGACTAAGTCGAAAAGCTGAAAATTAAAGCATGGTCTTAATGTTTGTAGATAAAGTATAATCGTTAACTTAAACGAGTTTTAAACTAAATTAAAAACTCGATCTAGTAATTCTAAATTTACTTTTTTGAACTTCATTTCAAAAGTATTTGGAACTCGAGCATTTCTTTACATCTAATCATATATGTATGTAGAAAAAAGTTTGAAATCATTTTTGAGTTTTAAACATTTTAGATCTCAGTTGAATGAAAATGAGTTCTATTGTTTTTTTTCAAATAATACATAAAACATCTACATTTCATTTTTTTCGAGCTGACATTTATTTTAGAATTGTATGTTCACATTCTGACTTTTTTCAAAACGCAAGAGTTCTTTAAAACTTAAATCACAGAAATTTCAAAATTGCATTCTAAATTGATGTATGCAATTGTTATGATACAAACAATTATGTTTGTTAAAAACGTTTCAAGGGATTGTGTGTTTAATGAATTCAGCCAGAAAATTACTGTCGAGATGAAAAATGCAACAATACCCGTGTTTTGTTGGAAAATCTATGAATAGTATAGTAGGATTTTACACGAATAACAATAACAATATCCGTAGTATAAACACTAAGTGCGTTTTGTTCGCATTCCATATATAGTAAAGTGAGAAATTGCCAACAAAACGATCCGCAGTAGCCAGATTTTTGTATTTAAAAATTGGTACAACTGAATATTTGCCAGAATAATTTATCAAAAAATTCCAAAAAAATAACGAAATTCAGACCAGGGCGGGGTGAAATCGTGTAAGCTGATTTTTGATAGTTGACTATCAAAATCAAGAAAATACGTCTGTGTAATGTGATAGTCAATTTCAAAGTTTTAACCAAATAATTTGACATAAAATAAAAACTTCAAGAAGGGGGTTTGTTCGTAGACTGCTACATTAACATGTGGTGTTGAAGCGAGCTTGATGCTCGTCTAAATTCTTTATATACCTGAATCGAGTTGAAATGAGCTTGATTCGCCTCGATTCCGGTCGGGAATCGGAGTCGAGTAAAAATTTGTGAAGAAAAGCCTGTGTAGAGGAAGTTGGTTTTACAGATAATGCGTTATGGTCCGTTTATTTGCATGTTTTTATACAAAAAATATAGTTTTGTTTTAATCAAATTAAAAAAAAATAACTGCACATGGAGTAGGAAGCATATTCTTATATGGTGCTGAACTATTTAGTTTTTCATTGTTTAACACGAATCAAACTATCTCACTTGCACTTCATAAGAAACATCGAAACACCATGTGCATTGTAGAAAATGCTGTCAAAAACTTAATCATTTTTAAAGCTTCTTGTGCGGTGGAAACACCAAAAAGATTTATCTAATCTAAACTGAGATAAACATTTGGTGGAAACGTAGCAAAACATAAATATCTTTTCTAATGTTTTCTCTTGCAAAATAAGCCCAGTTAGTCCATTTTCACTAACAAAATCAAATAATATCAACAGTAATAGATTGATTTTTTCCCCAATGGAAAACACACATCGTCCCCTCAGAAGCAAACTGTCGTAACTCAAAAATTTGCGATTTTGAGTCAAGTATACAGAAAAAATCAGTAAAAAAAATGCTATCTTTTGGTCAAACTGTCATAATAATACTTCTTAAACTGAAGGCGTGAGGGCGAAAGTGTCGTTGTGCATTTTTAATAACGTCCCTGAACTATTCATCAGTAAAATGACATTTTCAGTTTCATGTCACTATGTCAGCCGTCATAGTGAGTTGTTGTGTCGTTTGTTGCAGAAAAAGTTTTTATCGGAAAATGTCGGACTACACTGAAACGAAGAGGTAAGTTTCATTTTCAACACTTTTTTAATTGTGGCACTTATCTTAAGGAATATTATTGAAGTATGATAAAATTAATTTTTAGGAGAAGTGACACTTTGTTATTTGTGACACTTATGTATCTAAAAAAATATTATTGAAGTATGAAAATTAAGTTTTAGGAAAAGTGACACTTTTCGTTATACGTCATTTCTCACACCAAAAACGTTATTATTTTTAATCCAAACGTCATAAGTCTTGCAATTTTTTGTTTTTTTTAAAGATTTTTAAAAATTTAATTATACCATTTGATAGAGGACAAAAAATTAAATTTTTTTTGTTCTACCACTTTAAGCTCCTCAGATAAAATCCAGATAAAAAATCATTTTTTAAGATTCAAAATTATTCAAATCGCTTTTCTGGAAAACTAAGAATTTTGAGTTACGACAGTTTGCTTCTGAGGGGACGACATGATTCCAAATGCACAACTACTCAACGAACACACCATCGAGATACAAATGCAATATCAATCGTACCAACATTTGAGAACGAAATCACATAAGATCCATAGTGAGATTCTACTCTAACTTTTATCGGTGTTATTCATACTATAGATATTGTTTTTGTTATTTGTGTAAAATCCTACTATACTATGGATAGATTTGCTAACAAAACACGGGTAAGAGATTAGAACTTTGTCAAGGAATTGGCAGTTAGTTATTAAAATTTATGAAATCAGAAACACAGCCTGAACATATGCCTAAATTCAAATCTTATATTCGGTGCGTTTAGCCCAAAAAGCTGATTCAAGTTGTAATCAACCAATATCAAAAATCGATAGTAAACATATATCATTGCATAGTGTTAGGACAAATGCATTTGGAATTGAACATTTGTGTGCCTTGAAATATGCAATGGTTTGTTAATTAAATTTCAAAATAGTGAAAAGTAATTCTACATAATGTACTTTTGTACTGATATCAAAAGTCGAGATTTTTATAAAAACACCAACAAAATGTTTGAAATTGACATCTACATGACATCGAATTATGTCGCATTTTATATTTTATGGTGAAAATCATTATTAATTTATGGTGAAAAAACCTCTTATTAGACCTACTAAAATCTATGCCGCAAAATGCTAAACGATTAAGTAAAATGTTAAAGCAATTTTTCGCAATTTACTAAGCTTAAATGATGATTAACCTAGTTAAGATTGACATTCCCATCATCTACCCGCCCTTAAAAAACCCTATTCTTTAAAGTTTTAATCTTATAGGAGCAGTGGATGGAATGGTTCAGTCTACAGTTGGGAATTCGAATTAATAGGTCTGTTTAAGTTTGTGTGTTTTCACGAACTGTCACTGTTTAGACATGTTTGGATGCCCGTTTATTAAAAAAGGGAATCAGTAATTTACTAGTTAGCAAAACCAAAAGAAAGCTAGTAAATTTGTAAATGTTTAGAAAATTGCTAACTAGTGAATTGTTAATCCCTTAACAATAGTTGTTTAAACTGTCACTTCTAATTTTTGATTGAAAATAATTGAGGTCAATAATATCACCATGAAAACAAAAAGTTCTATTTTTTTTAGAAAATAATTTAAAAAAAGCCTTAATCACTTTCAAATAATGACTAATGTTAATTTTATTTCTTAGGCGACCGATGAGAAGTAGAACATACCATTTTGGGACAAAATACTTTGTTTGAAAAATAATCTATCACTTCGTTTTGTATAGGGTGTTTTTGAGATCCATGAGAAATTTCGCTGGTTGTCTACGGTTTGACAGTTGATAATGTCAAACTGTGTTGATATTTCAGTAAGATTTTTAATAGTTTACTTTTAAATTGTGGAAATTTACCTACTTGGAAAAACTAAATCCGGTCATGGTGTAGTGGTGCGAGCATTTCTTGAGTTATCGATTGTATTCTAACAAGGATGAATGGCATTGAAAAATGGAACACGCAACTTGTAGACATGGCAGACATATGCCGAAATTCTACCATATTATAATAAAAACAAACATTCCAACAATATTTCTGTTTTGTTCTGAAGCCCTTTAATCACACCTGATATTTAATCAATGGTTCTAAGAAAAAAAAGACTAAGCAAAACAAATTATTCAGTAGTTTTTTGTTGTTGTAATTTTTTACTAGATTAAGTCACTACTTTTAAGGGTAAAAGTCAATCACTTTTTATTTTAAATTTGTAATACTTTTTTTTTTTAAATAAAATAAAAAACCCAATCAATGACAATAAACTCTTTAATAAGGAGTAATTCTCCTCGACATAAGTTTTATAATTTATTCCTTTAATTGAAGTGAATAGAAATTAAGTATGTTTATACTCTGTCCAACAAAAATAGTCAGTACACGTCTTATGGGAGAGCTTTTTTCTTGCAAATGGTGCCAGTCAGTGGTTTTATTCCCTTTTTACCTACTGAAAAAGAAAATTCAACCACTGACTTACACATAAATTGTTGTTGTAATTACGCTTCGACGAGCGTACATCCCCACAACCTTTACCATGCGCAGCCAAAGCCACACTGACACTGATAAATAATGTGTTCACAAACAACCCTCTTCGTATGTATTGAAAATAAGCAGATTGTTATTAGAGTTACCATTTCCACTTTAATGCAAATCATGGTGGATTTTTCTTTGGATTTTGTTTGGGAGCTTTCAGAATGTGTGCTTTTTTAAAAGCTTTTGAAAACAAATATGCGAATGGTGTTGTCGCTTGCTGTTTTTCGGTAAGTGAAGTTTATTTATTATTCTTCGTAAATTAACCCTTTGTTCCCGGAGATGTCAACTTTTTCAAAAATTTGTATAAAAACTTAAAATGTATGTAGAATGTGTATAATGAATAATGCATTTAAATAAAAAAAAATAATATTTACTAAAAATTAAAAAAAAACCAGTAGGAATATAAAGAAAAAATATAGAGTATTTGGTTTAATTGCGAAACCACTAGGAAGCAAAGGGTTGAGTTTAAGCGAAAATTATTTATAATAGGTACATGGTGTAATTATAGATGGTGAAAAATAGTGATTTTGTTCATAAAAAAAATATTCTTTGAAAAAGTGTTTATATATACGGTGTTTTATAATCAGTGCCAAAAAAAGAACTGCTTTTATTTTATTATAAATCTGTGCTGTGTTGTTTATAAATTGTGTATTTGTGAATATTGTGTGATACAGAATAGAAAATTTTCATTATTTTTTCATAATTGAATTTATGTTACTCTTAGTTTTCACAAAGGGGTTTTTGAATTCGGGATTATGTACATAATTTATAAATTTTCTTAAACGGAATTTATTTTTAACTTTCAATTTAAAATCAAAAGTTGGTATCCCTACTAATATTTATCAGAGCTTTTTCGAAATTTATAATGGGCACTACGGAAACCCTGTAATATTTGCTCTCTCTCACAGCTTAACGAGATTTCACTTCAGTCAGAGTGAGAGGTAAACGTCCGATCTTCTCTGTACTGACTATTTTTGTTGGACAGAGTATAGTTTTATGAAATGAACTTGACCATGAAAATATTTTGAAAATTACAATACAAAATCAGCTACCTTTTATAAATTAAATGTATGTAAAAGATCGACACACATAATAAAAATGTATTATACATACTTCTCATTATAATAACCTCCTCAATCATTGATCTTCGACAAAAAAAAATGATTGGCAACCTTTTACATAAT
The DNA here is from genome assembly GCA_951509635.1 of Eupeodes luniger. Taxonomy (NCBI): domain Eukaryota; kingdom Metazoa; phylum Arthropoda; class Insecta; order Diptera; family Syrphidae; genus Eupeodes; species Eupeodes luniger. The sequence goes on along the minus strand of OX608075.1, from coordinate 126,644,600 downwards.
GATGTTCATGCAAAAAAAAAAACCAAAGGTCAAGTTCAGTGGACTCATCTAATTTATTTAACAATGATTAATTATGAATACAAAATCTAATTTTGGAATAAAAGAAAAAAAAGAAGATAATTTTATGAATAAAAAAATATGTACCTAAGTTCAAAATTATTATCTACCAACTTTAACATATTTTTAAAACTGGATAATGAGTTCCTGGTGATTTTGAACCGTATGTTTACTTGATGAAAATAATCAGCCTAATTTTATTTTTTTCAAAAAAATATAACCTGCTCTAATTTTACACAAAAACTAAGACCTTTACAATAATTAATAAAAAATAATTTATACACAACTACATTCCTTACTTTGGCGGACATTTTTTTCGGAATAAAAAACTCTAATTTTAGAAACTGAAGCTAAATAAATGCTAATTTATTGCTCCAACGAAAAATTTGTAGCTCAAGGTTTTTTAGAAAATACATTTCGTCCTATATAAGACGGAAGTTAGCGGATACAAATTTTAAATAATGAACAACATTGAACTTCTAGCATTTTAAATGTTCTTAGGTTCCAAACATTCTGTTTTTGGAGGTTAACCTATATATTTGTTATTCAAAATTCCGAAAAACAACAATTTCTTTTAGATTCCCAAAATTGTTGCTTATTTAAATGCTGTTTGTCTATTTAAAAAACAGTTTTATTTTAAGTATTATAAGGTCACTTTCGGTTCGTTTTAAATCTTAAAATTGATTTAAGAACTATGCATGTTTCGTGAAATTGCAATAACTGAAACAAAAAATTTGATTAAAAATTGACAAATAGACTTTCGTCTTATTTTATCTGAATTTTAAATAGCATAAATCGGGTTTCATTTAATTTAAAGTGGTTACAAATTTGACAAATATATTTTTTTAATTTCTCATTACTTTTTGATTCGGAAATTCACGGTTGAACAAAATTTCTTACGAAAAAAGTAAAATATTAGCAAAACCGTTCAAAAAACGAAATTTTTGTTTTTTTTTTACAACAAATTTTGTTTTAAAAAGCTAAAATTTTTGTCAAACAAATTTAAAAAGGCTCATTTTTTAACATTCTCTCCACGGGCTACAATTAACCGGACTGAATTTTTAAAATTTGAATACAAAATATATCATTTTAAAAGCTACAATTTTGTTCATTAAAAAAATAATTATTATAATACGTTATTCCGCTAACTTCAGTCTTATTTTAGTAAGCTCACACTTAAGGGGATTTTTGTTAACCTTATTATGCCAAGACACAGTGTCAGCATTAGGAAGTGAGAGAGTACGGCTAAAGAACGAGTCTCTGTACTTGACAATATGACTGCAGTTGGGTCGTACAACTTTTGAACAGTTTAAAAGGAGGAATGCAACTAGCCATTTCTCTAATATAACACAATGCGTATGAACGATTTTTAATCAACGGGTTGTAAATCTAAAAATGTATATGAAAATCAGAGGGTTCTATCATCAGCGAAACAGGTAAGAGGAATGAAAGTTTCAGAAAGAAAATCATTAATAAAAACGAGAAAAAGTGTTGGAGACAGCACAGAGCCCTGAGGCACACCAACATTTATTTTGTTTATTATTTAAAATCTTATCCACTAGACTGATTTTGCATAGAAAATCAATTACTCAAAAACCATGCGAATTGAAATAAAATATTTTGAGCAACAAATTAACTCTGCAACAAAGTGTTCGCCAAAGTAAATGAGGGCATAAAATTGGGAAGAATTTTTTAGAATTTGAGAGAAACACAGAACATTTGACGTTTGTCATTTTGAACTGGAGATTCATGCTAATATCACAACTTCAGTTAATCAATCGACAAATTTACTTATGTCAGAATAACTGCAAAAGAATTCACTGAAATGGTTTAAAATTATTTGTCCATCATCAAAATTTTCTTTATAGGACAAATTGATAAAAACTACACATTGCGCATGAGTATTTTTTAAAGGACAAACTCCTATGATACTTTGATGTGACATTTAAAAATACTTGAGTAACTGTTTTGACAGATTTAAAGTTAAAACTTCAAATGACTATTGATTTAAGTTTTTCGAATGATGTAAAAGGAAAATAGGCTACTTTTCTGTTCATATGTAGATTTTAAGATTTCAACTCTTTGAAGAACAAGTTTGCGATAAAAAGTTGATATTATGAACTATGAATGATTTAAACTTAAAGACTAAAAATGTTTACTTACCACATTACCAAAAATGTCCTTAATTCTCTCTTGTGGATCTTTGCCTTTCTTTGGTCTAATCAACAAATAAATCTTCTTCAATTCAGGGCACGATCTACCGGATTAGGAATAGGTTCAAATGTGTAGGAAGTCCAAAAACAAAATGCATGAAACATGAAAATATACAAAAAACAAGAAATAATATTTATATTAAAGTGAAAATGAATATAAATATGATTTAAAGATACACATGTCGCAATGACATCTATCCTAAGCTTTTCACATAACCACTTTCCCCTTCCCCTGCCCAAAAAAAAAAACATATAAATAGTATGTGTAGGTTCATATTCAACAATCCCACATAACCACCATCATCATCATCATCAACATCATCACATACCTGAGTAATTTTTCAACAAGGACTTTCCCAAGGAATCCAGTTCCTCCGGTGATAAATAGACATCGTCCAGCGAAGCATGCCGCAATTCTATCCACCTCACCCTCGGGAATATCAGCGGCGGTAAGTTTGGGTACATCTTCTTCAAAATCAAATGTTGGTTTAACTGTCATTATTTGGCTGCCAGGTGGCGCTGTTTGTTCCTCGTTGACGTTTGATTCTGCTATATAGTAAATGGAAAAACAGAAATGTCATTTAAAATACCAATTAATTATGGACTTTTTTTTTAATGCACATCCTACAATAATATAAAAAGAAAATAAACGAATATAAGTATATGTACTAAATGGCACGTTGTTGCTGATACTGAATGCAGACTTTTCGCAACCGCTACGCTTGGTATGCCGCCGAAGCTATCTCGCTTTTGAACTCTCAAGTACAAAACTAATGGTGGTGCGACGAGGTGTTTTTATTTACGTTTTTTTAAAGACAAATCCTAACCCCCAGCCAAAAGCCAGTTATATAGGAGATTCAACTACCAAAACCATGCACATGCACAATTCCAATTCCTCCATATGGAGTGCTTGAGATGGTAGTTGGTAGCTGAAGAAGTGATGCAATCGAAACAAGTCTCCTCTAACTCATGCCGTGTCGTTGTTTATTGTCGTAGTCGTTGTCGTGAAACATGAATCCCGGCCAATAGTCAAGTCAAAGCTAACAGCTGAAAAGTAAGCCAGTAGTATATCTAATAGACGGTATAATTTATTGGGGTAGAGGGTATATTTTTGTGCACACGCTTTGACAGAAGAGAATTTCACCATAAACTAAGTTGCAAAAAAATAAAGCATGTAAAATGAAAAATGCTTAATAAGATTTTTGATTATTTTAACTCAGAAATGTCCTCGATCAAATAAGATTTTTGATCAATTCAAACGAAAAAGGCCTTATTCGTAAGTAAAACGATCTACAGGGTGGGCCATGTTAAACTCTATAATTTAAGCCATGTCACAAGAATGAATAAGAACATCAACAGAGGTGGCAATACTGCGTGGTGAATTTCCGAACCAAGCCATTTTGTCTGCTAGAGTTACAAAGTTATTTACCATGGTTTGTTGGAATCAGCTGACAGTTGGTGTTAGCTGACAGATATAGCTTTTTATGGTTTTCATAATTGATACCAAACATTTCAAATTTTTTGACTGGTCGGATCATTGTAAATCTCCTTTTTCATGTGACCAAGTCGTGCATTTCATTTCTTGGAGGTATCCTTTTTACTTCTGGCAAAATCCTCCTTTAAGTAAATAGTGTGTGTTTGTAAAGCAAGCTATCATCAGCAAAGCTGGTTATCGGAACTTGTTGTTTTCTTAGACCAAAGTTGCAATTCAGTTGAAAGCCAAAGTAATTTGGCCATATTGGTGTGATGTAGTTTTGAGACTCTGTATCCTCACCGATATCCCAGCTAACACAAACAATTTTATTTGGATTCAATGCTTTGATTAGAGAGACGACCAAACGCGGAGCTGAAGGAGATTAATTGAACCGAAGGCCATTGGAACTGTAATATGTGCTTTGCTAACGTGTTTAGTTTTTGGTATCAATTTGTTTTAAAAATTGAAGACAAAAAAAAAATTGCTCAAAAACTGGACTTAGTTGTTTTTGATGACGAAGGATTGCAAAACTTGTGCCTTGATTATAAGTTTGTCTCTTTGAAGGGGAATGTTAACCGATTTGAAATCTAATCGATATGAACTCAAAAAGCTAATACCATAATACAAACGCATTTTTATGGTCACTTTAAATGGCTAAGATATTGCCAATGATGTGGTGGATTATGCAACTCCTTTTAGCTAAACGGCAAAAAGGAATATTGAGTTGTTTTTTTTGTTTGTATATTGTGTCGAAAAAGGAAAATTCAAACATTCAGCTGCAATGCCGGTTGGAATTGGCCGAGAAACGAGGTCAATATTTTCTTAAAGCTATATCTTACATATTAAGTTGAATTTTCGAAGGTGTGGGTTTTTTTATTTTGGTAAGGTAAGTTGTCTCAGGATTTTGGTTTTGTAAATAAGACTTCTACATGACAGGTTTCGTTTTCAGTTGCGCATAAACTAAAATGGGTCTTTTAGATTTATTGGAGGTAATGGGAGTATATCAAAACTTGTTTAAACCACATGACGCCCGTGCCTCGTCGTCGTCTAGAATAATCTTATCCATTAATTTTTTTTTAAGAAACGTCTACTTCAATTACTATCACATACATTTACTAGCTAGTAGGTACATTAATCATTCTAAAGTAGAACTATGATCCTTTTGAAATGTTTGAGTTTTTAAAAAATTTCTTTTATTTTCATTCTATTTATTTTTCTAGAAGACTCCAAAGCTGTTAAGTTGAATTAACCAAACCTTTTAAGTTTTTTCAAAGCATTACTAAGTATGATTTAGCGCAGAAAGCCCCTCTTAGGCCAAATTATTTACTTAAGCTTGGAATGAATATTGACTTTGTTTGTGTATACTAGGAGAACGTAGGATAAAGTTTAAGATGCAATAGCAATGAGGTGTGCACTGTGCATACAATCCAGATAGTTAAAACAAATTGATTAAATTATCTAGATCATTTATCAAGTCTTAGACGCCAGTTATAGCTATCATTGGTTTTCATCATTGAACACAACATTGGAATTTGTTTGACAGGTCGCTTATAGCGATTATTAAAAATTTTTGTCATTGAAAAAAATTTCCTGATTGAAATCCAACGAAACATTTTTACTGACAGAAATCTGTTATTTGAATTGTGTGTAATTGGAACACAAATCAGTGAAACGGTTCATTCAGCTGTTCAGGAAAATGAATTTCCGTCCAGAAAATAGAAAAATACATTTTTAAAGAAAAATAAATGCGCAATTGTACTTTTTTTCTCAAAAAACATTCTTTGCGTGATTTCCGATCGATCAGTATATAATTTTCATTTCTAATGAAAGGGAAACATCGTCAAATATCGATTCAAAAATGTTTCCGGATCGATTTAGATTTAAGCTATAACTGGCCCCTTAGATCTAAATCATAGCAGATGTCATAATACTCTATCTAACAGATTGGAATTAGTGTTCTTACAATGGATCTTTGAAAACTTAGAAGTTGCGGAAAGTGTTCAAAATACAAAACTCATTGAATATTGAACAAATCAATAAATACTAATAATGATTTATTTAAACTTACAAATATTTGAAATTTGTTAATAAGACGGGCAATTTTGATAGCAGATTTTCTAAAAAATTTGCTATTGTAGTCAGGAGGGAATATTTCAATACATTTTTCCACTGAAGACAAATTTAATAACCGTTTGTAAAACTGTTCTAAATTTGGTGTGTACAGCGCCTTTAAAATACAAAATAATTTGTCTATGTATGCTCTGAAAGCGGTACCTGCTAAAAACAGAACATAAGCAAAATTTAAATTTTGTTGTTGACTTGTGAAATACATTTTTAGGATCAAATTCATAAACTTTCAGACATACATTTGTCAAAATAATTTGTTAGAAAATATTAAGAATAATTTATATTCATTTCGTTTAATTTGTTCCTATGTACATATACTGTTTTCATTTTGCAACAGGTGGTGTTACCGGTGATAAACTGTAGTTTATTTTGTTGACACTAACTTTTTGCAGAATAACAAACAATAATACGCTTTAAGTCTATTTACATATGTATAATTAAAAAAAATAAGTCGATTAATTAGACAATAGAAAACAAGAAAGTCTCAATGTCAAGGTCTATTTCATAGAATTTGTAGAATTTGAATGTTTGTATCTCTCTTTCTGAAGACTTAGCAAGATACTATTTAAGGTTTTATTCCGACATGTAGCAGTACTACAATCGATACAAAGTCGCCAACAAATTTTGTAGGACTTATATAACAAAAATTAGATTAAACAAAAGTTGAAAATTTATTACACAAGTAGTGCAATAAGGAAACATTTGTTGAAATAAATTGTAAATAAATGTCAAAGTTCATCATATTTTTCTTCTGTTGGATAATATTTTATGATGCAAGCCTTCGAAGCTTAAGAAATTATCAAACGTACCACAATATCTAAGAATAAAAACCTTAAAATTTTCTTATTTAATTTATTTTAAATTTAATGTAAGGTTTGTCAAAATAATATCCTCAAGAAATTTTTACACTACAACACTTCAGTTTTCTGTCAGTTTTATGTGGGTGATTTTTTTGTATTGAATCCGATTGTGAATGTTGAAAATAATTTCAAAATAATTCTTATATAAGTATTTTGGCGTTAACTAGTTCATTGAGCTTCTGAAATGCAAATAAAATAAAATCTTACATTTAAAATGACAAAAGTTCCATTGACAGAAAAATATATTATAATTGTTCAACCAGAATCATGAAAAATATCAGAGCAAATTTAAGTAAAATTATGAAACGTCAGATAATAAAAAGAAGAAATAAATTCAAACCCTTAGGTTCGGAATTAATCATCTAAATATACACAGTTTTAATTAATAAATTATTGAAATACTATTTCTTTTTTAAATTTCTACTTAATTTGATAGAACACTGTATCATAAGATGTGTGTCATCGAAGTTAATTCTAATCCAATTGTTAACAAAATATTATCGAATAATGTCATCAAATGACTTAGAGAGTTTTTACCAACTTGCACTACCTAAAAATCAGTGTAGGTTAGTCAAGCAATTTTCTTAATGAACCCCAAAAAGCTGCACTTATCTGCCCAGAGAAGTCAAGTGAATAGAATTGAACAGGGTTGGGTTCGATATCCCGGTTTTTATATTCCCGTTTCTTAAAATCCCGATTTTAAAATCCCGTCTTTTATAATCCCGCTTTTTATAATCCCGATTTTTTATAATCCCGCTTTTTGTAATCCCGTTTCTTATAATCCCGTTTTTTATCATCCCGTTTTTTATTATCCCGATTTTGCAATCAAAACTAGTTGTTTAATTTTAAAAAAATCACGCGATTTTTTAAAAATTAAACAACTAGTTTTGGTTGCAAAATCGGAATTTTAAAAAATTAAAACAAATTAAAAAATGAAATGTTTTTCTAGATGCATTTTATTGTAACCTTTAACAAATATAATATATCAACAAAAAAAATATAAAATAAAGTAGTATTCTTTTAAAACAAAACAACATACTCCAATTAAAAATTAATAAAGTCAACGATAGTGGTAAGACCGTTATCGAGAGGAAGATTTGCTGTAGGATGCATTTTGTTAGTGCACAAATTAATATTGTAAACAAAAATGATTGTTTACGTACAGCAAAAACAAAATAAATTACGATATTATTATATATAGTTTTATTTGTAATTATTATATATTAGTCAAGTACAGTGGTGGTCCAGTATAACGAATGCCGATATAACGAATGATCGATATTACGAACACTTTTTTCAAGTCCATTAGGTATTCTATATAACGAACAAAATAACGAATTTCAGATAGTAAAAAAAATTACTGTAAATGTTTTATTATAGACTAACATGCATGTAAGCTATGAAGGCTTACATAATTTTTTCAGACTGAATTCACTACACATGATTTGAAGTCCTGGAATGATGCAGATCGAGTAATCCTTGAACCCGAAATTATTGATAGCAACAATATTGAAGAAACCGAAATTGTGTTTCATAATAGTGATGAAAATGCTAGCTCAGAAACTGAAGTTCAAAGAATGAGTCATCACGAAGCTGTCCGAAATTTTGACAATTGCATCCAATGGGCAGAACAAAATGGAATTGAAAACTCTAAAGTCTCTAGTTAAGGGCAGAGGCATTCAATAATAACATTCAACACCCAAAAAAACAAATGCATATTAACGATTTTTTTTCTTAAATATGAGTACAAATATTTGTATGTACTATTTATGTACATAATTTGAACAAAACTAAAACAAGTATATTCCTTAAATGTTTCGTTATATGAAAATGAAGTTATATATGTTTTTTTTATTCTATCAAGTTAAGTAGTATGTTATTTTTTTTTTATGAAGTTTGAAATAAATTAATGAAAAATACAAATGTACTTTCTATTAACCTAAAGATTTGTATGAAAAAAATGTTTCGATATAACGAATTGACTCTGGACATTATATCGTTCGTTATACTGGACCACCACTGTAATTTAACATTCAAACCTTTGACTCTTATTGTTATTCAGTTTAATGCACGTATTTTGTAAAAAAACGGGATTGTCGGGATTTGACGGGATTTTAAAAAGCGGGATTGTAATTGATCGGGATTTTGAATAAGCGGGATTTTAAAAGACGGTATTTCAAAAAATCGGTATTTTAGAAGACGGGATTTTAAAACTTTTTTTTCGGGATTTTTTAAAAACGGGATTTTAAAAAGCGGGATTCCGATACGCTCCCAATTGAACAAAGCTATTAAGAAATCGAAGAAACCATTTTTATATTTTTATGAAAAATGTTCACTGGTTTCCTGCAAACATTTTTTTCAGAAACCTGAAGCAAATTGAAAACATCGGTATTTATACAGAACTTGACTTTTTTTCTATAATTTATAGTATTTTATGCCATAAACTCATAACAAATGTTTTCATGCTATTTTTATTAATTCGAATCTATTCAACGTGTTCGATCATTCTTACAAATAATGATTAATTAGTATGTAATTGATGGTATATTGTTAATAATAATTTCCAATAAATTGTATTTTATCAATAAACTACTCCATTTTATGGTGTAAGTCTTGAGTCTTTTAGAGTGTGAATAGCAAGCATAATATTGTTAATTTAATTGTTTAGTTATTAATATTAAACAAATCACAATTTCGAAGTAAATTCTGATATTTGAGAAAGTGAAGAAATTATTAGAAGTAAGGTTTTCCATTGCCAATTACTATTATCGATCTTACCTGTTTTTATTTCCATTGTAGCCAATTACATATGTATGTACTTATTTTATAATATAAAAACTGGTATTATAACTCATTATTCAGGGACCTTTAGAATTGTCACTTAAGATTAATGATTGTTTAACATTAAAATGAAAAACTAATTTGGACAAAACTAGTAGAATATTTTTCTAACAATCTTCGTCATTTTACTAAAAAGCTGCAATACTCCATTGCTGTTTTTTTTTATTAATTATAATGATTGGTAATTAAAAACTATAACTATGTCTTCAGGTCAAAATATAACGTCATTGTATTTGAACTTCAATTAAATTATACTGTTTATATACGCAGGGTTTTCTTATTTACGACCCTTGTTTTAACCTTGTAAAGAAGAATTTGTTTATGTTCCGCAAAACACTTAAAAATATAGAAAAAAGTTGAATAAAATATAATATAATTAGGCTTATTATAAATAAATACCTACAACCCCGATGAGTTTAACTTTATATTAGAAGAACATAAGCTGAGGCAAGCAATGTAAGAACATTAGAATAGGGAAATACATTTTTGAAGGCAAATAAAGTTTAAACAAAATGAAGTTGAAGGTCAAATTTTAATACATAACCTATTGTAAAATCATCGAAGAGCAAATAAACCAATTAGTAGGTCCCCTTCATTCTTGCCATTTTATTTGATTTCATGGATATTTTTATGATTCATTTTTGACTTTTGAATTAAAATATCAAAACAAAATTAGACAGATATTTATAGGTAAGAACTTAGACAAATTCTCACCTAATTTTTATAAACAAGCTTGGTACATACTTATTTCACAATATTATGATCTTTTGTCAAATAAAATGATATTGGAACCTGGAAATCAAGTATTGCAAGTTTCATAGCTCTTATTCTTTCAAAATTCTTTCTTCCACTTTTATAGAAGAACCAATCAAATTCATTGAAAAAAATTATACTTCATTTTTAATTTGAATTTATACATATATTCCAAATAAAAATGACACTTCCCAGAGCATGATAAGTTATAAAAATAACTTTGATATAGATATAATTTGTATGGAAATGTCAAGGTATATCGCTAAGATGATGTCGAATCACAAATAAAAACTTTAAAGCATTAATTTCTATATGAATAAAAGATTGTTGAACTTTGTATTAAAATAATTGTGGCACGTGTTATGCATAATTTTCAAAATATTTTAAATACAAAATTAAAAGTTATAAATAAACATGGTTTAGTTAGTTATAGATTCAAATTGTCATGAGTATTGATTCAAGGAAACATTTAATCCAAATAAAAATCAAGAAGAAAAAAGAACTTAAACCAAGAGCAGAAAAGTGCTAGTTTCAATGACTAAATATTATTGTGAGGAGTGGAGTAGTCAATTTCCTCTAAATGGGCAAGAATTGAATGGGCAGGGTCATACAACATACGGGACTTCATTTGCAGTTCACTGCATTTTTTAAACCACACCAATACCACTAGTTACTTTTTCTAGTGTTGTAAATTAAAAACTCGGAACTTTACTTCACACAAAACACTCCGTAAGCAAACTTTCAAGTCCATCGCGTCTTTAATTTTGTATTATTAAGAAATATTACATATTCCTTCTCAAATTTGACAAGGAACCCTTTGAACACAAAACATTAAATGGAAAACAAATAAATTACACAGAAATAAAGTTAAGCTTTCAGTTAAATGAAAGATAATGATCAGCTGTCATTTTGACATATGTATACTTGACAATTCAACTTTTCAATGAAGTTCCTTTAATTGGAAGGTCAATTCTGGCCAATCAGTTACTTAAAACTTGCCTTTACTTCAAGTCTCTTATCTCGCATGAATCTGCTAGTTCATTTCTTGAGATGTTTATATTTTTCATACCTTTCTTCGTCGTAGAGTCATAATAGTCGAAAGTTCAAATAATCGTTGTAAATAGTTGCATTTCGAAATGAAAAAAAAATCAGCTTTTTTCAAATAATTCGTTTCCCCAAGATTTTGTTGCCCTGAATTCGAACTTGACCTTGTAAAATTATAAAATAAAAACCTTTTAAAAAACGTTAACAAATCTATAATTCAGTGTTCCACCGGCTAATGTAAAATAAAACATAGTTCTTATTAATAACGTTACAATGCATAAATGTTTATGATTTAGTTACGGTGTAACTTTTATAAGTTGAGGTCTTCATTTTATTTAAAGGTTTTGAAATATACGTTTAAGAGTAAATTTTTGGTGCCGATTCCAAATCCCAATTTTATCTACATACTCAAATTTAAAAGCAAAAGTTTTCAAAACTATTGGTGTACATTTTTTTTTTTCAATTCATTCCAAAAACTTGATGTCAAGACATTGATAATGCCGAATTTGTTATAAGCACCAAAACTACTCTTTTAAAAACCGTTTAAGCATAAATGCTTAAAGCATGCTGAAAGCATTTAACTAGAATATCGAAGAAAGAGAATATAGATTTTGTTGAGATATAATCAAAAATTTTATTGAAAACAAGTATTGCACGAATTGACACAGTAATAAAAAGGTGATATCTGAAAAATCTGACCTAAAACAGTAATTTAGAAGCTGTTTCAGACTTAAGCCACCAAAATCCTTTGGAAAAGTTTAATTTGATGCCAAATAAAAACCATTTTTGACTAGTAAAGCATTGAATTGTATTCGGAAGAAATCTTTGCTTTGTAAGAAACATGAAAACCGAAACATGGCTAAAATTCTATTTCCGTTTCTATTTCTAAGTTTTGATTTTGATTAAAATAATTATTTTTCCTCTGTTTTCGGAAATGGAAAACCGCAGAGTTAGTATGTTAGTACAATAACGACAACATAGAAATATATATTTCTATTTTTAAGATTACGATTTTTAAAAAGCCATAAAGTGAGATAATAAATTTAAGGTCACCCCCTAACTTTAAGAAAAAAAAATGTCTTAAACATAAAAATGCCCATCAATTTTTTTTATTTTATTTTATAAATAAATTTCATTTACATAATTAAACTTAAAGATTATTTGCATAAAAGAAAAAGAAGTGTTAAATTAAATGTTTTTTGGTAATAATAACAATCATAATCTATATTCACCGCTGATTATCTAAAAACTTTAGCATAAATAACAGAACAGGAAGATGCAAAAAATATCTACGAGCCGAGCATATCTACTGTTTGAATTAATTTAACTTCCTGATTGGAAACAGGAAGATCAAATCGAAAATGTATGATATGACAGCGTGTTCTAAACACTTCCACCAATTTTTTCCGTTCTAATTTAAACATTTTGTCTACAAAACAAATTATGCTGAATATTCTTAACCACAAAACTAAACGAGGTTATTGGTTAAGGAAATGAACATATTTTAATTTTTTGTTAATTTTTCTTAACCAAGAGTCAATGGTCTAATAATTGGCTTGTTCAAGACACACGACCATCACACACCAATAAAAATTCTTCTAAAGACAAGATACCCGCAAAAATATTGTAATTTTAATAAATTCTTAACAAGATTCTTAATTTTTTGTTTCAAAGAAAAGAAGAAGAGACTTTAGCCCTCTCGTAAAATAAATTCTTCTGCCTGAATTTACTAAAAACTATTCAATGTCAGTTTTTGAATAAAATAAACTTATTACGTTCTTTAAACAAAAAAAAACTAAAAATTTAAAATTCTAATAAATTCTTCGACGAACGAAACAAAAGATTGAAATTCACAGAATAATTAAATTTATTTTAAGAATCTAACTAAGTTTCAACTCTGCCACCTTCTTCTGCTTTAAATTAACATATATTTTGGTGTACGTCTGCACATTCATTGAATTAAGATTTTATTTTTATTTAAATGTATATATACAAGAAATACAAAAATAAACACTATAATTGCATACAATTTGTATACTTATTTATGTATGTTTTAATCTATCAATGAAAATCTCTAACATGCGCGTAGATACTTATCAAAATCCATCCATCCATCTAACCACCTGTTTGTTATTAATAATAATAATAGTAATAATAGCAACTCATCTTTAAAGCCACAATAAAAGAGTAGGTATATGTAGGATTGCAGGTAGATACTGCATATATTGCAATAAAGTAACTTGTAGATACTTTACTCACCCATAATGAAAAGTTTTATAGCAACTCTTTTGATGTTTTATAAGTTTAATATCACTCTCCCCGCGCGTCTTTCGGTCAGTTGTCCGGAAGTTAATTTATTAATTAACAAAAAGCAACTTATATAAAACTATAATTGAATTTTCGAACAATAAGCATTAAGTGCACTGGATTGTGGACTAAAGCAATTATAATCCTAATGATATTTTATGTTGAGCCAGTATAAAAAGCAACACCGAATCCTTGGTTGCTTTCACGCGTTATCAAAGATCTAACAAGACTAAAATTTTATTACTACCAGAGCACGACTAAATTGCGTAATGTTTGCCCATCAAAAGAGCAAAACACAAACTGAATCAAACACGAGCTCGAAGCCAATAGATAAAACTAGTTTTTGCATCCAAAAAATTCAATTATAATATTCCAAAATTCCAGCCATCATCATCAGCATCACATCACAGTAGTATCTGTGGTGACATTAATTCAATTTTGAATTCCCCCAAAAATCAAAAATTCTACCACACTAAACAATGGAAAACTTGTTTGATTGTTAAACCTTTAGAGGCTTTTGGTCTAAGAGATGCGACTTAAGATCCAACAAATTTTATCTTAACTTACCTCTTTTTAATTATGATGATGTTTGGAAGTGATCGCCAACCTTTTTTTTGGAACTTGCGTATCTTCTTGGTTTTAGATTTTTAGAGGAATTTACAAATTTTCTTTTAACACTTCTTCCACTATAAGTTAAGTTTTTTAGTTGTTTAAAGATCTTCTAGATTTTTCAGATTTTAAGAAATTTAATTTGAATTCGAATTTTTATTTGTTAAAGTATGTCTGGTTATTAATTTCCAAAGGTTTTAGATGTTTTTAAACAAAAGTCAAAAATGTATCTGTAATCCTTAAAAATCCTTTTAACTTTCAGATTATTACACGATGCTATTTATTTTTCTTTTAAAAGAAAATTTTAGGGAATTTAGTATTTATTCCATATGCAACGGATTTGCGTTCGAATTGAATGACTACCGCTAACTGAATGAATTACCAATTTTGAGTAAAGTATCTAAGTATCTACAAGTGCGCTGTTTGCTGCAGGTAAGTAGGTATAGGTAAATAAGTACTTACAACTTACTTATGGACTATTGTGGGGCTCAATTGCATTATAAACTAGAGACACTCTGACCCCTCTGCTACCTATTAAATATAGGCTTAGAGCTTAGACTTAGACTTAGAGACGGATGATTCTTATGTTAGGTAAATTAAAAACAATCTTGTACTCGAATACCAGTTTTAACTGTCGCTACTTTACATACGTAAATATTTTGAGTGAAAATGAATTAATTTTGTTTTTCTTTGTTATTAGACTTTTGAGTGTAAGTTGTTATAACAATTGTTGGAGGTACTGTTGTTGTTTGTCAAGAAGACGAAGACCCAAAGCACGGTATATGATGACAATTCTGGTTCCGGTTGGTTGAGGAAAAATAGTGAAACAGAGCTTTATCTTATTATTATTTACTTGAGACATAAAGAAATAGCTATGTAGGTAAGTACATATTTGGTCTTAGGTCTTGGCGCTTCTAAAGTGTGAAAATAAAATATTAAATTGAGTGAAAAGTTATGAATGATTATAAAATCTAACTCTCGTTAGATGTTTTAACCTTTCATGTAACTGATTTAGGTAGGTAAAAAAGGCTAAGTAGATGATCCAAAATAAAAAAAGGTAAGATGAAACAAACATAAGTTACTGCACATTGGTATACTTTTGGACTTGATGGTTATAAACAAATCACCAATTAAAAGAAATTAACATTGTTCTTAAGTTGTTTTTATTTTAAAATGTGCTGTTTTCAAATAATTTCACCAGTTTATAAAAATGTCATTGTATTCAAATTATTAATTATTTCCGTAACATAATTTGCCCTAAACATGTTAAAGTAATAAAAATGGTCTTATTTGTTATAACATTTTCAACATTTTCATTTGAATAAAGTAAATAAATAAGAATTCTACACTAATAATAATATTATAAAGAGGAAAGATTTGTATTTTTGTATGTAACGAATAAACTCAAGAAGTACTGGACCGATTTTAATAATTCTTTTTTCATTAAAAGCTACATTATCACTGAGTAACATATGCTATATTTAGTACTAGATTACTATAGAAATCTTTAGAAATTCCTCTCTTTTTCTAATTTAGTGATTCATGGTCGTTTTAATTAGCATGCTTATACTTATAACTTAAATATCTGTACCTATTTATGTCTACCCGTGCGAAGCCGGGAAGGTCCGCTAGTTATTAATAAAAAGCCTTGAAAGCCATCCGATCAGTTTTCAGCATTGAAATTATCTCTATTAAATATTAAAAATTAAAGTTAAAGCTATTCTCTATCGGGATATTGGAGACAAAAAAGGTGAAACACTATTCACTTTTCAAGTCTTTTCACTTTGCAAAATTTTTGAAGCACTTTGCACGTTAGCTTGCAGCATATTATTTTTTTGCAAAATTAGAAGGTGAAAAGTGTTTGGAGAAATAGGCCACAGTTCCCAATAATTTTTTTCTTAGTTGCCTTAAAATATTTTAAAGGTAATATTATTTTTTGTACGTAAAATGTTTGTTGGACAATTAAAAACTGTTTGCTGATTTTTTTAAAGTTTATAAAGATTCTGTATGAAGTGATATATTTGAGGCCAGAAAAGTTTTTGAGCCCAGGCATGAAAAAAATATATTCTTACACACGCACAGACGTCTTTCTAAAACCATGAATTTTTATTTTCATGACCTTAAAGCATGGAGTTATTTTAACATTTGCTATCTAACAAATCAGAACGATTTCAAAAACTTCCAATGGGAACTGAAATCAGATAATTAATATTAAATCAAGCTTATAAGAAATAAATCTACAAAACTACTTTAATAAAGACTTTTAACTCCCCATTAGTGCCTTTAAAAATTTGCAACTATTATTTTTTTTTTGAAAATAAAAAAATGTTTTCTAATTTCTTCATTGTTTGTTAAAAGTCTATCAACTTAATTTTTCTAAAAAATTATAAAATGCATACAAAAATATTTTGAATAAAATTAAGTAAGTTTTAAGTTAGTTGCTCTATTTTTTTACTATTTTTAAGAAATTTTTTGAAAATTGTTGATAATATTTTGTGTAGTTAATTTTTTATAAAAAAATATAAAAAGTGAAATATTTAGCTTACCCCAAATATCCAACACTAAAACTCTTCTCATTCCAACGGGCGTTGTAAGATGGCTCGAACTTGCTCCTGTATTCAAAGTGTCTATTCATAAATCGAACTTATATTTTAAAATTAAAAAATTTACCAATAAAATAGTTTGCTTCAAAAATTTTAATTCCATTTAATTAATCAAAAAACTTGATATATTAAATTTTTCGAAAATCGTTAAAGCTTTTTATTATTTCAATTACATATTTTCAATTTTAATTTAAAAAACATTTTTAGTATGTAGTTTCTTAGAACTTATTAATATACGTTTAACATTTAATTTTCGTTAAAAAATATTAACCAATTTTTTGAGGTATCGAATTTTGAAAAACAAAACAAATTTTTTTTTTAAATCCGGAAAGAAAAATTTGACGTTTTTGATCATCAAATATTATTTAGACAGTATAATAACTCGTGCAGAAAAAAATTTATTGAAATTTGTTTATTAGTTCTTGAGTAAACTTAAAAACAAAATAACGGTTCTAGGGAAGGTACCCTTCTGGAGCAAAACATAAACAAATTTTTATTGAAAGTAGTCAAGTTAAGAAAAAGTTTTTAGAGAAAATTAAATGAAAATCTATCTTTTCGTTTTTGAGAAAATTCGAATTTTCAATTTTTGGCCAATTTTTAAGTCCTAAAAAATTTAATGCTTAACGTCAATCGGCTTAAAACCTTTACTCCCAAGTTTCAACTCAATCGAGCCAATGGTTTGGCCTATAAAGTCGAAGACAGGCAGACAGACAACACATGAAATCGGGAAACCCAAGTTCTTCGACTTCTCTACCATCGTAATGTGATGTTTGATTAAAATATGGAGTCCAAAATTCTTAACGAAAGCAAAACTTACCATTAGTTCCTTTATGTCGCAAGTAAAAAAAAACTCGAAAGCCATTTATACTGTAAGCTTCCCATTAGTACCCTTAAAAATTTGCAACTTACATTTAAAAAAAAAAAATTTCCAATTTTTAATAGATTTTGTTTTTTTTATTTTATTAAAAGTCTAACCCTAAAAAAATTGGAAATACAATTAATTACGTTTTAAGTCAGCCTTCTTTTCTTTTTAAAATTGTTTTTCAAAACAATTTTTGAAATTATTTTGTGTAAGATGATTTTTTATAAAAAAAAAAATCCATCACTCGAAATGTTCTAAAAAATTCTGAATTCGAAGTTAAAAAGTAAGATATTTGGCTTATCCCAAATATCTTACAAACAAATTCTTCTCATTAGAACGTTGCCCAGATAAGAATTAAAAAAAATCTACAGCCAGTTTATTATTAATCAAAAGTTTGTATTATATTACTATACAAAAAGTACAAAAAGCGTATAATATGTTTTTAGTACAATTTTTAAAGAAAGCCAATTGGCAATTTTGTCACAAAAAGTAAGATCATAAAGAAATAATTATAAATATCTAAATACTTTTGACAAATAAATAAAATATACAAATTAAAGCTTTCCACATTTCAAAACAATACTCCCAAAATGCCTTAGCATTACAAATAAAGTTGAACCCCTGCGTTACATATCTAAAATGATTTATAGTGTTCAAAACTATGGCTCTGACCCACAAGAGCAAGTTTGTGCAACATTACCCACCTTAAGCTCAAATGACCAAACATCGCATCGTGTTTTTTACCATTAATATCTTTTACGCTTGCTTGTTATATTATTGTTTTCAAAGCCGGTAGCGGAAAATCGCTTTACGCCACGGCAGACAAACAATTTTAACACTCATCTCTAATTTTGGCCTACATTCATATCTACCTCAACTCAACCTCAAAGCCCTGAGAATGGTTTTAAGTTGAGCACTTGGCACTTCACTATGGTCGGTCGGTCGGTGGGTAGATATACAAATTATTATGTAACATTAAAATAATTGTAAGAAAATTTCTGTAGGTAGTTTCTTTTGTTTTGGTTTGTGTCAAAATTAATGAGTCTTGTAGATAGTTGTTATTTTTAATTAAAATAAATTAATAAAGTAATGGCATTGGATGATCGCGAAATAATTTTGTACTAAATTTATTGTGCCTACCTTTACTTAAATATCCTTGAACTTGCATTACTTTAATGAAACAAAAAATTAAATTAAATGAAAAATAACAAAAACTTACGCTGCAACAATAAATTGTGCAATTTTGTGCAATAAACTTGTTCGGTTGTTAACTCCAAACAAAAAGAATGGGTTTATTAACGGGTATTCATAAAAATATAATGCACTGATTTCAGATCAGGTATAGGCAAGGTACCTTAGCTACCTTGTCTTGTAATGATGCAAATTTATGTCTTTGATTACTCTTTTTCAATCATATTCACATATTATTGTTGTACTCACATTTACCATGACCTTGAGCGAGGAAATTAAAAGTTTGTTATTATTAATAAAAAGTGAAGAATTATGATTACTTGAATTAGTATTTATTGAAGGTAGAATATGTTGATGGAAAAATTGAAGAAAAATATGATCATGGTCTAATAACTCAATCAGATTGTATACTAATTTTAAAGTGAATTTTAGTTTGCTAGAAGATCTAATCAGCAGTGCAGTTGTTGTATTGAAGTTATTAATTAGAAGTTGATTAATGGCAACTTCTGTTTTGTGTATTATGGTGGATATTTAAGGTGAAAACACATCGTGTTGTTGCAACAGTTTTTGGGAAAAATCAAGGCCGTAATATTGTTGTGAATACATTCTACCATTTTTGTTTATGTTCAAGAGGTACCGTCTATGAAAGAAGTATAGAAGTTTAGATGTGAGAATGGCAGTTTATATTTCTAGTCTGCTTCCAAGCCTACAAGCAATTCCAATTTTATAATTTTTGGCTTCAAGCTCTAAAAGTAAGTTCCTATAAAACTCCAAAACAGCTTTTTCAAAAAAATCAAGTTAAAGTTAGCAACAATTATATTTTGCATATGATGAAATAGTTTGATTTCAAAACCTATTTTTGTTAACGAGATTTTTAGTCGAAAACTAATTTTTACCAACAATTTTAGTAGCATTTCTTAAAAGTTTTTATTTCAATTTTATATTTATTTTGACAAAAACACATTGGATTTTCTTAAAAAATTAAGCACAGAATGAAATCATTTTGAAGTCAATACCTTCCTGATTCGAACATCAATTTTTACCAATTTTGCATACTATTTTTTGAAGTTTTTAATTTTGATGAAAAAACTGACTTGAATTTTTATAAACAATTTATTAAATGTCAAAAACAATATTTCCTCTAAGAAAAAAATAGTTCGAAGCCAATATTTGTATTTATTGAAAAGATATGTGAGTCGAAAATCAATTTTTACCAAGTTTTTTTATTTTTTGTAAAAAACTGTAAAAAAAATAAATATCTTAAATCGTTTTTTATGAAAATTTGACCAAATGTGAGAAACGTTATTCTTTGTTGCATAACATTATTTTGGAAATACAATTATTTTATGTTCGTAAAATATTCCAGGTCACAATTTTTTTTATTTTTTTTTATTTATAAAATAAACAGTTAATTTAATATTTTTCAAAATTGTATTGGTTTGGTATCACTTTACACTATATAACATAAATCGGACCGATTACAATAACTTCTTATGGACAGTTAAAAATTACATACAATGAAAAATGTACGTAAATATTAATAGGTCGAACTTAATTTTTTCGTCACGATGGAGTTGAGAAGACTGTACTTTTAATATCGTATCTCCAGGGCCGTCGAGAGGAATTCCGGGCCCGGGACAGAAAAATCTCGGGCCCCCCCATATTTACCATTTTTCTAAAGTTCATGCCTACTGATATGGTACGTTCTAATTTCAATTACGAATAGCATGAAATTGGTTGAATTAACGGAAATAATCATTTCTTGTTTGCAAAATAAACCGAAAAAAAGTGTTAATCATCAAATCAATATTACGGGTATCGTCCAGTTTAGTTGAAATGGAGGATGGATAGAAAATAATTCTACATGCGATTAGATCAGAATTAGAACAGAATCATACATTCAATTCGATATTGCCAACGACATGTTAGTAACTGATAATACGGTCGATTAACTATTAAAAAAATGGAATGAAGATCTATTACCTACTATGAAAATAAAATAGAGCGAAGTAAAAGTATTTGAAATTTGTCTTTAAAAAAACTAAGTATTTTAAAAGTTTTACATTACATTACATCTTTATTGTTTTTCTTTATATTAAAATATTATAACAATGTTTTATTAGAGTTAGTTTGCATTCAATGAAATATTTTCTTTTGGCAAACGAGCTTTCCTAGCTTTCTGAGCAGCAAAACAACTTATAATTGCATCGAAATTCAATTTCCTTGCCAAAGGTGATTCGAAGCATAGTGTAGCAAGTCCAGAAACACGATCTTGTGATGAGCACGAACGATGAAAATTCTTTGTTCTGGCAAGGACGCTAAATGAACGTTCGGCACTAGCTACGGTTACAGGTATGGTGGAACACACACGGAGAGCAACACAAATGTTGGGGAAAATCGTCTCCAAGTTCTGGGAATAAATAGAATTGAACAAACTCAATGGCGGAAGTTCTGCTTAGAAACTGGCTTCATAAATGTGTTTTCTCAAGTTCGTCCATTGTTGAAAACTGTCATAAAAATGAAAATGTAGCATTCAAATTTTTCATGGTATCGAACCGACGAGAAATTCCAGATATAATTGAATCAACCATGACGTAAAAGGTGTTTCCCTTGAAATTTATTTCTTTGTCTGTTTCTATTTGCTTTCCAGCTCCTCGGTTTTCTTCAAAATGTCTCTTTAATTGCCTTTTTCGGTTCGATGGAAACGATTCTGGAACATCCCCCAATCTAGTAGCAACTGCTTTGCATTCAGATAAAAATTGATCTCATCCGTTTTGAATAATGTTCAAATGAAGATCAAGTTGTCGAGATCTCGAATTTCAACGTCAATAGTACTGTTTCTGGCTCGAAGAAGGAAACTTCCTTTATTTATAGCGCTAAGAACCTTGCACCAAATCAAAGACATCAGGACGCATTCAAATTTGTGCATATATTTTAAAACGCCATTTACATCTCTTCGAGCTTCAGCAGTTAAATTAATATCACTTAAGGCTTCTAATGATGTTCTAAGGTTTTTCAGATGATTTGCAAATGGTTTCACTGCCTCAATTCTAGCTGACCATCTTGTATTGGAAAGTTTGTGAAGGGATCCGGGCACATTTTTCTTAAGAATTTCCCAACGTTGAGCACTGCTGCTAAACAAAAAATGTCCATTATTTGGCTCTCCAATAAGATTGCTATCGCCTCGTAGTCCTAGTCCCCTTTCGCCAAGGAAGAAACTGGTGTCCAATATTATTATATATAGAATTCCTTGCTATTTTTGTATGGCTGGTTTAATATACACACTTTGAAGTGACTTGATATCCTTCGAATCTTCAGTAAACAATTTATTCAAAATATTAATTAATTAATATTACGGAAACCACAATTGAAAAACGTTTGCGTGGGATTTTCCGATCCCCCGAAACCGAATCAAAAATCTGTTCCCAGCAGAAACAAAAATAGAAGAAAAGAAACTTTATAAAAACAGAAACCGAAATAAATATTTGTGTTTTGTTTTAAGTTGCTGGGCCCCTTATTTTGATTTAAAAAATTTTTAAAATGAAACAAATTTGAAATTTAAGTTAAATTAAGTAAAAAAAGCGAAACAATTTATTATAACTTTCTTTCAATAGTTCAGAGTTGCCCAATTTTTCATTAAATATAAACAAAAATGTACGGCAAGCTTATGACTGAAAGATTGGTAGATAACATGCAAACAGGGGACCGATTGTGAAAGCATGAATGATTTTAAATTTTCGAGCCCCTAAAAATAAGGGGGAATAGGTATGTATGTTGATGATGAATTTAGACTACCTATATTGAAAAAAAAAACACTCTCCTCATTGCTTTCAATTTTAAGGGCTCCCAGAAAATCTCGGGCCCGGGGGGTTTCTCCCCGTTTCCCCCCCCTCTAGACGGGGTTGCATATCTCAAATACCTTTGTTATATTTTTACTTTTAACATTTTTTGTAGTGCACTTAACAACTTTAAAATGAGCCCTATAATTATCGGACAAAGTATCCTTAAACTTTTTACAAGTACTCAAATACTTTTCAAGGTTCAGTAATTCCTTGAATTGAATGATATTTTTCAGATATTCATGATATAAAGGCTCCAATTTATTAAAAAGCTTTAAAGTGTATCACAAAAAAGGTATGAGGACTTTTTTTTAGGAAGTTTTAAGAATATCAAGCTCTTTCCGCCAAATTATCGTAGACACGATAATTTTCGTTCACGACAAATCAAAAGTTTACTGCTAGTCTATGAAATCTTTTATGCTTAAGGTCATTATTGAAAATTTTTAATTGCACTTAATCTAGAATTTAATAATAGGTCTTATGATTTTAAAATTTGTATAATTAATATTAATTTTTGATTGAAAATGTCGCTTACGATAAAATTGCGACAAGAAGTCTCGACTAAAATTCGGCTTTTTGGAATATTTGTAAGTGATCCCATTTTATGTAATTTTTTACAATAGTGATTTAATTTATTTGTGATCCATAGATCAATCTAATTATATTTTTTCTCTTCTTGAGGGGTTAGTGAATTCTAGAATTTTCGTGAAAATATTAGTTTTTTGCTATTTTAAAAGGTCCCCTATAGAGCTTGAAAAATGTTGGTCCGAAAGATTATAGCCGGGAAAAACTTTTGAATACTTGGCTTTCGAATTTTGGTATTAGATAACGCGGTTATCTCAATACTGCGTTTTATAGTTAGCCGAACTCAAACTCAGACAATTTTCAAACGATTGGCTTAAAATTTTGAATATATCTTGCAAAAATATAGTCTCTGTTTAAGTATGTAGGATTTATTTTCTTAGTTGTTACGGCTGCGTGTTTGGCAGCTAAGGCGTCGAACGGCGCAGATTTGGTTCCTGCAAAATAAAAACAAAATACATTTAAAACAGAGGAAAACGATAACACATTAGTTTTACTTACGATTTTTGTTCTCGCTGCCGGTCGTCATAGTCGTAATCCTCAACAAAACCACCCCGTTGGGGAATCGTTCCTGGCCAGCTGAGGCGTCGGCTGCGGGAAAAATTGCCCTGAAAAGCAAAAGATGATGAGATAGGTAGAAAATAAAGTGCACGACTGGGTCGCACGAACTTGCTCCTGTATGCAAAGAGTCTGTTTAAAAAAGTATCTATATAATATTTAAAAATATACCTGTAAAATAAGTTTGTCTTCAAAGATATATATGCCATTTGATTTGTCGAAAAAACCTCCATTTTTCAATTTTTTGGGAGGGGGTTACATTTAATACAGTTAAAATAATTTAAAAAAAACTAATTTAAGATTCAAAATTTTACCTGAAAAATAAGTTTGTCTTCAAAAATTTAAATGCCATTTTATAAATCAAAAAACCCTTGATTTTTCAAATTTTTTTTTTGAAAATCGTTAGAGCGGTTTTTTTTTAAATTAATTTTTTATATATAAAATTTTTCAATTTTGTTCTAAAAATATTTTTGGTATGCAGTTGTTTAGTGATTGTAAATATACGCTCTATATTTCAATTTCGTAAAAAAATGTTCACCCGTTTTTGAGATATAGAATTTTGAAAAAAAAAATTTCAATATTTTTTTAAAAATCCAAACAATAAAAAATTGCACTTTTGATAATCAAATATTGTTAAGGCAATATAAGACCTCGTTCAGAAAAAAAATTATTGAAATCGGTTCAAAAGTTGCTGAGAAAATTAAAAAACAAAAAAACGGTTCTATGAGCGGTATCTTTCCTGAGCAATACAAAAATATGTTTTTCTTATTAAAAGAAGCCAAGTTAAAAAATAAAATTTTAGAGAAAATTAAAAAAAAATCTATCGGTTTGTTTTTGAGAAAATTCGAATTTTCGTTTTTTGACCAAAAAAATTGTATGGGGGCCACTGTTAGTTTTGATCTTAAAAAAAAAATGAAAAAAACGCCTAACGCGAATCTGCTCAAAACCTTAACTTCCAAGTTTGAACTCAATCGACCCAATGGTTTAGGCTGTAGGAGCGTGGACAGACAGACAAAATTGACCGAACGGAATCGCGGGACCCACTTTTTTCGACTTCTCTACCATCGTAATATCATGTTTGATTAAAATCTCGAGTTCGAAATTTTGCACGAATGCAAAACTTGCCATATAGTTCCTATATGTCGCAAGTAAAAATCAACA
Source organism: Eupeodes luniger (assembly GCA_951509635.1). Lineage (NCBI taxonomy): Eukaryota > Metazoa > Arthropoda > Insecta > Diptera > Syrphidae > Eupeodes > Eupeodes luniger. The sequence goes on along the minus strand of OX608075.1, from coordinate 126,619,519 downwards.
TAAGAACATATTTACTTACGATATTGTTCTCGCTGTTCGTCACTACCAGCGGAGGGATGTCGGCGGAGGTCGTTGTCCTCATGGTGAGCCGCAATTTGGTGACCACCAAGTTGTGTGGCAGCAGAGGCGTCGCTGGCGCTAAATTACGGCCTGAAAACACAAATGAGAAAAGATATTTAAGTAAATTCAACATTGATGGTAATAATATTAAAGGATTAGGTACTTACGATTTTTTTCTTGCTGCTGGACCCTTGGTCGTCGCCTACCGCCATTCCGCCCCATCCCCGTTGTTTATTTATCCTCCGGTCATCGGCAACTGGTAATCTGAAAAGAAACAAACAATATAGTAAGGAAAATATAAAAATATTATCACATATTATAAAAGGAAATAAATAAATAATAAATACTTACCGGAATAACTATGGTGGATGATGCGCAGGTTTGGCCGTCTTGTTGGGCTTGGTACGGGCGGCGTGAATGGTCCATTCCATTCATTCATAAATGGCTGAAAGAAAAAAGCGGAAGTAAACAATAAGAAAAAAAATGATGAATGAAAGTAGAAAGAAGTGGAAAGAATTTGTGGAATGCGGATGTGTGGGGCTGGAAAGAGTTGAATTGACTTATTATGTGGTTAAGGCTAAGTATACAATAATCCTTGTGTACACATTCTTACGTGATTAAAGTTGCGTGTTCTTTTATGGTTTCATGCAATTTATGCAATTGATGCGATCGGTGCAATTGGTGCACAAGGAAAACAATTTGTTTTATTTAGTATTTTATTTTATTTGTTTTTTTTTGTTAATTTAATTATAATTAAATAATACATAAATAAATAATAAGTGAATAAATAACTACTTAAAATGTTCACAAAAATAGTTACAAAAAGTAAACGACAATTATTCAACGAAACTAAACAATAGAAAAAAAAAAGGAACGCATCACTTATAGGCTTATAAGAGCTTAAAGCTAAGTTTGACAAGTGCATCGACTAAAAATGGCCGAGTGCATGACGTTGCATTCTACGGGCGCAAACAAAAGTGCATAGAGGAAGGTCAATCGTAGGTTAGAAGGAGGTTTTGAGCGAATGAAGAGGACATTTCAATTTCAAACGTCAGAGAGCTTACAAGGTGAAATTACTTCAACGAGTTTTTTTAGTTAAAAGTTTATTATAATATAGTGCAAAGTGCATTTAAATATATATATATATAATATCGAGGCTAAAAGCCGAAACGAATTTAAGACGCTTGAATTTTATTTGTGAATTTTATCGTAAAAGGGTGAGTGTTATTGTTGTTTTTTTTTTGTAAAAGAAGAAAGTTTTGTGCGCCGGTGAATATTCCTGGGAGTAATTCCTACTTTTTTTCTTTCACGCTCCAGGGTGATTGTAAGATCCTGCACTAGGTAATCCGAGGCTTTGGTCAGAGTTGGTTTCAAGCAAAAGAAAAACAGGAGCTTAAGCCCGTGAAACTCCGGGTTGTCAAGTAAGAGAGTGTTAGAGTCGAGTTAGGAATGCAGGTCGTTGAGTGATAATTATAAATTTTCAGCGGGAGTCGAACGGACGTCACCCCTTTTCCTTTCTTTTTCCCTTTTCATTTTTTGTCGTAATTTTTGTGAAGATAAATTTCATAGACCGTCACAACAAGTACCGAAGGAAATCAAGATAATTTGGCAAGGAAGTTGCCGGGAAATTGAATTGTTATTGAAGCCGAAATACAAGAATCCAGCCGAATCAAGATTCTCCAGATTGCAGAGGCCGCCAGTTTTTGATATATATATATGTATATGCATGTGAACCTTTGTTCATGCCATTTATCTGAACGAAATTTCATTTTGATTTTTGTTTGTGAGGATTCAGTCCTATTTTATTAGTTTTTTTGCGAATTTGTAAGTGCCGTCCAAAAGGGTTTGGAAAATACCGACACCGGCAAATTTGGGTAAGACTCCGTGGTGGGGTTCTGTCCACGTCTCGGTCGCGGGAAGCAAGATTTTGCCCCTTTTAGTACCCCTTAAGATAGAGCTCTATGTGTAGGAGGGTGAAAGGGTTTAGCGTTTTTTGGGATAACGGGTTTGAATTAATACGCCTGAGAAATAGTTGCGAGACAGTGGGGAGGGTTGCCGCTAAGGAAACCGGTAGTTTTTCCAGGCTTTTTACATCTAACGGTTCTAATTTCGAGTTCAATCATAAAATTAAAAATTTAAAAGCGCGTATATATGTATATAAGGAATTATGGTAGAAATTTTCGCCTCTTTGTATAATTTTTTTAAGACATGAATAAAGGTCAATAAGGTTGATGTATATCAAGTTGAAAACAGAAATTTTGCGTAATCATTTTTGTAATCGGGCCAATAGCTCGATGGCCGAGTAGAGGAATCCCAAGGGGGTGAGTAGGGTAAGTAAAGGGGAGTGACGATATTACGACAATGGCGGCTGAGATGATGCTCTGAGGAGAGGCAACAACGGGGAGTCCGGATTTTCTGCAGGCCTACCGGATTCCATGGAGGGGTGGGAATTTTAAGGCCCAGCTGCACCGTCACCAGCAGCTGCGAGTGTGGTGTACGCAAGTAGGTGGTGGTATCGCATCGTTTTCTTTTATCTTTCCAGGCATGATTTATGTTTTGAAATGGAGTGGTCCGTCTGTGGGGGCAAGATCCCCCCCCACCAACCGGCGAGTTATAGCCGAGCCGAACAAGCATGCCGCGACCCCCGCAGCGGACATCGTGTGCCTTTTCCCTCCCTCTCCTTAGGTCGTCCAATTCCTTCTCCTTCTTCTTTCCTGACTTTCTTTCCTGTCAACTTTTTTCTTTTCCTTCTTCCTTCTAGCCCTGGCCTAAGATGAGGTGCTGCCAACTCAACATCAATTGGCAGCGAGAAGCGGCAGCACGGCGGCGGCCTGGCCAATGTCATCTGGTCTTAAACATTAAGCCGCCACGCCACTCAATCCTCTCTCTTCTATATTTAATCTCTTCATTTCAAATGGCGCCCAACGTTTTGTCCTAGTGTTTTCCTTCAGTGTTCCGACCGTTGGCGTTAAATACGTCAAATCGAGGCGTAAGTCTTAATAACGATTGCTCATTAGAAGGCGTTTTAATCGCGACGTGTCGATCTGGCGTAAGAGGCGAGAACGGTCGAAACAGTTTTGTGTGTCGTCAGTTGCATTCCTTCGATTTTTAGTTTTCATGTCTTCAAAGGTAGAGTCTTGACATAACCTTTGAATTGCGGTTAACAGGTCGGAGTTTAAAGAAGCCGCAATTGGCGTTCTCCGTTCAAGTCGTCCTTGCTGCTGGTGTCGAGCCAAAGCGTAAGTCTTTGTTAAGATAGCTCTTTAGAAAGCTTTTCAAATCGCGACGCGTTGGTTCGATCCCGACAGCAAGAACAATTTGAAATTGTCATCGTGTCGTTTCAATGTTTTATTATTTTTTTTTGGGTGCATCACACTCCGAGTATGAAAGTTTCTCTGGGAGCACCATTACCAGTCGGCAGTCGAGTCATACATATGTCGTCAACACAGGTTCAGAGCAAGTCACTCCTTTTGCTACCCCAAACACCCCCGAATAACAAATACAAAATACAACAACAACATTCAATCATTTCAAACAACATTTCTGTCGATTTACACATTGTTTTTTTTTGGAGTTTTTTGAGAATTTTTTTTTGAGTTTTTTTTAGAGTTTTTTCGTTTGAGTTTTTTTTGAAGTTCAGAGATTTCATCATATGTTTTTTTTTGGCCAACTTTATTTGGTTTTTAGTCAGTTTTAGTTTAGTTATTTATTATTTTTTTTGTTTATATTTTCTTAGTTTTTAGTCATTTGGTGGTTGGTAGTTAGTAAGTCTTAGGTCATAAGTCAAAAACATAAAAATCAAAAAAAAATTATTAGTACTAAGTTTAGACCTTACAGTTTTTCATTTTTGGTTGGTCAGTCAATTTGATGGTCAACAGTTTTTAGATATAGATTTTTTTGATTGAGATTTTAGAATAGTAAGTTCATTATTCATCTTCTTTATCAATATTTTTTTTTCTTGTTATTTATTATTTATTTACTTTTTCGTCATCTTGTGAATCTTAGCATTATTCCATCAAAGTTTCATACATATTATTTAAATTTTTCGTTAAAGTTTTCAAATTTTTTTTGTGTTTAGTTCATTGGTCTCAATTGTTGTTTTTTCTTCAATATTACTTATTTACATTAGTCAAAATTTCATTTCATTTATTTATTTATTTATTCAAATTTCGTCATATAAATTTTATAATTGATCATCAAAATTCCATATCATTTATTTATTTCATCAAAATTTCATTTTCGTTTTTTATTTATTCATATTTTTCGTATTTCATCAGGATTTAATATATTTTTGTCAACAAAATTTCTTATTGATTTAAGTTTTTGTCAACAAAATTTCAATATTTTTCATATTTTATTACCCGAATTTCATATTCCGTTCATTTGTCAAATTCCATATTTCATCAACAAAACAATTTTTTACGTTTTTTTTTGTAAATTGTTCTGAGGAAAGGTTGTCAAACAGTACATAGTTTAGAGATTCTTTATTTTTGGTTGATCAATACAAGAATCAGTAAGTTTTCTCAGGCCAATTCTTACAAAATTGAGTATCATAGTAGCGAAAGTTTTTCCTTAAGTGGTAATGAGTCATAAGCCTCAATCCAACGAGCCCAACACTCCACGCAAAGTTAACGTTTTCCACAGACCTGTTACCCGGAGTCAATTCAAGTTAGTGGGAGATAACGATAAAATGCCCACCGTACGTTCACCTCCACGCGGATCTGGTGATCCACCGACCATGCAGGATCCACCAACAGTAAGTAAGCCTAGTGGCACAAATAACCAGGTCGTGGGTGAGACTACCACAACGAAACCACCAGTTCAACCTTCATATCACGGTACAAGCGGGTCGGAAGAAACTGTCGGGACAGTTTCGACACCCCCATACAGCAATATAACGTCCGCGGATGAAAGAGTTCCAACCAGAGACCACAGGGTACCAGTTGACGTTCAGGAAGAACGAACCAGCAATATTAGCCCCAGGGAGGTTTTCCCAGAGAACGCACCGCGAGGCGAATCAGTGTTAGAACAGGCGAATATAGACCGATTCGACCAAGGACAAGGAGTCACCGCGAGCAGTGTATCTGCGGAGTTAAAGACACTCATCAACTTAGCTGTCGTGAACGCATATGAGTCCTACACGAGATCAATAAGTGGAAATGTGTCCGAGTCAGTTAGAAGCGAAGTTGAGAGGGGATTTTTGGACTTCGTGAAAGAAATTAATTATGCTACGCGACCGATTCCACCACTAGAAGAAAGGATTCGACCACCGACGGTGCCACGGTCATCTGCTCCCAGGACTATGCCAGAGATGCCACAGGCACATCCAACACAATTTCCGGCGAGTAGTTTACCATCGCTTCCGTCGCCCCACTCACGAGGAGTGAATCCGGAATTTCGTTATGCGCCGCCAAACCAATTTCCAACTGCACAATTGCCGCCTACGAATCATTCGGGGCGAGGATTTCAGGAACCACCGCACGTTGGAAGAAACCATCCATATGGTAACGACAACAACAGCCATAGGATGCCATACCCGCCGGAAGGTTACTATTCCGGAGAAAACCGATATCCCGACCATCAAATTAGATCGCCACCCTCTTATCAGCCGAGAGCAACAAGACCGCCGATTCGGATCGATAAGTGGGGAATACTTTTCGAAGGCAAGCCGGAACGACTAACCGTCGAAGACTTCATTTTTAGAGTTGAATTGCTTCAACGACAGCATGGATGTTCCTGGGCGGAAATACTAAGAGACTTCCATTTATTGTTATCAGGAACAGCATACGAGTGGTACTGGCAGTATCAACGAACAAGTTATCGTACGGACTGGCCAGGACTTAGAGACGCCTTAATGCGTCAGTTTAAAAATTTAAAATCAGATCTCGAGATAATGAGAGACATCATGGACCGACGTCAAGGAGCCTGGGAACCCATTGATGCATATTTCGGAGCCATATACAAGCTGAAAAGTCAGCTCGGAATTCAGATTTCTGAGGAAGAATTGGTACGAATCCTAAAGCGAAATTTGAACGATCGCATCGGGAAATTGGTTTATCCTCAAGCGCTCTTCAATCTCGACCAACTGAGGAGAGCATGTAAGGATGCGGAGTTAGCTTTTCCACCGAGAGGAGCCGATAGAGAACGTGAAGTCGCTAGGCCAGTTAGGCAACAAAACCGTTTTGCAGCTAACGAACTAGCATTCGACAGCCCCGAGTACGAAGAAGACCACGTTGACGCTTTCCAACAATCCAGTAACAGACCTCGTACGTCCCGGAATAGCAACGAGCCGAGACAATTGAAATGCTGGAATTGTCACGAAATGGGGCACAGCTACGTAGATTGTCCGTCTCCAAGCCATAGAGTCTATTGTTTTGGATGCGGTAAAGAAGAAGTGATTAAACCCAATTGTCCGCAATGTCGGCCGGGAAACTCCAGGTCGAACGCGAGGAGTCTGGGGGAGTCGCGTTCGACTCAGACACCCCAAGAACCACCACGATCGACATAGGCATTCAAACACAAATTTTCGAAAACAATAAACCAATAGCCATATTAAAAAGAAATAATTCAAATGATAAGTTAGATAGTAAGTCAATAGATAATAGCATAAATAAACATAAGTTTACTCCGTTACATATCCGTCTCAAGGAATATAAAGAAGCTAGAGAAAGAATTTTCAATAGTAATATAAGCGCAATATCAGATAGAATTTTAAAAACACGTCAAAGATATCGTCAAAGGAAGAGTACAAGAAATTGCATAGCAGCGACAACAGTTTTTACTAGTTCAGATCCTCGCCCGTATGCAAAACTAAAAATAGGTCGAAAAGAGTTGTACGGTTTATTAGATAGCGGAGCAAGTATCAGTATACTCGGCAAAAACTGTGTGAATTTCGTAGAAGATGTAGGAATGAAAGTTATCCCATATAAGTCAGGAGTTAAAACTGCCGATGGGAAAAATCAACAAATAATAGGAAAAGTAAAATGCCAATTAGAGTATAATGGAATAGAAGATGAGTTTTTATTTTATTTAGTTCCAGGCCTCGACCAAGAATGTTATTTAGGAGTTGATTTTTGGAGGACTTTTCGTGTCGCTCCAAACATAATTAGTTCCATTACGGAACCTGAAAACACTATGCATCCTAACGCACATATTTTATCTTCTCAACAACGGTCCCGATTAGAAGCCGTTAAAACGAGGTTCTTGGACTACGAACGTCATGGTCTTGGCAAGACTTCATTAATGAGTCATGTCATTGATACCGGCGACGCGGTCCCGGTAAAGCAACGTCATTACCCGGTTTCTCCAGTGGTACAAGCCTTGCTATATGAGGAAATAGATAGAATGCTTAAAATAGGAGTAATCGAAGAAAGTGAGAGCCCCTGGTGCTCACCAGTAGTATTAATCAAGAAAGCAGGAGAAAACGGTGTTATAAAATATAGATTTTGTTTAGATTCGCGTAGAGTTAATGCAGTCACGAAAAAAGATGCAAATCCATTGCCTCACATCGAAGGTCTACTTAGTCGCTTGCCCGACACATATTATATAAGCAGCGTCGACTTAAAAGAAGCCTTTTGGCAAATACCGCTGGAGGAAGCCAGTAGGGAAAAGACGGCGTTTGCGGTGCCAGGGAGACCTCTGTACCAGTTCACCGTCATGCCCTTTGGGTTGTGTAATGCTGCTCAAAGGTTATGTCGGTTAATGGACAAGGTAATCCCTGCACGTTTACGGGACCGCGTCTTCGTATACCTGGATGACTTGTTAATAATTGCTCCAGATTTTGAGTCCCACCTGAAATTGTTAGATGAAGTAGCCACCTGCCTTAGGCAGGCGAACCTCACCATCAACGTTAAAAAGTCTAGGTTTTGTTTCAAGGAACTGAAATACCTAGGTTTTATCGTTGGTGGTGGGAAGTTAAAAACAGACCCAGAAAAGGTAGAAGCAGTAGCTAACTTCCCTGTTCCGAAAAATCCCCGGCAAGTTAGGAGATTCTTAGGCCTAGCGGGATGGTATAGGCGATTTATAAAAGATTTCTCTACCTTAACAGCACCTTTGACAGATACGTTAAAGAAATCAAAAACAAAATTCTTAATGACTGAAGAGGCCCTTGCAGCATTCGAAGCCCTTAAGCAAACTCTAACTTCAGCTCCGGTGCTAACACACCCCGATTTTAAAAAGCCATTTTTCGTGCAGTGCGATGCATCCGATTCTGGAATAGGTGCCGTCCTGTTCCAGAAAAAAGATGATGAAGGCGAACTGCCAATATCCTTCTTCTCACAAAAACTGAACTCTTGTCAAAAGAACTATAGTGTGACCGAGAAGGAGTGTATGGCAGCAGTAATGGCGGTAAAACGATTCAGGCCCTATATTGAAGGTATGAACTTCACAATCATAACCGATCACTCTAGCCTGAAGTGGCTTATGACCATGAAGGATCTGAGTGGTCGTCTCGCTAGGTGGAGTTTAGAACTCCAAGCATATGCCTTCAACATAGAGCACCGCAAAGGATCATTAAACGTTGTGCCAGACACGCTTTCTCGGGCACACTTAGATGCAGTTTCGTTGGAACAAGTAAGTCCATTGATAGATCTAGATTCCGAAGAGTTTAAGTCCGATGAGTATGTTGAACTCATGAAAACAATTCAACTTCGACTGCCAGATTTAAAAATCGTAGATGGTTACATATACAAACGTAGTTTCCCAACTATAGATAACGATGTACTAAACGAACATCAATGGTGTTTGTGGATTCCGTCAAACCTAACACAAGACTTAATAGAAAAAGCTCATGACCCTCCACGGTCATCACACGGTGGCATAGCAAAAACGTTAAATCGAATACGACAATTTTTCTATTGGCCAAATATGACCATTCAAGTTCGTCAATACATCTCTAAGTGTAAAATATGTAAAGAGTCAAAAGCGTCCAATGTTGTTTCACGTCCACCGATAACTAACAGTTACTCTACCGACAGACCATTTCAGAAACTATACGTAGATTTCATAGGTCCTTATCCGCGTTCCAAAAATGGTAACGCGTATGTATTTGTTGTCCTCGACCACTTGTCCAAGTTCGTGTTCTTGAAACCTTTGCGTGCAGCAAAAACTTCAAGTATCGTCCGTTTCTTGCGAGATGAACTGTTTAATACTTTCGGAGTACCGCAACTAATCCATTCGGACAATGGTAAACAATTCCTTTCTAAAGAGTTCCAAAATTTGTTGTCCACATACGGCATAAGGCATTTCAAGACAGCCAATTACGCTCCACAATCGAATGCATCAGAGCGGGTAAACAGAACCTTGCTATCAGCCATTCGATCATATCTGCAAACCGATCAGCGTGATTGGGATAAACATTTAAGCGAGATAGCGGCGGCGCTCAGAAGTTCTGTTCACTCAGCTACTGGCACAACACCGTATTACGCCTTGTTCGGAATGAACATGATGATGCATGGCACCAGCTATGAACTCGCGAAAAAGTTAGATAATTTAGCCGATGGAGAGGTGTCGACGTTACCAAGACAAGCCAGGTTACGAATTATCCGCGAAAAATTAAAAGAAAACATTTTAAAAGGTAACGAAAGAACCGCGAAAAATTATAACTTCCGTTCCAGAAACGTGAAATATCTTCCTGGACAAGAAGTCTTCAAAAGAAATTTCATCCTTAGTGATTCGTCCAAACTATTGTCAGCCAAGTTGTGTCCAAAATTCATTAAGTGTCGTGTAGTCAAGGCGGTAGGAAAAAACCTTTACGAACTAGAAAATCTAGCCGGAAAAAGTATTGGTATCTTTCATGCGAAAGATATGAAACAGTAAAATTGGTACTTTTGTTGCGTAATCATGTTTAAGTCTCTTCGGCTCTTAGCCAACCCTAGTCAGACAAAAAGTTTTTCTTAAATCTTCCTTAAAACTTTACTCAATTCTAGTCAAACCTGTCAGTAGTCATTCTAAACTTTAGATAGCAATGTGCAATAATCACCATGTGATGTAAAATATTATTGAACGGGTAACGACAATGCGTGTCCAGAGTAAGGTCCATAAGTACCTGTACTCATCGTAAAAATATCCACCACTGTACCTGATTAGCTTTAAGTTTAGCGTTAAGTTAGATTTAAGTGCTAATCTGTGATACGAGATAAAATAAGAGGTAAAAGACGGACGGTTAAGAAGCATCAACTGTGATATGAAAACAAAAAAAAAATTGTAGAAAGACTGACTAGGTTAAGAAGCATCAACTGTGATATGAGAACAAAAACATTGTATAAAGACTGACTAGGATAAGAAGCATCAACTGCGATGTGAAAACAAAAAAAATTTTTGGTATAAAGACTGACTAGGATAAGAAGCATCAACTGTGATATGAAAACAAAATTTTATTCTTAAAGACTGACTAGGATAATTAGCAACATCTGTGATATATAGGCATAACTCTCAAAAGACCGAATACATTTGTAAAAATCCCAAACGGAGTAGTTATAAATAGGAACAACCGGCAGGTGCTCGAGTTACAAAATGACCACGAAACCCCGTTCGTAAACGAACAATAAAATCGAAACAAGAAAACATTTCAAAAACATCTCCCATTATCAAGTCGCGAAACTTTCATTAATAGATACATGTAGACACGAATAAGAATACAAAAAGCAAAGAAAATGATTACCAAAACTTAAAAATAAAATCACAGTTGTAGAGTATCAACTCCATAAATCGTGCAATCACATGTTGAAAATTTATTAAAGCTGTGATATGGTCCAGGCATCCGTACCTGTTGACCAATGCTCGAGTTGTGATAATTTTTTTATTTAGTTTTAAGAGTTATAACTCCCGATCTGTGATATTTACTTTTGAGTCTGTCCAACTTTTATTAATGTTATTTAGTGAGTAGATTTAAAATGCAACATCAGAAAGATTTACAATAATTGCTACTGCCGGCAACGCTGGAGGTAAACGCATATCCATGTACCATGTACAAATAAAAACCAATTCAAATTATCCAGGTATAGATATTATAAATTAATATCAAACCATAGTCTCAAAATATAATCAATCCAAATAAAGGTCTTATCACAACAAAAATATATTAGTTATTTATATCCAGGCAAGTTAATCGACACGTTCGAATAATTTAAACGAATTCAAAACGCGTTTAATTCATAAGTCGTTCAAATCTAGAACTCAAAAACAACCAAGAAAAGAAAAAGGTTTACCGACCGAGCGATGCTCAGAACCCACAAGCAAAAGTGTTTTTTTTAAACATAATCACACATCTCAACAAAACAACCCTTTGAATTTCGATTCAAACAAAAAAATTGCTTAACGGACATTCCGTCCATAAAAATATAAATTCCTCGAACGCGAAATAAAATGTTACGAAGCGAATAGTTTCAGATAAAAAAAAAGGGCATGATTATGTACCGGACCTCACTCTCCAAAAACTACAAACCATGTGGGTAGGTGTATAGTAAAATAAAATAAAATATCATGCAATGCAAACAATAATAAAATAATAATAATAATATATAAAATGACGACAATAACTAAAAGTAATAATATTAATAAATAAAATAACTAAAATAAACCATAAAAATATCATGACTAGAACCTGGATCCGGAAGAATTTTTCTATGGAGGATGAGGAGTGATAATGATGATGAGCGACGTCGAGAGATGTTGTCGATGGTGTTGAGGATGAGTCCGAGGTCGTTGGACCTATGGTGGTGACAAGTATAAAATAAATTCCGCTTCTATGGCGGTGACAAGTATAAATAAAAATCCGCTCATATGGTGTAGGGTTGTCCTCCAGAAGAAAGCAGTAGAAGAAAAAAAGAATCTAGAATGCGAAAGAAAAAAATAGTAAAATTAAATGGTCTATCTACATAATTAAAATAATAATTTAAGTACCTGGATCTATCACTAACAAACGATGACGACGATCCACGTTGTTGTTTTTGTTGGCCAAGGATCCGCAACGAGCAGCCGCGGGAAATGATGGTGAAATATGGGTTGTTTATGTTGTTCCTGGATACACGACGAAACGATGGTGAGATGAGGGATGTCTTCGTTGAGAAGGAGAACAGCTAATCTGAGGAAAATTTATCCATGGTGATCGCACGGTGTATACAAATCATACCGTTGAGGAGCTACATATGGTGTAGGTAGACAGGTAATGAGAAAAAAATTAGCAAGTTGGAACAGACGACATAATAAATAGAAACAAAATAAAAATTTTCGTACCTGGACAGATAGGTAGGTTGGTGTTTATGTTGGTGATGATGAGTAGGATAACGATAAGGGATGTTGTCGGGTAGGGTATCCGACTCCTGCAGTTGATGGCTATTGGGTCGCTGACCGAAGGCAGAAAACTGAAAAGGAAAAGAAATAATTTAATTTAATTCAGTCAATCCAAACAGAAAAATACACTATACATACCTGCGAGTCGATTATCCATAATATAGACTACACTCTATATATGTATATATAAAAGTTGAATGGCCCGGCTTTGGAACGTGGGTTCTTCCCCACAGGCACAATATAGCTAAACAGCAGCCTAGCCATCGTCCCGGTGCCTCGGGATGCCCTCACCGCAGCGCCGATGTTTTGTTACGGCTGCGTGTTTGGCAGCTAAGGCGTCGAACGGCGCAGATTTGGTTCCTGCAAAATAAAAACAAAATACATTTAAAACAGAGGAAAACGATAACACATTAGTTTTACTTACGATTTTTGTTCTCGCTGCCGGTCGTCATAGTCGTAATCCTCAACAAAACCACCCCGTTGGGGAATCGTTCCTGGCCAGCTGAGGCGTCGGCTGCGGGAAAAATTGCCCTGAAAAGCAAAAGATGATGAGATAGGTAGAAAATAAAGTGCACGACTGGGTCGCACGAACTTGCTCCTGTATGCAAAGAGTCTGTTTAAAAAAGTATCTATATAATATTTAAAAATATACCTGTAAAATAAGTTTGTCTTCAAAGATATATATGCCATTTGATTTGTCGAAAAAACCTCCATTTTTCAATTTTTTGGGAGGGGGTTACATTTAATACAGTTAAAATAATTTAAAAAAAACTAATTTAAGATTCAAAATTTTACCTGAAAAATAAGTTTGTCTTCAAAAATTTAAATGCCATTTTATAAATCAAAATACCCTTGATTTTTCAAATTTTTTTTTTGAAAATCGTTAGAGCGGTTTTTTTTTAAATTAATTTTTTATATATAAAATTTTTCAATTTTGTTCTAAAAATATTTTTGGTATGCAGTTGTTTAGTGATTGTAAATATACGCTCTATATTTCAATTTCGTAAAAAAATGTTCACCCGTTTTTGAGATATAGAATTTTGAAAAAAAAAATTTCAATATTTTTTTAAAAATCCAAACAATAAAAAATTGCACTTTTGATAATCAAATATTGTTAAGGCAATATAAGACCTCGTTCAGAAAAAAAATTATTGAAATCGGTTCAAAAGTTGCTGAGAAAATTAAAAAACAAAAAAACGGTTCTATGAGCGGTATCTTTCCTGAGCAATACAAAAATATGTTTTTCTTATTAAAAGAAGCCAAGTTAAAAAATAAAATTTTAGAGAAAATTAAAAAAAAATCTATCGGTTTGTTTTTGAGAAAATTCGAATTTTCGTTTTTTGACCAAAAAAATTGTATGGGGGCCACTGTTAGTTTTGATCTTAAAAAAAAAATGAAAAAAACGCCTAACGCGAATCTGCTCAAAACCTTAACTTCCAAGTTTGAACTCAATCGACCCAATGGTTTAGGCTGTAGGAGCGTGGACAGACAGACAAAATTGACCGGACGGAATCGCGGGACCCACTTTTTTCGACTTCTCTACCATCGTAATATCATGTTTGATTAAAATCTCGAGTTCGAAATTTTGCACGAATGCAAAACTTGCCATATAGTTCCTATATGTCGCAAGTAAAAATCAACATAAGAACATATTTACTTACGATATTGTTCTCGCTGTTCGTCACTACCAGCGGAGGGATGTCGGCGGAGGTCGTTGTCCTCATGGTGAGCCGCAATTTGGTGACCACCAAGTTGTGTGGCAGCAGAGGCGTCGCTGGCGCTAAATTACGGCCTGAAAACACAAATGAGAAAAGATATTTAAGTAAATTCAACATTGATGGTAATAATATTAAAGGATTAGGTACTTACGATTTTTTTCTTGCTGCTGGACCCTTGGTCGTCGCCTACCGCCATTCCGCCCCATCCCCGTTGTTTATTTATCCTCCGGTCATCGGCAACTGGTAATCTGAAAAGAAACAAACAATATAGTAAGGAAAATATAAAAATATTATCACATATTATAAAAGGAAATAAATAAATAATAAATACTTACCGGAATAACTATGGTGGATGATGCGCAGGTTTGGTCGTCTTGTTGGGCTTGGTACGGGCGGCGTGAATGGTCCATTCCATTCATTCATAAATGGCTGAAAGAAAAAAGCGGAAGTAAACAATAAGAAAAAAAATGATGAATGAAAGTAGAAAGAAGTGGAAAGAATTTGTGGAATGCGGATGTGTGGGGCTGGAAAGAGTTGAATTGACTTATTATGTGGTTAAGGCTAAGTATACAATAATCCTTGTGTACACATTCTTACGTGATTAAAGTTGCGTGTTCTTTTATGGTTTCATGCAATTTATGCAATTGATGCGATCGGTGCAATTGGTGCACAAGGAAAACAATTTGTTTTATTTAGTATTTTATTTTATTTGTTTTTTTTTGTTAATTTAATTATAATTAAATAATACATAAATAAATAATAAGTGAATAAATAACTACTTAAAATGTTCACAAAAATAGTTACAAAAAGTAAACGACAATTATTCAACGAAACTAAACAATAGAAAAAAAAAAGGAACGCATCACTTATAGGCTTATAAGAGCTTAAAGCTAAGTTTGACAAGTGCATCGACTAAAAATGGCCGAGTGCATGACGTTGCATTCTACGGGCGCAAACAAAAGTGCATAGAGGAAGGTCAATCGTAGGTTAGAAGGAGGTTTTGAGCGAATGAAGAGGACATTTCAATTTCAAACGTCAGAGAGCTTACAAGGTGAAATTACTTCAACGAGTTTTTTTAGTTAAAAGTTTATTATAATATAGTGCAAAGTGCATTTAAATATATATATATATAATATCGAGGCTAAAAGCCGAAACGAATTTAAGACGCTTGAATTTTATTTGTGAATTTTATCGTAAAAGGGTGAGTGTTATTGTTGTTTTTTTTTTGTAAAAGAAGAAAGTTTTGTGCGCCGGTGAATATTCCTGGGAGTAATTCCTACTTTTTTTCTTTCACGCTCCAGGGTGATTGTAAGATCCTGCACTAGGTAATCCGAGGCTTTGGTCAGAGTTGGTTTCAAGCAAAAGAAAAACAGGAGCTTAAGCCCGTGAAACTCCGGGTTGTCAAGTAAGAGAGTGTTAGAGTCGAGTTAGGAATGCAGGTCGTTGAGTGATAATTATAAATTTTCAGCGGGAGTCGAACGGACGTCACCCCTTTTCCTTTCTTTTTCCCTTTTCATTTTTTGTCGTAATTTTTGTGAAGATAAATTTCATAGACCGTCACAACAAGTACCGAAGGAAATCAAGATAATTTGGCAAGGAAGTTGCCGGGAAATTGAATTGTTATTGAAGCCGAAATACAAGAATCCAGCCGAATCAAGATTCTCCAGATTGCAGAGGCCAGTTTTTGATATATATATATGTATATGCATGTGAACCTTTGTTCATGCCATTTATCTGAACGAAATTTCATTTTGATTTTTGTTTGTGAGGATTCAGTCCTATTTTATTAGTTTTTTTGTGAATTTGTAAGTGCCGTCCAAAAGGGTTTGGAAAATACCGACACCGGCAAATTTGGGTAAGACTCCGTGGTGGGGTTCTGTCCACGTCTCGGTCGCGGGAAGCAAGATTTTGCCCCTTTTAGTACCCCTTAAGATAGAGCTCTATGTGTAGGAGGGTGAAAGGGTTTAGCGTTTTTTGGGATAACGGGTTTGAATTAATACGCCTGAGAAATAGTTGCGAGACAGTGGGGAGGGTTGCCGCTAAGGAAACCGGTAGTTTTTCCAGGCTTTTTACATCTAACGGTTCTAATTTCGAGTTCAATCATAAAATTAAAAATTTAAAAGCGCGTATATATGTATATAAGGAATTATGGTAGAAATTTTCGCCTCTTTGTATAATTTTTTTAAGACATGAATAAAGGTCAATAAGGTTGATGTATATCAAGTTGAAAACAGAAATTTTGCGTAATCATTTTTGTAATCGGGCCAATAGCTCGATGGCCGAGTAGAGGAATCCCAAGGGGGTGAGTAGGGTAAGTAAAGGGGAGTGACGATATTACGACAATGGCGGCTGAGATGATGCTCTGAGGAGAGGCAACAACGGGGAGTCCGGATTTTCTGCAGGCCTACCGGATTCCATGGAGGGGTGGGAATTTTAAGGCCCAGCTGCACCGTCACCAGCAGCTGCGAGTGTGGTGTACGCAAGTAGGTGGTGGTATCGCATCGTTTTCTTTTATCTTTCCAGGCATGATTTATGTTTTGAAATGGAGTGGTCCGTCTGTGGGGGCAAGATCCCCCCCCACCAACCGGCGAGTTATAGCCGAGCCGAACAAGCATGCCGCGACCCCCGCAGCGGACATCGTGTGCCTTTTCCCTCCCTCTCCTTAGGTCGTCCAATTCCTTCTCCTTCTTCTTTCCTGACTTTCTTTCCTGTCAACTTTTTTCTTTTCCTTCTTCCTTCTAGCCCTGGCCTAAGATGAGGTGCTGCCAACTCAACATCAATTGGCAGCGAGAAGCAGCAGCACGGCGGCCTGGCCAATGTCATCTGGTCTTAAACATTAAGCCGCCACACAATCACATCGATTCTCTCTATCTATTTTTAATCTTCATTTCATAGTGTTGCATAGTTAATTTGATATTTACTATGTGATTTATTATAATCTTATGATTTTGCACTTACGTCAAACAAATATTGTTTCCTTTCATCACACCTTCCGCTCAAAAATGGCATTGATATTATCATAATTCAATTTTATATAACCATCAAAAATGTTAATTTATAACACTTATTAAAACTATAACCAAACTGCCGGCGCCGTCGACCACAAGCAATTATACACTGCCAAAGATCAACTACATAGTCCACACCTACACCTACTCCTTTTACTTTTACAATTAGTTTTAGTAACAACTTTCCAGTACCTATGTTGTCCAATGTCCATTTTCATCATCATATACATACATATTTATCATTGTTGACGCCGAAATAGGATATCCCTAGTCGCCAAAGAACGATTCTAAGTACATACCATCCAGCCAGGACATCTTATCCTGTATCCTAACATCGTCGTTCATACTCACTCTTTCTGTAGTCTCTACAATCACATAGCTCTTCGGTGGTAATTATTATCCAGTTGCACTATCATTAGATGAACATAAAGTTTATGCTTATAAATAATATTGAATGTTTAGAAACAAAGTTTTTCAAAAAGTCAGCCACAAGTTTCTGTTGAGCCAAAGATAGGTTAGGTATATGAAGATAAACTGTTGAGATCTCGAAGTTGATAAAAATTAAACTTTAAGGACTTTAGAAACATGATAACACGATGACAATAAACAAAAAACAAAAACAAATATTGAAATTAACATATTTTGTTCGTTTTAAAAGAAGTTTTGGGACAACACAAATGTTGTTATGTTTTTATAGGTCAGCGTTCGTAAATGGTAATAAAAATCAATCAATAACATAACGCAATAATATATACATTTGAAAAAGTTTATATGAATGTAGGTAGATTTTCTTATAATTTGATTAAAACTTAGCATTTTATGGATATTTTATGGGCCCTCGAAAATTTATTAATAGTTACTATTTTTTGACAGCGAGCAGTTGCTTGTTGTATTGAATTTTAAAGCCTGAAATTTGTCCTTTGGTTTTTCTATGTTATTATTAATTCTGATTCCATAACATTTAGAAAACAAAACACTTTTTTGGAATAATTAAGGGTAACGACGACGGCGTTGTATATTTCAATTTTGCAATAACAACCCTACTTATGTTTTTTAAGTTAGATACGCTCCTTAAGTTTTTATTTTATTCATAATATCTCTAACTCAAACAATATAAGAAAATGAACCTGAATTACTACCGCTTAATGATACCTTCCCATTGGTAATCTTACAAATAAGCAAATGATATTATTTGCAAGCCGAATTATCATTTAAGAAACTTCGGAAAGCGTGCCGTGAAAAATTGAAGTTTAACCTGGGGTGGAATCGGCTAAGGTGATTTTTTATTGTCACCTTTGTGATCATAAAAAGTGATCAAACTAATTTTTGCGTCTGTGTAAGGTGATCACCAAATTTTGTTTAGAATTTGGTATCACTTTAAAAGAAATTCACTGACGTTTGTTACAATTTCAGTTTCTCCATTTGTTTTAAGGTCAAAGAAATAACCTCACAAACAGTACTTTGGCCCATTGGAGCTGACCAGTCAGCGCCAACTTGCCTTTGCTAGCCACCACCTCCAAGAAAATTTAAAGTCACGGCTAATCGAAGAATAAGGGGAATGTGTGTTGACCGCATTCCAGCTGACAAATCCAGAAGCGGTAGGATATGTAAAAATGTTTCCTTATTCAATCGAAAGTTTTTTAAGAATCTATTTAAAGAATATTAATTATAAATAAAAAAAACAAGTATAAAACAATAATACATAGGTATTTATATGTGAACAAATATATAGCACATATGCGTACTTACTTTGGACTTGGAAGATCAAGAATGTTTATTTTATTGCGGAGGGTAATCCTCAAGAGCCAGACATTTCTATTATGATTAATATTTTCATTTTCAGCATTTTCAGAAGGTAAAATCAAAGGCACAAACACATTCATATTGTCTTGAAATTTCAGCAACTAAAAATAAAAATCAATTTCCAATGAAAGTGACAACTAAAGAGCTGTCACCAGAAAAAGTCACCAAATCGTGATTGTCACCGGTGACTATCACCTTACACAGACCGAATTTGTTGATTGTGACTGTCACCTATCACAAATCACCTTACCCGATTCCACCCCTGTTTTCTGTCGAAATATTTCAGACGTTAAATCAATTTAGTAGTATTTTTTTTGGGGACTTTATTATTGTAAAAAAGTATTTTTAGTAGTTATTTTCTACAAATTTTACTAGATGTCAAAAAACATTATTCTTCGTTCAATAAAATACTCAGGACGTAGTGCCATTTCCTGTTCGTAAAATATTAGAGGTACAAAATATTTGAGCTCAGTGTTTTTCTTTTAAATTCTTCACATTTCTTTAAAATAAGACCAGATTAATTCCTGCCCTTAAAAATTCTAATAAGGTCCTTTATACTGTAGAATTCAGGAAAAACCATTAAGTATCCAAACAGCTAAGTGATTTAGATACTAGAAGTTTGGTAGACACTCCCTCTCATCAAGTTTTATCTTCTATAACAGAAACATCTAAAGATGAATACGTTTCTGTTGATGATGTTTTTGCTATAATAATGAAGTTGCGAGTTGGGAAAACCTCAAACATTTACCCAAAACAGGAAGAAAGTATCTGACGTTTATTATCAACGCATGTCTAAAAACCAATACTTTCCTGAAAACTGGAAAATAGCGAAGGTCATACCAATATTTAAAGCTGGTAAAGACAGGGAAAATCCTGGAAGATATAGGCCGATCAGTATTCTACGTAGTCTGAGTAAGGTGTGCGAAAAAGTATTTTAAATGAAAATAATAATAAAATTAGTTGAAGAAAATCATATTTTTCCTGACCAATAGTTTAGATTAAGGAGTCACTATAGTACTTCACTTCAAGTCCTAAGGATTTGTAACATAATCAAAAATAATCAAACTGAAGAAAGATCTACAGTTATGATATATTTAGATACCGAAAAAGCTTTTGACTCTGTTTGGCATAATGGTCTAATTTACAATTTGTAAATAATCGCGATTCCAAATTTGTCCATACAAATATTCGAAAGTTTTGTATCAGTAATATGTTTTCAAGTGAACGTTCATAAATGTAAATCCATGCTAGTTAATATTCAGTATGGTGTTCATCAAGGTTTAGTTCTTGGTTCTGTTTTATATAATGTCTACACTTTTGTCTGCATTTATGTATCAATATAGAGACCAATCTTCAAAATTAAAATTAAGAAAAATTCATTTCAAAAATCAATCTTTTTCACGAGAAAAAGAAAGCGATTGTTTCTTCCCAGTGACGAGCTGGAAGTCAAACGTTATTTTTTGTTTGAAAATGGTCGCAAAACATCGAGCGTAGCTTCGGCTGTGTTGCACGTAGCGCGTGCCGTCTTGTTGAAACCAAATGTTGCCAATATCCTCCTCTTCAATTGAACAAAAATTCGTTCAACATGGCCTATTGACTGTAACGGCCACTTCTTGCTCGTTTTCGAAGAAAAATGGCCCATTATGCCTCTAGACCAAAATCCGTGACTCGTTTTGGGTGTATCGGCTTTTCAGTGAATGCGTGCGAGTTTTCTGTGCCCCAAAGGCGACAATTTTCCTTGTTTTGTTAAAAGATGATTTTTTTTTTGCAAAATCGCCATCTTCTCTAAGCGTTGTTCCCAGCGTTGTTCAAGCGTATACACAACCATATTCGTTCAGCGGAAGGATAAAACTAATTATTATTATCTGTCAAATCAGAAATGAGCTAAGTGTCACCATTCACGAAATAAGCACTAGTTGAAAAAAGAACGTTAGATGGTGGACCCGATATAAAATGGGAGTCTAATGTGCAATATCTAGGAATACATTTTGACAAGCTCTGTTTATCTTTAAAGAACATGTTAGTAAAATAATTAAAAAAGTTAATATTTCAATTGAAACTTTATTTCCGCTTATATAGATAAAAAATCGCATTTGAGTGTTGAAAATAAGATTACTACACAAAAAGCTTGTATTTCAAGCAATGTTGTTGTATTGATGCCAGGTGTGGGGTAACTGAGCAATCTCAAATATTAAAAGCTCAAAGAGTGTTAAAACAAATTTTAAAAATGATGATTAATCTAATTGATTTGCAGACGAATTCAAAAATTAACTGATAACTTCTTAATGAGCTGTGATATTTCTGACAACCCTTTGGAAGTGCAATAAAACATATAAAAATGTATTTTTATTTTTTTTTTCTTAACCAATAATTTATGTAACATTTAATTTAATTATTTATTTTTGTTAACTGTATTTAGGTTTATTATTTATTTGTATATTTCTATGCATTGATTATTTATTACTTATCTATATTTATTACTTATTATTTATTTGTTATTACTTATTATTTACTATTTACTATTTACTATTTACTATTTATTATTTATTATTTTATTATTAAATTTCTGCATTTATTTTTTTGATTTAATTGTTAAATAATTTGCTTGTTTACTTAGCTGTTTATTTATACTTATGCATCTTAATGATCCTTTTTTTTTACTTTAGTACAAAAATAGACCCCTCTCTTATTTTGACTTTGAGACCTTGAAACGTCAATAAATATTATAAATTTTAATTTGACAAATGGGATGTATTATACAATGACTTCTAATGAAAAGTTTTTTAAACAATTGCCAAATGCCAATTGCATTCTCCACGTTAAATAAATCAACCGTAAAACTTGCATTTCAGGGACTAAAGATCAATTTACAAGTATAGAGATTCGGTTTTTAAACCGCTCAATGAGAATGTAAAATATTTTAACCAACTCTGTTTTTTCCTAAACTCAACTGTGCTTAAATTATTATCTAAATAAATAAATTGGGTGGCGCAACAGTCCGTTGACAACTAGGGCCTAGTGACTTACAACTCTCAACCATTCCTGTGTGCGAGTACTGTTGTCAGGAATGGAGGGGACAGTTTTACAGTTTTAATCCGAATCCGAACGGCTAATTTGAGAAAGTACTTTTCATGACAAGAATTACTTTAATTACTCTTGGAGAATATGTCAATTCCTCGCAAGAGGCAGTACCCATGAAAAAACTTTAGATGGCATAGGCAGGGATTGAACCCAAGGCCTCTGGCATGACAGTCCAACGCACTAACCATCATGCCACGGGTACTACTATTTTATTAAAGTTAAATGATTTCGATTCTATTCCAGTAGTATTCGAGTTGTCTACGTTTTTCTGATAACTAATATTGTCAGTTTGGCTGCTTTCCAGTTAAAAATTTACTTGATTTTCTACCTTTTAAAAGGTTGAATGCTTTTTTCTTTTCTGGATATGTAGCGAGAATAAGTCCAGTCAAAAACAATTAAAAAGGAAGAAAAACTATAGTGAAGATGGCGTTTCTATTTTCAATATTTTAGGTGCTCTCTTTTTGTCTGCATCATTCTTGATTTGTTTACTTTTGGTATAACCTTTTGGGTGCCATATAGTAGACAAGACACCCGGCCTTACAAATGCCAACATGCGTGGGGGTAAATTTTCGAAAAAATCAAAACTATCGAAAGTCATAGCCAACCTACATTGAAGTGTTTGAAATTTGTGTGCCAAAATTAATTTAAAGAATCTTTTCTTAAATTTACCCACTCAATTCTTCTTCTACTTCATGCAATTTTCCATCTCATTCTAATATACTTAAATAACTGACTTCGTGTGTGTGTTTTTTGTATTTTTCAAATTTCAACCTTTTTAAAAATACACATAGGTAGATTATAAATTTAAAAAAATAAACAAAAACAACAACCACATCAGTGATTTCTTTTTTATTATTATTATTAAGAGCGTTATATATAATAATTTAGTCACATTTTTGAAGCTATAACACTTATATTCAAGGGTCCTTAATGCATATTATGCACTTAAAAACTTAGGTAGGTACTCCCAAACTATCATCTCAACGTCATTATCTGCTCAATTCCAAAAAAGAAAAATGCATCAAAAACAAAAAAAGAAGAAAAACCCCAGCGTAAAATTCGCATGGCATGAAGAGTATAGAGTAAAATCTATTCATGTTCTTCAGCAGCCCGAAAAAATATCCTTTTGCTTTGCTCTTATTCAAAACACCCACTTCTTTGCGCTACGATAACGTCCCCCACCCCCTCCTGAAAAAAAACCCCTCCCTCCAAAAACGGAGCATACGAGTATTTGTATCATGAATGAAAAACCTCAACACAACAACTTTATGGCATAGCTGGCGTTTCGATTTGGAGGGAGATTCTTAGATTCCTGCGCAACATGGCATCCCAACATCCTCCATGCATAGAGCCAGCCATATATCCATAAAGGGATGACGATTACGGTATGTAGACACTGGTACCCAACCGGAAACAAACTGTTGCAGCAACACAGTGTAACTGTTTTTCAAAAAAAAAGACAGTATATTCATCATCCTGCGAGAAGTATAAAAACGGATTGCACAGCATCCGGTGGTCACAGAAGTTTAAAGAAAATCCGCGAGTAAAGGACTAACAAGGACCAAACCGCACGAGTAAAATTTAAGAAAATAAAAAGAGTTAACGTAAACCTAGTGTTGTAAACATTTTCGCATATTTGTACCATTTATTAACTGACTTTTACAGTTTATTTGTTTTTTTTCGTGAAATAATGGAGTGATTTTGAATTTAAGGACTCAATTTTTATAACATCAGTGAATTTATTCCGATTTTATAAGTCCTCTGGTTTATAACTTTCTTTGTACTTTTTTTTGTTTTAAATAAATTCCCCAAGTGTTTGCGGGAACTCCTTTTGGATTTTTAAGAGCTGCTAAGGAACCGTACATCGTGTGGTAAGTTATGTTATGTAGTTCCTTTGTTGACTCTCGGTTAGCCGACACCTTTTAAACCGAGATATTAAACCACACAGTAACCTCGCATATGACCGCTTACAGGGCAAAGGTTAAATAGTCTCTTCTTATATGTTAATGCATTGTTTTAACGGTTGGCATTTTTTGTTTTAATACACAATTTTTACGTTTAGGTAGTGAAATACCTTTTAAAAAAACATTTCAATGGGGGCTTGCACCGCATACAAACTCGTATAAAAAGATCTTCAATAAGTGTCTCCAAGAAAGGACAAGGTTGAATAATTCTTGACCATGCAGACTACCGACAAAACGAAGACGACGATGGGCGAGATATAAAATTAAAAAAAAGCGTCTTTCATTATTTTTCTTCAAAAAATATAAAGTTTAGTTACCAACTGTGATAGGAAGATACTTAAATTGAAATGCATCAAGAAATTTTGATGCAAATTAAAAAATAAAAAGGAAACACATTTCAGAAGGAAGAAGTGATTTTTCTTGGAATTTTCTACGAAGTGATTTGATATTTGATTTGTGCTTCAGTTTTTTCTTTTAATTACTCAAGCAGTTAAGAATATTAAATTTTTAATTTTTTTGTGTATGATTGTTTTTAGCTACCGATTTTCTTTAAGATTTAAATTTAAAAAATATTTATTATCAATTTCAAATATTTCTGGTAGTGTTGATATTCTAAATGAGAATGCAATTCACTTACACCTACGTTCTGCATTTCAACTTCATTCGAAATAAAATCGAAAAGGAGGAGACAAATTTAACTATTCCAAGATTGGTGAGACTTTCTCGTCTTTTAAGACTGATGAAAGCTCTTATTGGTATGAATTGAAGGATTAGGGTTTAGGATTTAGATTTTTAAATGAAAATGTCGAACACTGATTTTGATTTCTATCAATTTTCAATTTTCAATCAACGTTTAAATGTATTATCGACTGAATAACTTGTTTCGAATATCAGTGACTTTTTTTTTATTGTTATTGTGTTTAAAAAATATAAATATTACGGATCAGAATTTTTCTGGGCATGTTTCTGAATTAACAATAAAACTCACCATTTTTATAAAACTCTCTTGACTTCTATACTTCAATTAGGAAATATTGACATATAATATCCGTTGTCAATGCTTGTTGATATTTGAGTTTTTCAACACTCTTCTTATTAAAAAGTCTCAAAAACATAACTACTGTGAAAAAATATAAATAAAAACAATATTAGTAAACATTTAAAAAAATATATATTTTTTTTTTCAGAAAAACTATTCATAAGATTTTCTTTAAATTATTATTTTATGAATTCACTTAACGTAAAATATTCTTTTATTCAAAAGAGTACATTTTATACATAATCCAAAGTGGAAACATTCTCTAAAGCAGTCACATTTGCCACTTCCAAGTTTATCAGTTTTTTCGATTAAAATATATTTTGAAACTGGTTTTGAAGAACAAACTGATTTTTAATTCAAAAATTGACTTAAGCCTCAATCAACCAACCGAAATCGTTTTAAAACTACAATTATATCGGATGTTTTCTTCAAGAACTTTAGAATTTTAAAAAATGATACAAGATCGATATATTGTTGGAATACATTTTTAACCTTCCATAAGAAGTTATTGTAATAGAGCCGATTTGTCAAATTGAAAAATTTGATATTTCTTGGGGATTCTCCCTAGAATATAAATCAAAGATTTTTAAAGAGATGTGTGTTTACGTACGTTCGGGAAGCTTTTCTCATCGTCCATATCTCAAGAACCAGTAGAGATATCGACTTAAAACACATTTTTAGCTTCCCATAGGAAGTTATTGTTATTGGTGCGATTTGTCGCATTGAAAATTTTGACAGTTCTCGACGTTTCAAGGTCCCTAGAGTCGAAATAAAAGATTTTTAGAGAGATGTTTGTGCGTGCGTGTACGTCTGTACGTTCGTACGTACGCTACGTTTTTCGTCCTCCATAGCTCAGGAACCAGTGGAGATATCGACTTCAAATAAATGTTGTTATACATATAATAATGCAGAAAGATGCATAAAGAGCTCTCAAGAAAATTGAGTGATTGGTTCTTTTACCACAGCAATTTGAAAAAAAGGTGAAAATTTTGGTTAACCCTAAATATCTCACGAACCAATAACGCTAAAAACTTGAATTAAATTAAATATTATATATTGTAACGTGATACCAAACAAATATATTTTTTGAAAAAATTCTAATTAACAATTTTTTTATAAATCAAAAAAACTGAAAAAAAAAATATTTGTCACCTCGAAAATTTTACGAACAAAAACTGATTTTATCTCCACAACAATTTTGTGCAACGAAGAATAACGTTTTCAACATCTGGTAAGATTTTGAGAAAAATCGAATCGACAGTTTTTTTTTTACAAAAAATTAAAAACCTAAAAAAAAAAAAATTAACAAAAGTTGGTAAAATTTCATTTTCGACTCAAACATCTTTCCAAAAATTTGAGATTATGGCTTCCAACTAATTTTAACTTATAAGAAATATTGTTTTCAATATTCTGTAAAATTTTGAGAAAATTCGAATCGACAGTTTTCTTACAAAAAATAATAACCTAAAAAAAAACAATACTAAAACTTGGTAAAAATTACTTTCGACTCAAATAGCTTTTCAAAAATTAAAAATATTGGCTTAAAACTTATTTTATTTCATAGTCTTCGATATTCAATAATTTTTTTATAAGAAGCCAACAGTCTGTTTTTTCATAAAAAAATAAAATCTACAAAAAATAGTAGTACACAAATTTCGTAAAAATTGATGTTCTCTTCTCGATATCTCTCAAATTAATTTCATTCATCCAATTTGTATTTGTTTATATAAGAAATAATTTTTTTTAAGAAATGCTACTAAATTTGGTAAAAATTGGTTTTCGACTAAAAATCTCGTTAACAAAACTAGATTTTGAAATTAAACTATTTCATTATATTCAAAATATTGTTGGTAATTTTGCAATTTTTAAGAATAATTCAACTGACAACTTTTTTAACACGACACGAAAACCTACAAACTTTTAAGCAAGACAAATTGACAGACGGGATGGGAAGTTATCAGTGTGGGTCGCATCCCTCTCTCTTTTTGTATACAGATTATGATGCAGAAAGATGCAAAAAGGACTCTCAAAAAAATTAAGGGGTGTTTTTTTCTACAGCAATTTATAAAAAGTGAAAATTTTGGTTGAAATAAATTATATCACGAGTCAATAACGCTAGCGTTTTGAATTAAATTTTTTATTATATAATTTTAACGGTTTTTTATAAATCAAAAAAACTGAAAAAAATAATTGTCACCTCGAATATTTTACAAAAACAATTAGTTTATCTCCAAAATAATTGTATGCAACGAAGGATTATGTTTTTAAAATCTTGTAAAATAAATGTAACGGTTTTTTTCCAAAAATGAAAACTAAAAAAAAACACTAGGTACTAAAAGTTGGTGAAAATCCCAAATATTTTTTCCAAAATGAATGAAATTGGCTTCAAACTAATTAACTGAAATTGGGAAAAATTGATTTTTGACTAAAAATCTCGGCAAAAAAAAACAGATATTGAAATCAAACTTATTTTATCAAATGCAAAACATTGTTGCTAACTTTAAGTTAATTTTTCATAAAAATTCAATTTAAAACTTTTTTTTTTAAAACACGAAAACATACAAAATCAACAAAAAAATTATAAAAAATGATTCTCGACTCAAGAATTGGAAAGAAAAGAAAGATATGTATACACTTTAATTTTATTATCTCACACAAAATATTGCTATAAATATTTTATAAGATTTTAGACAAATCGCTAGACAGGCTCTGATGGATTTTTTTAATTTGATTTCCGGCCTATACCTGGGACGACGCACGGCTACGGGTTATATAGTCAAATTTTTCTACACTTTTTCTAATATTTCCAATATTGGCTTCCAATTCCGATACCTTCTGATTTCGAAAAACAAACAAGGACCGATAATGCCACCAGCGTGTAAACAACTTAAAAATTTAGCTTATTGATGAAATATAGGGTCCGCCAAGTAACTTCTTTTTTTTTTTGAAAACGCTATAAAAACATCGAGTGTAGCTTCGGCTGTGTGGTACGTAGCGCCGTCTTGTTGAAACCAAATGTTGCCAATAGCCTCCTCTTCAATTGAAAAAAAAACGGCCACTCTTTGCTCTTGTTTTGGGTGTATCGACTTTTCAATGAATGCGTGCGGGTTTTCTGTGCCCCAAATGCGAAAATTTTGCCTGTTTACATACCCGCCAAGATCAAAATGAGCTTCATCTGAAAAGATGATTTGGCAAAATCGGCATCTTCTCTAAACGTTGTTCCCAGCATTGTTCAAGCGTAAACACAACCATATTCGTTCAGCGGAAGGATACAACTAATTATCTGTCAAATCAGACATGAGCTTAGTGTTACCATTCACGAAATAAGCACTAGTTTAGAAGAATTGTGCTTCATCACAAAACCACAATTCTTGAGACGAAGTACTCTATGAACTTTAATTCTCAAAACATAGACAACAACCATCGAATCTGTTCATGAAGCTAAGAAAAAACATCCTAAACAACTGGTCGGAATTTTTTAAGTGCAGAAATATCACAATAAACTAGTTCAATTTACTAGAATTTGGTTGAAAATATACCGAAATATAGCATCGCAATAATTGCTTTGGTCAGCTTGAAAGCTTGTAGATATTAAAAAATATTTTAAATAGACAAGGATACATTCTTATTGTCATTTTTTGTTAGAACCAGAAAATTGCAGAAAAATCTTCTTTTTTATTTTTAATATTTTGCCTTCAAAAACCAATTTTTCACTTAAAAGTATATCTGAAAATATTCTTGTTCATATTTCTCATATTATATTTCCTATTGTTCCTTCTTTTAATATTTTAGCTTTCAACAAGTTTCCAAATAAAATGAAATTAATATTTTCAATAATCACACTTCTTTAATTTTAAAAAATTTATTTCTATCAAAAATCACAATGTGGTATTTGTATCATTGAGAGATTAGATGACAAAAAGCAATTCCATAAGTGACTTAGGGCAATAATTTTAGATTATTTCAGATTTGAAAAGCATGTTATGAGGTATAAAAGATATATACACACATCAAATTACCAAAAAAAATAACATAAAATGATTTTATATTTAAATCAATTTCTATTTCAATATCGAAGAAATGAATGAAGATATATTCTTTTAAAAAATATATCCATCAATCTAAAACAAAAACAAAAAACATTTATAGCAATAAAGCGATAACTTGAGTTATAATCTTTGACTTTTATGGATTTTCTAAAAAAAATATTTAATCTACTTTGATGAAAAATTTACTGAACTAAATAATTTTTATAATTTTCTTCCTCTAAGATTATAAGAATTTAAAACGTATAAAAAGTGTTAAAGGAAGCAAATCATTGAGACATTACAACTCTTCAATTGATGTAATGAAACCTAATGAACCACTAGAAGACTCAACGACTTCTAACACCTCTTTTTCACATGACTTTTTTTTTCTCCTGACCTAAACTAAGTTACCTTCTAACTACATACATATATGTATGTTATCAAGTAGGAGTTTGATTTTCAAAAGACAGTCATGTCGGCATTTGGTATATAAAATTCCCAAGTGAAAACACCCAAAAGCCAAAAGGCTTATATGATTTTGTTGTAATGGGTTGTATAAGGGGGTTAGTTTCTTCAACATTTTAGTCTCTGTGGATCTAAAATCGATTGTAAAACTTTTTTGTTTTCAGTTCTTAGTCTAACAAGAAATTTGTATATAAAAACATCTGATAAGTTCGCCTACTATGCGGTCTTCCCTGTCTGCATTTAATGGCATATTTATTTTATAAAATTTTTGTTTAAGAAAAAATGATTTGTAGCATGTATGTCATCGTAAGGAAAAAACAAAATACTAAAAATAGTATCAGACTAAAGTCCCTTATTAAATCAAATATATAAAACCATTAGCTTTAGTTCGCATTTATGATGATTAAAACTTAATCCGTTTATATCCCTACAAAGACAAATCTTTCTGTGCCAGATGGAAATACCTTCAAAAAGAATTAATTCCTCACGTAACTATCAAATTGACCAATGCCACTAGGTATACTAAACACCAAGGAAACATGAGAAATTCTTTCAAATAAATCTGATTCTATATCTCATTCCTTATGTTATCCTTTTATTTTTCGTATATGCATCATCATACCGCAAAAAAAAAAACATGCAACAGTGAATCCTTGATTTTAGTTAAATTTAAGGACATAAAAAAACATTCAGTTTAGAATTCATTTGAATTGAAAACTGCATATTTAGGCAGGTTTATCTAAAACAAACTTAAATCTATTGCAAAAAATTAAAATCAAGAGCTTTGAAAATGATATGTTTTAAAACCTTAACGGAACGTCTGCGTCGAATTGTTTCTTGTCTTTCGTTTTTGTATCGATATTTTTGCAAATATTGTTCTGTCAAATTTGCAACTTCTGTTCCCCCCCTGTAAACAATTCAGCCTTAATACTCGCACTTCTAGTAAAGCCCTTCACCATTTTGTTTCTTTTTTCACCGAACTTCAAGAATGTTGAATGTTTTACTTAACTCTGTTTCCCCCTCATTTGGATATTCAAAACTTTTAAAACAATGTACACTTGAATTTCCTTTAAATCCGTCGCTATTTCCAAGCGTTCGCATTTTGTTTAAACTTTAAACATTTGTATTAAAATAAAATAAATTATTAGAAATTTTGTGTGTTAAATTATCTTACAAATTAAAATAAGAAAATCGAGATATTATGTGCATTTATTGTATTAAGTTTTTCATGCTAAGAAAACATATGCAAAAATAAATCATCTCCAACTGTTTCAAATCCGCGGTTGTGGTAGCTGTGGTGCTAAGAAATTCCAAATATATTACGACTTCCTCCAAAAACTAACCTTATTTAAAAACCCACAAAAACCAATAATTTATTTCATGCTTAGGAAGAAAAAACAAAGCAAAACATAAATATCGTTGAAAACTATAAATATAACATAATTTTCACATGTTGAACCGCAAACATACAAATTATGTTGAGTTGCCGAAATTATTACTGAAAGTCCTTTAACGTTTCTATTTTCTAACCTAAAGATCATATAACGCGGTACCGTTGCTGCTCCCGCCGCTGCCGGAACTTAGACAAGAAGATATATTTCCAAAGTTTAAAGTGCTTCTTAATCTTCAAGAATCATACAACACACCTCTCCATACCATCTTTCATATGCTTAATAACATAATTTATAAACAACACTCGACGACAACAACTAGTTGCTTATAGAGTCCTGGATCCTGGATTATATACATATACCTACCTATAAGAAACATAGCCATACATATGTTTGTAGGTGCCTACGATGACGACGCATATAGTATCAAATTTATCATCAGCCTAATTAATGCTAAATAAATTAGGATAAAGTATAGGTTTAACATCTTTGCTCATCATCATAATGCACTTCTTCGTCTCTTTAACTTAAATATTTATATTTAAAACCCAATTATATAAATAAAGGTAGAGAAATACGAATGAAGGTGTGTTATTTTTAGATTTTGAGATGCTAAAAAGGTTTCGGAATTTTGAGATATTTGTGTCATACATAGACTCAAATATCAAGGAAACTTTCTGATTTGCTTCATATTCAGGAATAAAATTTGAATTTTTAAATTTGCAATTGCAACTGAAAAAGTAAATTCTAGGAATTCAGTTAATGTGAAACATATTTGGTATATAGTGAGAGTAAAACACAAAAAGTCGAAGTATAATACCTAATGCAAGACTCCTAGGTGTTCGGATAATGAAGATGTCCAAAACAAATCCGGATGCAGAATGTTATATTCGAACTATCTGTATATTGTCGAAATTTAACTGTCCTGTTCAACTATTGAAACAGGTAATATCTTGGGAAAAGTTGGGATAGTAATTGTCTGCTTCGTATTATGAATTTCATTTTTATTTGTCATCAGTTTTGAGATGCTAAGTCTTCATTTGACTTTTAGATAAACTTTTGAAAAACTTTCATGGTTTGCAAAATCAAATTTCATTATATCAGTGTTCAATAATATTTTTATATAACTTTTAAAGTTTCCGCGGTTGTTTTCATGACCCATTTTAAAATACTCGGATAAGCCGCGTTATAAATATTAAATGCAATTTGAAACGTTGGGGGTGAGTACTTAATTAAATTCGCTTAGTATTTAATGTTTATAACGCAAGTATTTAAAAATGTTTCAATATTTTTATATTTCATATTTTAAATACTTAATTCAGAACTTGACGTGAAATTATAAATTATAAGGGTTTTTCTGTTATAAACTAATTTTTCCACCAATTTAAATTTTTTTGATAGAACTATACTGAAAATATTAAAACGAAGTATCCCTGTCTTCAGGATGAGAAAAAGAATTCTTTCATCAATTAACATAACCTCAAAAAGACTAATACTTAAAAAGTCTAATTCTTATTGTTATTTGTGAATAAGTGAAAAATACAAATCTCAAAATTATGCTCATCCGTATTATTGAAGTTTTTGATATCGGGCCTTTTTGTAAAATTATTAATTTTGTCATTTTTAAACGTTTTTTCGCTGACCATACCTCAAGAACCCGCAGAGAGTTCAACTTTAAGTAAATTTTTTTCTACAGATAATAAAACTAAGATTAGCAGAAGCGGCTTTCGAAAGCACTCATTTAAAATTCAAATTGATATTTTTTTCAAAAATAAAATAAATCAAAATCAATTAAACTTCTATTTAAAAATAGTAAACTAAAAGTCACAATTTTCGATTTTCGATTCAAATAAATTGAGAACAAACGAAGATATTTCCTTGAAACTTATTTGTTGTGTTATATAAAATATTGTTATTAAAAATAAAATAAGGTGGCGCAACAGTCCGTTTAGAACTAGGGCTTAGTGACTTACAACTCTCAACCATTCCCGTGTGCGATTAAGTTTGTCAGGGATAGAGGGGACCTACAGTTTTTAAGCCGAATATGAACGGATAATTTGAGTAAGCACTTTTCATGACAAGAATTACTTTTCGAGGATTTGTCAATTCCTCGCAAAAGGCAGTACCCGTGAAAAAAAACTTTAGATGGCATAGGCAGGGATTGAACCCAAGACATCTTGCATGACAGTCCAACGCACTAACCATCAGATATTGCTATAAACTTTTCTTAAAATTTGCATTAAAAATCCTAGTGTCAGTTTCTTACATACATTTGAAGTCTGCTAAAAATAATACTAAATGGATTTAACGTCTCATATACTGCTTAAACTTACGTATATAATTGCAATAAGTTCTTTAATGCACAATTTGGCTTGAAAAAAAATATCGTGTACAAAAGTTGTAGGGGTGCCACTGAAAAGTTAGCAGTCGCACCCTATTTTGATTTTGATTAAGAGCTCAACATTTTTTTTTCTGACACGTAACCAATACTTGGCCTTATACAATAAGTCTAAAAGGTAAAATGGGTCTATGTGATATTACATTCATATTAATTCGTGAATTTGGCCCAGCATTTTTACTTCCTGTTATTTTTTTTTTTTTTCAAATTTACCACTGTAAAGTAATTTAAATTATTACACCAATGTTTCATACAAAATTCAAATAATTAAATATTCTTGTCAAAACCAAGAAAAAATTGTCAATTCGATTTTATAAAAAATTAAAACAAATAAAACAAACGTTATTTATCGTTAAATTCTTAATTTTTTTTTATTTATAAATAAACTGTTAATAAATTTATTTTTAAGTTCATGTGAACTTGGTATGACGTATAAATTTCCACGTTGAAAGACATACATAGGCAAAACCATACCATCGAATACAGGGATTTCCGTAATTTGAACTACGCCGCCTTGGAACAAAATCTTAATATTATTAGTTGGAGATCGTTGTTAGATATATCTTCGCCCTCTTTGCAGGTAGAATTTTTTACTGAAAAAATTACTGAACTTTATTATAGTCATGTGCCCCTAAGAACTAAAACTTTCAGTCCAAATATTAAACCGTGGATAACGAGAAGTATTCTCTCGTTTATTCTTCAAACGATGGAAATTATTTCGCATTGACAGTTTTTATGTAAATTATTCCAAACTGGGAAACAAAATTATTTGGGAGATACGCAAGGCCAAAGCTCAAACATATTCAACACGTTTCAATGCCGCATTGGGAAGCAAAGAGATTTGGAAGAATCTGAAAAACATAGGAATTGGTAAATTCGATAACAAATCTACAGATTTGCTTGACATAAATGCCCTAAACTTATCTTTCGTCTCAAGCACGACAGGCACCTCGCATTTTCCAGACCGGGTTAATTCATCGGAGAATAATTTATCAAATGCTAGGCCAAATATACGCCCCTTTTCTACTTATCTCACATTACCCCGGAGGATGTAGTTGAGGCCCTTCTATCGATATAATCTAACGCTGTAGGACTCGATATGATACACGCTAAGTTCTTAAAAGTTGTTCTCCCTACCTTGCTACCATTCATCACACACATTTTTAGCTCCATTTTAAGAACACGTGAATTTCCTTCTCTATGGAAAAAAGCAAAGGTTATTCCTATACCAAAAAATTCAAAACGAGATGAGTTTAGACCTATATCTATATTGCCTTTCTTGTCGAAAGTTTTTGAGAGAACACTTCAAAAGCAAATAAACGAGTTTCTAACATGGTTTGACTTATTGACCTCAAGACAATCCGGCTTTTGAAAGAAAAATAGCTGCTTGACTGCCTTTTTAAGTGTTTCTGAGGATATCAGAAAAGCAGTTGATATGGACAACGTTACTTTTCTAATTCTTCTCGATTTCTCTAAGGCCTTCGATATGGTAAATCACAACATTCTTTGCCTTAAGCTCTCAAATTATTTCAATTTTTCCTCCTCTGCAGTCGATCTATTGTTTTCTTATTTAACAGAACGTGAAGACGCGGTTGAACATAATCAACAAAAATCGATCTTCTTACCTGTAGCGAATGATGTTCCACAAGGGTCAATTTCATTGTATGTGAACGAGTTGCTTAGTATTGAAAAAAACTGTTCCATTCGCATGTATGCCGACGACACTCAGCTGTAATTAAGTTGTCCCTTAAGGATGATTGAACATTACGTTGCATGTATTAATGAAGATTTAAGAAGAATCGATCAATGGTCAATAGAAAATTGCTTGCTGCTTAACCCGAAAAAATCTAAATGCATCGTCATCGCTAGGAATAAGATTGATGTGTCATGTTTTCCTCAAGTTGCTCTCAAAGAAAGTGCCATCATGTATGTCAACAAAGCTATAAACCTCGGTGTTTTGTTCAATAAGACCCTGACTTGGAAGGACCATATCAATAGAACTGTGGGTAAGTGTTATAGTGTCCTTCGTATGCTTTGGCCATCTCAATATTTAATTCCAATAAAAATCAGAGTTCTTTTAATAAAAACGTTGGTTGTTTCTGCCTTTATTAACTTACGGTTGCGAAATTTTCTGCAAACTTGACTTCGAAAGCAAAAGAAAACTTAGTGTCGTCTTTTACTGTGCTGTTCGTTATGTTTATGGACTTAGACGTTTTGATCGAATATCCAATTACGTGATTCAATTTCTCGGAATGACATTTGAAAATTTTCTCAAATATCGAACTACATATAACTTTTTTCTCTGATATTCTTCAAACCCGACAACCTGAATACCTTTATAATGAGATAAGATTCCTAAACTCAAATCGTTCCGCTCAAGTTTTGGTCCCGCGTTTTTGTTGTGCGACATCTGAACGCCAGTTTTTTGTAAACTCCTCACGAATGTGGAATTCGTTACCACGTGAAATAAGAAGTTTAAATTGCGCAAAGAAATTAAAAAATAAATTAAAACTGTACCTTAGCAATTTATTACAATTAAAACAATTAATAACATATTTTTTAAATTCATCTTTTTATAAAATTGTATAAGTACCTATTCTTATTAATATTTTTGTTGTTATTATTCTCTTTCTTTCTTTTTGTAATTTGATGTTTTAACATTTTAACTTATATTTATTGTGATACAAAATGCCGTAGCTGCTGTACACTTTAAAGCTATATTATAAATAAGAATTTATGTTCTTACAATATTAGCTAATCATGATTAATAAATACTAAAATACTAAATGTCTAATATAAAACTTGTAATGAAAAATTCCAATGGAAAGTTAAAAACTATAAGCTTTTCTTTTCTTTTTTTAAAATGAAATGAACCCTTATTTTTCAAAATCAATTAAGTACATTTTCATTTCTTTTAATTTGCTGCTTCGAGAATATGTTTATCCACAAAAATTGGAATTGCTTAAAATATTCATAATACATTTTTTTTTAATTTTGAATAAGTACATACATACATAGATAGATATATGAACATGAACATACTAAATCCTATAACTTTTAATGTTTTGTATTCTTTAACAATGTTTAAAAATTTTGAATGTCAATTTTAACAAAAAACAATATTTTTCAATTAGTTCAAAAGGATGTTACATTCAACGTAGGTGAAAAGGTACAAAGAATATTCACTAAATATGTACTGTATACGTTGCTACCATCAGAGGAAGTAACAAAATGTTGGTCTATCTAACATAAGGAAGTATCTACGTATTTTTGTACTCTTTTGTACTGATTTTTTGTTTGTGTTCTATGGTGTGATATTAAACATCAATTTGCAACTCTAAACAAGAAGAAATGTTTTTGCACACCGGGTTCATGTGGTTACAAAATCTGTAGACGGAAATGCCACAGGAGACGAAACAATAACTATTATAACTCGCTAAAGCAATTGGGAGGAACCTTAAGGTAGTCTGGTTCTGGTATCTGGTCTCCAGTCTCTAGTCACTTGACTTTTGCATTTCCTTGCACTTGGAGCTTCTATAACATAACATCGTTTGAGATTTTTGAACGCTGAAATAAATTTAATAAAATTTAATCTTTATTGCATGAAAATATTAAAAAAAAATTTGGAATTTCACTTGAAGTTCCTTAAGAGAGAATACAGAAAAGGAAACTAAGTTGAATAGTAAATTAAAACATGACAAGATAGTGAAAGTTGAGTGTTATTTATGTAAATATTTTTATTTTTAGTTTATAATCTGAATGTTAACATTCATTGCAGGTCAATATTATACACCTAATTTCAATTAAACTTCACCGTGTATCAGTTGAAAGAAAAAATCTTACAAAATAAATTACAAGCATTGGTATAGTTATCTATCGGAAAAGCTGAGTTTTGCTCGTTTTTTTATGCTTCGAATTTATGATTTTAACTACATTTTTCATGTAAACACAAAATATCATAGTGTTCAATGTTCATATACAGTACATATGTACATACTCGTACATATTTATGAAAGTATAAACACCATGCGTCATCATTTATACAACGTCCCCCATCTTTGCATCAATTTTGGTTTTTGACTGAGATTCCAAAATCAGGATACAATATCTAATACTTCTATGGAGACTAATTGTCCTTACACGTTACACATCCTTTGAAAGTTTAACTTTTGGTTGTCTCTATATTATTAGGCACAACAGGCGTAAAACGTACTCACTAGTTCTACTAAAGCCTAAGAAGTAAAGGGTTCAAGCAGAGTCAATAGAAAATCTTGGAACATTTCTCATGTGGTTATCATCAATTGTAAATGTACAAAATGTTGTGCAACCGTTGAAAGTTCTCAATGATATGAAGTTGAATGATACGAACAAAAACTCTTGACAAATCCAATGTAATGACAGTAAGTCTTTTATAAATTCATCTGGAAATCGAAACGTATAAAATAGAAGTATAAAAGTTGATGAAGTGCAAAATTCACTGTTGGATATATGAACACGAAATATGAAATCAGGGTGAATGAGCTAAATTTTGAGAAGAAAATTCATCGATTGTTGAAATTTAAACGGAAATTACTTTGTCTATAAGGCTCAAAATCACCAAGGTGCAGCAATTTAATGTCTTAAATCTTGACTTAATTGAGACAAAAAAAAATAATAAAATACTAAAACTAACCTGTTTTATGTGTCCATCAAACAATATAATTTATTAATAAAATAAATTTTAAATGAAATCAATATACACGCATAGAAAATCGTTTCGGGAACGCGTCCTAATGTACAATCTTCAACAACAAGTCCAAAATATAATTGAAAAATGTAAGGTATTTAACCCTGGTCATTACTTAATACACCGTATTTTTTATACAAAATCTAGTTTTAGATGCCAGTTATAGCTATCATTTGTTTTCATTATTGAAAACAAACATTGGAATTTTTTTGTCAGGTCGTTTATAGCTATCATTAAAAATTTCTGTCATTGAAAAAAATTTCCTAATTAAAAGCCACCGACAAAAATTTTACTGACAGAAATCTGTCATTGGAATTGTGTGAAATTGGAACACAAATCAGTGGAACGATTCGTTTCACTTTTGAACATAAAAGTATCAGCTCTTCAGGAAAATGAATTTCCGTCCGGAAAATATAAAAATACATTTTTAGAGAAAAATTAATTCGCAATTATACTTTTTTTCTGAAAAGAATATTCTTTGCGTGATTTCCGATCGATCAGTATATAATTTTCATTTGTAATCGAAAGGAAACATCGTCAAATATCGATTCAAAAATTTTTCCGGATCGATTTCAATGATAGCTATAACTGGCACCTTAGAAAGGATACTAAAAGATTATTTATTTTTAGCTATAAAAATGCAAAAATAGTTTGTCCGATACCGCACAAGTCATTTCAGTGAACATAATCGATAATCGATCAAAAATGATTTTAAGTAAATGCAGCCATTCTGTGCCAAACGTCATCCGAGGAAGAGAACAATAACAAAGCCGGCTGTCAGAGTATTTTTCGTCAAATAAATTTCATCTAAATGTTAAGTACCTTTCTGTTCATTATTCGTAAAGCGTACATCAATAGTATGTCAATTCGTGAGCGTATTTATTACATTCTTCTACATTTATTATTCTTTTAAGTTTAAAACATTAGAAAAAATCACAATGGCTTTTTAAACTCTTAGGAATTGATTAATGCGACTTTTAAGAGTTTATGACATTTCAAGTTAATAGGTACGTTCTGCAGATTTACGTTTGTTCATTTTTATACTTGCGACACTCGATATTTTAATCAAACATGACGTGATGATGGTAGAAAAGTTCAAAAAAGGGGGTCTAGAATTCAGTCCTCCTGTCTCTCTGTATGTCCTCGCCTATACAGCCCTAACCATTGGATCGATTGAGTTGGAACTTGTTAATTAAGTCCTCATACAAATTTTGTGATTAAAAATCAAAAATTAAAATTTTCTCAAAAACTGCCAAACAGATTTTTATATTTTTTCTTCTGACTTGGATTTTTTTTTTTCAATATAAAAATTACATTTGTTGTGCTTCAGAAGAGTACCTCACAAAGAACCGTTACTTTTACTTTTATATTTTCTCAGGAACTATAATGAAAAAAGTGTCTAATTTTTTTTCAAAAAGGGTCAACATTCAATCGAAATTCAAATGTAAAACGTTTTAACTAGCTCTTAAAAAAAAAAAGTTGATGATTTTTTTGAAAATAACACAAAAACGACCTGCAACGACGCTAGGCGCAAACTTGCCAGATCCATGAACTTTGAACTTTTCAAAAATTATGTTTCACGTCGAATAATTTTTTGACAAGAATTCGATTCTTGTTATTTTCCTAATAGAAAAATTAAAATATACAAATTTTGATTACGTTTACGCTGTATAATATTTATTGAGAATTATTCGAATATTTTTTTAAAAGAATTCACGTTTACAAAAGATGTTGCATCAGGTCAAACACGTTTTAGAATAAAAAGACCAATTAATAAAGCTCTACGTGGTTTAGCCTCTAAGCTAAAAAGCTTTCAATCAGAGTTTTAAATTCTTAAAAAAAGTCTTAAATTTAAGTATGTTACAGAGCTCTTTGCAGCCAAGCAATCATATGCTATATGTTTCCATATTTTTTGCATAGTTACTTTCTACGAAAATCCCGTCAACATACTTCAACTTGTTTAGATGTAAATTTATGTAAACTATGAGATGTGACATTTTCTAGCTTCTTACTTTTCGCAAATATTGACCGTTTGGCATGTTGTGCGTTAAATTTTTTTGTTTAACAGCAATCATATACTCTCAAGTCATATAGTGTTGCACATCATCATCATCATCATCAACATCATATGACAAACAAAACACTCCCCATTTTCATTTTCCAACAAATCTTAATTTAAGTGAGTAAGTATAAAGGTACTTGATGACAATAAGTCATGCTTTGCTTGGCTACCGTAAGTCTTGATGTTTAACTTTTGAATTAAAAGTGAAAGTTCGACAAGTCTTTTTCCATCCATCTAATCAGATCATATGCATAGAAATTCAACTCGTAGCAAGTTGAAATTTTGTACTGTTAACTTTTGCTTGTTTAATACTTAGCATTTGGTACTTTAAGTCTTCTTTTTTGCGAAGTGATAAAGCAGATGTTGGTATTTCTTCACATCTGTAAGATCTATTACAACACTTTACCTACTTGACAAAATAAATAATCTCCCGCACCGTTGATGATTGCCATGGATAAAAAATATAAATTTCCTTATTAATGTTTTTAGTTAATAAAATAATACTGTGTTTTTATACTTTTAACTAAAGTGACGGGTGGCCAACGACGTTATGTTGCATAATGTACCTAAAGCTTTTGATGCAACTTTTGTACGTCATGACCTCAAAGTAACACTCAAGTGATTTAAAATAATTGTCAAATTTGTTTAAAACAACTTTGTAACCGACATATTGAAAGATTTGTTTACCTCTGGAATTTATAGGAGAATAAATCAAAAAAGATTTGATTGGAATCCTATTTTTACGTCTAAAGCCTTTAGCTTTGAAATTGAAATCGTGAGGACTTTGTTTGTATACAAATCGTTAGAGGTGATGCACATGCAGAGTGGCAGTCTAATCCTTGATATTAGAAAATAAAACAATATTTATACAGTAAAATAAATTGAAACTAATTCAAAGCTGCAAAAGGATATAGTGCGGGAAAAAAGTCAAGCTTTCTAGGTTTAAGTTAAGCAAAAATTAAAGACGAATATAAAAATAGAAGATGATGTTTTGGTAATTAGATAATCTTCCTCGAATCATGTATGAGATGATTTTTTTTTGCGCCATAAGAAACCTCGATGGTTGTTGTCTATGTTTTGACAGTTGAGAATATCTACCAGTTTTGACATTTCTGTTCGCTTACTTTTGTCAATTCAAAATATATTTAAAAACCAGTCCGCAGGATTATAAAACATTGCGCCCATCTTAGGATGTTAAATGATGAAACTCATTAACGAATATCCATTACAACTTTTAAATTTTACTGATTGGTGATCAAGTGCTTAATTTTTTCAGGCTTTACTGCTTAGACTAGCGACTTCACATAACCAAAGGTGTTAAACTGCACGATCTTTACGGCCAATTCAAAAGTCCTTAACGTAAGACTATGAGTATGAGGTCACCAAAAATTTCCTTCAACAAATTAATTGTGACACAAGCTGTGGGACATATTGCATGGCGCCAACATCCTATGGAAACCACAGCCACATCATGGTAAATCAATTGATAAACGAAAATGTCAGTAATCAGGTTAAATAGCAGTCAACATTGACTGTAACGTTCTGGCCAGCATAGTTTTTAAATAATTACGGACCGATTTTTTCACCAACCCATGAAGCACACCAAACAGTCAGTATTTGTGGATTTAACAGTGGCTCAACATACATTTGAGGGTTACCATCACTCCAAAAGGCAGTTTTGTTTTTTGACGTATCCATTTAACCAAAAGTCAGCTTCACCATATTTTGAACAGAACCATGATTTTCAAACTAAATATGTACACAATTTAAAAGCGTTGTTCAGGCTTCAGTCAATATTCATGTTGAAATGTCAAACTAAACTTCAAATAAATCACTTGACATTTGCCAAAATGGCCGTCACCTAAAATAGTATTGCCAACTTAAAGTTCTATACCTCAAAAAACACCCGTTGTTAACAGAAAGTGAATTCCGGCAAAATGTCTGTCTTGTATTATTATTCAAAGTTGTAAAGCTCTTAAAAACATATGTTATCAAAAAGGATTCAAATTTATATATTTGTTCTTTTAAGACAGTTATTTAGCAAAGTTTATATTTATTTAAAATTTTGTTTGATAAATCCTGGTGATGTGGTTTAAAATGTTGACTATTTTTGGAAATTTCTAAATTTTAATGGTTTTTAATAGTTCTCTATTTATTAACGGATCATCCTGGGCTAGGTTATCTTCTTCAACCTTGCTTTGATTTTGAAGGATAAAATAAATATGTGTTCTCATTTTCAATGCAAATAAAAGTCATTGTTCACTTCCCCAAATAATTTTTTTCTTTCAATTCCCCCAAAAACGTCTTTAATGGTAATGCTTAAAAAATCTCTTTTATAGATTGCAGCTCATGCCACATTATTTTCTTTTATATCCCTTAAGAACTAAATTCCATATGTACATATAACAAACATGCATGTAGGCAGCATCCTACCACAAAAGTGCAAACAAAGTTTCAATGACCTATGATTTCTCCATCGCCATCCATTGCTATCACCCGTAGAGCCATCTTCACCATATCTTTAAAATACAACTCATGTATGAATGTATGACGTTAAACTGTCACTTTTGTTGTGAATGTCATATTTCAAGGTAAAAATATAAAATATGTACAACAAAAATTTGTATTTACACAAAATCTTCATTTTTATTTATGTTTTATTTTAGTTTTTTGTCTCCTATTTTTACATACAGACAGAATTTTGTGGTTGTTGTTCGTTTTCAGTTCAAAAGAAATTTTTGATCAAAAAAATCCAAGAAAAATATTTTCTACTTTCAAAACAGAAATGAAATAAGGAAACCGGCAATTGGTGACCCTCCGGTGCAAGGATGCCACAACCATGGCAAAAGATTTGAATGGAAATTCTCTGACAATTAC
Organism: Eupeodes luniger; assembly: GCA_951509635.1. Lineage (NCBI taxonomy): Eukaryota > Metazoa > Arthropoda > Insecta > Diptera > Syrphidae > Eupeodes > Eupeodes luniger. Next base: position 126,576,608 of record OX608075.1, on the reverse strand, counting down.
CCTACTTCATCACTATACTCCAGTACTTGTATAGAGCAAAAATCGTTAGAATACCTTGCTCTGATCCTTTATCTTGAGTTTAAAAAATAGGAATAAAAATTGGAAAAAAATAAAAGGATATTCAATATAATAAAAGAAATTACATATTTGTGTTGGATTAAAATGTCGTCTCGGATATCATTTATATGGCAACAGATTTACAGATTGAGATTTTCACATTTGAATACATATCAAGTCGCTCAGTAAATTTGAATGAATGACATAATATGACACATCTGTAGGTACTTACCTGGTCTCAAGGAACCTATGAACATGTCTATCTATTTATCTTTTCATAACTAATTGATATACATGAGTTGAGTTGAAAGTCTCCTATAAGGAAGCAACAAGCTACGTAGTATCAAGTTACAAATAAACTTACAAGCAGTCGAGTTCGAGTCACAGTCACAGTCACAGTTACTGTAACAACTGTGGCTGTCAAAATGTTTGATGTTCGATATCGAAATTCGATATTTCATTATTTGCAGGTAATTTGCATACAGTAAGCAGTTTCGTAATTGAATAACAGTTCTATAATGTTGAGGGAGAAGCACTGTTCTGATTCCCCTACAAATAATATGAGTTATGACTTTATTATAAGGGGAATTGTTACCCAGAGTATAGTGTATAGGGGTTGAGTTATTTGCATGTATACAAAGTAATAATTCCTCTAGGAATTTTATATTTTTATTTTGGCTTGCTGCTTATTTATGTACATTTGATATCTTTTTGTTGGTTTGTTTTGATTGCGGGCAATTTAATATCAAGTATTTTCTGATAGAGGCAGGTACTTAACGAGTAACTTTATCCATTCTTAAATCCTTTTATGTTCAAGCAAATTAATTTGATGTGGTATTTTCTAACAGTCATATTAGTGGATATTCTTAGAATCTTGTTGATTAGGTATTGAGACAAATGTCTAAATATCTGGGAAATACTTGTTTCAACAATTTTGTGATTCAAGGATGTGTCATTTAATCATGAACATGCCTGGAATCTGACATTTGAGTCAGCCATTAAATAAGCGTCATTTATTTCAAGAGAATTTTTTACATCCTTAGACGGTGTTTACATTGGACACTTTTGAAGCGATTCATTTTGACGTTTTAGAATTACATCTGCTTCCAACTTGAAAGTCAAAAAGAGACTCGAAAGTTAAATAGACATTTTTTATTTTTCTCAAAATTAAAACTGGTCATTCTCATTTATGATAGTCTTATCAATTTCCTTTCACAATAAGAGTATTGTTTTTGTTGATCTAATGACAACCCCAACAGAAGTATTTTAGCTTTTGAATTTGCATGTAAATTTTCATTTTTCAATCTTGACAAAATATTACTCTTGACAAAATATTAGTTATTCAGAGATCTGAACTCAGAGTGTTCTGAGGAGATGAACAGCACACGCTTCAGATCAAAGTCTGCTCTGAATGTTTTCTGACGTTTAAATTCAGGGTTTGTCATTTTGGTTGCATTAATAAGCAAAATATTAAACTATTTAATTATAAACCAATTTACGGTTTTTGTTAGCTCAACCTGCTCCTTTATTTTAATTGTTAGAGAATTTGTATTAATTTGTTTCTATCACACGCTATTTTCTTTTTGAATATGTTAATCGTGCTCTAAACACTTAGAAATCGTTCTCGGAAAGAAAAAAATAATACATACTTTAAGCTCTGAACACAATGAACAGAAAAACAAACTTAGTTTTGAGATTGACAGTTCAGGATCTGTTTAGATACAAATAAGAAAAACGCCACTTGATGAAAAACTCTAAATGCATTGTAATGACGATTTCTGTCCTCAGCACTTTGCTTAAAATTCAAATTCATGTGTAAGTGCCTCTAGCTGTCACTTTTAAAACCAATTTTACATTCGGTATAAATTTGACAGTTTAAAGGCATTCATTTTTTTTAAGACTCATCTAAATGAAACCATCTATCAGTCTTTTAATCAAGATATTTGTGTAACTTCCAACAACATAAATCTAGGTAAGTTGTTCACATTACGCATTTGCAAGGCTATGCTGAAGTACATTTCCATTTAAACCTCCCAACCATAAAAATTACCTATATACATACACGTACATTTAATTACTAAGTGAGCAATTAACACGACAGTAAATATTATGACATTTAAAAAATCACAACACTTGTCTTGTGTTATGCGAATTGTTACAGTAAATAAGGTTTATATTTGCAAGGACAGTTATATTTCTTGTATCTTCATTCAAACTTATGAAACTCTTATTACTATTTGTACATATTTATTTAAAACTTTAATTTCTTTCTCGTTTTTATTTCACCTAGTTAGTTTATTGTGTGCATTCAGCCACACCTAAACTTGCACCAAAGTATGACAACTCTAATTAGGACAAAATCAAATTAAAAAGTCCTAAAGGCACTTAACAATATCCACCAAAGAAGTATCTCCTATTTAAATTATTGTTATAATCTCACTATTAATAGAAATATAATACAAAAGAGTACGCGCAACAAAAACTACCACCAGAGGGCATCACTTAACCGCGCTAAAACCTAAGTTACTCTTCCAAGTTCCCAAAGATATTCGATGCCTTATTAGCGAGTTTACAAGTTATTTAAACTTCCCATAACAATGACCAGTAGAGGGGGCTATAAAAAAATAGAGAAAGAAAAACTTTACTTCAGTGATAACAACGACAAAACTATACTGGTAGCATTTTATGGAACTAAAATGCTTCTCAATCATTTTTATGGCCAATTAAGTTGGAGTATTTTTTCTTTGACTTTTGTTACAAGCACCGAAGAAAGAAAATAAACAAATATTTATTTATTGTTTAATTACTTTTTTATTAATTACAGAAGCTGAATATAAACATTGTAGGCTTTTATTTCAAGAAAGACCAACTCAATTAAGGATTTTATAGTTAATTTTGCAAATAAATGTTGCTGATGATGGTTAATTTTCAATCAACTCACTGCAATTTAAAAAGCAATTATTACTATGCACTGTCTATAGTGTCTATCCCTTCTTTAAGACAAGTTGTTATACCCGATGAATAGTTGGGTGCTAATTATGTATTTCAAAACTTTAGGTAGCGGTAGCTAGTGTGTGTGACAAGTCGAGTCAATACTGCACCTTCAAGCTCTAATGAGCATGAAGAGTGCACTTTTTAGTATAAGTTCATTGCATCCGTTGGACTGTTCGATTTGTTGAAGAGATGAAAATAAATAGACTGTAAAAGTTACGTTACTTCACCTTGGATAACTATTTATTATACCTTTTATGATGTAGGTAAAGTTAGTCTAGCCTAGTTAATGATTGTTATTTTTATGTACTGCGGGTGGTCAAATCCAAATGAGATACGGTTTAATTAGGAGCTCATATTTCACTATAACGGTAGGTAACGGTGCTGCTGTTGGTATTTTTATCGACTCGCGTGACTAGGCTTTCATATAAAATCCAACTCAAATTTCATAATGAATTATATTCAATGTCTTATACCGTGTTTACGGCAAGAAAAAGGCTTTAAAATGCATACAAGAAGCAAATAGGCAAGCAAACATTTTGTTAAGCTGTCAATAAATTAATATAACTGCAATATAATGCGATTTTAATCTCTCAATGCCAACAGATGTCAAAACGTATAAGGCAGTGCTCACATTTATTTCTTTTGAGGGGATTTGTTTTGCTACACTCTTATGAACCATTAAAAATGGCAGCCAAATTTTGTATCTAAGGCGCCAGTTATAGCTACCATTGGTTTTCATCATTGAAAACAAACATTGGAATTTTTTTGACAGGTCGTTTATAGCTATCATTAAAAATGTCTGTCATTGAAAAATTTTTCCTGATTGAAAGCCACCGACAAATTTTTACTGACAGAAATCTGTCATTGGAACTGTGTGAAATTGGAACACAAATCAGTGGAACGATTCGTTTCACTTTTGAACATAAAAGTATCAGCTGTTCAGGAAAATGAATTTCCGTCCGGAAAATAGAAAAATACATTTTTAGAGAAAAATAAATGTGCAACTAAACTTTTTTTCTCAAAAAATATGATTTCCGATCGATCGGTATATAATTGTCATTTCTAATCAAAGGGAAACACCATCAAATGTAGATTCAAAAATTTTTCCGGATCAATTTCAATGATAGCTATAACTGGCGCCTAATTGTAAATACCAAGTGCGAAGGAGATAAAAATGAGAAGACGTCAGAATCTATACCTTCTAAAAAGTTCAATTTGAACAACCTTCATATTGAGCCTTATAAAATTGTTTGCTAGTTTATTTTTAGTTTTTTAATTGTTTGCTAGTTTATTTTTAGTTTTTCAATGATAAAGATGATTTTCAGTGAGCAGATCTGAGTTCTGAGTTTATAATTCGGAACAGAATGGTTCCACTGAAAGTGTTCCATTTTCTTAGTATTTCCACCTGTCAGTTTTACCTTCAATGATCAATTATTACCTCAAATTCTTGAATTCAATCAAGATGCTTCATTCCAATCAGAAAATGTTTGTCAATGGCAGAAATCTTCAATGATCGCTATAAACGACCTGTCAAAAACACTCGATGACCTCATTTTGTGACAAAAATTTCTGATCGGAATAATATAAAATTGAAACCGAATTTCCATTGATGCCAAAAAATAATTATGCAATTAACCTTTTGTCCTCTAAAAGAAATTCCTTTACTTTAATTTCAGTCAATAATTGGCCCTTTAATCAATTTTCTTTATAAAACTTACCTGAACTTACCTAAAACATTTCTGGAATTTTAATTCTAAATCAATTTTTGTATTTCTTTTTCTACTTCCAGCTCAAAACTCTGTGCACCATTCAAAAAAACACGCATAAACAATGTTTCATTTTCTAGTCTTCCTTCTATCGCTTTACCAGCTAAGTCCAGTAACATTCAGCGAAACAATCGACAGTTCTTCTAAATATTCCCTAAACAATCTACACAACGATGACACCAACAACAACAACTACAATCCTAAGTCGCAGCAAACAGAACTTTCCCTCCTCGAAGCGATAGACTATCCGATTGTCAAGCCCAACAATAATGACGAATCTGAAATTGATTTCAATGATCTAACTTATGCCATGAACATGCTCAAGAAACAACGACAAAAAGAACAAGCCATCATGGGTTTGAATAATAATTTTATGCGATTTGGGAAGCGTCAGATGGAAAATATGCCAACGGAGCAGGCGTTGGAATCCTTCGAGCCCGGAACACGATTTGAACGAAGTAATGGAGCCGAAGGTGTTCGGGACTCGAGAAGGGACAACTTCATACGATTTGGTCGATCAGGACCGGGATCACAATTCATGAGGCTTGGGCGGTCACCGTCAGATTTTATGCGATTCGGAAGGGCTCCATCAGATTTTATGCGATTCGGAAGAAATCCAGCAGGTTTTATGCGTTTTGGAAGGAGCCCATCAGACTTTATGCGTTTTGGACGAGCTGCACCATCGGACTTCATGCGTTTCGGACGATCACCTTCAGACTTCATGCGATTTGGGGGAGCACCTTCGGACTTCATGAGATTTGGACGGGCACCTTCGGACTTCATGAGATTTGGACGGGCACCTTCGGACTTCATGAGATTTGGACGCGCACCTTCGGACTTTATGCGATTCGGTCGAACGCCATCAACGAACTTTATGCGTCTCGGTAGAAGCCAAGATGGAATGATGCGTTCTGCCAAGAGTGACAAATTTGTCACATCAGGTATGGATAAGAACTTCATGCGTTTCGGACGACCAGACAGTTTCATGCGTTTTGGAAGAGGGTCTTCGATTGAGTCTGATACAAATCCCAATTTCATGCGTTTCGGTAAGCGGCAAAAGAACGAAACAAGTCAAAAGCCCTCAGAGCTAAACCATACGGACAAAGCTGTCATTGCCGAAGAATCAACGACTTCATTTCCATATCATGAACTTGAAAATGAAGTGGACCCAATCGATATGATGTTTTTGAACGACTTAACTGATTCTGATGACAAAAAATAAAGCAAACGAACAAATAACCATTACTGAAAAAAATATGATCAAATCCAGGTTCCTATAATTAGACCCTTAAAAATAATCACCAAAAAACACACACAAACATTTATGTAAATATCTACAAAATAAAATAAAAACTTTTTCAAAAACCAACACCGTTTTCCAGAGACTTTATATATATAATATTATATACGAATGAAGTGAACTCTTAAATGGGCTGGATTAAGAATTCACTTCAATTTAAAGAATTTGCTATGGAAACTTTTATTTATTTATTTATTGCAAAATTTCTTACAAAATTCTAAAAGAAAAAAAAAGAAAAAAAATTATTTATATTTTGTTAAAATTATATTATATACTTGTATACGAATGAGCTGATTTAATCATAATAAATTATATACCAAACAAAAAAAAAGAAACAATTAATTCTTAGAGAAAGCTAAAAGAACTAAAACTAAAAACTTGTGTAAAAATAATTATAGTAAAAAAAATAAAATAAAATATATTATCTATTTGTGTATAGAGTACGAAGTACGAATACATTCAATGCAAAATAAAAATGCACAATGGAGTTTTTAATTAATTTGTTGTTTAATTAATTCGAAATAAGTGGAAAAGTTCATCTTTTATAGGAAAGAGAGACTACGGGGAGAGAAATTATGGCTTCTTTTTGAAAAATTCTCCCTGTTTTAAAACAATGCTAAAGATTTTTAACTTTCAAAGTCCTCGTAGATTTACTGAAAGAAATATTTATAAACAGTTTTTTTATTTTGTTCACTTGTCATTTTTAATACTTTATGTTTTGACAACCTGTACGAAACTTTACTTTGGTTGTTAGGCCAGTTATACCTGCCATTCAATTTTTTTTTTTTAATTTTGTTTCCAAAAAAAATCTTCGCGTGATTTTTGCCAGATTGAATTGAAGAATAGCAATAAATGGAAACTTTCAATTCAGGTGTCTGAAAAATATATATAAACTTTGTTCAATATTCAATATAGCGCAGAAATTCAAACCAGCCAGGCCCAGGACTAGTTGCTGGTTTGTCGGCGTCAAGGAACGACTTCACTAAACCATATAAAATGAAACAGTTTTTTCCACAATTTGAAAGCGTTGTTCTCGTGTTAAACTATTCATGATGAGTTGCCAATTTTTACTGAACAGAAATTTTAGCACAGTTTGACATTCTTAACTGTCAAACTATAGAAAATAACCATCGAAACTTCTCTTGCAGCTAAAACACTACACCCTTTACAAGTCGAACAGAACCTTAATGGCCAAATCACCACCTCGCTTTCGGTCGGCTCGGTGGTAATGAGCGTTTGACCGCATTTATGACTTAATGAGTCGAAGCCAGCATTTGTAAAACTAAATTTAGCTTCAAACCTCACGCGTTGGCTGCCATCTTTGATAAGTAGTTACCTACTTTAATAAAATTGTATAAACAAATTTTGTTACAGAATAATGCATATTTTAAATGATGGGCATTTAACATACATATTTAATTTATAATTGGATATCTTGATCGCCTCCTATACTTTTCTCTCAATTACTCGTATATACATAAATGAAAATGATTTAATAAAAACTTACCTTCATATTTTACTTCAATTTAAAACAATTTAAACAAAATGACTGAAAATGCACCGTCAAACGCCCTACCGAATTGAAAAAAATCTAGTTTTGCTTTGGCCTAGCGTTGGTGTGACGTTTACGATATTACAATATAAAGCAGTCACAACGCCTGAGGTTACATTTCAGATTGCGTAATAAGACTCTATTGTTTTTATTCGAAATGTCAAAGCTCAACCGTCTGAAAGTGAGGTTGCGGTTTGACTATAATACTCTTAAAATTATAGGATTGTTCAAATCTTAAACCAAAGGTTATGGTTACATTTATATCCCGAAGTCGATTTCTAAAAATCATTTTAAAACTTTGGTTTTTTATACAAGTTAAATGTGGAGAATATGTAGAGAAAAGTTTTGAAATTCTTGTATCCTTAATTGAAGAGAAATCCGGTCATAATTTTATATTATTTGGTAAAGTAACCGATCAAAAGACATTCAATTCATGCATATTTTGATACAATTTACATGAACTGAACTAGCACTGAATAGACAGTTTTATTTAAAAGAACATTTTCCTATAAATTATAGTTATGCAGTGATTATGTCAAAAAAGTTATAAAACGGGATAATCTATTCCATTAAGCTGTCATTATCAAATCAGTTGTTTTGACTTATTTCAAGGAAAAATAAAATTCAATCGAAAGCTAAGAAAATCTGTGCTACAAATTCGCTCGATAAGGTAGGTTATATTAGCAGGACAAATGTTTGAATCAAATTTACACAACTCGGGTGGCAAATATTACCATAGTACACAAATCATTCTTGGCAATGCTTTTTGCAATTATTTTTCATTTAATATCATTGCTACGATGTAAAAAACATCACAACTCCAAGCGCAGTGGCAATGGCTATTATAATCAATTATCAATGTAGGTACTTAACATTCATTTAAAAATGGGGAAATTTGGAAGGGCATTATATTTTTTCTGAATTTCAATTATGGACAAAAATCAAAATGACATTTCGTCACTATAATTTCCTTATGTAGGCTCTATTAAACCTCTGAACCCATTTAGCTTATGGTTATATGCAACGTTTTATAATTCTTATTAAAAGCGTTTTATAGTTTAGGCCTTTAGGGAGATTAAAATGTACATAAGTACATAACGCAGTGTAGGCTCTATATGGAGTTTTTTAAAGAGGGCCGAATATGTTTTCATTAGTAATTTTCATCAATAAATTATTAAAACCTAAAAACAGTTTGAGGTTCACTGAGGTATTATCCACTGCCACCTACATTTCAAATTAAATAACATTCACAAAATGCAACAGGCAGTTAAACTTGACAGTGCTAAAAATTGGTTTGTTGATATCAACAAAACAGCTGTTTGCCTTGAAAAACTCAAAACTGACACATGCTGTCATTTTCTATTTAATATTTTTTTCGTAGAGGGCTCGACTTGGATTTTTGTTGTCGTCAACGTTAGAGTTTCTTTGATAAAAAGATTTAATTTTACCCAAAGTTCTTTAAAAACATTTCTTTTCAATTGCATGTAAAATAAGATTGAAAAAGTTTACTCTATTCGCTTCATTACGAACGTTTAAGTTTCTATTGTGTCTTTTGTGATTTTGATCTATTGTTGTTGTTGGTTGTGCTGCAGGTCGAAAGTCCAACTTTTATTAGAAATTTAACAAATTTGATGAAATAAATTCATCGATATCGACCTTCTCAATTTTAGTTGAATTTATTTAGCTAAATCAAATGGCTGGGATTTTAAAATTCGCCAGAGGTAAGTTTCAATAGTTGATCAAAAGCAAATTATCATAAATCCAGTCTTTCTTCTGTGGAAACGTGTTCGTTTGATAGAAATTAGAATTTAATTAATTGTTGTTATTCATTAATTGAAATGTTACATAATAAATTTAATTTGTTGTAAACAATGTAAGGTAAGCATAGTAGGTTTAAGTAGATAGTGAACTAGAGAGAGAGGATAAAAAAGGAGGTTCTAAAAATTGTGTTTTGCAGGTAACCTTTGGAAGTGATAACGAGATAAGAGCTTCATGTTTTCATGTTGATAAAAACTTCTCTCTTTCTCTTTTTGGTTATTTAACTTAGAATCTAGATTGATTGGCCAAAGGTCGGAAAATTCATATCAACACAATGTAGAGATTTATTTATAGAAAACAAATTTATTGGACTGCAATTAGTTCGTTGTCAATGTTTATGCGAATTCTTAATGACTCTGTTGGTTCTTCATATTCTGTGAGGTGTCAGCTAAATTTTACGTTGACTTCCTTAAACATCTTTAATTGGACTTTGGTCTATGAATCGTTGAAAATATGCTCATTAGTTAATAGAAGCCGAAAATAGTAATTAAAAATTAAAAAAAAAAAATAAATAGTAAACTGAGCGCAGACACCTTTTAAGGTATAGGCTCGTTGGCGGGATTTGATCTTAATGGCATTGGTATGCCTCTGTACTTTAATTAAATGAAGTTTTATTTGTGTCTGCTTAAAATTCCAATATGGAATACCATGTTTCCAGAACGTCTGTCTTAAAGTCGTCCACATTGGCAATTTTTCTGTTTTATGGTCTTGTAAACATCGCTCCCCAGGTTCTCTATACGACTGAGATCCGGAGACAATTTAAAACTTGAATTTACTGCTCTTACAGCCAAACTTGAAATGATTTGTGAGTATGTTTAGGGTCATTGTCGTAGCCAGATCGTCAAGTAAGAGTCATACTTTTAAATGGATAAAATTATGTGTTCTAGAATCCGATCAGATCAACCTGCCAAGAAAATGCTGCCCAAAATTTAGTTGCTTTCTCTTGTAGGTATTAATAATTAAACTCTTAAGGATCCGACGGATGTAGACTTTGCAATCAGATCAGAATCGGTTGCAACTCCATAATTCAAGTTTTCTGAATTGTAACTTTTCTTTTGTAAATCCGAAAAGTTTCTTTATGTTTTTTGTTGATACAAGCGGCTTTCTTCCTACATGGAGCTGGACAAAGTCACATAAGTTCTAATGTTACCGTTTCAATTTTTTGTGTTATTGTTCTAGACGGTTTTCTTCTCCCGGCCAACATTGCTCTATCTATATCTTTTCTTATGATGTTTCATATTGCTTATTTTGGAACAATCCAAATCCTTTGAAATGATAAGAATACGCCATTTCCTGAGTGCAGTAAAGACCCGTTATGATTAGTTCTAATGAATCTTAAATAAACTTCATTTAATACAACTTTCAAAAAAAATCTTTCAAATTATTTGGTTTAATAAACATTGCAAATAAATGCAGGGTTTCAACTCGGAATTAGAGATGGTAAGCTGAAAATTTGTTTATACCTTCCTTTTTGTGCTCTTTACATTCTGGAAAAAAATCGTAAAATCTCTTGTCCGCGGGTCATAAGTTATGGACAGCCAAAAGTCACGATCCAATGGTGGTAACTAATAAACCAAAATTGACGAAAATGCCCGCTATCTGCGAAACGGTTGAGAGTATGAAAAAACGATTAATACAAACATGTTAGTAAATTGCATGCTTTACAACTCCCTTGGACGTATAGAAGATGAGATAATCATGAAAAAGTAGTTTTCGCGATATTTGGCGGTCCATAACTTTCACGAGTTTTTATGAGACACAATTAAAAAAAAATTAAGGCAAAAACAAATTTCCAGATTACTATCCTTCATTATGATTTATGAGGTTGCCGTGTTTGACTGATCAGTTATAATACTTGTTTGACGCGATTTATTACACAAAAGGCGGTTTTTCAGCGTTCTTGCCATGACGTATCCTTTTTTGAAAGCCTACGAACGGACTATCAGCTCCTGGAATTTCTTAATTATGATAAACCAATGGCGAAGTAATATGGACTTTAGCCACAATATATTGATTTTTGGTCCAAGGTCTCACTTCTAAAGTGAAAAATTTGGCTACAAAATATTTATGCAGATACTTGTTGATAACAAATGGACTACTTATACTTTGAAAGGAAATTTATTTTCCAAGATAAATTAAAAGCTTCAAGTAATTCACTGTACTATATTCCATTGTTCAAATGCATGTCGCTTAGTTGGTAGTCGTTTTTTAATACAGTGGTTAGCGAAATTAATTTTTTTTTAGCGAGTGAAACAAATGTCTTCTGATTTCACATACAAAATCCAATTTATTAAACTTAAAAACGAGGAATCACAATTTATACTTTTAAAATAATATTTAATCAAGCGAGGTGTTAGCAATAGGAAGAATCGGGATCGGGTCAAAATTCTGGCTTCAAAATTCTGCTTTTTTAACGAAAATTCTGCTTTTCAAAATTCTGCTTTTTTTTTTGTCTGGTTTACAAAATTCTGCTTTTCAAAATTCTGGAAATTTATATTAAAAAAAAATTCTGCTAATTCTGCTTTTTTTTTAATAGTATATTTATTAACGGAAAAGTCAATTTAACATGGTTTTTGTTTCAATTTTAACAAAAAAAAATCAAAATTTCGTCTTTTAATAATTATAAACAATAACTGAAAATAGAGCAAAAATAACAACAACAAAAACAAAATGTAAACAAAAAATAATAACAACAATTAAAAAACGAAAAGCAAATTACGTTAAAGTGGAAAGATTAATATTCTTAGCAATACGCTTTAGATAACCTACATGGCTGAGATCTGTTCTCTTTTTAATTATGTATTCTCTTTATTTGTTTGTTTTTCAATATAATTTTTCTCTTCTTTTTTATTCTCTCCCCATTTTTTGCACGCTCAGCTTCAGTTTTAGCAGTTTTAGCTCTTTTTTCAAATCGTTTATTATTTTGTACAGTCCTGCATGACTCCGACCAAGTACCAACTAACACCTTTAATCGGCGATGCCAAGCCTCTACATTATTTTGTGTTCTTGGGAATGCTTCGCTTGTAATGTTGGAGTCATACACTGCCCAAAACCCTGGAGGATACTTTGCATTCTCTCTCAAATAGCTCTTTTCAAACCAATCAGTCAATTTTAATACATCTGAATCATCAATAATACTACGCAAACTTTCGTAGTATTGTGAGACTTCAGGTGCAGGCACGAAAGCTAGACTCTTTATCATTCGCACTTGAAGGGCGAAGGGCTCAGAGTTGCCATATTTTCTTACTAAACTGAAATAGAAATAATCATTTAATTCAAGTACAAGATGGGAAATACACTTGGGCGGCAGTAGAGATTCCTTTCTCAAAGTCGCAAATTATTCGTTTGGGTGCAAACCGTATTTTATAGTCGTTGGCAACCCTAAGCAACTCCGAAAAAAAAGCTCATACAGAGAACGCGTTTTTTTGCTCATTAGACAAAACACAAGTGGAACGATTTGTCGTTCTACTCTTCCATGAATTGAAAATAATTGTCGCATTATAGATGGCACAACATCAAATGTGCCGTCCATCATCCAACAATCACTCTCTCCCAGTAATTTCAGCGAAGATCTTGTCCCTAAAATAATGATATGCTCCCCTTCCAGCCATTTCTCAGACAAGATAAATAATTCGCCTTCCAAAACATATAAATTAAGTGGAATGTCTATATCTTCTAATGTAGCTGGCTCCTTTCTTAGATTAATTGTTTTTCTTTCCCTTTTTATTTTCAATTTTTGAGCATTTTTGGAAGGTAGAGCATATCGGCTATCATCAGGTGTCTGAACCACAGATTCCTGCACTATGTTGCTAGCTGGGAGAATTGTTGTTTTCGCGAGGGATTTAAGCTTATTGTTAGCACTTTGCACTTGTTTTTCAGTAGCACGTGGTTCATGGTTATGTTGACCAGTTTGCCTTACAATTACATGTACATCACAATTTAATTTAGTCACTACTCGTCCTTTGCATTTATCTTTAATTCTATTTGAGCATGCCCAATTATAGTTTTTACATTTATTTAACTTTTCAAAATAAAACATACATATATCCATCCACGCACAGCTTTTCTTTTCCTTTATTAGATTTAACAAGTGAAACGTTCATTTTTGCTTTTTAATAAGAATAACACACTATCACGAAGGGATAAGAAAAGACACTAACCATTGTCTAAGACCCTGACTAAGTTAAGAGAGCAAAAATTAATTGCGTCTAAACATCTCGCTTATGCAAGCGAGAGGATAATTTTACGAAATTACAAAAAGCGCGCGCTTTTTAACATTTTCCAAACCTTATTTTTATTATTTCCAGAATTTTGTAAAACAGAATTTTGAAAAACAGAATTTTGAAAAGCAGAATTTTGAAAAACAGAATTCTGAAAAGCAGAATTTTGAAAGCAGAATTTTGAAAAGCAGAATTTTGAAAGCAGAATTTTGACCCCAACCCGGAAGAATCATCAACGACTGTGTAGTGTGTCAAGTTATATAATTATTATTTCTGCAAGGGAAAATAACACTAGGCGTGTGCAGCCTGCAGAGAGTTAATAACGATATCGCGCAAAGACTAAGCCACTTTTTATTTCGGATAATGATGATGATTGGGAAAGTATAGGGTGACCACTACAGACTACTTATACTTTGAAAGGAAATTTATTTTCCAAGATAAATTAAAAGGTTCAAGTAATTCAGTTGAAAATTGTTTGTGTTAAGAGACCGGCTAACTAAAAAAATTAAACACTTTTAAAGTTTTGAGTAATAGAAAATTATGAACAATTTTGCAATACTTTTAGTACTGAAATTCGAAAACCGATAACACTACACAGGTCAACAGGTATTCGAGTCTTAAAAGTAGTTATGCAATGTTAAAGGTTTGCTTTGTCATTTGAGGAGAAATATTTTGTTTTTAAAAAAGTTTACTTTTGAAGCCAGGGGGAATTTTTTCAATATATTCTTCCCCTGAAGAAAAAAATCATTAACCGTTCGTTTAATTCGTAAAATCTCAAAACTAGGATGCCGCAAGAAAAATCGCAAAATAAACCTTAACACTTATTTTTTGTGAACTTGTGTTTTAACTAAAGGTTACATTTTTGAGGTCCTGGGAGCCATTTAAAATTACTTTTAAAAAAAAAATCTTTTGAAAATCTTAACATTTCCTTTCCATTAGTGTGCTTAATTTAAAAAATACATGTTTTTTTGTCTTCTGCTCTTATAGTCAACAAGCTCATCGCTTCAAGTGCAATACGATCATTTTCCGATGCAGTTAAATATCCGAAAATCACCACCCACTACACCGTTATCCCAAGAGAAAAGGATGAGCGATGGAAGGGTAAGTTTTACTCGAAAAGCAAAAACATCACAAGAACCATTCTCTAACTTAAATCTTCTCTTCTAGAAATCGATATGGAACGTTGTGTGGATGAAGTGGACATAGTTATTGTTGGTGGTGGTCCAGCTGGTATGTCAGCAGCTATCAGAGCTAAACAATTGGCAGCTGAACAAGAAAAGGTACAGAAATTCTACCTCAACTTTCCATCATCACAGAAATGTATTCAAAATGTTTTTGCTTACCTATAGGAAATTCGAGTTTGTGTGGTAGAAAAATCTGCCGAAGTTGGTGGTCATATTCTTTCTGGTGCTGTTGTTGATCCAATTTCCATCAACGAACTCTTCCCTGATTGGAAAGAGATGGGAGCTCCCCTGAATACTCCCGTGACGAAAGACACATTCGCCTTGCTCACCGAAACAGGACGAATTGCAATGCCAATCTTCAAGGGCTGGCCAATGGACAACCACGGTAACTATGTTGTTCGTCTGGGACATCTTGTGAAATGGCTTGGTGAACAAGCTGAAGCTCTGGGTGTGGAAATCTACCCGGGATGTGCAGCTTCTGAGATTTTGTATCACGAAGATGGCAGTGTTAAGGGTATTGCCACAAACGATGTGGGTATCGCTAAAGACGGTTCACCCAAGGACACCTTCGCCAGGGGAATGGAGCTCCATGCAAAGACCACATTCTTTGCCGAAGGATGTCGAGGTCACTTAACGAAGCAAGTTATGCAACAATTTGGCTTGAATGAAGGAAGCGAAGCACAAACCTACGGAATTGGTCTGAAGGAAGTGTGGGAAATTCAGCCTGAAAAACATGTGTAAGATTAAGGTGATGATTTTTTGAGGATTTCAAATGAAGACAAATTTTCTCTTATAGTCCCGGTTTAGTGGAACATACTATTGGCTGGCCATTGGACAAATTTACATACGGAGGATCGTTTCTTTATCACTTAAACGAATCGAGTCCCATGGTAGCTGTTGGTTTCGTTGTAGGACTTGATTACTCAAATCCATGGATAAGTCCCTTCCAAGAGTTCCAGAGATTCAAAACACACCCGAAAGTAAGGGATGTTTTCGAGGGTGCTACTAGAATAGCCTATGGAGCTCGTGCTATCAACGAAGGTGGTCTGCAGTGTCTTCCCAAAAAGTTGACATTCCCAGGAGGATGTCTCATTGGATGCAGTGCTGGTTTCTTAAATGTTCCTAGAATTAAAGGCAGTCATTATGCAATGAAGAGTGGTAAGTTAGAAATATATTACATCAAACTTTCAATGTGATCTTCAATTTGATCTCTCACAAAGGAATGCTGGCTGCTGAGAGTGCCTTAGAGAGTATACTGAGCGATGCTGGACAGGAAACTGCCGGAATCGAACCAAAATCATATCCAGACAAGTACATTTTAAATATTCTTTGAAAGTGTCTTTTTTTAAATAAATGTCGTTCTAGAATTAAAGATTCATTCATTTGGAAAGACCTTCACAAAGTCCGCAACGTCCGTCCCAGCTTCCACAATCCCCTCGGTTTGTATGGCGGTCTTGTCCTCAGCGGTTTCTCTATATTCATGGGCGGCCGAGAACCATGGACCCTCTCACACGGTGCTCCTGATAATACAAGACTGAAACCCGCCAGCGAATCTCCTCAAATAGTCTACCCCAAACCAGACAACAAGATCACATTCGATCTTCTGTCCTCCGTGGCTCTGACTGGAACCAATCACGAAGGTGATCAACCTGCACATTTAACCCTGAAAGATGATCGCATTCCAGTCGATCATAATTTGGCAATCTACGAAGGACCCGAGTCGAGATTCTGTCCGGCCGGAGTCTATGAATATGTGCCCAATGACGAAGGTGGCAATATGAAGCTTCAGATAAATGCTCAAAATTGTATTCACTGCAAGACCTGCGACATCAAAGATCCCAAACAAAATATTAACTGGGTTGTACCTGAAGGTGGTGGCGGTCCAGCTTACAATGGAATGTAAAAAAGAAATAGACAATTATTTTTACTGTAATCCCAAAACATTATGATAGCATTTTTCTTGTACGTTTCAAATCTATATACAATCCCTGCTAAGTTTTCTAAGTTTTCAATATCTATACTTTTTTGTTTTTAACTTTTTTTTTAGATAATAACTAAGCTAAAATTGTATTTTTATATATGTAATAAAATCGTCTTTAAATTTTTGTAATTCAATTTTAAGTTTAAAAAGAATTAGAGACACAGAGAAGGTGACGTGCTTTAGTCGATTGTTCTAATGTGTGTCACTTCGTTGGTAGTCGTTTTTGAATACAGTGGTTAACTTAATTAGGCAATGGAAAAATCAAATAATGTTCATCCAAGGGATTTGGTTGGCCTGAATTTGAATTTGACCTTATAATTTCTTCATCAGGTGGAATTTCAGAAGTATATCTCTGAGGATATAATAAGGTGTTTTTCAGGCTAAGGTAAAACAAGGCGTAGTTCTCAACGAATGAACATATGATAATTTTGAAAAGCACAAATGTACATATATACTTTAAATACTTTTTTAACTCTTCAGGACCTTTTTTCGAAATCAACTTGACGATTTTTGTTAAGTCTATTAACTTTAGCGGTGGCAACGTTAACAAACAAAGCTGTCAAATTTGGGGATTGAAAAACTCTCACGTTATTGTTGAGAAGCCAAAGCATCCTCAGGAAATGGATTTGGATGACCTGTGATTCATGCAGCGCCAAGCCACAAAGGTTATGCCACAATAGCACCACATTTCAAAAGCTTGATTTGTGCTTCTTTTTCGTTTGTTGAGATGGGAACTGTAGAGAACTAATATTGTGTCAAACATCCGTACACGATTTAAGAAGTTTAACCAGAACCTATCAATAAAGGACAGAATGCACTACTATGGAACACGGGACAAATATTTTTTCTCAACAAAGTAAAAACAGTCATTTTGGAATTCAAAAGGACCATGGGCAAATTTGTATTTGAGTCAGGAGTAAAACCAACAGAATTGATATATGTACCAAATTTCATTCTATGGCGACAAGTCTCAAGACCGCCGGAGTTCGCAGATTTCTTATAATTTCAAGTGTCTAAATTAGAAAGTTTTTTAAAAAGTTAATACAAATGCGTATGCTGGAAAACTATCTGAAAAAATCGTGTGGAACTTGCTACCTACCTAAAGGCGACAGAAATGAAACTCCTTTAAACGTTTTAAAATAAAATTTTAGATGTAAATTTTAAAATAAGTGGGGCCACAACACGGTTAAGGTTGGAAATTTAGGTGATTTTTGTAATTTTTTTTTGAAATAAAAATACGAAATGAAAATTTATAATACATTTAGCTTTATTCCATAATTTTGTTTATGTAAAACTACCGATATTTTAGCGACTTATGTATGTGTTGTTTTCGGATAGGTCAAAAGCAATCTTCTCTACTACGACCGCAATCCCGGACGATAGAGCAGTTGAAGTTGTCCTGTATGATGTCCTAAGATTTTTTAAAAATATCATTATTTAACAAAATGGTATCGTTATGAAAAGTCTACTTTATTGCCTTAAAAATGGCTGTATTTTGAATGCCAAATTGTCAATTTTCATTCAATCAAAACAATCCTATATAATATAGTCGTAGAGTAAATAAATTGTTTTTGAGTTACAATGTTAGAAAAATTGAAAAATCTCTTTTCAAGAAAAAACGAGCTATGGCTTTAAATTGTTCACAGAATATTTTTGAAAATATACACTTTTCAAAAAAAGAAAATTTTCGAAAATTTGACACTGGTGAGAACAAAATTCATTTATTTGTATTTTTTTTTGTCTTGGAAAAATGATTGCACGTTTTGAAATTTGTATTTATGTATGTATAGTAAAATATGAGCCGTTTTTGACTACGTATGTTTCTTATTTTTTTGTAAAAAAAAGTCACAAATATAGCAGATATAATATAAACTCCGTACCGTTGTACGGTCTGTACTTTTGCAGTACTATCGGGTTTTTCAATAAGAGCGCTACAGAAGATTTTTTAAGTAAAACAAAAACGGTTTTGGATATCAATGGAATTTTTTATTCTTGTGAAAGTACGTTCGATGCCATTATGTATGGAACTCGATTTCTTCTGCATGGCCACCACGGGCACGCTTGCAGATGTCCAGACGCTGAACCCAATTTTCGACGGTTTTCGAGCATAAATCGGCCGATACTGCTGCAATTTCACGTTCGATATTCGTACGATGTTCATCAATCGTCGCTGGCTTGTTGGCATAGATCATAGATTTGACGTAGCCCCACAGAAAATAGTCTAATAGCGACTGGACCATTTCGTGAGATGGATTCAAATTCTTCCACTAGACGCTCAATTTTTGATCTGCTAGGACGATTATGACGACCAAAAATTGGACGTAGCGCTCTTAACGTTAAGGTCACTGACTCCGAATTTCGGTAGTAAATTTTAATAATTTCGACTCGTTGTTGGCTCCTGTTGAAAAACTCTGTACTTGTTCAAAAAGTATATATAAAATACGTGGTTATTATACACTTTATGAAAGAGAAAAACTGTGATTCATTTTTAACCTTGTTTAGGCCTTAGTTCAAAATCCCGTTAAAAAACTCTGAGATGTATTAAATCAATACTATAAACTATAGACTTTACATATGTACATATATGTATAAGAAACAAAGGTTTTTGTTTGTAAATGGCTGGACTTTTTTGTCGTTAGCTCTTAGACTATAGCCTTTAAAAGTAGGATTTGAAAAATAATCAATTTTTGAAAATATGGACGGCAATCGAAAGTGAAAGTTTGGTTTTAGTTAAAAAATCCCTTCATCGATTCTTTTGAAAAACCTGACTGGATGTAACCTACGATTTTGAGAGTCAAATCAAAAGGCCAAGTTTAATTAGCACCAAAAAACTTATATGAATTTTAGAAATTGCAACTGTGTTCATTTTTTTTTCAAAGCCAACTTGACTACGTTTAAGAAAAATTCAGAATGGTCATAGCCCCTACGACCGACCTCCTATTGGATAGAGCTGTTGCTTTAAATCGCTGCAGATTTGTACATTTAATAAGTATATATATTAGCTTTATAGATGTTCTTATTAAAGTGTGAGATGAATTGACATTATGACTAAAATTTTGAATTAATCCTTGTATCAGAAAGTGGGTGGATATAACGCCCCTTTAATGGAAAACGGCAATTTTTAGATTCTTTCCTTTTTTTTTGATATGTGAAGGTTTTTAATTTTGATTTAAGATTTAAAACAACTCTTATAATGTACATAATTTCTGCTTTATTTTTATATGATTTCTTTTTTTTATACATAACATCCATCATTTATGATATACATAATATCTATATATTTTATAATATATACATTTTCTTTTTGTTTAAAACAATTGTATATAGTAATTTAATTTAATTAACCTAAATTCCAATCAACTAACAATATTTATAATATATCATTTTCTTTCTTTTGAAAACGAACAATTTATCCCGTGTTTATTTTTTGTATGTTAAAAGTTATTTTGAGACATTTTTTTCCATTCAACATGTACGTATATTTATTTATGTTTTTTTTATAATTAATTTATATTTTGTTTTATTTTATACATTATCAGTACCTACAAGAAGTTACATGGTTGTTATTTAATTTTTCTACTTGTAAGTGCAAGTTTTTGTATTTTTTGGTTTTCGTATAAATGGATGTGTACTTTTTATTGGTTTTATTGAATAAGTTTTATTTTGTTTTAATTGAACCACTTTTGTTTATTTGTTTTTTTTTTTTTGTACAAATAGAAATATTTTCTTTTTGTTTAAATTTAACTAACTATAGTATATTTCCTTCGAGCATTTTTAATATATTCTTTTTTACTCACTTTTGTGTAAATAAACTTTCTTAGCCTGTTTCTTTTGTGCATTCCGTGTGTAAGTTATTTTATATTGTAAACATTATGTAGTTTTTTTCTTTGTCATTCTTAATTTAAACATTTTTATACCTATAAATATATATATATATCATTTCATATTAGGTATATATTTTTTTGTTTCTAATATTTGTAAATATATCAGTTTTTTTTCTGTTTTTATTTCAGTTTTATTTAAATATTTTTCTATACAAATTGCGTGGTCCCTTGTGAACCTATAGAAAGTACATCAAATTGTTTGTACTTTACAACAAAATTATAGCTAAACAAATTAAAACATTTTGTTTGTTTACTTAATACTTTTTTTTGTTTTGTTTAATTTAAAAGCTAATTTGTAAAGTTAACAGCAGTATAGCATTAAATTTATTATACATAAAAGAAAAGTTTTTAATTTTTTTTTTGTATTTTTATGTATAATAGTAGTGACAGGTACAAAATGCAACTTAACATCAATCTCACAATTTTTTTAATATTCTTTTTGTTTTTATTTATATCAATTTTATTTAAATACATTTTTTTGTATTTTTTTTTTTCAAAATTTATTTACTTAACAACAATAAATTACAAATATTTTGTTACAGTCAAATTTTACGTTATTTATAATTTAACAAAATTTAAATATACAGTTTTTTTTTTGTTTTGTTTTATTTGGTTCCAAATAATTTGTACAACCAGCAAAATATATTTCTGGTTTAACATTTAAGTCAGCAGTGTATTTATTTAAAGATAACTTACATTAAAAAAGGACCAACATTTTTGAAAGGACAGTGGCGGATGTAGAAATTGGGTTGAAGGAAAAATAACAATTAATTAATTAATCAGTTTATTTAATGGGCCACCTTTCTTTAAAATGTTTTTACGATTGACAAATTGTTTCCGAACTAAAATATTTTATTTCACTAAGAATTTAATTCACGATTTTTTGTTGAAAGATGTAGTTCATACGTCGAAAACTTCTTTTATTAACGACATTTAAGAATGTCATATTTGACTGCCCTTAGTTTTTTATTTATTAAAGTACCTTTGAAAAACTGATTAAATAAACATTAAGGAGGCTATTATAGGGTTTTCCAATAAGAGGTTTTATATTTGTAAAAATTGCAAAAATATGTCGTTCCTAAACTCATTGTTGAAGTGTCAAATAGTTCAAAACTATAATAATTCATCCATTTTGCGATTTAGAGTTATAAGAATATTGTTTTTTCATTCGACACTAATGATTTTTGTAGTTTGACAGATAAGCAATCGGCAGGTTCAGACGACATAAGGGACTTAAAAAGTAAAATAAGTTTCTAACAAAGGCAAAGTTTACTGGAAAGTAATACTACGTTTCCACCGGGCACTAAACCGAGATTTAGCTAGATTTGTCACAAATCTCCTTGAAATCTCAAAGATTTACCACACAAATTTTAATCTCCTCAAATGAAGATTTCAAATAAAACTCATTGAAATCTACTTGGAAACATTAGTTTGTCAAATCAAACAAAACTTTTTTTCGGAGAATAATTGTTGAACCGACCCATTTAAACGCCAATTTCGTTTATTGACAGATGAAAATGTAAACAAAAACTATCTGTCTCACTTCCATATGACTCAAATTCAAAACAATAAACAACTTTCAAGAAATCACAGACGAAATAAAATGTAAGTATACAAAAATAATAAATATGTACAAGAATATAATAAAACTAATTACTTACAGATGATGAGTGAACAAATACTTATTTTTTTTCTTTTCGAAAGGAGAATAATTTGAAGTTTGGTTGTTATGACATAAACCAAACGTCAAATTAATCTCCTTTTCTTTGGTGGAAACACCTCATAAGCCAAGAAAAATCTCCCTAACTATTATGTCAATTCCATTAATGTCAAAATGACAGCTAATCATAATGTTTAATTCAACTGTAATTTTATTTAAACTATTGTGTAAAAAGGGTCGTATTGGAAAAGGAATAATGACTTTTTCTTAAATACACAAAACATAAATTCAAATGCACTTATAACCTGTGGAAGGAGTTTTTTGTAAATAATAATGTTGTTGGTACTTCTTACAGGTAAAAAATAGTCAAGTAATGTTAAAAGTGTAAAATTTATGACGTAAGAAAAATTAACTAGCTGCCTGATTCTTATTTGCTTTCAAAGAATTGAAAAAAAGTCAAATTTGACTGCAAATGAAGTCTCTAATGTTGTCTGAACCTGGCCAATAAATAAATTTAAAAACACCCTTGTTTTTCATTCCATGGGGCCAAATAAATTTATTTATTTTTGATTTAAGATCAAAAATTCAGATCTGGATTTTCCGGCAGATTTATTCTTCCTTGCACCAAAACTTGTACAATTAAAAAAAAAAATATTAAGCTGGAATTTGACAGCTCCACCGCAATCGTTTACACAGTAAAAAAAAAGAACGGACCACAGGTATGCCATTCGCTGCATTTTACCTAAGATTGTGAAGTATTGGAATAGACCTTTCTTTTCTTTCACGTGGGCTCAGAGAAAAATGTCATAAGATCTGAGTGGATAATTATTTTCAAATAGTCCACACCAAAATGAGGTATGATGGGGTAATGTCACAGAAACGGAATTTTATTATTCGAATCAGTGA
This sequence comes from Eupeodes luniger, assembly GCA_951509635.1. Lineage (NCBI taxonomy): Eukaryota > Metazoa > Arthropoda > Insecta > Diptera > Syrphidae > Eupeodes > Eupeodes luniger. Next base: position 126,553,286 of record OX608075.1, on the reverse strand, counting down.
CTGCTTACAACAATTTTGCGATTACATCTTTTTTTTTTCGGGGTCCACTATCGGACTTATATGATTAGTGTGACATTGATTTTTGGCCAAATCGTTTACCCAAAAACTTGCCAGAAAATTGGTAATACGAATAACAAATTAATTGTGCAATACACAAATTTCAAAGTCAATAGGTTGAAGATTGTCTAAAAAACCACTAAAAATGCAGTGTTGTGATTTACGCTTTTGAAATTTGGAGCAATAGAAAATCTTAAATAAGTTTGCAAATACTTTTAATTATTAAATTCGAAAACCGAGTACTTAAAGGTTTGGGACGACCAATTGAAGTTTAAGGGAGTAATTAAAGATTTAAAAAATGTATGAATTCATTTCAGTCAAACATCATTGTTTTTAAAACCAATGACTTTAAAAAAATTTCATAGAGCATATTATTTTTATTGTTTTGTAACACAAACATCATTTCTAAAAACAAAAAAAAAAATATTTTGACTTATGTCACAAAATGTCAAATGATGACAACATCAAATGTGGCAGCTAATAAAATGTCGGTACATTTAAAAATAAAACCTCTTGTTGAAAAACTACATATATACTACTACTTGTTACTCGTAATATTGTTGCATTAAGAAAATATTAATTGTATTTGTAATTATACAGCTATTAAAATAAAATGAATGTTTTTTAAAAACTTATATTTTGTTTATAAGGCTTTATAAAAAATCAATTTTAATTTAAGTATAATATTATCAGCAATTTGAAATACATCGTGTTTGGAAGTCTCTTATGTATATGTTTATAGGTTCACAAAAAACTGTCAAGAAATAAGATTTTCTTTCTCTTTATATTTTCAAATATTTTTTAAAAATATTTTTTATTATAATATTTTAGAGTTTGCATAATTGTCCCATATTTTTTTGTACAAACATCTATCTATACAGAATACATTTAAATATTTTTGTTTTTTTTTTTTCTTTTCTTTTTTGTCACATAAAATAGGCACTGTGTTTAAGGCATCTACAAAGTGGAGGTAATTAACATTTACATATATTTTTTTAATTTTTTTTTTTAGGTTTTAGTTTTAGGTATTTAATTTTTGTCTTAGACATATTTTTGCATGGAAAATAACACTTTGTGGACTTTTTTAAATTCTTGTTTTTTTTTCTATTAACAATTGGATTTTTCATTTAATTACAAACAAAAAAAGTAAAAAGGTGGGAAATTTGCAACTAATAGAAATACAAGTAAAACTTATTTAAGTTAAAATAAAATCCATCTTTTTTTAGTTTTAAAACTATCTATCTATACAGTACAGGTAGGTATATTGTGAAATGTAAAAAAAGGCATTTTTCACATAATTTCAACATTTATCATTATATCCATTTAGTTTTATTTTCTCTACTTTAAATTAATTTTCTTTTCTTATCACTTTATCATTAAAACAGATATATATTTATTTATAAATATAATAATAATATGATCTTTATTTATAGACAACTGGAAACCATTTGTGCACAGCTATTGAAAGATGCATTTTTATTTTTTTTTTTTTAATTTAAATTATCCACATTGATTTAGTTACAGTTTTTATTTTTTAAATTTAAATCATTTGACATTTAGTGTTAGCGCATTTTTGTTTATAGGAATTGACATTCAATAAATGAAATAACAATTGTTTTTTTTTTTGTTTGCTATAATTATTGTGAATTGGTGCAAAACTAAATTTACCTATAGTATATTTATTTTATTTTTTTTTTGTTTAAATTAATTATTATAATTATGTACAATAGAAAAGTATATACATTTTAATATGAGTTGAATATTTACAAGAATTTTATTTACAAGAAAGTTCTTATAGTAGATATAAGTTTGTTCATAAGCAAGACGACTTTTGTTTTTAATTTATTTTAATTATTTAGAAAATATTAATTAATAATGCTCTGCACCACTTACGTACTTAAAGAGTTTACAAAAGTCGAAATAAACATAGAAAAACATAAATTAAGAAATACAAACAATTCAATTAAAAGAATATGAAATTTTTAGCTTGGATTTCGCACTTCAATTACACTCAAAGAGGACCGTTTACTAGAACCGGTAGCAGAAGAAATATTTATGAAATGAAATAGAATTTTAAATAGATGGATAGACAAAAGTAGTTTTCGAAGTTTTATTTTGAAAAAAAAAGTTTTTGAACTTCAATATAGGTACCGATATTAAGTTTTTCCATTCAAAATGTTTGGCTTAAAGTTGTTTCTTTTATAATTTTATAGAATATGTTACCAGGAAACAAAATGTCCCTAGAGATTCTCCTATTTTAATTTTCCAATTACTGAGATTAACATAAGTCAGTGCACTATCTATCTAAATATTTCCTAATCTTTTAAAATGTATTTTATTTATAACTTTCACCTTGTAAATTTTATATTTTCATTGACGATTTAATCGGAATTTTATCATTAAGTTTGAAAATAAATCTTGATATCCAAAACTTTGAACAAGTTCAAATCTATATAGATAATGGAGCAATGTGAACACCACGTGCAACTTAGAGTTCATTATTTAAGAGAACTTTATCAGAAATTTTAAGCTATTTTTGAAAACCATAAAAAATTAGACCTCAATAACATTCTGTGATTATAATGTCAACTTTCATTGAAAGATACAATAGTTCAATTTCTTTTTCTACTTCAAACCAAAAATTAATCATGATATTGTTGGCCTAGTACCGCTACAATAATTTATTTTGAGAACAAGTAGTTTCTGAAATTTCTTAAAAAACTGCCCACTGTACGAATTTCAAAGCACTTTTTGAAAATTCATACAACAGTGAGACAAAGCTTTTAACAAAAATTTATCTCTGCCAGATTTTGTATGAATACAAAGGGAAAACTTAAGTTTTAAAAAACAAGAAAATGAAATGGATCTTAGCAATTTTAGTAAAATTCACTTCACTTTTTGACTAATGGTGATTTCAAATCACTTGTATATTATTTTTCTGAAGACCTCCTTTGTATCTCGTTTCGAAAATGAATTTTTTCCAAAAAGCAATGTGTATTACTTTTTATTAACAAAAATTGATTATTTACTTTCCGTTCGTTAGTTCGAAAATTGACTCACTTATCCAGAGTGTACCACTAAAAATACGAGACTAAAATCAGTTTAAAAAAGGATTGATTTTTGTAATAGTTTATAAAAATAAGTCTTACATTAACAAACAGTGTGCCCGGTAAAAATGGACAGTCCTGAAACATCTTTTATCCAGTCCACTTTATCACTGCTCTGAAAAAATTGTATAATTATCTAATGAAGCTCTTTTTGTTTTTTTTTTTTTAATTTAGACTCAATTAAATTAATTCTTTTAAGAAATTCTGGCTTGGCTCAATTTATGAAGACAATTATTACATACATAACAAAAAACGATGTATAATTCGTTAATTCTAGTTGTTTCTAATTTTAAAAACATAAAACATTTTAACTAAGTAAATTATTTTGCTAAACTCACTTTATTGCATATTGCCATATTAAAAACTTATTTATACAAGTTACTATACAAATTTATACCAACTTTTTAAATAATTAGTCTCTTTTTTCAAAAAAATAAAAGTAATTTTAATTAAAAAAATTATTAACAAAGCTTTTAAATGTTTATAACAATTATATTTTTGATTGATTTCATCAGTTTTTGGTCGTGGTATTCAAAAACTTAAAGCAAATTTTGAAAAAGTTCACTGAACGAATTAAAATTCACATATTTTAAGTACCTTTAAGATATGCACATTTTTCGGGATTGAGAGCAGTGATAAACTGGGCTTTGGACTGTTTCAGGAGTTTCTTTAACATGAATTTAGATATCAAATACAATAAAATACAAATCCGACAGTGATTGTGGCGTTTCTTAAAATTATCGGCGTAAATAAATACGTTTCAAAAATGTATACCAACTTTTATTGGTTATTCGGAATGCAAAATACCAATAAAATGTTCTAAACAAATTTGACATGTTTTTTGGTTTCATTTCACAATCGCAATTTCAGTCGTTTGCTAATTTAGATTTCAAATTGAATCCCAATAAGATTTTTTCTTTTATTCGGAATACTGTCATTTAGGTGCACGTGATTATAAAATTACCAAAGAACAATCTGTAAATCTAATTTTGATCCATAGAATCTTCATTACACCAAAATGGACTTCAAGCAATGATGCGTAAAATATGTTTTGCAGATATGTTTACACATAAATACAAAAGATGTGAAATTGACTTTAAATATTTCGGAATCTGTGTTTTGACAGGTATAATTTGAAAAGAAAACTTTGAGTTTATCCGTTAGATTTTGAGTTTATATATACCATTCATAATGACATTTAGGAAAACGCCATTCATATCTTGATTCAGTCCAGTCGGCAACTGATTTTCGAAGCAAATCATAATTTTTTTAACCTGAATAAAAAATAAATACAAAAATAAAAACAACTAAAAATTCTTAATAAATTTGTTTATTTTCCGTATAACAAACTTTTCCTTTTTTGTTGTTATATTGTATTTGTTTAAATAAAAATTTAATTCTTAAAAATAACAAAATATTGTTAAACTTAAAATATTAAATGGTAATCACTAGTACACAATTCCTCGTGCAGAACGAACAATAAAAAATTATTATAAACTAAAAATTAAAATTTCATCTTCTCTCTCTCTTACACACTCATACATAGTTCTGTTTCGTTTTTGTTGTTAAATAAAATTATTGAGTATCAATAAAATTTTCTCCTTTTCTGCCACAATTTTATATTTTAGTTAAACTATTTTGAAAAATAAAACAAAAATATAATTAAATTATAAGTAAAATTATTTGATAATAATCATAAGATGAGAAAAATTATTATTTGTTTTTTTTTTTGTTTATATAATTATGTATATGGCGACCAGACGTGTATGTTGTATTTATGTATATTATAATGTTTTAAAGCTAAAATTATTTATTGTTTGTTTTGTTTTGTTTTAAATGATTAAAATCATATCATTAACGAACACAACTACTTTGATTGCATCTATAACAATGAGTCAATAGCATTTGAATAAAAAGAAACATAAAATAATATTTGAATTTTTAAATTGTTTAACTAGAAAATATATCTACATCATGCTTGTTGTTTGTTTGTTTTCTGTTTTTCTTTTATTTTTAATATGGCAAACAAAAATGGTTTATTATTTTTATGTAACTAGATTTTTTGTTGTCCCGTATTCTGCCACCCCTATTTTCTTATTTGACTTTTATTCATTTCTTTAATGTTATGTTTTTTTTTCATTTAATTAATAAAATATTGCAGCTGTCAAATAATATGTTTAATTTAAAAAAAAAAACATAAATTAGTTGTTACTGAGAAATCTAAGTACAATTGCACAATATTTATTTTTTAACTACTTTTTATTTATAATATTTTTTATACTTATAAATATACATCCGCAGTTTTGAATTTTTAGAAAGTTTGTATTTACTCTTAGTTTTGAAAGTTGGTTTAAGCTATCCTTTTGTTTTATTTATGTATTATCTTTGAAACTCAAGACACTGATTTTATGGTTTTTAAATTATTGAAAACTAAAAAATATGTGCATAGTTTCTGGATAAAAAAGGATTATAAAGGTCTTTTGCTTCTGTGTCTGTGGATAAGTGATTACAATATGATGTGAAAATTACCTTATTTGACAGTTAAAAGAAGGATTACGACATTTTTTAAATACAATTTTAAATATTTCATTTGTAAACTTGAATTATGGTACATATTTCTGTATTGATACTTAAAAATTTTAAATACTAAATATTTGTTTAACTGTACGTTTTTCCGATTTTAACTTCAACAATTTTTGTTTAGAAAGTTGTGGAAAGTTTTTCTGTAAACAAAAATTACAAATATGAAAATCATTTTCTGTTTCTTGAATCAACAATTTTGTTTTCTACAATAGTAAAATGATTCTGGATTCTTCCTTTTTTAAGTCAAATATGTGAATTGAAATTGTTTAAAATTAAAATGTTTTAATTAATAAATTATTATTATTTCAAATTCAAAAATGTCATTAAAATGTTTTAATTAATAAATTATTATTATTTCAAATTCAAAAATGTCAATAAAGTTTCTGATAATGTTTTGATCTATCTTATTAAAACCAAAGAAGTAAAAAATGCATTTGTTAGATGAAAGATTTGAAAACTGATTTGGGATTATTTACAGCCAAAATCTGGAGTCCCAATGCATAATATGAGTTTGTTTACCCAAAGTAATTTTGAGTTGTTGTACCAATTAGAAAATCGTACATTTTACTACGGTCACAATTTCAGAATCAACAAACTTAGTTGCACTGGTGGTTTTTTTTTCGTCACATAAACCACGAAATACTTTTCTAATGGGTTTTGTTGTCCTGAGTTGTAGTATGACCTTATAATATCTCTATTAGGCCAACTTTTGAAATAAACTTCTTTAGAAATGCAAAACAAATTATAAAAAGGTGTTTTTAAGGCAATGCTTAAACACAACAAAGTACAAATCTTCATCTCCTTTTATCTACAATTTAAGTCATTTTAGCTTAACTTATTTAGTTTTCCGAAAATTTCATTGCTTATGGGATGAGTTGAGTCTTCATTGACTACATACGAAGTTTAAAAATCTTTGAATATTTAACTCTCACAGTTTTAAATAAGAGTTAATTTTTTGCTTGGTTTTGAATCCAAATTCCGACTTTAGTAATATTCTCATTTCATATTTAATAAAACTCGTTTCCAACTTTGTTTATATGTTTTTTGATTGATATATTTTAAAAACTTGATGTGCTAACCTTGTTTTGACGATGAATTCTTTACAAGAACTCGAAATTACTTTTATACCATTTGCTCGTTTTTTTATTTACCAAAAACATTTAAAGCATTAATGCCTCAGTTCTTCTTTGTGGTTTATGTACATATGTCAGGTAAATACTAAAAACTTTTGCAAAGTAAATACGACACTAAATATGTTCACTAAATATTGAAGAAAAAGATTATAGATTTGAAAAATCATCATGAATTTTATTAAAAAAAAATCATTTTACGAACATTTCACAAACATTAGGTTTTTGAAATCTTTAAAGGTTAAATCTCAAAAACCTGACGTAATAGATGGTTTTTAAAGTTGAAAGCCATCAAAAACTTTAGGAAAGGTAAAATTTCATTGCCAAATATAAAACCTGGTGCTTTATGGTCCTCCTTATAATTCAGAAATAGAATTGCAAAGATTCCTCAAAAAGTAAGTTAATTTGATTTGTTTGTTCTTTTTCTTTCATTGATCAAAGTTTGCTTATTTCAAAAATATACCAATACAGGATCAGAATTAAAAAAAATATCTTTAGTCATTAAATGACAAATATTTTTCAAAAATATACCAATACAGGATCAGAATTAAAAATATATCTTAAGTCATTGAATGACAAATATTTGTTTGTGGTATGATCTTAATCATTTTTCTCTTCTTAGTAAATCACCAATTTTGTAAAAATAAAATAAAACGTATGATGTTTGTTCATTTAGAAATGATTTTCATATTTCAAAAAAAAAAAAAATAGCTTAAAAACTGTGTGAATGGTATTATGTATTTTTTAATATTAAATTCTATTAACTAGTCTCAAGTATCTAAAATTATGCAAATAATATATTTAAGTTCGCCTTTTTTGAAGATAATTTATTTACAAATTTAATTTAGTTCATAGAAAATCAATACATCAACATTGTGTCGTGGTTTCAATTTTACAAAATAAAAACTTCTTGGACACTTCATTTTTTCCGAAATTGCACAATTTTTATTTTCAAAAATAATAAGAACAAATAAAAACTTTAATAAAAATTCACTGCTTCAATTATATAGATTTTTGTTTTTTTTTTCTCTTTTAAATATTTACAGTTCTTTCATAAGTATGAATATTTTTTTATTTTTTACATCTAAGATTTTATATTTAAAACTTAACTAAATTTAATAACTATCAATATATATCTATATATAAATATAATTTTAATATTTAACTTTAACATTAAATAGATATGACACGATTGATTTTGTTTTTTTAATAAATTTTTGTTTTTTTTTTATTTTTTTTTAATTTCTTCATCTTAGAAATATATAATATTTTCTTTTATTTGTTGTTTATTTTATGTATATAATTTCGAATGTCAAAATATACATTTATTTTTGTTTTTAAAATATATATTTTTTAACTTTAACATTTTTTTGTATTTATCTATTTTTAATGTGGATTTATTTGTTTTTGTAAGAGGTGTACAAAATATTTAAATTTATATGAAAAGTTTGTTTTTTCTTTTTGCTTATTTAATTAAAAATATGACTTTTGTTTTGTTGTAATTCTATGCTATTTTGAAACAATCACACCGTTGCTGGTGGGCGTGGTAGAACTATGATTACTCCCATTGTGATGCTGCTGCAGGTGTTGCTGTTGTTGTTGTTGTTGCTGCTGCTGCTGATGTTGGTGGTTATGGAGGAGGTGTTGTTGTTGTTGTTGCTGCTGTAGTTGCTGCTGCTGCTGCTGGTGAATGTGGTTTGAGTAATTGTTTGCTTCCGAATGGGATCGCTTATGCGGCAGCATAATCTGGGCTTGATATGGACTCAATCCGTGGTATTGATTAGAATAGCTTGAGAAATTTCCTTGCAGTGCTGAATTTAGAGCTGCAGCTTGTTGCTGCTGCTGCTGTTGCTGTTGCTGTTGCTGTTGCTGTTGGCTGCTATTGCTATTGATGCCACTGCCATTGCCACTGCTGCCGAATCTAGTTGACGGCTATGTTGACCATCCCTCGGAGATGCGTGGTCGTTTGTGGGGCTGATTGGGGGAATCGTAGTCAGAGAGTTGGCTGCTCATGCGCAAATCTGGCGACGGAGCATTCGTCGGAGTCACAGAACCTGTGGTGAAGATTAGAAAATCTGTTAAAGTATTAGTTAGATTTGAACTGATTTTTTAAAAAGTTTGAATTGGGATTTCACAAAAATGTGACTCATTTCTGTGGTTTTCTTTTTATATTCTCAAATCTCAAGCAAAACACGCACACAGTTTTTTGTTTTATTACGATCAATTTTGTTGCCACTTTTATTATATTTTATTTTGTATTATTATTATTTGGTTGCAGGAAGCTTCAAAAAATAAATATAGTTAAGTTTTTTTTATTTTAGTATAGATAAAATTAAATTACACAACAGAAATAATACGCAGAAAATCTATGTATACAAAAATTATATTATTTGCAGGAAGAACACACTAAAAATAGGGTTATTTTTACTAAAATTAAATTAACTTAGATGATGGTAAATATGGGTTAGTTTTAGTTTAAAAAAAAGATATATATATAATAAATAGCTCTAAGTTAAACAAAAATTATAGAAACAATAAATATTAAATAATGTTAGTCAAAAGATCAAAAATATAAATAATCATTTTGTTTTTTTGTCGTTTTTGGAATTTTGTTTAAATAATTTTGAATTTTTTTTTTTTGAAAAAATTGCTTTAAATTTATTTCGATTTTTTGGTTTTTTGATATTTTGTCTATAGTTTTTTATGTAGGAATTTTGTCAATAAATACATTTTTATTCATTATCAGATAACAATGAAAATATGAGATTGTTTATTTTTTGTTTTAAATTGGAACTAACACGAAGTATAAAGGTATACAATGTAAATAAGAAAACAAAAATAAATATGTAAATACATGAAAATTATGTATAAAATATATATATGTAGCAGTATATAGGTATATATGTATATAACTAAAAAATTAATTAAATTAAAATTAAATAAAAAAATTGTTAGCCAATTTACCGGCAAAATTCCAAAATCTAGAACTAGGACCCAGTTGGGAGCGACAATAGCCATCTAGAACTAAGTATTAGAAAATAAAAACAAATTTGTTTTACAATGTTAATTTATTTCTATGTTTTTATATGTTTTGTTGTTCGTTTTTTTTTTTTTTTAATTATTTTTGTTTTATTACTAAAAGAATGTTGGGCAAGGGGTTTTTTTTGGTGTTGTGGTTGTGTTGTTTGTTTTTTAACTTATTTATTTACATTTTACGAAATATATGGGGGGGATTTGTTTTGTTTTTTGGTTTGGTTATAAACTAAAAACTAAAAATCCTTAAATTATTTAAATTTATAAATAGGGAAAGAAAAGAGCTATTCTTTAATAAACCTACATATATTTTCGTATAGATATCTACTGAGGTTTTACTGTATGTTTTTAAAAACTTCATTTGGCCTTATTTGGCCAGTTTATATTTCTAAGATTCCTGAGAATTTTCTAAACCACATTGACAGAGAAGGATTTGACTTTTCATTCTTTTACCTTGAACTGAGTGATGTAGAATACTTGAGAAATCGAAACATAAAAATTCTATTTTCAGAGTTTTTATAGCAAAAACGATAAATACAGACATTTCTGAGAACTTAGGAACATAAACTGGCCAATTATGAACAATGATGACGTTTGGTACAGTATATGTTCGATAACTTGATTTCCGTAAATGTCAAATGATTTCCGAAGAAATCGATTGATGTTTATGATATACATATCTTTTGTGCGAAAAGAAGATTGCATGTATTTGACTTGACGATAGCAATTTCGATTTAAAAATATTACCAAAAAATTACTCATAGTTTAAATCTGCTACAGGCATTGCAGGAATAAAAATGTACATTTCCTCTATTGTAAATGCATTATTTGTGACATGAACACTGACGTTTGGGGCAGTTCATCAATTGATTTGAATGTCTTGAATTTGAAACTGTGAACTCTTCATAAATCGGTCTTACAGGATATGGTGGATGAAAATAAAAATATTTTGATATTTTGCTGGTTTGACAAGCATATTTGAGAATATGAACGCATACTTGTCAAATCTAAAGCAGATTTCTTTCTGGAAAACTTTTTGGTATGCTTTATGTTTTTCTGCAGACCTGGAAAATAAAAACTAAAGGCTAAAACAGATGTGCATCTTTTTTCTTGCAGGGAATTTAAATAACACGGCGGCATCTTATGGTAAGACAATTGAATAAAGGCTGCGTACAGCACAGTTCTGCACTATTTCTCTATTCCTAATACCGCTGCGCATAGTCATTGTAGCCAATATTGCGAACAATAAAACTCACATAATCGTTATCTGGCATCACTGATATTTTAGTTCTTTGAAATAAATTCTTTGAGACAAAAAAGATGGATATATCGGCTTCTGTCATTTTATTTGACAGAAGTATGCAGAGATCAGCTGCACATCTGTTTTAGCCATAAGGACATTGCTTTATTTGTCAAAATTTCATTGGTATTCGGAGAAAATCCGCATCGGTCATCATTCAAAAAGAAAGTGATGTCTGACAGTTTATTTAGTGCCGTCCGTCAAACCATATTTGAGAATGTGAAGACCCCTTTATAACAAATTACTTTCAAGTATGTATATTAATTATTTATTCTCTTAGTGAGTGTAGTCATATCAATCAGAATTTCTAATTTGTCATTAAAAAAATTAACTCAAGTGTGTTACAATCGTGTGAACTCAAAATTTTGTGTTACAATATTGCCAGACACGCCATTTTCTGATGCCATTTTAAATTGTAAAATGTTTTTCTTTGAGAGATTTGACTATCGCTGACATTTTTTGCAATGTCAAAATGACTTTCACACAAAATATGTCCAAATATAAATAGACAATTCCTCATTGAAAGGTGTTAGTTATTGCCAGCTCATTGATAGCTTCTATTTTTCGAGCACTGACTGATCTGTCAAAATTGTCAAATTTATTGCTATTACTGTTATAAATGAATACAAAATTGACAGATAGAACTGCAAATATAGAAAACTTCGAACATTCATAAATAAAAGAACTAAACGGTTTTCAAAATAATTTTTGAATGTAGTTATTCAAAATAAATTTATTAAAAAAAAATATGATGTTTTCAAAGGTTTTAAAATTGAAATAAGTTTTCAAAGCTTGAATTGTAGCTAAAGCAACAGACAGACAGCATATTTTCTAATCTTAAAACGCATATATCTCAAAAGTCTAAGGCATAAACAAATTTTAGTACCTACATTTGTTGTAGGTATTTAAAAAAAAAAGAACCAAACTAAATGCGAGTACAATTTAAAATTATTTCATGCGACTGAAAATTATTAGAAAAACAAAATTATATTAAAAAACAGCAAACAAAAACTAAATTTTTCAGAGAAACAAAAATTAACTCTAAAAATCCGATTAATTGCACAGCAAACTAAAAAAAAAAAAATCAAAAATAAAAACAACTCAGCCGTTAAACTAAATTAAAACAATAAAGCAAAAAACTTAAATTATGAAAAATAAATTCAATAAAAATTCAAAAAAATATTTACCTGGTGTCGGGGTGAGATGACCCGTGGATGATGGTCTGGACGTTGACATGACCAGATGCTGCTGTTGATGACTTAGAACACTTAAATTTGTCGCCGAGGAGTTGTGACCACCACTGCTGTTAGAGTTGGAGCCACCGCCACCGCCTCCACCGCCTCCTCCAGCTATCACTGCTGCCGTATTCATGGTTGTTATGGAGATGGCACCGCTCGACGACTGCCCCAGGTGTGAACTAGAATGCTGCTGCTGATGCTGCTGGTGCTGACTGGATGAATGACCTCCACTCTGGCCCGAAGATAAATCTCTGGGCGGTGACACTGGTTCGGATTTCACCTTAATTGATATCGGTGATGTGGCGGGTGGTGGGGTACTATTCGATACAGCTAAATGTGGTAAACTGCTCCAACATATCAAAACAAAATTGGATTAATAAAATTGATTCAATTGAATATGCTCTATTTAACATAATCATGTTAATAACTTTACCTAGTGTGTTGTACTAAGCCCTGATGGGTGGTCCACGATGACAGGCTCATCACGTCCGAGGAACTCATTGAAAAATCTTGCGGAAACGAATAACTAGTGAGGGCTGGGATTGGAGTTTGTAGGGTTACCACCGGCGTATTGAGTGATGTCTGATTATGCCGTTGCTGATGGTGTATGAGAAATGTATTTTTTAATGTTTCTGATTGGAACTGTTGTTGGGATTGTGATTGAGATTGAGAACTCACGTCTGAATAGCCGATATCGTCTTGAGCTGACATATTTGAAGCAATTGTTGGCGTTGGTATGACTACACGTAAATTGGAAGCTCGGCCATTTTGTCCACCCGGTGATTGTTGTTTATGTGATATGTGATGAGATGCTAAATAAAAACGACACAAAAAACACACACACAAATTTAATTTTATTTTATATTTAGAGGGTGGAAGAGGTGGGGGTTACCCCCCCCCCCCCTAACAAAAAAAAGCATGCAGCAAAAAAGTTATAACAAAATATAGAATAATAATTAATGTTAATGGAGTATAAAGTCGGGAATTAATATGGGGATTGAAATTATATAGCAATCAGGATTATACAAGTAGATGAACAAATACAATTTTTAGTACGCAGCTATGTATATTAGGAATATCGAATAGGTACTATAATTAAACATTTTATAATTAAGTAATTTTAAAAAAATCAATCCATAAAACTACTAAACTGCATGCAAAATGAACAGAACACGAATTCAAACAACCTATAGTGGGTTTAGTTTTGAAGACTTAACTAAAGACTTAAAATTGTTTAAGTTGTATTAAGAGTTTCTGTACTTTTACTTAATTTTTGATAACTTCAAAAATTCCTATACCGAAAGTTATTAGGTCCGTTCGCGTACTTTCTGCACTGAAATTCGTAAAAACAAATATTTTAAAGAGTGGGGGTAAAATTCTCTCACCAAAAAAAAACTACAAAAAAGTAAGCGAACGGGAAAACAACAAACTTTTCATACAGTATTACTGTCTTGTTGCTGTTCTTTGAAAATTTGTTTTTAAATTTTATAACTGACAGCAAAAGCGAGCAATTTATTTAATTTATTTGAATTTCTATCAAATTTGAAATTTTCACAAATCAGCCCAAAGAAATTTCTTGGGCTAAAATTCGTAGGTTGGGGAAATATTTTACTCTCTCAGGAGCGCTCTCTTTTACGAAAAACTACGAAATTTTTGAGTACGCGAACAGGATTTGGTTAAATTTCGTATTTTTTAGTAAAATTGGACTGTTTTAGGAGGGTACGCGAACGGACCTATTATTGTTTACAATTATTTCGTATTGAAAATTGAATATGAGTTGTAATCTGTATGACGTTCCATAATTTTGACAGATATTTTTTGATCGAAATCTTTACGTAGAAAAATTAAGTGCAGACGATTATCCGATTTATTTTATCAGATCTATCAGTGTTTTGGCAGTGGAAGTAGTGTGTCGATAGATATACTATTTTTTTTTCAAAACTTTGTATAATCAAATATTTCTGTGTGATATTATATGATACTCTTTCGTCATAATGCTGTAATCTAAAATTCTGTATTTTAAGACACTGTACAATAATTAGAACACTGTATTTCAAAATTCCAAATAAATAAAATTTTGTATGGTTAAAATTGTAGTACCCGTGGCATGATGTATAGTGCGTTGGACTATCATGCCAGAGGTCGTGGGTTCGATCCCTGCCTTTGCCATCTAAAGTTTTTTTTCACGGGTACTGCCTCTTGCGAGGAATTGACAAATTCTCCAAGAGTAATTCTTGTCATGAAAAGTGCTTTCGCAAATTAGCCGTTCGGATTTGGCATAAAACTGTAGGTCCCCTCCATCTCTGACAACAGTACTCGCACACAGGAATGGTTGAGAGTTGTAAGTCACTAGGCCCTAGTTCTCAACGGACTGTTGCGCCACCCAATTTTTTTTTTTATTTAATTATAAAAATACAACTATTAAAAACACACTTTTGAAGCATATAGCATTTCATGATGAGAAATTCAGATATACAGTGTATTCTCATACATTATTTTGGTATACAGTATTCTAAGTTTACAGTGTTTTGAAATACAGAATTTACTAAAAACAGAATTATGATTAAACAGTATCATGCTGAATTTCGGTCATACAAATTCTGAAAAACAGTACTTCGACCCGCTTACCTGTTTTTTACTGTACAAAAATACTGTACGTTAAAATTATTTATTAGATATATAATTCTGTATTTCAAAATTTTGTAAATAGGCTGAATATGAAAAATTGTGTTAATAATGTAAAAAAGTACTCACTTTTTGTCATACACAATTTTAAAAAGCTGTTTCAACCCCAACTTTTTGATAACACCTGACAATAGTCAAATACTTTTCAATGAAGTATTGTTTGTCTAAACGGCTTACAGAATTTGTCTCAAAACCTTACAATTTCACTATCAAATGGTTAGCTGGATGATTTGTTTTTGAGTACACTCAGAAGATTAATTGTCTATGACAGTGAATAAATTGTCAATTATTGTCAAATGTCTCAAATACAAGTAAATGGCACCTAAAAATGGTCTGTTTTTTTTTGTCAAATTGGTAACTATTGTTACTATGTATGTCAAAAAGTGTCATTGTAACGAATTGTTGGAATTATTTGGGAAGGATTATTGTTAGAAATTGCTAATCTGTCAAAATACTTATATCAAAAATGGAAAAAATCGTAACAATTGACACTTCAACAACGAAATTAAGGAACCATGTGATGATGTCTTAACGTTAAAAATAGTGATAATTTTAACGTTTAGGAACGACAATAGTTAACGATTTTTAACAATAATTATTAGAAAAAGAACAAACCACTGACAATGGCTGCCAATGAAATGTCTGTTAAAATTGTCACACATAATTCTAAGTTCAGACGATTAGCAGACTCTTAGGAACATTTTTTACAGTTTTCTGTATACTAAACTTCAATTTAAAAAAAAGTGATTTCATAGGGAATGTTTTGGACTTGGTTTAATAATTGGCCAATTTATAATTCTAAGATCTTGGAGGTTTTCGTAGTCTCAAAAATAGAAAAAAGAAGTCTTGTACAAATTTCTCGGTTTTGCTGTCAGAAATCTGAGAATAGAATTTTTGCGATTCGAATTTTCAATGATTAGGAAAAAAAACCTTAGTTAAAAATACTAAAAAAAACTCTCCGAAATCTAATAATTATACTGATAAAATATCTCCACATAATAACAGATCATAGAAGGAAATGTTAAAAAGACCAGGTTTCGCTTTACTGGAATTATAAATAACTAGACCAGTTTGTAAGTCATTTTATTACACTGTAAAAGTACCAAACAAGGATTCAAATTTTGAAATCAGTACAGATAGATTTTTACTGCCTATTTCCATATATGTTTAAAATAGGTTTTCACATAGAAATTTTAAAAAATAGTTTCAGGAACTGAGGGAAGTAGCTATCTGATATTAAGTTAAGCTTAAATTTAGATGAAACATTTACGATATATGTAAGTGATGAGAAAAACCTAAAAAATAAATTTACAGGCAATAATTAAATATATCATGCAAAATGGCTCTAAACTAATACCCTAGAGTATAAATAAATTAATGTCTACGTATTATATTCTTAATGTCTTCATATTACCTTTTTTTTTGTTTTTAATTTAATATTGCAATAAATAAATAAATGTACATAAATAAATAATTATTTTCCTCAATTACTTAATTATTATACTCAATTAATTGTGGAAAAACTGAAACGAAGAACTTGTTGGTTCAATGAAAAAATATAAAAACACAAAATCAGTGTTTTTATTTCTTCGAAATCCTTTAGATCAAATTTTAAATTTGGATCGACTTTTAGTAAACGGTAATGAGAATTTGAAACCTTTTTAAAAAGAAAAAAAACTTATCAACTTTCAAATTATTATTTTTTTCAAATTTTTTTTAAATCCATGCACTTTCCAAAAAGTTTAATAATGAATTAGTATCAAAAGAATGTTCTACTAAATTGCTACTCGTAAAAACTTTAAAATTTTAAAATCTACTTTTAAAAGCTTTTATTTGCGGATGATAAATTATTATTATTTTTTTGTATTATTTTTGTCTAAAATGTTAAATTCTAGGAAGGGTTATTGAAAATTGTTTGCAGTTTTAGTTTAAATTTGTTTTGTTTTAGTTTTTTGCAGAGGAGGGAAATTTGAAACGGGAATGGAATGGTATCAAAACTACCATGCTTACATTTATTATTACTTTGCCCACCTATGCCAGGACTTGGCCCCGGACTTGGGGATCCACCAAGTGGTGAATGCGAATGAGGATAACCATTGGACATCTCCAGCATTGATGCAGATGGATATACTGTGGATTTTATAATTATATACATATTGTTTGTAAAAGCTTTAGCATTTAAGAGCTTCTCTTCTTTTTAAATATAAGTTCGTAACTCTAATTTTTTTTTATGTGAGGGATATACAACACAAATTAAATAAAAAATATATGTAACAATTACATAGATCCCAATAAAATGAAAAAAGATACTCTCACATAAAAAAATAAATATTTTTCTTGGTATGAATAATGAATTATGAATAAAAATAAAAACAAAAAACATATAAACAATGATGAGATAGAAAGCAAACTAACTTATTAATGACATCCCACCTGAATCCGTTTCCGAACTCGATGGTCTTGGGCTGATATTTGTGTGTGACATTTGTGGGCTGGCCTGCAGCATTGCACCTCCATAACCATCTCCAACGGGCATCGAAACTGGTAGTGTATAATTTGGATTTGTCATATTTCGGGCTCCGCCAGACATTTGGGTGCGCTGCATCACCATTTGAAAGTCCTCCTCGATTTTGTTGTATTTGGCTTCGGTCCGTGGTGTCAGAGTGTAGTCGGTTTCTTGTTCCGGTGAATCTGGGGACATGACTCCATTCTTATTTTCCTTCTTTATTAGCACCTGTAAGTGTCAGTGGACAGAACTCACTACGTAATGGCAAAGGTTTTCTAAATATAACTTATGGCGTTTACACGTATGCTTTACGCTCGTCTTTTGAAAAGCGTTAGTTTTTCAATCAGAACAGCAAAACAAACAAAAAAAATTGGTAACCAAAACCGTATTGGTTGGTAGGTATAGGTTTTTTCAAATACTTAGAAGCAACAATGTGAGGCTTTGAAAATTCACGGTTTATTTTATTATTAAAAAAAACATAATCAACAAAAAATTATAATAAAACTAAAAATTCTTAACATTAATAATTAATAGCTTTAAATTAGTTGCAATCATAAGAATGTGTTTCTGTTTTGTAATTCAATTATTTCACAAAAAGTAAAATACGTCAAGCTTAGAGGATTTGAATGAATTGTGTTTCATATTTCAATTAGGGTTTTGTTATGCAAAATTTTGTAAAGAATGTAGGGAATATTAACATTTGACTACGAATACAACATTGTTTCGAAACTATGTAACAATTTGTATTTAACATTTCAAAAAATTTAAAACAACAATAGAATACAAAAACGTAGCTATACATTTATTCAAATTTAGAAATTTTCATTCTTAATTCCAAGGTCGAGTTTATGCTGAGGTGAAAAGATTTTTAAGAACCAAAGTCTTTTGATATATTTTATTCATTTAACAAAAATGCAAAGAGTAGAGAATACTTTTGATAACAAAAGAGGAAGTTAATCAATCAAACAATCAAAAAACAAATTATTCAAAATTCTAGGCTTTAGAATAGTGACATTAAATTGATTAATTTAATAGTTAAACATGGACTTGGATAAGTGTTTAATGTTTATGACTTTTAAGAATGATTATGACAGAGAGACGAGAGAATGTGGTAAGACATTTCACATTCATACAGTACGGCTAAATAACGAATCTCTGTATTTTAAAATACGCCTTAAATTGTACTCAAGGCTAATCTGATGTGCTGTGCAATGTGCATACCTAGAAGACCGAGGGTAAGGCAAGAAACATTAGGACGATGTTCGAGTGCTTTGATTTTTCGCTAATTATTTTAAAAGCTCTAATTTTGGATATTATCCAAGAGGCTACAGTAAGTTATTCATGTATTAGCCCAGAAATTGGAGGTATACTCAGGGTTTTGTAAATATTAGATATATCACTGGAAAAAAAATGTCTTGCACCGTCTCAAAAAAGCCAAATATAAAGACAATAAGTGGCATTACATTTTCGACTTATTAAACTCTACACGAATTTTAATTCCCCAATTAAAAATGTTGTTAAGTTAAGAATTGAATAAACTTATGACACATTGAAAGTTCCTATTGTGAATATAAATACGAATATGAAAAGCTGACAGTACTGTCGTCAACAAAACATGTTAGTGGATTAGGAGAATCAATCAAGTGATCTATAATAAAATATGAAAAAGTGTCGGAGACAGGAAAGAATCCTGAGGCACACCATCAGAACTGTATTCATTGAATTGTTGTACTTAGTTCAAAACTACCGAAAGGGGGATTCTTCAAAATTGAAGGCACTCCTTTTTGATAAGAGAGTCATCAGTCTTGCTTTTTGCAAAATGATGTAAAGATTTGTTCCACTGATCGGTGATATAGATTATGAGGTCAACAGTGGATCTATTGCTGCGAAAGCAAGACTGTGGTTGATAAGAAGCTTTTCTTCTGTGGTTCATTATATTTATTCTTCGAGATATTTCTTGAGCTGATAATTTATCAGTGATTCTATATACTTGGAATAAAAAGAGGCGTAAGAGCCATCGGTTGATAGTAAATTAGATGAGGAAGTAAATTCGCCCTTTGTGGGGCTGGACAAATTTTGTTTTCCTTCCTGAAGAAAAGGATAGATGAAAAAGCTTCATTAAACTTTTCGAAAATTGTTTAGCACATCGAGAAAAGAATGGGAATATAGTACATTTTGATTGTAGAAATTCAACGAATCATTCACTTAACATGTGATAGAATTAATTTTTGGTTTTAAATATGTACATCGAATAACTTAATTTTGATTCTTCTAGAAACAAATAATCTGAATCTGCAGCATAGGCGTAATTGTTTTCTTTAAAGCTTTAAAGAGGCTTCTTAAATTTGTAACTCAAATCAAAGAAAATAAATATATTATAATTTAAATAACAAATAAATTGGTTTTTAATGATTTCACTATGATTCGTTAAGATATAAATAAACAGAAACACATTCTCTTTAAAAACAAAAAATAATAATAACACAAAACTAAAAATAAAAATTAAAACAAAAATAAAAAGAATATTAAAAACTCATAAATTTAAAAAAATAAACAAAATACAAAAAAAAAATACTTTTTTTAAATTAAATTAAAATAATGCGTTAATATTTTTTTATATTTTCATTGCCAACACATTGCCGCTCAACATAATGTACCTCTATTATATTTTTATTTGTCAACGATTCATGTGGTTCATTATATTCGGTGTATTTCAGCAACACTTTATCCATATCCGTACTAGCATATTGATATAATTTATTGCTGGACGAAAAGATAATCAATGCAATTTCACAATCACACAGCACTGACAGCTCGTATGCCTTCTTCATCACACCAAATTTACGTTTGTTAAATGTCACCTGAAATAAAAACAAAACACAAAATTAGTAAAAAAATAAAAAGTCAAACAGGAGATGTACACAAATAAAAATTATTTTTATTATTTATCCTAATTAAAAAGTTTTACTTTTAATGACATTTATAATGGTTATTCAAAAATAATAGTGTTTTTAAACAAACATAAGATGAAAAATGTATTTCCTAGAGTGAATGGGAAACCAATCTGCCATTTTATGTTGCCCGCCCCATAACATTGAACATCCGTATTTGTTATAGTCTGAAGTTTAAGTTGGTTTCTGGGTAATTCGGATTTTTTTTAAATATTTCGGATAGCTTAAGAAAATTTTGATTTCAAATGCATTCTGTAACTAATAATTGGAATGTAAAGTTCAATCATTTAATTGGTAGAAACTCAGTTCTACGTTCTACTAGAACGTAGGGTTCGCACTTTCTGACTTCTGACTTAAAATGGTAGCGCTAAAAGTTTGACGTTTAATCCGTACTTTTATGTCTCGATGAAATTAAATTTTTCTCATTTTATTGAAACCTGGGATCTTATTCAACTTATGAAGTTAAAGCCTTTCAGGGTTTTGGAAGAATTAAAGAGCTCAAGATAATTCGGTTAAAATTCAATGCATTTCATTTAAAAGGTTGCGTATACGCCACAGTGAACCACATTTATTTATTTATTTTTAACGCTTCATCTTGTAACTTACAAAAATTGTGAGTAAAGAACTAAGTTCGATAATTAGTTAAAAATTCAACTTATTAAAAAAAAAGTTACGTATACGCCACAGTGAACATAATTTATTTACTTATTTGTAACGCTTCATCTCTAACTATACAAGTGCAACCATGTGCCATGAGTAGCACTCAAATTCATTAGAAAATTGAAAGTACGAGTATCTTTCGAAGTTCGAACCGAGCTAGTAAGTGGTGGGAGCGGTGGTGAAGGCGATGGAGGCGGGCGAATGAGCGGGCGAGCAAGCAAAGCAAAAGTGCAAAAACTTTCTCAATTAAAAGTAATATCAAACAATTGAATTGCAACGTGCCGAGATGTTTTTTTTTATTATAAGTTTTCTTTTTATTTTTTAGTATTTCAATTGATAGCAAGGACGATGATGAAGGAATTGTGAAACACTCAATTGAATACAACAGGAGAAAGAGTGCACTGTAATTTAATCCTTTCAATTGCAAGAGTGCTTTTCAATGAAGGGAGAATAGCTACGACAAAACGTACGACCGACTCGACAACAACGCACACCCAACCGACATTGTTGCAACAATATTCAATAGACATGGTAAAGGGGAAAAGGGGGTGGGGTTGTGTGTGGGATTGTTATAGAAAGAAGGGAAGTAGATAGATTGAGGTATCATTTGTGAGCCCTATACAATATGCTCACTTAGTGTTGGGCTAATGAAATCAAATGGACTCTTTTTTTTTGCACAAGTTGTATGTTTTATTTCTTTTTTTTTGTATATATGTATAAAAATTTACTTCTTTAAGGGAAGTCCTTGTTTTTGTGTTTCCTTAAGATTGACATAGTAGAGTCAACTTTCGATTTGACAGAGAGAAATAGGAGTCAATGCGAATATTGTTGGGAAAGTTGATGCCGCCGCATCATATATAAAACATCCCAATGATGGTCTATTATTTAAGAAGAAGTTTGTGACTTAATATTTCAAAAAACTTTATACCAAGTTGAGAAATAAACATTTATGACACACAAAGAAAAAAAGGACGAAGGAAAAAGAAGGTTAAATTGCCTACTTTATTATATGTTCAAAATATAATATTTTAATCTTATACTCTTGTAGGTTAGGTCTAGAGATCAGATAACTTAAATTGAAGGTAATAATGAAATACCTTTAAGTAATTGTGTTTACAAGATACTCTTGATCTTAAATCAATAAATTTATTATAAGGATGATTGGGTGAGATGAACGTAGGTGTTAGGTTTACAAATTTATCTTATATAAATTAATATATATTCTTTTTTCTGTGAAAAAAGGAAATTCCAAGAAAAAAGTCCTTTATACAAACAACATCTTGTAATTTAGGCATTTGAAAATCACTTTCTGTGACAAAAGTGAGAAGGATCGAAAAAAAGGAATATATCATAGTAGAAAAAAAGTTTGAGAGTGTTAAAGGGATTTAATTTCGCTTAAAATGACCAATTCTTAGAATTTTTCAAATTTCATTTTAAATGCAAACACATTTAAAACTTAATTCTCTTTTCTTTTAAAACTCGTGTTTTTACATTTTGTCTACAAAAGTCTTTTGAAACAGAATTTAAAATTAAAAAAAAAAAACACATTTCAAAGTTAAGATAATACAAATATTGTAATATCCTCCTCTTTAGTGGAAACTATTAGGAGGAATACAAAACTTTTAATGTCAGCAATTGTTGATATTTGAGTGATAATTGTTTCGCGAACTAAAAGCAATCTATTTATTTCAATTTGTAACTTGTCGTCTAATTTTACGTAGAATATTAAACAACAAAAAAACTAGTTGAACTACAAAATTGGGGTTCAATGGTTTCATCGAGTTCGAGGTTATTCCTGCAAGGAACTTTTTGAACTTAATATTTTTTTGAGGACTTGAATGCTGACTTTTTAGCTCACTTTTGTACTAAGAAATTGAGGTTGGTGCAACAAATTTAGTTTTGCTAAGCGACAGTTTCTAGAAAAAGTCTAATTTTTTGGAAATTTTATCGAACGGCTTAAAAAATCAGCATAAAACTAAACTTTTCGGTATCATTCTTATTTTATCGGAATTAGAATTGGAATTGAACTGTTGCAGTCACAAAAACGAAATATATCCAACTTAAAATTCTTTACAAAGCTATAAATTTGAGTACAGACCAAACTTCGTTTTTATTATTCAAGATTTTGCCGGCTAAGTTAAGACATGAAAAATTACATTCTTGCGAAACCCACCAAATTAAGAGACGTCGATGATTAAATTTGGGACCTTTTTAAAGTCACAAAAAATAGTTTTTAATGGCATATTTTTAATTTATTTTGTACGTCAAAAGAAAAAGCCTTTTCAACTGAAAATGGAAACCAAGGGTGTACCACAAGAATTTTTTGACAATTCTTTCACTAATTTAAGTTCTTAGGCCACGTCCTTAGCGTCCAAAGCTGCAACCTAACTTAAACAAATTAGGTTTATGAAATAGATATTCCTTTTTATGTAACGTATGACTTTGGAAATGTAGTACCCGTGGCGTGATGGTTAGTGCGTTGGACTGTCATGCCAGAAGTCTTGGGTTCAAACCCTGCATGTGCCATATAAGGCTCTGTCTCTTGCGAGGAATTGACAAGCCCTCCAAGAGTAAATCTTGTCAAGAAAAGTGCTTTCTCAAGTTAGCCATTCGGATTCGGCTTAAGACTGTGGGTCCCCTCCATCCATGACAACATTACTCGCACACAGAAATAGTTGAGAGTTGTAAGCCACTAGGCCTTAGTTTTCAATGGACTGTTGCACCACCTAATTTATTTTATTTTTATGACTTTGAAAAAATATTTAGTATTAAGTCGCTATTACTGCTTCATATAAAGTTTTTTTTTTGGCA
Source organism: Eupeodes luniger (assembly GCA_951509635.1). NCBI lineage: Eukaryota > Metazoa > Arthropoda > Insecta > Diptera > Syrphidae > Eupeodes > Eupeodes luniger. The sequence continues at coordinate 126,529,225 of OX608075.1, read as the reverse complement.
CGGGTAGATTTTGGCGCAACGTGGCGGCCATTTTGTTTTGATGACATCTGTCAAATCTTTTGTTTATTATTCAGTTGTTTATACCAAATCATCATGTCAAGTTACACGATTAAACAGAACGTTCAAATAATAAAACTTAAATCTCAAAATGAGTGTGCATTACGCCCATTTTTCTGGGCTTCGAATCATTTGGAAGAGGACCAAAATTTTGGTCGAAAAAGCATCTTTAGTGGCGATGCGCATTTTTGGATGAGTGGCTGTGCTAACAAGCAAAATGTTCGTATATGGGACGACACCAATCCACGCGAGGTTCACCAGGTGAATGCATCCTCAAAAAGTTACCGTTTGGTGTGGATTTTGGGCCGGCGGCGTTATTGGTCCGCACTTTTTTGGAAAACGACGTTAGTAAGGCGGTCACCGTCAGCAGCGACCGCTACATAACGATGATAACTAATTTCTTATGGCCCAAATTAAACCATATGGACCTAGACGACATGTGGTCCCAGCAGGACGGTGTTACGTGCCACACAGCAAACGCCACGACATCTACACACGACATCTACCCACCCTTATTGAAACCCCTTTATAAACCCCACCCCCTTATAAACGATAAGAAGAGCGATAGCAATTAAGAAAGAGGGTTAAAATTAGAAAGCGCTTTGGTCTTAAATGTAACAAAATGGTAGTGGTGAGATAAATATTGCACCGAATCAAACATTCCACATTCATGCAGTTCAAGTAAAGAAACAATCTCTGTACTAAATATAAATAGTATGTACTAAATTGGGCTCAAGGATGATCTGACAGTATTTCTAGAATTACGGGTATTACGGTTGAATTGTTTAAGATGAGAAGTACCACTGGCTATTAAATTAGATTATTTCTTAAATAACGATAAGAAAAGACGTTCATGAAAGATGAACAATTTGGTGGTGCTCTAGAGATCCAAATATTTCAACGGCTGCCTATCATTTAATGTGTAAAGCTAAATAATGATGGAAGAATTAAGACTTGCATTCTTAAAGTGAAGTTAGTGAACGAAATAATCATTTAAAAGGTATTCTATTCTTTTACATCCCTGATTCCTGTTAGAAATTAAAGTCGGACGGCTTTTGTACTTTCATTATAATAAAAAGGAAAGTTAAACTGACAGGAAGATGTTTTAAAAGTTCGCACAGACATTTTGTGTGGCCTGTTTTTTCTTGTAAGATGTTAAGGTATGATTAAGATATAAGATGTAAGGTTGTACAAAATCAAACAAATACACATTTTTAAACTCAAATCGAAGTATATATTGTAACACAAATTTCATTAAGAAACAACTCTCCAAAAGGACTTTAATCTTTGCAAGGATGTATTTTTCCAGCCAGTTCTTCACAAAGTAAACAACAAATCGTGTTGTAGGTATATCCTCTAAAAATAACTTAATTTTGATGCAAAATAAAATATAAACAAAAGATTAAAAAACAAAAAACTTACCTGTCTATTCCGTTCATCCGTGATCCGGGAAATTTGAATTTTTTTTCTACCCATGGCCGCAATTTTGACAGTAGATTTTATTGCACTTGACACAACAGTATGTTAATTTTGCTTATACGACTTCTTCCACAAAAATATGTTATCTTTTTTTGGTTTTATTTGAAAATTGAATTCCAAATAATATCTGTCTGTTTGTATATGTATATTTCCGTTGATGATGCACAGTGTCCGTTTGATAGTTTGATCCTTTTTCAAATAGTAAACAGTCTCACAAAAAAGAAAAATAACAAAAAAGAACAAACTAATGGTCCCCCACAGTACTAAATCAGCCACCTGTTGAGCCTTTGTTTAACTAAATATTTTATTAGAAATTTCCGTGAGTGAATAGTGGAGAAAAATAAAATTAAATAATAATTGGGTCCTTTTTTCTCTCTCTCTCTCTTTTACTCTCACTTTGTGTGACTCTTCTGTTTATCTGGCATCTATGGAATCATTATCCTGATTGATTATAATCCAATGAACAAATAGCTAGTTTACTTCAACATACATATACTAAACTAGCTCCTTTTTATGTTATTGTTGTTGTTGGTATTTTGTTTTATTTTATTTTAATGTCGAGACTCCTTCAAGTTGTTTGCGTACAATTTTTTGATGTAAACAACAAACAAGGATAATAAAACAGCTTGACGGAGGCGATGTTTTTTGTATTATTATTTTTCTCTTATTTTTGTTGTAGTTTTTTGTTATGGGAGTCTTTTTTTCGTCCTGTTTATGTTTCTTTTTGTGAATTAAATATTCTTCGTCTTCTTCCTTTTTTTTGGGAGAGTGTGGGTGGTTGTATGATGGATGAAAAACAAAACAAAACAAAAATAGAAGTAATGTTTCTTTATGGACGGCTTTTACTGTTGTTGGCTGGTTGCAGGATACATTTAGTTTCTCTCTGTTTTCTGTTTCCAAGGAGTTTCACCCTAAGAAGAAAAAGAAAAGAGAAAATTATAAAAATGAAAGAGAGTCATATAAAATTAATGTCATAATTATGTTTATATTAGAGCTTATATTCATTCAGGTAAGTGATTAGATTTTGAATTAAAACAAATCAGGTGGAAAAAAAGGATATCCACTTCTACTACTTCCTCAATTGATTGATAATAATTATTTTATCCAATTTTTTTTTCTTTTCCCTTGTGTGATATTACTTAAAGATGGTCAATTAATGGATTAAAGCTTTAAATTAATTGACTATCCATAAGGAAAGATTCATAATGTACCTTCTATCAGTTCATTGTCCTGATGATGTCTTTCAGACTGATGCACATAATCTTTTTTGTATAGTTTTTTGAGATTTAGTTTATAAATTCTTGAATTTAAAAAAGTTTCAAGAATTTGGTATGGGCAATGATTTGAGGAAATAGAGGGCAAAAATGAAACCCTATTTTTTGATTCATTAAACCATTATATGTTTCAAATACTAATTATTAAATAAGTACTATTGGAATTTGTTGTAAATGACACAATTTTTAAAATTGAAAATTTATGTTTACGTTTTTTACAAGCCAAATCTCAAGAACGAGGCAGCAGTCGACTTCAAAAAATTTTTGTACAGATATTAACATCAAGATATTTAATAAGGATTTTCAAAAAATTCAATAAGTGTTTGCAAGTATGTATGTATTGCATTCGTACAAAATTTGGAACTCGAGATTTTAATCAAACATGACATAACGATAGTATACAGAAGTCTTAAATATTGGGTCCGTCGATTTCATCTTTTTATGTCTGCCCTCGGCATTACATCTTAAACCATTGAGTCGATTGAGTTAAAACTTGGAAGTTTGGTTTTAAAGTAGATTCACGTTTTGTGTTTTTATAAATTTTGTTTTAAGGCCAAAAATAATAGTAGTCGCTATACAAAAATTATTGTATATATTCAAAATCTCGAGCAAATAGCATATTGAGTTAAGACAACAAATTTTAAGTTGATTTTTGTATAACAACATGATAAGCCATAAAAAGAATAATATTGCAAATTCTGATGATGTATTACCATCTCACGGTCTAAAATTAGCATCAACATTTTGAAATCTTCAGAGAAAATCTACACTATCGATGGTTTTTTCAAAAAAAAAAAACCGTTTTTTATTAAACACTTTTAAAGTTTGATTCATTTTTACCTGTGGCTTATCACGTTGTAACTGAGTAATTCAATGAAAAAATCTTAATTGAAAAAGTCACTCAAGTGAATATACCAACGACCTCTCTTGGGCAGTAGCCATAAGATTAAAAGTGCATGTAGATAAGTATATTATATAGCAAATTTAACTAAAAAAAACGGTGTTTTGGAAAAATTGTGGCTTATCATGTTGTTCAAATAAGTCCTTCAATTATTTTTGTTTTCTAAACATGTTTTTATGTTGCTCTAAATAATATTTGGTAAAAAAAATTACTAACTTTTGGTTAAAAAAAAAATAATATTAACATTTTTTTTTTTAAATGCGACATCTCAAAAACAGGTCAATATTTTAAAAAAATTATATTTTTAAGCATAGTTCTAATAAACTTAAAACATTTTATGTATAAAACATTAATTTAAAAAATATAGAAACTTTTGAAAAAAAAAAAATAATAAATTTATTTGTTTTGAGGAATAAAATGTCATTTAAATTTTTAGAAACTTTAAAAAAATAAGGATTTTCAAATAAAAACTTTAATAAATTTATTTTTTTGAGAAATAAAAGTAAAACTCTTAATAAAATCCGGCTGACAGTTTTATTACACAAAAATTCAATCTAAAAATACTTTTACTCAAAATTGGTAAGAACTGATTTTTGGACCAATTATCTTGACAATAAATAACCATATTGAAATTATTTTATCTTAGTTTAATGTTTTTGAAAACATTTATTAAAATATTTTAGATTATTCCAATTAGCAGTCTTATTAAAAATAAACATTACTCTTCTTTTTATACAAAATATTGTTATTGACATTTTGTTAAACTTTTAGAAAAATTATCAGTTCATTTTTATAAAACCTACAAACACAATACTACTATAAATTGAAAAAATTGATTTTGGATTCAAATTTTTTTGAGAATAAACAATGATTTTGAATTCATCTGATACAAAATATTATTTTTAGTAATTGGTAAGTTTTTTTTAGAAAAATGACAGTATTTTTGGCATAAATTAAAGTCCTACCAAAAATATTTCTTAATTAATTTAACGCCTTAAATATTTGGTCAGAAAACAATTTAAGCTTACATTTTTAACACTAAACATACCATAACGGGTCAAATGACCCATTTTGAACTTTTGCATTGAAAATGCACGTATAATTTTATTGCGTTTGTACATTTGACTTCATGACTTTTTCTAAGTAATTAATGTACAGTTGTTATAAAAATATTTGTGTTTTGTTTTGTTTTGTTTATTCTGAGTAATCCTTGTTGTATACCGATATCTACCACAACAGGTCATTTGACCCGCTATGGTAGAAATAGGTATATTCAAGTCTTGGTATGATTAGTGTTAATTATATATTTCTTAAAGTTATTAAAATGAAAATTTGGCTTTCAAAAATATGGTCTGCAATATTTTTAAGGCATCAATCAATTGGAAGTTATCAGTTGGGTTCCAGTCCCTTTTTATTAATATTTTACGATTGCTTAATTCCCACAGGAAGTTATTGTAATCGGTCCGATTTTTCGTTCGGGAAGCTTTATTCGTCGTCCATATCTCAAGAATCAGTAGAGATAAATAAATAAATTTTTTTATACAGGTAATAATGCAGAAAGATAAAGAAAGGACAGAAATGTCAAAAATATCTCACGAAGCAATAGCGCTAGGGCCTTAAATTGTATGTTTTATATTGTAAGGTAATACCAAAATGGTAAAACAAAACAAATTCAATTTAATAAATCAAAAATTTGAAGAAAAAATAATTGTCACCTCAAATATTTTACTAACAAAAAATGGTTTTATCTCCTAAATAATTTTATGCAAAGAAGAATAACGTTTTTGAAATCTGGTAAGATTTTGAGAAAAACATTTCTTAAAGTTGGTAAAAATTGATTTTCGACTCAAACATCTTTTAAAAAATTTCGATATTCAGTAAAATTTGTATACAAATCCAACAGTAAGTTTTTCATAAAAATTAAAATCTTCAAAAAAAGTACGCAAAATTGGTAAGAATTGATATTTCATTCTCGATACCACGTAAATAAATGATGGTATTGACTTTAATATGATTTCATTCTGTGCTCAGTTTTGTAATTAACATAAGAAAATGGTCTTTAAACAATCCAATCTGTATTTCACAACAATAAAAAAACTTTCAAAAAATGGTACTAGAATTGGTAATTCGACTAGAAATTTCGTTAAAAAATTAGATTTTGAAATCAAACTATTTTTATGTACAAAATATTGTTGCTCATTTTTAGTTAATTAAAAAAAAACAACAAAGAAAGATATTGACTTCCAATTATATACATATTTAGCACAGAATATTGTTTTCAATTGTTTATTCAAATTTTAAAGAAGACAAATTGACAGACGGGATGGAAAGTTATCAGTGTGGGTTGGATACCAGCCTCTTTTTTAAATTTAATTTCTATCTCAATTTTTTGAAAGAAACACATGTGCAATGCACGGTTAGCTGAATAAAACTCAATGACTTTTTTTCAAGACAAAAGATCTCAGTTCAATTTGTATGGTTCTTTTCTACATTTCGAGTTTCAAAATACTTTTTAAGTAAGGTAACGAAATTTTTAAAGAGCCCCTTTAAATTAAATTTTTGTCTGTTTTACATTAAATTTAATACTTTAATAAAACTATTTTAACTCAACTCAACCCAGCCAGCCAGCCATATCTTGAACCTTTAACAACATTCAAGTTGACATAATTAAGATTGTGCAAAATAAATCGAAAATCAACTACTGCCTTAATGCCTATAGATACTCATACTCATACATAAGAGTGCCTTGCCTAACCCTTCAATAGCATGAGATGTTTTCATTAACAGTTTAATAGAACAAATTGATTTTTTTTTCTACCCTATACCTTCCTTAAGTAGTAGGGTTTTGGGGTACGACCGACGCGACGAAGAAGGAGACAACGACAAAAGGATATTTTTCAAGTGTGCCTTATAAGCTTAATATCGACTTAATACGGAAAATGTGTGTCTTCTATCTACCATAGAGGTTGGTTTTTCTCAAGCACATTCTTAAGTTTTAATCTGTTTTTTTTTTTTATTTTTTCAAGGACATTCTATATAAATTTATGTGGTTCTGCAATTATAGTTTTTCGATTTTAGATGATTTTTTTCCTACTTCCAAAGTTTTTCAAGCAACTATATAATCAATATAATTAAAAGTCTCATGAAGGGAAGTTCATGAAAGGACTGATGGAAATTTGTCTCTCCTGGTAGGTATGTACATATGTAGGTAGGTAGGGTTTAGGACATATACTCGTCTAGGTACTTTCATAGATTGTATAGTTCTACACCACGTCACAGAATTACTTTTATATACATATATTATTTATTAATCACGATATACATCGTTTGTTGGTATATAAATTGATATATGTACCATACCTAACCTATACCTACGATAAAATTATTATAAATTTATCGATTAAATGACATATGAACGGAGCGAGAAGGTAAAAAAGTTTTATTTTGCTTCTAAAAGAGAGAAAACTTTTGTGCGTTTTTGTAATTTTTCCATTCAATTAAACTTTATTTTGTTTCTTTTTATTTTGTTAGATGTTTTTTGTTTTTGGTTTTTGTTTATTTTTGATTACAAATGAAAAAGTCACAAAAACCACAAAACACAAAAATCTAATTTGAATTGACATGATGGAAGAAATAAACAAGTGTTTTACTGGATGTGACGTAAATGACGTGTACCTAAATAAGAGAGGTCGGTAACTTTCTTTTTGAAGAGTTCATATACTACGTATGTCAATTCTTGATGATGTTTTGATTTTCAAGAAGTTCAAATTGTATATGTAAAAGACGCATGTTTGTACCTCTGATGTTTAAATAATAATAATAATTCAGAAAATTCAAGAGCATATTAAATTTCACAGCATGATGGAAATCTTAAATCAAATAAATTATTTATATCATAATACACCTTTGTACGGGTGTATTTATGTATACGAGTATAAAATACAATAAAATTCAAATTCAGATGAATATTCGTATGAATATGAAATGGCTTATAAATACATAACTTTTATTTAAAGATTTTCATGGTTCTGATTTTATTTCTTTGTTTAATCGAATCGGATATCCTGATATTCGGATATTTATGAATGAGACAATTGGGATGTGAAATATTCAAATAACTTTTTTTATTCGTATGATTAGTAACTATTCCGAAATTCAACCATATCCGAATAGTTCGGATATCCAAAGTTTCTCCAAACTTTGAATTTTATCTTAAAAAAATAAATTGATAGTTGTTATTTTGAGCCTTTGCAATGTATTTGGAAAGACCACTAAAACTTTCCATTATGTCAAAATATTTTTACTTGGTTCGAAATAAGAAAAACGGAGGTACTTTTTGAACTAGAAAAATGTTTTAAACTTAAACTCCGGAAATAAAATGAAAATGGATTCAAAGTCCTTAAAGTGCGTTCTTCTTTTAACAAGTTTTTAGAATTAATAAAAAAAAAAATATTAACCGTGTTTTTTTGGTATTCTATAAGTAGTATAGTAGAAAATTTCAAAGAAAACACATCGGCAGTAGCCAGATTTTTGTATTTAAAAATTGGCACAACTGTCAGAATAATAAATTGTTTCTAAAGAATATTAAATTGTTTAATCATGTAGTTTATAAGCTAAAATTTGTTTTTGTTTACCTTTTTCTTGTTTTCTTTTTGTTTTCCATTTTCAGCTTACAGCTTTCACACTTGGCGGTTGATTGCAAAGTTTTAACCAAACAATTTGACATAAAATAAAAACTTCAAAAAGGGGGTTTGTTCGTAGACTACTACATTACCATGTGGTGTTGAAGCGCGCTTGAAGCTCGCCTCAATTCTTTGTATACCTAAATCGACTTGAAATGAGCTTTGGTCAAAATTTGTGAAGAAAACCCTGTGTGGAGGAGTTGGTTTTACAGATAATGCATTATGGTCTGTTTATTTGCACGTTTGTGTACAAAAAATATAGTTTTGTTTTAATTAAATGAAAAAAAAAATTGCACATAGAGTAGGTAGCATATTCTTATATGGTGCTGAACTATTCAGTTCTTCATTGTTTAACATGAATCAAACTATATCACTTGCACTTCATAAGAAACATCGAAATTCCATTTGCATTTTAGAAAGTGCTTTCAAACTTAATCATTTTTAAATCTTCTTGTGCGGTGGAAACACCAAAAAGATTTATTTAATCTAAACTGATATAAACCTTTGATGAAAACATAGCAAAAATTATTTATCTTTTCTATTGTTTTAATTTGTAAAATAATCCCAGTTAGTCCATTTTCATTAACAAAACTAAATAATATCAACAGTAACAGATTGATTTTTTTCCCCAATGGAAAACATATGATCACAAATGCACAACTACTCAACGAACACAGCCATCGAGATACAAATGCAATAGCAATCGTACCAACATTTAAGAACGAAATCACATAAGATCCATTCGAGACTCGTTTAAATGTCAAAAACCCATCCGTAGTAAGATTTTACTTTAACTTTTATCGCTAGTATTCATACTGAGGATATTGTTTATGATATTCGTGTAAAATCCTACTATACTATTCATAGATTTTACAAAAAAACACGGGTATTGATCTAAATATTAAAAATATATTAATGTATGATTTTCAATTTTGAAAATTCATAACAGTCAAATGTGTGAAGCCCATTTTTCAATTCTTAAATTTGTTAGAGAACAAAAATTACCTTTTTTCTTAAGTTATGAACTTTATTCCAAAAACTGAGATCATTAGTTAATTAATTTATTTAAAACAATTTTAAGATCTTAAAATTTTACTTCAACACAAATTTTAAAATGCTTTTTGACATTTCAAATTATTAGGACCGTTCCATAGATTTAGGTTTGTTTGTTTTGTTTTTAATTTTTTTTTTGTGTACGAACTGTCATCTTTTAGACGTGTTAATTTTTTTTTAAATAAAAGGTAATTAGAATTTTTATTTTATTTTATTTTAATTAAAACAAATAAATTGGTGAAAATTTAGAAAATTGTTAAAAAGTGAAATGTAAAGCTCTTTACAATTAGTTTAAAACTTGGCGCTAATGATTCTAAAAAGAAGTAATTCCAAAAATTAAATAAATTATTATGTATCATACATAATGAGCACCCGTGGCGTGATGGTTACTGTGTAGGACTTTCATGTTAGAGGTCTTGAGTTCAATCCCTGCCTGTGCCACTCAAAGTTTTTTCACGGGTACTGCCTCTTGTAATGTATTGATAGTAATGAAAAGTGCTTTCTCAAATTAGATTTGGATTCGGCATAAGAACTGTAGTTCCCTTCTATCCAAGAAATTAATCTTACTCAGGAATGGTTAAGAGTGTTAAATCATCAGTTTTTCTACGGTACATTCTACTTTACATTGTTCACTTCGGACATTGACTTTTTAAAGTTAGATTATTTACTTTGGTTGTGGTCAAAATTCCGAAAACTGAAATCCCACAAACTAAAAATCTCAAAACAGAAATACAGAAAAATTTAGTTGCACTTTTTTTAAAATAAAAATGAAATTATTTGAAACTTTTGAAAGCAATACAATTTTAAAAAAAACTTCTAGTCATAGAAACTTCCTTTTTGATTTGAACTGTGCACTATATCACTGACTTATTTAGAATGGCTATTTATTTATAACCTTATGCAAATCCATATGACAATATTTTATTCTAAATACTAAGAATAAGATTTAATAATAATGTAATACCATATGCCGTATTCAACGTGATTTTCATTTCATCCTACATCAGAAACATTCAGTTTTAAGTAAATAAAATTCTACAAAACTTCAAATAAAATGTATGTTGTCCTTTATTTTTGTTGAACTTTATTTTTTAAATATATTTTTATTTTTTTTGTTTTCTAAACTGATGGTATGTTTCTCGTATGGTACGTACGGAAATCAATTTATTTATTTTCGCATTTAAGAATTTTTACCATCTACCCACAAGATGAGAAGATAGAATATAATAATGCTTAAAACGCGCACGTTTTCCACGTGAAAAGATGCATTCGTACATATCATAATCTGAATAAATTCAATAATCTTTTATTTTTATACAGATAAAAATATGATAAGGAAGTAAAATAAAAAGTCATTTAGTATATAAAAACCTACAGTTTTCTCTTTTATTTTAAATAATATTTTCAAGAATTTCCACAAATTTTAATATTTATTTCAGAATATCAGTGCATACATGAAAAAATTAAAAACAAAATAAATTTTTTAGTTTGTTTGTTTGATTACGCAGAAAAACAACGTGAATTCGAAGTACCTAAATAATTTAATAAGCTTTTTCAAATAAAATCTCGGCTTGAGTTTAAACATATATTCATATTCAAATTAATCGTAACCTTAAAAAATAAAATAAATGAAATGTGCGAGATTGTTAAAATATAAAGTTCGGTAACTAAAAATACGTATGAAAAAAATAGTACACAAAAAATCAGGAATTATTTTTTTTTACTTTTCTTAAAATAGAAAATTTTAATTCAATTATTTCATCATTTGTAGAAAGATTTCCAACAAAATATTGAGCAATTAATACTAAAGGATTTAATGTTATACAGTTTAGTTTATTTAGTATGCCAAAATTTTAAACGTTGTTTACTAAAAAAAATAGTAATTCCATTTTATTAAATATAAACCTGTCTCTGTAGTGACAATTCGTAAAATACAAAACAAACCTAGATTGTTGGAACGGTCCTATTGATATATGTATATACAAACACAACTTAAGTTGGTGAAATATGATTTTTGACTCAAATATCTTTAAAAGACAGACATATGTTATTCCAACTTTAAGAGCCTGTTTTTCTTAAAATATCTTAAAATCTCAAGTTTTCATTTAAAACACGGTGTTTTATTTCAAACATTAAAATAATTACGTTTGTCATTCATTTAGAGGTAAAAACACACATAAAAACAAACAGAATCAGCTTAATCATTAATATTGAAAAATAAGAACAAAAAATAAACAACTCATTTTCTTTTAAACAAATAATAAAACAAATACCAAACATTTTGATATATGTACCTTAAAAATTCTTCAAAACAAATTAATAACAGAAAGATTAATTTCAATTTTAAAGTTTCAAGCAATTCTTTAAACAATCAAAAAAACAGTCTTTCTGAATTATTTTAACAATACACTTTTTTCATCTCGTAACCAACTAAAAAAAACTGACTAAACGTGACTAAAATGAAAGTTAAAAAGTCGGGAGTATTTCAAAATCGGTATTTCAAAAACCCGAATTTATGAAAAAAAGGGTCTTAAAACTTTTTTTTTCGGAATTTCCGATAAACAAGATCTTAAGCGAGATTCCATTACTTTGCTATTAATTAAAATTATTATGGAGTCATATCGATTTTCTAACTTAAAAAAAGTTAATGTAGCTTTATTATGATCGTAACTTTAAACCCGTTGAGCTTGCAAAAGCACAAAAATAAATATTTTCCGAAAATGACAACACTCTTTTTTTAACTGTTCAAAATTCGTGTAGTTATGAAATAAATTTATTTTTTTTGTAAATTAATAAAAGATTCTTAGGAATTTTAAGGACATATTAAACAAATTTATATATCAATACGAAACTTTAAACTTTAACTTCTTTACATCGGCAAACATATTAACATTGTGCAATATAATATTCTTCACATAAATATTTATAAACACATTTGCGTTTATTTTGTCCATATGTTCTGAGTATATTATAACCACATAACCACAGTGGTGGCCATGTGGGTGTGGTGAAATAACTACATACATAAATATATTTATCTTTGCAACTTTAAGTAGATATACATTCATATAAAAATAATATAAAATAAAACGTTAACCGGATGAAGGATGTACAAATTGACATTTTTCCCAATAATAAATAAGAAGTATTTACTCTACTTTTTTGTCTTAGGGCGGGCGGTGGTGGTGGTGGTGAGGTGTATGTTTTCTTTCTTTTGTTTTCTACATTTAAGGATATGTTCCATGACACGTGCTCGATTTCTTATTTATTTAATAAAATCAGAGAAAAAAAGAAGACAAATAAAGGCGGATGTTCTTTTTTTGTTTGAGGAAAACATTTTAAGGGAAACAAAATATATATAAAAATAAAGGACAAACAAAAAATACTTAATATTTTATCGGATTTAATTTAATATTGTCCTTGAGTTTATTAAAAAAAAAATTATAAAATTTGTTTTCTAAAATAAAAAAGGGTAATGCCTTCAGCTATAAGAAACATGAAAAGTGAACTCAAAGCCTTTTCTTTACAAAGGACATTTAATGAAATAAGTTGACCATAACATTAAAAGCAATGTAAATGTCGTAAAAACTTGTTTTTAAGAAAATTAGGGACAAATTAAAAATCGTTTTCAGTATTTTAATGGTTTCAACTATTATTTTTTGAAATTACAATTAAAATAAATATTTATTAACTTCCCATTGCATGGTATTGTAATCGGTAAGAATTATAGAACTCAAAATTTTGACATTTCTGACATTCAAAGTCAATAGAAGGTGATATGTATAAATAATTAAATAATTGTTAGCTTGATATATTTTTTTTTTGCAAAAAACGATATTAACTTTAGAATTATTTTAAACTACGAAGAATTCTCTTTTCAAAAATCAAATTGATTTTTTTTATTTCAAATTAAAGCCTACGAAGAAATAACTAAAAATATATTAAAAGTGATTTTTAACTCAATTATTTTAGGAACAATAGAAATGATAAAATTTTAAGTTTATTTCATTTAATGTAGAATATTGTTGCTAACATTAATTGAATTTTTTGACAGCTTTTTATATAATATAAACAATAAAAACTTGCAAGAAACACAACTTGAATTGCGGAAAAACGTTTTTTGACTCAAATATTTTCAAACTTATTTGTTATTTTTTTTTTATATTGTGCGCGCACTAAAGGGGTTATGAATACCCTTATAATTATTAAACACAGTGAGAGCAATTAAGAAAGGTGGATAGGATTAGAAAGGAGAAACCGATGCGCATTGGTTTTAAATGTCTGCACATTGTAATGAGTGGGAAATATTGAGCCAGGTAAAGTATTCCACATTCGTGTAGTGTGGCTAAAGAAAGAATCTCTGTACTTAACAGTACGTCCGAAATTGTGCTCAAGGGTAAACTGATGGGCATTCCTAGCTGAACGTGTATTACGGTTGAATTGTTTAAGGGGAGGAATGCAACTGGCTATTCCACTTGCGCATTGTTTATAAAAATATCGATAAAACAATGACAGGCATGAGACCTTGCGGCGGTGTTCAAGAGAAGCAAATGTCTCAGTAAGAGAACGGTCTTAACTAATTTTTAGAGCTCTTTTTTCAATTCTATTTAGACGACTCGAGTACGTTATTGGAGCACCAGCCCAAATATGAGAGTTTTACTTCAGTTTTGGATGAATAAAAGCTTTGTAAATTATAGCCAGATCAGAAGGGGTAAAAACTTCTTGCATTGTCGGAGAAACCCTAAACCAGCATTTTTGGCGATGTCAAACATGTGATCACTCCACTGACTGATAGTTGTTCAGTCTCCTCGATGCAAGTACCACTCATGGATAGTGGCATTGGGGAAGGGTTACACGTTTGTGCCAGTAGACAGCATTGAGTTTTCGAAGCATTAAATTCTACACGGTTTTTGATTCCCCATTGGACAATGCTGTCAAGATCAGAATTCAATGAGCTTATCATACGCTGCCGTTGGTAGTCCACATCCGAAGAACAAGGATAAGAATCTAAAAACGAATATGAAAAGCTGAGGGTACTGTCATCAGCGAAACAATTTAGTGGGTTAGAAGTTTCAGACAAAAGATCATTTATAAAAATAAGGAAGAGCGACGGAGACAGAACGGAGCCCTGGGGCACACCTGCGTTTATATTGTGGATATCAGATTTGAACCCGTCCAATACTACTTGAATTGAACAGTCCGAAAGGTAATTTCTAACCCAACAAAGAAGAGATTCATAAATACCAAAAGCACGCATGATGCCAAACTCTATCAAATGCCTTAGAAATATCAAGTGCAATAACCTTTCTTTCTCCAAAACGATTTAAAGTTTTGTTCCACTCTTCAGTGAGATAAACCATGAGATCACCAGTGGATCTATTGCAACTGCCGGTCATTAAAGACCTTTCGTTCTTCAAGATATTTCTTAAGCTGAAAATTAATCAGCGTTTCCATGACCTTGGAAAGAAGGGACGTAAGTGCAATTGGACGATAGTTGAGGGGTAGGAGGATTCGCCTTTTTTAGGGACAGGCTGGACAAATGCAGTTTTCTATCCACTCGGAAAGAGACCAGTAGAAGAGGACAGATAGAAAAGCTTACGCAATGGTTTTGCCAGCGTTGAAGAATACCTCTTAAGAACAATAGCGGGGTTACTATCCGGGCCAGCGGATTTGTGAATGTCAAGATCTTTGAGTACTCTAGCAACTATAGGAGTGCGAAAGAAAATTTGTCCCATAGAAACGTTTACGCTTACAAGTAACAGGAGGAGTCATGTCACTCATTGGCAGCATCGAATTAACAGCAAACGGTGCTGCAAGCAAATTGGCTTTATCAATCGAGCTTAAAACAGGAGTGTTATTGGAAACGAGCGTAGGAACTGACGATGACGTAGTGTTGCGCACATTTTTTAAAAATTACCAGAAATTTTTACTACCTTTGGGACATTGTAGTATTTTTTGCCGTAATTTCTGGTCATGCAAAAATTAAATGCGTCGAATATGTCCGTTACAAGTTTGTTTGAACTTATTCCGGTTTTCCTCATTAGGGTTGGCTTTTTAAATCTGGAAACTTACATCTTTGATATTTGATCTTATGCAAAATAATACTGTTGACATTTCTTATTTACTAAAAGCTCCAATTTTTTAAAATCCTACAAAAATTTGCAAATTTTTAAAGGCATGCATGACAAGTTCAACCTCCTTTTTAAGTTTTATTGGTGTAAGGAATTTAATAACATCAGTCGAACCAATTATAGAATTATACACTATGAAAAAAACAAATGATAAGGTTGCTTTCAAAAACTCTTAAACTTATTAAAATGATGAATAAATGTGTAACAAAAATCCTGAAACCATGATTCCATTTAAAAGTCATAATCCTCAAAGATTAAAAAGTCCTGAAAATAAATACCCCAAAGAAACAAAAATAAAAAAACCTTTTTTTCCTTTAAAACTTCTTCAACATTTCAAAACAATTCTGCAAAAAAAAACCCTACTTTGGAAAACAAACACTAATACTTTACCTTCCAACAGAGAGACAGAAAATAAAGAAATTATCCTTTTCAAGGGTCACTATACCTAATACCTATGCAGAGAGAAAGCAACAAAAAGAAAATATAAAAATGTAATAATAATATTCAACTCATAATGAAATCATTTTCAAAAAGTCTCGCATATAAAAATAAACCCCAATACCCAAGAATATATACCATCAGATACACGTCACTTGCAAAGGCACACACCCATTAGCTATACTATATGATGTAGCTATAGTAGCTAGCTAAGTTCAAAACCCCCTCACTACAGCCACTTCCTCCCAACATCCAACATCACAGTGAAAAAATAGAAAATACATGTTTCAAAAAAAAAAGGACACGAAAATAGACAAATCGAAAAATAGCAAAATTTGTATAAATTTAGAATTAAATTGTATTCATATAGATTTTTGTGTGTTTTATTTTAAAACCAAAACAATTCTTAGGTTTGTTTTATTACTTTTATTCGTAAATCTATGTTTTTCTTCGTTGTGTTCTTGTATTTAGAAAAGAAATTCTTTTTTTTTGAAAGTTCGCAATGAGGACAATAAATACAATACGAATAGAAAAAGGACTTTTTCTTGGAAGGAGTGGGGAGTAAGGATTCTCACATGTGTGCTTCTTTTTCCTTTGGTGGCTATTTCAAGGATATCCAAGTGCAGTATGGTGTCCGTCCATGTGCCCAGGTTTTTTTCTTATTCACCTTCATTAGAAAATGAAGAAAAAGGAAAAAACAACCGAAAAGCAAACTCACCGTTTTTTCTCGCCCTTAAAGTATAGTCCACGTAAAATTACATACAAGAAAAGGCAAACAAAGAGAGAACAAGGTTTTCTATGTGTGTGGTTATTTCTTTTTCATTTGCATAACACCACATCCACCAAACCAAAAGAAATAAACAAACAAACATATAAACAACCCCCTCTGTATACTTATTTCAAGGTTAAGGTTATTCCAATAATTATATTCATTCCATTTTCCCTTAACTACCCCAACCCGATAATAATAACAGTCGCAGTTTTGTGGTACGCTGCTACGACTACGAGACTATGTAAAGACGACTGAAATAGTAGTAGTTATAGTCAAGCCAGTGTTGTTATGTGTGCTTAATATTGTGATTTATGATCCCCTACAACAGTAATCGGGGTAGGTAAGTCGTCTGATTTAAGGGTAGCTCTCACCACAAAATTATATCCTAACAGCGGAGCGGCGCGGCGCACATGCACAGTGGCACACATAACTTGCTGCTCTTGAAAGCCTTTTGAATGTTTTTTTGAAATGAAAATGAAGATTACAAGAACTTAGCCTCAAAAGCGAAAATCAATTAAAGTTTGGTTATATGCGTTTTGCTGCCAACACCTTTCCTTTTAACCCTTGCCGCCGTCGCTCGGTCGTACCTTTTTGATATGGCAAAGTCTGCAAAAGGTTGACAACTTTGATCGAAGAGATGCTCTTAAAAAGCTTTGTTTTAGTGTTGGTGGTGCTTTGGCTCTGGCTCCTTCGATGTACAAAAACGTGCCATTCTGTTATTAATCAGAAGAAACAATGAAGGAAACTAATGTCAACCCCACTATACTCCCCCTCCCTCCTACCACAAAGAAGCCTACATTGTAATTTGAAATCATTTTCTAAAAAAACAAAACTGAATAAAAGGATGAGTTGAGAATTTTGGGGTGGTATTTTGTGTGTGTTTACGAAATTTATTTTGCGTGTGTGCTAAAAGTTAAAGTAATTTATAAAACCACAAGGATGAAATAAATAAGCGAACAAGGATAAGGAATATATAGACGGGGATAACTCTTTTGTTGTATGTGGTTTTTGTGTTGCGTTGGCCGACTACCAATATATGTATGTATATGCGTGACAAGTAATAAGTCTCATTCTCTTCGTCTCTTTATGTGGTTTTAAATTCCATGCCATAGACAAAGTATTTGAATGCAGTTTTTCATGGGTCACCTAGGCGTATACGTACTATTTTTTTGTATAGTATATTTTGTTTTACTGTGAAATCTGTAGGTGGAAATTGTTCTCTTTGGTTTAAGATTGTTTTAAGTATTTTTAGCAGTGTTTTATTTAAGAATATGGGTTTTGATTTCTAGACAGGTCTGTAGTTATTTTGGATACTGTTTAAGAAGGATTTTCAAGAGGTTCAAGAAAAAATTAGTTAGAACGATGTAAAAATTGATATGACACAAGTTTCAAGGTTTAAAAAAGCTATGGCCAGAAAGCTATGGCCAGAACTTGTTTAGATTTTCAAACATGGATTTTTACATAAAAAGTATGGTGTTTTTTTTTTCAAAAGCTTAAGAACTTTTAATAATAATAATTAAACACATGCAAATTGTTGGACTGTATTTTAATCATAATTTTATGGTATTTTTTTTCTAAATTCCCATAGTAAGTTATTTTAATGGATCCGATTTGTCAAATTGAAAATTTTGACATTTCTCGACGTTTCAAGGTCCCTAGAGTCGAAATAAAAGATTTTTGGAAAGATGTCTGTGCGTGCGTGCGTACGTACGTTCGTACGTCCGTATGTCCGTACGTTCGCGACGTTTTTTTCGTCGTCCATAGCTCAAGAACCAGAAGAGATATCGACTTCAAATGAATTTTGTTACACATATAATAAGGCAGAAAGATGCAGAAAGGGCTCTCAAGAAAATTTCGTGGGTGTTTTTTTCACCATAGCAGTTTAAAAAAAAGGTGAAAATTTTGGTTAACCCTAAATATCTCATGAACTAATGACGCTAGAGACTTGAATATAATTTAATATTATATATTCTAACGTGATACAAAACAAGTACATTTTTGGAAAAAAAATCCAATTACGGTTTTTTTATAAATCAAAAAAACTGAAAAAAAAAAATTGTCACCTCGAAAATCTTACGACTAAAATATGATTTCATCTCCAAAACAATTTTGTGCAACGAAGAATAATGTTTTTGTCATCTGATAAAATTTTGAGAAAAATCTTATTGACAGTTTTTTATACAAAAAATTAAAAACCTAAAAAAATTTAACAAAAGTTGGTAAAAATTGATTTTCGATTCAAATATCTTTTCAAAAATTTGAGATTATGGCTTCCAACTAATTTTTATTTATAAGAAATATTGTTTTCAACATTCGGAAAAATTTAAAAAAAAATCGAACTGACAGTGTTTTTACAAAAAAAAAACAACCTAAAAAAAAATTATAAAAGTTGGTAACAATTGATTTTCGACTCCAATATCTTTTCAAAACTTTGAAATATTAGCTTGAAACTACTTTTATCTTTTAAAATATATTGCTTTCAACACTCAGTGAAATTTTGAAAAAAAATCGAATTGACAGTTTTCTTACAAAAAATTAAAAACCCAAAAAAAAAATTTACAAAAATTGGTAAACATTTTTTTTCGACGTAAATATATTTTCAAAACATTGAGACATTGGCTTCAAACTAATTTTATCTTATAAAAAATATTGTTTTCAACATTCGATAAAATTTTGAGAAAAATCGAATTGACAATTTTTTCTACAAAAAAATAAAAACCTAAAAAAAAAAAACAATACTAAAACTTGGTAAAAATTTACTTTCGACTCAAATAGCTTTTCAAAAATTAAAAATATTGGCTTCAAACTTATTTTATTTCACAGAAAATATTATTTTCGATATTCAATAAAATAAAATCTACAAAAAATAGTACACAGATTTGGTAAAAATTGATACATATAGACAAACTTTTAAGCAAGACAAATCGACAGACGGGATGGGAAGTTATCAGTGGAGATCACATCCCAGGCTCTTTTTTAAATATGATGTTTGGAATATGTCCGCAGCCATTTACAAAAGTTAGGTAGTTTATACGACTAGTTAAATTTTTTACTAGATTGTCCAAAAATGTTGTCAAATATCATGAGTGGATTTTTTTTTTGAGTCCCATGGGTCAGGACTTGACGGTTTGATGGCATAAACCAATGATGTAATATAGCTCTATAAAAAGAAATCAAGAAGCGTTAAGAAGCATTACAGAAAGAAGCAAGTAACAGGACCACTCATTGAAATATAATTGTCATCAAACTGATTTAGCAATAAATTGAAGGTCAAGATCGCGATTTGCCAAGTTAACAATTAACACCGTATTCTTGAAACCAAGGGCTAAAAAATATTTAGACAGAAAAATCATTCATCACGGATTGATAGTTCTTCGTCATTTAACGTAAATGCAGCTTTTTCCTCATTTTGAAAAAAAAGACCTATAATACCAACCAGTCAATTTTAATGAATGTGTTTATAATTCATGAATGGCTTGAGAATTATCTTTATTCCATGTAAGGCAATTCTGCTTATTAATGAAGCTATTATACCAGACATGATTAAACAATTTAAAATTAGAAAAGTGTTCTAGGAACTTCGCGAACAGATTGATTGTAATCAAAGTAAGCTTCCGCAATGTGGAAGCATTGTTCTGGCGTTAAAAAAATTAAGAAGAACTATTAAACAGAAATATCAACACGATTTGACTTTCTCAGGTGTGAAACCATAGACAATAACCATTTAAAAATCTCAATCAACTAAAACAATACCATTTATATAAATGAAATAGGTTTCTCCAACATTGTAATAATTTAAATACAAGATTCTTTACATTATTTTCATTTGAAACTCTGAATTATGTTGTAGACCATTTTAAGTTCAAAGAAAAATTTTACCATAGAATTCATTTGAAATGTATGATAAAATTTATATCAAAAAACCAAAAGACTTATGAAATCAATTTTTCTTTGTAAAAGATTATCAAAAACGGTTCTAATATTTAAATATTCTCATATTACAAATAATAGCACTGATTTTCTAGGTAACTTTTAAAAATTATCTAAAAGACTTTTTTCCCAATAATCCTTAAAATCATACATCATTAAAAATGTATTCTGCATATACAAAAGTTATATAAGGATATGATATGTTTGTTCGCATTATTTAAATTAAGAAACCACATATTCAAAAAGACTTTTACTACTTCTTGATAAAAAAGAAATTACAAATTGCTTCCATCACTTAAGTCTCTCACATTCCCTTAAAAATTCGATACTACAGTTTCAAAAAATCAAAAAAAAAACACACATCTTTTCCATCTTAACGAAAAAAAAAAAACAAGTCCTTGAAAGAAAGGACTTATTATTATATTGTTATCACAACGACAGGATGAGTGTTTTTCAAGTTCAGGTATCACAAGAAACACTGATAGAAAAGAAGTACTTCTTTGATGAAGAAATGCAAAAGAAAAAAAAGGACGACGAAGAAAAATCTTTCCTCCTCCACCTAACCTTTATCATAATAATAATCATTCTAAGGAGCCAAAGCTTTGGTGAAGGATTTCTTGATCTTTTTTGTTGTCTTTTTTTGTGCTGTTTTTGTTGTTGTATCATTGCCCTTCGGATGTTGTTTTTGTTTTTCAACTTTTCTCCTGGTGAATTGTTATTTTTTACAATATATAAAATGAGACATAAAAAAAGAATAAAAGTAACGATATGTGGGAAGTAGAACACAGAACAGAATAATATTAAATGTGTAGGATGCCAGGATACGAAAGGATCCTCTCTATATAATATTGAATTGGTTAACTTAGATGTCATGATGCAGAAGGGAGTGAGGCCTTACTCCAATGAAAACATTGAATTTTATTTTGTGTGATTTCCTTTTCTCTTTTTTTTTTTTTTTTTTTTTTGGAATTTAAGGAAGAGGATATTTATATAAATTGATTGTCATTTAATTTGAGATGGTTTTTTACGTGTATTTTTTATTTTGTATTCCTGAATAATGAGAATTAATGTTTAAAATTTGATTAAATTACTACCGTTGTCAAAGATACATTTTTTACAGTGGCTAAAAGATATTTTTTTCTTTGATTGGTTGTTGGTTGGTCCAGGTCGAGGGACCAAATTCAGAGGAATTTTTATTGAATTTTAATTTTAAGGGATTCAATATAATTAAATAGACAAAAGATGATAAATTTTGTATTTTTTAATTAATGTAGGTAGAGGTAGGTAAGGTATAAAAATTCTATAAAAAAAGCAAAAGGTTTACCATAACAAAAGTTTTGAACAAAAAATACCGTCTCATCATTATTGCACGAGCTTTCTCTATTGCAATACGAATTGTTTATGAACAAATTATGCACAGAAATAGATACGAACTGTCAAAAGAGACACTTGTTTGCATTTGTCACCTTTTCTTTTCTTTTTATAGGATTCGAATTTCTGGAATTAGAACATCGAAAGTAACAATTTTTTTTTGTCGATGATAACAATTTTTTTTAAAAAGTAAAAGGATTTAAGGAAATACCCACATTTCCGGTTTATAAACTAGGTTGTAATTGGGTGTTTTATTTCATTTACTTATGCAGTTGTGATAATTGGCAATTGACACACAAAATCCTTAAAAAATGGGGACAAACTTGTCAATACTATAAGGATACAAACCATTACTCATCAAGTATCTTTTATTCTCAAAAAAAAAAACAAGACAGAATTGAGTAATTAGTCCGAATCGTTTTCTATGTTGTCATAACATATATCTCTCTCTCTGAAACTACACACAAATTCGTCATATGTACACCCAATTCGTCAACTGCACTTTACACGTTTCACACAGTTTTTTAAGGATCTACTTGCCATCATTTCGACAAGGTGAAATGTCATCAAGTGCTGATGGCTTGGCTACTTCTTCATCTCTTTTGCATCTAATAAACCACAACTGATGGAAAATAAAGGGAAAATCCTGAGAAGAAAAAAAACAACAAAAGGATAACAAAAATGCAGCAGCAGGGCAGAGAAGATACTAGTTAAGTCGGTTTATGTAGAATTTTGTATTTTGCCAAAGGACATGATCTTTTGAAAGACAAAACAAAAAAGGATACACCACATTCACATCCGTTTTTTGTTGTTATTATGATTCTTCTTCCTTCCTTTCTCTTTATTAAAAAAAAAAAAACACTTTACCCATTTTTCTTATTCACTTTTGCATTGGATTGTGTCATCGTTCATTGGGGTTGTATGGTTGTTGTTGTTGTTGGATTAAAGGATATGTGTAGTAGGTGATACCGCAACATACTTCACCTAAATCATTTTCTCACCTAGATTTCTTATAGTTTTCGAGAGACAAAAAAGTATACCTACGAGAAGTAAAAAGTAGAATTTTCCTCAACGTATTTTATTCATTTCTTCGGAATAGACGATTTGAATATATAAAAAGGATGTTCTATTCATGAAAGTGGTTAATCGTATTTATCGTTATTATTTTTATTGAAGTATAAATGTAAATTTTTAAAACTTTTTGTATGGATTACATAAAGCTAAGCAGTTTTCTAAAAATCTGTGATTATTTCATAATGCTCTTCTTCAGAGCTTAAGAGCATAAAATGAAAACATACAAATCTTTTAAAACTGTTTTTAATTCAAAATTGATCTTTTATTTTATTTGTTTATAATTGTGACGTCATTCGGTATCGATATGATTTTCAGAAAATTTTGAGAGACAATTTTTTTATAATTACAAAAATGAAAGAAAAATGTTTGGCATCCCAAATATTTTACAAACAGAAATGAAAATTACCACACAAATAATTTAATGCAACAAAAATAAAGTTTTGGACATCTGGTGTTATTTTTAGAAAAAGAAAAACTACTTGACAGGTTTTATTGACAAAACTAAAACCTTTAAAAAAATTACTAAAATTTGTAAACATTGATTTTTGACAGGAATATCTTGGGAACAAATTAACTCCCAACATGTTTTATTTTGTAAAAAATGTTAATTACGTTCGCAAAAAATCGAACTGTCGGTATTACAAACAAAAATTGATTTTCTTCTTAAATATTTCGAGAACAAAAGACCGTTGTTAACATTTACTACATTTTTAGAAAAATCTATTCGGCATTTTTTTTTACAAAAACAAAAACAAATAAAGAAATTGACTTCCAACTATTTTTATCTTTAAATAAATGTGCGTTGTTTACACTTGGAACAATTTTTAGTTTCTTAGTTTAGTTTTAAAACTCCAACGAAATTACCGAAAATTGGTAAAAATTGATCTACAAAATTGAAAAAATTGAGAAAAAATAGAGAAATTGACCTTAAAGTCATTTTATGTTCTACAAAATATTGTGATTAACTCATATTTTTCTTGTCGAAGTGCCTTAAATGAAAAATAAAAAGAGGCTAGGATGCGACCCACACTGATAACTTCCCATCCCGTCTGTCGATTTGTATTGCTTAAAAGGTTTGTAAGTTTTCGTGTTTTGTTAAAAAAGTTATCAGTTAAATTATTATTAAAAATTTAAAAATCAACAACAACATTTTGCATTATGATGAAATAGTTTTATTTCAAAATCTATTTTTGTTAACGAGATTTTTAGTCCAAAAACCAATGTTTACCAATTTTAGTAGCATTTCTTAAAAGTTTTTATTTCTTAAATAAACAAATACAAATTGAATGAATGAAATTAATTTGAAGTCAATATCTTCTATTTTTCACCAGATATCGAGAACCAAACATCAAATTTGCGTACTATTTTTAGTAGATTTTATTTTTTTTATGAAAAAACTGACTGTTGGATTTTAATAAAAAATTTACTGAATGTTGAAAATTATATTTTCTGTGAGTAAAATTAGTTTGAAGCCAATATTTTTAATTTAAAAAAAGATATTTGAGTCGAAAATCAATTTTTACGAACTTTTCGTATTTTATTTTTTATTTTTCGTATATTAAGGTATTTATTTTTTTTTGGTTAAAAAACTGTCAGTTTGATTTTTCTCAAAATTTTATCGAATGTTCAAAACAATATTTCTTATGAGATAAAATTAGTTTGAAGGTAATATTTTTAACTTTTGAAAAGAGAATTGAGTCGAAAATCTATTTTTAACAACTTTTTTGGTTGGTAATTTGGTTTAGGTTTTTTTTTTTTTTGTAAGAAAAACTGTCAATTCGATTTTTCTCAAAATGTTACTGAATGTTGAAAGCAATATTTCTCATTAGATAGAATTAGTTTAAAGCCAATATCTCAAAATTTTGAAAAGATATTTAAGTCGAAAATCAATTTTTACCAACTTTTGTTAATTTTTTTTAAGTTTTTAATTTTTTGTAAAAAAAACTGTCAATTCGATTTTTCTCAAAATGTTACTGAATGTTGAAAACGATATTTTAAAAAAAATAAAATTAGTTTAAGGCCAATGTCTCAAATTTTTGAAAAGTTTTTTGAGTCGAAAATCAATTTTTGCTAACTTTTATTAATTTTTTGTTTTAGTTTTCCATTTTTTGTAAAAAAAACTGTCAATTCGATTTTTCTCAAAGTTTTTGAAAATGTTGAAAACAATATTTCTTATAAGATAAAATAAGCTGGAAGCCATATGCTCACATTTTCGAAAAGATATTTAAGTCTAAATTCAATTTGTACCGACTTTGAGTAATGTTTTTTTAGGTTCTTATTTTTTATAAAAAAATGTCAATTCGATTTTTATCCAAATTTTACCAGATGTTGAAAACGCTATTCTCTGTTGCACAAAATTGTTTTGGAGATAAAATCATTTTTTGGTCGTAAAATTTTCGAGGTGACAAATATTTTTTTCAGTTTTTTTGATTTATAAAAAAACCGTTAATTTGATTTTTTTCCAAAAGTATACTTGTTTGGTATCACGTTACAATATAAAATATACAATTTAATTCAAGTCTTTAGCGTTATTGCTTCGTGAGATATTTAGGGTTAACCAATATTTTCACCTTTTTTTAAAGCTGCTATGGTAAAAAAACCACCCATTCAATTTTCTTGAGAGCCCTTTCTGCATCTTTCTCCATTATTATCTGTATAACAAAATTTATTTGAAGTCGATATCTCTTCTGGTTCTTGAGCTATGGACGACGAAAAAAACGCCACTAACGTACGTACACACGCACGCACAGACATCTTTCTAAAAATCTTTTATTTCAACTCTAGAGGCCTTAAAAAGTCGAGAGATGTCAAAATTTTCAATTGGACAAATCGGACCTATTACAATAACTTCCTATGGGAAGTTAAAAATATTATGATTAACTCATATTTTTCTTGTCGAAGTGCCTTAAATGAAAAATAAAAATAAAATGCAAACCACTGTCGCAAGAACTTGCCTCCTTCTGTTTTCTAAAGGTTCTAAAGGTTTAAAATTTTGCACCAGTATCTTTATTTTTAGATTTATATTTATCTTCAAACATTTAAAAGAAGTGAAAAAATTGTCTAACTTGAAAAACGTTAATTTCCAAGTTTAAACTCAATCGACCCACCCAATGGTTTAGTCTGTAGAGACGAGAACAGACAGATAGTCGAACGGAATCACCGGACCCACATTTTTCGACTTCTCTACCATCATAATAATAAATTTATAAGAATTTTCCATATAAATTGTTCTTATGCAATTTTTTCAATAGCGCCAATGTGGGTCACATTACAGAATCTTTTTAAAATTTGAAGTAAGTGTCCTGAAAAATATCTCTTAGTCATCAAAAAAAGATGTTTTGTGGAAATTAAAAATGATGAGATCTTTAAGCTCCGCAAAAGCTCGAACTCAAAATATTTGGACCGAGTCCTATTCTTTTGATTATCCTTTCTTTTTTATAGGAAACCTTTCAAAGAATGACTTAAAATAATCGGACAAATGTTTTTGAAGAGAAAAAGCAGTTTACTCTAAATATTTAACTCAACTTTTCAAAATTATAAGTATGAAACAGAATGACTTTTGTTTTATTAAATTACCTGTTTTTTTAAATTGTTTAAAGTCCTTTATAAAATCTACTTTTTTTAAAGGTTTTTATTTGGATATTTGGTCCAAGGAAGTTTTGTGGATGGATCCTGAAATAAAAAGAAAAATTTGTTAGAAAATTTCATTATTTCTATCTTTATTCTTTTTTAAAGAATTAAGTGCATAAATAGTTGTTTCAAAATAAGTTAAATTCACGCTTAAATACGAGACTAAACAGTTGATTAAAAGTGCCAAAATTTACAACAAAATTTGACCAAAAATGAACTAATAAAAAAAATCCTTCCTTACAAAATTATACAAATTATTTCCTTCAGCTTTTTAAGTAAATTTATCATCACTTTCATTACATTTTATGGGCCCATTAATTATACCCCCAATTGGCTTTCGGTAGGTATATAATATGATATTCCTTTTCATACTCCCTTAGGTACATCAGTCTTTTGAAACCTTTTTTTGAAATGATCCGATTAAGGGATCCTTAACCTTTTCTTAAGGCATCGTATATCTCATTTTAACATCATCAAAAACAATATGAATATAAAAACTGGTTGTCGTCTTGTTGTTGTCACCCAATATCACTGCCATATCCCATAAAGAAGTAACGCCGCCATCACAGATTTCAAGTTTATCCGGAAACGCCATAGTACTTACAATATATGTTTATTCCATATTCTTCTGTGCGATTAGGGGAAATAAAAATGAGTTCAATATTCAAATAAAAAAGAAACATTCATTGAATTTCTTTAGGCTTTTAGCAGAACAGCACAGTGGTGAGCTGTCACTTGTGCAATGTGCTGTGCATCAACTTTCAGCTTTAGCTTTAGCTTCAGCTCCAGTTCCAGCCAGCTCCATATGTCAATGGCAAGTTGATCATTCAACTTTGAACTTGACATAAGTATATTATAAGAAGACGACAAGTTCATGCATTTGCTTTTGTGGTGGGTGACACTCTGACGTTTCTTGATTTTTGTTTAAGGCAATTTTGCCTTAATCTGGTTAAAAGACGATTGCTTAAATATTCTCACCACATTATCGACCTCCAAAAAAAAAAAAAAGATACTCGTCGTACAATTTCTTTTATTTTATTTTGTTTTGTGTTTTTCCAACAAACAAAAAAACACAAAATTGTGCACATAAATTAAATAAAAAGAAGCAAATCGCAGATTGTGACAGCATTATAATGCCATAAATTCAAATGTCATTTTGTCATGTTCGAAGTTCGAAACTAACATGAAGTATAGTCGAAGAGTCGAAGAAGACTTCGTGTGAGCTGGGAGTAAGATGTTTTTCATAGTTTGTAGAATAAGGGTGAAGTTTTGTTGAGAAGGCGAGGTGTTTATTGTTGCAAAAAGAAAAAAAAAAACAGAGTCTATTCTATTAGACCTGGAATTATTATAATTTGATAGTTCTACTTCTTTTTGTTTTGTTTTTGTTATTTCTTTTTCTTCTTTTCAATTTTTATCGATCAAGCGAATGAAAGGAAGACACAATTTCAAAAACTGGGACAGAGTTGCACTAGGACAGGAATATGATTAAGTGATTTTATTGTTTATGGTAATTAGAAAAAAAAAAAGGAAACTTCATTTTGATTCTACTGCAGCGCATCAGGTTCATTGATTTTTAATTCTCTGACATCTGACTTGACCATGATATAAATTCAATATTCAGGGAAAGGTAATATTATCAATTTGATTGTTTTGACATTCATTAGTTTTGTAAGTGCAGATGACAAAAAATTATGCAAATTAACTTTGCTTTTAATTTTTTATTGAGGAATCAAATGGTTTTTGGAAGTCGTATTGTTTTTTTTTTGTATTATGACAAAAACGTGGAGAAAAAAGATTGTTGAATTTTTTAAACTCATATTTGAAAGGTCATTTTGTAAAATATAAACAATCAACTCACAATAAATGTGATAGAGACAACTATCGTTCAATAGTTTTATTTCCTTGGACTGAACTATGCCCATTTGCTTTACTATTTGACACGTCAGAAGTCATCAAGCGTTCTTAATTTTTGTATCTGAATATAGCCTTAGCTGTCAAAATGAAAATTGTGTTCCTTTTTCTGTTCAGTGTGTTAAGAGCTTCAAAGTTGTTTTGATTTTCATTCGGAGGACGGTTTCTGAGTGTTCAAAGCGCAACTAATTTTAAACGCTTAAAATGAGGGAAAATAAAGCAACTGACATATTGGAAGAAGAAGGTTGTTAAGACAAAGAAGCTAAATTTTGATATAAATAAATAATTCTATGTTTTATTTATGAATTTACAAAACAACTTATTTTAGCCTTCAAACACAAAAAAATGGTTCTTTTATTTAAAAGCTTGTTTTATTAAAATTAGTTTATCTACCACAATGAATTTATAATTTCCAATTCGAATCGAATTTTCATTTAATTTTTCAGCTCTCAAAAATCACAAATGCGAATTTCGCAATTTTTAGTGTTCAAATACATTTCAAAACTAAATCAGAGTCTTCAGAAAATTTTAAGAGCAGACCTTGTTCTGAGCGTACTCCGTGTTCGGAGCTCTAAACTAAAAAAGAAAAACTTATATTGACGTCTTATAAACTGCTGTGAAAACATACCAATTTTTTAAAACAATTTAAATAACTTCTTAAGGAAAACAAAATTATAATAAAATGGTAATGAAGGTTCAAAAAAGTATTAATTAACATAATGAGTACTTCTTAACAAAATTGTTATCAAAAATGTTTCCAATCGACAAAATGTTTAAAATCCTAATATTTCAAAAATTTTCCTTAAAGAATCTAAAAGAGAGGCAAATTTCCTATTTTATCAATTAAATTCCATTATATATTGTTGATTGGATTGTGTTTGACCAATTCTTTGAACTTGTTTTATTGATTGTGTTAAATTCCATTATACTTAAAACATTTGGATTTTTTGCAAATTAAATTGTTTCTCGAAATGTTTGACTTTCACGAATATTTGAAAATGTGGAAGATGTTCAAAGTCTTTTTTTCGGAATAACTTGATATCGCAAAATATGTAAGTTTCCAGGAAAATTTAGTCGTAATTTCATCGCATATATTAAAAGCGAGAACAAAATTGGTCTGTAAATTTCTGATAGCGCTAATTTATCAAGTTTTAAATTTCACCGGAAAAACTTCTGAACGAAATGTTATTCACAATTTCTTCTTTAACTTTACAACTTCGTTGATTCCCATCTCTTAAATATTTTATCCAAATAAATATTTATTTCAAGCAAAAAATTAAAAAAATATCAGAATTTTTCAGTTCTGATTACGATTTTATCTTTATATCAAAATGTTGCCTCTTTACTCTTTGATTTAAAAGTCCATACAACAATAAACTTGATAATTTTAATGAATAATCAAAGTCGCAAGAAACATGTTTTTTGTAGAAAATATTTCGTGTCATTAAAAAAGAATCTTAATCAGTTAAATTACGTTTCAAATAAAGCTATGTCTACAAAATAAAATTCAAATAAAAAAAAAAAAACAATAATAATAATAACGTAATAATGAAAACGTGAATGTTTCACATAATTATTATCAAAACAAATGTTTTATTATTCATTGACAAATACTAAAAAAGGTAAATGAACATTGGTGCAATTTTACGTTAGTACTTTCCAAAACAACAAAAATCAATACGTCAAGACAGGAAGATACCACTTATAATCTTATTAAAGAAAATTCATTAAACAACATTAAATACGATTAATTTATCAGATCACTCAGTAGGTATGTACTCGTAGGCACCTATATCTATCTATAAAAGATCTAAACTGATATGCAAAACCTTCAAATGCAAAGTCCAAAGTTAAAGTATTTTTTTATTTAATTTTATGATACGAATATAATATCAGTTAAATACCAATTTGATTTATTGATAATTTTAATTATAATAATAACAATACAAACAAATTTTAGTTTATCGGAAAAAAATAATAATATAATCTTCTCAAAGAAATGATGCCATTCAACTTGACTTTTTAACTCTCTCATCACTTGATTGTGTTTTTTCTGTAAGATTCAGATTATAAATTTTATAATGCCTCCAAACAGTATTAATACCCTATGTGGTTCATTATTTAGGTTTTAAGTTGAAATCCGAAAGAGATTTTTAATATTGAAGCAGGTAAGACCATAAATTATGTGAATTTTTAACCTGAATTTACACCACAGCAAAGTTGATTTTCACAATCAAAAATCAATAATTTCCATAAAAGTGACTTTGGTCGTTAGCTAATAAAAGAGGCTTTCAGCTTTTTTCTACACACGATGATTTCTTCGTTTAAAATCCGTAGAATCACGTAGACCACTGATAATTTTAGACATCTGTTTGAAATCAATCTTACTGGAAATATCCAAATCTATGGTGTGTGAAAGCTTCAGCTGCTTTTTAAAATAACTACAACAGCTGAAACAAACAGCGACCATGTCTTCACTTGCTTATCAATAGGCTTCGTGATTTTACGCCGGCTATGAAACATGCCTTACGGTTAAAAGGTAAATAAGTTGGATCGAAACTCTTGATCGATCAAATTTTACTGAAATACATTCCGTACTTCTCAAAGAATAATACTGGCCAGAACGTTACAGTCAATTGTGATAGCTAAAGAGCCATGATTATTGAGTTTTTCGTAAACCGCTCTTGTCATCTCAGAATCGGTCTGCAAAATCGTGCAGATAAGCCCAAAATGATGGACTATTTTGAGTACAAAATTTGCCGTCGATATACAGCCAAAGATGTTGGAAAAAGAAATTGAAAATTGGACCTCCAGGTTAGACTACGTCCGAATCAGCCGTGGCGTCATATAGCAGAAATCATATTTAAATTATAATGCCTGAAGATTATATTTGGAATAAAGCAAATTTCATGTCAATTTCAAAACACCATCTTTGTTGTATTCCATTTCTAAGTTCTGTACCTCAAATAAACACTCTTTTAATTGTCAGTTTAACACTTAACACCACTTTAAAATAAAATGGAAAAAATCGTCATCAATCCATAAGAATTTGACATTCAAAAATTAAAATTTCAAATACGATGTTTTGACTGTTCTTAAGAAATACAATGATAAACCCACATTAGTTTTCATTAAACACCAAAACTACGGGTATAACCTCCCTTCCTTCCCCTAGTGTTGATTTTAATAAGACTTTTGTAGAAGAACTATAAAAGTTCTGATAACCACTATCGCAATATTTTCTTCTTTCATTCTTTTTGTTTTCTTAAGTGTTAAACTTGATGATATATTATTAACAATTTAATTGTACCTTAGAATGCAAATTTACAATGTTACTTGTCTCTTGATATTGTTTTGTTAAGTCTCTGTTAATTATTTATTACTTAGTTTTTTACTTTTACTGGAATTTTCCATAAAAAGCGTGCAAAGATCGTTTAATGGTTTTTGTTGTAATTTTACTTGAAATTTACGACGATGTGATGTTATTTTGTATCGGAGAGAAATTAAAGAAAAATCTTATAATGCGTATAAAAGATAATGTGATGCGTGATTATTAAATCTTTCATTTTAATATTCTTACAAACGAAAAAACAATACAAATAATAAGAATACCTTAAAAGAAAAACTCCAGACAATGCATATAGTAATAATGATTAAACAATTGGTGTAGGTTGTAAATTAGAAAAAGATTATATAGAGATTATAGACGTAAAAGGCGGTTGCCGGCTTGGTGAATAATTATATTTTTTTCTTACAAACTTGAGTGTCTGATAAGCATTTACAATATTATTTACAGTTGTTATTTTAATATAGAGTTACATACTCATTTATACATACATACGAAGTAGCTGAAAATAATTGTATTTCAATGAGAAAAATACAATTTGTTGCTGTAGGTTAGTTTGTTTGTATAATTTTTGTAAAACAATCAGGTAAACAAAAAATTATACAAATTAAATTGATGTTGTTATCATCACTCATGTGTCATTGGTTTATCAGTTTTATAAGTTATAAAACATTTAAAATGATAAGATGAATTGATATGTAATTTTAAAAAGTTACAATATATTGTATTTGAAATTGAAAGATTAGTATTAATGGAGTGAATTTTTAATAGTTTTGTTGATAGCTAGTAATTTGTTTAATGTTGCAGCATATCTGCGTCTTAATTGTTTTTTAGGAGACTTAATTTGGGGAAAATTTTAATTTTCATGTCGTTTACAGTTATTTCTTGGGAAGTTGGGTGTTTTTTTAACTAAATGAAAAGTATCAATGGTTATTGTTTACGGTTCGACAGTTGAGAATGTCAAACTTTGTTGACACTTCGGTTTCGACATTCCAGAATCTAATGGATGAAATAATTGAGACATGAGCTAACCGAAAAGTGTCAGATATCCATAAACATGCACGCCTTTGACAGTTGGGATAAGAAATAAAATTAGGTGGCGCAACAGTCCGTAATGTACAAGCGACTTACAACTCTCAACCATACCTGTGCGTGAGTCATCTCAGAATGGAGGGGACCAACAGTTTCTTTCACAAGTGGCGGTACCCGTGAAAAAACGTTAAGGTGGCATAGGCAGTGATTGAAACCAATGCCTCTGGCATGATAGTCCTACGCACTAAACATCACGAAACAAGTGACAGTTGGGATATGACTCCTTTAAGGCTTCAGCAAACATAACGACTTTTAACGCCGAGTTTTACCGCCATATTCTAACGAGCGCTGCTTTTAAATTCATATAAATAATCTAATTCAGTTATATAGTGTGGGTTTTAATGATGTTGTAAATTGAACGCGGCATTTAAACGGGTTTTAAACGTCAAAGTACAATTTAAGTTCTGACACAAGGCCTTATAGATAAATAGTTTCTGATTATATGAAAATAAAAGTGAACAAAATTAAAATAAACGTTTAATAATTCATAACAAAAATAATTTTCCATCTGAATTATTTGACAGTCACATTCACAATTCCTACAGCATTCTGTATGGCGTTCTATTGTATGGCATTTATTTAACCTTAACGTCTCCCTTAAAATAATCTAGATCCGGGTTATTTGGTTTTCAATCTGGCAATACTTTTTCGAAATTGGTGGTTTTGACAGCTGTCACTTGGTTCATTCTCAGTTTGGTTGAACAGCCTTGGAAATCGTAAAAATGTTATTTGGATTCGTGGGATAAAGGGAACTTTTGGTGAGCATTCGTGGTCTCCAAGACTGTATAATTTAAGCCTCTGGACTATTGTTTGCGGGTTTAAGTGAAGTCGCTTGTCAGCGAGAGTAATTCCAAATCGATAAAAGCTTTAGAAAAGAAATATTTGGAGCTTAAATAGAGATGGTCCAAAAGTGGCTGAGTTTTGGGCCTCTCAGCTGGGCTGAAATATAATTGAGCCAGCCGCGTCGGCCATTTGCCCGAAATCATTTTTGAAACGTAATGGCAACCCCTTATCTTTTTAATAAAGCTAAATTCTTGGCCATAACATTAAATTATATGCGTTTTACTTCTTCTTGAAAACGTCACGTCTCAAAAGAAACTACCGTTAGTATGTTTTAAATAGGGAATAAGTTTTAGGGGATACCGATGGACAATGATCAAAATTTTCTGAATGACAAAATTACAAGAAAAACAACAGTTTGGTAAAACATTTTATATTCTTGTTGTACGGCTGAAACAAATCTATCTTTACTTAAAGGTATTTTGTCAATCAAGGTTAAAGGGAAATTGTCCGACTATCTTAAAAGTTTAAATTATAAAAAGGCTAGTATTGTAAAAATTTAATCTAAGGCTCGTTAAAACTATGTGCTGTATTTAAAATTTACTGAGTACGTTACTTATGAATTGAAAAAAAAAAAACAGATCCTCGATGAAAGTACGACTATATTAAAACAAAAAATTGGGTTATCTTACTTAAAAAAATGTCAAGACCAAATCAATAACAATTACCATAAAATATAGAGTTTAGTTTTTTGATTATATTTTGACATAATTATTATTTATAATTGTTAAAGTTTTATGATTACTCACTAAATTCAACAAAAAAAAAACTAAAAGATTGCAAACTTTTTGTTGATAAGAAGAATTCCGGCAATGCCAAAATTCAAAGGTACCTACAAATATATGAGTTATCAACGCATTTTCGGTTCTCCAACCTTGACTTCAACTTCACTATCATTTTCATAAAGTAGACAACAAAAAATACGAATTTATTTGATCTCTAATCGCAAAAACATAATAAAAAGCATTTTATTTCTTCTTGCGCTGTGTTCCACTATAATAAGTCAATAAAAAAAAATTGTTTTTCAATTTAATACCTCCATATTCCATCCCCATTTCAACACTACAACTTTCACTCTTCATTTTAGCTTGATAAGAGAAGAATTATTATAAGCTTCACAATATGTCTGATACTTCCCATTCTTAAAAAAAAAATATAATAATAATTAAAAGGGAAACCAACTTTTGCATAACCAGATAATTTTATTTATTTATTTATTTTTGTTTGCCTCTCACACCGATAACGATAAAGAACAATGTTATCATTTTTGCTCTTAGGTTTGTTTTATCTGCAAGTGATAAGAATTTGATAGACATAATAATAATTCTAGGTAAAGGTATATACATATGTACATATACTTTATGGAAAAAACATTAAAACAAGAATTAACTTAAATACCTACTATTGTTATCTTAATTTATTGATTTAAGGGAATTTCTAAGAAATTATTGTTATCTCAATTTATCGATAGTTGTACTTAAAAATCTTAAGAAATTACATAAATGGTATAGGAAGGTGTGTTAAAGCCGACGGTGGTGGTGTGACGTCAAATAAATAAATAAATAAAGTGCCATATGAAAAAAAAGAAACAATTGTTCTTATTACACTTCTTTTATTAAAATTTATCAACAAAAAAATTTCATAAGAAAAAAAAAATTAAACAAACAGAAAACAAAAATGTCTCTCTTTTTGAAAATGTTTTATCAAAAAGAATAAGTAAACATGATCTTTGACTATCAAATCAGGTGAAAAAATTTCAAGCACGTTTTGGAGTTATTGACATTTGAAATAAAAAAAAAAGAAAAAACAGATATTGTTGTTATTTGATGCTAGTTTATTGCTAAAACATAAATTCAATAATTAAAAATGTCTTAAAAGGTTTATTATTGAACTTGAATTCTTATCGATAATACTTAGAAGATTTTCTATTACAAAACAATAGTAAAAAATTGAATTTATTTTTAAATAAACTTAAAAATAGATTAAGAGTATGTAAAAATAAATCAAAGGAAAAAAAATATATTCTCTCTTTCAAAATGAAAATTTGTCAACAGTGAAACTAATTAAAATACATATATTATGCATGTATATTATTTATAAAAGATTTTTGTTTTTATTTAAATATTTCGATGCATCATTCATTTACCCACATTTAATTAGCTGTGACATAAAACGCACGATATTTAAAACAAGAAATAAAATTCACGATACAAACGAGTAATTAAATTAAATGAATACAAAAACTATTATTTGCAATTTATTTATAAACAATTTCAATTATAATTATAAGTTTAGATTGACAAAATATGAAGTCAAAAAGAAAAAGAAAACTTTTCATTGGCAACATAACAAAACAAAAATTGCTGTGAGGGTTGAAATGTATTCGAAGTGGACGATTTGAATTCCTGTAATGTATACCTTTCCGGGAAAAACTGTTCTTTAACTGCTTTACTAAAAGAACATTACTAACTTCTGTGAGCGGGTTAAAAATAAAACTTTTATAATTTGCAAGAAATTCAAATTTTCATTTCCGCTGCTTTAATCTTTTTGAAAAATATTGTTGAATGACTTACAACAGAAATTCGAGAAACATACAATTTTACTTATTTATGGATTAATAAAATTAACTTTAACAATTTAAGCAATTTAGTTAATAACCAAGTAAAAAAGTAACGATTTATAAATTAGGTTATTTGTAGATAGTAAACTTTAAGTTGGCAACACTATTTTTACTGGTGGCCATTTTGTCAGTTGCCAAGTGATTCAAATAGTTTTATTGAAATTTCAAGAATTAAAGCCACAGGATCACCTAGCAAGGCGTAGATTCAATCAAACAAGCCTTTGGCCAAAATGTTCTTTAGCGAATTTTGTTAAACGATGGAGCTCACTTTTGGTTGACTGAATAGGTCAATATACTGTAGTATTCAGAGTGATCCTCAAGGGTACGTTGAGACACTGTTACTTCCTCAAAAAGTGACTGTTGGGTCTGCTTTATGAGTTAGTGAAACAATCGGTCCGTACTTCTCTAAAAACAATACTGGCCAGAACGTTGTAGTCTTGTTCATCAATTGAAGAATCTTGACGTGCGGGAGCTATGGTTTCAACAAGCAGGTGTTGCGCAACATATCACACATCTCGTTTGGTAACTGCAGAGTTTCACGTTAAGGACCTGTGAACTGGCCTCCAAAAAAATGGCCGGTTGGCTATTTTCTGTGGGGATGTGTAAAGTCGCTTGTCTACACCGATAATCTTGAAATGCTTGAATACTTGAAAGACATTATTCCCTACGTTATTGCCGACACACGGCCCCAAATTTTGGAAAAATTCATCTAAGATTGGATTCCCAGATTAGACAATGTCCATCAGCTAGCGGAGATGGAATATTTGAATGTCATAAGATTATCTTTCTTATACAGTAAATTTACGTTCCATTTTTGAAAAAAATCATCTTTGTTTTATTCCTGTTCAAAGTTCGATGCCTCTAAAAATCACCTTTTTCCTGAGTTAACTTCATAAACAAAACATTTATTTCAATTTGGTGCTGTTTCGTGTACCGACGATACCACTCTAAAACTTGGTTATCTAATAAAAATATTTGTCCAGACATAAAACAGTAGACAAAATCCCCACTCAAAAAAACCTAGAGCTCCTTTCACCATCTCCCAAAATTCTTTGCTTCATTCCAAAATGAGAAGACTTTTAAGGACGTATTAATAAAGCTTTCCACTAAAATTCTGATGTGTCGGAATTTTTTTCGAAGTAAGTCTATTTGTCTATTTTATTTTGCCTAAACTATTTTAGACATTTAAATAAATATTGTTCCTCAGTTTAAGGTTTGTTTGATTTGTTTTATTTTTTTTTACGAACTGACACTAATATGATGCGTTTAGTCAGTTCTGTCTTTAAAAAAGAATTAGTGTTTATCTACTTGGAAAAGATTAAAAATTTAAAAAATGTCTAAAGAGTAAACTTCTAATCCCTTAACAACAGGTTTTCTTCAAAAGTTTGTCGATTTATTTAAATTCATTAAAAAACTAGACACTTAGGAATTTGCTAAGCAATCCTTTTGCATTTGGTCTTTTGGTTCGTTATAAGGTAGCTAAAGAAAAAGGCTACAGTAATTTTGTATATTGTGAAACCAGCAAACCCAATCATTCGAAAAATTCTTTAAAAGTTCAACAGAAAAAGTGTTTGTATTATTCTTATATGAATTTTCTCAAAACATTGGTTGACGAATAATTTATTTGCTTTTTGGGTTTGCTAAGAGTGAATGCACTTACTTAAAGTTGACTAAATAAATAAGATTAATCCATAATGTGAATGTATATTTTTAAATTAATACGTCAAAACAATTAAAGACTAAAATTTTGCATTTCCGGCGAAAAAATATGACCAAACTTTTCTGTGCAAGTCAAAAACAAATATGAACAAATTGTTTGAAGAACACATTTCTTTTGAATACGTTAAATATTAAGCTAATTTTGAACTTGAACTTTATGTGCACAGAACAGACATTTAAACCCATTTTCTAAATGATGATATTCTTTTATCCAAAAAAGATAAATTATATTAGTCCCAAATTTCAGCAAAAAAAAAAATTAGTTTTGATAAAGTCAATATGGACGACTAGACTCTCATTAGTATTTAAAACATTTACAAATTGATAAACAATTGCATTTGAAGAAAGAAGAAGAAGAAAGATATGATCAAATCTGAAAGACATTTTTGAAATTAATCTAACTTTCATCTAGATTCCAGAATTATTACAGTATTTTTTCCCGTCTTTTTATAGTAGAATAGTTGAACTAGAACTGAAGCTTCAAACCTTATGTAAACTCGCGTTCAGTTTCAAGTGGCGTTGTCAAACCAAATCCTTAAACGTCAAAAGTCAAATTAAAAAAATGTCAATTGCTAAATTTTCCAGACTCGCCGACGCTGACTTCAATTTTAAATTCAACATTAACTTTGTCAATTTCATAGAAAATAGTATTCTAACATTTACTTCAGTCGTTTAGTTTTCAAAATTCAAAAACAGAAGTTAAATACTGAGTCACAAATTTGAAAAAAAAACAGCTCTTCATACAAACATTTCTAAAAAAAAAACAAACAGTGTTGTTATTGATCAAATAGAAAAGTTTGAAGAAGAGAAGAATCTCTCCAAATATTTCAAATATTAATAATTATGAAATTCCTATTATTTATTTTTAATTTAACTAAAACTTACCTTTTTTATTTCAAAATGTTCAAATCGGTTATCCGTAAATGTATTTTTTAAGTGAGAACAAAAATTCTTCTTCAAAAAATTGTCTATAAATATTTTATGGTATCCAATATTGTATGTAAAAACTTTATGTTGTATAGTATTTTGTTAAATTTAATTATCAAAATATGGACGTTAATTAATTAACAGTTGCAGTCACTTGTCTAGCAATTTATTTAATATACATAATTGTTAATTGTTAATAACAATAAATTTGTCTTGACATCTCAGTCATTGTATACACATAATTATTATTATAAAAAATTTGTTTGTTTTTTAATTCTTCTTCAGCTCGATCCGCACATTCAACAAGTTAGTTTATTCATTTCATAATCTTTTAATTTTCTGTTTCTTTTATTATTTCAACAATGCAAATTTTGTTTCGTCTACAAAAAAAAAAAATTAAAAATATTTTATCAATAACAAAACAAAATATAAAAAAGAAGAAATTGTCAAAAAAAAAAAATAATACAAAAATGTGTTGCTTTTGCGATAACACTCTTATTTTGTATTTTTTGTTAATTTTATTTTATTTATTATTGTGTGAATATAATTTTTATTTTGCCAACAAGAAGGGAGACGAGAGATAAAGCTGGTTGAAGTGGAAGTAGAAGTTGAGGTTGAGTTCTTGTTTCTTTTATTACTTGAAGGTTCATTTGAATAATTTTATTATATTGGGTTTGTTTTTGTTGATTAAATAAATATCTATCGTTTTTTGTTGTTACTTTTTGTCTAGCACTTGAACAAAAAAATTGATAAAATATAGGAATTGATTTTAATCTTCTCTCAATCTTTTTTGATTTTTTTTGAAGCACTTAATTGAAGTCCTTTGGCGCGCAAATATTCATGTTTATCACTTTCGATTTCATTTTATTAAAATTTTTCAAGACTAAAACATAAAAATGTTATCGATTGGACTGATAATGATAACACGACTGTTGCGGTCATTGGTCAGTGTGATGTTGGTATAAATGCGAAAAATTAATATTATACCGTTAATTTGCATCCAATAGAAATGTTTTTAAAAATCACATTTAAACATTCCCCGACGTCTTTTTTCTTGTATAAGTACCGAAAGTTTTCGTCGTTTTCGAAAGTTGATGACGGTTATTTTTTGTTTTCTATCGTTAAAACGATATTTGATTAGATTTTGAATGATCCTTTCGAAAACAGTTTTGTCGCTCAAAAACTTTTCTCTCCTATATCTCTTAATTTGTTTGAAATTCACTTTTGTGTATTTTTGAAAAATTTTCCGTCACGAAAACGGCCGACGATACGAAACGAGACGAGACGACAAACAGAGTGCGTATATGCATTCAAGAACGGAAACTTTCGGTATGGTTCTAAATGTAATTTAAACTTCGATTTGGACTCCCCATAGCGTGTGCGGCGACGACAGCGACATTCACACAGATACAACACGGACACAACACTAAAACAAAATCACACACACACACGCTGATGTAAAAATCAGTTTTGCAGCGCTTGTATTGGTATTGGTGTTGTGTTGCCGAAAAATCAGAAAATGTGTTCAAAACACAGAAGAAAAGAAGAAAACACCGCACATATGTGGATGGTTTTTCAAAAACATATTGTTTTATTTTTGTTGTTGTTGTTGGTGTTTTGTTTTTCAGTATTGGTTTGGTATTTTGTCGAGTATGCGCTTAGTATAGGTATAGATACTCTCTGACATTTTAGTATACCCTTAGATACATTCTGAGTTCTGACAGATGATAATCGTGGTGTGGTGCGAAGAAAAGAGCGAGAATAGCTCAGCTCAAAATCATCGGACGAAGAATGAAATCGAAAGGGAAGTTGGAGCGGTAGTTACTGCTAACAGCAGCAGCAGCAAAAGCAGAAGCAGATACACAATACAAAATAGCAACAAGATGTTTTGGTGTTGAGGGTTGCCAGGAATTGCATTTTTTAGAAATTGCAGTTAACATTCTGAGATATTTTCTAATATATTCACCCTTTCATTGAAGTATTAAAAGATATATAAGAATTGTCTCATTTAGAATACAGCCATTTTACTTTGAAAGAAAAAAATACCTGAATGCATTCACTTTTATGCATGCACGAAATCGAACACACCTAATCGACAATGTGAACTGTCAAAAATCTAAATTGATGTGTCATTGACATTGTTTAATGCGTTTAGGTTCGATTCCAAAGCTTATTTTATTCTTTTTGTGTCTTTTTATGCTGTTTTAAATTCATTGTCATGGGAAGAAAATATGTGCCAATATCTTCTAGCCTACCTTAAGTATGCTCCAAGCCTTCAAATCTAATAAAGAGTGTTTTTTGGCAAATACAACAAAGATGATTTTTTTAAATTGTCATGAAATTTACTTTATACGATAAATAATCTTCTGGTATTATAATTTAAATATGATTTTTGGACGTAGTCTAATCTGGAGGTCCAATTTTCGATGACTTTTTCCAACATTGTTCAAGCGTCAGACTATTCATGTTGAAATGTCAAACCAAACTTAAAATAAATCACTTGACAGCTGTCAGTTAAAAAAGTGTTGCCAGATCTTAGAAAAACAATTATTATTTATGAGCAGTTCTCAATTGAGGATGAAAAAGAAGAAGCATTATTTAAAAAATAAAACTTGTCGAATGTTCAACAATATTAAATTTTCTGTATTTATTAATTTATGAACTTTTACAATATTCTTTATATTTTTATTTGATTCACGGCTTTTAAAATATTTTTTGTTTAATTTTTCTATATTTTGCATTTGCATTGTGATTTTAAAGCTCACATAAACCTGGCAAGCCTATTGGTTGGTGATTTGCGAGGAGCCATCAGCTTCAGCAGTCAGCCTCAGCAGAGAACAGCAGAACCTGAGAACATATGCGACGAGCTACTGGGGGCTTTACAAGTCCCGCAGAAGTTATCGCCTTAACAGCAAATGTATTTGTGTAGTGTAGAGTAGGTAGGTTGTAGGCTCCCCTTATTGTCAACCCCCGAGAGAGGGTTGTTGAGTCATATTTTGTGATTGTGTGATTCTCGCTATAGATATTAAACTGGAGCAAAGCGGAGCGAGTAAGAAAGCTTTCACAATAAGCTCTATCAATTCCTATATAGTTGTAGCTTGTAGGTGCCTCTATATAGCTCGTGTCATATGATTAAGACAGAACAAAGAGAGGGAGCATGCGCCCTTAAATTTCTTTCTTTCTTTTTTTTTTGGTTTTCTTTCTTATTTAATTCTTAACCCACACAAAGAATT
Source organism: Eupeodes luniger (assembly GCA_951509635.1). NCBI lineage: Eukaryota > Metazoa > Arthropoda > Insecta > Diptera > Syrphidae > Eupeodes > Eupeodes luniger. The sequence continues at coordinate 126,486,745 of OX608075.1, read as the reverse complement.
AAATTTTTTCGAAATTCGAAAATTCGATGATTGTTAGATTTCTTTATGATGGTGAGTGTTTTGGGGGTGGTGGGGGTTGTTAGGGGGTTAACTTATTTTTTGTATCGAAATGAAAGTTGATATGAGGGTAAGACAGGTCGGCTGATCGTTGATGTTTATATGCAGAATGATGACGCTTTATTGTACTATTTTGGAGAAGAGAATTATTATCATCGACTACAGTCATAATATCGTATCGCTTTTTGTTTGCCATGCAGCATTGCACTCGTTAGTCTGTTATGATATTCATTTAGATGAAATTAAAAATTATGAGAATTTGTGGATGTGATGGGGGAATGCATATATGAATCAATGATTTATGCAAATTTTATAAATTTAGTGTAGGTTTAGTTATTGACACGCTTTGTTTGGTTTTTGAATTAATATTGAATTTGGTTAGATTTAGCTTCTTGAACAATAATAGAAGTCAGTGGACGACTGAACTTTAATCACCATGTTGTGAATATTTCAACAATTTTATACTGAAAATGCTTTGAATGAATCTTAAATCTTATTGAAATTTTGAGAATTGAACTTTTTGGTAATTGGATCAGTTGGACACATTTTACAAGCTTTTAGCTGGTTTAAAATCTGTCAACGACAAACTCTGTTTTTATTGACTTTTCTCAAAAAACTGAAATAAGGGAAAAGTAAAATTAAGAACATTTATTTACAATTCTTCGAGGAAGTCAAACATTAGTCTTTGAAAGACTTAAAATTTGATGCAAGAATTATTCAATTTGAAATTTCAAACTTGTTGTTGTTTAAAATGGATCAAGTGTAAGAAAAACTCTCAAAATCACTGGAATTTTAATATATCTGTCTTATTGGACGTATAAAATAAATAATTGTAAATATTTGGACCTACGACAATACTATAAAATAATCTCCATTTATTAATACATTGTTGTGAGGTAGTTATTAATTAAAGAAAAATTGAATCAGGTCAAACTGAATTTAAAGCTATATGTATATATATTTTATGAATGATTAGAGATAATAATTCAAACGAATTAAACAATGGCATTGTATATTTTTACTAGAGTTTTTTAAAGGTTAAAATTGTTGTTAATCCTTAAATACATATATGATCTTTGAAAATTTAGAATGAAACAACAACAACTTGTGTGTGCTACCACCAAGTTTGGCTGGAGTTATAGCTATTTCACGGGGGCCAACCCGATCATCAGACTCCTTTAGTGGTGCTTAATCGCTTTATGTTCAATTTAATTTTTTGAAGAACTTTTGCCCGAGCTGGGCTTGAACAAGCGACCTAGCGTGTGAGGAGCTAGTGCACTACGCACTACGCCACCGCACCCACATGAAAGTTGTAAGCCAATTACAGGTTTTTTCGTTCTATCGAACTATATTGAACCGATTAGCATTTTTCTAAGTACACACAAGTAATTGTTGTTGTTTTATTCAGGTTCTTTCTATTATCTCCTCTTTTTTCATAAGCCAACAATTCGATTGGATTCGTATGAGGAGGGAGATGAGGCGAAAGAGTTTGACGCTGGTCAAGATTTTTAATTTAACAATTTAAGGGGTTTTTGTGTGAAATTTTACACTCGCAGGTTAAGGCAGCTGCTTGCCGAATTTACAATTGAAAATTTAGAATGAAACAACAACAACTTGTGTGTGCTACCACCAAGTTTGGCTGGAGTTATAGCTATTTCACGGGGGCCAACCCGATCATCAGACTCCTTTAGTGGTGCTTAATCGCTTTATGTTCAATTTAATTTTTTGAAGAACTTTTGCCCGAGCTGGGCTTGAACAAGCGACCTAGCGTGTGAGGAGCTAGTGCACTACGCACTACGCCACCGCACCCACATGAAAGTTGTAAGCCAATTACAGGTTTTTTCGTTCTATCGAACTATATTGAACCGATTAGCATTTTTCTAAGTACACACAAGTAATTGTTGTTGTTTTATTCAGGTTCTTTCTATTATCTCCTCTTTTTTCATAAGCCAACAATTCGATTGGATTCGTATGAGGAGGGAGATGAGGCGAAAGAGTTTGACGCTGGTCAAGATTTTTAATTTAACAATTTAAGGGGTTTTTGTGTGAAATTTTACACTCGCAGGTTAAGGCAGCTGCTTGCCGAATTTACAATTGAAAATTTAGAATGAAACAACAACAACTTGTGTGTGCTACCACCAAGTTTGGCTGGAGTTATAGCTATTTCACGGGGGCCAACCCGATCATCAGACTCCTTTAGTGGTGCTTAATCGCTTTATGTTCAATTTAATTTTTTGAAGAACTTTTGCCCGAGCTGGGCTTGAACAAGCGACCTAGCGTGTGAGGAGCTAGTGCACTACGCACTACGCCACCGCACCCACATGAAAGTTGTAAGCCAATTACAGGTTTTTTCGTTCTATCGAACTATATTGAACCGATTAGCATTTTTCTAAGTACACACAAGTAATTGTTGTTGTTTTATTCAGGTTCTTTCTATTATCTCCTCTTTTTTCATAAGCCAACAATTCGATTGGATTCGTATGAGGAGGGAGATGAGGCGAAAGAGTTTGACGCTGGTCAAGATTTTTAATTTAACAATTTAAGGGGTTTTTGTGTGAAATTTTACACTCGCAGGTTAAGGCAGCTGCTTGCCGAATTTACAATTGAAAATTTAGAATGAAACAACAACAACTTGTGTGTGCTACCACCAAGTTTGGCTGGAGTTATAGCTATTTCACGGGGGCCAACCCGATCATCAGACTCCTTTAGTGGTGCTTAATCGCTTTATGTTCAATTTAATTTTTTGAAGAACTTTTGCCCGAGCTGGGCTTGAACAAGCGACCTAGCGTGTGAGGAGCTAGTGCACTACGCACTACGCCACCGCACCCACATGAAAGTTGTAAGCCAATTACAGGTTTTTTCGTTCTATCGAACTATATTGAACCGATTAGCATTTTTCTAAGTACACACAAGTAATTGCACCACTAAAGGAGTCTGATGATCGGGTTGGCCCCCGTGAAATAGCTATAACTCCAGCCAAACTTGGTGGTAGCACACACAAGTTGTTGTTGTTTCATTCTAAATTTTCAATTGTAAATTCGGCAAGCAGCTGCCTTAACCTGCGAGTGTAAAATTTCACACAAAAACCCCTTAAAATATATGATCTTTATTTTTGGCTTCAGAATAGTATCTTTTAGCATAGAATTAACCAACTTGACACGTATTTTGGAATTTATGAAATACCAATAATTTTTTTAATTTCTAACCATAATGGGTGGACTTGGAGTTTCTTCTAAGTTCATCACATAAATATTCCATTATTTAAAATCAAAGAACTTTGATGGGCCTTTCAATATGTGCATTGTATCATGGAAATAATATTATTTCTACACATTTTATGAGTCCTTCAATTCGTTATCTTGAACTCCTATTTAATTAACATGTCCTCTTTGTCAAAAGATATTATTTTGATGCTTAGAGTCCGGACTCATTCCACAGCACATATTTTTCCTTTAATTTAAAAAATAACACAGATTTGGAAGCTGAAAAAAACTAGCATAATATGTCTCTTGTGTGTATTTGGATTTTAATTCTTCTTTTCCGTCTGACACGATTTTTTTTATCATATCTTTGTTTTTCTAAAAAGACGATCAAACGTAATTGCAATACAAGTTGGAGCAAAAATCTATTTTATTATTTTTCCAGTACAGTGTATTTAACTGGTGAGAGGTGTTTCAATAATTTATACAAGTTCATTCCTTTTTCGGTTTCAAAGGTAAAGCTAAATAAATCACTCGCAACGACAAAATTTTGATGAACATTTTATTTCAGTATAAATTTTCGTCTTTGTCATTGAATTTGTAAAACAGTATCATTCAAATGGCATTTTCGAGAAAGTTATCAGCATGTCATTATTTTGACGAAATTTTGTTGCCACTTTTTCGAACATTTCGGTCGATAACTTAAGTAATTCTTCTATTTCAAAAGCCTCCATTGAAAACAATCCAACGGCGGCGACAAATTGCGTGATCTCTGTAGCCAATTGACAAAGAGACTTCTCAAACACTAAAGCGATACATAATTGTTTTGGTAACTTTGTTGAAGCAAAAAAACTTCAATAGCCTTAAAGAATAAATCGTTGAATTACTACGACAACCGAAATCAAAAAATTCGGATCATCAGGAACATACACATAGTCCAAAAAGTCTCGATACAGCAGTTTTCTTTTTGTTGATTCTGAGATAAAATATTTATCAAAACAATATATTAAAAACAAGTATTTTAAAAAAACACGATCACAATTTTTTAAAATATGGTAAAAAGGTAAAGGTGGAAACTAACTTTTTTCAATGTTATACCACTTTGGTTTTTACATTTATTCCTAGTAGTTTTTTTTTTCAAAAAAAAAAAAACACTAAAATTAGGCTGCTGTACGGAGACTTTTTGGACTATGCGTATGTACATACGAACATATTTTAACAAAATCAGGAACGCTTCCACTTTCTTCAAAATTTTACCGATTGCTTATCACGTGACGCGCGGAAAGTGGTTACTTTTGATTTACCACTTCTATAGTACGCTTAGGATCATTTTAAAGTGTTGTTTAATTCTTAAGCAATCCATAACCATAAATGACAAACATTTAACTAATGTGACACTTTAAATGACAGCTGAGTTTGAAAGGTGTCAAATGCCAACTCTGCCAACGTGAGACCACATTTATTATTTGGGATTTTAACCAAAGTACATTTTCAGAGTGACTTATTCAATTTAATTTTTACCTTGAATATATATTATATTAAAAGATATACCAAACTCATGTACATAATAACACACCAAAATCTGATTTGATCTGCAAATATTTTAAGAACTCCAAAAAAATTGTGAATAAAGTCATATTTCACTTTTTTACATTGTTAGTGAAGAACTGGTCGCTAATTTTTCAAGTAATCTTTCTTTCCAATCAAACGAAATCGGCAAAAATTGATTTTAAAAATTAAAAGGTGGTAACTTTGCAAGAAAATTTTACGATGAGTTATACCAAATCGTCTTCTAAAATATTAAAATAGGTGATTTTAATCCCAATAAATGAGATTCTCCAACTCAAAACAATCGGAAAAAAACGAATTTTGAAAACTCTACTTCAACTGACATAATAATATTTGTACACGAAAACACCTTTTTGGTCAGAATGATTGTGTGCGAAATATTGGAAAAGTGATAAAGATGTGCCAACAAAAAACCTACGCCAGCTGACAAATTTGAATGGGTAAGTTATTTAGAATCCATATTTTTGAGAACCATTATTTCTAATTTTTCCAGAAACAACAACGTGTCAAACATGATTTGCCAACATTTTCATTTTTGCAAATCCATATTTTTGTCTAAAGGGTGACAATATTGATCTTCAAACTGATATCAATAAAATTTCGTACAAAAGTGACATGCGTCATTTTTAAACAACCCAAATTAGGTGTGCTTAAATATTTTGCACACAAGAATAATTGTTGTAAGAATTAACATCTTACAAATATTATTGATTCATAAGTCAAATACTTTTATAATTTTAGATTTAATTGTATTGCATAAAGAACTGACTTTAGAACTAAGAACATAATGTTGTCACCTTGTTTTTAAGGGACGATTTGTCAGAATTTATTGGTAAAACTTTCTTTTCTAGTAATTTTTTGAATGATTTATTTAAAAATATTTCCAATTAAGTGTCGGAAACATCTCCGAATGCTTTTCCTCTTAACTATAACATTCTAAACAAAATTAAATACTTTACCTAAAAATAAAACTATTCCAATAGGTTTAGTTGGAATGGCCTTCGTTTTCAGTATAGAATTTTAGAACCTCAGCTGAGATTCAAACAACAAATTGTGTTCAATATTTCAATTCCAAAATATTGTCGGTAGATACATACATACATATCCTCGTTATTTCGTTAACAGAGCCTTTTAAAACATCATTCGCAACTCACATAAGCATTGTTTTAGTAGGTAGGTAGTAGATGGTATTGTTATGTGATGCAAGCCTGCGTCCACATGTGTTCAACATCGGGTCCATATTGTGCCAAAAAACATTATCTTCCTTCCAGAGACCATCATCATCGTCAAAAAACAAGGATTTTGCCTTCCTCTATGTTAGACCAGTAAACCCATAAACCATGACCATGATGATGTTGATGTTGCAGCAATCCAACAACTGCAACTACCGTGCTCCTGGTTGGTGATACTGATGGTGATGGTGATGGTAATGTTGATGGGTAAAGGAAGAAATGCCTCGTTGGTTGGGACAAAAATAACAACAACAACCACAAAGGCTGGAAACCAAACAGAAAAACTAAAACAAGCACATGTGGAAGTTTTGTGTACGTGGGGTACCATTCAAAAACGTACATATCTCGGGATCTGCGCTGCGTGCATATGGAAATTGAAATCGATGGTTTTTGTTGCACGGATGCAACCGACCGACCGACCGACCGATGGATGACGCGACGCAGCCAGCCGAGAGGTACCTCAACGACCTCCTATAATCTGGAGAAGAGTGCATACTGTCGATGCACTCGAAAAATCAGTTTTTGCCTTTTTTGTCGTTGTTTTCTTCTTCTTCAAAAAAAAAGAAAATATGCACTTTTGTGTCTGTCACTGTGGGTTTTCGAGTTGGAGTTTTTGTGATATTGCTCGTTTTTGAGAATCTGAGAATTGAACATTAGCGTTGGGTAGGGTTTAGTTGGATTGAATTTGGATATGCAGCATGAAGATAGGTAGAATCCAACAACTCTGCATGTAATGCGATCTGAAAAATCCATATGTTTATCGTTATACCAACGGAGTCTTAAAATTATTGTGTTTTTTAAGTTCAGCAGGGAGTCATTCAGAGTCATGAAGAAGAGCTATGCATTACATTTTACTTCTTTTTTTTTTTTTTGAAAAACCATGTGTGGTGTATCATTTTTTTTTTTTTGTTAATTTGATATTGATAGCCTTTTAAAAAGAGGTCAGAGTCCATTAGAAATTCTTTAAAATCATTGGTGCAAAATTTTAAACAGCCTAGCATTTTATGAGGTTTTCTAAAATGTTTAACCTTTGCTAACTAAAAAAATTGCTAATTCTCTCTTATTACAAATTGTGCACATGAACACGTCACAGCAGTGACAGTTCACAGAAATAATATAAAACAAAACAAACAAACCTAAATCGGAGGAAGAGATTTTTATATTTTAACTGTCAGAAACTCACATTTCAAAGGGATAAATTCACTAAAATTTAAAGTAGCCATTTTAAGATTTTAACTTTAGTTTGATGTTTAAAATTGTTTTTAGGTAAAAGAGTAATAAAATAGGTTTGACATTTTGCGAAACTGTTTAACTTTTCGCCATTTTTTCTGATTGTTTTCGTTAAAGGGAAAATTTAAATTTTAAAGATATCAAAATTTCTAATAATGGGTGATTTTTTTGAGGTTAGGATTTTCATGCATTAGTATTTGACAGATCACGCGGGATTTCAGACATGGTGTCAAAGAGAAAGATGCTCAGTATGCTTTGACATTTCATCATGAATAGACTTACTAACGAGCAACGCTTGCAAATCATTGAATTTTATTACCAAAATCAGTGTTCGGTTCGAAATGTTTTATCGACAAATTTTGTTCAGCGATGAGGCTCATTTCTGGTTGAATGGCTACGTAAATAAGCAAAATTGCCGCATTTGGAGTGAAGAGCAACCAGAAGCCGTTCAAGAACTGCCCATGCATCCCGAAAAATGCACTGTTTGGTGTGGTTTGTACGCTGGTGGAATCATTGGACCGTATTTTTTCAAAGATGCTGTTGGACGCAACGTTACGGTGAATGGCGATCGCTATCGTTCAATGCTAACAAACTTTTTGTTGCCAAAAATGGAAGAACTGAACTTGGTTGACATGTGGTTTCAACAAGATGGCGCTACATGCCACACAGCTCGCGATTCTATGGCCATTTTGAGGGAAAACTTCGGAGAACAATTCATCTCAAGGAATGGACCGGTAAGTTGGCCACCAAGATCATGCGATTTGACGCCTTTAGACTATTTTTTGTGGGGCTACGTCAAGTCTAAAGTCTACACAAATAAGCCAGCAACTATTCCAGCTTTGGAAGACAACATTTCCGAAGAAATTTGGGCTATTCCGGCCGAAATGCTCGAAAAAGTTACCCAAAATTGGACTTTCCGAATGGACCACCTAAGACGCAGCCACGGTCAACATTTAAATGAAATTATCTTCAAAAAGTAAATGTCATGGACCAATCTAACGTTTCAAATAAAGAATCGATGAGATTTTGCAAATTTTATTCATTTTTTTTTTTAAAGTTCTCAAGCTCTTAAAAAATCACCCGTTATTTTAAATTTGCACGTTCGGGATATCTTTTTGGAAGAAATATCGACTTCAAACAAATGTGTCTTATAGATAATAAAATGAAAATATGCAGAATGGACTTTAATAACGCTATCGACTTCAATTTAATTTTATATTTTACATTTTGACGTCATACAAAATTGTCTCCAAAGAGTCTGTTTTAAAATAGTGTCTACACGCTTTTTAAACTTCCCATAGGAAGTTATTGTAATGGGTCCGATTTATCGAATTGAAAATTTTGACATTTCTCAATGTTTCAAGGTCCCTAGAGTCGAAATAAAAGATTTTTGGAAAGACGTACGTCCGTACGTTCGCGACGTTTTTTTCGTTGTCCATAGCTCATGAACCAGAAGAGATATCGACTTCAAATAAATTTTGTTATACAGATAATAATGCAGAAAGATGCAGAAAGGACTCTCAAAAAAATTGAGTGGGTGGTTTTTTTACCATAGCAATTTAAAAAAAGGTGAACATTTTGGTTAACCCCAAATATTTCACGAACCAATAACGCTATAGACTTGCACCAAACAAATATATTTTTGGAAAAAATTCCAACTAACGGTTTTTTATAAATCAAAAAAACTGAAAAAAAAATATTTGTCACCTCGAAAATTTTACAACCAGAAAATGATTTTATCTCCAAAACAATTTTGTGCAACGAAAAATATCGTTGTTAACATCGACTCAAATATCTTTTGGAAACTTTGAGATATTGGCTTTACACTAATTTCGTCTTTTATAAAATATTGTTGTCAACAAAAAAATCGAATTGACAGTTTTTTTACAAAAAATTAAAAACCTAAAAAAAAATTAACAAAAGTTGGTAAAAATTGATTTTTGATTCAAATATCTTTTCAAAAATTTTAGATTATGGCTTCCAACTAATTAAGTTTAAAAAAAGTATTGTTTTCAACATTTTGAAATTTTTTTCGAAAAATCAAATTGACAGTTTTTTCTACAAAAAATAAAAACCTAAACAAAAATTAACAAAAGTTGGTAAAAATTGATTTTCGACTTAAATATCTTTTCAAAACATTGAGATATTGGCTTGAAACTAATTTTATCTTTTAAAAAATATTGTTATCAACAATCAGTAAAATTTTGAGAAAAATCGAATTGACAGTTTTTTTACAAAAAATAAAAATCTAAGAAAATTGATAAAAATTGGTAAAAATTGATTTTCGACTCAAATATCTTTTTTAAAATTAAAAATATTGGCTTCAAACTAATTTTATCTTATAAGAAATATTGTTTTCCGCATTCGATAAAATTTTGAGAAAAATTTAATTGACAGTGTTTTTAAAAAAAATAAAAACCTAAAAATAAAAACAATACTAAAACTTGGTAAAAATTTACTTTCGACTCAAATATCTTTTCAAAACTTAAAAATATTGGTTTCAAACTTATTTAGTCTGACTGAAAATATTGTTTTCGACATTCAGTTATTTTTTTATAAGAATTAAACAGTCCGTAATTTTATAAAAAATAAAATCTACACAAATTAGTACGCAAAATTTGGTAAAAATTGATGTTCGGTTCTCGATATCTCTCAAATTAATTTCATTCGTCCAATTTGTATTTGTTTATATGCGAAATAAAAATGTTCAATAAATGCTACTAAAATTGGTAAAAATTGGTTTTAGACTTAAAATCTCGTTAACAAAACTAGATTTTGAAATAAAACTATTTCATTATATGCAAAATATAGTTAGTAATTTTTAAACTTTTAAGAATAATTCAACTGACAATTTTTTTTTAACACAACACAAAAACCTCCAAGCTTTTAATCAAGACAAATCGACAGACGTGATGGGAAGTTATTAGTGTGGGCCGCATCCCAACCTCTTTTTAATTTAACTTCTTATACGTTTATAAAATATTTAAGAAACATTTTTGGTTTGCAGTTATAAATATGCGTTTTAAATTTTCGTTAAAAAATAGTGAACAGTTTTTGAGATATGGAATTTTGAATATTTAAAAATATGTAGTAATTTTTGATCAATAAAAGAGCTTGTCAAAAAATTTATATTTTAATCATTTTCTAAGTTTGGGAGAAAATAACGGTTCTTTTCAGCCTTATAGAGCAATAACAACATTAATTTTTATTTTGAAGGAAACTAAGTTAAGAACAAAAAATAGCAGAGAAAATTACATAAAATTCCATGGTACCGTTTTTAAAAAAATTCGAATTTCCGAATTTTGACCAAAAAATTTTTTGTTTTTGACTTAAAAATCTCCTAACACAGAGCTGCTTAAAACCTTACTTATCACTTTATCAGGTATGAATTCATGACCCAAAGGTTTAGGCTGTAAGGGCGAGAACAGACAGACGGAATCACCGGACTAAATTTGTTTTACTTCTCTACCGTCGTAATTTCAAGTTTGATTAAATTTTATTAAAATCTCAAGTTTTTTTGAAATTGACAGTTTTTTTTAACAAAATAAAAACCTAAAATAGCTACAAGAAATTGGTAAAAATTGTCACAGCAAAAATCATATAAACAAATAAAGGCATTCATTTCTAATATTTTTATTTGTTTTTTAGAATAATTAAGTTGACAGGTTTTTTTTTGAAAAATAATAGAAAATCTTATAAAAAATAGAACAGAAAATTCGTAAGCATTAATTTTCAAATCAAATACTTCAAGAATAAATAAAAATGTCGATTTAAAACTTATTTTTGAAATTGACTTACAATTAAAAAAATAAAAATAAAACCCTTCCAAAAAATGCCACTTAACATTGGTTTAATGTCCCAATATCTCCCAAAAACAAACTTTTTAAACTTCAATGTCTTATTGCATTTATTTCAGAGTTCCTTAAATGACAAATTTTCTTGGAAATGAAAAGTTATCAATGCGTGGGTAGCATCCTAGACACTTTTTGGGATATGAGTTGGATGATTTTTAATAAAACTTGTCAAATATATACCAAACTTTTCTAAGATTTTAAGTAACTTCTAACTGTCCACAATTTGTAACTTTTTGAAACGGACTAATTAGAAAATACAAAAAAATTGAAAAGCTTTATACTTAAAGGTCAAGTGACAAGGACCCACAACTCTAAAACAAATTTGTAAACATTGACGAAAAATTAATCCTCAAAAGGGTATCAATTATGTACCTGCCTGTCTAAATCCAAATATCGTACGGGGGCGAAATGTACCTAGACCTATCACTACCTATTTTGAAAGCAGAGTTTCCTTGAATTATTCAAAAGCTCAAATTCAATCCTTATCTTCATTTTCGATTGTTATTGCACAGGAATTACTTTACTTTTTCTTTCCTCAAAAAGGTGTAAAAGTGCAATTTTCTTTAAATAAAATACAAATGACACCAACAAGAAACCCTTCAATTTAAAAAATAAAAAATGAGAAGGTCAAGTTCACGTTAAAATGCTTATCGTCAAAAAAAATTGTACATACCTACGGAAAGTTCTAAAAAAATAACATTTTTCCACCTTTTAAGTTCACCTTTTTAACAACCCTCTATATACAGCTCCATAACGCTGAGTGATTGTGCGCCAGAAACAGAAACAGAACCAGAGCCAAAACCCAGAACCAGAGTATAGAGCAAAACTCGCACTTTCTCAAAATACAGACTTTCCTCCTCCTCCTCCTACTTTGTGTATCCTCAATGAATCTCAAATAAAGCTTCGGGGCATGAACTCTATATATACCTACATCCTATAATAAAATGCTGTTCCCAGCCTTCAGCACAAATAGCAAGTGACAACGACAGCAAACAGCTGACAATTTAGAACCAGCTAGCTGTTGCTCTTTATGGAATCCTTTTTGTATTTCTGTGTAATTTTCTTTCATGCAGCATCCTATCCTATCCTTATGTAGCTTACACGTGAGTCCCTTCTCCCTACAAAAAAAAAAAAAACAAAAAAAAGGACTCTCAGATTTGCCCCCGCAAAAACATTGCCAGAGCATCATTCGCCAAGTTTTAGCAACAACCCAGGACAGAAATATTGAACTTTTTTCTTTGTGTGTTTGTAAAACGAGAATCCTGCTGGAAAACGTGCTACAGCAGATGAGCTTCCTCCATATCGAATCTGTCCGCCCACGCAAAATGACAACAACAACCTGTCATTCATCAGAAAGCAAGCAAAGTTTATTTTTACATTTCCATCCACCGATGGATGGCGACATCGAGGAGAGGAGGAGCGTCCAATGAGAGAGGGGACTTCGATCCATATCTTTCCCGGTTTTTATGTTAGCAATTCGCACACAAAAATTATCTGGAAGTAAATGGATAAAGGAGCTCAAGGAAACAAAAAAAAAAAAAACAACCAAAAAGGACGAACTTTTCCAAGGCAGGCGTCAGAGACAAACAAACAAAAATTTAGCTCTCTCGTGGTAGTCGTAGTATAGCTTGCTTGATGGGCTTTAGCGTTGCCCTTGTCAACCAAACGGAAGACACCCTCGTTCGACCGGGATCACTCACTGTGAACTCAAATGGACAGGTTTCAGAAAAGAAATTTCTACTAAGTGAAGTGATTTCCTTTATTCCCGCACTTCTCTAAAGCATCTCCCACACCCTCCCCCACCCCTAACCATTTTTCATGACGTGTATGGGGAAAAGTTGGAAATTTTTCTTTTAGACAGGTGGTCCTTGTAGGCTTCATGTCGGATAAAAGTGAAGCTGATGGCAAAAACTTTCTCTCTCTCTCTCCATTTGTACAAAGGTATTTAGATGTTACGGCCTCCCACATTTCACTCGTAATAAAATTCAGTATATAGACATAGACAGACGTACAACGGTTTATTTATTTATTTCAATGAATGAAATGTTTAAGGATATACACACACAGAACACTCCATATCCTCAGGTATAGGTTAGGTGGGTATACTCTTTTCCGACGTTTCGTGTGCCGATGCTGAACCCCCCATTGATGACTTCTTCAATTGATTAATGCGGAAGGACGACACTTCGCATATAGACACGTTGTAACCTTTAACTAGTTTTCCGTTTCCTTGATCCCAAGTCCATATAGCCACACCATCCTTTAAGAATTTCACCACCCCCAAAACAAAATCCTGTCATCGGATATTCAATATTTTTGTTTACGAAAGAAAAATAAGTTCAAAATTATCACAAGAAGTTGTTTAATCGAGTGAATGAACCGGGTTTTCCTTTTCTAGGTCCCGAAACTGAAATGAAACCCAGCAAAGGACGAAGGACGAAAAAGACACACACATTTTTATGTGTAAATTCGTAAATTCCATGAAAGAAAAAGAGGTGAGTTTTGTGTTCGTCTTGTTGTTGTTTTTTCTTCTCATTTCATAATTGGGGTGCGTTTTGTGTTCAATCAGATTATCTGTTTGTGTATAGAAAGTCCAGAATCCTAAATATTCAAATTGAAGAAATTTGTTTTCCTTTTTTTTTTCATTTTGAAATTCTTTTAGGATGGTTTGTCATCCTAAAAGAATTTGGCGGGGGGGGGGGGGTAAAGGAGAATAATTAAAGGATTTTAATTGGGATAAAGGTACGAGAACCGCATAGAGAACTCATTATAAATTAAGGCGATTTTAAGGTTTTCAAATTCATCCACAACCGTAATGGGGTTTTAAGTTAGGGGCAGTTCAGGACAGGGAAGATAAATTTGGGTGTTTTATGGCAGAATAAGAGAGAGTGAGTCTGCCAATTAACAGTCAATTAGTTTTGTTGCTTTGATCACGTGGAAGAGTTATCAAAAGAATTATAAACGAATAATAATTTGGGTTTGTTTAATTTATATTGAATCGAACCAACTGAATTTAAAACAAATCAAAAAAGGATTAAAGACATTCAAGAGAAAAAAAAAGAGGAAAGGTTTTTGAAATTCCAAAAAAGAAATAAAAGGAACGCGTGAGTTCATAATTATTTAAGTGATAAAACTTAGATAGAAGTTTTTTTTTTATAAAATTTCAAAGGAAAGAAAAATGTCTGACATCGTATTTCAGCAAATTTTGATTAAACTGATTTTGGGTATTTTTGAAATGCATCACTTTTATGAAATTATTGAAAAATGTTTTTAAATTCAAAAATATTGACTTTTTATGAAAAATATATTGTTAGCAATATAATTACCAAAAATTCCTGTCTTTTCGAAAAATAATAAACATCCCTTTTCTAAGACAGTTGCTGTCAAACTTCGAAATCACGGCGCATATTAGCCGAGTTTTATTATCACCATGATCTGATCCGGATCTCAATTTGAGATCCAAAATTTAATTCTTTTTTTCACAACAAGGAGCGCTTTATCATTGTAATTTCACATGTAAATGTTGGTATCATTGCAAACAAATTAAATAAAACCTGTATTGTCATATAAACATTTCCATTTGACTGAAATAAAATATTTTTTTAAATAGAAAGCGAGAAGCTTTTTATTTATTTATTTGGTATATAATCCATGAAATAATTTGATATTTTAACAAAACTAGATATTGATTGATGAAATTAAAATAATTAAGTCCAAAAAATTGTATATTTGACATAATTTATGGGTATTATTTTCCCCAAAAAAAAGGAACAAAAAAAAATCATTGAGCAAAATGTTCTTTGGGCAACCCTGCTTTAAATGTCAAAAAATATAAATAAAATCGAGAAAGCTGCAGCACAAATGGGAGAAAAGATGTTCAAATTGTAAGTAATCTCTAAATTAAATTATTTAAGTGTCACATTTATTAAAAGGGTTCCTGGATGCTTTGAGTTTGAGAGTGCAATGGTGATTTGCAGAAACATTTTCAAAAGTTGTGGAGCTTCCCTTTTTGGTATGTGTTTGTTTTTTTTTTTGCTTCGAAATGTCACTTTTGAAAGAATGAATTTGACACTGCTACCAAACTTTAAATAATAAAAAATATGATGATCCAATGCTGTTTTATTATCATGATCTGATCCGGATCAGATAATGGTGATAATAAAACGCGGCTATTATTAACCTATGAATTTATTTTAAGGCATTTTATTAAGTCGATAGCTAGTTTGGCAGATTTTTAAAACTTAGACCCTTTTAGTAGAAAGCAAAAGTTATTTTTTTAAATAAGTCCTTGGATCCTATTCTTTATCAAAGTTTTTTTAATAGGATAAAACTAAGATTAACTTTATATACACTGAATTACAAAAAAGTGGCGCACCTTGAAATTTCGTAACATGTTCAAATATGTCAAAAAGACTTTTTGTTAATTTATGAACATTTAATGTTATTGATTTATGTATGTAAAAAATAAATGGGAGTTTTTGTTCACTGAGTAGTTGGTATTGCCTCCCCTAAAATCTATCAAAGCTTAGATTCTCATCGGCATACCTTGAATAAGGTTTTTTACGATTGCGTCATCCGAATCATCCCACTCCTCAGATCACTTCCCACTTAGTGTCTCGGGAAGAGCAGGGTGCTTCCTTATCATTTATTCGATGGGATTCATGTCCGGGATCATGGCAGGCCAAGCCATCTCATCTATTTCTACTTTTTCCAAGTAGTCCGTAATGAACCTGGCAACGTGAGGTATCGCATTGTCTTGCATCAGCAAGAAATTTTCTCCAATAAATTGTGCGAAAGGAACCCAATATTGTTCCAAAATGTTGGTGATTCAATAATTGCACCGATCGTTACACTATGCATAGCCCAGTTATTCTGTGCGTGGAAGTTCCTGCTCACACCATGACGTAACCTCCCCAGAAATTTTCCCGCTGGGCAGCTGTTGTCGAATTGTATCTCCCACCTGATCTTCTTTTATGTCTATCTTTTGTCTACTCTACGTAGACAAAAATTGGACTTATCAGTGAAGAGAACTATACCCTAGTCTGTCTCGGTTCAATCTTGGTGAAGGCGAGCAAGTTCCTTTCGCTTGTGCTGTATCGTAAGTCTTGGTATACGACCAGATTACTCTCAAAACACCGCCGCCCCACTGTTTAAGCAAACAGTGGTCCCTCTCACTGATTAAAGCCTGTGAGACACTTGAACCGCTGTTTGGTGAGGAGCTCAAAGGCTTTGAAGCACCAAATATCTTGGAAAAATATCGCGGTATATTATCAAAATAATAACAATACATCATTAAGTATGCGGACTATGCCACTTTTTTTTGTAACTCAGTGTATATAAAAAAAACATCAATATTTGTTTTAAAACCGATGCGATATTTATTTATGGCTCTAGAAGTACTCGAAGTTTCAAGGTCCCTGGACTCTAAATAAAATATTTTTAGAGAGATTTATATGTATGCGTGCGTACGTACGTTCGAACGTCCGTACATTGCGGAAACTTGTTTCGCCGTTCATATCTCAAGAACCAGTAGAGATATCGACTTAAAACAAAATTTTAAGTCAGACGATAACACAGAAAGATGCAGAAAGGAATCTCAACAAAATTGAATGGGTGGTTAACCCAAAATATCTCACGAATGCTAGCGACTTTAATTAAATTTTATTTTATATGTTGTGACGTTATACCAAACTTATATAATTTTCAAAAATATATTCAATAAACGTCTTTTTTATAAATTAAAAAAAAAAACTGAAAAAAACAATAATTTTCTATGCGAATATTTAACGAATAAAAAACGAAGAATAACGTTTTTGACTTCTGGTAAAATTTTGAGAACAAAAATCGAATTGATAGTTTTCATACAAAAAATAAAAAACTAAAAAAAAAGCATTACTAAAACTTGGTAAAAATTGATTTTCGACTCAAATATCTTTTCAAAAATCAAAAATATTGACTTCAAACTAATTTTGTCTTATATAAAAATATTGTTTTTGACATTCATTCGATTCTCGATATCTCTTCAAAAATTGATTTGATCCTGTGTTAATTTTTCTAAGAAAAATCCAATTATTAGAACTTTTAAGTAATACTACTTAAATTGGTAAAAATTGTTTTTTGACTAAAAATCTCGTTAACAAAAATAGATTTTGAAATTTCGATAGTTTTTAGTTATTTTTTTTAGAAAAAAATCAGCTAACAACTTTTTTAACGAAATACGAAAACCTACAAAATAACATATAACTACAATCTGATAAGAAATGCTTTTCGACTCAAGTATTAGAAAAACAAAGAACGATTTTGACCTCAAATTATTTACCTCACACAAAATATTGTTGTGAATATTTTGTTAAAGTTTTAAACAAGAAAAATAGACAGACGGGATGGAAAGTTATCAGCGTGGGTCGCATGCCAGTCTCTTTTTTTTTAATTTGTTTAAGCCTGTTAAGAACAGTTCATAAGCCGGTTAAGAGCTGTCGATAAGCCGGTTAGAAGCCGTTGATATGCTTGTTAAGAGCCGATGATTACCCGTTTAAAAGCAGTTAATAAGCCGGTTAGAAGCCGTTGATAAGCGGATTGAAAGTCGTGGATAAACATTTCCAGCTAAGAACAGCCAACCTAAGCAACCGTATCAGAAACGAATAGCCAGCAGTCAAAGAAGACCTACCAAGAAATCAATAACCTGAAGACCCGCATTATTAACAAGCTAGCATACTATCGATGCGGAATCAAGGAAATAAAAATACGTTAATATTATTTAAAGTTTAATAAAATTAAATTTTAAATGAGAGTCATAATGAAGAAAAGATCTTCATACTAAAGTTTCCTGCACCTTCTTTAGTTAGATTCTGAATCCGAATCCTGAATACCTCAGCATTTGAACAAGTAGTAGATCAGAAATTGTCAATTTTAAACTAATATCAATTTTTTTTCATTATAACGTCACCTTTGAAATAAAGCTTCTAAAAATAAACTGAGATGCGTACTACACTGACAATTACTCCTTGGTACTATTAATAATATTTATTTTTTTGAATAAGCCAAATTTTCATTAAAGGAAAATACATCGAAAAGCTGTTTCTTGTTCGAGATATGAACAAATGATTACAAACAAAAATTCATTTACAATTACTTGTAATTGAGATCTTCATACACTTTTCAATTACTTAAAAATGTACTTGAAAATTTTTAATTATACTAATTACATGTAATTGAAAAGCGTAAATTCCTTGCAGTTCATCTACATCAATATAATTTAAAACAATAGTTATGATCAAAAAAGCACTAATAACTGCTTTTTCCAGTAATCAATTACCTTTCACAAAATATTACCAAATAATTTTCTGAAATGCTAATCACTTTCATGTGCTTTGCTTTGTATCAATTAATAAACAAAAGATAAATAACCTTTACAATGATTTTAGAGTGCATTCCATCAAAAACTTCAACAAACCCATTCCAATTTTCAATTACATGTACATAATTAGTAAATGCATTCAATAACGAATACAAGTAATTGAAATGCATATTTTTCCAATTACAATTACAAGTAATTGAAATGGATATTTTTCACTTAGAATTACGTGTAATCGTAATAATGGGTGATTTTTTTGAGGTTAGGATTTTCATGCATTAGTATTTGACAGATCACGCATGATTTCAGACATGGTGTCAAAGAGAAAGATGCTCAGTATGCTTTGACATTTCATCATGAATAGACTTACTAACGAGCAACGCTTGAAAATCATTGAATTTTATTACCAAAATCACTGTTCGGTTCGAAATGTGTTTCGCGCTTTACGTCCGATTTATGGTCTACATAATCGACCAAGTGAGCAAACAATTAATGCGATTGTGACCAAGTTTCGCACTCAGTTTACTTTATTGGACATTAAACCAACCACACGAATGCGTACAGTGCGTACAGAAGAGAATATTGCGTCTGTTTCTGAGAGTGTTGCTGAAGACCGTGAAATGCAATTGGGTTTGTGTTATTCGACCACATGGAAGATTTTACGCAAAGATCTTGGTGTAAAACCGTATAAAATACAGCTCGTGCAAGAACTGAAGCCGAACGATCTGCCACAACGTCGAATTTTCAGTGAATGGGCCCTAGAAAAGTTGGCAGAAAATCCGCTTTTTTATCGACAAATTTTGTTCAGCGATGAGGCTCATTTCTGGTTGAATGGCTACGTAAATAAGCAAAATTGCTGCATTTGGAGTGAAGAGCAACCAGAAGCCGTTCAAGAACTGCCCATGCATCCCGAAAAATGCACTGTTTGGTGTGGTTTGTACGCTGGTGGAATCATTGGACCGTATTTTTTCAAAGATGCTGTTGGACGCAACGTTACAGTGAATGGCGATCGCTTTCGTTCAATGCTAACAAACTTTTTGTTGCCAAAAATGGAAGAACTGAACTTGGTTGACATGTGGTTTTAACAAGATGGCGCTACATGCCACACAGCTCCCGATTCTATGGCCATTTTGAGGGAAAACTTCGGAGAACAATTCATCTCAAGGAATGGACCGGTAAGTTGGCCACCAAGATCATGCGATTTGACGCCTTTAGACTATTTTTTGTGGGGCTACGTCAAGTCTAAAGTCTACATAAAATAAGCCAGCAACTATTCCAGCTTTGGAAGACAACATTTCCGAAGAAATTCGGGCTATTCCGGCCGAAATGCTCGAAAAAGTTACCCAAAATTGGACTTTCCGAATGGACCACCTAAGACGCAGCCGCGGTCAACATTTAAATGAAATTATCTTCAAAAAGTAAATGTCATGGACCAATCTAACGTTTCAAATAAAGAATCGATGAGATTTTGCAAATTGTATGCCTTTTTTTTTAAAAAAAACTTTTCAAGCTCTTAAAAAATCACCCGATAGAAAAAAGGTCAATTATTAACTGTTTCTAAAGTTTCTAAAATGAAAGTTGAAATTAATTACGGAATGTTATCTGTATTTTTCAACTCTGGTTAAAGTCGATATCTCTGCAGGTTCATGGCTGACAAAAACACCTATGTAAGTACGAATCTGAACTTATGCTCAAACTTAACAGAAGCATAACCGTGATTTAAAAGATATTGCAAGACTTATATCACCTTTACAAGCATGTGACTTAGAACTTAAATAGAGTAGGTACTTTTAAAATTTCTTTTTTACATTAATGTTTTTTTTTTCAAATATTTTTTTATATAATCCCTGTCGACTATCAAATATTCAATTTACTTAAACAAAAGCTTTTTTATAGATAGATGCCAATATCATTTCGATCAAAGTCAAATAATGAAGTTCCACATGGGATATGATTGTAATAATCACACGATACCTATGTACCTACATATTTCTACTTTGCACCAAACTCAGAAAGTCGGTTGCACGAGTTTCATTTTAGTATCCTTATCAAAATAATATTTGATTGAAGATGTTTTTTTTTTGTTACACCTACCTACATTATATTGGTGGATAAATTTCATATATATATGAATGTTGAGATACTTAAATGGATACATACGGGATGAATATTGATAGACATCAATCTTTTGCTGTTTCGCTGTCAAAATATGAAAAAGTTCTGTCTATTAAAATTTTTGGTGGATAAAGTCAAGAACTCAACAAAAACAAAATAATGTAACTACCTACCACATTTATATATCAAAATCCCAAGGATCTTATATTCAAGATACATATGGAATAGATATGTACATCATTATATGCCTTGCTTACCTATCTTCGAAAGTTAGCACAAAACATTGTCTATTAGAGCATGCCATTCATTGCTTTGACGTATATACTTTTTGCATGCGAAACAGAATAAATTATTAATAAGAACATGCTTAAACAATTGGAACTTGGAAGAAATGTATAGGCTTACGAATTTCTAGGAATAATGTTTTTCTGTTTTGTTTGAATGGGATTTATAGGTAAGTAAGTATAGGTGGGTATAAAAGTTAATTTAGAATAAATTTTTAAAGCTAAATCTATTAACTTAATAGATTACAGTAATACAATTGAAGATATTTGAGGTTTAAAAGAAAAATGCTTGTTTCATATAAGAGTAATCTAACAGAAACATAATTAAGGAACTTTTGCCAAAAATAAGGGTTAATATTTTCTTCTTTTATAATTTACAGGCACTCAAGGGGTTATTAATATCCTTAACATGTTTATGTTTAAACACAGTAAGAGCGTTAGGAAAATAGGGAACGATTTAACATTGGTCTTAAAATTTTGAATATTAAAATGGGAGGGAAAAACAGAGTTGGGTAAAGCAGTCCACATTCTCAATGTACGGTTAAAAAAGAATCTTTATACTTGACAGTACGTCCGAAATTTAACTCATGGGTAAACTGATGAGCATTCCTGGAAGGGCGAGTATTACGGCTGAATTTCTTGGAGGCTGAGAGGGCAATGCAACTAGCTAATTCGACAGAACATTGTTTATAAAATATCTGTAAAACAAAGGAAAGGCATGAAACATTTCAGTGGTGTTCGAGTAATGTAAATGTTTTGGTTATAGTTACATGACCTAATATTTTCAAAGCTCCAAAAGACTTAAATTTGTTTTAGGGGCACCTGCCCAAATATAAACAATATAATGGAATTATTAGGCGTAAAACCTTAAATCCGCTGTTTGCTCAAAGACCATGGACACACCATATTTTTTTTTCAGAAGTTTAAAGTTTGTTTACATAAATTATTGCATACTGTCAATTTTATAACTCAAAGTCTATTTTTGCATGGGTGATTATATCCAGCATTGCTTTTTTTCTTCAATTTGAAGATAAGTTAATTTGAAGGTAGGTTAATTTGAAGAAGAAATCTGCTGTAAAAATACATCAACAATACTTTATCGACAACAAGAAACAGGGAATGTTTTCTACGATTCAAAGACGGCAATTCTGCCATTGTAAAGGTTCAAAAACAGCAGACACTTCAAAACACATGAACCTCCATTAGATGCAGTTTGAAATAGTTCAAAACAACTCGTGGACACTCAACTAGCAGGCTTTTAATGCAGACCTGACTTCTTCCGGCTAACACCTTTTTTCTTCAACAACGCTCTAGCTTCTCACTTTTAAGCTTTTTATGTTGACGCTTGATTATTGGTTTTTCTATAGAGAGGTACTTTGCTTAGCGTTCACAAATTGCTTGATAGATTGTGAGGTCAAGTACTTTAAATAAGTTTTCTTTTGGGATCTTTGAAAAAAGGATTTGTCTTTCTGATTTAAAAACAATGGTCATAAAGTTATACCACCTATTTAATACAGGCACAGAATGAACATGTGTAATCAATATAAATAGTAGTGGTCCAAGATGACTACCGTCAGGTACACTTGCTTTTTGCGGATTTCTATATTTATTAATTAAAATCAGCTAAGAACTAGCTGAACAGA
This sequence comes from Eupeodes luniger, assembly GCA_951509635.1. Classification (NCBI taxonomy): domain Eukaryota; kingdom Metazoa; phylum Arthropoda; class Insecta; order Diptera; family Syrphidae; genus Eupeodes; species Eupeodes luniger. Next base: position 126,464,207 of record OX608075.1, on the reverse strand, counting down.
ATTCATTTACGTTTTATAAATACTTTTGCAAAAAAACTAGATTTCAGTTTACTTGATAATTTCAAGCTATGGTCAAACAAGTTTATTCAAAGGTGAACATTTTTCATAATAAGTCCAATAGTTTGGAATACGTTTACAATTGATTTAATTCCGGAGGTTTATTTGGGAAATATTAAAGTTTACACAGAACAAAAAGTGGAAATATTTCCATTTATAAAGTAAGCAAGAAACACAAACAAAATTAGATCGTCTGCTTCCAAGAATCAGCATATCAATAAGTTTTAGTCTCTGTTGGTAAGGAAGAAGGTTCTCAGCGCAATTCTAAGGAACCTTTTTTGCACCACTTATAGTCTGGATTTGTGAAAGGCATAATTTGGTGTTCAGAACTGACAAGCGTTTTCGAGAATCAGTCAAACAAATATTTTATTAAGCTGCTTTATAAGAAAAGGATCATAAAATGACATAAAGCTTTCTCGCAAAGCTCACAAACTCAACAATCAAAAAACGAGTTGATATAACATTGCAATGTTTTACAATCATAAGTACTTGAAACAGTTTTGAAAATTACAATATCGTCGGTTTAAGTGATGCAGTTAAAGTACTTTAACTCAGACGGTAAATTGTTTATAAATAAAACAAAGAGAATAGGTCCTAAATGGCTACCTTGTGAAATTCCAACCATTGAATGTACAGAGCATAAATAAGATTGGTTCTATGAATATTCACACTCTTTTATTTATGTTCTGTTCTTATATGAAGTTAACATTTCTTATAAATAGGTCAATTCCCTTGAACGCTGTACTTAACAACTGTTTCTACAGTAAATATTTTCAAAATGCCTCCTAAACTGACGAGACAGTATAATTTCTAAAAAAAGAAAAATACAAATCAATCACACTTTTCTTATAAAAATTATTATAATTCAGGTATTTTCTTTTGAATATCTTAAAAAAAAACATTAAACATACATAAATCTGTATGTATGAGGTTTGTACTGTACATAAATAAATATTTTACTATTCAATGAGCCGTCTTCAAAAATGTCTTCTTCTTCTCACCTTTTTGGTATAATACTCTTTGTATATGGGGAATATGAATGTTATATGAACCCAAAAGCAAAAACCCATTCGTGATTGAATCGGAAAAAACATATTATCCAATTGACGGCCCGTGAACAATACAAAAATAAGGATTCGGAAAATCTTAATGTGAAAATAGGTTTGGAATTTCAAATGGACACGAAAATTCACAAATAAATCGTTGCCCTCGATTTCATGGTGAATGAATATTTGAGAATATATTCCATTTCTGACAACCCCAAACAAAAAAAAAAAAATCAAAACACAACAACAACAAGGACAACAAGGAAGACCTGAAGACTGAAGGCTGAAGGCTGAAAAGTTTGGAGAAAGGGCGGAATTATTCTCTGATGTAAATAGGTACGAATTGAATTGGTATAGCTACGAGTAGCAGCTACTTTTTGTTTTATTTGAGGAATGTGAACGCTGGCACGTGCTCCATGCTACTTTACACCCACTTTAAAGAAAAAGAACTTCTTCTATCTTTCATATTTTCTTATTTTATTTATTTGTATCTTTATTTTTTTCTTTCTCTCCGTTTAATGTCTGCTACTTGGAGATTGGTTTTCAATAAATTGAGGGATCTTCAAAGAAATTTTGACTGTTCAAATGGTATAAGTTCAAATACTCAGCGCTCTCTCTCTATAGTATCTTTCTACTTATTGGGATAGGAAATTAAATATAAATACGAAATGATGGGGGCTTTGAGAATATTTGTTCCGGCTTTGTTTAAGAAGAAACACAACAAAAAATGTGGAAATAAAAATATATGTAACTTTAAAGTTTGATATATTTCATAAGGACTTCGATGTAATGACGTGAGTCCTGGGAATATTTAAAAAAAACAGAGGAAATTTCGAGGAAGTTAATACCTAAAGTGATTCTAGGAATTTATGTTTCTTTGATAAGTTTCTTTCTCTTTCAAAACTCAAAATATCATATTAATTTGAAACTCCAATCAATATTAATTTTAATTTGCCTAAAATAATGGTACCTTTGCTCATTGTTTTCTATTTTTACGATTAGGGAATTTATTCTTGGTTCCGTAATAAATTTGAGAGAATTTTTTTCAATTTATGCAAAATAGGCTTATATTTTTGTTTTGAAGTACTGTTTTCTTTTATCTAAATTATACAAAAGTTTTGTTGTTGTTTTTTAAGGACTTAACCGAAATGGACACTTTAATAGCGTGGTTACTTTGTTTTTCTTCAATATTTTCAAATAAAGTCACTTTTCTTACGGCTGTCTACTATCAATTACACTAGTGAACAAATTTGAAGTTGTTGCCTAAACCAAAACTCAATAATACTTTTTCAACGGATTTTGTTTTAATAATTTCAAAGTTGACCTTAGAATATAATCAACAAGATCAAGTTTTTCACATATGTATGTTTAAATAGTCCTTAAACTGTTCATACCCATCAGTTTTCCCTTAAGTCTAACTTTATTCGCAATGTGAGTTCAGATATTCGTTCTTTAGCTGTACTTCGCGAATGTGGGGTGATTTAACAGACTCTATTTGTTCTTGTCATTGCAATGCTCAAGAATTCAAAGCCAATGAACATAGACATCTTATTTTAAACCCCTTCTTCTTTTCGTAAAGCTCACACTATTTCTCTGGCATATTAAAAGTGTTCAAAACCCTTTGAAATATAGTTTAAATCTTTTAACTCACTTAGTTATAAGTCTTTATTTGAAAGTTTAAAAAAAAAACCTTGAACCATATGCTTTTAAGGTTTTGGAAACATATCTGAAACTCGGTTTAAGAAACCAGCTCAATTTTCAAAAATACCCGTTTTTGACATTATTTTTGTGTGCTTTTGGCTCTTTTTTTTGTGACTTATTTGTGACTTATTTGTTTTCCTAAACAAAACACATGTTATCTTCTTTTTTTTATTTCTATAGATCAGAGGAATTTTTTAGTATCATCTTGCTCAAAGATCGGTTTTTCGCAGAATTGAATGCATTACAAAAGTCTTCACTGCCGTTTATCCTAAATCTCACCAACGGTAGTAATTTTTTCATTTTTCTGGCAATATCTCAAAAATGAAAAGACCTTCAGAAATAAAATTCAATAGTGGTACGCTTTATAGTTTTTGAGATATTAGTAGATGAAGTTTATAAAGTTCATAAATTTGTTTTGAAAATGTTTGGAAATTTCATGCTTTAATATCAAAAACTATACATTACAGTTAGTACTTTGTTCCAGGAAATTGAATTTTCTATAAAATTGGTTCAAACATTTTGTCTGTGATATTTCACGATAATGATAATGACATTTGCAGAGCCTTCAATTTACTAAACAAATCCTTCACTAGACGAGATGATACTAAACAATTCCAAGGTGCTACAGAAATTTCAAAAAAAAATTTAAAATTGTACGTGTATGTCAAATGTTAAAACTTTTGAATGCCGTGGTCGAGTACTAAAAATTATTATTAAACTTCAAAATTTCTATCATAAGATTGTCAAAAGCAAATAATCACCAAAAAAGATCACCCTACAACACATATTTTGTTGTTATTGGAATAGAAAGTTAATTCTAAAAAGCGTTCCTTCATATTTATGTAGCACAGGTTTAGACTATGAGCTAATCAGGGTTTTTCAAAGAGTAAATGAGATACTGAAAATATTTAAGAATTAATTTCTCTATAGTTTTCGAAAATCATCACAAATAAGTGTGATTTTTTAGCTATTATCTTTTAAACAGCTGACGCCCGTTTTGTGTTTTGTTTCACTTTCAAACATCTTCAGTTTGGTCTATAATTTAACCATGAATCGTCTTACAAACGAACAACGCTTGCAAATTATTGAAATTTATTATCAAAATGCGTGCTCTGTTAAGAAAGTTCATCGCACGCTTCTTCCATTTTATGGTCAGTTTAATCGACCCACTGAAGCGGCTATTCGGGCTTTTGTGACTAAATTTCGCACCAAATTTACATTGTTAAACATTAAAGCACCAACACGCTTACGTAGAGTGCGAACTGAAGAAAATATCGCAGCTCTATCGGACAGTGTTAATGATGACCATCAATTTATAGATTCGTGGGCCTCTGTTACTCAACAACGTGGAAAATTTTGCGGAAGGATTTAGGTGTGATGCCTTTCAAAATACAGCTGGTGCAAGAATTGAAGCCGACCGACCTACTGCAACGTAAAATTTTTGGTGATTGGGCTCCCGGAAAGTTGGCCAAGGATCCACTTTTTTACCGAAACATTGTATTCATCGACGAAGCTCATTTTTGTCTCAATGGGTACGGAAATAAGCAGAATTGTCGATTTTGGAGTGAATATCAGCCAGAAGCATTGAAAGAGCTACCAATGCATCCAGAAAAAGTCACATCATTGGACCGTACTTCTTCAAAGATGATGCGAATCATCATGCAAGAGCTTGACTTGCATGACATGAGGTTTCAACAAGACGGTGCCACATGCCACACAGCACGCGCAACAATGGACTTATTGAGAGGCGAGTTCGGTGAACATTTTATTTCACATTCGGGACTGGTCAATTGGCTGCCTAGATCTATGAGCTATGTTAAAGCTCATGTCTATACAGACAAGCCCGCTTCAATTGACGCATTAAAAGACAACATTGAAGCATTTATTCGTGAGATACCGGCCGAAATGTTGGAAAGAGTATGCCAAAATTGGACTAAGTGGATGAACCATTTGAGGCGCAGTCAAGGTCAAGATTTGCATGAAATAATCTTCAAACATTAAATTATATGGACCGTACTATCGATTCAAATAAAGATTTCATGCATTTTTCTGAATTTTATGTGTTTTTTTTTTTTAAACTTTCTTATAGCTTTTAAATAATCATCCTTTATTATTGAAAAAAGAATTAGATCATGAAATAGCCCTAAAATGATGTTTTTCTCGAATTCTTAAAAGTAATACTTCAAAAACTTGACCTTAAACAGTAAGTTTGTAGATGAATTCGGTCTTAGGCCTACGGAAAAGAATAATTTAATTGCCAGTTACAATACCAATGAAAAATTGATTTTTCATTGGTTTTAAAAAACAGAATTTCTTTCCATTGACAATCGTCACAAAGGTGATTCACTGAGAAATACCTTCTTTTTTTTTTTAATTATAGTGAAGATGTGTATTTGTAAATCTACTTTGATAGGAGTTAATAAGACCTGACAAAAACTTAGAGCAGGAAAAAATTAGTTCACAAGGTCCCTTAATTTTACAGAAGAAAATAAATCAAGAAGGGAAAATGAAACATGCCTTAATAGTTTTGAAATATTCTTCGACATGCAGAACACCTTTGTACTGACAAACTTTTTTCTAACCCTTAAATGTCAGCTGTCAAATAATTTTGTATATAGGGTTGCCAGGACTTCAATAAACAGAGGGTTTCAAAATACGATTTCTCATTGATTTTAGTATATCTTTATAATTATGGAAAATGGGAAATATCATTTTAATACTGAAATAAATTATGTGTAAATAAATTTAAACTTAATAACAAACTCACCACAAAAGTTAATATTTGAAAATGTTGTATCCTCCTCAAACATGTCCTGCAAAATAACAAGAAAAATAAGTAAATACTTTATTCAGTTTAAATTCACTTTTTAAAACTAAACTAATCAACAAGATACTCGTAAACATAGGTACTCAAAGTAATAGTGAAAAGTAAGTGCAGAATTCAATTTTATCATAAAAATCTTCTTACACAAATTTAATTTAAAAAAAATATGAACACAATACGTTACATAAACCACCATCACGAGCCAACCTGATGATGATGCCTCACATCAGTGAAAGAAAAAATCTATGTTTAAATTATTTTTTCTTATGTGACAAATTTTACACATTGGAGCATTTATTTAAAACGTCCGTTTGTCGTTCTGATCCATTCCATATTGCAACTGACACGTAATTAAATAATTTCTTTTATTTTATTTTGAAGAGAAAGAATAAAACAAAATTTAATAATTACCCATTCGTCATTGAAGACATTGCGTCTTACCGCAGAAAAGTCAAGACAACAAAAACAAAAAACAAGAAAAAGGAAGAACAAGTGTCAAAGCATGGAACTTTGTAATGACGCACTCTGACGCCATATGGAGGGTGCGAAAAAAGAAACCCTCTTTGGGGGCACATCAGAGACTCCAATTGCACTTTATTTTTATTTTTTTCTGCACATATTCAAGGAGAGTGTGTGTGCTGCTTAAAGGATATAATAAATCTTCATTCTTGTTATGTGTGTTACATTGTTGTGGCGAATGCTTGAAGGATAAGAGGGAGAATCACCAGCACCAGCACCAATTTCACCCCATTTCCCCCCTATCCAATCCACAGACCGATGGGGCAAAGGTTTTCTTTCACTTTTCAGTCTCATTGAATGTCGCGCACAACTCAACTTGGGGTAAGAGCAATACTGATGGGGTATAAAGAAAAATCCATTCTGAAAAGAGTCGAGGTCACATTCGGGTCGATTTTTTAGTTAAGTAAATTCTCCTCTCCTGTGCCAAGGATTCAAAGGAATTTTCTTTGTAAGACGACACGACACCACACGATATAAGAACGATGGCAGATAGAAAATCGAATTGAAATAAATTTAAAGACGCGAAAATAACAAGAATCTAGTCAAGAGATGGATTTATGGTGATCCATTTCAAAAGTGTTTTTTTTTTTTTTTTTGGTTTTGAAAGAAAGAGGAACGCCTCAATATGTGATCGTAAACTTTAGACTGCTTAATGATTTCTTTTTAAAGTGATGCCATGGACTGATCATTAAAACGTTACGTGTCTATAGCTTTGATTTCTCTTTGAAGTTCGAAATGCAGAGCAGTTTTTTGGAGTTGTTTTGAATTGGGATAAAAGGAGGTCAACAATCCAGACTAAGAGAGGTCAAATCTTGCTTCTTTCATGAATCCTCAAATTCCAATATGGTTTTGGGTACATCGATACAAATTTTTTTGTTACATCGAACTCTGGAAACATTCAAAAAATTAATTTTCTTTGTTTATGAAAAATGAGGAAGTACCATTTTGTCTCCTATATTTTCAAAGACTTAACTCAAAGTACACGAACATTTTCAAAATATTTGATTGTACACCTGTCATTGATAAATTTTCTTTGTAAACATTTTTATTTTAAACTCTAGACAAAATGTCCTCCATTTTCTCTGCTGTTCTGACGTAAATTAGCTACGCGCTAAAATACTTTCAGATATAAACTTAACTAAATATTAAGCTTCTAAAGAATTTTGTTCATTTATTAATCACAAAAGGATTAAAAATAAGAACACAAAAAAAGAAAACTAAACGAATGTCATGAACGCGTCACAACAACAACAACAACAAAACAAACAATCACTAGAATTTTGCCAATCAACCTCCCTCTCTATGTCTTCACCTATATACCCTCCCCCCCCCCTACAACCTACATATATTGTAGTATATCCCAAAATAAAAATGTCTACGTTACTCAAGGAAGCCAGTTTTAGCCCACCTCATCTACAACTTACTCGCCTCCTCGTATCTACGATACTATACTCTTTCGTATATTCTTGCCAGATGAAGATTTTTCTTCGATTTAAAATTAACAATTTTTTCTTAAATATAAATTCGTATTTTTTTTTTTTAAATATAATATATTTTTAAATCGACGAGAATCCTGGCTAAACTTAGACCATATAATAATGAAGTGTATTTTCATTTGATTTGTTTTTGTTTATTGTTATTTTTATTTGTGTCTAGGATCTGATGTGATGGTGTATCTTTAATAGTAAAAGCAAAGCAAGAAGTTGCTATGTCTTATTATATTTTTGTCTGGCATCATTTTTGTATACACAAAAAAATAAATTTATTTTAGGTATGATTGATTTTTGATCTTAAGTGTAATGTGTAATATTAATAATAATATATATTCAAATATTAATGTGTATAAAGACAAGAAAAATTCGTATTGAAAATCCGTAATAGTAAAAAATATTTGCAAATAAATAAAAATATCAAAAGGCTGAGTTTTATCTGATAGATTTAATTTTTATACTACATATTTGAAAGGTTATATCAATTGAATACTTTTTACAAATTATTCCAATATTATTTTTAATTGTTCCTATCTAGTAAAAGACTAATTCCCCTTGATCTGAAAAAGCCTAAAAAGTGACATTTCGTAAGACACAAACATAAATCTGCAAAATTGACCAGTTAATTTAAAATGTCAGAAGCCTAAATGTATATGTATTTAGCAAATTACTAAAAATTCTAGTAACTTTTTATTAATTTAGATGTAGTAAAATGTTAATCTTTTATATGACAAACTTAGACACAGGTCCGTTCGCGTACCCTCCTAAAACGGTCAAATTTTACTAAAATATACGAAACTTAACCAAATCCTGTTCGCGTACTCAAAAATTTCGTAGTTTTTCGTAAAAGAGAGCGCTCACGAGAGAGTAAAATATTTCCCCAACCTACGAATTTTAGCCCAAGAAATTACTTTGGGCTGATTTGTGAAGATTTCAAATTTGATAGAAATTTAAATAAATTAAATAAATTGCTCGCTTTTGCTGTCAGTTATAAAATTTAAAAACAAATTTTCAAAGAACAGCAACAAGACAGTAATATTGTGTGAAAAATTTGTTGTTTTCCCGTTCGCTTACTTTTTTGTAGTTTTTTTTTTTTGTTGAGAGAATTTTACCCCCACTCTTTAAAATATTTCTTTTTACGAATTTTAGTGCAGAAAGTACGCAAACGGACCTAATAAATCGACGAAAAAACAGCTTACACTTAAATATATTAATATCTTTTTAAATATTGTAATAAGTAAAAATAACTATTCGTGGTTAGAAACAAATAATTTATTTCAAGAAACCCAAACCCCTTTTTAAAGAAAACTGGACTTAATGCATAATTTGTTTTAATATCTTTTTTAAACTCATACAAATAAGATAATATTTGTTTGCACTGATTTAAGATAAAAAAGAGGCTGGGATGCGATCCATACTCATAACTTCCCATCCCATCTGTCAATTTGTCTAGCTTAAAAGGTTTGGAGGTTTTCGTGTTTTGTTAAAAAAGTTACCAGTTAAATTATTCTTAAAAAAAAGTTTAAAAAAAACAACAATATTTTGCATAATGATGAAATAGTTTGATTTCAAAGTCTATTTTTGCTAACGAGATTTTTAGTCGTTAACCAATTTTTACCAATTTTAACAGCATTTCTTAAAAGTTTTTATTTCTAATATAAACAAATACAAATTGGATGAATGAAATTAATTTGAAGTCAATGTTTTCTATTATTCACCAGATATCGAGAGTTTTACAAATTTTGCGTACTACTTTTTGTAGATCTTAATTTTTTATGAAAAAACTGACTGTTAGATTTTTATATAAAAAAATAACTAAATGTTAAAAACAATATTTCTCATAACATAAAATTAGTTTAAAGCCAATATCTCAAAGTTTTGAAAAGATATTTGAGTCGAAAATCAATTTTTACCATCTTTTGTTAATTTTTGTTTGGGTTTTTAATTTTTTGTAAAAAAAACTGTCAATTTGATTTTTCTCCAAATGTTACTAAATGTTGACAACAATATTTTTTAAAAATTAAATTTAGTTTAGAGCCTATGTCTCAAAGTTTTAAAAAGTTATTTGAGCCAAAAAACAATTTTTACTAACTTTTATTAATTTTTTTTAGGTTTTTATTTTTTGTAAAAAAACTGTCAATTCGATTTTTCTCAAAATTTTACCAGATTTTCAAAACGTTATTCTTCGTTGCACAAAATTGTTTTGGACATAAAATAATTTTTTATTCGTACAATTTTCGCGGTAACAATTTTTTGTGTTCAGTCTTTTTGATTTATAAAAAAAAAACGTTAATTGGATTTTTTTTTCCAAAAATATACTTGTTTGGTATCACGTTACAATATAAAATATACAATTTAATTCAAGTCTTTAGCGTTATTGCTTCGTGAGATATTTAGGCTTAACGAAAATGTTCACCTTTTTTTTAAACTGCTATGGTAAAAAAACCACACACGCAATTTTTTGAGAGCCCTTTCTGTAACTTTCTGCCTTATTATCTGTATAACAAAATTTATTTGAAGTCGATATCTCTACTGGTTCTCGAGCTATGGAGGACGAAAAAACGTCGCGAAAGTACGAACGTACGTACACACGCACGTAAATACATCTGTCTACAAATCTTTTATTTCGACTCTAGGGACCTTGAAACGTCGAGAAATATCAAAATTTTCAATTCGATAAATCGGACCGATTACAATAACTTCCTATGGGAAGTTAAAAAAGGTTGAAATGCGAATATCAATGATAACTTTTCATTTGTGTCTGTCTGTCGATATTTCTTAAAGTTTTACAACATTTTTTTTTAAGATAGAAAAATAGTTGAGGTCAATGAAACGATTTAGTGAAATGTTAAAACCGTTTTTAACAATTTACTAAGCTAACAGGATGATTTAGCTAATTTTAAAATCTTACTATCTAAAGTAAAATTGCTAAAGTTAACACCACGCAATAGCTACAGTAACGTTTAGCAATTTGCTACATCCATATGACATCTGTCATTTACCTAGACAACATTTCTTTATTATTTTAATAGAAAAAGTTGATTTGTTTATTCGTATACTTCGTATACTTCGTGAGCTACAACTGCTTTGCTTTAAACTCAAAAAATGTTTTTGGAAGAAGAAGATTTCGGAATATTTGAAAACTCAGTGTCTTGTAGAAAAGATCGGTTAATTCCTCAGCAAATCTCTTCAAAAAGCTGGATGATGGAAAATTTTACTTTATTAATAGGTTTTAGTAGTACCCGTGGCATGATGGTTAGTGCGTTGGACTGTCATGCGAGAGGTCTTGGGTTCGATCCCTGCCTGTGCCACCTTAATTAAAAAAAAAAAAACGGGTACTGCCTCTTGCGAGGAATTGACAAATTCTCCAAGAGTAATGCTTGTCATGAAAAAGTGCTTTCTCAAATTAGCCGTTCGGATTCGGCATTAAACTGTAGGTCCCCTCCATCCCTGACAATAGTACTCGCACACAGGAATGGTTGAGAGTTGTAAGTCACTAGGCCCTGGTTCTTTACGGACTGTTGTGCCACCTAATTTTTTTTTTTTTTAAATAGGTTTTATAAGGTAACAGTTCGGTTTTTGGGTTTAAATACCTTAACACTTAAGACCGAATAACAATTCGTAAGCTAAGTTTTCACCGGAATTACACATTTTAAGGTTTTCGTTTTTTGTTTTATAAAAAAAGGTGGCAATTGGATTAACTAAAGTTAACAACAATATTTAATGACCTGAGGTTTAGATTATTTTTGAAATCATTTTAGGATTTGGAAAGAAATAAGATAATATTTTTTGGACTAATCTGACAACATAACAAAACCGAGGAACCAACAAGTGTATTTCCAAAGAAGAATTAAGAGGGATTTGAATTGGCTCAAAACGCTTTAGAAATAAATTCAGAAAAGCATTTTTGTATTTAATGGTTTAGTCTTAAAATGCTTGGTAATTTGCTGCTACCAGAAATGCTGCCAGCATTCATTTTTATTTGTATGGGATTTTTATGGGGATTAAAGTGAGCTCTTCCCACAAGCTGCACACAAGTCACAAACAAGCATATTACATATCTACACAATATGCCGAAGCACTTCTGTAACACTAATATCCTTAACCTCAAATTACTTCAACCTACTTTACTTGGGTATATTATCTGTCAAACCAACAGCTGATTTCTTGGAAATGTTTTCTAAAATTTCACTTCTAAGTATCTGAGTTTTTCGAGTATACATATGTTTATCATCGAGTTGCATCTTTATCCCATCACCCTTCGAAAAATTAGTATAGTTGGATCTTCATCAGCAGCCATGAAACGAAAAACAATATTACAAACAACAACAAAAACAAAAACAAATCTTTCAACGGATTTCCGGTGGCAGGAAGCGTACGTAAACCGTAAATCGTAAATGATGTTGGCGATAAGAAGTGTCATTCGGTATTTCTATACAATAACAACAATTTTTAGGAAGCATTTCTCATCCTCATCCCTCATTATCATAAAAGAGTTATCCATTAAAGCATAGATAGAGAGGTATAAGCTTAATGTTTGTGATAATAAATCCTTTGAAGTGTCCTCGAATGGGTGTTTTCCAAAACAGCTCACACCTCACACCAACAGCAGCGCCAACGCCAGCGGAGCCAGCGCCATCACCTCCTGTACTCATATCGTGTATATTCTCGTAGGTATTGACGCACGAGCCAAATTCCAAATAATTATAAATTATGGAAAAATCCTTTTTTCTCTCTAATCCTTTGCTATACTCGGTTCAAGGAGCAGAAAATCGACTTCGTCTTCATTGCTCAACACAATAATTCTTATTTCGGTTACTAATTGCTTCCGTTACATTGTTGTTGCTTTAATTATAATTATAAACTACCTACTCGTTCCGTTCTTGTTCCAGACGACCGACACGTAGAGGGGTGAGTTGCGTATCGAGTTGGGTTTGGGTATCGTATCGAGCAACGATATAATATTTTATGTATTTGAAGATTCCAGAATAATGCTTCTTTCATGGTTTGTTCACCTCATCGCACCGCATCGGATTGACGACGATGACGACGATGACGACGACGACGAAGAACGACGCACGGCACCAAAGTATATCAGCGATGGATGACAGGGATTCACTTCAAAAAAAAAAATCGGAACGTTTTCGTTTAGGAGGGAGACATGTTTATGTAGCGAGGATGAGGAGGATATTGTGTGTTGGATGATGCGTCTGAGTACACAGGGTTTAGGAAGTACGCTACGCGACACTGAATTTCAAGATATAGATACTTCTATATGGACTAAAAGTTAAGATACTTCTTTACTTTAAGTGAGACAGATGATGAGATGAGTATATCTGAACTTCTATGTACGTACATAATAACTAACAGATTGCTTACACGTCCTTTTCTATAGGTATGTTCAGATACTCACACCAGAATCAGTGGTATACGAGTACATATTTTTGAAACACAAATATTTCAAAATTTAATCGGTTAAAAGGAAATGTTTCCAATGCGATTCTTAAACAGCTGTTAACAGCTGTGACCACTTAGCGAATCATTAATATAAATTCTCTTATATAGTCTAGTGAGCATTTAAAATCTGAGGAATTTTTTCGGAATTATTATAGTGTGACATTTACTGGTTGCGTTTCGGTATTATTTTGAATTTAAAAGATTTGTTTAATTTAATCTTTTATAATTATATAGAGTTGTTCCTGTTGAAGATGTTTTGTCAAGAGGTATTCTTCTCAAACTATTTTTCGTCGAAAAGAATAATACTAAACAAATTGATAGCATTCAAAACAGAAATTTAATATTTAGTTTCTTATATTTTTCATTATCTTATGGAAATTTGTAATTTGTTCTCAAAATAATTCGTGCCGGAGTAACCGGAAAAAAATTGCACTCAGCTGTCAAACATTTTTCAAAAAATTTGCTTGATCGTATTTCAACGCAGTTTTCCGAGGCGTATTCAAAAACGATGAAGAACTATTCAGAACAGCTGATGGGGAGAATAAATCAAAACAAAAATCTTATCAATCATCAGAACTCGTAGCTCAATTTTTAATTTGATAATTTGTTAAATTGATTAAAAGTGTTCTGAATTCTGCCATTTTTTAACGGCGTTCTAAAAATTCAACAGAAAGGGGTTTGAAGTTTCATTGTAAACTTCTCTTTCTGGAAATGGCATTTCTACGGGATTATTGGTAAACATCGCTGACATTTGTTGAATTTGGTGAACATTTTATTTGCAGAAGTAGTCCTATTGTCTGGTCCCTCGTTTCTGCGACTTAACTTCCCTTGATTACTTTCTTAGGGGCTTTGTTGAATTATTGGCTTATGACAAGAAACCAGCAACTCTTACAGCATTAAAAGCCAATATTGAACCCACATTTGACGCAATAAGTTCAGATCCATTGGAAAAAGTAGTGAAAAATTAGACTGACTATGTACCCCGTAACCGGGTCGTGGCGGCAGACTTATATGCTGAAAATCATTTTAAGAAAATAGATTCCATGAAATTTTTTAATAGAATATAATAATACAAAACTAACTTCTACAATATTTCTGTCTCGTATTGTTATTTCATGTTCTCAAGCTCTTAAAAAAAGACCCGATAGTTCTAATTACCCTCTACGAAATTAAATCCTGATTTGATGAATGTCCTTTATAATATTCAATATATTCCAAATTAATTGTCATAGTAATTTTTTAACTTCAAAATATCAATCCAAAACTGACCTACAAAATTGTACATGCTACCCAAAATTTCGTTAACCTCCTCTTGCTGAGCTATACACTCTAAACTATAAACACTTAAAATAAAACAAACAAAACCAAAAATCACTTAATTTTAAATTAAATTTTTATATTTTTACTTATCATTATTTTTAGATCATTTTTATATTTATAACAAAGAATGAAAGAACAAATATTTTAATTTATTTTTTTTTAATTTCAGAGAATTCAATCAAAACACAAGTAGTAGTTCCGAAAATACTTCTTTTTTTTTAATTCAAAAACCTAACAATTAAAAATATCCATCCATTTTTGTTATGTGAAACTAACCGAGAGGACAAAATGATGAAGAGGCGCGGTGGCATGGTGAGCGATATGGCGTGCGCTTACGCAAAAAATAACTTTTCTTTTATTTTAACATTTTCCACATGCAACTAATTCTTTAAAATATATTTTTAATTTCAAAAACAAAGCAAAACAAAACAAAATTCATCTAAATTAAAACCCAATTGTATTGAAATAAAGTCGATATTTTTGGATACTTGACGCCGAGCGTTGCCTTCATCGTCAGAAAAAAAGACACCACGTCGTCGTCGTCGTAGTAGTCGTCGTCTTCAGCGATCGGTCGGCATAAAAGTTCAAAAACTATAACATCAGCAATAGCATCATCAGACAAACAGGGATCCTCACACAACTTATTCTACTTATAGCAAAATTTGTATTTTTCAAAAACAGAAAAAAACTCATGCTACTCAAAATCCAAAATTATCCTTTTATTTATGTTTACACTGAAAGTTCAATAATAACACTCCTTTGTGCATAAAGTACCCGAAAAGTGTACCATTTCTTGTAAAAATAGTGTATGCTTATTTTTATAGAGTTTTAATCTGCCGATGACGATTATTCTTCTATGATGCTGACGGTATTGTCCTCCTCATATCGGTGGCGGCGGGCGGGCGGCCGGCGTTTGCGTCGTCGTCATTGAAGTCTTTTCTGACTTATTCTTTCGTAAATAGGAAGTTGATTATATACCTTGATATACAGGGATGTTGTATATAAACCTATGAAGATCTCACCAAGGTGTATTTACATTGAGACGAGATACAACAAAAATTATGAAATCTCTGATCAAATGGAAAATTAATGACTTTCTTCAAAATACAAACTTAAGTGGAACTCCTCAGGGGTAAGTATTGAGACAGCATTTCTTTGCGAGGATCATTTCGAGACCCTTACGGGAAACACTTCGGTTGGGGGGAATACATAAACGTCGAGTAAATTATGTACCTATGTAGTTTGAAATTTCCTTCAAGAAAGTTTTTTTTTTATTTACTGTTTCTTGAATTTTTTTGTTTCATGATTTTCTGATTCTAAATTTAGAATCGCGCACACACGTTGAAAAATCTATGCGGGGAAAATCGTTGTTTTCGAAAAATTTTCTTACACGAGTTCACTGAGGTGGAGGATAGAGTGAATTCAAAAAAGAACAAATTGGATACGTGCCAGAAAAAGCATACATGAGTATGGTAGATTTTCGTGAATGTATTCGTTGCTACAAAAATGATCGTTTCCCATTGGCTGAGGTAGTTTTAATATGGTTTAGTGATTCTGATGAACTCGATAGTATTTTATTTTTCACAATTCATACACAAATAACATGAAGACGTATTAAAAGTTTTCACTAAGTTTGTGTAGGTAGAAAAAATAAAATATAATTGAAATTGTATTGGTGAGTGATAGGATTACACAAGGTGATGTTTTTTTTCACGTTTTGGTTTTAATAAGATGGGAATGGGAAAGGAAATAAAATGAATACCTAAATGTGATTTTCTTTTCTATTTCGTAGTATATTCGGTTTTTTTTGAGAAATGCTTGAGGAGACTTGAGGTGGAAAATGTCAAAAACAATATTTATTCTAAAGTAAGATTTTGAAATTAATTTGATTAAAAATTGTATTTTTTTTAATGAATTAGTTATGCTTATCACTTTTGATTTCCTTTATATCTTAAATTTTATTATATTCAAAGATCTAAAGGGTTTTTAGTTGATGAAAACATGTTTGAAATTTAGGGTTTAGGATGCCAAAAATGTTCACTATTATGACCTCTTTTAATGCATTGACTAAGTGCTAACATTTTTCTGCAGAATGGCAGAGAAATCTGAAATTTTTTATCACTTTTTAAAACATTTAATTTTTTAAAAATGAAACAATGTGGATATTTGAAACTGGTTTGGATTGAAAATACTGTTATTGTATTGTTAAAAATAAAAATTATTTTGACTTTACAATATTTTTAAAAAATATGAAAATATTAGATAGATAGATAGATACAGATTTTATTGAATTAAAGTAAAATTTACATTACACACCAAAAATGTTTACAAAAATCATTATAGCATGGCGATTGCCATGTACCAGATTGACAACCAAACACAATGAATGTAAAAAGCCCTCAATATAATTACTTTTCAATATTAAAAAAGGTATTTATAATTTTTTAACAATATAAAGTTCATGATAGATTAAAAATAATTTCAAAAACAGTGAATAGAAACACAATCAGAAATCTTCGTTCATTATAGCAGTTCTATATCTAAGCGCAGTTTCCCAAAATTCTTAAGGTTTGACAACATTAATTTCATTCAATAAACTTATCACTTGATCTTCCGATGAAAAGTCTTTTCTGAATACATTCCTTCTGATTTCTCTGATAATGGGACATTTTCCCAAGAAGTGGACAGTATCCTCTCTTTCTGATAGGTTTCACATATTACACTCTGGGGGTAAATCAGGTCTGTGTGGAATAAAATTAAAATCTATTAGTTCACTACGTAGTCTGACCATCACAGAATCACAGGGAAATTATTGGAATCCTTAAAATAGCTGTTCTCTGCAAGGTTATGATTTAATCTGCCGTAAGTTGTTCTGTACAAGGAATTAGTAGCTTCAGCAATATATTCAGCTCTAGATTTCTCATCAACCTTAAAACTGACTTCATACAAGATGTTTTTAGCGGTTGTTAAATCCTCGATGGGTAAATTAAAATTAATTTGACATTGCTCAGCAAGATCTTGGCACTCTCGATGCCAACTGTTTTGATCTTGTGTGGCTTTTATGACCTCTCTTTTTACGACCCCTGAATCATTCACTTTAAAAACGTTAAGCAAGAAGTCCGCTTGCAACTATAATGTTTTTATAAACAAAGGAGAGAGACCCGTTTCCAGCATTATTACGTAGTTTGGCGTATTTTTCGGCAAATGAAATATTCTTTTTATAAAGTGCGTTAGGAGTTTTACAACAGAATTGTACTTTTTACATCCCCATACCTGCGCTTCATATAAAAGTATGCTCTCAGCTACTGCTTCAAATACTTTAAACTTGCTACTATGTGCTATACACTTATTCATGAAGCATTGTTTTCAGGTCATATGAATAGCAGTTTTCGCCTTAATCAATTTCTCGTTCAAGTATTTTTCCATATTTAAATTATTTGTAACAGTAATGCCAAGGTATTTGTAGTCTCGCACACATTCAATATTTTCGCGATTCAAGCTCCATTTTTCATTTAATGCATTACGTCCACCACTTTTAATAACCATTACCTTCGATTTACCTATATTTACTATTAAATTCCATAGCTGACAATACTGATAACGATAAGCCTTGTAAATCATGATCTGCAGAGTTTCCTGTGAATGCGCAAACATGACTATATCGTTTGCGAACAGAAGTGTCTTAATCCGCATCCCTGCGAAATCCACTCCACTGGGCAGATAGTCGGAAAGACCGTCTATGAATAGTGCAAACAAAGTAGGGCTTAATGTACAATCTTGTCTCACTCCCGATTAGGTTTCAAACCAGTCTGAGAGTTCTTCACCTGTCCATACAGCCGCCCTTATTCCTCTATATAGGTGCTCAAGAACGCGACCACATTTCTATGATATCCCAAGACTATACAGCTTATAGAATAGTGCACCTCGATCGATTGTATCAAAAGCTTCTTTAAAGTCGATAAAAAATACATACAGCTTTTTCCTTTGTTTCAAAAAATTCTCTGCCAAGCTCCTGAGTATAAAAATGTTATCTATTGCTGAATATCCTGGTCTAAATCCAGCCTGCAACTCCCTCAGCAAGTTTCCGGTCTCAATTCAACTAACAAGACGCTTATGCAACATCGTTGTAAATATCTTATAAGATGCATTTAAAAGGGAAATCCCTCTGTAGTTAGCTGCATCAAATAACAATCCTTTCTTATGGATTGGAAATATAATAGTATCTCGAAATTCATGGAGACAGTTCTCCCTCCAAAATTGTATTAAAAAGTTTTAAAAGGTGCTCTTTAAGCATGACAGTCCCAAAAAAAAGTTTGCTCAAGACGTTTTACTTTCAGGCTTCTGCTTGTCAGACGCATTTTAAGCTTTTTAAATGCATTTTTCAACTTAAAACCAAAATCCCTGATTACAAAAATGTAGATTTAAGACGTTTTTGTTGCAGCCTTCTGCTTACCAAACGCATTTTAATAATTTTTGAAAAACATTTTTCAATTTAAAACCCTCATAACTTTTGTCCTATGATATTGTAACCAAACAAATTGATACGTCAAAAAATCTCCTGATTAGAAAAACGTGTTTCCAAGACTTTTTGGCTGCAGCCTTCTTACTTGCCAGACGGACTTTAATAGTTTAGAAGATCTTAGGGGTGCATCTTTAGTTTTAGGCATATCCAATGAATACAAAAGTCACAAAACATCATCAAATTTAATGAAAATCAAACATTGTATTTGAAAATTGATTTTATAAAAAAAATCATTCATCATCAAGATTTAAATTAATATTTTCACTATCAATGTCTACATTTCCGTTTTCGCTTACAAAATTTTAAATGGTTTCTGGGACCGCAATTCCGGTAAACCATTTGAGTTTTACAGTGTTATCTTCCATTGTCCAGCTAAAGCAAGGGGTAAGCTTTATGTCTGTATTTATTGCCGCATTTTTCCAAATTTGGCATATATAGTTGAAACGATTTATGTGTTGTATTAAAACACTTTTACTTGGTGGCAATGAACTTAATTTAAAAGCAGCAGATAAAATGTTTAAGCATAAAATTTACTTAAGATTTAACAGAAGTATTTAAAATTCTTAACTAACTTTTAATGTTTTTAAAATTTGTTTCCGAAATTGGTTTGCAGGTTTTTTAAAACAACTCATATCGTGCTTCATTTACTTTAAGGAGGGTTGGATTATCTAATGTCTAATGACGTTTTATTTTGGTTATATAGGAAAAAGAACTTATAGGGGTCTTAGTTTTAAAAATGCACCTGAAAGAGCTTAAAAAGCGTCTGGCAAGCAGAAGGCTGAAAGTGAAAAGTCTTGGTCGCACTTTTTTGTAATCAGGGGATTTTTGTATGTATCACTCATGTCTATCATCTCGACCTCAAAATCGAAAAAAATGACCATTTTCGAACGCTTACCCCCAACCATAGCTAAAAAAAAAACCTTCCTTCTATCTGCACATTCGTATCATGTAATTTTGCTTATCACTCCACTCCCAAAATTTGCTTCCGGCTCTAGGTCTATAATAATGTTTTTTTTTAATTTTTTGATTTATGAAAAAAAAAGACTTTTTTTGTGCATATAATTTATTTTATAAGACAAATCACTAGATGAATAGAAAGATAAAAAAATCTATTCCAAAAGTACAGACGTTGCGCGAACCAATTATTAAAATTCCAGGGACCTTGAAACGTAGAGAAATATCAAAATTTCAATTCGACAAATTCCAAATAAAATTTAAAATCTGTTTTTAACTTTTTCGCGTATTGATTGCAAATATTAATCAATTCATTGCAGTTTTTATGAAGGTTAAATGCATCTTGCAGTTTTTAAACTTATTTCTTAGTTTACCAAATCTATGCTTTTAAATCAGTATAAATTAACATCTTTAAAGAAGTGCCAATTTTCTTAGACTATACCATTGTTCAATATTCATTCTATTGTGTTTTTCGTTTTAATTGAAAGCTACGTTTTTATATATAAACAAAAACGTTCAAAGTATAAAGGATGTGTTTTTCTAAATAGGTTACCAAAATTGTTGTTGCTTTTCAAGACAACTAGTAAAATAACAGCAGCAAATTTAAATTTCTGTTGTTTTAAATTTTATTTACTTTTTAATAAAGATGGCTAACTGGAAGTTCAAGACATAATTCACAAATAAATCAAATGGCCTACCTTTTATTTTTACAAGGAAGTTTTTTTGCAACCAAAAATTAATATATCTATGAGTACCTTTTGAGTAGACTGTTTCAAAAACTGAAAGTGGCAAAATTGAAAGATCAACAACGTTATATTCCACTAGCCTTTCTATAAAAAGTTAACCTAAAGAAATCTATGAAAATGGTCGAAAAGTTTCATAACGAAACCTATAGAAAAAAAGTGCGTATACGCCACAGTGTATTTTGTTAACAAAATATTTTTAAAAAAGCTTATTTAAAAAGCTAAGCTCTGATTTTTTAGAACTGATGACAAATTCTTAGAATAACAAAATCCCTATGTACATTATTTTTTTGAGAATCTTAATCATACTAAAATTTTGAATAAATTCGAATAAGATCATCTATTGTGCCTTCTGGCTCAAAATTAAGAACAATATTATACACTTTGTTGCGAAAACGTTTAATATTTGTTTAATGATGTCTTGAGGAAAAAAATCATAATCATTAAAATTGTTTCAAAATATATGAATTTCCAAATCATTAAGATCGTACCCGTTTTTGTATTTCAATTCAGCAAGAATTTTCGAAATAAATCGTAAAAGCAAAGATAACAAACGAAATTTGATACAAAAATAAACGAATAAAATCAAAATGTAAGAAGAAAGAAAAAAAAAATCAGTAATGATCTCACGAGAAATAATCAAAAACCACAATAAAAATCTGACATTTAAGATCGAACATTTTTCAACACCCCAACCCTCTAACCAACCCCCTTTTTTGTTGCTGTATTCCTGCATTGATTCAAAATGAAACAGTTGTCGTTGCTTCTGATTCTGATTCTCTTGCCAACACAGAGCACAGCAACAGCAGCAGCGCAGCCATTACACAAAAATTCAAGCCCAATTAATTAAACATCCGCCATTTTGGAAAATGTTTTTTTTCACTCTACAACCTACAGATACAAACATACACCCATTTATGTATCTCGAAAACGGTCGAAACGTAACCGAAAAAGCTAGACGCGCCATGATTTGTATCTGCTGCCTGTGCTCTGGTGGGCAATTGGCGTCAGAACCAACATCCTCCTAGCTCTAGCAGCTAGCTGATGCACAGGTTTGTATATAATATCTTTTGAGGTATATAGGAATCTATGCACAGGGGGAATGTATCAAAGCGGCGAAGCTGCTCCTGGCCGAATCGAGAGAAGTGAGTGGGGAGGAAAAGGAGGTACATTTTGAAAAAAAAACTAAGCTCTATATAAATTTTCATTAAATTGCACCACAACCTGAAAACCATTTGCACACAAACATAGGAAAAAATGGAAAATGAAAAACTAAGAACACGTAACGAGTTGGAAAATGTTAAAGTTCTGTTTTTCTTTTTTTTTTGTTTGTTGTTGTTATTTGGCTTTCATTTCAGTATGACCGATCGTGCAGGCGCGTCAGAGTCAGAATCCGAATCATACTAAAAATCAGAGCTAGAGCCAGAGACGTTTCTGCCATTTTCGAACGAATGTTGTTGTTTTTCTAAATTGTTTTTTGTTTTTTGTAGATCATTTGGCATTTGGCCAAAATCAGCGAAATAATTGAAAAAGATCAACACAAGCGAAAAGAGAGATATGGACGGCAACGACAGCAAATAACAGGACACGACGACGACGACGACGATGGAAAACAACGCAATCAATTTTTGAAATTTGTTGTTTCTTCAATTTAAATTTTGTATTTTTTTTTATTTAGTTGTATTTTTTTTTAGTTGATATTTAAATTATAAAACTCATTATTTATTTGGCTTAAGTTTTTATGTTTTGAGATTGTTAAAAACTTTTGAAATATATGACCTGTCGGTTGCTTTTTTATATTTTATTTTCTAAAATATGTCCACAATTTAAACAAGTTAATTAGTCTGGGAAAATATTCTTTTTTTTTTGCTAGAAAGTAACAAAAAAAAAATGATTTATGGATTTGTTAAAAGAAACTTAAACAAAATTTTATAGTTAATGCGCTTTCACTTAAACAAGAGGTTAGATGTCAAAAAATTATGATTTCCTATATCATACACGCGCTTTAAATTTTTGGACAACATTTTCAAAATTATTTGTTTTAATTGTACTAGTTTTTAATAGTATTAATAAGCATAAACTTCAACTGGCCCAATTCAATATCACTTTCCATTTCAAGATATTTAAATCCTAAAATGAATTTTTAGCAATGTTTAAACATATTTTTTGGTTAAAAGGGGTCAGTTAATGGCAAGTTAACATAAAACAGCAGTCCTTAAGATATTCGTTCCGAAAAAAAATGTTTGATAAGTTTTGGTAGATCTTAAAATTTTGTGTTCGAAAACTGTGCACCAAACATGATTTTCGTAAGTAAAATTGTAATTAAAGTTTCTTTAATTTGAAATTGTTTTTCTATATTAAACTTAAAATGGGTAAAATTTTAGACAGTTGAGGCCAATTCAATTTTTCTTTGTTTTTAACTTCAAATTGGAAATTATTGTTGATAATTTTTGGCATTTTTTGGAATTTCAAGGTCCCCAGAAATTGAGATATTTATTTTTGTAGGGCATTAAGGATCAGCAGAGATATCGATTTGAAATAAATTTTATTTTACAGATAACAATCTCAAAATATGAAGAAATGACATTCTTAAAAATTCAGTTTGTGGTTTTTTTCTGTAGAAATTTACAAAAAAGTTGGTTGACTATAAATATCTCACGAATGAAATTATAAACCGAAATACAATTTTTAATTTACAATTAAAATGCCAATTAATTTCTCAAAAATGTATATTTTGCTTTGCATTTGAATTGCGCTAAAAATTTGAACTTGATTTTGAATTTTGGAAAAAATATAATATTTTTTAATAATCCAGATGAAACATAAAATTAAAATTGTTGATCATCAAATATTAGTTAGACAATATAAGAAAAAAATTCAGTTCATTAGTTCCTGAGAAAATTTTAAAACAAAAAGAACATTTCATAAAAATCTTTTGGGCCGTTTTTGATCAAATTCAAATGTTCAATTTTTGAACAATATATATTGGTACGAGGACTACTGAGATTTTTGAACTTAAAAAAAGAAGTCTGCTTCGAAACTTAATTTGTAAGTGTGAATTTAATCGACCCAATGGTTAAGGGTGTAGGGGTAAGAACAGGCGGAAACATTTTGGACGAATTCCATTCCTGATAAATATAAATATTTATTACCAAAAATATTTTATAAACAAAAAATAATATTATCTTTAAAATACTTTGACCTAAAGATGAATATATTTTTTGTTACTGGTAATATTTTTAGCAAAGTCAAATTATTGACAGTTTTCGTGCAAAAAATTTAAAACTAAAAAAAAATACTACAATTCAGTAACTATTTACATCGTTTTTAGTTACTTGTTTATGCTTTTGGCCTATCTAATAATCCAAATTTCCAAATGCAGCATGGTCAAAACTTAGAAACATTTTTTATTCACTTATTGGTGTAGGCGAATTTTTGAATACAGTAAATTTTTTCTAGGAAAACGAGTTAATTACAATTCAAGCCTAGAACTGTATCAGTAGATCTAACGGTATTTGACGAAATACTTGCTCAAAAAATTGCTACAATACGTTGTTTTACAAATAATAGACGAAATTATATAAAATAACAAAAATAGACCAACAATGCTCCATAAATCTTGAGCGAGTAGATTGGGCCAAAAGAAGGAGAAAATGGTATGGGATGGAGGGTTTATGTCCCATGTTAAACGGGAGGGACAATTTTTGAAAAAAAATTGAGACATACAAAACCATAACCGCTAAATCCTAAAAGGTTATAGAGCCCAAAATTGGCTAAAAAGTTAAAAAAAAATCGTTGAAAAAACCCAAATCGAATGTCGTAACGCCGAAATAAATTTTAAATAAAAGAATGCCCAAATTGAAAGTTGTCATTTTCCCAAAATATTTTTTAAACAGAGGGGTAGGCAGGATTTGGGGTAGGTGCGAAGTTGTCCATGCCGGTTATTAATTCGGGCGTTATGATATTTTAAAATTAATTTGGTCAATATGACATTGATTTTGGTCTTTGTGGCATTTTCTTCTGAAAAATGTTTTGGTCGATAGATCCATTTTTGGAAAATATGATGTTTTTAATATCTTGGCTTTGTTTTATTGTAATACAATAAGAAAAAACGGTTCTATTTAGAAGCTAAACCAAAACCAAAAAAGGTTTAGTAATATTGCCAAATCGTTCCAAAACAATATGTTAATAAAATTGTTTTGGGTGCTACAACATTTTTAATTTGGGCGATATGATTTGGGGCGAAAAGACCTGAGGTCAAAAAATTGAATATTGGAAATGATAACACGCACATTATTATGATATAGGTAAGGTTAGGTTAAAGTGGCTGTCCGTAATGGAGTAGGACACACAGGACAGTTTAATGGTCCATTGTGATACCACATGAATCTTGAAGCTTTCTTCTAAGAAAAACAATTCGTGCAGTAACTTTTTTAAAAAATGTTGCTTTTGTCCAAAGTCTCAGAAAAAATAATTTTGAATCTCAAGTTTGAAAACAACCGAAAAATGATTTAAAAAAAAAAACTTTTCTTTCAAAATTGTTTGTTATTGAGTACTATTTATTCGGTAATCAATTTCCTTCTAATATTGATTAAACTCAAAAAAGCCAAATCCTAAAATTGATCTTCTTTTAGTGAAGTAGTCGTATCTCTAGACAGAAAGAGCCTCCTTGTTTAGTCTGGCGAAATCCTATTTTTTTTCTAGATGTTTATGACGTTGATCTTATTAATATTCCAGATTTTCGAGCTCAAGGCGCAACATGACAAAAAAAATTCGAAACAAAACCTCGAAAATCATAAGTTTTTTTGAGGTATACAAAATTCTAAATCAGCATTTTAAGTCCATCATTGTCGTCTGTGACACGGGTCGCGAATTCATTGCATTAGACTATTAATTGATTTCCATCCAATATTTTTCGATCGAATATGATAACATCTCAATTAATAAGAACTCAATCAACATTTTAAACATCTCTGCCAAAAAGATCCATACTTAAGCAGATGTCCGCGTCCTATTCTTCATTCGTATTTCTTTTCTCCATGATTCATCTGTCAGTTTAGTTTAGTAGTCGAAGCTAAAACTGAAATAGTATCCACTTTATTCCCAATAGAGTCCTCCGGATCCAGATACACGAGTACCTAAACTATATACGACATGACACCTGTCTTTTTTAAAATACAAAAACCAATTCAATTGTCCATAAAGTTAAATGTGCAATTTAAGAATAAATGTTGGTACACTAAACATTAGTCATGCCATGCGGCTCCTTAAAAGGACAGATGCACGCATAAACTTTGCTCGTGTCGCGTCTATGCTATAATGTAATCGGAGATCATCGCATAGCTGGACGCCAAAGTAATCATTGGACCACGAAAGATACTCGTACTCTATGGGCTATTGCCGAGACGTATAGGCTAGGCATACATCTCGTATATTTCAGCGCCAGACCCAGACTATACACTTGGAGTTTGTTTGATGTTATATCTCACATATATAGTATAGAAGAAGATTATATGCCTCCAAGATTTTCATGTCAAAAAGGTGTGGTGTGGGACAGCTTGTCAATTTGGAAAGCCGTCATAGTCAAAATAAAGCCGAAAAAAAATGTTTCTAGCTTTTAAATTATATTAAGCGTTCGGTTTTGTTTCATGAATTAAATGGAAGAGTTGTGTTTGCTATTTGATATGATGCGTAACTAAAACTCTGCCTTTGCCTATGCCAGGCCGGCTGCTGTCTGAAAAACATCTATTCTATCGTCATATAAGATGTATAGTAATTTTCCTTTAGTCTCGTCAAAATAGGGTAAATAAGATCTATTTGTTTTCAAAATTATCTCAAATCAAACATGTACATATTATGTATTTTGAAGACTTTTAAAATGAGTTTTTTAAATCTAAAATCGAAAAATTTCGAACTAAATATATATTGAGTAAAGTACGAATGCCATTTTAGTTACGATTTTAATACGTAATTGTCTTTAAACATTTTACTAAAGTTAAAATTACAAAGTGGGAACTTAAACTTTTAATTTTATGAAGTTTTTGACATTTCAAATTAATAGTAATTATATTTAGATTTGTTTGCCTTTTTTATCACGAACTGTCACTTTCTTTGAAGTGTTCAGTTTTTAGTTAAAAGAAATTAGTATTTTATAAGTTTGTAAACCGAAACTAGTAACAAAAAATTAAAGGGCAAACTTTATGAATACAGAAACTTTTAAATTCTTATTTAACTTTCATGATTTGTATGCAAGTGTCAAGATCTATATTTTTATAGGGTAATACATAATTCAAACAAAACATTATAGCTTTTCTTTTTTTTTCATTTTAGTTTTTTTCTGGGCGTTCTGTTTGCTGATACATTCTAATACAACACCACCAACCCGAACCCAAACCCAGCACCATCTAAAAAGTAGAAGTGTCTAAATTTAGCCAGGACACGTGCTAGATTTCAATTAAAATGATTTTATATGAGAGACACGTTGGTAATCTTTTCGCCTAGCTACGTTAAACTCGAAAATACACATAAGACGCTAGGCACTTTGTTATGCTTAAGTTTTTGAAATCCTAAAGTCTCTGTTGGTTTATACGTTCGTATATATGAATGTATGTACAAACATAAACAGAACTCAGAACTTAAATCCCGGTGCCTTATCTTGTAGCGTTTTTGCTCCGGATTATTTGGCTGGGTGTTTTTGTATTGTGCAAGCCTATAGCCAGCAGAAGCATCAGTGGCATTAGCAGAGTAGGATAAAGATGATGTTAAGATTGATTCGGTTGGGTGGGCAAATAAGGGCCCGAGCCATAATGTTTCGGGACCATTTGCTGGGCAAATCATTCTCCACTACACTATATGTAGCTTAGCTCCATAGCTATTTATCTCTCTACTAGGTAGACGAGTCAGTAGGTACTATACGTGCCTTGATGGTCGACATGAAAAATTCAAAATAATGAGACTCTGGCTTTTCCGTGTTTTTTGTTTTTCGTTATGATCTGCAGCAAATGCATCTTGTCTTTTTGAAAAGTTCGTTATATCATTTCCCCTGTTGAAGACTTCGTCTCAAAAGAGGCAGTGGTAAGGTAGATCCACATAGATATTCGTGGGTAGGTATGACTAGGAGAATTTTTGTTATTTTTTTTCGAAATTGTTAAGTGCATTTCGAATGTGTTGAACAAAGAAAGAAAGAAATTAAATTAATTAACGTGAAATGTTTTTTATTGACGATATTTTGTGATTCTTGCTGCTCCTACGCAAGGTGATTCTGGGAGACGGAGATAAATATAATGAGATACAAGAAAAGTGATTTTTGGGTAATTTTTTTTAATTAATTGATTATTTATAGTCAAGTCTAAGTCATAAAATATGTGAAGAAAATTAAGTTGTGTCTTAAGATTTATCTTTTTTGAATGCATATATTTATCAAATTTACAATGATAGATTTTCCAAAAAGATTTTAAGGTGCTATGAAGTTTAGAGTTAAATGTAAAATTTAAATGTCAGACTTGACATAATAAATGACAATCAGATGTCAGAACGAAAATTATCTCTACAATATCTTAAGCTCACTGGCATAAATTTAAAAACAAAATAATAGTAAAAGCTAAGCATTTTACTATCCCGCCAAGGTCTTCACTTTTAGCCAAATGAAGCAGTTCTAACGTAAAAAGTCAAGCTTTCCTACGAAAAAAGTTAAAAAATTGCATTTTAGGTTTTTAATTCGGTGCAACGGCCTTTTTTGTCATTTTCGTTTTAAACTTACAACATTAGTCTAGAACAACTGCTTAATATCATAATAGTCTTTGGACAATAAGACAGACAAATTTATATTTGCTTTGATAATAACGTATTAAGTGTAACGTATTAAGTGTAACGGACTTAAGTCCGTTTTGCCTAGAGCCAAAGAATTGTTAATAACAAATAAACTATGTAATATAAAAATCAGTCTTATTTATTTCCGAAAAAGAGAATGTAGTTTTCTAAGTAATATTCAAAATTTGAAGTCAATTTGTTGAAAATGTCTCAGTTATTAGTTCGGACAGCTCAAAAATTATATAGTGCAGTATTGAGTTATATTTCACTAACATACTAGTAGTAAAACGTTTTTCTCTGCCATACTTTTTAGCTCATCAACTCTGAGTTCCTAAATTTTGTCAACTCTTCGAAAATTCTAGGGTGGGCTTAGACTCAATAAAACAATTTTTTTTTTTAGAAAAGCGCTTCTTTAAGTTAAACGAAATAACCAGGAAAACAAGTAAATCATAGAAAACCCTTAAAAAAATATGGAAAATTAAATAACTAATCAACCGAAAACTATCAATTTTTCTCATTGGTAAATTTTGTTTCTTGACTTGACTGATGGAGATTCTTCGTTAAGTTGATTCTCAATTAAGCAAAAACCACCATAAAAACATAAACATACCGATAATTATAACTATTGGCAAATTCATCCATTTTTGTTTTTTCATTAACTAACTAGCTAAGCCCGCAGAGTTACTCGCATACTTTATTTTAGAACAAATTTGGTTAGCATAAAAAAGGTTGTAGTAAGTCAAATTTAAAAGATAGACATATGTTATCGTGGACTTTTTTTTAGAACTATAAAAAAGGGAAAATTTTGTCAAAGATTATTTTAGCAAAACATGAACCGCTTTCGCAGCGCACGCAAGCTCTCAAAAGAGAAACAAATCCCCGATTTTGAATCATTCTTTATTGGCACTTCTCTCGTATGTTATTTAACCTATGGCCTTCCTCACCTAACCTAACATTGAACGAATTTTTCAAATCAAACCAGTATATCCTAAGATTATCGTGTTCAAACAAACAAACAAACCAACAAACAAACAAACAAACATTTCAGCTTTATAATATGAGTAAAGATAACTGATAGTCATAAAATCAGGACTTCTAAAAACTTCTTCATTTTGGAGGTGTAATTTTTAAGGCTTTTTTGAGTCTACCTGATTTTTTTCATACTCTAGGACTTTAATATTCTTGTGGTCTTAAATCCTCTTCTTTAATTAAACTAGTATGCAAAAAATGTTTTATTGATTTTTATTTCCAGAAATTAATTTAAAATAACATTTATACCAAAAAGTTTGAAAATAATTTACTTGAATTCAATTGTAATTATGTTCAATCATTTTCTTGAAAATTTTAAAATATTGAACACAAAATCCAATCACGTTACTAAAGAGAAAACGTTGAAGCTTATTATAAACGAAAAGTAAAAATTTCAACTTCCACTTATAGAAACCCACCTAAGAATATTTTTCTCAGTTTATTATTGAGACATCAAAGAATACAATAATTTTAAGGTGAGTGGAGGATTGTTTAATTAAAACGAATCGAAAAATTTTGAAAAAAGTTAAAATTTCCAATTATATTGCTTAAAGTTTTTATTTTGTCCAAATAAAATTGCAAAAGCCATTTTTAATTTCTTCTCCTGCCTATACCACCCTACCTGTCACTTCTACAGATTTCAATAGAGAACAAAAAAGTCCCCTTGACAAGGTCAACAATAGGTAAACCAAAGTCCGGTGGTGATAGAAGAATTCAATTCACAAAAAAATCACTGTCAACTTTTGACCTTTGAATTTGAAAAAAAAATGTGAAAAAAAAAAACTTCAAGACTTTGGCAAGTGAATAGCTATATGTAAGAGTATATAAACGACTTGTATATAATATAGGTACATACTAATAGTAGATACTTGTAGATACTATATATTTTAAAAAGCTTAAACTTACCTCAAAAGAAGCGGCTGAATAAAATTCGCTTTGCTCTCTTCGTCGTCCAGTGATGCGGTTTCATCATGCAAACAAAATTTTTATTGGCAACGTAGCGTCACGCGTCTTTTTCACTTAATTTTCCGTTGCAATTGGATGCCGGCCAAATATCTGTAAAGACAAAAACAGAAGAAAAATAAAATTAGAAAAATAAAATAAAACAAAATGTCTAATTAAAGTTGAAATAGCCAAAGAACATGAAGACGAAGACCGACGATAGAATAGACAAAATTGTTTCGGTTTGCTGATGATGGTTCCCGACCGACAACGACGAGCGCTTAAAAGGATTCGACTTGCTATGGAATAAGAAAAAAAAAACTGCAGGCTAACAGGGATGGCTTTTTTGTATACAGAAAATACAAAAGGGCCTGGGTTTTTAAGAGATCCTTTATTGTAATATTTTGAAAAAAATCGGTTTAAAATCAGAAAAACAGAACTTTAAAAACAATTAAAAACATATTACTATTCACTAAAGCAGGTCCCAAAATAAATCATACACTTTAGTAGGTAACCACCTTAATAAAAACGAAATCTGACAGATGTCAGTTAAAGTTAAAAGAAAATGGAGCCCCATACCGTGTTTTTCCATTGACGTTGTTCATATCTACTCCTCTTTGAGGCAAACTTATTTTGACGTCTTCAAGTTTACAACTTAGGCATTTTCTTCTTAAGCTCAAATCATAGAACTTAGTAGCGTTTTTTCAACTCAGGTATATTAAAATACTCAGGTTGTGTTCCTTTTTTCAATCAGACCGCGAAACGCTCTCTATGAACTCTGAATAAAATGACACTTTGTTTCGTGTGGATTGAAAGAGACTGATTAAAAATTGTAAAACTTTTGACAGTTCAGTTCTCGCCAGTCTGTTTCATAAATAATTAGAAGATTTTTGATCAAACTTTGTTTAGAACGTACTCCGAGTTCCGACGTGCAAAAAAAGAGTAAAATAGTGAAATGTCAAAATAATTTATCCTAAAAGCGTTCAATGTAACCAGAGTAATTTTTTGTATAGAATTTTTCAAACATTTTAAGTGCGCTCGGAATGCTGACATAAACTACATCAATTTTGTATTGAGTTATTGTAAAACGCAGAAACATCACATTACTAACTCTGCCAGCTGTCAAATTGTTGTTAACTTCCCATAGGAAGTTATTGTAATGGGTCCGATTTGACAAATTGAAAATTTTGACATTTCTCGACGTTTCAAGGTACCTAGAGTCGAAATAAAAGATTTTTAGAGAGATGTCTGTGCGTGCGTGTGTACGTACGTTCGTACATCCGTATGTCTGTACGTTCGCGACGTTTTTTTCGTCCTCCATAGCTCAAGAACCAGAAGAGATATCGACTTCAAATAAATTTTGTTATACAGATAATAAGGCAGAAAGATGCAGAAAGGGCTCTCAAGAAAATTGCGTGGGTGGTTTTTTTACTATAGCAGTTTAAAAAAAAAGGTGAAAATTTTGGTTAAACCTAAATATCTCATGAACCAATGACGATAGAGACTTGAATTAAATTTTATATTATATATTGTAACGTAATACAAAACAAGTATATTTTTGGAAAAAATCCAATTAACGGTTTTTTTATAAATCAAAAAAACTGAAAAAAAAAATTTGTCACCTCAAAAATTTTACGACCAAAATATGATTTCATCTCCAAAACAATTTTTTGCAGTGAAGAATAATGTTTTTGATATCTGATCAAATTTTGAGAAAAATCTAATTGACAGTTTTTTATAAAAAATAAAAACCTAAAAAAAACATTACTCAAAATTGGGAAAAATTGAATTTCGACTCAAATATCTTTTCAAAAACTTGAGACTAAGGCTTAAAACTTATTTTATCTTATAAGAAATATTGTTTTCAACATTTAGTTAAATTTTGAAAAAAAATCTTATTGACAGTTTTTTTTTACAAAAAATAAAAACCTAAAAAAAAAATGTATAAAAGGTGGTAAAAATTGATTTTCGACTCAAATATCTTTTCAAAACTTTGAAATATTGGCATTAAACTACTTTAACCTTTAAAAAAATATTGTTTTCAACATTCAGTAAAATTTTGAAAAAAATCGAATTAAGAGTTTTTGTACAAAAAATTAAAAACCTAAAAAAAAGTCAACAAAAGTTGGTAAAAATTGATTTTTGAATCAAATAGTTTTTCAAAAATTACAAATATTGGCTGCAAACTTATCTTATTTCACAGAAAATATTGTTTTTAATATTCAGTAATTTTTTTATAAAAATCCAACAGTCCATTTTTTCATAAAAAAATAAAATCTACAAAAAATAGCACGCAAAAATTGATACATATAGACAAACTTTTAAGCAAGGCAAATCTACAGATGGGATGGGAAGTTATCAGTGTGGGTCGCATCCCAGCCTCTTTTTTCTTTTTTGAGATTGTGAACACTTTACTTCACAAAACTGGCGGTGTATTTAGACCTGTCAAAATTTCTGGAACCTTCTATTGGTTCGTATGGACACTGGATTGGATAGAATAATCTAAGAAGATATTTCTTTGTCCTGCGCCATCACAAGCCCTTCCCTAGACTTATGTTATGAATTTAATATCAAAATGGACTTCAGCATGCACTTAAGGCTGTTTTAAAGTGTTTCATCAAGTGATCATTTCAAAGAATTGAACTTAAAAATAAAACGTAAACTAGACCGCAAGCAATGAGATCACAAAATTATATAAAATCATAAAATAAAAAGAGCCTTTGAGATTTCAGACTCCTACGATACCCGCATTTCGGTCCTGATATCAACACCATAAAAAAAAGCCTGAAAATTATTTTCGTCCGAAATGAAACACCCATGAAGACAGTAATCCATTTTCCGAGCGAGGGGCGGAGCGCAGTAGGTGTGGTGACAAACCCGCCTCTCTTGTCGTCCTGACAAGATGCGATACGGTTCGCAGAGCGGACAGAGTGCATCAACACAAAATAAAAACAACAACAACAAAAAACAATCATTAACGTGTATGTTTGAAATAATTAGGCAAAGCGTGCATTATTCGATATACAGCGAGTGAGAGGACTTTGCCGATACCACCGCCGCCGCTGTCGCGATGTTCGCTATACCTTATGATGATGATGATAGCCGCGAACGGCGTGCGGTAACAGTGGCAATGGCGGCTGCAAACGGACCGATTTGGCGTATTTGAAGAGCTATGCATAAAACAAGGGATGACGAAAAAACGAGGGTGGTATATGGCACCAGAACCACAAGGGGTTTTTGATTTATGAGGGACAACTGTTGATACCCGTGGAATAGCTTGTGGCATCAAAAATTGAATTTTCTCTGGAGGCCGGAGTATCAATGAGCTTCAGAGCCTTTAAAAACAAACCATAGATAGGTGCGAGGATAAATTGAATTTGGATTTCTCGTACGGAGCTTATATGTTTTCCAATGTTGCAGGTTCGGGTGATAGAAAACGCCTACAGTTGGAATTTTTTCGTTGGTGCAAAAATCTCATTTTTACTCAGAAAACAACCCCGAATGCCTACGCAAAAATACTTTCAATGAAGCCAATGGAAACTAATACAAATGGAATTGAAGCTTATCTAATAATGGAGTTCTTCACCTGACTTGACAGCTCGCTATAATAGAACTTTAAGCTAAAATACACCCACTGCAGGATATGCCAAGCGAGTATCTAACTTTCTTATATTTGGAAGTGGAATTCGGTGTTAGAAATTATACCCAAAAAACTGTTGCATAAAATAGAGGGGATTATTGTTGGGCTTGTGATGACATAGATTCAAATATAAAATAGGCTATTCCCATCGTAGGATATGGTTTTGGTGGATTTGGCGTTACTAGAGGGTGCTAGTGATTATTTCAGAATAAGCCAAAAATAAACACAGTTTCGTTCAGATTTAAAAGTAGGTAGGTAAAATTTGTTATCAATTTATGTTGTCAATTAAACGGGCTGTAAAATTGACCACCCTGTATAAATATGTGGAAGGAAACAATTTTATTCCATTAGTTGCCGAAATAAAAGCAAACATCTTCATCTGAAAAATGTTTAATTATTATTGTCTATTAAACGAACCCTTTACTGTGCATTTGGCAGCTATCATTTAAAATTCAATTTCCTATGCAGTAATAAGTGATGCCAAATTTCAGTGCTTCCAAATTACAAGAACTTTTGTAGACTTTTAATAATTTGTTGATTTGAATGATTCGACCAACAACAAATGTACATGATTTAATAAAATTAAATTAAAATCCATAAAATTTAAGACGGAAAACAACAATAACAGATTAGAGAACAAAAATAAGTTCTAGTGGAAATAGAGTTTCGGATTGTGAAATGTAGGAGGCAGTAAGATGGTGTCAAAAATAAATAAATATTGAGGGTATGTTTGTTGATACTTATTCTATTTTGTTCTGCACTTGGAATGGACTCAATCTATGATCGTTCCAGAAACACTGTTCTGTTATTTTCAAATTAATTAACAACATAGAAACGATATTACTCGAAGAAAATTGATTTAAATTATATAATTTTAATCAGATATTCAATACAAAGAAAGTTAAAAGTTTCACCATCAGTCTTTATTATAAATATTTACTTTTTAACTCTAAGATAACGTAAAAGGGAATCAACTTAGATTATGTAGTCTTTTTAAGAGCGTTTTTATTTTCTCTAAATATTTAATTATTTTGAATTACTAAAAATCAACATTTTCAATCTTTAAGAATTAAAAAATCTCAAAAATGGCATTTACACACTTTACATATTAAAACTAGTGATCAATCATCAAGCAAAATGAATTT
This sequence comes from Eupeodes luniger, assembly GCA_951509635.1. NCBI lineage: Eukaryota > Metazoa > Arthropoda > Insecta > Diptera > Syrphidae > Eupeodes > Eupeodes luniger. The sequence goes on along the minus strand of OX608075.1, from coordinate 126,429,009 downwards.
GATTTTCTTCAAAAAAATGTATCCAATATGTTTGACACATTATAATAAATTCTATTTTAACAAACTCACGAATACGATTAAACTAATATTTTGATTTTGTATGATTCGCTTTCGTACAAATTTGAAAGTAAGAGAACATCCGAAAATCTTACGACCTGCGTTTCCATAAATACATATATCAATTCGAGAGAATACCGAAACTTCTGAACACATCCCTTCAAACAGTTGAATTCAAAAAGTTACATTTGAGGGAGAATATGCTTTTTGACATTGCCAGTGAATTATTGAACGAGCTGTGTGGCATGTTGCACCGTTTTTAAAAGTGAATACAAATTATTGTTGTTCCATTGATGAACGAAAAAATTAGGAATCATGACTCTATAGCGTTCACCCTTGACTGTACCGTTCTGGACAGCATCGTTTTTGAAGAAAATTGGACCAATTATTTCACCCAACCTTAAAGCACACCAAAAAATCTGTTTTTATGGATGTAGAAGAGTCTATATCATACACTTGAGAATTATCATCACTCCAAATATGGCAGACGTATCAATTTAACCAAAATTTTGCTTGATCGCTAAACAATAATTGCCTATGAAAGGAAAAAAAACATGATTTAAAAAATAAATTTGGGCAATTTATTTATAAGCCTTGTTTGAGCATCGGTCTATTGACGTTAAAATTACAAATTAAACTCAAAATAAATCATTTGATCAAAAATAGTGTTGCCAACTTAAAGTTCTATACCTATACAAAAAACACCAGTTATAAAATTAAAAGAAGTGGCCCTAACTGACCGCCCTGTGGAACTCCAATTTGGTATTCTTTTAGAATACCAACTTTAAAAGTAAAATGATTTGAGCCACGTAAAAGACATACTATGCCTGTGTATTCGTATGATATAAATAATACTTTACCTTAAGGTCGTTTAACTTAAAAAAACCAACAAAACCAAAGTTTTACAGAAACACTTTTCTGTTTATTTAAAATTATAATCAACACTTTTAGTTCTCATTGCAAAGACAAATACAAATACATATGTGTTTTATGTTTTCGTTAAAATTAATTTTAACAAAAAAATTTGACATCTGGAAAATGTTTGTTTAGCAGACACTTAACAAATATTGCAACAAATATTTAAAAAAAGTTCTGTTCGTAAAACCTGTCATTACCATTCCTTTACTCCCTTTCCCAAAAACTCAAAAAATGCCAAATTTCTTTTCAAGTGGTTTTATGTTCATACAAATTTAATGATTTTTTTTTTGTTACGAAAGAAACAAACAAACAAAAGACAAAATACATATTTCTCAATTGTTTCCATATGTAAAGGTATGACACAATTTTTATGAGCGAGCATGGAAAACATCAAAAAGCATCGTATTGAATTTAAAAAACCAACACAGATAAAACAAAACAAAATTTACATTGAATAGGTAAAATATTTCGAATTATTTAGAACGACTTCAAAATTTAATATAATTAACAGAAAATGCAATCCAATCAATTTTTAAAATTAAAAACAAAATATCAAACAAAAATTAAAAAAACGAAAACGCCAAATAAACAAAAATTCAAAAAACCAAACAGAAAATAAAAACAACAAATTGCAATTAATTTAATTTGGCTCTGGGGCGTTGAAAAATCAAGCTGAAAAAAAAAAAATCTAGAACGACGACTTTTCTTTTAAGTGTTCATCTCTCATGGAAAATTGCCAAAAAACTGTTCGTCGTTTTCATTATAAGAAGTTTTATTTTTTCAAAATATCGCTATTAAAATCAGAAGAAACACAAACAGTTGTTTCAGCGATGCGACACGTCCCGTGAGCCGTAAGCCGTGAGTCGTGAGTCAACACCATCATCAGTATGAAATATTTCCCATTGATTTTTAACGAATATTATAAACTTAAAATTTTGTTCTCTTTTTTTATCTGTCCAAAATGATGTGCGTTCTGAAACATTTTTAACATTTGTTAATTTTTATATTTGTGTTTTTGTTTTTTGCAAATTTTTGTAGCCAACAAAATATATAAGTGGCATATCACATTAAGATTGGCAGCAATATGGTAATAGGTGGGCAGAAATGGCAAACAAAATATAACTTAAAGCGGTTGACAATTTTTGAAATGACAAATATTCAAATTATATAAAATACCATTTCCGCCATAACTCAAAAAATATCACACTACGTAGGTTTCTAGTGTATGCTTTAATTTGTTTATTTTGTTTTTGTATTTATTTTAAATGAAAATATCCAAGCTCTGCCATTATAATAAGTTGAACTAAATCTCAACACAGAAAATAATGAAAAAAATTCCACATGCAAAGAAAAAGAAAACCAGCAGGAGATCATTGAAAAACGACCATCGGCATTGTGCCGGGAAGTGTCTGTCGACCGATTCGAAATTTTTCAAAACAGTTGTTGGTCCATAGACATAAGATATAACATTAAAATATTTAGATCACACATGGGTTTGTTTTGTGTACATGTACTGTACATAATCTTGCATATCGTTCAAAAAGGTATTCCAAACAAGTAGCTATGTACAATTTTTCCAACACAGCATGTGTTGAAATTATACAGTATTGTATTCATGTAAGAATTTTTGCTTGATGCATTTTATTTTCCATATAAGGTGGCTTATGTACAATTCTTTTTTGTGTACATATTATGTACGAAGTTCTTCCTTTAACTCAATATGGAGAGCATCTTAATTTTCAATTTTCTTACAAGTGGATGATGGTTCTTTGAAAAATTATTGTTTTCGAAAGACGTTTAGGTAGATATATAGGATGAGAACAAAATATGTGAGAGTACGTCGTCGTGGTAGAAGGGAATATAAACATAAGCAATGGTTAAAAAACGTGGCAACGATGGGGGTAAAGATTTAGGAGGCAGGTATTTAAGTATGTTTTATTTTATTTCTTTGTTAAGTTATTTTACGAGCAACGAATTTCAAGTGGTCGCTAGGGCATATTTTTCAGAATGTTCTGTTTTTTAAAGTAAATAGGAATTGATTTGTTTGAAATTGGAATGTTTTATTATATGAGGGAAAAATATATGACTACAGAGAATGATCGTCGTATAGTATTTTAGATATTTTTTGAGGGTTGATAAAAATAATTTCATCTGAACTCTTTAAAAATTTCAATTTTTAAAGCTTTAAAAATTGCAATTTTTAAAGAATAAATCCTTTGATTTCAAACAAAATACCAAAACCAAAATTCAAGTTAGACTAATTGTAGAATCTAAGGGGTGGTTTAATGTTATCGTCATTTCTTTTTATTATGATAATATTGGTATAGTTGAATTATGTATGGAATAAAATATCGGCCAAATGACGGCCATGACCTCGGTGGCACACTTCTGTCCGATGGTCCAAATTTTTGATTAAGCTGAGGCATAATTAAGGTTCTATGCCGTAAATGTGCCGAATTATCTCATCCTTTAGCTCTTGAATTGTTGCGGGCTTATCGACTTACACCTTTTCTTTGAAATAACCTTAAAGATAGAAGTCCAACAGTATTAAATCACATGATCTTGGCGACCAATTTATATCACACCCGCGTGAGAAAACACGGCCATTGAATTTGTAGCGTAAAAGAGCTATTGTTTCGTTATCTGTATGGCAAGTGGACTGAAACCACATATCGTCCACATCGAGATCTTCCAATTCGGGCCATAAGAAGTTCGTTATCATCTCTTGATATAGCGAACACTATTCACAGTAACTGCTTGACAGTTCTCATTTTGGAAAAAATGCGGCCCGATGATGCCGCAAGAACATAAACCGCACCAAAAAATTACTCTTTTTGGGTGCATTGGTTTTTCGACAATCAATCTTAAATTACATTTCGCCCAAATACGGCAATTCTGCTTATTGACGAATATACTCAGGATGATTTTCTTCGAAAATTGATCATCCACTGGTGCCATTTCTTGCCACCAATATGAGCATTGGCGACTCTTGAAATGGTCAAGACGCATGATAGATAGATAGTCTACGCTTGAACCGATTGACAACTTGAAGGTCAACATCCTTCAAAAGAGTTTAGGTTAGAGTTATATGCTAGAAATCATTATGTAAATGAATTTATATCAGCAAACTATTACCTATCGAATAAAGTAAATTTCTTGACAATACCCGTGTTTTGTTGGAAAATCTATCAATAGTATAGTAGGATTTTACACGAATAACAAAAACAATATCCGTAGTATGAATACTACCGATAAAAGTTGAAGTAAAATTTTACTACGGATGGGTTTTTGACATTTATACGAGTCTTGAATGGATCTTATGTGATTTCGTTCTCAAATGTTGATACGATTGATATTGCATTTGTATCTCGATGGCTGTGTTCGTTGAGTAGTTGTGCATTTGGAATCATGTGTTTTCCATTGGGTAAAAAAATCAATCTATTACTGTTGGTATTATTTAGTTTTGTTAGTGAAAATGGAATAACTGGGCTTATTTTGCAAGAGAAAACAATAGAAAAGATATTATTATGTTTTGCTATGTTTCCATCAAAGGTTTATCTCAGTTTAGATTAAATAAATCTTTTTGTAGTTTCCACCGTACAAGAAGATTTAAAAATGATTAAGTTTGACAGCACTTTCTAAAATGCAAATGGTGTTTCGATGTTTCTTATGAAGTGCAAGTGAGATAGTTTGATTCGTGTTAAACAATGAAAAACTGAATAGTTCAGCACCATATAAGAATATGCTACCTACTCCATGTGCAGTTTTTTTTTTAATTTGATTAAAACAAAACTATATTTTTTTGTACACAAACATACAAATAAACAGACCATAACGCATTATCTGTAAAACCAACTCCTCCACACAGGTTTTTCTTCACAAATTTTGACTTGACTCCGATTCCCGACCGGAATCGAGGCGAATCAAGCTCATTTCAACTCGATTCAGGTATATACAAAATTTAGACGAGCTTCAAGCTCACTTCAACACCACATGTTAATGTAGCAGTCTACGAACAAACCCCCTTTTTGAAGTTTTTATTTTATGTCAAATTATTTGGTTAAAACTTTGAAATCACATTACACAGACGTATTTTCTTGATTTTGATAGTCAACTATCAAAAATCAGCTTACACGATTTCACCCCGCCCTGGTCTGAATTTCGCTATTTTTTTGGAATTTTTTGATAAATTATTCTGGCAAATATTCAATTGTATCAACTTTCAAATATAAAAACGGGACTACTGCGGATCGGTTTTTTGGAAATTTCTCCCTTTACTATATATGGAATACCAAAAAAACACGGCTAATTAAAAGAAACCATTTTTCGATACCTCAAAAAAACACCTTTTAATTACTTAAAATCTGTACCTCATTTTGTTAATATAAAAGTAAAATTACGAATATAATTTGTCGTATAAACATCAATCACTGTTATTTTATTTGAGTAAGTTGGTAAGAAGAAAACACTATCTGTTCAGCATATTACTGAAGTGAAAATCACAAAATGGCTGCTTTTTTAAAATCAAATGACTTCTTACTTTCTGACATTTGAAATTATGATGTTCATTCACTTGATTTAGGTTTGTTTGTTTTGTAATTTTTTTCAGTTGAACTGTCAATTTATGTTCAGATGCATCTTTTCAAATTTTTAGAAAATTGATAACTAATTGAATACTAAGACTCTGAGAATCTTTAAAGTTTTGCACTATTTGAAATATGATCCAAACATTGACCTCTATGAGAACAAATCCCACGTTTTGAAAAACACAAGATTTTAAGTTTTTTGTTCTGTTTTCATACTAAAAAAAATACCACCCAACAATCCAGTTTCAGGAAATTGCAAGTGACAAACAACTACCGGATGATCTTTTCTGTCTGACAAATGGCGTCGAGGCGGAAAATAGGCACCAAAAAACGCCTTTCATCCTTACTTATTCTTATATAGCCTGTGCGTTATATAATAAAAATAATATCTATCATTATTTTACCGTTTGTTCCAAAAAAAAAGCGCATTTGAAATACTTTTAGTGAAAGTGACACTTTCAAAGTCGTAAAGGACAAGAAAGACGTCCCGTCCGCATCACGAGCACGAGTTTAAAGTTCCCCACTCCCCACATCATCATCCACCACCCGTAAATTATGTTTTTTTGAAAAGTGCGTAGGATGATGCGTGTTCCACAGAGAACATAAGACTCAAGGGTAATTCATGCGACGACACATCACCGCCGCGCCGCCGATACTGCCGCCGAGAAAAACCAACAACAACACCAACAAAAAAAAGCATGTTCTTATGGGATGGCTTAAGAGATGTCATCTCGAGGTGAAAATGAAGCAAGAAAATTGTTACTGACTATGAGAGTTTTTTTTTGTTTCGTTTTCTATTTTTTGAAAATGTATCTTATGAATGTGTTTTAAGTTTAAGATACAAAAACAACAACAGCAACACGAAAATCTCCTGATTTTAATTATTTTTCGTGTTGTTTTGTTATTTTTTTTTTGATGCGATCTCGAGAATGTGTACCGCGATATTCATTTTCTGGCAGTATTCCAAAAAAGTGTGAATGATGTATGGGCGACGACTGATTCATGCTGATGCTGATGCTGCTGCTGTGGACCGAAAACCCAACTCTCGAGAGCTATAGTCCGTGTTTTTAAGAGCAAATTATAAGAAAAGTTTGTATAGGACATAGCTACCGTACTTTGTATGTATGTATGTATGTGTATCGTTTCATGTCAATGAAAGACATTAGCATAAATTCACGTTAGCTCATTGGAGTTTTTTTTTTTTATAATGGTTTTGGATTGAGAAATCTTAACGACCTTTCAGATTAAGAATTTTGAAAATAAATTAAGTGAGTTTTTGTTTTTATTATTTTTCCTTAAAACATCGAAATAAAATTCTAAATGGAAAATTTGGAGTAAGAAAAAATTACTTTGTCGTCTACTGAATTGGTGTTTTCTTTTTGAATGGTAATGAAATCGAATTTTGAAAAGAGTTTTCAAGAAAGTTTTTAGAAATAATTTTGCTTAATATATAAAAAATAGTAAGTTTTCAAAATAAAACATAGACGAGGTGCGAAAAATACTTAGGAACATTCTATAAGTGACATAGAAAAGGATAGAGATCAGATTTTATTCTAGTATTTGTAGATCAGCATTTATTTTAGATATTCGAAGTCCAATATTAAATCAAGTGAAGACTTGCTTATAAGTTGTGAATTGATACATTTTTAAACTTACAAATTAATAAATAAAGCGAACTTTTGGTTTTTCAAAATACATTTTAGACCAAAAAGTTTAAGGTTCACATATGTCAGACATGCTAATTTTAGACTTGAAAAATTCGACAATAATGTAACTGCTCCAAAATAAATAAGTTTCAGATCTCCCTACTGTTACCAATTTTTTCCCGCGATTCAGTAATTTTTAGGGCTCACTTTAAAAGTTGTTGAGAATACTTCAAAAAAGGTTACGAGCATCAAATTTGTTCTTGTATACAAAGAGAGCAGATGGCTTGAATACTGAGCTCTTCAAAGCAGCTGGAGATAATTTGGTTAGAAGCATGCCCGATGAATGGAACCTCTGTATTGTTTGCCCGATACTAAAAAAAGGAGACCCTCTAAACTACACCAACTATAGAGATATCAGTCTACTTAGCATCGCTCACAAAATCTTCTCAGCAGTAATATGTGGGCGTCTAAGGCCCATCGTCAACAACCTGATAGGTCCTTATCACTGTGGTTTTAGACCAGGAAAGTCCACAGTCGATCAAATATTCACATAGCGGCAAATCTTGGGAAAAACCCGACAACATCAAATTTACACCTACCATCTCTTCACCGATTTCAAGGCCGTACATAACATATATGTATGACAGCATCTACATGGCTGTATAGAGCCATGTCTAGTTTTGGAGTACCTGCCAAACTCGTCTGTTTGTGCAGGATAGCAATGTGGTTCAACCATTAAGGTTGAAGAAAAAAAAAAACAACTTAACAGAACCTTCGATGTCAAAAAAGGCTATAGGCAAGGTTATGTGCTGTCATGCGATTTCTTTAACATCGTGCTTGAAAGCATAGTGCAGAACTCCCAGATCACAACAGCACGCGGTAGGTTTCGAGACGGTCCCCCATCTTTCTACTAACCACGCTCACTGATGCTTGATTTCGGTGATCGATGGGAACCGAAGCTTTATCAGTGACTAGGCCGTTGCCTCGACAGAAGTAACTTTGAGGGGGTTGTGGACTTTGTCTACCTAGGCCCGCTATGAACACAGAAAACAGGTACACCGTTAAGATCAAACGAAGAATTACTCTTGGTAACCCCTGTTTTCTGGGCTTTGAAAGCAATTGAGTAGTAAAGCCCTCTCTTGAGCGATCAAAGTGTCGCTATTTAAGACCCTCTTCATCTCCGTCGTGCTGTACGATGCATAAGCATAGAATATGACAAAAGTGGATAAAATAACGGTTCTGTTTGCATACATATTTTTATATTAAAAGACGTCTGTTATTTTTGGTCTTAGAAAAGAAATAAAAAAAACCCTAAATCAAATTTGCTTAAAACTTTATATTCCAAGTTTGAACTCAATCGACCCAATGGTTTTAAAGTGGAGGGGTGAGGAGTGATGGAATCGACGGACCCACTTTTTTTCTCTTCTCTACCATCTTAGTTTTGACAAATAAATTAAATTTTGAGGGCTTTTATTAAAGAGCTTAACAAATCAGCTGTCGTTTGGTAATTTCACTCGCTGCAAATTTTTCTTAGAGCATACAAATAAAACAGCTGTTGTTGCCTTTTGGTCCACTCGAAAACTTCTAAAATGTACTAAAAAGAGATCAATATTTTAATTGACAGAACGAAAACTAAGCTTCAATATTCTCCTTGCTGGTGATCTGCATATTTTTATTGTTCAATCTTAAGTGAGTCATATAGCACGAACTTTTGACAAGACGAAGGCATCCTCCTCCCTTCCTTTGAGATAATAAATCTTTTTCATTACTCAGAACAGAATTTATTTTGAATATACTGAAAGAAAAACTGATATGTTTTGAAGTCTGGTTGGGTGCTGAGTGCGAACACATTGAGTCATTAAACACAATTTTCGGGAATGCTTCGACTTATATTTTTTGTTTTAAATAACGACAGAAAGGGAGATGGAGCGCCTCCTGCTATGATACTTTGACGCATCGGGATTATCGTTTTAGTTATGCATGGTTTATATTGTATCATTTTTATTGAAGCAATTATACACTTAAATTACCCCAACAACAAAAAATCGTTTAGGCACAATGACAGGATTTAACTCTCATCCTTTAAAAGATAAATCTCGTAGACATAAAATCCAAATTGGAAAGTAAAAAAATCGTATTATATTTCTTCTAAAATTTCAGGGAAAATCACATTTTCGTTTTAAGCTTTTTATACAGCTCGCCCTTATATCTGAAAATCCCACAGAACAATAACAGTTGAAAATATATTGTACAGGTGTATGTTTAGGTATTTGTTATATATGGTCACACCTTGTGTCCAGCGCAATGAATTTAATCTTTTAAGATCACGTCTTATATTATGGTACTTTGGATGAAAATGTATAAAGAAAAAAATAACCCAAGGTCCAAAAGATAAAACATCTTTGGAAGTCGTAGGTGTTAACAAAATGCTTAAGGAGATATTAAAGCTTTTAAAGCATTAAGTACCTATTCTTATATATTTCAAAGGTTGAGTTTTTATTATTGTTCATAACCTGTGCTTGTTATTGCAAAAGAATTGTCCAAAGAAGGTACATAAATTCTTAAACTGAATCAAATGAAGAATATCAATATCACTCTATCAAATTTCTCTCTTAAAACGTAAAATAATTACCTTTTTCAATTGTTTTGAGTGAAAAATAAATTAATTGCATTTGTATTTATAAAAGTCGTTAAGAGACTACGTAAAGTAAATATTCCTACGCCAAAAAGTTATTTTCTGGTATATAAGGCTTTGTAACTGGCAATCAATTTCTATTTTTCAAAGGGTTTTGAAAGTTCTCAATCGAATTTGACTTTAAAATCAATCTAAAGCGTCAGGTTTTTATGATATAAAATTTAGGTGGCACAACAGCTCGTAGAAAACCAGGACCTAGTCACTTTAAACTCTCAAAGATTTCTCTGTGGGAGTAATGTCAGTGATGGACAGGACGTACAGGACCTATATTATGTTTTTTGAGGTTTTATTTTAATTTAAGGATTAGTGTTTTTATATTTTTTTTTTTCAAAAAATTCGTAATGATTTTTCAAAACTATAATCCTTCAATATTCCGTTTTAATATATCAAGTATCTTATTGAGTTTTCAAAAATCAGAAGTTCTATTCACAAACCGTAGTAAGAGAGTTTAAGCATTTACACTAATCAAATAAATCAACATTTCTTACAACATATTACGCGTCTAAGCAAGTTCTTGCAGTATATTGAAAAGATCATAGAAATAATTTTGAAAATGTATTTTTCTAAACCATGAAAGCATAACATTCAAGGTTTTCAAATCTTCAATAAAATATCAAATGAAGACTCATAAAAAATCTCATAACTGATCGAAAATTTCCGAAAATTAGGTTAGATTCTAAAATGGTTTAAACCGTATTTAAAAGGCAAAGATTTGTGTTTTACCATAGCATTGAAAACACTGTGTTCATAAGAAAAACCGTATAACTGAAAGCTCATGAATGCCACCGTATAAGGCCAATTTGATACCTTTTCACTGTACTTCATAATTCTCATATAACGCTATTAAACTCTTCTTGAAAGTATTTTAAAACGAATCATAGGTATTGTTGTTAATTATTATTTAATACGTTGAAATAAGATTCTAATTCAAAAATTACTGAACGTCCACCAAAGAGTAAAAACGATATTAAATCAAAAACATTTAAGTGAAATAATAAAAGTACGTATGTATAAGCCATGTGTACCATTTTAAACCTTCTTGTCTTAGTGGTTTCGCTGTGGAACCGATAAATTGATATTTTTCTGATTGGTAGGTAACAAGATTTTCTTTTTCTACTGAAAAAGATGGCTTGTAGTTTGTCAGCATTCAGTTTTATTTTCCATTTAGTGTAGTAATTAGTCATCAATTTTATCGCATTTTTTAAATTTGTCTCAATGGTAAGACTAAATTCATGCGATGAAAAGATGCCTGTATCATCCGCAAATATGGCTATCTGACAACCTGGTAATCTAGGAATATCAGAAGTATAAATATTATATAGTAAAGGACCTAGTACTGATCCTTGCGGGACACCATAGTTGACTTGGTAACAGTTAGACGAACAGTTGTTGACGAAAACACTAAAGTAACGATTTGACAAAAAACTTTGGATAATTTTTACAAGATACGAAGGAAACCTGAAAAATGTCATCTTGTGCACAACTCCATCGTGCCAAACTGAGTCAAATGCCTTTTCTATATCAAGTAGAATAAGCCCAGTCGATTTGCCAAGAGATCGATTTTTCTCAATATGATCACAGACTCTAAATACCTGTTGAATAGTACTGTGATGCGTTCTGAATCCAAATTGTTCATTCGGAAATAGCTGAAGCTCATCAACGATGCGTAATATTTTATATTTCAAAATTTTTTCGAAAACTTTGCTTATACAACCAAGCAAACTTATTGGTCGATAGCTTGTTGGAAGTTTTGACGGGTTTCCAGCTTACCGTCAATGGTGTAAATGTCAAATGGGAACGAAGTGTGAAATATCTTGGTATTTACTTAGACCAAAAACTGACTTTCAGAGAACATATTGCCAGAACTCTGCAAAAAGTTAGCATTGCTATAAAAATTTTATATCCTTTTATAAATAGAAAGTCCTGTCTTAGCAACGACAATAAAATGAAAATTCAAAAAGTAGTATTCCCAGCAATACTTCTGTATGGATGCCAGGTTTGGGGGAAATGTGCAAAATGTCATCTTAAAAAACTACAAATATCACAAAACAAGCTTCTAAAAATGATGCTTAACCTTCCAAGATATCATTCCACCTTAGACTTACATGAGAAAGCAAATGTTGAATTGATTTCTCTAAGAGTCAATAAACTGACTAACACCTTCTTGCTAAATTGTGAAATCTCTGAAAATCCGCTCATAAATCAATTGATTCGTTAACCATCTTTCCGATATGTTTTTGTTAGTTTGAATTATTCGTACCTTTGTTTAAATATTACTCGTTAAATTGTTAATTTACTAATTTATTTTCTATATGTTCAGTATTAATGTATTGTTTGTCTATACTTACTTATTTATTTACGAATTTATTCATATTTTTATTTATTTAATTATTTATTTATTTATTTACTAATTTATTTATTTATTTATTTTTTTTTTTTATTTATTTATTTATTTATTTATAAACTTATTTATTTATTTATTTATTTATTTTTATATTTATTTATTTAACAATTTGTTAATTATTACTAACAAATTACTAATATACTAAAATATATTTATCAATTATAATTTATACTAACCTTTTTTTTACTAACATACTTCTAAGCAAAAGTTTAGAAATCTTAATTTTATTTGAGTCAAAATGTACCTGCCCTTTTCAATTTGAATTGAAGGTTTTGTTTGTATTTTCCTTCAAAATTATTACTTAAATTATTACTATCTAAATTTTATTTAAAAATTAATATACTTGTTCAGCAGAAAGATATCATTGAAAATATCAAATCTCTGTATGTAAACTGTGCGGTAGCTTACCAAATGTAACTGTTAATACGAAAATAAATAATATCTATCTATCTGATATTTTCTGAGGAAAACTTAATCTATTAATGCAAAATGTAATTGACATCTTCGGAGACAAAGGGCTTAAGTTACGTTTCTTTCAAGAATAATAAAACCAAAGTATAACATTAAGGTAAATTTTTTAACCACGCAATTAAATGTTAAAATTGGATTTATATAAAACAAACAAATTGATCTTTAACCTTCTCCTTTTTCAAAATATTCTTTTATTTTCCATCAGCAGTTGTTAAATTCTAAGCCTGACTTTACCATAAATATTAAAATCCAACAACATTTGACCGATTTCTTGACAGAGTTTTTAAATCATTTTTAAATGTTATTTTTAGCTCTCGGTTCATCAAGGAATAAAATAATAAAAATCGATTTCTAATTTTTCCTTAAACTGAGTTTTTGAAGCTAGATTGGCCGAAAATGCATTTTTTTTTAATTTTTATCAGCACCAAAATTTTAATAATTAAAAAAATATAAGAACCTGTATTTCTTATTTTTACTTTTTAACTTACAAATTTTAAACCAACTATTGCCATCTTTTATCCAGTAGATAAATCAATAGGGAAACAGGAAAAGATACAAAAAGCTATCTATCCATCTGCGTTTGTGTCTTCACTAAATGTGCCTGAACTGATCACACAACACTCCTCAGCTTCTCAGAATAAACACTATTTATACCAGAGCGCTTCTTTCAATGAAAAAGCTATACGCGTACAGAAAACGAAAGCTTTAATTCACTTAAATTATTTTCCTTTTATTTTTAAATTAAACTTTATTTGTTTGTGCAACACTTTGATTTTATTAAGATCTCATCAGAGGATTCCCCACAATTACTCACACTCGAAATAATATTATCATCATCACATCAAAAGCTATTTTGAAAATATTTAATTCAAAATTTTATTCACAAAAGCCCGATCTGATAGATATTTAAATTAAACACACAGGTTAGAGAACCATCATAATGAACCGAGAAATGGACTGGTTACCGTTTGATTTGCAGTAGCGGCGTCCACGTTCAGTCCAACCGACCGACAATGCACTTGCTGAATTAATTTTCGCGCGCTATCCAGTGGTCGACAACGAACGTTCAAGACCGCCACAGACAAGCGACAATCAACAATCGACGACGACGTCAAAAAACGACCGTTGCGGTGGTGGGTGAAACGTGAAAGATCTTATCAAAGGCACTTTTTCACTGACAAAGCACAGAGGTTTCTGTTGTTGTAGTTGACATAAAGGTAATTATCTGATTTATTTATCAAATCAAATTAGCATTAAATTATGGATTAAAAAAGAAGACAATATTAAAAGAGCGACCAACGAAGCACCAGCACAGAATTTCGAAAAAAAAACTCAGAGACCGCGAAGAATAAAAAGCAAGCCGAACTATTATAGTAGATCATAGTGTTGTAGTGTAGAAAGCACAGCACAGCACATCACATCACACAAAATCGCATATAATTAAAAATAAACGTTCTATAAAAATTAGAATATGTATTATATCTATTTATTGTTGTTGTTGTTATTGTTTATTTGGGTGATGTGTTTCCTCCACCCCTGTCTTCACGGCAGCAGCGCGCGGATCGGAGCAGCCGTTTTAAATTTAGAGGCAATTGTGGGGTTGGTTGGTTCTTTGGCTAGTTGGTGTATATCCGTACAAAAATCCCCACACAACTCAATATAAAATATCGCTCTTATTTTCAATTTAAATTTCAATTTCAAATTAAACAAAAATACCAAAATCAAAAAAAAAAAGGAAGAAGAATAGTTTGCGCTGCATGCCGTGCTGTACCGATGCCATGCAATCGAAGCTAAGAGACTGTATAGTCTGAAGTGAAGTGAGTGAAAAAAGGAGGAGTGTGGCAGCAGGAGTGCATAAGCATATTACTATTTTAAAGAGCCAAAAATTCAGCTTCAAAAACACAAAAACACCAAAAGAAATTATTTCCGAATATCCGAAATAACCAATGATGATGATGATGATGTGATCAAAAATGATCGGAACATGTTTTATTTTAGACCAAAACACAAATAGCCAAAAATTGAAAACTGAAAACTGAAAATCGAAAAACCAAAAGGAAAAAAAGGCAGGCTACGAGTACTCGTATGGTAGAGATACTATAGTTGAGTATCGAACAAGAAAACAAGAAGTGCCGCATTTTCATTTTCACGGTGATGTGTTTGGTTTATTCGTGTGGTGTTTATTTTTGATTTTTAGGAATTTTCGATTTGCAAATTTATTTAAGATGATTTTTGATTTATAACTAAATCTAAGAGTTTAAAATAGAAAAATGGAGTTTTAAGGAATTTTAGGATTGAACAAGAGAATAGAAAAAAATATTGTAGAAAAACCCTTTGAATTCGGGACTTACTTAGGAGTTCTGTATAGCATTATTTACTTCAACTAAAAAACCCTTCATTTTTGAGACATAATCTTTTGCCGGTGATCAGGTGTAAGAAAAAAAATCATCAATAAACCTGGAAATCTAAAAATGGAAAGAGTAAACACAACGTAAAAACAAGTGTATTGTATTTGTTTTCTGCAAATTTGAGTCAAAATTGTTGACATTTGTGTCCAACTTTTCAAATCAAAAATTTTGACATTTCTCGACATTTCAAGGTCAAACAAAATTCTTTGAATTCGAGAACTCAGTTGAAATTCTCGGTTTTTTGGAACAAAACCTTTTATTTAGATAATTTTATTGTAAATCAGATAAAATTTCAAATCAATAAAATTAAAGAAAGCTTCAGAAAATCTAAGAAAGGAAAGAGCAAATAAAACATAGGTCAATTGCAGACGTTTTGAACTGTCAAAATTCTTAAAAATCATATATTTTGAAATTTAAAATTATAAATTCTTCTTAACTTTTAATGTCTGTGTATTTCTGTACAATTTAGTTCAAATTTCTGTCATTTTTACCATCCCTTTGTAGTAATTTTGAATAGGTATAACTTGTCAAATCCTTTAAATTTGGAGCATATTCGGAGACTCAGTTGAAATTTTTGGTTTTTGGATCATAACTTATTCGTGATTTTATTGCAATTTATATAAAATTATAAATCATTATAAAATTAAAGAAAAATTTCGGATAACTAAGAAAGGAAATAGCAAATAAGGCTTTGAACCTTTACAAACATTTTGAAATGTCAAAATTTAAAAAAATCTTAGATTTGGAACTTAAAATTATAATTTCTTTGTAACTTTCAATTTATGTGTATTTTTGTACATTTAAGTCCTAGTTTCTGTCATTTTTGCCCTTCCAAAGGAAGTTATTGTAATGGATTCGATTTTTGAGGTAAATTTTGAATATTCTTTACATTTCAAGGTCCCTGAAAATTAAATCCATGAGATTTCTGTGGGTAATACTTTGTGTACATATATTTTTTTTACAGATACAGAAAATCTTAAGAAAAATTAGTGACCTGGACTTTTAAGTTTTTATGTTATACAAAATTGTTGTATTAATATTTGCTATTTTTTTTTTTCATATTGATAGTTTTTTTTAACTAAAACCCTAAAATAAGGCCGATTTTTGGACAAATATCTTGAAAAAAAATTAAAGCATGGACTTCAAACTCATAAAAACTCAGTTGTTTAGTCTTGAGAAAAAATTAAGCTGACAGTGTTTTGTTTGAAAAAGTACAAACTTGAAAAAAATACACTTGAAAATTGATAAAATTGGGTTTTCTAATGCAAAATCTTTAAAAAATAATGTAGAAATCGACTTAAGACTTCTTTTCTCCAATAAAAAGCATTGCTATAAGCTTTTAGTAAAATTAAAAAATATTTAATTGACATTTGATTTACAAAAAAAAATCTAAAACGTCCCAAATATCTCGAAAAAACAGGTCGAACTTCAATCATAACTGCTAAGTTTCTTAAATGACAATTTAACATTTTTCAAAAATTAATCATTTTAAATGCACCCAAAAGAAAGCTATCAGCGTGGGCGCATCCCAGCCTCTTTTTTAAAATTAACTAAGCAGGAATTTCAATTAATGTACACATAAAATCACAAAAAATCAGAAAGATCTTAAATTTAAATGAACAAAAAATTAAAAAATCTAACATAACTTTTTGTAAAAACTTCAGTTTGATGAGAATAAAAATCATAATAAAAATTTTTAAAACAACAATTAACAAATGCAGGCATTTAATCATAATAAAAACTGTCCTAAAATCGTTCTGTATACTTTTCTACATTCAAGAAACCTGAACAATATTTGTCTATACACATTTTTAAATAATATTCAAATCTATAATAATAACAACAACAACAAAATTTAAACCTATAAAATTAAATCACTTTGAATTCAAATTCAAATTTCCAACGGCCTAACTTAACGATTCGTTGACAATATTATGACCCACCACGAGAAGATGCGACGACGACGATCACATCTTCCACACGATCACTGCACATAAGATAACTTTACTATTGGTGACACTTTCAATCTGGCGGCGACAAATGCGTCGAAGGTATTAAAGACAGCGGAGACAGCGACACCGGTGGTGGTGTTGGTATAAGGAAACTTATTCTACGCCGAAACGTTTTCACGTGACACTTTAAAAACCAAACATCACGAAGCCGTTTTAAACAAAAACCCTCACTCATGATCTTCATAATTTTTAACTTTTTTAAGAAGATGAAAACACAAGAACTGCTTCGACGACGAAGTGACGACGCGACGACTTAACTTTATTGTTAAATAAAAAAAAAATTATTGTGCAGAACAACAGCACCACCAACACCACCGCTATACTAGCTACCCCAAAAGTCAGAACAAATAACTAACCATCGCCGCCGCGCAGCTATAAAGCAGCAGATCTCCTCACAGGCATTTTTCTGCTTGCTGCTTTTTTCAGTACCAGGAATATAACAACTCGTTTCGTTCATGATCTCAAAATAAGACTTTTATTTTCAGAATTCTAAGTTAAGAATCATTTTTCGTATTCATTTCGATTATATTTGTATAGCTCTCGATAGTTCGAGAGTTCTTGATACGAAAACGACGAATGGCGGCGACGAGCGACGCGACGTCGAGCAACAAGCGACGAGCATGAAGACAACGGCCAACGATAAAGACGGACGTAGAGACAATAGACAGTATCAACAAAATAACAGACGAATATTGAAAAACATAATATTCCAATAATATTATATCGTTTTTGAAAACAACCGTTTTCGACCGAAGGCTATATCAGGGGGGATGGAGTTCCAAGTGTAGGTAATGATAATCCAATGCCCTCATCAAGAATTTCTCGTTTTAGAAAACATCACAGATCAAAGATCACAGCAATCGCCTCGTCTGCTCCCCCCCTCCGCACCTCTTGCTCCATAACCAAACCATGCACCGCACCTTTTAGCCAAAAAAAGGATTTTATTTTCGGATATGTGCAAATTCCGACCCCTTTGCTTTTTCTTTTGTTAATATCACACGCATGCTCCTACGCAATGTTTTACTCGATCTCGATCTCAATCGTGTCGGGAGTCCTTTCGCACCACAAAATCGAAATCAATGGGCGCTATTTTTGAAATTTGTGTGCTAATCGGGGGAGGATCTGATGTTTCTTTTATTTTAACTCAAAATTGAACCAAGGGGGATAAGAAAAGACCTTTGATGGATGAAATTAGCAGAACCACACCCCTCCCCCCCAATCTTTTGCTTGATGCAAACCACCATCAAGCAAAAATACCAAAATTAGTATGAATTTCGAAAGAGTGAGCAACAAACAGAAATAAAATTTTTAAAAAAACAAAAACACAACAATTATGTATAGAATGTATAGAATCAACAATTCACATTTTGAGGGTAGAGAGATCCTCGGCAGTGGGGCTTTTTATTTATAGGAGTTCTAAATTTAGTGTTAAAATTTTTAAGTGAATTTTCATTTTTACAAAAGAACTCACAACAAAAATACACACAATACAAAAGTTGTGTTTTATAAAAATGTTCTTGTATAAATTTAAATTTTAAACTGATGGCAAGTGCGCGAGAGCAAATCCAATACAAGAAGTTTTCAAAAAATTGTTTTTTTTTTACTTATTTATTATTATTTTGGTTCACCTTAAGCGAGATGGATGAACAAAAAAAAACGGACATGCGTTTCGGAACGCATTTAGCATGCAAAACTGTTCATTAACGCAAACGAAGGAAACAATTTCTTTTTGATTTTTTGAATTCGATTTGTTTTGTCTTCAAGAATTATACAGATGTAATAAGAAATATTTTTATTTTTATTTTTAAATTTATATTTACTCTTACTCATCATATGTCATGATGAGAGGGAGGGTGTTGCGTATGTATGGTGAGAAATGGCAAAAGGCAAAAACGCGTGAAAGGCTGAATATAAAGATACACGCTACGTGTTGCGTCTTTGGCCTTTGAAAAGGTATACCTACAAGTATAGAAGCACAAGCGAGTGTATTAAAGAAAAGAGGAAGGAAGTTATTTTTAAAGTCGCTTCTGTTTATTGTCAATGTCCTGTTTAGATTGACTTTTGTTTTGTATATATGATTCGAAATTGAAATAAGAAGGGGTGGAGGGAACTTTATGAAGTACTGACTCTGATGTGGAATGTGGATTTTCTTTAAAGTCAAGAAGTAATAATTGTAATTCGCATATAGAATTACGAAGTTTGACTTATCTCCCTTTCGGTTGGGTTCTCTAAATTTTCCAAGCATAGAAATCTAAACGAAAACTATCTAAGATTTCTTAGAACATCTTTTTAAAAAATCTTTTTAACTTACTATTGATATAGATATCGCAAATTTTTTACATATGTCAACGTTTCAAAGTATCTAGAATCTAATTCCATGGTGTTCAGAGAGATATTTGTTCCAACGCCTGTTGTCCATTAGTTTAAAGATACCTATTTCGTCGGCAGAAATGACAAAAAGGCTGAATTGGAGCTGGGCAGGACATTTATCGAGACTTCAGGACCAATGATGGACAAAATTGACAACGAAATGAAGACCAGTGAACAAGAGACTAGCAGGACGATCCAATGAAAGATGGAGTGACGATCTATCACAAATAAGCACAAATAGGTACAACGAAGCCAAAAATAGAGACACATGGATTGGATAGCCTTGGGGGAGGCCAATTACCAACATTATTAAGTTTTAAAATTTTACCAAACTATTTTATTTTTAAATCTAATATACAATTTCTAGACTTACAATTTCATAATTTTAAAATTGTAAGTTCTATTGAATTTTAACAAAAATACTTTTTTCTTTTAACGCTTTAAATCATGTAGTTAATAAAATTGTTAATACCAATAAATTTAATCATCAAACTGATAATAATAATTTTTTCGTCGACCATATCCCAAAAACCAGCAGAGAAATTAACAAAACAAATTATTATTTTATTGCTAATAACAACATCGATATAACTTTCAAAAAAATCAGTGGATAGTTTATTTTTCAATACATGAATTTAATAAGGAAGTCAAAACAATTTGCTACCCAAAATATATAACGAACCAAATACGCTATTTATTTCAATTAAATCTTATATTACATACATTAAACGTTATATCGATATAATATGAATTAAAAAAAATTAAACATACAGTTTTCTTTTAATTTAGAAAAACTGTAAAACAGTATTTTCCAACTCGAATATTTTACGAACAAAAAAAAAATACTACCTACAGAAAAATATAATAGAAATAAAAACAAGTTTTTGAAAGCTAGTTCAAATAAAATAAAATGCACGACTGGGTCGCACGAACTTTCTCCTGTATGCAATAAGTCTGTTTAAAAATGTACCTATAAAAGATTTTAAAATATACCTGTAAAATAAGTTCGTGTTCAAAGATATAAATTTGATTTGTCAAAAAACTTGTGATTCATCCCAAGACACAACTCATCCTAGGACAACTCATCCCGAAAATGAAAAATACTTGTAAGCATACTTAACAAAAACAATTGTTTGTGTATTCAACTAGTTAAAAATATTTAAAATTATTAAAAAAATAAATAATTGAAATAATTAAAAATAAAATAAAATAATTAAAATAATTTAAAAAAAAAATTTAAGATTCAAAATTTTACCTGAAAAATAAGTTTGTCTTTAAAAATTTGAATGCCATTTTATAAATCAAAAAATCCTTGATTTTTCAAATTTTTCTTTTGAAAATCGTTAGAGCGGTTTTTTTTTAAATTAATTTTTTATAAATAAAATTTTTCAACTTTGTTCTAAAAATATTTTTGGTATGCAGTTGTTTAGTGATTGTAAATATACGCTCTACATTTGAATTTCGTAAAAAAATGTTGACCCGTTTTTGAGATATAGAATTTTGAAAAAAAAGAATTCAATATTTTTTTAAAAATCCAAACAATAAAAAATTGCACTTTTGATAATCAAATATTGTTAAGGCAATATAAGAGCTTATTCAGAAAAAAAATTATTGAAATCAGTTCATAAGTTGCTGAGAAAATTAAAAAACAAAATAACGGTTCTATGAGCGGTACCTTTCCTGAGCAATACAAAAATATGTTTTTCTTATTAAAATAAGCTAAGTTAAAAAATACAATTTTAAAGAAAATTTAAAAAAAATCTATCGGTTTGTTTTTGAGAAAATTCGAATTTTCGTTTTTTGACCAAAAAAATTGTATGGGGGCCACTGTTAGTTTTGATCTTAAAAAAAAAATGAAAAAAACGCCTAACGCGAATCTGCCCCAAACCTTAACTTCCAAGTTTGAACTCAATCGACCCAATGGTTTAGGCGGTAGGAGCGTGGACAGACAGACAAAACAGACCGGACGGAATCGCGGGACCCACTTTTTTCGACTTCTCTACCATCGTAATATCATGTTTGATTAAAATCTCGAGTTCGAAATTTTGCACGAATGCAAAACTTGCCATATAGTTCCTATATGTCGCAAGTAAAAAAAGACAGTTTTAAAACCTTAAAAAAACTACTTCTAAAAATCTATTTTGGATTCAAATAATTTCAGAACATATTAAGAAATTAAATTTTAAACTTGTACGCGTTTTTCCAATGTGATTGCAAAATTCAATTTTCGTGTATGATTAAAGTCCAAAACTTCAAAAACCAAAAGACATTTTAAAATCTGTCAAAGGATTCGAATGTGTAGTCAAAGTTTCCTTATATTAAAGAATAAATAATTTTTCAATAAAAAAAGATTTACAGTTTCAGCGTAAAAATCTAAAAACCTTGTTTGAAAATTTTACCTCTTTATTTGAGCTTGTACACTTATAAATCATTTGTATTACATTTGTGATCCAATTTGTTTGTATTGCAAAATTTTAAAAAATTTCGAAAAGCCGTTTTTGACTTCATTTTCTTGACTTTAAGTTGAGTTATACAAAATCTCCTAAGAGTCTTGGCTTAAAACTCAACGGAAATAAAATTTTTTGACTATTTGCGGTTTACGGAAATTTGTATTTAAAAAAAATTTAATTACGTTTACTTTTTTTTGGGTTTATTTGTATTATATCCTTAAAAATGGAAGTACTCATAGAACAATTGGCGCAACAATTTGAACAGTTCTCGACCAAGCAATAAAGCCGACTCTAGTTAAAGCAGTTTTTTATTAAAAAAATTTTGTTTAAATTTGTCTTGCATTTAAACACTTCAAACAACTCTTTTATGGTTTATGGATTTGTATGGTCATAGTGGTAGAACATTCCACTGTTTTCTAATGAATACAAAAATAAATAAAATGAATTGAAGTTAAATAGATCTTAGGGCCGAAAGGCATTAGCATTAAGTATTATTGTTTAACTTAGAGCGTCCGTATGGGACCAGTAAGTTAGTTGTAAGTTATGGTTAATTAGGCTAGTTTTATGAATTTTTGTCTAGCTTTAAGATAGATTTAAGATTGAATTAATAAAAAATGAATTTGAAAAAAAAAAAAAAAAGTGCGTTGGACTGTCATGCCAGAGGTTTAGGGTTCGATCCCTGCCTATGCCATCTAAAGTTTGTTTCACGGGTAGTGCTTCTTGCGAGGAATTGACAAATTCTCCAAGAGTAATTCTTGTCATGGAAAGTGCTTTCTCAAATTGGCCGTTCGGATTCGGCTTAAAACTGTAGGTCCCCTCCATTCCTGACAACAGTACTCGCACACAGGAATGGTTGAGAGTTGTAAGTCACTAGGCCCTAGTTCTCAACGGACTGTTGCGCCACCCAATTTATTTATTTATTTTTATTCAATCAATTGTGTGATTTTATTTAAATATATTCATAAATTGTTGTCGTTTGGCAGGTTAATTACAACTGCCACAAATCCAGTGCAGTGTAAAGTCAGCTTAACTTAAATTACATATTTTTGATGGCTGTCACTGATTCTTATTTAAAAAAATGGATGAATGGACACTTTCAACTGTCAGAAACCATTGTTCTCCATATCCATTTTGATATTTGGTAACCCAGAATAATATTTTTGTTTATTTATAATATTAAATCTATTCTCTTCAAACAAGACTATTTAAACATCGGTTATGTATGTTACCTACTTCCACTACCCCCACCCCCTTCCACTTCCACTTTTCATATTATGGACTCAATTACATCATATATCCTATATCCAAACCAACTGACATATACAACATGATTAACCTATAACTAAAAACAAAAAGGATATCAATCCTTTCACAACTGGATGCATTAAAAGGATGTGAATCAACTTATCTCGCGCACTCGCGTTATGTGGACATGGACGTGGACATGGACATGGATATGGAGGATACACGTTTATCAGCTAAGCACATATGTATGTATGTAGGTACATAATATTACTCATGTCCTATAACATGACCTCGATTCTTTGAGGTAAAATAATATATAGTCCACTTTCTCTACCTAATCTATTGCACAGAATAACAGAGGACCTCTCTGGCTGGGCCTGATGGTATGGTATGGTGTGTGTTAGGCTACATGAGCTACATATGATGGGCTTGGGCATAATACGGGCTGGCTGGCTCTGTGGGTCAAGGAATACGATGAGCCCAAAGTAATCATTTTCCCTGTGTTCATCATCAAATTGATTGAAAGGATATCGCTGGAATGAACTGTGTTAATTAGATTACACACATAATGGCTTAGCCGCTGATGCCGCACCACTGGCACTGGCATTGCTGTTGTCGATGTCGTTGTCGTTGTCGTTGTCGTACTGCCAAGCCATTTCGACTCCATTGCAGAGAGAAATGGTTCCAGCAGCGTTAGCAGCAGCGGTGGAAGGACGGGGGCGGATGGATGATGTCGGTTGAATGACTGAGCACACGGAAGGATAATAAGGATAATTTCTCAGTTGCTCATTGCGCGCACACGGACAACTCACTTAGTGTTATGGGATTTAAGAGAGGGAGCTTGTAGGTGCGTCCCTAGTGAAGTGTTCGAGGATTAGGATACGTTTTCTTTTTTTTTTATTTTAAGTTTTGTTTGTTGTTTAAATGTTGCTTTATAAGTTTAATGAGCTGAAAATCATTTCGCACTACTGAACTGGAATCCTTTTAGCCTAAGCTGTGTGTCCAGTCTCTTTAGTGATGAGAGTTTATGAAAGGAATTGTGGGGTGGGTGATGTGATGTTCGTCATATTGATGACTTATTTTTTTCTTTGTAACTTAGGCCTGCTTAAGGTATACACATTTTGTTGTTGTTGTTTTTTTTTTTGTTGACAAAAGGAAGAAAATGTTCGTGTAAATCTATATTCAAGGATTCGGGCTAAGAAATCAATTACCCATTTATGCGAATAAGACGACGCCGCCGCCGCCACCGTCACCATTCATCCGTCCGAAGAAACAACCATGACGACGACGAGCGACTGTGACTTCGACATCATCAACTAATTAACAACAAACTCAAAGGTGAAAAACCTAATTAGAAGTTTTAAGTGTAGCAAAGCAACGTGCCTCGGAAATTAGTGGTCTTGTCATTGCCATCATCATCATCATCCATGAGTCTGTTCTGTTTCTTGTTGTAATAATGAAAAGTAAAGGCTTAACCCGCCCCAGAGCCCACAATCAATATACTCGTACTCGTATCTATATAATAATGAAAATCTCATTATATTCAAAGTAATCTCTCTGCCTATCGGTAATGTAAAGTTAAATATATCTACCTATTACCGTTATACCATATACCTTAAGGAAGAAAAGCAGAAGGAAATGTGCATTATCCTTTTTTTTCTCCGCAACAAAAATAAAATAAATATCAAACAATAAAGTTAAGTAAAATTATTTGAAATCACCTTCATGCGGAAAGTAAATATTGTATTCCGGGTGCAACTTTATCACTCAGGAATTCAAACAAATAAAGTCCATTGTAGGTTTTCCAATATTATTATTATTCAACATACTTTTATTTAAATCTGGAAGGATACAGGATGCAGTCGTCCATATTTCGTTATATTGTAAAAGACAGCCGTCCTCGCTTATTTGCGATGTGGAAACCTATAGGAATGTTGTCTAAAAGGACTTGAAGGACTTTTCACAGAATTTCCACGTCCGTCATCATCGGTCGTACCGACATTGAAATTACTTTAATTGCTTTTTGTATCTTGCTCAAAAGCGCAAATATGCGTGGGAAATAAATTAAGGTTTTAATTAAAACAAATATTTTATTAGAAGACAACATTCCAGGTATTGGCTTACTTCTTTCTGGAATGAATTAGAATATCTGTAGTAAACGGTTTCTACTGTAAACCAAGTCCTTTTGCCAAAGGTATTCCTCGAAAGTGGGTGATTTTTGCAAAAAGAACACTCAGCCACACTTTTCTGCTGGCAAAAATGCTGCCGGCATGTGTTTGGTACCTGGCACGCAATTTTCAAATAAATGTTGCTGGGTTTCTTGTTTATTTTACATTTTACATATATATTTTCTATAATAAACCAAGTATAAAATGTATTTCATTTTTTTTTTCTTAACTAAAGCTTATCGTTATCGATGACTGACTGACGTTAGGGTGTAGTAAGAGGGTGGTAAAGGACGACGTAGAAGTATATTTGAATTGGGCCATTTTTCTGGTAAGTTCTTTTATTACATATATTTTTATGTATGCCATTATGCAGCAGCTCTATAAGGTTGGTGCATTTTTCTTATCGGGCGTTTTAGCTGTAGTAAAGTAATTTACAATAAAGTTATGAATTATTATTATATTGAGAAACAGGACAGAAGGAGACCAGCGATAAGACTTTTTTTTACTGCTTGTAATTTTAAGAAAATTAGGTTAGAGTTAAAATGAAAAATGAATAAAAGGTTTTGAAAACCTTAGATAGCTACTGTATTATGATACCGTATACTTAGTAACGAAAAACAAACAAAAGGTACAATTTTCTTCAGTATATTTTTGTGAGAATTTTCAATGTGAGAAAATGCATTTAAGGAATTCGCGAAACCTTAACTCAAAGAAAGTATTCGTTTAGACTATATGTATTAATTCTGCATTCAATTAATATGACACTAGATGCTTGATATTTTCTTTAGAAGACTTGGACTTATTTTCTGATATCTCGAATACTTTTAGTTTAGTTGTTTGTTCTTTTTTTAAATTTCCTTCAATAACCTTTCAAATGAATCCTGTTTCCTGAGTATTGGACAAATTGGAGCAAAGTTCAAGATATCCTAACTCTCACTAAATTTATTTGAACTTCAGAAATTTTATAGACTAACCGATACCTATACTCTGTCTGATATTCAAGGAACAGGACTAATTTTAAAGGTTTTTAGGTTATTAAGAGTAATATGTATACCAAAAGTACGCATTATTCAACAACAACAAAAATATAAAATATTTTATGAATCACAGAAAAAATCCAAGTCTTCCAAAAAACACTTTAATGAAAGAAATTAACTTTGGACCTCTATAACTTAAGAACGAACAAAAGTATAAATTTTGTAGATTGTAATTGAACTGATAAAATGGTTTTCTAGGAAGTAATAAAACAGAACTACGAAAAATAAAATGCACGACTGGAATCTTTAAAAAAAAAAAGAGGCTGGGATGCGACCCACACTGATAACTTTCCATCCCTTCTGTCGATTTGTCTTGCTTAAAAGTTTGTCTATATGTATCAATTTTTACCAAATTTGCGTACTATTTTTTGTAGATTTTATTATTTTATGAAAAAACAGACTGTTGGATTTTGATTTAAAAAATTACTGAATATTGAAAACAATATTTTCTGTGAAATAAATTAAGTTTGAAGTTAATATTTTTAATTTTTGAAAAGCTATTTGAGGCGAAAGTAAATTTTTACTAAGTTTTAGTATTGTTTTTTTTTAGGTTTTTATTTTTTGTTAAAAATAACTGTCAATTCGATTTTTTCAAATTTTTATCGAATGTTGACAACAATATTTCTTATAAGTTAAAATTAGTTACAAGCCATTATCTCAAATTTTTGAAAAGATATTTGAGCCGAAATTCAATTTTTACCAACTTTTGTTAAATTTTTTTTTAGGTTTTTAATTTTTGTACAAAAACTGTCAATTCGAATTTCTTAAAAATTTTACCGAATGTTGACAACAATATTTTTGAAAGATTAAAGTAGTTTAAAGCCAATATCTCAAAGTTTTGAAAAGATATTTGAGTCGAAAATCAATTTTTACCAACTTTTATTAATTTTTTTTAAATTTTTATTTTTTGTAAAAAAACCTTCAATTCGATTTTTCTCAACATTTTTTAGAATGTTGAAAATAATATTTCTTATAAGATAAAATAAGTTTGATGCATTAATCTCAAGTTTTCGAAAAGATATTTGAGTCGAAAATCAACCGTTAATTGGATTTTTTTCCAAAAATATACTTGTTTTGTATCACGTTACAATATATAATTTAAAATGTATTTCAAGTGTCTAGCGTCATTGGTTCATGATATATTTAACCACTCACGCAATTTTCTTGAGAGCCCTTTCTGCATCTTTCTGCCTTATTATCTGTATAACAAAATTTATTTGAAGTCAATATCTCTACTGGTTCTTGAGCTATGGACGACGAAAAAAACGTCGCGAACGTACGGACATACGGACGTACGTACACACGCACGCACAGACATCTTTCTAAAAATCTTTTAATTTGACTCCAGTGACTTTGAAACGTTGATAAATGTCAGCATTTTCAATTCGACAGATCGGACCCATTACAATAACTTCTTATGGGAAGTTAATTTATGTATCATGTCAGGTTTTTGAGATATTACTTTTTAAAATTAAAAAAGGCTTTTTGAGGATATCTAAATTTACTAAGTAGCTTTTTTTTAATAAAATCTGTGATAATTTTTAAAATCTATAATCTTCAATATTCAGTTGAAATGTTTATATTATTTCACATAATATTCGAAAAATGTTCATAAGTCGTTAGATTTCGTTTGTGTTAGAAAAATCTAAAGGAAACTCTAAACCATTTCTGCTAAAACGGTTTTCAACAGAAAAGTGAAACGGTTTGGTAAGTTTTGTTCTCGTAACGAATCTGTTGTCTTAACATCTTTTATATCAAGTTTTTGAAATGTATTAAAGAATATAAAAGTTACGTTGAAAATGGGTACTTTTTAAACTTGAACAAATAGATAGTTCAAATTAAAGTTTGGATTTAAAATCAGCACCAAAAATACACTCCAAAACGTATTATTCATAACGATGAAAGTATAAGGTTTGCTCAAAACTTCATATAGAGTCAAATAAAGACTAAAATAAGCTTAGATTTTGCCTTCGAACTAATTTGATCCTATGAAAAAGATTGCGTTTGGCACTTGGTAAAATTTTAAGGAAAATGCGATTGACAATTTTTAAGATTTCCAGTTTTCAAAAATAAATTGACTTTTGACTCGAGAAAAAAATATATCGACTTTTTTAATCTTAAACAAAACATCATTATAAATGTTTTCTAAAACTTTAAGAAATACCCTATTAACATTAAAATTAAACAATGGTGGATCCAGGGGAGGGGGTCTCTCACCAGGAAGATTATTTTTTTTAATTTTCGTAGGAATTCCCTTGAATTCAAAACTTATAGTATTTCGTTAATGATATTTACTTCTTTAAATATTTTTGCTAAAAATACTACTTTTAACTGACGACTGGACCAAGAACATAATATGAATCGGAAATCCAGCCTTATTCCAATCGCTCAGCAAAAATTCGTTAACTTTTGACCAATTAACGAACCAGGAGAGGGGGTCATATGAGCCATAACGCTTATACAGTAAAGTTATATAAGTCTAAAGATTTGTTAGTAATTTAACAATATTCACCAAAAAGCGGTTAGCTGTCAAAAAGAACTAAAATTTTTGTTTTCACACAATTTAGAATTTGGAAAAACTTTAGTAATCATAATTCATAAGATCTTTTCTGGAAGAGAGAGCAAATATTCAGGTTCATAAGAAGAAACCTTAAATAGGAGATCGCCAATTTTATATTAAGTTACCTTTAAATTCCTGAAATTCGTCTTCAACTCCATCCATTAAAGTGAATTTGCTTTGGATGCTCTAGAACTGAGATTTAAACACGAATATATTTCAAGAATATAAATGTCCCAAAAGCAGCAAAAGTGACAGTTTTGTTAAACTAATTTCTAATTGAAAAACAATGAACGCTTCATATCTATTAATTTAATATAAAAGCTTTGAATGTCTCGAGAACAGAAGTAAAAAGGGATTCTGCAACGTGTTATTTGTGAGTGCCACCCTAAACTAAATTCTTCATAACAGATTCTGTTTTATTTTCCTACGAAACAAAGATCACATTTTTTTCTGGCAAACATTCTCATATTCTAGGTTTTTGCATCTTTATTTTTGTAGCGAAAAAGTGCCAACAAGAACAGAATATATTTTTATTTTAAAAAAGTTACGTTTCAGCTCAATTTCTAACATTTCTGCGTGAAATACACCAAAAACCCTCTATACTATTGTAATTTAACTCCTAAATATGGAATTTTTAGAAAACGGTTGGAATCGTTGAATGTGTTCATATATGTAGGGAGTCGTCCAAATGAAATAGTTAGAACATATCTTGCTGGACAACAGTGCTCTAAAATAATAGAATAATTTAAGTTATAACTTTAGCCCTTGAAATATGTAAATGTAAGGTTAAGTTACACATCATGTTATTAAAATTTTGTCATCCTCCTTTGGAGAACATTAAAGAACATTTTTATAAGGTTCTCAAAAACTCATCTTTATGTTAAGTGTTTGTGCATCCTACCCCCCTCCCCCTTGATTAAAGTCTGAATCCACCTTTGTCGGTAACACTAGAAAATTGTATATTTTGGCCTAAACTCTGCAAGTCTAAATTATCTTAAGTGTTTAACTCTGTTAAAAGCTGGTACCTTCGAGAAATTAATGGCTTACAATTAAAACCATTTTCTAAATTTCACAAAATATACTTGACACAACTAGATTGGAGCATTATCTCACTAAAAAAGAAGCTGTATTTTGCGGAAATTGTCTCATCTAAGGAAAAAGAAACTGTGTTGGAATTAGAACCTCGGGGTGTATACTGTACCGTTTTTTCCTTGTGGTGGTCAAGACAAGTGCAACCTTACCACGAGAAAGATTCACAAAACGAAAAATTCCAAATGCCAATTGGCATTGACGTTTCTAAAGCTTCTACCTTTGATTTGGAATTTAGGTAATAAATATTGACCATTATTGACTCTTTTTTACATTGCCTAAAAGAATAAAGTTCTAAGTTGCTTTGTAGCGATTTCAAACTGTAAAAAAGGTCTGGAAAAATTGTGTAAGAACCATCTAGGTCTGCCACTTATTTACATATCAGCATTGTTAAATTCAAATTTCGGATAAAAAACTAATCTTCTCTGGTCCATCTCTTTCAATGAGTTCATCTATAGACTCGAAGCCTTTCAATAACTGCGTTTTAAAGCATAGGTTCTTTTTACTTACTTATAACCTTTAACTATAATAAGAACTTAACTTTTATTTTTTCGCAGACAGTGCAAATTCGCACCTCATCTCATTAACAGAATCTACTATTACTATGTTATTGAGATCTACACTTCGACTCTTATTATTAACTACTGCGATTGTAAACCCACCATGAGATCCATAAAAAAAAAACAATCGTGATCTAAAAATGACGCAGTTTCCATAAATAGGTCACTGAGCTGTTCGTTCCCCATACATAAAAAAAATATAAACTACTTTACGGTATCAACATCAGAATGCAAAGAAAAAAAACATACAAATAAAATAAAGTAAAAGTGAATACAACATTCTACAGTAACTTCCTCAACAAAGATTATCTTAAACATACCCAGAAGTAGAAGCAAATATAAAAACATTGCCCTTCTAACGTTAAAATGTGTGTTAAAGTGTCACGACTTTGGAGACCTTCTACTTTACAATACCTCCTTCTAAACCTGCTACTTGTTTTGTTGTTTTCCCCCAAAGCATCGACTTAAATCCAACATCAAAAACTTCCTCGCTCTGAAATGAAGACGGCAACTTTGGGAAGGAGTGGTGGTGGGGAAGGCAACGAAAAAAGGAGCAATAAAAACGAAAGGTCGTTTAGAAGCGAAGAAATACAAAATCACACAAAGAAAAGCCAGAAGAACGCGAGGAACTATAGAAACAAAAAATAATCCCAGAAAACTTCTTCCAATCTAACATCACGACGACGACGACGCGACGCTACGAGACGATGAAGAAACATTACAACGCAATGATGACGACAAAGACGCGCCACGACGCTGCACTGCTGGACGGTTTGCCATTTCAATGCACAGGTACCTTGAAGTTCCGTCCTCGTGGTGTCGTACGTCCGTTCGATAATATCCAAACAAAGCTGCCCCCTGGTGGAAATGCAACGAAAAGAGGGTTGCAAATAAAATGTGTTCGTAGAAGGTTTCGTCCGATGAATGTCAAGTGCAATTGCTAATGCTAAAGCAAGACAACAGAAAAACAAAATGAATACAAAAACGACGAGAAAAATAAAGAAAAAAATTCGTTAAACGTCCGGCCGGCACGACATAGATAGAAACATACTCGGTACACACCCTGCAGCTGGGCTGGGATTAAAATCCATCGGATTTTACGACGATAAGCCAACAGCGGGATGGTGTTCTTTTAACGGGTGTTTTTTTAGAGGTCTTTAAGTTTAAACACTATTTTGACTGGCGGCCATTTTGTCAGCTGTCAAGTGGTTTATCTTATGTTTGGTTTGACATTTAAAGAATACACTGACGCTGGAAGAACGCTTCCAAATTTTTGAAAATCATGTTTATGAAATACGTATCGTGCATTAATTTCAATTTACGGTCAACATAATATAGTCAACATTTTTTTGTCAATAAATAAAAGTGTCCGTACTTGGATTGATGACAATCCTCAATGGTATGTTAAGACACCGTTACATCCACATCAAAAACTGAAATATTGGTGCTTTTTTACTGACATTTTGGTGCGATGCTGGCCAGAACGGTACAGTCAATGCTGAACGCTATAGAGCAATAATTACTGACTTTTTCGGTTATCAATTGAACAATCATGTTTTACAAGAACAGTGGTTTTAACAAGATGGCGGCAGCGCAACATGTCACACAGCTTGTAATACAATTAATTTATTGAAGGAAACGTTTGGTAACCGCATAGTTAAACGTTACGGACCCATGAATTGGCCTCCAAGGTCGTACGATCTAACGCCGCTTGACTATTTTGTGTCGGGATATGTGAAGTCGCTAAGCCTAAGTCCATAAGTCCGAAACTATTGACCACTTAGAGGACAGAATTCGCAACACACACTGCACAAATATTGGGAAAAATCATCGAAAATTGGAACTCTAGATAAGACTACGTCCGATAGAGCCACGGCTGGCGCCGCCGGTCATATTCCAGAAATCATATTTAAAGCAGAAAATTATCTTTCGAATAAATTAAATGTTATTAATCAATTTACAAAAACATCTTAGTTTTATTCCATTTCAAAGTTCTATACCTCTTGACAAAATACCCTTTACTTATACTGCAGCTTGTTGGTATTATACGTGCAATGCACATTGGTTTCAACGCGATTTGCATAATTCAAATAGCGCTCCCGCCCCTCTGCCTTCCCACAAGGCGATGCAGTTGCTTCAATATTCTGGACACCAACTATAAGCTTGGTTTTGGTTTGGTGGGCATGTGGGAAATGATGGTGTAAAGTAAAGCATGGTTTTCTGTAAACGTCAGCGTTAGTGGATTGCTGAAACAATATTACGGAATCTCATGAAGAAGTGAGTCCTTTTTGCATAAGAAACAAACAAAAAATCCTTTCACTTGCATAATAATCCCTAACAAGACCTTTTCAAAAACCGTCTTACACTCAAAAGCGAAATATATAGCACATAGAAAGTCTTTCGCAATCCACCGCACCACGCCGGCCACACCGCGGCATTATAAATTAAATTAGCCTTGCAGATCCTCGTATAAAAGGAATAAGACGAAATGGAAGTGCAAGTCGTCGCATCAGACAGGATTTCATTTTTGGTTCGGACTTGGCTCAATTGCGTTCTAACTTTAGACTAATATAATATTGGTGAGCTAAATTTAGGTAGGTTAGTTAGGTAGGTAGATAGGGAAGTAGTGCCTTTTAACACAAAAAGGACCTTCGTTCGTGACAAGGATAAATTCCATCAAGCTTAATGTTTGCATGGGTTGGGTAGGTTAGGTCGTACATACAAAGCAATAAAATGTTGTTAAAATGATAGAAAGAGAAAGAGTTTATATATACGTTTAATAACAGGAAATAGATATATAAAGGACGAAAGTTGTTTGAATTGCATTTGTTGCATATTAAAAATTAATGCAGCAGTATAAAAATGGCCATGAGGTTTTTATAAATGCAAATTAAGCTGCCGCCGACGGATTTAAGTTTGTTTCATTATGTTTGTTTCGAAGTATTTTGTTGTATTTTTATATTTTTAGTGAATCAATTTTTATTATTAAAGGATTGTTTTAAGACGGGGGTTGTTTTTTTTTTGGATATGATTCTTTTGTTTTAATGGATAAATTGATACCACAACAACGACAACCTGTTGTTTTAGTTGCATGACGTAATAAACAAAAACAAAACGACCAACAACGATCAATATAGGCGCAAAAAATGTTCTAGTTATTCATTATTTTATGTAATCTAATTGAATCGAATGATTGAAATAGAATATCTCACATTTCACGTGGTGTTTCGAGAAACGCAGATAAAACAGTAAAAAACTGTTGAATGAATATTTTGATATGTAATGGGAAAATAATTTCCGAGTGACAGCGACTTTCGTCATATTAAAAATACTGAAATCGACTCTCAATGAAACGAAATTAACCCCGAAAAGGATGAAAAGATTGTATAAACCTTACATAAAAAAAGCTTATTTTCATGAAGAATTGTTGTTTTGAT
Source organism: Eupeodes luniger (assembly GCA_951509635.1). Classification (NCBI taxonomy): domain Eukaryota; kingdom Metazoa; phylum Arthropoda; class Insecta; order Diptera; family Syrphidae; genus Eupeodes; species Eupeodes luniger. The sequence goes on along the minus strand of OX608075.1, from coordinate 126,394,896 downwards.
TCTGTGGAATTTGTTCATAGCTTTATGAAAAAATTATCAATTCAGCATGAAACAGTTAACGAAATTGAGAATTGTGGTAATATACTTTGAAATAAATTAATCGCTTCGAACTCATAGAACACTTTATCTGAGGAACTATGTTTAACGATAAAGGTCATTTCTTCTTTTCTTCATCAAAAATCTAAATTTCCGTTTATGGACCGAAGACAAACCTAAAGAAATCAACAATGTATATTTGGTCTGGTTTACACGATGACAAGTGCATATTTTTTTCGAAATAAAGGAAAAATGGCTTTACGGTGAATATAGTGATCGAATTATACTGCCTAATTTTTCGTTTCCAAAAAGAATCAGATGATATTTGATTTCAACAGGACGCAACAATTTCTCGTAACCATACTTTTATTGCGAAATTAATTTGGTTACAACTGTATTAATTTCTAGTAGAAATTTTTGTATTTGGTCCAATTTTTAAGAATTGAAAATGTTGACATTTCTCGACATTTTAAAATCCCTAGAATCTAAATCAATTTTTTTAGAAAGATGGCTTATTGTGCGTGTGTATATATTCGGGATACCTTTTTACTTCGGCCATATTTCAAGAACCGGTGAAGATATCGACATTAAATAAATTTAGTAGTATAGATAATAACATCAAAAGATGCAAAAGAACTCTTTTAAAAAAAATTAGTGGGAGATTTTTTGCTATAAAAATTCAAAAAAAAAGTGAAACATTTATTTATCCCCAAATATCTCTAGAAACAAAAACGCTAGAGTAGGTAGCTTGAGATGGCAGTCACATGCAGCCCTTGCTACGTGACTCAATTAGCGCTGGAAAGCGCTTTTGGTACCATAAATTTGTTGGACCTATGTAATGAAAAATACAAATATAAAGAGATAATATTATGATGGATATATATTGACAAAAATTAGCGATTCTAGAGATATTTCGTGGCATTCAGAAAGGAAATCATGTCCTTGATTTTCATCTCGGAAAGTTCATCAAGGTCTTTAAGAAATGTGCTTCCGAATCTTAACAGTCTAGAACTGGCCAGAGCAGGACATTTACAGAGAAAATTAATCAGAGTTTCTCTTTCATGTTGGCTCCAGCATCTAAGGCAGTGAGTATTGTGAGGGATATCCAACTTTACCAATGTTTGGTGCATATTGCAGTGACCCTGGAGCTGCACGACTTTAAGCTAGCGACTTTAATTAAATTGTATGTTATACATTGTGACGTGATACCAAATTGATATAAAAAAAAAAACTTAAACATACTGAACTCTGAATATTTTGCGAAAAAAATGATATTACGTCCGAAATAATTGTATGCATAGAAAAATTAAAATTTATTTTACAAGAAATAAAAACCTAAAAAAATACTACTAAAAATTGGTAAAAATTGGTTTTCCACTAAAAAATAAAACTCTGAAACAAAAATAGATTTTGGGATAAAACTTATTTAACCTTCGCAAAATACTGTTGTTGACTCATAAATATTTATTATATTATTATTATTTTCTTAAAAAAAAAAACAAAAACTACAAAAACAGCTACAAAACTTCTAAAAAATGGTTTTCTACTCAATTAAAATAATAAATTAGGTGGCGCAACAGTCCGTTGAGAACTAGGGCCTAGTGACTTACAACTGTCAACCATTCCTGTGTGCGAGTACTGTTGTCAGGGATGGAGAGGACCTACAATTTTACGCCGAATCCGAACGGCTAATTTAAGAAAGCACTTTTCATGACAAGAATTACTCTTGGAGAATTTGTCAATTCCTCGCAAGAGGCAGTATCCGTGAAAAAAACTTTAGATGACATAGGCAGGGATCGAACCCAAGACATCTGGCATGACAGTCCAACGCACTAACCATCATGCCACGGGTACCACGAAAAGATTGTATAAGCCTTACATAAAAAAAGCTAATTTTTATAAAGAATTTTTGTTTTGTTTCTGTGGAATTTTTTCATATCTTGTTTTCTATGGGTTAAAAATAAAGTTTGTCAATTAAGAATGAATCAGTTGAAGAAATTGCGAATTGTGGTAATATACTTTGAAATAAATTAATCTCTTTGAACTCATAGAACACTTTATCTGAGGAACTATGTTTAGCGATAAAGGTCATTCCTTTTTCTTAATCAATTCGGTCCATAAACGGAAATTGTTCAACAAATTAACAAATTACCTGATTATTATTTATTCATTTAAATTGACTGTTTGGTCCGGCTTAAATGCTGGAAAGTGCATATTTTTTTTTTGTTTCGAAATAAGGGAAAAGTCGCCGCCCGTTACGGTGAATGGTAATCGAATCATCCTGCCTAATTTTTCGTTCCCAAAAAGAATAAGATGATATTTGGTTTTAACAAGACGCAACAATTTCTCATAAAACGCACTTAACCATCATTTTTTTGTAAAATTAATTCGGTGACAAGTTTATTGACTTCCTATAGAAAGTTTTTTAATAGGCTAGATTTGTCGAATTGAAAATTTTGACGTTTCAAAGTCCTTAGAATTTAAATCAAAATATTTAGAGATGTGTGCATATGTACATATACGGTCGCAAGTTCGGAATACCTTTTTTCGTCGGCCATATCTTAAGAATAGTAGGAGATATCGGCTTCAAATGAATTGAGATAATAACATCAGAAGTTGCAGAAAGGGATTTCAAAAAAATCAAGTTAGTGGAGTTTTTACTATAGAAATAAAAACAAAAAAAAGTAAAAAAGTTGGTTGCCTCAAATATCTCTCGAACCAATATTAATAGCGTCTTCAATGTGACGTGATACCAAATTGGCATACATTTGTGAAATTCTACGAAAAAATCACCTCCGAAATAATTGCATGCATAGAAAGTAACGAAAAAATCGAAGTGACAAATAATTTTACAAAAAATAAAAACTTTCAAAACCAGTTTTTTTATATAAAATATCTCCGGAACAAAAACAGATATTGAGAAAAACTTAATTTCGTCTTTAGAAATTATTAGAAACGAAAACAACAAAAAATTGTAAAAAATTCTTTTCGACAAAAGTATCTTGGAACCAAAGAAAGGTATTGACTTCAAACTTTTTTCATCTTACACAAAACGCTGTTATTAATATTTTGTTACACTTTTCGAAATATAGACACGAATTGGAAGTTATCAGTAAGGGTCACATTATTTTTTATCTGGCTATGTTAAGTCACTGGGTTATGCCGACAAACTAGCAACTTTTAAACATTCTATTTTTAAATTTCAAACAAGATTGATGTATTGGAAAAAGTATTAAAATATTCTTCTGATCGAACGGGCTTTATAACTCGCTGCCTTGGCGGAAATGTGCCGTAAATCTTATTTCAGTAATATCTCATTTTGGTTATTACTTAAAGCTCTTAAACTATTAAAAAAAAAACGATACGCTTAATAAATAGGTAAATTCAAATATCAATTCTTAAGACATAAAAATTTTGTGTGATTGAAATTGTTGATTCACACTAATAACTTCCCATCCCGTTTTTCGATTTTTTTTGCTTAAAAGGTTTGTAGGTTATTGAATTTTGTTAAAAAGTCGTCAGTTAAATTGTTCTAAAAAAATTAAAAATTACCAACAATATTTTGCATATGATAAAAGAGTTTGATTTCAAAATCTATTTTGGTTAACGAGATTTTTATTAGAAAACCAATTTTTACCAACTTTAGTAGCATTTCTTAAAATTTTGTATTTTTTCTATAAACAAATACAAATTGAATGAATGAAATCAATTTTAAGTCAGTATCTTCTATTATTCACGAGATATCGAGAACCGTACTATTTTTACGTATACTATTTTTTGTAGATTTTAATTTTTTATAAAAAAAACTGTTAGATTTCTATAAAAAAATTACTGAATGTCAAAAACAATATTTTCTGTGAGATAAAATTAGTTTGAAGCCAATTTTTTTGATTTTTGAAAAGATATTTGAGTCGAATATTAATTTTTACCAACTTTTAGTAAGTATTGTTTTTTTTAGGTTTTTATTTTTTGTAAAAAAAACTCTCGATTTGATTATTCTCAAAATTTTACTGAATGTTGACAACAATATATTTTACAAGATAAAATTAGTTTGAACACAATATCTTAGGTTTTTGAAAAGATATTTGAGTCGAAAGTCAATTTTTACCAAATTTTAGTAATGTTTTTTTTAGGTTTTTATTTTTTATAAAAAAACGGTCAATTCGAGTTTTCTCAAAATTTTCCGTTGGTAAAAAGAGATAAAATCAGCTTTTGTTCGTAAAATATTCAAGGTGACAAATATTTTTTTTCAGTTTTTTTTTGATTTATAAAAAAAAGCTTATTTAGATTTTTTTCTAAAAATATACCAGTTTGGTATCACGTTGCAAATTATAATATAAAATTTAATTCAAGTCGCTAGTATTATTGGTCTGTTTGATATTTTGGGTAAACCAAAATATTCACCTGTTTTTTAAATTGATATGGTAAAAAACCACCCACTCAATTTTCTTGAGAGTCCTTTCTGCATCTTTCGGCATTATTATCTGTACAACAAAATTTATTTAAAGTCGATATTTCTACTGGTTCTTCAGCTATGGAAGACGAAAAAAACTTAGCGAACGTACGGACGTACGAACGTACGTACACACGCACGCACAGACATCTCTCTAAAAATCTTTTATTTCGACTCTAGGGACCTTGAAACGTCGAGAAATGTAAAAATTTTCAATTCGACAAATCGGACCGATTTCAATAATTTTCTATGGGAAGTTAATAATACTAAGGAAAGTTAAAAAATATATTGTAAATGAGTTTTTTGTTTAAAAAAAATAGTCTCAAAACGACCCCTCATTAAATTTGTTTGGCTACGTTCAATTGAGTTAGAAAACAACTGTGCCGTGCAATTTTATGCCGTGCTAAATTTATATGGATATTGAGAAGTTATTTTGATTGAAAGAGTCTTTCGGAGCCTATAAAGAGCGAATGCGAACACGAAAAATAAAAAACTATTTGAGTTGAAACAAAGAATTTAGCGATTGTTCTGAAGCAACATTCTTCAACTTGTAACTTAAAAGATAATTTGCCACAAGATAAATTGCAATTTCTACACATCTTTCTTCTGTCCAGGTTTTAGCTGAAGTTCGAAAACAAAAAGTGAACTAAATTTAAGTTCGAGCTGCGTACTACCCTTTAATCTAAAATCGAATATTTTTAAAGTTCTTAAATTGTCTAAAAAGTTATCGAAAAAAGTAGTTATGGCTCAATCTAGGAGTTTATTATTTGATTTATGAACAAAAGCTACTTAAAATTCAAGCCAATCTTTAATGATGTCTAGATTTAAATACAAGGCAACGTTTGTTTAGATCTTAATCGATGTGTTTTTTTTTGTTTTGTCATCTAGGGAAAGTAGAAAAATTTATTTTCTTCTGTCATCACTTGCATTTTTATTTAACTCGCTGGCATTAGTTTCCGTCGGCAATTCATTACCACCAAAAAGAACCTAATCAAAAATTCAGTTAATGTCTCGCAAGCCTTTCAATTTGATTGACTGTGATTGCATAGAATTTCAAGATCAAATAAATACAAAAAAACTTCACTTTATGCAATTTCCCATCGGAAACAAATTGGTGAATAATCTTACAGGCCATATACTGGCTTTGGTTGATTTGGAGTTTGAGAGGCGATTTTGCTAGTACCTCCTTTGCCATCAGCGCTAAAGGATTTTTGTTTTTTTACTATTTTCAGGGAATAGTATATGTGCTGCGCCACAACCGGTGAATACAAATTCTCCCTGCAACACTCTGCTTTTGAACAAAAACCTATTCTTGCTGGCTTGGACAACAATGCCAAACCAACACCACATCTCAGCCCCTCCTCCGCACCATACCACCACACCGCCTTAAACCACTCTCTGACCATTGTCGCACCATCCACATCATCCATACCGCTGGTTCTGCATTGTAAGAGGCGCTATGTCATTTTCATTTTCATTGATTACATTATTACCATGTTGTGAATGTTTTTAAGAATCCAACGTGTGTTACCTGCTGCTTGCAGGGATTGGATATGCCTAGGTATGTTGGATATACATATATACAAAGGAGTGTACCTATTTTGTGGTTTTATTTTCAAGGACATCCTTTTCAAAAAATGTTGAAGTCTTTTGCTGATGGTTTTTTTTAAAAGCAAACAAAAAAACAATAGTAGAAGTGCGCAAAATTTATAACCAAGCTTGGACGGATAGAAGAATGAGAAAGGAGACATGCGGCGGAATATTTGCATATTAATATCTTAGGGGGACATTAAGTCAGTTTCTAAAGAGGACGAGTAAAACAGTTTGATGGTAATGAAAAAATGGCGCTGTTGTCGTATTATCAAAATCAATTTTAGCCTTACATTAAGTAAGATAAATTAAACTCTTTGTGGAAAGTATGCTGTTATTTAATTTACTCTTAAAACAAGAAGAGATATGTGTGGTGCACTTGGGCGTATACGCAATATTTTTTTTCTAAGAAATGTCTTCATTTTTGTTTGTGTTCGAGTTGGAAAAAAAAAACAAATTGAGGCCACATTTAACGCATTCCCCCTTCGAATATTGACATCGCAATTTAAAATTGAACTGAACGTCAAGTATAGATGTCCTTTCTTCAGCTGCACATCAGGAATGTGTTTCAAACGACTTTTTCCCTCTTTTTTCATAACTTCTCTAAAACACGTTTTCTTGTTCTCTTAACGCTTGCGTTGTGCTTAAATTTTAAACATATTAAGGGCAGACATTAAAATCCTTAAGTTTACGCAACATACAACAAAAGATAAATCTGCTCTGAGAAAAAAAGTTCTTGCACCAAAATTTCCCAAGTACAATGAACTAACTAAGCCCATATTCCCAATAAAACAAACATTAATGTGATACTTAAAATATGAGACAAATAAAAAAAAAACATTTTTTAATACTCCGGCTAAGTCCATTATTAATATCAGGCTTTACTTGTTTTGAATTTTTATATTTTTTTTTTGTTAATTTCTTTTGAAAAATTTATTCAAGCACGTTTTCGATAAATGATTAATTTAACGAAACAAAAAAATAACAAATAATTTTGAATTCAAATTATGAAGTCTTAATCATCCAAAAGTCCTCCAAAGTTATTTAGTTTATTTATTTGGACCATTTATTTGTCTAGTTCATCTTTTTTTTGTTAACAACAGACACACGCTGGACATTGGAATTTCCCATATTAAGAATAATTAAAAAAACAAAAAATAAATAAAGCACCACTTAGTGCCACTGCCCCTGAATTTAAATTGCATCTTTCCTAATCGTCTCATCTTTTATTTCTTATGTTTTCTGAAACATAATGTTCGACAGTGGAATTGCATATTACTATACTAATAACCTCTCGCCTCCAAAAACGATGACCGAGAAAAACAAACAAAACAAATTACAGTGGACTTAAATTAGTTTGAATTGGAATAAAATGGACCAATCCGAAAAAATAAGAGGAATACATTAAAAACAGAGTTTTCTAATAAGAAGTTTCATTTCGAATTTTCGTTTTTGGGTAGTTGTCACTGTTAAAGCTGCCATCTTTTGACATTTGATAAGTAAAAACTACGCTTTAACTAAAATTGGAATTATACACGCTTTAACAACCCATTCATATTATTGAAAAATGGTGTCCAAGCTCACAGTTTTGCAAGAGAAGTTGCCTTAATGTGTTATTTCTCGAAGAAGTGATCCCAATTTTAACCATGAGAATTTGTAATTTTTTAGGCGTTATTTAAATTGTCAAAAATTGCATTTAAGGTTAATTTGGTGTAGCGGTCTTGTTTGTGTCTTTCTATCAAAACTTACAACTTGAGTCTAGATTTCTAAATATCGTATTAATTTAGTCTTAATCATGAGTCTGTGTGAGCAGTTTCTTAAAACCTTTTTGCCTAAGGTCACAAATTTATTACTTACAGACTTTTTTCTTTGGAGCCACATGAAAAATAAAATATCGTCAAAAATGCTCCACAATCGGTTTAAGACCTTAAAAATCTAATTCGTGAAGTTATTGAGCCGTAAATGTGCAAATTGGTCATGGAAATTTTATGAAAAGCATATAATGCTGCAACAGAAACCTTGATGCCCATTTGGATAATATTGTTTCCTATTTTTACCTTGCAATGCAAAGTACATATTGGCTGGGATGGCCACACTGATAACTTCCCATCCCGTCTGTCGATTTGTCTTGCTTAAAAGGTTTGTAGGTTTTCGTGGTTTGTTAAAAATGTTGTTAGTTGAATTATTCTAAAACATTAAAAATTACCAATAATATTTGCATATAGTTTGATTTATAAATTTATTTTTGGTAACGAAATTTTGAGTAGTGAAACAATTTTTACCAATTATAGTAGCATTTACGTATTATTTTTTGTAGATTGTTGGATTTTTATAAAAAATTTACTGAATTTTAAAAACAATGTTTTCTGTGAGATAAAATTAGTTTGAAGAAAATATTTAAATTTTTGAAAGTGATAGCATTGTTTTTTTTAGGTTTTTATTTTTTGTAAAAAAAACTGTTAATTAGCTTTTTTCAAAATTTTACTGAATATTGATAAAACAATATTTTTTATAAGATGCAATTAATTTTGGGCCAAATTTTTGAAAAGACATTTGAGTCGAAAATCAATTTTTACCAACTTTAAGTAATGTTTTTTTAGGTTTTTATTTTTTGTAAGTAAACTGTCAATTCGATTTCTCTCAAAATTTTACCAGATGTCGAAAACGTTATTTTTTGTTGCATACCTAAAATTATTATAAAGATAAAATCATTTTTTGATCGTAAAATATTGAAGGTGACAATTATTTTTTTGGTTTATAAAAAAAAACCGTTAATTGATTTTTTTTTCGAAAAATATACTTGTTTGGTATCACGTTACAAAATATGATATAAAATTTAGTTCAAGTCGCTAGTGTTATTGGTTCGTGATATATTTTTGGTTAACCAAAATTTTCACCTGTTTTTTTAAATTTCTATGGTACAAAAAAACACCCAATCAATTTTTTGAGAGTCCTTTCTGCATCTTTCTGCCTTATTGTCTGTATACAAATTTTTTTTTGAAGTTGATATCTCTTATGGTTCTTGAGCTATGGACGACGAAAAAACACGCACGCACAGACATCTCTCTAAAAATCTTTTATTTCGACTCTAGGGACCTTGAAACGTCGAGAAATGTCAACATTTTCAATTCGACAAATCGGACCCATTACAATAACTTCCTATGGGAAGTTAATAATGCTATTCTTTTGATATCATTTTCAAACATTTTGTTTATTTTCAAGTCATGGTTTTCAGTCGCCGGCCAAACAAAATTCTTCTAATTGCTGCAACTGACGGAAAATCAATACATTCAGTTCATCAGCATCACCCTCAATTGCAATAACAAGTTAAGGCAAAGGTCTTAAGACATCAGGAACGCTTCCACTCTCTTCAACTTTCTTCACAATTTTACTAATTTATTGTAGCTCAGCAACAACTAAAATGATATTATGACATTTCAAGTGACAGCTGAGTTTGACAGGTGTCAAATAATACGAAATAAATGAACCTACATGTATACATAGGTACATAAGTAGATAATTTTTAGGATAAAGTACCCGTGGTATGATGGTTAGTGCGTTGGACTGTCATGGGTCTTGGGTTCGATCCTTGCCTGTGCCATCAAAAGTTTTTTCATGTGTACTGCCTCTTGAAAGGAATTGACAAATCCTCCAAGAGTAATTCTTGTCATAGTGCCCTTCGGATTCGGCTTAAAACTGTAGGTCCTCTCCATTCCTGTCAATATCACTCGCACACTAGGCCCTAGTTCCCAACGGACTGTTGCGCCACCTAATTTATTTATTTACATAATTTTTAGGTCTCAACTTTCTTAATATGTTCTAAAATATTTTCTCACCATTAATATTATCCAAACGAAAAAATTGGTAAACGAATTTTTCAAATTTTGTAAAATTTTTCGTTATATCTTTCCCACTGTAAGATGACGACAATAACAATATACAAAATCCCTAACAAGTTTGTTTTGTATAATTTTTGATGCAAATGCGTTTCATACACTGTTAGAGTTTTGAAGTTTGAACTTTTGCTTGTTGTATATTTAGCGACCCGCCTTTTATGAGATATCCATCTCAAACATATATTGTAATGTCTCTGACGGACTTGACGTCGACGACGTCGACGTCGACGACGAACGGAGAGGCCAAAGCCAGGGTTTTGTTTTGTAGCGCTTGCTTTAAACTTGGTATTCCGGTTATTCTTAAGTTACTTTTCGTCTGGCCTGATGGCAGTTTATTTTTTCTTGTTTGCCTTTCTATTGTTTGCAATCACCCAAGATTTTTAAACTGCGATGCTGAATGTTTAAATGTTGCGCTGAATGATGTCATACTCAAATACTCAACTCAATATCATGACAGTGAATTTTTGTGTGATGTCACAATAATTTTATGAAAATGTATTTAAATATGAGTAAAGCTAAGCTAAGCTAAGCTTTTTTTCTTGTGTATAAAACAAAAACATAAAAATATGCAACTTAAAAAGAATAAAGAATCTATTGTGTTGTTGTTGTTCTATGAAATTTAAATGACTAATTTATTGCAGACTGATCATAGACTTAATTAGTATTTAGATTTCCTCTCTTTTTTTCTTGTTGTTTGTTTTTCTTTTTCATCATCGTCAGGTGGAAACAAACATAATAAAATTATATACAAATCTTATTTAAATATTTATTTTGGACATAAAAGTTAAATGAGAAAATGGCAAGGCTAATCTAAGTCGACGACACACATTCCAATCACAATTTGTTTAATTTTTTTTTTAAATTTTTGAGTCAATGTAAGGCACGTGAATTTTTGTATCTCTTTTTTTTATGAGGGGACTGTAGTATTCTTTGTTGTTCAAAATCATTAATTGATTTTGAAAAAAAAGCAATTAAATTATATTGTTTTCAAACTAACTAATTTCAGAAATTATAGGAATTTTATATTTCATTGTGTTCATTCATTATTGTTTATACTATTACTTACTTTGTTTAATTGCTTTGATGCATTATAATTATATTATTTGATGAATGAGGATAATCTGAAAAAAAAAAGAAAATAATATAATATTATTGCATTTTTACTACATAATGCAGAAATAGAGGTTCATTATGAATACTAAAAGCTTTTATTAAGGGTATGTCTAGATCAAAGAAAACATTATTTTAATGCGGACGGAGACTTAGAAACACTTAGAATTTCACTAATGAAAATGTTATTGTTTTTTTTTTCTTGTTTTGTTGAAACAGAAACAGAGAGAAAAATTATTGTTTAATTGATTGAAATTGATTTTTGAACACAAAACTTTATATAAGACATTTTAAAATATTAACACTATAGGCTAAAATGGCTAAGTACAAATTCACAGACATTAAGCTTTTAATGAATTTTACTAATGTTAAAATCACATGTTGGCTACTTTTATACTTTTAATAGATTTGCTTAATTCATAATGACTTCTGAATTTATGAAATCTCAAAAAAATAGGCTTGGGTTTGTTTGTTTTGTTTTTCTATTAGTTGTCTTTGTTTAGACGTGTTCAGATGCACTGTTTTTAATTAAAGTGAATTAATGTTTTTTATTACTTAAGAAAGTATGACAATTTAGGAAAAGCTTTTAGATTGTTTAGTATTTATAAAATAGTTAACTATTGTAAATAACAACTTTGTCGCAAAGTTTTAAGCAACATAGTGTTAAGGGCTTAACATTTAACTAATAAGCAATTTTCTAAATATTAAGCAATTTAATAACAACCTAAATTTTAAACCTTTCTTTTCGATTTGCTAACTAGTAAATTACTTATTCCTTTTTTCTTAAAAAATATTGGCATTCGAACATGTCCTAACAGTGACAGTTCGTAAAGATAAATAAAGAACACAAATTCAAACAGACCTATTAATTATAACGATTCCATTTACTGCTCATATAAGATTAATTTACAGATGCCATATGGATTTAGCAAATTGCTAAAAGTTAAAGTAGCCTTTTCTTAATTCTAACTTTAGCAACATTTTAAGAAAAATGAAGATGTTAAAACTATTTGAAACTTCGAGTAGCTTTTGAGCTCAGTAAATTGCTAAAATTAGCTTTAACATTTAACTAAATAGTTCAAAATTTTGCGCCTTTGTGATAAGTTTTGAATTAAGTTTTTCTTATGCATTAATGCCGATTTGATAGCTCAGAGTTAGTATAAAAGGAACATAACACGAAAATATGTTTGCATTCTTTAACAATAACAAACCATATTTTAAAAATAAAAAGAGGCTGGGATGTGACCCACACTGTTAACTTCCCATCCCGTCTGTCGATTTGTCTTGCTTAAAAGTTAGTAGGTTTTCGTGTTTTGTTAAAAAAGTTGTCAGTTGAATTATTCTTCAAAATTTAAAAATTACCAACATTATTTTGCATATTATGAAATAGTTTGATTTCTAAATTTATTTTTGCTAACCAGATTTTTAGTGGAAAACCAATTTTTACCAATTTTAGTAGCATTTCTTAAAAAACTTTATTTCTTTTATAAAAAATATTGGCTGAATGAAATTAATTTGAAGTCAATATCTTCTATTGTTCATGAGATATCGAGAACCAAACATCAATTTTTACCAAATTTGCGTACTATTTTTTGTAGATTTTATTCTTGTATGAAAAAACGGACTGTTGGACTTTTATAAAAAAATGTACTGAATGCCGAAAATAATCTGTGAGATAAAAGAAATTTGAAGCCAATATTTTTAATTTTTAAAAAGATATTTGAGTCGAAAATCAATTTTTACAAACTTTTGGTAATGCTTTTTTTAGTTTTTTATTTTTTGTTAAAAAACTGTCAATTCAATTTTTCTCAAAATTTTATCAAATGTTGAAAACAATATTTCATATAAGGTAAAATGAGTTTGAGGCCAATATTTTTAATTTTTAAAAAGATATTTAATTCGAAAATCAATTTTTATCAACTTTTATTAATTTTGTTTAAGGTTTTTATTTTTTGTTTAAAAACTGTAAATTCGATTTTTCTCAAAATTTTACTGAATGTTGACAACAATATTTTTTAATATCCCAAAGTTTTGAAAAGATATTTGAGTCGAAAATTATTTCTTACCAACTTTCATTAATTTTTTATTTAGGTTTTCATTTTTTGTAAGAAAACTGTCTATTCGATTTTTCTCAAAAATTGTCCGAATATTTCTTATAAGATAAAATAAGATGAAAGCCATAATCTCAAATTTTTGAAAAGATATTTGAGTCGAAAATAAATTTCTACCAACTTTGAGTAATGTTTTATTTAGGTTTTTATTTTTTATAAAAAAAGTGTCTCACAAAATTTTTTGGAGATAAAGTCATTTTTTGTTTATACAATTTTCGAGGTGACAAATTTTTTTTTTCAGTTTTTATGATTTAAAAAAAAAACGTTAATTGGAATTTTTTCTAAAAATATGTTTGTTTGGTATCGCATAACAATATATAATTTAAAATTTAATTCAAGTCTCTAGCATTATTGGTTCGTGAGATAAAATTAAATTACAATTCGTTAGCCAAAATTTTCACCTTTTTTTTAAATTGCTATGGTAAAAAAACCACCCACGCAATTTTTTTGAGAGTCCTTTATGCATCTTTCTGCATAACAAATTTTTTTAGAAGTCGATATCTCTACTGGTTCTTGAGCTTTGGACGACGAAAAAACGCCATGAATGTACGGATGTACGGACGTACGGATGTACGGACGTACGGATGTACGGACGTACGGATGTACGAACGTACGTACACACGCACACACAGACATATTTCTAAAAATCTGTTTTTTTCGACCTTGAAACGTGAAGAAATGTCAAAATTTTTAATTTTTAATTCCACTTTTTCCAAATTCTTCTAAATTACTTACATCAAGTACCACGTCTTAAAATTTTCAAACAAGGTACAGTTTAACAATTCTTATCCAACACAAAAATGGGCAGGCAGTATATTGCAAGTATCGCATTCGTTAAAATTTCGAGCTCCGAGATTTTAATCAAACATGATATTACGATAGTAGAGAAGTCGAAAAAAATGGGTCCCCCGATTCCTTCCGACGCGCCTTCAGCGCGAACCATTGAGTCGATTGAGTTTAAACTTAAAAATTAAGATTTTAAGATTAATATTTTAATTTTTTTTAATATCAAAAATAACAGGGGAACAAATTTGTTGGTCAAAAATCGGAAATTCGAAGTTTCACAAAAACGAACCGATAGATTTGTATTGAATTTTCTCTAACATTTTTTTTCTTTACTTGGCTCCTATCAATAAAATAAATGCATTCTTGTATTGCTCCAGAAAGGTACCCCTTATAGAACTGTTATTTTCTTTTTAAATTCTCTCAAGAACTCATGCACCGATTGCAATCATTTTATATGCCTTAACAATATTTGATGATCAAAAATGTCAACATTTTTGTATTGGATTTATAAAAAACATATTAATTTTTTTACGAAAATTAAATACAAAATGTATACTTATATTCTAAATAACTGCATAGCAAAAATTATTTTCAAACTAAAACTGGAAAATTGTATAAAAAATTGATTTAAACATTTTTTTTTTTTGATAAATCAAATGGCATTTAAATTTTTGAAGACAAATTTATTTTGAAGGTATGTATGTACAATTGTACATACATATATATTTAAATCTTAAACTATAGGTACTATTTTTAATCAGAATCTTAGGATACAAGAGCAAGTTCGTGCAATCCAGCCGTACATTTTATTTAATACTATCGGCCCGTCCCGGCTTCGCACGGGTAGACATAAATAGGTACAGATATTTAAGTTATAAGCATGCTAATTTAAACGACCATGAATCACTAAATTAGAAAACATTTTTTTGTCCTATCATTAATACTCTTCGCAGCGTATGCGGTGAAAGACATTTTATGGCTAATTTGTTTACACCTTCGGTTGGTTTTAATAGGAACTTCTAAAGATTTCCATAGTAATATAGTACTAAATATAGCCTATGTTACTCAGTGATAATGTAGCTTTCTAATGAAAAAAGAATTATTAAAATCGGTCCAGTACTTTTTGAGTTTATTCGTTACATACAAAAATACAAATCTTTCCTCTTTATAATATTAGTGTAGATGACAATTAAATTTTTCGAAAAATTTAGATTTTCATTCTATAGGTTTTCAAACGTTGAGGATTGTTTTATATATTATTGATTACAATAAATTTCAATGGGAAGTAGAAACAACTTTTCATTATTAAAGACATTGGATGAAAAATGCTTAATTTCTAAATTTCTGTTCATATTTCTGTATGTTGATTTTTTCTCTTTGAAAAAAAAAATCTAAATGTTAAAAATAAAATAAAAATGGATCAATTTTTAAGTGTTGATAACAATAAAACGGTTCTACTGAAGACATTTTCAACTTGACCCTTTTGCAGGTTATTAATTTTTACAAAAATTATTACAAGAATACATTTATTGCATCAATGACTTGGAAGATTGTACCTATAACATTGGAATTGTCTACAAAGTTTAAAATAATGGTTGACATCGTAAGGACTTACATGTTCAGGATAATTCTGTGAGAAAAAGGATTCAAGTCAGAAACTGGTCACAAAGACTTAAATGAACTTAAGACTTTAATATCAAACCAAGTATGAAATTTGTCTGATGTATTGAATAAAGATTAAATTAATACGATAGTAAGTAGTTTTGCTAGACTTATGTATTTAGAGTAAAAACTCCATTGGAAAACAAAAATCCGTTAAACCAAATCAAAACCTAAAATGGAATTTGTTGGCTTAAGACCTTTTAACCTGACGACAGAGAATATTGTAAGAATTTCAGTCATATTGAAAGAAATGTTCCACATACGCCACAGTGCACTGCTAACAAAAACCATTGATATAAATGTGTTGTCTTTAAGAGAACAACATTAATTTCTATAGGTATTTCTAGCATATCCTTTGTACCGTCTTGAAATTGTAATAATAATAAATAATTTTATTTTTAAAGACTACCTGACTATAAATACTCGCTGAATGATATTTTCACATACAAAAAATAGAAATTTGATAAGGAATGGTCCAAATTTTAGCCTCCTAAAAATTTGTAAATATTTGTTCTTCGAAATTGATTGTGCATATTAAAAATCAATTTATCCATCACCCACTTAAAATAATTGTAATCCCCTAAAATGCCTCCCCTGGACACTCCTTATAAATAGCCCAACAATATTTGCAATCAATTAGTATAAGGCAAAGAAAATTCATGAAATTTCCAAAAACAGAAACACTCTTAATCAAAATTGTATAACCTATAATGATATACACTCCATTTATAGCTAGGGACATCAGAGTATAAAATATTCTTCCTCGTGTTGTGGGAAAAGTGGCTCTCTAATACAACCTGTCTTATTATTTGTTACCACACATATCCTTCATTTTTCTTGTTTTATCTTATTCATCATTCGAATTCTTTTTATTGTTTTGTCTTTAACGCTTTACGTAGACAGACGTCATAAAATATCTTTTATTTTGTTTTTTTTTTTCCTCAAAAACATGACACACGCATATCCGCTTTAAACAAGGAAATATACGTAAGTAAAAATGGACACTACACTTATAGCTCGCTATTATAAATTGAGCTTTTCAGGAGAAAATAATAATACTTTATCCTTAGATATACTCGTAGATATAACTTAAATTGTTGGTTTCCATTTCCATATTTAATGTTGCTAAATCGATGCGTTGCCATTGTTAAAAGACACAAAATGGTATGACGTGACGTTTGTTGGTTATATGTATGATTCCCTTTTGCAGCCGCCCACGCTTTTGCTTTCCAACATTCGAAATACGTCTACCCGGTGTTTAATTGTTTTAAAATATTCATTACATTCATTACAACGTGACACAGTACTTCACTCCTCCATCATCCACTCCCACCCCTCGTTTTTTGTATAGCCCACAGCACAATGATTCTGTAAAAGAGAAAAACTTTGAAGGTCGATGGATTTTATCATTCAAAAACCGAATACCGAACCGCGTCAATCGGCAACGACGACGACGACGACGACGACGGTGATGACGGTGGCGTCAGGACGGGACGTAGAGACAAGATATAGGGAATAAGGACATCAAAAAGTACTTAGTGGGGAAGCTTTTTCCAATCGATTTGACATAAGAAAGACTCTCTTTTTCCATATCCTTTGTATCTTTTACCTGGTGTACGAATATACATATGGTATGGTTTTAATATATAAGTTGCTTTCTATCCGTAGCATAGTTGTTGTGTCGTCCCAAATGGGATCAATCAAGTGACAGTTCAACTTGGTGTTAGATATATATTTTAAGCTTAAACAACATTAACCAAACCAAGCGGGGTGAGAAGAAAGATGAAGCAAAAAAAAGAAACTACGAGTATAGTTTGAACTTTGGCATGTCATTTATTTTTAAGCAGAGAAAAGCTAAAAATATTTATATCTTTTGTACTTTGAGTTTTGTTGGATAAAAATAGAGGAAAAATGTTTATTAATGAAATCCACGCGAATGGTTGCAAAGATGTGTGGTTATTTTTATTTAATACAATTTTAATGGTTTTTTGCGTGAAAATTGGAAATTTTAAGATTCTAATATTCTTGGTTTAATTTCAATATTTATAACTTTGTTTTTAGGTAAAAAAAATAGTTATAAGATTTTTTCATTTTGGAAGAAACAAAATATTACACATACGCCACAGTGTACTGACAACAACAAATTGTTGATATTTATATTTGTGCATGGAATTTTCACACCTTACATTTACCAAAAAAAAACTCGAAATGTTATCGTTTTCACTTCTTATAACTTGTGAGCCGTTATGTTTGATTAAAATTTTCCATTAAGTGACAACTCACTTTGAAAAATGTCATATACAGGGTTTTTCAACAGGAACGCTACAAAAGTAGAGCAACAGGGACAGCAAACGACTCGATATTTCTTGACGCTCTTTTGACATTTCTCTTCAGTAAGATTTGTTATTTCATGATGGAAAGATATACAAGCAAACAACGAGTCGAAATTATTAAAATTTACTACCGAAATTAGGAGTCAGTGGCCCCGTCATAATCTCCCTAGCAGATCAACAATTGAGCGTCTAGTGGACAAATTTGAATCCACAGGCACAGTACAAAATGTACCCGATCAAGTGAGACAAATAGAATATTGTAATGTGTATACACTCTTTATCTCTTTTAATATCGGATTAATAGGAGAACTCGCTTCTTTAAGCATCGAGAAACATCTAGTGGCTAAGAGGGGAACATTCAGCGCATACAAGAACCTCGAAAGGGGCAACATCTAGGGATTAAGAGGAGAACTAGTTTCGTTAAGTATCTAGTGATAAAGAGGAGAACTCGCTTCGTTAAGCATCGAGAACAACCTGGTAGATTCTCGAACCGATTTGAGGTATATAAATAGGCGCTCGGAAGCGAAGCGGTTCATTATTGATTGTGAACTGCGATAAGTAAAGACTGTGTTTAAAGAGTAAAGACTGTGTTCGAAAAGTAATAATTGAAAGTGGTGAATAAATAAGTTTATAGCGATTTAAATAAAGAAAATTTGTGTTTTATTTACAAGTGTGAATAAGTTTTAATTATCGGACCAAGCCGGATATTACACTATTGCTGGCTTCAGTTGCAGGTCTCTCACACGTCGTTCTCAAGCGTTGGGCATCTCTGTGACATCCTTGTGGAGAATTTTGCGAAAAGATCTTGGCCTACATCCTTACAAGATTAAATTGACGCAAGAACTGAAGCCGCTTGACCACCAGAAGCGTCGTATGTTCGTGAATTGGGCTGAGCAACAACTTGAAGATGATTCGGATTTTCATCGAAAAATCATCTTCAGCGATGAGCCTTATTTCTGGCTGAATGGCTTTGTCAATAAACAAAATATACGGTATTGGTCAGGCAGCAATCCACACGTACTCCATGAGTTATCATTGCATCCCGAAAAAAAATACGGTTTGGTTTGGTTTATGGGCCGGTGGTGGCGTCATTGGGCCGTACTTCTTCCGTGATGATCAAGACCGGCATGTTACTGTGAATGGGGATCGCTACCGTTTAATGATAACCGAATATTTTTGGCCCCAATTCGATGATATAGACTTGGAGGACATGTGGTTCCAACAGGACGACGACGGCCAGCGGCCGGCGCGGTGCCATAAGCCACACAGCGAATGTCACAATCAATTTATTGGAAACCAAATTCGGAGAACGTGTTATCTCATGAAATGGTCCAGTAGCTTGGCCGCCTCGGTCGTGCGATTTGATGCCGTTAAACTATTCTCTGTGGGGCTACATCAAGTCTATGGTCTATGCCAACAGGACAGCGACGATTGATGAACTTCGTACGAATATCGAAAGTGAAATGTCAGCAGTATCGGCCGATTTATGCTTGAAAACCGTCGAAAATTGGGTTCAGCGTCTGGACTTCTGGAAGCGTACCCGTGGTGGCCATGCAAATGAAATCGAGTTCCATACATAATGGCATCAAACGTACTTTCCCAGAAATAAAGAATTTCATTGATATCCAAAACCGTTTTTGTTTTATTTAAAAAAAAACTTTTGTAGCGCTCTTATTGAAAAACCCGATATTTATTGAGTCATCTAACCAACTAAATAAGTTCTAGTGATTGATTCAGGAGTTTCCGATGTCCCAAATCCACAAAAATTAAAATTATCTAAAAACTAAAACCCCAAAAGACAACGAACTTATATAAAAACCAAAAACATCTGAATTCTGAAAGTTTTTGTTATATAATTTTCGGCAATTTGATTTCGGGTACTTGCGTTCATATTTGTAGCTTTTGACTTAACAAAACACTGCTCAACAAAATTTCTGCCACACAGACAAAATTATACTTTTCGAACTGATTTTCTTGGCCTGAGTTGCTATTATTATTTCCTTATTACGTTCTTCAAATATGCAAAACAAACACAATATAATTTTGTTAAAATCATTTTATTGTCTTTTTTAGTTTTCGGAAATTCTTATTAATAACGAAATGGCTTATATGTCCTCAACTGACTCTATATGAAGTTTTGGTAAACCTTGAACGTTAGAAACCATGCGAACATAGGTTTTCAAAAATATGTTTTAAAGCTATGTTTTGATGCTGATTCCGGATCTAAATTTCTTCGGTTTAAGCTATAAAAAAAAACATAAATTTAAAAATACCCGTTTTCCACATTATTTTTTTCGACAATTATTTTAAAAACCTTATGTGATAACCTTGTTTAGACTACGAATTTTGTACAAGAACAAAAAATCACTTTTATACCATTCAGCATCTTTAGCAAAGTACCTCAGCGTTCCCTTAAAGTTAATATAGGACACGTGAAGACTTTCAACTAATGAAGATTTTCTTAAAAATTAATAAAATACCGAAAATATTTAAAACTAAATATTGAAGATAGGGATAAGATTTAGAACTTCATCAACTTCGAGTTTTCAAAAATTATTACTCATAAACTTGACGTGATAGATTGGTTTTGAAGTAAGATTCGTACTAAGGCCATCAAAAATCTAAAGAAAACTATCATTTGATTTCCAATTACAAAACCTTCTTGACTAGTGAAGTTAAAATAAATGTTTGTATCCAGCCATTTTTAAACTTTATGTGGCATTCTGAAATAGTTCCATAACTTATGTGCCACCTTGTATCTAAATACAACTTGTTTCAATTTCTTAATTTATGCAAACAAAATAGGGTAACATTACATAATATAGTATTTTCCAGTAGGAGGTTTCATTTCTATTAGCCTGTTATTTGATCAGTTGTCACTTTTGAAGCTTTCATCTTTTGACATTTGATAAGTTAAAATACACCAATTCTTAAAATGGCACTATACACGCTTCAACAATGCATTAAATTTGTTTAACTTCACAACAAAAATTGTAAACATGTTGAAGTTACAGTTCACAAAAAAATTGAATATCGGTGTTATTTTTCGAAGGAATGGTCACATCAAGCAGATCGAGTGATTTAACATTTTTAGACATTTTTTATTTGGATCACGTGCTCCACTCTCGATTCAAGAGCTTAAAGATGGAATCTGTGACGTAATCGAGGAATACATATGTACACTATGCAGTCCCAAATATGCCAATTGGTCATAGAACATTTTATGAGTAGGATGGCTGCCATACTCAAGATTTGTTTTTATTGTTAATGACGTACCTTCTGCAATAAAATAAACATTAATTGATTTCTTTTAAAAAAATCGTTATTTTCAAATATAAAAATGAAACCTCTTATTGGAAAGAATCCTACGCATACTATGTACCATGTAAAGTGAGTAGTAGTATTCTGAACTTTCCCAATTCTGCAACTAATTTAATAGAAGAATAATGAAAAATTACAATAACACTCAAATTTAAGTTACAAACTATGTACATTATAATTTAATCGAGTTTAAAGGCATCCAATCAGTGATAGATGCACTGATGAGAAACTCTAAAGTGCTTTAGTAAATATACATACATTGTTTTTAGAACCATATAATAATGGTGGCAGTTTTAATTAATAATAATTTAATGTATGTAACATTTAGTTTGAATGACAGCAATATGACATCGCATCTTATAGATAAATTAAAAGGGATTCCTTTGAAGACGCTTAAGCTAATTCATATTCATACCTTTATAGTGTGTTAATTTATTTCAAACCCATTAGAATATAAAGTTTATTATGCAAAGGGAAGACTAACTTGTTGTTTAAGGTGATTGAAAGGTTTTCATAGGGAAATTATTATATACACACATATGGCTTTATAAAGTTGACATGTTTCTGGGAATCTGGTGATTTTGTTAAAGGCTTTTGAATCTTAATAATTAAATTTTAAGTTAACATACATACATTGCAAACGGCTTAAGTGAGGAGTAGTTTTTTCGATGAAAATGGTTTATGTCCTAGAGACATCGTGAAACACGCAGTATTTTATAAAAATCTTAAATCTTTTGATTATCAAAAAGTAAAATTTAAGGAAATAAAACAAATATCAGTTATTGTCTTCGAAAATTGCTTACAAAAATATAGAAACAAAAACAAATAATGTTTCTATATTTTTGCATCAATTTCGACCTTAACCTTCATTTTGGACACATTCTCATTTATCATCATCAAAATCTCTAATAACCTACAATAATTTTATAGATGTATCTTTTTACGGAATCAACAATTCTATATCTATAAATGCCCGTTTAATTCGTCATCTTCATCATCAGTGATGGAATAGTCTTTAATGTTGTTATTTTTTCTTTTGTATGATTTATCTGTTTCGTGATCGGCTCATTGAAGAAATTCAATTAAATGCATTTTAGTCTCTGTCTTTAAGTAAAAAAAATAAGAAAATATTGTTGTACTGTACATGAAAGCTATCAGTAGCTGATGAGACTGACAAACACTGAATCTGCACAAGGTTATTGTCGCTGTCAGTTATGAACCAGAATATGCCTCAGGGTGTTAGCGATACAAAACGCCTTCCAATCAACAAAACATTGAACTCGACACTTGGAGGCTTGAGAAACAAAACCAACAAACAAAAATGAAAATCATCAAGTCCAGTGATGATCAAGTGTATAGATTGCATGATGCCGCATCCACTAATTACTCCAACATGTTTGCCTCTATCTCATACTGGAGATAGCTTTGTGGAGAATAAATCGCCATCAGTCAAAGAAGATAATGTACTATACAATACTCCTCGTATACATATGTACATATATAGAAACATAAATTTGTCATTCAAAAGCGACTTTTAATCGTTCGGAATGTGGACTTGATATTAAGTAAATTTTTTTTTTTTATATTTTCAAAGCAATATGATAAGTTAAACGATTTGAATGTGAATACAAAAATGATTTTTAAAGTAAGTGGGCATACTTTTTTACATTGTAATTCGTGTTTTATGAGGTTTTCTAATAAGAAGTTTTATTTTAAAGAGGATAATGTTATATGACAGTTGTATCCTTTGTTATCATCTTTTGACATTTGAAATAAAAAAAAACTATCATTATTAAAATTTAATAACAATTTAATATAGAAGTGGAGAAAATTGTGTAGTTATAATTTAGAAACAAATTTCGATTGTGTTATTTTTCGAAGAATTGATCAAAATTGAACACCGTGATCTTCTGATTTTACACCTTTACACTTTTTTTGTGATCGAAGACCTTACCCCCCCCCCCGTTGGAGTTTATTTTTTTAATTTTCGTAGGAATTCCCTTGAATTCAAAACTTATCGTATTCGGTTTATTGATATGAGCCCCCTTATTGTATTTTACTGCTTTAAACTTTGTTGCTAAAGGTACTACTTTTAACAGCGAACTGGACCAAGAGCATAATATCAAGCCCTATTCCAATAGCGCAGCACAAATTCATCAACTTTTGACCATCTAACGATCCAGAGGGGGTCATATGAACTATTAAGCTCATACGGTTAATTTGCATAAGTAAAGATTTCATCTTAAGATTTAACGATATACACCAAAAAGCGGTTTGCTGTCAAAAAGAACTAAAAAATTTGTTTTCACGGAAGTTAGAATTTGGAAAAACTTTGGTAATGCTTTAAATTATTTTCATAAGATCGCTTTTCTGAGAGAAAATGCAAATATTCAGTTCGTAAGGAGAAACCTTGAATAAGAGATCGCCAATTTGATATTAAATAAAATAAAATAAATAAATTAGGTGGCGCAACAGTCCGTAGAGAACCAGGGCCTAGTGACTTACAACTCTCAACCATTCCTGTGTGCGAGTACTGTTGTCAGGGATGGAGGGGACCTACAGTTTAATGCCGAATCCGAACGGCTAATTTGAGAAAGCACTTTTTCATGACAAGCATTACTCTTGGAGAATTTGTCAATTCCTCGCAAGAGGCAGTACCCGTTTTTTTTTTTTTTTTTTTTTTTTTTTTAAATTAAGGTGGCACAGGCAGGGATCGAACCCAAGACCTCTCGCATGACAGTCCAACGCACTAACCATCATGCCACGGGTACTACTTTGATTTTAAGTTGCCTTTAAATTCCTGAAACTCGACTTCAATTTCATCTCAGTTTTTTTGACGCACAAAAATAGTGGAAGGCTTTCTTAGTGTTTTTTTTTTTCTCTTAAAACTGATTTTCTATTAATTACAAAATCTCTTAAGATCCTAAAAAAATAAAGAAATCTACTTTTTGAAGTGAATTTGCTTTGGATTTTCTAGAACTGAGATTTAAACACAAATTTCAAGAATATAAATGTCCCAAAAACGGCAAAAGTGACACTTTCGTTAAACTAATTATTACTTAAAAACATAATGAACATTTCATATCTATTAATTTAAAGTAAAAGCTATGAATAGAACTGAAGTGAAAAGCCACACTAAAGTTTCCTCACAACTTATTTGTTAAGGCCTTAATTTGTTTTCATTTAATTTTTACAGAAATTATGTACTTAAATGCACCTATTTCCTTAAATTCAAAAACAAAACATTTTTTTCTCTACAATTTTTAAATTTTGTTGACTCCTTTAAGATATTTTCAAAAGACCCAAGCAAATTAGTCTTCAAGCATTAGCTCCAATCTACGAGTATAACGATTTCTGTTTTATTTTCCTACGAAAAAAGATCACATTTTTCTGGCAAACTTTCTTATTTTCTTGGTTCTTACATCTATATTTCTTCCGTTCTTCGCATTTATAGAAATGTTAACAAGAACAAAATATATTATTTTTGGAAAAAAGCTACGTTTCAACACAATTTCTACCATTTCTGCGTGTAATGCACCAAAAACCCTCTAAACTATTGTATTTTAGCTCTTAAATATGGCATATTTAGAAAACTGTTGGAATCTTAGAATGTTTTCATAAGTAGGGAGTCATCCAAATAGTTAGACCTTATCTTGCTGGACAAGTGTTCTAAAATAATCTAATGACTAAAGTTGTTATTTAAACCCTTGAAATATGTAAATTTAAGGTTAAAATAAACAATGTTATTTAAATTTTGTCAGCCTCCTTTAGAGAAAATTTGTAAGCCCCCCCTTAATAAAAGTCTGGATCCGCCCTTGCACCAGTTGAATAAATTGGAAGATTTGACAGTCGTCCCTGTACTTTAGTTATGTCAAATAAAAGCGTGTAATCTTTTTAATGGCTGAAACACAAACACGCTTCAGCTTCAGCTTCGGCTTCGCCTGACGTTTACGAGTTCAGCCATAGGAATTCAATGCATGCTATCACAATGAAGCTTTAACCTCACGTTTCGTTTGTAAATCGTAACGAAAAGAACGTAATGTTACGTAATGTGACTCCAAACGGAAGTTCTAGTTCAAATTTGCTGAACATTTGCTTTGTCTGACAGCTCAACAGCTGTACAAAAAAATTAACAAACAAAATACATTTGCTTTTGGAGAGATTCCCATTGGTTAGTAGAAAAAGTTAAAAGGTAAGTTATTGAAATATAGATAGAATAACTATACACGAATAATGATATACGTTTTATTTTTGTAGAACAGAAAATGAGTTTCGAAGAACTCCGTAGAGAAGAACTCCCGGACCCACCGACACGTCTCTCAGTCTGCGCTTCTTCTTGCTCCATGAGCTGAACATACCCACGATAGGCTGTGTAAGCTACTTCCGTGATAATTTTTTTTTTTTTTTCGATTTCAAAATTCATATTTTTAACTGCATCAAAACAAAATTTTGAGAAAAAATAACAGCTGCTAACGACAGAATTGTCATTTTAGAAATGTCATATAAAAATGTCATTCAAAGCAACCTCGTAACGCAGACGAAGCCGAAGCTGAAGCGTGTTTGTGTTTTAGCCATAAAGGTTGTCCAATTTCAAACGGGAAACACAATTTTCTTTTTATTTTAAAACTGTATGTTTCTTATTTTAAAATTTTCATATATAGGAAGTAATCCCTGACAGTAGTACTCGCACACGGGAATGGTTGAGAGTTGTAAGTCACTAGGCCCTATAGATCTCAACGGACTTTTGCGCCACCCAATTTATTTATTTATTTAAGTAATCAGTCCGATTTTTCGAATCGAAAATTTTGACATTTTTCGACGTTTCAAGTTCCCTAGAAACTTAATCAAAGTTTTTAGAGAGATGTTTGTGTGTGCATGTGTAGTGTACGTTTGTACATCAGTACGTTCGGGATACCTTTTGTTCGTCGGCCATATCTCAAAAACTAGCAAAGATATATGTACATATGTATGTATGTATATTTCAAATTAAATCTGTTTTATAGACATACAAAGATGACAAAAAGCACTTTCGAACCAATTGAGCTGCTGTTTCTTTAAAAAAAGGAAATATTGTCATCTTGAATATTTTGCGAGCAAAAATTGATATAATCCCAAAAATAATTTAATGCATCCGAGAACAAGATTTTTGACAATTAGTACATTTTTTTAAAAAATCGAAGAGAGTTTATTTTACAAAAAGTAAAAATAATCTAAAAAACATATTAATATGTAGTTGGAAAAAAATTATTTTCAACTGGAATATCTTGGCAACAATTAAAAATATTGGTTTTAAATTAATTTTATCTTAAAAAAAAAACATTGATTTTGAGCTCGAATATTTTGAGAATAAATTGAATTGATTTCAAAATTGTTTGAATCTTTACAAAATATTGTCGTTAAAAAAAGTTAATTTCCTTAGATAAATCCAATGGCATTTTTTTATAAGAAATGAAAACTTTTATGAAATGGTTTTCAACTAAAATATCTCAATCATCAACAATATGCAAAATATTATATGTTAGTTAATTTAAAAAAAAAAAACTTGCCTTAAAGAACTAAAAACTAATAAAAAATGGGTTTCGATTCATGCATTTTGAGAACAAAAGGAAGATATTGACTTAAATTTTTTTATCTTACACGAAATGTTGTTAGGAATATTTTGTAAAACGAATAAGAAGTTATGAGTGTGGGTTGCTCCCCCCCCCTTTTTAAATTTTTTTGGTCATCACCAAATATTCGGTTTTTTAAAGACAATATTGTTTGAAGTAAATAAGACCGTACCAATTTTTTTGTAGTTAGATAGATAGATAGATAATTTTATTCAATAATTTTAAGGTTCTTGTTATATAAATTTTTTGGTTTAAGGAATAAATAATTAGGCATGACAAAAATGTCGTCTGCCCGAGTGACAATGTTATTTAATACTCAATTTAATATTCAATTTAAAATCAATTTAAAATCATACAATTTTTAGTTTTTTCAAGTAGTTGGTACTTATTGACTTGTAGCAAAATTTACTTTTAATTCAATCAAACAATAAAAAGGAGAGTAGATGTGACTTTTAGTTTAGTCGAAACAAAATTACTTTAATTACTTTTACTGAAAAATAAAAATTTGCTTGCTTTAAGTTTATTTACAAAATCCAAAGAAAAACATGACTTTTAGTAGACACAAAAATACAAAAAAAAAAGGTAGTTTAAAAATGTTCATCTATGATTCGTCTTCTATAGATCATCGCCTCGGTGGTATATTTTTGGATCAGCAACCAATCTTCTCTATTTAGGTAAATTATTGTTTCATTGTCGCTTAGATAGCTTTTTCCAAAAAAGAGTCTCCTTAGCTCCTTTAATATTGGACATACACCGATGAAGTGGATAGTGTTTTCGTTCACTGCCATATTTCATAAAGAGCAATAGTAGTTAGACATCACTTATAATAATCTCCCAAGTATACCATTTCTTACAATTCGAGCTATTTTAGATAAAGTAATTTAAAGTTTTACTTTGGTTCTATGATAACTAAAGACCTACCTCACATTCCCAGTTAGACAGGTAGACCTACAAAAAATTTAAATTTTTTCACTAACCGGTTTCATTTTTATATTAAAATATATAACGAGCATTTTTTTAGAAGAAGCATTGATAGTTATGTCATTGTAAAGCAGTAACAAAACATTATCCAACTATCCTAAATATTAAATTTTCACTAACTGTTTCGAACATTTGCGGCTGTGTGTCTTTTATATCTTCACAAGTTCCATCTTTAAGGTCTTGAAAAATATTCTCAGATTATCTTAATCAAGGTTTTAATTCTTCACATCTTGGCCTAACAGCTCAAATTTCACCAAAAGTTTCTCTATTGCCGGTCGAGAAAGGGTCTACATACTTCACGATAAATTAAAAGATAGGTTTTCGAACTGTTACTAAAAAATGTGTGAATTTTGACAATTTGCATGTCGTTCCATTTTTAGTAATGTCATAATTTGTACTTATCAACTGTCAAAAGATGACAGCTTCAAAAATGACAGCTGCCAAAATAGCAAACTCTTCAAAATTAAAACTTCTTATTGAAAATCCCTATACATAATTAAACTTCTTTAAAATGTTTCCTCAGATACCAACCTACGTTATTTTATTCGTGAACATGAACTTCTTTCATTTTGTATTTTTGTTTCTTATTTTGAAGCTGCTGCATCATACCTACCATCAAACCTCTACCAATGACCGTCCTTGAATAAAGAATTTGCAAACTTGTACTTGTCCGTAGAGGTCAATGCCGCCGCACTACCGCCGCACATCATCAACGACCGCCACCATCACTGGCTTATGATATAGGCACACTAGACTAGGCAGGCAGGCAGTCAGGCAGTCAGGTAAACAGGTAAGCAGCAAGCAGCAAAAGTCTAGGCTCGGATTTCCTCATTTAGTTTTAAATTCCAGTTTGATTATCATTTTTTATTATTCCTACCTTTATGTATTGTCTTTCTGTCTTGACCACCTCTGCTATTTTTCGCTTGTATTGCTTTTCTTTTGCTTGCACGCTTCACATCCCACTGCCTTACTTCATGAAGCTTCTGTTCCGAGATTCGCATTTGTTAAGACAAAAAAAAAGCAACACTCTAAGTCAAGAGTACCAATAACATCGACTCATGACTTTACGCCATTTTTGCTTAGGTACTAAGCGACCGCGGCGCGGCAGTCGGTGGAACGAGTGACAATGGGGAGTAACAATCTAGATACTTTACGAACGTCAAAAAGAAGAGGAATATGGGCGCCACACATCCTATAATAAGCCTTCATCCCTCTTCAGCCCTCTTGCTTTTCCCTGTAACATCAACCACTCTATAAATGCAAACCCCTAATGACATCTCAAAAAGCAATAATAATTATTGTAAACATATCTTGCAAGAGAATGATTATCAACGCAGCGCAACAGAACTTGAAGCTTGAAGTAGATATAGGTAGGCCGCGGCGAGATATGTGATACGTGGGTGCGTGACAGAGATGGACAGCCCTAGAGAGACTTAGGACCAGGGTTCAAACCTCACTTCGATCGAAGCAAATCTACTCCAGTTTTAAGGGAGAAAACAAATATACTTCGCCACTTCGCTTTTTTCAGATCTGCTCCTTTTTTCCACACTAAAAAATTGCAGCTGAGAGAAAGTTTTCCGAAATGAATTTATTGAAAACTAAAATAAGAAATCGTTTGCATGTCAATACAGTTGAAAATTTAATGTTTTCACGATCATTAATAGCAGATCGAAAACAAATTTTTGAACCACCGCTTGAATTGATTAAATTTATAAGAGAATTTAAATTTGTCCAAGGCAAATAATTCTAAAATAAAATCAATAAAAACCAAAAAATATTTATAGTATGTATTATGTATAGTTTTTAGTTTCTGAAGTCTAAAACCGTTTGTGATTCAGTTTTTGTTTAAAAAAATTAATATTTTTGTTAAAAATATAGTTTTTGAAATTTATAGTTTTTTTGTTTTCAACTCTAATTTCTTATTTAATTTAGTGTATAAGATATTAAGTTTAAGGTATTCAAGTTTGAATGAATTTATGTGATTTTTTGTCAAAAATACCTATTTATTTCCGTTAAATAAATTTTTGTTAAATAAATTTTTGTTAAAAATACAGTTTTTGAAAACTTGAGTTTTTCTTTCATTTTCAAATCTACTTCGGAAATTTTTGATTTACTTCACTTTTGCTGCAAATCTGCTCCGAAATTTTGTTACTGAGGTTCGAACCCTGCTTAGGACTGAGACATGCTGTGTCGCACGGGGGGTTATCATCAACTATCAACTATCAAAGCGTCTCACAATTCACAGTAGCTTTTCTTCTTCTTTAACTATTTTCTTCTTTTTCGTTCCTATTTTTCGCCCTTTTTTGTATCTTTGAAGTCAACTGACCAGTTAAACAGTCTTCATGTTATCAAGCAACTATGTACCTCCAACAACCATTTAACCGAAGGGAGGGGGGGAGAGAGTCACCTCGCACACAGCTTGAAATAAAAGCAGCAATAAAAAAGAAATCGAAATGAAGCTAAAGCTGAAGCTAAAGCAGAAATATACAAACTCACAGCAGCACTTATAGGAATTCCAAAGGTTTTGAGAGGGGAATAGGGGGGAGGTTGAAACATTAGCAAACAGCACATAACAAAACAACACTCGTAGCTGAGCGACCTTGATAAACGTAAGGAATAAGCGATACATGGAATAGCTGGATTTTCATAGATTTTGCTTGCTTTTTCCATTTCAATTTCGCCCTTTCTCTGTCTGTTGTCGATTTTCCTATGTCTGATCTGCTCTTTTTTGTTGTTTTTCTTTCTTTCATTAAAAAGAAAACAAAAATAATGTGCTATGTGCTATTTGCTATGTGCCAGAGGGCGAAAGCAACAAGTTGCTGTTGAATTGAATTTTAAGTTGTAAAAGTGTGGTGGAGGTGCTTTGCGTTGGTGTGTGATTGTCATTATGTTGGTGTTGGTGTTATGCGACCCTGCTCCCCCCATCCATACACATACAAAGACAAAGTATGGTGCAAGCTTTACAAAAGAATAACTAAGCTTAGTTTTGATAAAAGCTTTGGTTCCTTTGGTTTTTGAGTGGAGAGTGTGAGCGATAAAAAAAAGAGAGTGATGAGAGAAGAATGCGTGGGGAAAGATATAAAATCTAGCAAAAACGTGACGTAAGGACGAGAATCCAGAAAGCTTTTCGGTTGTTTATCCTGCTGTTAAAAGCTTCTTTTTTAAATTGAGATGAAATTGTTTATCTTCCTGCAGGAAATATTTGTTTTTAATTTTGTTAACATGTTTTGTATCCCTGTTTTTTGTTTTCACGCTGATTTTTATTTTGATTTCCTTTCATATCAAAAGCACTCCCATTTTCAGGTTTTTATAAGGGAAGGTAAAGAAAGAGGAAAAATTGAGGCTTAAATTTTCCAAAATTTAAATTGTTAGGGCATTTGAAAGGCAGAGGTTTAAAGCAGAGGTTTTAAAAAATTCATCGAAACTAATAGAAACATCATTTTGTCAGCAATTTTTAGATGACGTTTGAAGTAGTCAAATTATGACAGTTGCAAAAACGCAAGGTCGATCAGCTTGCCATCTGGCATTGAAACTTTGGAACAAATCTACCAACCTTTTGAAGAGGCAAGATGCAAACGCCAACATTTTATTTATTTTTGGAAGCAGATTAAAAGAAACATCATTTTGTCAGCAATTTTTAGATGACGTTTGAAGTTGTCAAATTATGACAGTTGCCAAGACGTTATATCGATCAGCTAACCATCTGGTACGAAACTTTGGAACAAAATCTACCAACCTTTTGAAGAGGCAAATTTGAACGATAAAATTGTACCTATTTGTTTTTGGTAGCAAAGGTTTTAAAAAATTCATCGGGATTAATAGAAACATCATTTTGTCAGCAATTTTAAGATGACGTTTGAAATAGTTGCGAAAACGCAAGATCGATCAGCAAACCATCTGACATTGAAACTTTTAAGTAAAATCTACCAACCTTTTTGAAGAGGCAATTTTTCAATGAAAGGTTTTTGGCTATTGTCAGCTAATTGGGCCCTATTGTTCGAGTTATGATCAGAAAAACAAATCAACGGATCAATTTAAAAATTTACATTGTAGCTTAATATGTATTTTTATTTTCATGCAAAAGGTGTTTTTTTCAATCAGATAAGAAATCGCTAGATAGAAAATTCAACTCCTAAAGACAATTATTTTTGTGATTCATGTTTTTTTTAATAACGGGTTTTTATCTTGACCTTTTTTACCTTCATACGTTTAAGTTGGAAATACTATTTTAAATGGTTTCTATTTTGATAGTTGTCAAGTGGTTTATTTTTAGTTCAGTTTGACATTTCAAAGTCTTGCAAATTTATTTGGAAAATCATGGTTCATTTGCGGATTTTAATAAGCTAATTTTAATTAGCGATTGAGCTAGATACGTCAATTAAAAACTGCTATATTATGACATTCAAAAATTGATTTAAAAATTAAAAATGAAATTAGTTGGCGCAACAGTCCTTTGAGAACTAGGACCTAGTGACTTACAACTCTCAACCATTCCTGTGTGCGAGTATTGTTCTTGGGAATGACATTAAGGGTGATGAAAATCCTCAGGTGTATGTTGAGACACCGTTGCATCCACAAAAACTGACTGTTTGGTGTGCTTTTTGGGTTGGTAGAACAATTGGTTTGTACTTCTTTCAAAACGATGCTGGCCAGAATGTTACAGTCAATGACGATCGCTATAGAGCCATGATTACTGACTTTTTCCTTCTTCAGTTGAACAACCATGATGTGCAGAAGCTGTGTATTTCAACAAGACGGTGCGTTTTCATTTTACACAGCTTGTTCCAGAATTGGTTTATTAAAAAAAACTTTTATTAACCGCATAGTATTAAGTTACGGATCCGTGATTTTTCATCCAAGATCATGCTATTTAACATAACTTGACTATTTTCTGTGGAAATATGTGCGTATTTTCGCCGATTTACGGCACAAATGTTGGAAAAAGTAATATAAAATTTAACATCCGGATTAGACTACGTCCGAGCCAGCCGTGGCGGCCATATGACAATGCGCAATCGGGGTTTAGGCAAAAACATTCGTGTGAATCTGCTCTAAACTTTGTGATAGAAGACTCGAAAGAGAAAATACAAGAGACAAAGAATATAGCAGATGTTTCCCTTGACCTAAAGAGAGCTTTCAAGGCGTTAGACAGGAAGATACTATTAAAAAATCTATTTATGTAAAATTATCTGAAACTATTGAAATAATTTTAGGAGTACCACAAGGTTCTCTCCTGGGTCCACTTTTGTTTTTTCTGATTATTCATGATATTAAACGAAGTAAAATAAAGAGTCAAATACATTTTTTTACTGATTATGGGCTGTTGTATTGTAAAAGTATATAGTACAGTGAGAAATTGCCAAAAAAACGATCCGCAGTAGTCCAGTTTTTATATTTGAAAGTTATATTTGAATTCCAAAAAAATAGCGAAATTCAGACCAGGGGTGAAATCGTGTAAGCTGATTTTTGATAGTTGACTATCAAAATCAAGGAAATACGTCTGTGTAATGTGATAGTCGATTTCGAAGTTTTAACCAAACAATTTGACATAAAATAAAAACTTCAAAGAGGGGGTTTGTTCGTAGACTACTACATTAACATGTGGTGTTGAAGCGAGCTTGAAACTCGTCTAAATTCTTTATATACCTGAATCGAATTGAAATGAGCTTGATTCGCCTCGATTCCGGTCGGGGATCGGAGTCGAGTCAAAATTTGTAAAGAAAAACCTGTGTGGAGGAGTTGGTATTACAGACAATGCGTTATGGTCTGTTTATTTGCATAGGTATTTGTGTACAAAAAATATAGTTTTGTTTTAATCAAATTTAAAAAAAAAAACTGAACTATTCAGTTTTTCATTGTTTAACACGAATCAAACTATCTAACTTGCACTTCATAAGAAACATCGAAA
Source organism: Eupeodes luniger (assembly GCA_951509635.1). Taxonomy (NCBI): domain Eukaryota; kingdom Metazoa; phylum Arthropoda; class Insecta; order Diptera; family Syrphidae; genus Eupeodes; species Eupeodes luniger. Next base: position 126,361,100 of record OX608075.1, on the reverse strand, counting down.
CACCATTAGCATTTTAGAAAGTGCTTTCAAACTTAATCATTTTTAAATCTTCGTGTGCGGTGAAAACTCCAAAAACATTTATTTATTCTAAACTGAAATAAACCTTTGGTGGAAAGATAGCAAAACATAAATATCTTTTCTATTGTTTTCTCTTGCAAAATAAGCCCAGTTATTCCATTTTCACTAACAACACTAGATAATATCAACAGTAATAGATTCATTTTTTCCCCAATGGAAAATACATGATTCCAAATGCACAACTACTCAACGAACACAGCCATCGAGATACAAATGCAATATCAATCGTACCAACATTTGAGAACGAAATCACATAAGATCCATTCGAGACTCGTATAAATGTCAAAACCCCATCCGTAGTAAGATTCTACTTTAACTTTTACGGGTAGTATTCATACTACGGATATTGTTTTTGTTATTCGTGTAAAATCCTACTATACTATTGATAGATTTTCCAACAAAACACGGGTATTTTAGAAATTTTAAAATTCAAATCATGCCATTTTATAAAGGACTACACATTTTCAATGAACTGTAAACACTGAAACAAATTTTACGTATTTCAAAAGATTTGCAATATTAATTTTAAAAAAATATTAAATTATTATTAAAAATTGTCAAATTGTAAAAATAACTAAACTAAGCTAAATAAACTATATCAAATCTAATCGAATGCCAAAAATCATATTTAAATTATAATGCTAAAAGATTATCTTTCGAATAAAGTAAATTTCATATCAATTTAAAAAAAAAAACATCTTTCTTTTATAAGTAACGTTTTAAAGTTCTATACCTCTAAAAAAAAACACCTTTTACTCAATAACATTCTTCAAAAAGTAACTTACATACATTTCCATCTTATGTTATTGTTTGTACTTAACAAACAAGAAAAGCTTCCTCTCTTTACAACTTTATCCGTATATACGTAACGTATATCAAATTCGTTACAATTAAATCATTTGAACATATGGTTTTGTCTCGAACAAGCCACCAACTTCTAATCATAAGATTATGATTATATTAAATTATGCATTGGTTTCGCGTATATCTTTAAATCTGTAGGTTGTTTTTATTTCAAAACATAACTGAAAAACATGTATTCATAATATCAAAACTATAAACAAGCCTGTTTGCCATGCAAAGTCGCTGGATTACCTTTTACCTACTCATAAAGTCTATTTCTTTCTCTCTCTCTATTGTTTGTGTTACAGTTAAAGTAAGCTACATATATGTACATTTTTATGTCATTCGATAAATTTATTGTAGTTTACTCTCGTGACAGTTAATTGTCATGTGTGGCGTATGTTAAACATTTTTGGCGGAAAATTTCGACAGGGCTCTGAAGAAAGATACGAGTACAACAGAAAAATATACTTTATGTGAAGTACTCGTAACATGGGACAAGGGCAATAAAAACACATCACCAATATCAAAAAACAACAACAACAACTAGAATAATGAATCTATAATTTATTGTAGAGAGACAAAAGACAGTGATTATATTTAAAACAAACAGAATTAAAATGAAGGTACTTGTTTTGATGTGAGACACAGTGGAACACAATGAACTCGAAAGTAGACTTAGTTTCATGAATGGAGGGAAAAGTAGTGCACAGTGAGAATGTTTGGAAAATGAGCAGGGATTTAAAAGGAAATACAGATGTAAATTGGTCTCAAAATTTTGAATATTGAAATGGAAGGGAAACACAGAGTTGGGTAAATCATTTCACATTCTTGATGTGTGGCTATAAAATAATCTCTATACCTCATACTCATTAGCTCTCTGTCATCTGTCAGTCATACTAAATGGATGAAAAATCAAAAATACATTTTTATGGCGAATGTCAACAATCAACTGATAGTTGATAAATATCAAAGTCTAACAGTCAACTAGGCAATTGATTAAATTGTTTATAACTACAAATATTTCAGACTGTTTTGAGTAGGTATCAATAATTTGTTTAAATTGTTAGTTAAAAGTATCTTTATTCCTTGGAAACCTAAGGTTTTCGTCTGTGGAGGTGATTTATGGAATATTTTTACACATAGAATTTCTCGTTGTAAGAACTCGAAACCACTTTAAAAATGGCACTGTCCTATTTATCCCGATTGAACCGGAACATTGTTCCACTGTGTCAATATAATGATTATATTGAAGAGGAGCAATGTTTTTGTTAATTTTATTTTTTTTAACTTAATAGAACAACCACTTTATAGACTATGGTGATGGTATGAACATGCTCTCATGCATTATTAAGAACTTCTGAAATCCGACGGATACAACACAAAAAAAAAACACCGTCTGACGGAACTGGTTTAAGTTGTCGCCCCTCATTTTTCGCACCGCAAACCGAAAAACTTATCTACACTTATACACGTATCGTATCCATATGTAGTAGATACATTTTCAGATCATCATCGAGAAGAATCATCGTGTGAAATGAAAAACAGAGCAAAAAAAACAAAACACATCAACACAACAAAAATGAAATTCAAATTTTCCGCTTGATTAACTCACAAAACACTGGCGCCCAGGAACACTTTTTGTTTTATGAAAAAATATAAAATAAAATAAAAAATCTTATATCGAATTCTCATCACACAACATTTGCAATTGATTAATTAATGCTGTCCGACGTGTTTATTTGTCAGTGTTATCTTATAGATTGGGTTTAAGCCAAAGCACACCTTTTTTGGGGTGTTTTAATTTTTTGTTGTAGTTGTTGTTATTTTTTTTTTATTTTATTGGATTGATAAACATAAAGCAAGGTGCGTTATATTCAGATGAAAAGATTTCCTGACAAGTATCATAATGACTAATAAGGTCTCATAATGTAGATAAACTTAAGTCAAATGAAACTGACTAAAAATTTAACATTTCACCTGAAACTTCAAAAACATATAAAGAAAAAAACTTTATATAATTTGACATTTTGTGTGTACTGTCAATGGCTGTATTCCCATTGAACTCTTTTGAGTTGACATTTCATCATCTATCTCATCCTTACAATTTGTGTCTAGATTAAAAATGTCTGCCTCCCACGACGTAAAAATAGGAAACGTCAAAATTATTCGCCTCAAATAAGTCTAATGTGAACACAGACATCGGGCTAATAAATAAAAATATAGTTAATTGAAAAGAATTTGAAAATATACCAAATTACACATACATATGGTGGTTATTAATTCAATTGCAACTCTTAACGTCATTTTGACATATCTGCAGCTCCCTCACTCAAACTTATTCAAACAAAAACTAAAAAGGAGATTATTGTAAAAGAAAAGGATTTAATATCATTTGACATTTAGTTTGTCACTGTCAGTGGCTAGATATCATTGAACATTTTTGATTTGACATTTCATCTTCTTTCTTTTTCTAAATTAAAAATGTCTGCCTCCCAGGAAATACAATTATGAAACGTCAAAATTCGTAACATCATATGAGTCTTATGTGAACACAGTCATCGGACTAAAAAGTTTTCTTAATACCAATAAAGTTTAGTCGAAAATTTTTCAAAGTACACCAAATCACAAAAATTGAAAACATGTGGCGGTTATAGTACGAAAATATTACTTAATATGTTTTGACATTTCGATTGTCACTCTCAGTGTCATTTAGATATAGCCTGAACTTTCTCGCTCCCACTTATTCAAAAGAATCTGACTTAACAATAGATTATTGTACGAGAAAAAGATTCAATATCATTTGACATTTCGTTTGTCACCGGCAATGTCTAGATATCGTTGACTGTGAACGTTTTTGAATAGACTGATTTTGACATTTCATTCATCTTTCTTTCTCCCAGAATTTGTTTATAAATTAAAAATGTCCACCTCCAAGGATATACGCCTCAAATGAGTCTAATCTGAACACAGTCATCGGACTAAAAAAATTTCTTAATGAAAATAAAGTTAAGTCAAAAAAATATCGATATGGTGGTTATTGTATTGACATTTTGACATATCCGCAATTTTTTTGCTCCCACTCATTCAAAAGAAACTAACTAAAAATTTAACATATTACAAAAACTGAAAACTGAAAACAGACGGTAGTTATTGTACAAAAACAGATTTAAAATTATTTGACCTTTCATTAGTCTCTGTCTCTCTTATGTTAACATTTCAGCATTTTTCTCGCTCCCATCACTCATTAAATTTAAAAATGGCTACCTTTCAGAAAATACAATTGTAAAACCTCAAAATTATTCACTTTAAATGAATTCAATGGGAATTGAAACTCAAACTTGAACATTTGAATTTGTAAACTTTGTCCATATAAAAATAAATTTTTGGATAACAAGTGTTAACAATGAATTCTACTTTAAAGCTCTTTTACTTTGGGTCAACATATTTTTAAAGTAAGTGAGCTTTTTTAAATTTTGACTTATCTTTTTTGACACTTAATGCCTATTTACAAAAAAAAATTATCAAAAATAAGAACTGTTCAGAACTTAAAATTTAATAATTTTTTTTCCAACATTTTGTCACCTACCGATTTAAGGGTCCAGTTATACTTTTCACTGGTTTTCAGCATTTTTTATTTTGTTGACAGGTTGACAGTCATAGCGATCCTTAAAACAATGACAATGTTGAATGGTTAGGGCCCAGCTATAGTTATGAACATATCATGGGTTTTCATCATTGGACATTTTGGTATCTCTGACAGATGGGTATACTACAAAAACGGAACGCCTTCAGTGCCAGTGGAACGATTTTGTTCCGAAACAGTTAGGTGCCAGTTATAGCTATCATTGGTTTTCATCATTGAAAACAAACATTGTATTTTTTTGGCAGGTTGTTTATAGCTATTATTAAAAATGTCTGTCATTGAAAAAAATTTCCTGATTGAAAACCACCGAAAAATTTTTACTGACAGAAATCTGTCATTGGAATTGTGTGAAATTGGAACACAAATCAGTGGAACGATTCGTTTCACTTTTGAACATAAAAGTATCAGCTGTTCAGGAAAATGAATTTCCGTTCGGAAAATAAAAAAATACATTTTTTAGAGAAAAATAAATGCGTAGGTACACTTTTTTCGCAAAAAAAAAATTCTTTGTGTGATTTCCGATCGATCAGTATATAATTTTCATTTTTAATCAAAGGGAAACACCGTCAAATATCGATTCAAAAATTTTCCGGATCGATTTCAATGATAGCTATAACTGGCGACTTAAACCATTGAGGAAAGTAAGAATGTACTGAAAGAAAAGTTCTGGGTAAAATAAGAACAATTCTTTAACTCTTTAGCTTCATTGATTTTTTAAATTGCTTTTAAATCTCAAAATACAATTTTCAATGTTGAAATAAATCTCTAAACGGTAAAAACTGGAGAAAATGAGAACAAGGAAATTTTTCACAACTTACTACAGACGATTTTTCCTTAGTATCTCTATCTCAAAAATGAACAAAGTTACAGCTTAGTTTATAAACTACATTTACAATTATTAATTATTAGCTAAATAAAAAGCATTTTATACCCTTGAAGGCTTTTGAAACACTTCGTTTCAGTAGTTAATTAATAAACACTTATACAAGTTTTTATAATAAGTACCCCCTAAGTGAAAAGTACAAACAACAAAAAAAACATTTTTATTAAAATGAAAGTAGAATTTTCCAGCTCAAGCTTGGGCAAAAATTCTATGAGGTCAAGAAAGGTAAGCCGGTTTCATTAGCATATCGCGGCGTAATGATTACATTGTATACTCGTATTTCAAATCATCATATCCATCAGTGTAAAAATATTGCACTTTTGTACCTTTTCTTTTTTAATTTGTAATTTCATTTGAAAAGCAAATACACCTTTTAACATATTTACATAATTTACCGGCTTTTGAGGTTGAACGAAAATGTTTTTTTTTGTTTTGTTTTTATTAGTTAGCCATTCACTTTATTATGCGTGCGCCTAAAGCGTTTGTATTATAGAAAATAATACAAAACTTTAACTGCAGAGCACATGTTTAGCTTGAAAAGAGGGGCCTTTTAGTGTTTTATGACTTTAAAGTAAAATAAATTGAATTAATAGATGAAAAGAAAGAAGGAAATACGGGCTTGAATTAGAGCAAGCGGGCAGACAGACATACTTCAAAGATATTAGTTTAAATAAAATGTTTGAAAAATTAAAAAAACAGTGCGGTGATTTAAGTTAAACACATTGGCTAAAGCTTTTAAACGACTTAGGAATATTTGCAAGTTACTAAGTGAAAAAGATGATTTTGCTATTTGTTAACAATATTAACATCTTATAATATCTTTTGACATTTTGCTTATGTTAGAATTACAAAATGGCTGTTATAATTTTTAGTACCTAATGGCTGCGTTCAATCTCAGACAGATAGGGTATCCGGATACCTTTTTGTAAGTGTTTTACGTGTAAAATGACAGCTGATCAAAAACAGCTGAGATGTCAAAAAAGGAATCCAAAGGTATCCAAGAATTTCTGGGGTATGTAGGTATCTGACAGAACAGCTGATTCAACACATGGTTGAATTTCAAGAAACTTGAAAATTGATTTCAGCTTTTTGTATTTGTTGGTAAACAAAAAGATAAAAAATGTAGTTGAAGTTGTATTTGAGGATGTTCTGTACATAATAGACGATGAAGAAGCTATTTGCCTCCGAATTTTAGAAGGTAATTACGTATTTTTTTAAATTTCAAAATTGACTTATTTTGTTCTCGTTTTGGAGATGAACAACAGCTGAAAGTTGTTTTTATTTTTTGACAGCTATCTGAATACAGCTATCCAACTCATTCAACAAGGTATCTAAAAATCCACCTATCCAAGATACCCTATCCAACACGAGATTGAACGCAGCCAATAAATACACTAGACTAGATTTCCAAATTTTTGACATTTCAAATTAATAGATCTGTTCGTTTACTTTGTTAGTTTTATCTGTCAAACTGTTACTGCTTGGATGTGTTCAGATTAATCGTGTATGTAATAAGGGAATTAGTATTTTATAAGTTAAGTTAGCAAACAATTAAAATGTTCGTAAATATTTAAAATTGCTTCTGCCAACATGCAACAGATTATAAAGTTAATAAAAATAAATCTGTGCCGAAACTAATGTTTTTGGTTATTAAAAACAGGTCCTACAGATAGAAGAAGATTGTTTTATGTATGAATTAAAATTTAGTATCTAAGGTTGCTTTTTATTATAAATAGTATGCTTTTATCATGAGACCCGCACTGTAATAATTTGTTTACTGTAAATATTCATGACTATAAGTAGGTAAAACTAATGCTAATGCACTTATTGGATATATGTACATAGGTACATAGTGTCATGACAATATCAAATTGAAGTACAATTTTTGTTGATGTTTATCAAAACAATTATTATATCTTCATGTGATAAGAAATTTAAAAAAAAATGATTATTTAAAAAACAAAAATTATATTAGACTGAGAAAGTCTAAAGTTCAAAAAATCATTTCATTTTCAGTTCAGTTTTATCCAAAGTCCTCGTATTGAGTGTTTTCCAGAGACAATTAAAGGGGGTGAAAGTGGAAGTCGGTGACTGAATTGAAGAATCAAAGTATTATGACTTTTGGTCTTAGTATTTCAAAAACTTCGTCTACATGAAAATTAAACCACTAAACAAGTCCTGCCTTGCCTTGAACTTGATTAAGTTCTTACTCTCTTAGTTCTTATAAAACATTATATAAGATCTAATTAAGATCTCAGTTGAAGATAGAACATGGATCTATTAGATATAAGAACTCAGTTAAGCAATGTTTTTAATTCTACCAATGATTTTTAAAATCACATTTTTTGAGCATTTGCTTTCTTAATATAATGTTTAGTGTTTCTAAGTTTTCAAATTGAGGTTAACAACATTTTGTATAAGAAATAAGTTCAAAGTCAATACTTTGATCTGTTTTCAAGATATTTGATTTAAAAAGCAATGTTTTATTATTTAAGAAGTATTTTTTAGGTTTTTTTGTTGTTTGAGATCAAATTTGGAATTTAAGGTTTTAAGCACATTTGCATTAGATTTTTTTTTATTTTTAAGCGTTCCTGAAAGTACGGGTATTACGAATTGTTTGATGGGAGGAATGCAACTGCGGCTATTTCACAAGAAGAAGAAGAAAGACTGTTGGAGACAAAACGGCACCCTGTGGCACACCAGTGTTTATTTTGTGAATATCAGATTTCAACCCGACCAATCTAACCCAACAAAAAAAAGATTCGTCACTACCAAACGCACGAAATTTCAATAAGAGAACTTGATGCCAAACTCTATATAATTGCCTATGTTCTGCATTTCACTTAATGTGAATACACTTTGCGAAAGTGAATTTGGGTGTTCAACAATTCTTTATAGTGAATTGGATTTTCGAACATGAAAATGGATGTCGGTTTGTTCCATTTTTTTTAACGCATTCAAATCACAGTTTTTATTTCTGTGAATTGATCTTTGATAGCTTCCTTCTGCTAAGAATCGAAGGGTTGCAGCAACTTTTTGAATTGAAGGAATCGTTGAAGGTATTATAAAAGGTTCCTTTTCCCTTAGAACATATAAAAAAGAGTCTGACGTCTTAATCAAAATTACAATAAAAGCTTAAAAGAGGAAATCAAGAATTTACTTTATTTATCAGAACAATTCTACATAATTTTCACTCACTTACATTGTGTCAGGTAAATCCAATATATTTGATTTGTCTCGCTAAATTCGTCTTCTTATTTTTTCTTTTGAATTCTGCTTCCTCTTTTCACTTAAAACTGCCAATAATATTGCATCCATCTTCAAAAAGCAAACATTTTACTTCAAACAAAAAAAAATAAAAATGGATGATCCTTCAGTTCTGACAGTTCGAAGCAATTTCGAAGTTTTCGAAATCGATAGAATTGAAGAACATGCAATTTCATTTCACGTGAAATTGAAAAGTGATTTCAATTCACTTTTGATCGAAATTCAGAACATGGGCTAATGCCTTAGAAATATCGACTTCAATAATCTTACATTCTCTGAAACGACGTTAAGATTGTTTCCACCGTTCTGTGAGATAAACCATGAGATCATCAGTGGACCTATTACTACGAAAGCCATACTGCCGGTTATTAAAGAAGGTTTCGTTCTTCAAGATATTTCTTAAGCTGAAAATTAATCAGCGTTTCCATGACCATGGAAAGGCAATCACCTTTTTAAGTGACAAACGCTGTTTTTCATCCACTAGACAACTGTAGAGTAGGGCAGACGAAAAAGCGTGGTTTTGACAGCATTTAAGAAGACCTCTTGAGACCAATAGTGAGGACACTATCCGAAACTGTGTTTAAGGTTAAAACAAAATATTTTATGAAGTCTTATCATTGGATTGGGCGGTGCAGAGCGTAAGATCTCGGTATTGAATTGTGTTCACAAGCATTTAAAAATGGTTAGACCAGGGGCAGATGACACATTATCTTAGGTCAACTTTTAAGCTTACGTCTTATGCAAACAAAACCAAAAAAAAAGAGGCTGGGATGTGACCAACACCGATAAGATATTACTTAAACCCCCTAATCATGCAAAGTGTATGGCCAGTTATTGTCAAGTGACATTTCAAATTTTCATATTTCGTTCATTAAGACATCTGACATATACTGACAATTATTTCTGTATAAAGTTGCTTTGCAAATGCCAAATCAAATAAGCCAACCATGTGAACAGACTATTGTGCATTGCATTGTGTATTTGGCTATTGCCAGACCGTTCACTGATCTGACAACATTTTAAGATCTGACAAACGTCAGTAGCTTAAGTTATGATTGGAAGATCTTAGAATATTGGCTGAACTGTCAAAAGTCTTTCAATAGGATCCAATAAGTAGAAAATTGACAATTTTTTATCAAGTGAACATTGTCCGTTTATACGGCTGCTTAATTTTATCCCAACATTAGACAATATTTAGGTTGAAAATCGGCTGACAATTTCCGACAATTTTTTGTCCTCTAATTAAAAATTGTCTGTTTACACGGTTGGAACATTGTAGAAAACAAAAAATTGGCAGACTCATTGAAAGACAATTTTTTTGGCAGATGATAGAGAATATGAAGATTTATTTTAAAAGTTAAATTAACAGGCCGTGCAAATATATTTAAAAAAATATAATAATATAAAAAAAGTGATAAAATTACGACTAGCTATCTTGGAATTATATTTGTTAGAGACCAGTAAATAGGAAGATGAATTGCCACAGAAGAGACATCGACTTCTTTTTCGTTATTTTGCCAGACGGTAACTTCTAATTTCTTTGAGCTTTTTTGTTGTTTCGAGCTCAAGAACTTTGATGCTGTTGTCATCATCTAATATCTTTATTAGTGGACATTCATCCTATTATTTGAAAATACAAAAAGTTGAGTATTTAAACTAGATAGTAAGTAGTCGGCTAATTTTTTGATAGAAAATTGGCCGACGATTGGCTACCAATTTTTTTTTCTGTCACTTTTGACAGATACAATTTTGTGCATGGTTGATAGAAAACTGGCAAAACTTGTTTGCGAAAATCATTCGTGTGTACTAAGCTTTAGCTCCAGAGTCATTCTGAGAATTTAATACCTACTAAAAAAATGGAACTAAATTTTAAACGTACATATAGGTAAAAATCATGATAGACTAATCTTACGTTTTTCATAAGTGTTAAGAATTTTTCATTTTTTCCTCAGTCGAATACCTATTAAACAAATATTTTTGTTGGTTTTTATTATTGCAATAAAATACTTTATCTGGTAACGTCCAAGTCGTCGTTCATCGTCTTTAAGTTTTATTATTATTTTTTTTTTGATGTCACAAAATCAAACAATTAGCTACTCTTTTATTTCCCTCTTGCAGTCAGTGCCCCACGACGCCTTTCTCCTGGCAGCCTCTGTCCCCAAGACGAAAATGATACCACACCATTATTCGCAATTCAGTTAGATTATCATTTTATTCTCTTAAATGCATCCCCAGCCCCACATGACTGTCTCAACTCAAATTAACTAACCCTCCCACCCCTCCTCCCTCTCCGACCCGTTTGCATCCAAATCCCTCTGCTATAAGAAAGAACGCACATAGCTACATAAAAATTACTTACCGACAAACCGCAAGATTAAGAAGAAAATAAAAAAATCTCAATAAAACATGCATCATTACAGAAAAGCACAAAATATCTACGAGATAATAGTAATATTTCTTTTTATGAGTAGGTACATGAGTCCGAGTATCTAGAATCTATAGGTACATTATATTTGTATCTATACAAACCTGATTTTGATTTATTTGCATTAAATTGTTGTTGTTGCTGTTCTTGTTGTTGGTGGTTGGTGGAGTTGTCTCGTGTAAATTCTGCTGCCTGAAGCTAAAGCAGCAAGTTGTTGTTTTTGTCACTGTAACTTGTGTTATCTTTTGGGATACCAATGCGGTTTTTTTTACGCGTTTGCAGTTTTAATTTTATGTATCTGAAAAATTTAACGCAGAAATCGGATAATATCCTTTTCTTTTAAATACGCGATCTTTTCTTAATGAGGAGAGCTTGCAACGCTGCTGATGATGATGATAATGACGGCGAAGACGACAACGAAGACGAAAACGGTGATCACTTTTGCAGCGGAACGATCTTGCGGATGTTTATTAAACTTTTTTTTTCTGCGCTGCGCTGCGCTGGTTTTTCTTTTTTGAACGAAGGAACAGAATCATATACAATAAAAATAGTGTTGTCCTTTTCTCTGCTACGAGGGAGCTAATCTTTTTTAATTTGTATTTTTATTTTATTTTTTTTCAAAACCACTTGTTAAGATGTTTTCAAAAATCGATAGATAAACCACAAAGGAACCAAATCTTCTTAGAAACAATGAATATATTATTGAGGTATCTAAACATACAATGGGAAAAAAGGGGGTTGTTTTATTTGACGACGAAAACGACGACAACGACGCACGGTGATGACGATAATCGAAACGAAACGAAAACGCAAGTAAGTTTCAATTTATCGCAGGGTCGGGTACGGGTTCACATTCGAAAATGCAATGCAACTTTTTTTCACTGTCATGTCGGCGGCACAATTCAATTTTATATTTAAATCTATTTTATCACACACTTTCCTTCTTGCGAAACAGACAAAAAGGTTTTCACCGAACTTTTTCTTCCTCCATGCGTGCTCCAATAATCGGGAAAAACATTTCCTCGTCTTCTTAAAATTTGACAGGAAAATTCAGTGGTGGAAAAATGTTGAAGAATTATGAGAGAAAGAAGAGGGTTTGAGAAGAGAATAGATATGGCAGAGACAATCTAGAAGAGGGAAAGGAGTTCGAGTTTTGTTAAACTTCAGATTCAGAGGTTTTCAGGCACAGAAACAGGAACAGGCACAGGCACACTCCATCCTCACTTTGCATATGGTTTGGAAAAATTAAAAAAGAAAACGTCACTCTGTCAAAAGCACAATCCGGTCGAAGACTCGAAGTATTTCACGGATTAATTAAAAAAAGTTAATGATTGTTTTTTTGTTCTTTTGTGTTCTTGTTTCAAAAAATATCTTCCCCTTTAATTTAGAGTTAGATACTTTTTTTGTTTTTGTTTAAAGGTAAGATTCTACTATATTTTTTTTATTGATTATCTACAAAAATTTGACGATAGATATTTTCCGGACTGCGAATTGTTGAAAAATAACAACGACAACGACGACTTTGGCGACCGAGACGACGACGAAAGCGACATAACTTGTACCATGGCCTTCATGTCACATTTCTCTCGCTTTCTCGCTCTTCCCCATGGGCTTTTGTGGATTTTAATCAGCTTTTGGCCTTTTTCTTTCCACTTTTTTGTTGCTTCTGATTCCCCACCCCACACACAAATTGCTGCTCCAAAGCAGTGGGCAATAGATACGAATGTATCTCTCTATCTATCTTTATGCCTATAAACCTAAACCTATCTATATGTACACAAATTCTACGTATATTCTACATTGATTTTACGCGCTGCTAGTGTAGATATTTATGTATGTATCTATCTATGTGGGAGCAGCTTTGTATCTCATGAAGGTGTGTGGTTAAATGTGACGGTATTTTTTTCGCTTTTTTTTTGTTTTCTTATTTCGCGGCACACATCGAAAGCGAAACTTCAAAAGTGCCAATGTGAAGATAGTGGGCAGCAAAATATACAAAAATTGTGTGGTTAAGGCGACATTTGTTCGTATTGTAGGTATAGGTTAGGACTGGTAGAGAGCTTCAGCTTATGGTTGAGAAAGACTTGGAGAGTTTACTTTGTTTTTGTTTTTTTTTTGAAACAACTTGTTGTGGAGATTAACAAAGAGAGAGAGTGATTGGAAAGCTTTTCAATACTCGAATTACGGTTGACAGCTGTAAAATTATACCAACATGCACTTGGAAAAGTCCTTTTAGATGTGGGCCACTGTGGCGGATACGTAATTTGTGTTGGTTTTTTTTTCAATGAACTTAACTTTAAAGTGCAGGAACTGGGATGTTGTAAGTTTTACTTTCTAGCATTGCAGGGTGTGTCAAAATATGGAATATAGAATAATTAAATATAAAGGAAAGAATATAATGTAGATATGAAGCTTGTATATTCATTTTAAATGATGTTAATAAAAACTGTTGTAAGGTGTATCATTTTTAACTTCCCATAAGAAGTTATTAAAATCGGTCCGCCGAATTGAACATTTTGACATTTCTCGTTTCAAGGTCTCTAGAGCCTAAATAAAAGATTTTTAGAGAGATGTCTGTGCGTGCGGGTGTACGTACGTTCGGGAAGCTTTTGTTGTCATCCATACCTCAAGAACCAGTGGATATATCGACTTCAAATAAATGTTTTTATACAGATAATAATACAGAAAGATGCAGAAAGGACCCTCAAAAAAATTGAGTGGTTAATTTTGTTACCATAGCAATTTAAAAAAAAAAATGTTGGTTAACCCAAAATATTTCAAGAACCAATAATGCTAGCGACTTGAATTAAATTTTATATTTTATATAATGACGTGATACCAAACTAGTATATTTTTGGAAAAAAATCAATTAAAGTGTTTTTATAAATCCATTTTGGTTGAAAAAAATAATTGTCACCTCGAATATATTTTAGATCCAAAACGTATGCACAAAAACGTTTTTTTTGACTCTGGTAAAATTTTGAGAAAAAAACGAATTTATAGTTTTTTTTGTTCTGGCAGACGGCATTGCCATGCTATACTTGATTATTTAATCATTATACTGTACATTATTTAAATTTGAAAATAAAATCACTTTACTACTTTACTACTAGTTTTTTTTGCAAAAAAAAAATAAAAACCTAAAAAAAGCATTACTAAAAGTTGTCAAAAATTGATTTTCGATTTAAATATCCTTTTAAAAATTAAAAATATTGTCTTCAAACTATTTGCATCTTATAGAAAATGTTGTGTTTGACATTCAGTAAAATTTTTATAAAAATCCGACGGCCAGTTTTTTCCATAAAAAATAAGATCTACAAAAAATAGCACACAAAATTGGTGAAAATTGATGTTCGATTCTCGATATCTTCAAAATGATTTCATTCTGTGCTAAATTGTCTTAGAAAAATCCAATCTGTTTCTGTTTATATAAGAAATAAACACTTTCAAGAAATGCTATTAAAATTGGTAAACATTGTTTTTTTGACTAAAAATCTCGGTAACAAAATAAATCTTGAAATCAAACAATTTCTTCATATGCAAAATATTGTTGGTAATTTTTAGTTAATTTTTAAGAAAAATCTAACTACAACTTTTTAAACAAAACACAAAAACAATAAAAAACTGATAAACAAATGTTTTCGTCTCAACTATTAGGAAAACAAAGAAAGATATTGACCTCAAATTGAGTTAATGTTTCAAGCAAGACAAATTGACAGTTGGGATGGGAAGTTATCAGCGTGGGTCACATTCCAGCTTCTTTTTTAAATTTAGGATTAATAATTGTCAACTTTTGTATGAATAATTATAGTGGTTAAACTTTAAAAATATTTTAAATAGGATATAAGCCAAATTATATGGTTAACTTTAAAACCTTCATTGTTTGGAATAATTCAAAGATTAGTAAATCATTGAAAGTAATTTATTTATTGATTATTTAAATTAAAATCATTTTTTTAAATTGTTGTAGGAGTTTATAGATAACAAAATAATTGTATTGTACATAAACTTTTTGACGTTTAATATTTTACACAGTATTTTATTGATACATTTTTGATATTATTATAATTATTATTAATTTGTATTAAATTAGTAAATGAATTATATATTCACTAAGCTCTCAAACTAGAATTAGTTGCCAGACTTAATTACTGGAGTGATAAAAAGGTTTTAAAATACAGTACAGTACAGTCGTTTTTAGCTGGTTGATGAGACTCCTGGGCAGGTTAAGAGATGAGCCATTGTGATGATGGAGTTATTGTCTTCACATAGACCCCTTATTGAAAACGTGTTTGTGTGCTATATATGAGTGATATAGAAAACCTCAGATTTTGGAATATGCTTAAATCTGTTACACATAAAACAACTAAGTGCGTTATACAGTAATTTCAGTCTTAATTGAAATTGCCTATGAAAAAATATTATATCGAGTGTTTTAGTAAGAGCTTGAGAAATTTTAATAATAAATAAAAAAAGGTGTTTCTTAGAGACATACAACTTTGAAATAAAATAAAACAAAATTTAATTTTTCAAATTCACATGAAATGTACTTATGTCTAAAGATAATCTTCTGATATTATAATTTAAATACCATTTGTAGCATATTTCTGATAACTTTTTTCAACCTTTGGGGCCATAAATCTGCAGTAACGTGGCGAATGTTCTCCTCCAAGTGTTTAATTCTTTCGGGCTTATCGGCATAGACTATACCAAGTTCACATATCCGCACAGAAAATAGTCAAGTGCTATTGAATTGCACAATCTTAAAGGAAAATTCACAGGTCCAAAACGTGAAACTATTCAGTTACCAACCCAAGCAACAATTTGTAACCTCAGTAGCAAAATTACCGCGGTTATTAATTTTACCTGGAATAACCTTGGTTTTAAAATGGTTTGAAATAGGTTATCTTTTAACTGAGGGAAATTTTTGGTAAAAACAAACCCTGAAATGAACCCAAAGTTAGTTTCAGGTAATTTTGCATCCTTTTTTTAGGTATTTTAATAACCCAGGTTAAAAATTGGCTTTAAAAAATCCTATTTGAAACCTGGGTCATAAATCAGGTTTGTATTTACCAATTATTTACTTTTTTTCAATTTTCTGGTTATTTTATTACCAGTTCTAGCTATCAAGTTCAAAACCAGCTTTAAAATAACTGATTTTTCAGGTTAAAAAAAAACACTTTTGAATTTGGTAATTATTTTATTGGCTATAATCTTACCAGTTTTACTAAAAATGTAAAACTGGTTAAAAAAAAACTTATTTTATTGGTAGTTATGTAACCGATTTAATTTTGGTAGTCAAATTGGTTTTTAAATAATTTGTTTTATTGGTTCCTATTTAACTTATTTTTTTTTAAATGTAAATTTGGTTTTAAAAAAGCTTAATTTTGAGTTGAAATATAACCTTTTTTTAGTAGAAGTTGAAAAATTACTGTTTTTTACTCCATATTATCTGTATTTAGTCTAAATATTACCTATCTAGAGCCTCAGTAATAATCTAACTCATTTGTATTTGTATTCTCTCCACAACCAAACTCACTCAACCACACAAACTTTTTTCCAATCAGTATCAGTATCAGACTATGTTTTCGTCAGTTGGTTTTTGTTGTGCGTGGCGTGAAGTCGTAAAGTTTGCTAAGTGCTAATAAGTGCGTTTTGAAAATTATAAAAAAGTAATTTATCGAAAACAAAAGGATTGTTTATCAAAGGAGTTGGAGTCAACAGGATTATTGTGTCCAAAAGGATATTTGGTAAGTCATTTTAGAATATATTAAATTTAATTATTTTTATTGGATGAAACGAAATTTGGGTAATTTTTTTCCCTATTTCACCATTTCTTATAAAGAATAGGTAAAAAAATCTCTTCTTTTTAACTCTCTAGTAAAAAATAAGTAAACTAATCACATCTTTTTTACTTCCTTATAAATAAGTACTAGCATTTTTCCTGGACGCAAACAATGACTCGAACTATCGGACGACTGGTAAAAAATAGCGCGCAAAATCATTTTTGATAATATTGGTAAGTACTTTTTATTTATTAATTTAATTTAAATTTTCCAAAACGTAAAAAGCTTTAATACTTGTCGTCTCAATTCGAAACTATGCAGTTTCCAGAAGTACTTAGCAGCAGATGTCATAGCCCAAAAGTATAACTCTTATCATTCCATACAAAATGTTATTCTTTCTGTTTACCTAATGTTTCAATTTAAAATTAAGTTGTAAAATATTATTATTGAACATTTCAGATTCCAACACTTCTCAACAGCAAATTGGCTTACAAACAATTCAAAATGTGTGGGCTGAACAAAGGGCAAGTCCAGTCCCTCGAAATGTTGCTGGGGCATTAAAAGTGGATTCCGTCGAAAATAAGCACCTCCTCGAAAAGATAATGGCTAAGACGGAGGTTACCTGAAACCTTATTATCAAGAAACTGTGCCTTGGAGTTGCGAGGACGGATACAGCTAAGCTAAGCTACATAAAAGATCACGCCCAGATGGATGAGCTGGAAGAAAAAATTGGGGCTGATCCAGTTTTTAAGCGAGCCCTGGTATGCGTAAATTCGTTTGTATTTTTACTAATGTATTTTTATAATGTTTCTTACTAATGTATTTTTACTAATGTATTCTTACTAATGAATTTGTACTAATACTATTTTTCTCTATGTGTTAAATTATAACTAAAATTTTTGTTTCGTTCTGTTTTTCTTTTAAATAGATTTGGAAACTCAGCACATTTGGAGGAGTAAGAACGAAGAAAACTGTTCGCACAATGTCCAGGTGCATGTTTGAAGACACTTTGCTCCTCGAATACTCGTGGTTCGGGAAGGTCACCGAAAAACGGTTCGATGTGTTTAAGCAAATTTTTAGAGTGATGGTGGAGACAGTCAGGAAGAGTTTCCCTAACTTTAGCGATGCGAAGGGATCTGCATACATAAAAATGTACTTGACCGTTTGAGGCTAGGAAAAATGTAAGTTAATTTTTCCTACATTTCTTTTTATATAATTATATTTATATATTTATGTAGCTATAATAAACTAAAAAGTAGAATATTGCTTTTATTTTTTTTTTCTAATAAATTTGTATATTTTTTTTCAGCGACGGGGCAGCAACCGATTAAATTTTGTTTATTAATATTAAGTTATATAAATATATATATATATTAAAGTATGCATTAGTTTTAAGTTCCTAAAGTAGATCAATGTTTAGTTTAAACATGAATAAAAAACATGTAAAAAGTAATTTTTTAACCTCTTTTTATTTAAAAGGAATTTTATTTTCAGGAAAGTTATAAATAGTTATAAAATAACTGATCTCGGAAATATACTGGGTTTTTTGGTAACCTAGTTCTAACCGACGAAAAATAATGGTTTTTAAGTAACCTAATTACAACGTTGAAACCAGGTATTAAAAAAACCGATTTGTGGGTTTCCTTACTACTTGTAATAACTGGTAAATTAAATACGTCACCATAACGCTTCAAAATAACGTCAACGGAACGTAAGATATTAACCGTTTCTTATCGGTTACATTTAATCTCCAATAAGCAGTTATTATTTTACCGTTTAAAGCTGGTTTTTTGTTACCACACAAAAACCCAGGTTTAGAAGAAGTTATTATTTAACTCTTTAAAATCGGTTTTTTGTTACCAACAAAAAACCCAAGTTCGAAAGTTACTGACCATTTCGGGTAATGGTAATGGTTCTGGAACGTTTCTCAGCCGTGATTTTTACCGATTTCATTACTTTTCGGTAAATAACCTCGGGTTATAAATCGGTTTATAAGCCGATTTTTTACCAAAAATTGTTGCTTGGGAAACGTTTCCTTCAATGAATCAATTGTGGAACGGGCTTTGTGACATGTTGCACTGTACATAATGGTTTTTCAATTGATGAACAAAAAGCTATTAATCATGGTTCTATAGCGGTCACCACTGACTGTAACGTTCTGATTAGTACCAAACAGTCAGATGTAGTGGTGTCTGAAGATTCACTTGAGGATGATCATAACTTAAAATACCGCGGGTGGTTTTTTTGACGTACTCGTATCCATTCAACCAAAAATGAGCTTCATCAATGAACAAAATTCGAGTGATACGTATTTTGATCAGAACCATAATTTTCAAAATAAATTTGCAAAATTTTGAAGCGTTCTTAAGTCTTCAATCTATTTATGTACATATGTTGAAATGAAAAAAACAAACTAAAAACTTAATTACTAGAAAGCTAACAAAACGGTAGCCAGTTAAAACCAATTAAAACCAATTTTGTGGCCAATTAAGAACAATTTTGTGTAATAACTGAATAGAATTAATTTTTTGCATCTTCAAATTATTTATTAATATTTTATTGTTTAAAAAAAGAAAAAAATGTTTAATAAGCTTGAGTTCGTTCAAAATCAAAGAAAAAGATCTAAATCAATCTCAATTAAATAACTCTTAATTTTTCTTTGAAACTTAGTTTTAAAAATATTAAGAACTCGAGCATTTCCTTACTTTCTATAATTTCCTTAGAACTCTGTGAAAGTTTATTACTGAGCTTAAGAACTAGCCAAAAATGTATTACTTAAATTAAATACAAAAATATTACCTGAACATCAAATCGCTTATACAAAGTTTATACGAGTTTTTATTACTTAGAATCCAAAATTTGCTTTCACTAACTGAGGTCTACATCAGAGTTCTTAAGCTTTAGAACTTGATGAAGAAATGACTTTAAACCCAATTGAGTTCTACTTTGTCAATAAACTGAGTTTTATAGACTAGAACTTTGTCAAGAAATTGACCGTTCTTTTAAGATTCTTATACTTCCTTAATAAAGCAGCTATGTATGTTTTGAAAGGTGTTGAAATACAAAAGTTATTGTGAAATTTAAATTAAAATAAATTGGGTGGCGCAACAGTTCTTAGGGAGCCAGGGCCTAAGGATAATTTTCAACCATTCCTGTTTGCGAATCTTTTCAGACCTACTGTTTTGATGCCGAATCCGAACGGCAAATCAGAGAAAGCACTTTTCATGACAAGAATTACACTTATAGGATTTGTCAGTTCCTCGCAAGAAAAAAACTTATGTGGCATGGCAAGGATTAGACAGGCTTTAAAAAGAAGGCCACACTCAAAATTGGATTTTTGTAGCCTTTCTTTGAAAAAAAAAAAATAATGAAGAAAAAACTCCCAGAATTCAAATGAAAAACAACAGGTCGTTTTATTAGAGAAACTTCTATTTTTTGGACTGAAGTCTTAAACTTCCACGGTATTTCTTTGTAAATAAATTTGTAAATATTAATTTTAGTTCTACAGAAACATTTGGACGAGAGTTTGAATATAAAAGAGAAGTACTTACTTTTTGTTTGTTTTGTAAATCGTCTGTACATTGACTAAAGTATCCATACATAGGGTGTTTTTTTCTTGTATGGAAAAAAACTTCTATAGTCTGACATTTCTATTTAGTAAGGCTAATTCATCATTAAACGCCATAACAATGCTTCTAAATTATGTAAATTTACTTTGAACAAAAATTTGTTCGCGAAGTGCTTTCGAAAATTCGTCAGAAGGGTTGTGTTTTGTGAAATACCTCTTTTCTGTCTAAATGGATTGGTCAATATGCAAAACTGCCCTATATCACAAGAGTATATCCATTAAAATGAACTGTTTAGTGCAGTTTACACGCTAGCGGCTTCATCGGTACTTATTTCCTTCATAATGAGGAAAGAAATGCCTTTAAGGTGAAAGGCGAGAGTATCGATAAGGGGATTTATTCCAAAAAGGTAGTACAAAATCGGAATGAACGAATGCGCTATGTAACTTGTAAGTACGTAGAAAAATGTGATGGAAATAATATTTAAAGTTTATTTTTTCAAAGATATTGGTTAAATTTGAGTTATTTATGTAATATGTGTTTATAATCGAAAACTGCTTTAAACAAAAAAACCAACAACAAACAAATTGTTCTTTTCGTTAAACGCTTGAGATTTTTCTATAATTTAATTTTTAAGTTGAATATTATATAAGCATTTGAATTCTATAAAAAAATCATCTCCTTTTCCTTTATTTAGCTTTAATAAAGCGATATGATTGTAAAGACAGTCACAGACCCACAATAATATGTGCAAATACAAAATTTAAAAAAGCATCCGTTTTTTACAAAAATAGTTCAATTTATTTAAAAAAAAATCTATAATCTTAACAAAACAAAAATTCCTGCATACAATCATACATTTACAAATAAGGCAAATTAGCTTTTAAAGCATCAAAGTCCTTCTTATCCATGGGTTTCAAATTGGCTCCCGAATACGGAGACAATTGTTCCAAATCTCGATGTTTGTTCACTAGAATCTTTTGATCTGAACGAATTTTATTGATTTCAGCTGCGATCACAACTTGATCTGTAAATTTCAAATACCTATTTAGTCAATCAATATTCCATACAATTTTACAATCTAACCATTTTTCAACAATTCCAATGCTTTATTCCGTTCCATCTTCACCAATGTGCTTCCAAGAGTGATCCACAGCTTCTTCTCATCGGCGCAGTTTTTCTCAATCTCTCTGATGGCTTCTCGTGTGGATTGTCGTCGTTTGTCCAGCGCAACCAACTCCTGCTTATTGACCAGAATCTCATCGGCCACTTCTTCGGTGGCAGTGATTATTTCGACAATTTTCTCTTCGTCGGTTTTGGCCATTGTGGGTGCAGTGGAGTGTGATTGGTGTGCGGTTATCTGGAACAGAAGACGAGATAATAGTTCAAATAGGAGAGTTTTAGTTTGTTGTTCTAAGAGAGTTCCCGTCGTAGTCTTCGTTCCCGCTTCCAATCGAGCTGCTTCTCACGGCGCATGTCGTTGCGATTTTTGGTCTTAGGACGCTCCACGTATTTGATGGCATTCAAGTCATACTGACCGAAATGTGTAACTCTTGCTGGTTCCTGCTGTGTTCCGAGGCCTGTTCGTGGCTTTCGGATGACTGTCTTTACAGGGAACAGGCGACCGGTGTTGGTAGGGCCGAGACCACTTTCCTTGTCCCAGCCTTGTTTCAGCATAATCCTAAGACCTCGATTCTTAGCGGGAATAGTAAAACGATTTTTGGTTTGTTTGTCCTTCTTTCGATTGAATTGGTGGACAGTTGAAGTGACATGGTCACGCAGTGTGGTCTCTTCAAACTTGCGTCGACAGACATCGCAGAAGAATTCCCGGTGCACGATATTTTGACCCTCATCTCCGTCATCTTCTATTTCAATTGCCTCCTTGTCATAGTTGCACCTGGATATAATCTGCAGAATATTGTAAAAATGTTTCTTTTCGGCCAAAGAATAAGCTGTATTGCCACTTTTGTCTTGAACACTTATATCAGCTCCCAAACCAATCAAAGCCTCAAGTGCCTCAGCGGAGCCTTCACACGCTGCCATCATCACTGCCGTCCAACCAAAGGAATCTCTCGAGTTAATATCACTTCCACGGTAATAAAAGCGACGAATAGTTTCTACATCATTCGTCATTGCTGCCCTAAAGAACTTATTTTGGTCGAATGGAACTTTCGGAGGAGACGATGGTGGATTTGCAGAGCGTGATTCTTTCTTTTCCTTACGAATTGGTTTTGGAGCTGTTGCAGGCGGATCACTGATTAGTTCTTGATAGAATTCTTTAACTTCTTCACCGTTTATATTTGCAACTTGATATTTATCTTTGTAAGCAGACGATGAAGGTTCCTCAACGATTGCTCCTTGGGTCACAAAACGTTTAAGAGGAATGTGTAATGTGGCCAAAGCTCGCCAATTTGGATGCATGACTGGATACTGTTTATCGAAACAAATACAAAAAGAACAAACCTTTATTTTATCTGAGAAATTAAATAAAGCTGATGTATTTTATGGATTTGGTTTTAGTTTTTAATTACAATTTAGATAAAAATAACTTAAATCAAACTCTTCACAAAAACCTCGAATATTGAATTGTCAAAAATGAAGTTTGCAATGAGCACATTCAGACAAAAACAAACAAGTGACTGAATTCAAACTAAGATTTGTGTGTAAAATGTACAGCGGATTAAAAATGCAAGCCCTCGTTCACATGAGTTATTAGAAAACTGAATTTGCAGCAAATTTAATTAAAAATAATATTCGTTATTTGAGTTTAGTGTGATAGTTAAAGTTACTGTTTTGGATACAGAAGTAAATGTGGAAGTTTTATGTCCATATTAATTGGAAAACATGTATTTTCTTTGTAGATAGCCAAAAATAAAAGTTATTGAAATGTTGTTGTGATACTTTGATTTCACTTGTAGTTAATTATCGCCAGAGACTTAGGAATCTTGAGAAATAGTCAACCGCTTTTCTAGGTTCTCTTATTTAAAGAAAAATTAATGTATTCACTTACAACTCAATAAAACCCAAGTCGATGTACTAAAATTGGTGAGTTAAAATTGTTGATTAAACATGAAACCAGCATTTAGAAGTTTTAGGGGTAAAATGCTTTAAATTTCTGAAGCACGGTTTAATTATTAATCAAAAATGTAACTATCCCTTAAACTTATCAATCAGCTCGTTGACAGCAGAGCAGTTTGACAAAAATTATAAAGATCTTACCACATTCGAACATTTTATCAAAAAGATATTAACATTTTGAACTATTTTTAGTTTGGGTTTTTATACTCGTTTTTCTCGAAATATTTTTTTTTTAATTTTGCTGACACTGTAACTCAAAATTTTTTAATTGAATACTCATGAATAAATACAATTACTCCACGATAAGTCGAATACTTTTGATTGCATACAAATTCAGGATTCAACATACAAATGAGGACTACAATACACTTTTTCCACAACGACACTATATGTTGTAAGATATTGGCATTTTTTTCAGTTTAAGCTACTTCGTCGTACTTATTCAAGACTTTAGCGAATAAGTTGCTTATCTGTCACCATTTGTACGTGAAAAGTTATGAAACATACTTATTTATATTAAAATAAAATATATGTATGTTCTCAATTTTCCAGAAAAATTCAATGAGTGCTTTTCTTCCGAAAAAAAAACTTCGATATTCATCCAAAAGTCCCGCGTCATTAAATTAAAAATAATTTTCCTTAAGACCTCAAAACAATTACGCTTTGTCTCAATAAACAGGATTTGTGTGGTTTTCAATCTCTTAGTTCAAAATTGCATTTCCAATCAAAAATAAACAAATTCAAATATCTATTCAAACAGGATCGATTACAATTCCAGGTATAACTTGACCCTTAAACATCCTTTCTACTACTTTTTTAAATAAATTAAAACTTGGCATCACTATTTTGTGTGAAATACAAGTTTTCATTTCGAGTTGTGATTTGTGTAATGGAAAATGCCGCGATGGCCATTTAATTTGTTATCTTTTGTTTTCGTAGAAAAGATATAAAATTCCATTTTACAAAATTTTTAATTATCTAATTTTAAGAAATTTACATAAAATTTATACTTTAAAGCATAAAAGTGATATACAAATTGTTTTGCGAGAAGAAAAAGAAAACTAAATGCACAACATTAACTAAATTCGTTTCGCCTATTTCCTGTATTTTTCTTTATTTCTTGTTTTCTCGTCTATACATGTTTTTATTGACGAACGAGAACGCGAACGCCTAAACGACAGACAACAAAGTAAAAGTAAAATCTAAGAGGCATCCCGCATCCAAGAAAAACAAAATGAATTGGCCACAATTATTTATTGTTCTGCAGCTATTTCTGGTCAATTGTTTGATAGAATCTGCCTCCGATCAGGTAAGGAAAATAAACTACCATATGTCGACTCTCGGGACCGAAAACCATGAACCTTTGGCTTCATTGATTTTCTTTGTCATAGAGAATACCCCCCAGTAACAGGTGAAGAAGCTAAACTTGAGTGGGTTGCAAAAAATATGCAAAATAAAAGTGAACCAACCCCCAAAAACCACCAGGAACAAGCTGTTGAATGCGTAGGCTGTTCGATGACTTGTTTTTTTTTGTGTCTATATCTGAGAATAGAGGAAGTTTTATCCATATTGCCTCTTTTCTTTATTTTCAGAGCCTTCCGAGGTATCTACCCGTGTCCGAAGATGACGCTCTTAGCACAAAAGAACGATTCGAGCAAATTATGCAAAGTGGTAATCCATCGGGGATGGAATGGAAGCCAAAACTTAAGGTGGAACAGATCGACGTTAAAGCCGAAATTGCCAAATTGAATTCAAGTGAGTTGGGGAATCCAGGAACTTTCCAATAACTCTCTAATTGTACAATTTCTCTTTCAGCGTATGTCTATCAGTCCGAGTGGCCTGATTCAAGCATTAAACTAGGAGCTGTGAGTGCAGTTTCCTTCGACAAAGATGGACATGTGGTGATATTCCATCGTGTGGACCGAATTTGGTCCCAAACCACATTCGACGTAAACACAAATGTGTTTCAGGAACAACATCGTGGACCAATCGACCAGAACACCATTCTGGCTCTCGATAGAAAATCCGGAAAAATCGTCTACGGTTGGGGTAAGAACATGTAAGTAAATCTTATCGTCGCCCTGCCTAAGGGAGTTTGTCGTCAAGTCATGCGCTTATGAATCCTTTTGAGACAAACTATCAATTATTTTCTAATTGATTTTAGATTCTATATGCCACACGGTCTGACCATTGACCACGAGGACTATGTCTGGGTGACGGACGTGGCCTTGCATCAGGTAATGAAGTTCGGTAAGAGAGGTTTGTCGGGCAAGCCTCTGCTCACTTTGGGAACGGCCTTCACACCCGGAAACACCGATAAGACGTTCTGCAAGCCAACATCCGTGGCTGTTCTCCCGAATGGGGACTTCTTCGTCGCTGATGGCTACTGCAATGCTCGCATCATCAAGTTCTCTGCGTATGGAGAGAAGATCCTCGTCTGGGGACAGAATTCATTCTCTGGTATTTACTTTAAAAAAAAAGAGATTCATTCCGAACGAGAATTAGTTCAATTTTTCATTTTTAGGGGAACAAGTTTTCAACAAATTGCCTCCGAGGAACTTCTTTGCCGTTCCACATGCTTTGACTTTGGTCCCAGAACAGGAGCTTGTGTGTACGGCCGACCGAGAAAACGGGCGAATTCAGTGCTTCTCGTCGTTCAATGGAACCTTCCATTCTCAGTACCACAGTCAAATAGTCGGAGATAGACTTTTCAGCATGGATTACACTCCGGCCGAGGGTGGACAGTTTGTGGTGGTAAACGGTCCGGTTGGGGGAATAGGTCTTCCAGAGCAATACAACGAAGTTCGTGGTTATATCATCAATGCCAAGACCAAACAGGTTATCGGCAAATTCGGTCCGAATGACCTTCAATTCTCGAATCCCCATGACGTGGCCGTCACCACTGACGGAACAGAAATATATGTAGCCGAGTTGGACCCAACTCGAGTGCATAAATTCCTGCACAAGAAGGTGGCTCCATCGTTGCCAATGTCAGCTGCGAAGCCAACAGCAACTAGCATCCAAAGGAGTACCGCTGACGAGCTGCAGGTAACCGCGATAGCTACTAAAGTTTCACCCGGAGCGACGGCATTGCTAGTGGTAGCTCTGATGCTCTTCTTCGCATTCCTTACCTTCGGCATGGCCCTGTTGATTTCTCGTAGACGCAAACGAGGTAATTCTGATCTCCCATCGGGTACTCCCTGTGATTTAGTCTA
This sequence comes from Eupeodes luniger, assembly GCA_951509635.1. Classification (NCBI taxonomy): domain Eukaryota; kingdom Metazoa; phylum Arthropoda; class Insecta; order Diptera; family Syrphidae; genus Eupeodes; species Eupeodes luniger. The sequence continues at coordinate 126,334,313 of OX608075.1, read as the reverse complement.
TAAACGTCTGGTCTCCTCCAATCACAATGACTGTTGATTTATTTTAATTTCTTTTTATCTATTTTACTTTTGCTGCAGCTGCTCTCATTTATCAATCAAAAAATTTGTGTTGCGAGCTTTTTAAATGTTTGGTTTTGATTTAATTTTATTTAATCACTTTTTTAATGTGACTTTTCATGCACCAACATTTGGTTTTTGAGTTGAATGTTTTAATCTCTGGGCTATTGTGTTTTTAAATACATATTTGTAATTCTGATTTTTTTTGTTGAGAAATTCTCTACAAATGTATATAACTTCTTTTATTTTAATATTTTTGAACTCATTTTGAATCTGGCTGCTTACTTTTTACAATTTATTGTATTTTTTTAATGAAATAAATTTTGTATTTTAAAAATTTTGTGTTTTTTTATATTATTTCTGTTCCTTTATTTCATTTGCTTTAAAATTGTATGTGTTGCATTTTAGGTACAGGTACAAATATTCTCTTTTCGGTGAAAAGCTTAATTTATTTGTCCCTAAGAAGTGTGGCGTCCGATGCTATCATATAGGCATATTTTAAAGGTTATTAAGTGCACTACTTAAATGGTTAAAACTTACTTACTCAAGGTGGCGCTACAGCCCTGTGTGAACTAGGGCCTCACCCAACAAACTTCTCTATCTAGCTCGGTCCCTAGCTAGATGTCTCCAGTTTCGCGCTTCATGTTGGGTGAGGTCACTTTCTACTTGTGCGCGCCACCTGAATCGCGGTCTTCCTCTGCTGCGCTGTCCTGTGGGTGTGGATTCGAAGACTTTCCGGGCCGGAGCATTAGTTTCCATGCGCTCTACGTGACCCAGCCATCTTAATCGTTGGACTTTTACCCTTCTGGCTAAGTCTACTTCGCTGTACAGCCCGTACAGCACTTCGTTCCATCTTCTCCTCCACTCCCCTTCGATGCATACGGGAGCGTAGATCACACGAAGAACTTTTTTTTCGAAACGACCCAAGGTGCTTTCATCCGCTTTTGTCATAGTCCATGCTTCTGCACCGTATAGCACGACGGGGATGATGAGGGTCTTATATAGCGACACTTTGGTCCTTCGAGAGAGAACTTTGCCACTCAATTGCTTTCTTAACCCAAAGAAACAGCGGTTAGCAAGAGTTATTCTTCGTTTGATCTCAGCGCTGGTGTTGTTTTCTGCGTTAATAGCGGAGCAAAGGTAGACGAAGTCCTTGACTACCTCAAAGTTACGTCTGTCGATGGTGACGTTTTGACCGAGACGTCGGTGTTGTAGGTCCTTTCTGATGACAGCATGTACTTTGTTTTGCCCTCATTAACCGTTAAACCCATTTTTGCCGCCTCTGCCTCAATATTGGCTGCGTTCAATCTCAGACAGATAGGGTATCCGGATACCTTTTTGTTAGTGTTTTACGTGTAAAATAACAACTGGTCAAAAACAGCTGAGATGTCAAAAAAGGAATCCAAAGGTATCCAAGAATTTCTGGGGTATGTAGGTATCTGACAGAACAGCTGATTCAACACATGGTTGAATTTCAAGAAACTTGAAAATTGATTTCAGCTTTTTGTATTTGTTGGTAAACAAAAAGATACAAAATGTTAGTTGAAGTTGTATTTAAGGATGTTCTGTACATAATAGACGATGAAGAAGCTATTTGCCTCCGAATTTTAGAAGCTAATTATGTTTTATCTTACAACAATTTTGACTTCGAAGCTTAAATGTTTCTCTGCTTTTTGTGAACAGCTGAAAGTTGTTTTTATTTTTTGACAGCTATCTCAATACAGCTATCCAACTCGTTCAACAAGGTATCTAAAAATCCACCTATCCCAGATACCCTACCCAACACGAGATTGAACGTAGCCATTACTCACAAAAGCCCCATTGACATCACGCTGAGTTCTTCCGATTATGTCAATGTCATCAGCATATGCTAGTAATTGGACTGACTTTTGAAAGATAGTGCCTCTAGTGTTGACGTGTGAGCTTTGCACTATTCTTTCAAGTACGATGTTAAAAAAATCACATGACAGCGCATCACCTTGTCTAAAACCTTTTTTGACATCGAAAGGTTCTGTTAAGTTGTTTCCAACCTTTATGGAGCAGCGTGAATTCTCCATGGTCATCCTGCACAAACGGACGAGTTTGGCAGGGATGCCAAAACTAGACATGGCTCTATACAGCTCGTCCCTGTAGATACTGTCATATGCGGCCTTGAAATCGATGAAAAGATGGTGGGTGTCGATTTGATGTTATTGGGATTTTTTCCAGGATCTGCCGCAAAGTGAATATTTGATCGACTGTCGATTTTTCTGATCTAAAACCACACTGATAAGGACCTATCGTTGTTGACGATGGGCTTTAGACGTTCACATATTACGGCAGAGAAGATTTTGTAAGCGATGTTAAGTAGACTGATGCCTCTATAGTTGGTGCAGTTTAAAGGGTCTCCTTTTTTTCAGATACAGGTAAAGAATACTAAGGTTCCATTCATCGGGCATGCTTTCTTTTGACCTTGTCTTACAGATAAGTTGGTGCATACTCCTAACCAAATTAATTCCAGCAGCTTTAAAGATTTTCGGATTTAAAGATATGGCAATCTTTACTTCGTCTAAGTCGGGAGGACGGGATTGTTGGCTTTTGTCGTCTATGTTGATTGGATCATTGGTCTCTAGACGAGTACAAACAATTGACTTTCAATTTTTGTCTGCCCATTTTGACCGATAAATTTGGGTGTTTACATAATTGATAGAAAAATGGTTAAAATGTTTTTCCGAAAAATCTGCCACTATTGGAAGGTCTTCCAAGCGTGTATACTTAGCTTTAGTTTTCTAATGAAAAATAAGATTTTGCTACAATTTTTTGACTCAATACACTACAACCTCAATATTTTCGACCGTTTTTCTCCAAATCAAAAACAACTTTTTTTCCAAAGAAAAAAACGTAAAGTTTTCAAAAAAAAAGTGTACTGTATCCCATTTCATCATCCTTAAAATCAAGCTCTCCGACAAAATTCAGGGGTGGAATCGGGTAAGGTGATTTGTGATAGGTGACAGTCACAATCAACAAATTCGGTCTGTGTAAGGTGATAGTCACCGGTGACAATCACGATTTGGTGACTTTTTCTGGTGACAGCTCTTTGGTTGTCACTTTCATTGGAAATTGATTTTTATTTTTAGTTGCTGAAATTTCAAGACAATATAAAAGTGGGCAGGTTCAGACAACATAAGGGACTTCATTTGCAGTCAACTTCATTCTTTGAACGTAAATTTTGACCAAGGCAACTTGTTAATTTTTCAAGTGTCATGAATTTCAAATTCAGAACTTTACTTCACAAACCTCTAATTTCAAGTTCATAGTACAAACATTACCAAAATCATTTTTGTCTACAAAACACTCCTCAGCCAAGATAAAAGTCCATCACGATTGGAATTTTGTATTGTAAAGAAATATTACTTATTTCTTTTCCAAATTTACAAGGAACCTTTTTACAGAAAGCATTAAACGAAGTTGTGTAGAAAATAAATAAATCATAGAGTAATAAAGTTCAGCTTTCAGTTGAATGAAAAAACATGATCAATTGTCATTTTGACATAAATTGACTTGACTTGATAGTTAGGGAGATTTTTCTTGACTTACTTTCCAGTCAACTTTCCAATAAAGTTGCCTTAATTGGAAGACAATTTTTTGGCAGCTGGCCAATCAAATGCTAGAAACTTGCCTTACTTTCAAGTCCCTTATGTCGTCTGAACCTGCCCAGTGTTTGTGCCTTTGATTTTACCTTCTGAAAATGAAAATATTAATCATAATAGAAATGTCCGGCTCTTGAGGATTAACCTCCGCAATAAAATAAACATTCTTGATCTTCCAAGTCCAAAGTAATTACGCATATGTGCTATATATTTGTTCACATATAAATACCTATTTATTATAACTTGTTTTTTTTATTTATAATTAATATTCTGAATTAAATAGATTCTTAAAAAACTTTAGATTCTTTAAACCCTTATCAACTAGACAACACAAATCTATTAGCCGGCAGACACAAACGGTAATAAATGCCCACGTTCGCGATTGATTCACATAAATGCTATCCGCATCTAAAAATGTTTCAGATTCCTTTGAGTTGTTATTGCAATAGCTGTGTTTTTACATAGTATTACAACAACACAAACTTATCCGGATAGCTTCAGATCGGTTTTTGAATACAACCACTGAAATTGTAACAAACATCAGTGAATTTCTTTTAAAGTGATACCAAATTCTAAACAAAATTTGGTGATCACCTTACACAGACGCAAAAATTAGTTTGATCACTTTTTATGATCACAAAGGTGACAATCAAAAATCACCTTAGCCGATTCCACCCCAGATTTTTCGGTATTTTTTCGAAGTATGTACATAGTGCTGAGTTTGAAGTCAAACATTTCATGTTGCTTCTCCGTAATTCTTTTGGATAGTTTTTTTTTTCTTGATTTTTTTGGCATCGTCAGCAAAGCATCTCTAAGGTACCTTCTTTCGCTCATATTTCAATGTGCGAACAATAATAAAGTGTTTTCGATGGGAAAAAATACGCTGATAATTTCAATAAAAAACGATGAATGATATTTGACCACTTCTCAACTATTCTTATTTTTCGAGGAAGATTAAAGAAAAACAAAAATCGAGAAGAAGTCTCAACTAGGCATTTTCCTATTACTTCTAATTTTACGCGCGAAGTTCGAGGTGTGAATTTGTACAAACGATTTTCTCTTGGTTAAGCGATTTTAAAACGCGGCGTTAAAAATCCATTTTTTACATAAACGATTAAGTGTTGTTTCATTAAATCTACGTTAAAATTAAAAACAATTAAGATAAAAATATGTTCTTGTTAATGTTGTTCAAGTAAGGGTCCGTCTGACCTCATAATTCTTCGGCTCATCCGCCGGCATTTTCGACCTTGTCGAAAGAACTCGTTCTCGATCTCGATCACCTGCTTCTGTTGTTTTTGCAAAATAAAGGCTAGGTACACCTGTGGCTGATGAGACCATGGTTGCCTTCAACTTTGCTGATATTTTGCAGCCACAACGAGAAAAAGAAAACAACCAAAGGCTGGTTTTTGTTTCGGTAAAATTTAACGTAACAAGCTATATTGATGGCCAACGTGAATTAAATTCCCATCAGAAATTTCCCAACCAACAAAACTATTAATTTTGCACTCTTCCTCATAAATGCGACTTTTAGTCACTTTCCATGAAAAAATTCTTTAGAAAATTGTTTATCAATACAAATAAATTCCATTCAATACTTTCGACATCGTCTATTTTTCATTATTTTTGAAAATGGGCAAACATTTCGAGAGAAATAAGATTTTTCTGTACCTACCTTTATCCAAAGAAGTAAAACTGCATTTAAGAGACATGTACTTCAAAAATTGCAATGATTTTAAGAACACAGGCATTAGTAGGCTCCTTAAAGTATTATCATGAAGACGGGTAACGAGAACAATTTCTCACCTTGAAATGTTTTTTAATATTTGTCGAAGAGGAAACATCGGGTATCGGAAAATTAATTACGATCAAATTCGCAACAAAATATTTTTCCCGATAAAACAATCGCACGTCTATTCACCTCAAAATTAAAATAAATATAAATGATTGAAAGCTTATGCATGATGTGTGTACATGATACAACTAATAAGATAGCGCATTGCGCATGTAAGGTTTTGGCTGTCAAACTATCGTGACGTCACCAGCACGCAATTAATTGAAGAGAGCTAGTATATTTGGGGCAATTTCAATCTATTTTTTGTTGTGAATGTTAACGGAAGTGAATTTAAAATATTTTTAAATCAATAAAGTTATTTAAAGTGATATTGTTCATAATTTATACAAAAAAAAAAACATTTACTAATAAACATGGGTGTTTGTTCTGTTTTTGACTGCAACAATAACGAAAGAAATAAGATAACGAAAGATTCCAGTTTTCATACATTTCCAAAAGGAAATTTAAATCTCTCGAAGCAGTGGGTCTTGTTCACTAAACGCAAGGATAAAATTAATGTTCAGACTGCAAGAATTTGTAGTCTCCACTTTTTGAAAGAAGATTTTATAAACAATACAAAGTATGAAATGGGTAAGTTAATACAAAAAAAGTAGTTCAGAATAAGAATCAGAAATATATTTATATCAACAGGATTCACACGGTATCGGATTTTGAAACCAGATGCAGTTCCTACGGTTTACCCAAATCAACTGTCTGTAGCGTCTGAGTCTGACACATCAAAGCGTTCGAAAATAATGGAGATGAAAAAACAAAAAGAAGTAGTAAGTGGGTTGCTGGAAGTTCCCATTGAGCTCGAGCATGAAAATGTGCCTGAACAGCAATGCAAAAACGATAGCTTGATGGGAAATATTTCACATTCACATCCACAATTAGAACAAGCTCAACTTGATGCGTTATATGAACAATTGTAAGTACCTTATAATATTTGTAAGCATTTATGATAGGAACAAAATCTTAATCGTACTATCCATGCATTCTGAAATTGTATAAAATAATTTGTTTTCATAAACTTATTAGAAGAACCTTACGCGAAGAAAATGAGCAACTCAAAACAGAGTTAAGGACTAAGACCAGGAGGATAAATAATCTCACAATCTAATTAAATCGATTCATCTTAACAATATTCGCTTTTTCAGGAAGGATTTTTGTCGTTGTCAAAGTCGACAATAGTAAGCCTATTGCTTCTGAGCCAGAAGAAAATCTCCCATTTGCTTACGATGGTTTGGACAACTTGGCTGGCTACATTTGCCATCGTTTTAAAAACACCATACCAAACCTGGAACAAATTGAACCAGACGAAAGCCCTTGGGTAAATCACTTGGACGAAGGAGGCTTGTCTAAAGCAAATCCCACAATGATGGCTCACTTTGCTGCATTACAAAATGTTTTTAATGCCGTAAATGGAGAAGGTGAAGGCATTTACATCTGTCCAAACTACATCCAGCATTTACTTGAAGTTGCCGAGAAAGCAAAGATCAAATCCGATGAGAATATTATGAAGCTTTTCTTTCGTTGTCGCATGTACTTCCGAATGCGAAAACTAAATAGACAAATCACTGAAAGCAAACTGTCCAGAAAAAGAAAATACAAAAAAATTATTAATTAAATAAAAGGTTGAAAAACCACTGACTAAAAAAGACCATCATATCTTTTATTTAACCATTTATCACAATTTAAACAATCTTCCCAGGTAATTCTATGGAGAAAAATGCATCCGAATGAAAATGAAAAAAAAATACACCATACTCTTCATTTACTTCGATTTTTTATTAATTTCTTTCACTCAAACACACAAATTTTCTTTAACTAACGAATAAACACAAATATTAACTATTTAAAACCATTTATCTAAATGAAAAATATTAGAAATATTAACATTTTATTATAAAAACAAAATATCCAAACAAATTAATGCCATTGTTTTGTTTTGATTTCACATACTGAATAATAAACGTCAAACTCGTTGAGTTCTTGTGACGTAGATGCGCAGAACGAAACAAAAATAGAAACCGGAATGCGCTATCTGTTTTAGTTGTATCATGATGTGTGTATATGACACGTCAAACAAAATTTATTAATACACTCTCACATGCTTGACAAGCATTTGAACAATGTATATGCCGCTTTATAATTTCTCTAACGTTAAGTTTTTTAAATATACCTCTTTAAAAATGTTAAAAAATATTTTATATAATGTTTCGTTTTGAAAAATCTTGGATCTTATGCTTTTATGTTTTTGGAAAAAATGCTTTTTGAGCAAATTCGTAAATCCGACTTCAAATCCGAAATTCGATGTTTCAGCTCAAATTGAAACATACCCGTTTTTAATGTTTGTTTTATATGTTTCTATGAAATATACAACACTTCGTCTTGACTTCTTGTACGTTGTTAAACTCCATAGTACCTACCAGGTCCTATATATTTTTGCCCATTCTCCTTTCAATTTGAATTAGAAATAATATTTAGATTGGGCAGGTTCAAGCAACATAAGAGACTTCATTTGCAGTCAACTTCATTCCTTGAACGCAAATTTTGACCAAGTCAACTAGTTAGTTTTTCAAGTGTCATGCATTTCCAATTCAGAACTTTACTTCGCAAACCTCTACTTTAAGTTCATAGTACAAAAAGTACCAAAATAATTATTGTCTACAAAACACTCCTCAGGCAACCTACAAGTACATCACGATTTGTATTTTGTATTTTAAAGAAATATTACTTATTTCTATTCCAAATTTACAAGGAATCTTTTTACAGAAAGCATTAAATGAAGTTGTGCAGAAAATAAATAAATCATTGAGTAATAAAGTTCAGCTTTTAGTTGAATTAAAAAACATGATCAATTGTCATTTTGACATATGTAAGTTGACTTGACTTGATAGTAAGGGAGATTTTTCTTGCCTAACTTTCCAGTCAACTTTCCAATAAAGTTGCCTTAATTGGAAGGCAATTTTTTGGCAGCTGGCCAATCAGATGCAAGAAACTTGCCTTACTTTCAAGTCCCTTATGTCGGCTGAACCTGCCCATTTTTTGTTTAAAAAACAATTAAGCTTGTATTTACACTTTTTCTTTGAATTTTGTACGGAAATTTGTTACTTTCTGACACAATTTGAACATTTTTATTTTTGAAATTCCGATTTATCAATTTAGCATACCTGCAGACTCAGTATTAAAAAATAAACCACCTTCTTCCTGTTTCAATTTTTTCTAGTTTTGATTTGTTTCCATAAAACTCGATTCCTTGCAATCCATTTGAATAAGAGATTAAAACAGTTATTGAAGAAAACTAAACAAATTACCAATTTTTCTGGAAATATGAATTTTTGCTTGAATGCTTCTATAGCATACATTTAGGGATACATCTTAACCTCTGAGATAAAAAGTGGCCCTTAATGACTATACCCCCTGAGGAACCGCTAATTTTTCATTCAAAGCCATTGAAAAGAAACTTCTGAATGTAATGAAAGTATTGAATATAAGAACTCACTTAAGGTTGCCTTTTGCTTGAAAGTGAAAAAAAAGTGAAAAATACAAAAAGTTGATGTAATCATAAAGAACCTCAAATACTGGAATTTTAAAAAAGATGGTAATTTAGATAAAGAGCCGCATTAAGAATAGAGAATAGAAAATTTGACTCAAAACTGGCTTTTAGTCAAAGTAGATAGTTAAGCTATAACAACATCTTATTTTCATTTTTAAGTGGCCATAAAAGGGATTCATCTTCGACATTTTGTTTTTCTTTTTAAATATGAAAATTATTTTTGGAATGCACGTGTACATAAATCTTTGTATATTTTTTTTTGATTTTGGCATTTCAGAAACTTGAATCTCCTCTTTTTAAAGTGGTAAGAACTTTTTTTCTATTAAAATAATCATTCTTATGTTAAAAGGAAAGACCTGCACATTTTATTTTATTACAAATCTTGATTAAAGTTATATTCTCTCTTTCTCTTGCAGGATGTCTTCCATTTGGTGTCAAAAATCGTCGTCACGCCTGGGACTTCCCTTCAAAACCGGAAGGATTCAAGCTAGGCGGCCTGTTGGATCATCGAAAGCGTGGATTTGAAAAACTCGACCAGAATGCAAGCGACGAAGAACCAGATGTCACGACCAACATGCTAAACAATCCACAATTTGCTTAGAAAAATATCTTTCTATGTAACACATCGTGATCGTGTGCCTCGCCAATTCTTGTCTTAAAGGAATTCCACAAACAAAAACCACAACTTCCAAGAAAAAAAAATAAGAAGAACAAACAAAAATCCATTTGTAAATACAATATTAATTTATTCAAAATTCCCGAATCTGGGAAATCTATAGAACAAGCGAGAAAGTAAAAAGAATCCAAAAAGAGTCATTGTTTTGTTGCACTGGTAATGTGATTCCTTGGGGAGAGACGTGGGTCAAAGATGGCAGCGATGCTCACAGAGAGTCCTAAATGGGAGAATACACAAATTAGAATGGGTTAAGTTGAGTTGAGTTGAGATCAAGTGTCTTACCTTTTTCTTTCAAGTACAGGATTCGATCATAGAGAACGACTGTCTCCACCAGAGGAGCAAAGAGTAGACGCATAGTGTAGAAGATTACAATTCGCTTCCACTGACTGAGGTCGTTTAGAGTGACTTCCGAATGAATGTCTTCATCGGGAACAATGATGTTCAATCCATTTGTTGCTCGTTTAACATAGCTAAGGAAGAATCATTTGAGTTTGGTGACTCTTAAAAAAGTTACCAACTCACTCGTCAAAGCTCATCCCTTTGGCATGTTTGACACTTCTCAAACCAGTGTGCTTCAATTCGGGCCAATACTTGGCAAATATCTTCTCGATAGTGGCTCTAAATGAATGCACTTTGAGGTCCTCGTACAGTTCACTCTTCAAACGATCACAATAGACCTCAGCTGCATGGCAAGCTATTTCCCTGGACTCATAGGTCAGGCGGGAGATGTTTGTGTTATTTCTCAAGAAATCACTGAGAGGATAGCCGGGGTTAGGGATTGATCCAGTCGATAGTTTCATATAGCAACATCCGACGAAGTTAAGGAACTTTGCTTGTTTGCACTTGAGGAACATTTGCATAAGAATCGCTCCCAGATCTCCACATGGATGAAGTCCGATGATGCCAAATGTAAAAGTCGAACTTTTTGATATCTTCAAGGCTTCAGTGATTGTATCGACGAACTCATCGGGAGACAGAGAACTTGTGAGGGTCATAGCAACGTGGACAGGGCGACGAAAATGTTGCCTCTGCTCCGACGAAAGGAACTTAGAAGCAATTACCTCAAATTGGGAATCAATGATTCTGGGAAAATATAGAAACTTGTTTTTTAGAGGAATTTCATATCTCTCTCTATCTTACCTTGCTTGGTCATTGAGAGAATCTTGCATTTCAAGGCAACACACTTGTACCCCGTAAGCATAGCCCAGTACTCTGGCCAAGTGACCAAGTCCAGCTCCGAAATCAACAACAAAATCGACAGAATTATCGATGTAACTTTTATAGCAGACTTTTGCCATCTTTGCGATTTCATGGCGCTTCTTGGGTTTGACACATTTGGTGAAGAGATTCTTTAACTTTGGGTGATCCAAAATAAACGGGGATGTTCCTAGGGACACAAAGTTGGCGATATCCCTTGAAATGCATAATTTTTTCATGAGCGACATAAGACACAGAATCGATAGCGGTCTCACTGATAAGGACTCACTATTGCCACTCAGGATATTTGCTAAATCATGGGGATCCAAGGGCTCCAAATGGTTTTGCCACGAGTTTGGAAGTTTGGACCAATGATTATCGACATAAAAGTCCTACGAAAAACAACATAATTTAGCTTGGATCTGTTTTAAGTTTGTTGAGTTTATTTTTACCAAGACGTATGTATCAATTAACCAACGATATTTTTGAATTATTTGCAATGAAATTTCTAAATTTTCTTTTAAACATTTTGAATTGAGTTGTGGGTGCGAGGTTGTAGGTTCAGTAGACGACATTTTTGACAGTACTCCAGATGTAAACAAAACATTTGAAGCAAGTGGATTCTCAAACTTTGGGTTTTTGTTTTGTTCGATTAGGTCTGTTTAAGAAGGTGAAATTTCTTTTTACTTGTTATTTAGCCTGACGTCGCTAACAATTGGCTTTATTTGGAAATATTTTACTTCTCATAATGTTATATCACTTTCACTGCATACATAAAAAGAGGTAAAGTATTAATTCAAATTTTGTAAGTAAGATAAAATGATGAGACTTCAAAGCATTTTGTATGAGGTACCAAAAAGCTGCGGTAAATGATTTTTGACGTTTAATCTAAATTGCTACACGCAGAAACACAACTTTATGTTTGGATCCTTGATCCAAGAACAATTGGTCATTCATCTGATTTTGTTTTAGCTGAAAGAGAAGTTTTGGTGGATGCTGTCAATGGTTTGATATAATTAAAAATATCAAACTAGATGAAAATTCTGTAGACAAAGGTTTGGCAATTCAAGAATCGTGTAACGCCGAAACAATGCTTCCAATTTGTGGAAATTTACTTTAAAAAATAACTGTTCGTGAAATTCAACACTGCGTGCATTGAACGGTGCGTAATTATAAAACTTATTTGTTCTTTTCCTCAAGCCATTGGATATCATCTTTACATTTATTAAAATTGGCTATATTGACAGTTGGGCTTCCACGCTTGTGAAAAATTATTGAAAAATTGCACTAATCGAACTTTCTATGTAACTTGTAGTCCCAGCAGACATATACCAAATATCATATCTAATAAACAAACAATATTTCTGTCTTGAATTATTATTATAAAACAATTAAAAAGCACATGACATTTCTTTTGCTGGTTTTCTGAAGTCTTGAATAATTTCTCAATTATATTAAAAAAGGAGAATAATAGAATACAAACATAACTTCTCAATACAACAAAAGTTAAAATTATCTTTCTATTTCTTTTCTTTCTATTGTTCTTTATTTTGTGTCTTATTTTAATTAATGTTTGGCATACAAAAGTCTTGAATTAACCTTTACAGGAAAATGTTCATGCCGATTAAAAATTCGATGAATGAGTTCCAGATAAATTCTGGGTGATTATTTGACATTTGTATTATTATTAGAAATTTATATATTGACACTTCTCATTTACGACAAACACGATCAACTTGTAAATTCTAATTGCGAACTGGGCTTAAGTTAACCAGACAATTTGCACGTTACAAACGGAATGAAATGTTAAATTTGTTGTAAAAGTGTCAACAAATAATAAAAAAAAGAGAAATCCGCAAACTATTCCTAAAATTCTACAATCAACAAAAATAAAAAAACAATTTGACTTAACCGATTGCTATCCGAACGCGGAAAATAGTTACAGCGGTTTTTTCAAATGTTTTCCTTCATAATCACAATCAGCTGTTCTGACGTGTCACTGACGTCTCTCGTAAAAAATCAAAACAAAGATCTAATTTATACGAGTCTTTTGTGTATTCTGCTTGTTTTAATTTTATTTTCAAACAAAAAAAGACTTACATATGTATATTTAAGTGATTAGATTATTTAGAATGCTTATCATCACCGATTAATGTTCCTTATCACCAACAGTTATTATTATATTCTCCGCCTTTTAATTCCTCAAAACAAGAACAAAAAGGCCATAAAACTTATTAATAAGTGGTCAATCCAGTTTCTATATTTTTAAATTTCTTTTTGCAAAACAAGTTACCTCTAATCGTAATTACACAATTTTTCTGTGCTAACGATAATCAGAAACAGAATCACACAATCAGTTATAATTTAGTTGTTCAAGAAGTCAATCGTTTGTTTGTTTTTTCTTCCCAAGTTGTGTGTTTTTGTTTTGTTTAAATTGTTGATAGAGTAACAACTATGCCTTCATCCGTCCAGAAAATCAATCCTGATATCCAGAAGGAACGCAACAATGCCTCATTCAGTACTCAAGAATTCACTCTTTGGTGGGTTGGCGGGGAGCAGCGGTACAAGGAAAAGAAATCGCTGGGTAAGTTTCAGGGTTGGGAATCTTGTAAGTGTCTGATGAACTTTGGATTTAAATAATTGTTTAAAGTTGTAATCAAACTGGTTTAAAAATAAAATTAGCTCAAACAACTTAAGTAAATAAACACTGTTTTGATTAAAGGTTGTAGGCCATATACCTAGTTGATAAGTTGAGATAGAAAATTTGCTAAATCATCTTCCATTTGTGCCTATTTTGTATTTTGCAATAAAAATATAACAAACCAAAAATGCTAATCAGTTTGGGTACCTAGTACGTGCTGATTAGACTGAGGAACACTTGAATGAATTTCACTTTTACCTACCACTTTATGCTTAAAGCAGGTTGGAGAGTGTATAATTTGGAATGAGTAAGAGAAAAAAATTAAAACAAAGTAAATTTACGTCGCTATAAAGAAGAGGTTTTTGATTAGTCAACGATGACTATGAATGCAATCTTTCTCGCAGTTGAGGCTTTTTACGCAATAAAAAGCATCACTCAACAATATTTAATAGTAGGTTAGAAAAGCAGCAAGACTGTTGCATTCACAGGTTACACTTTAGAGCTAGACAGTTTCAATTTGATGAAATAGAATTTCATAAGAAACAATGATTAAAAAAGCAATTCGCTTTATGATACCGGATACACAGTTTTTTATATTATGGGCTTATCGATGTAGGAAGAATAATTTGAATATGAGTAAGCTTAAAAGAAAAAACATCATGTCATCGTCTCTCACTAAGAGGAGTTATTGACCCTTTCATATTTTTTTGTTTGGAAAGTTTCTATAAAAGGTATAAAAGTATAAACAAAATTAATTAACTATAATTGGAAGCCGAATATTCTTTGTTTACTTACTTCTTTCTTTCCAAAAAGAATATTCTACTTAAGTTGATAAGATTAAATATTTTCAATGCTAAATTAGAGATAAAAAATCCATAATAAATAGATTATTTATTTATAAAGCCGGTAGGTATGCCCCATAGGTGCTTTTAGATAACTTAATCTCTTTATTATTGAAGTAATTTCTTTAATTGAAATAATGTTGTCAACTAACAAATTAATAAAATATTTACGTAGATGGTTTTCTGTGCTATTAAGCTCAAAGTTCAGTCAAATATATTGAAAACAATAGAATTGATAGTATTTGAAACTAAAATATGTATGTACATACAAAATCACAGGAATTCAAAGTAAAAGGACTGTCTTACTTACTTACGGTGGCGCTACAATCCGACAGAACTAATTTAATTTAATTAAGTTTTCCTGAACATAATAAGACTCCAAAGGAAAGCCTTTTTTTAATGTATCTACCCTGTTTTAGTTAATTAATCGTTTAATTAAGGAACAACATTTTTTGATAAATTAGGACATTGTGGGCACTCACTTCGTAGTCAAGACATTCTAATTGGCTAAACGCCACTACAAAATGAGTTGAAATTTCGCCTCCGACCGACGTAAAAATTTCGGGTACAAAGTTAGTGGACACTGGTTTTGACGTTTCGACAAGAAACATTTCAGAATTGTTTCACAAACTTCCAGACAAAAATAAAAACATTTCATAATTATTTCAGACATGTTTCTATGTTTCTGAAACATTTTTTTTAAATGTAACTTCAATGTTTAAGAAATGCTTCAAAAATGTTTCTTTGGCCTGGATGCACCTTAAGACGCACATTCACAAGACACAAACAATTGGAGGTATTTACATTAAGCATAGTATTTCATCAATTCAATTTCATAAAACATAGGGGCTTAATTTGTAGCCAACTGCATTGGGCAGGTTCAGGCGACAAAAGGGATTTGAAAGTACATAAGTCAATTTTCTATTATCTGATTGGCCAGCTGCCAAAAAATTGCCTTCCAATTAAGGCAATTTCATTGGAAAGTTGATTGGAAAGTTAGTCAAGAAAAATCTCCCTACCTATCAAGTCAAGTCTACTTATGTGAAGATGACAGTTGCCTGAGAAGTTTTATTTATGCTTTTAATAGTTTCTGCACGATCAACAGAAAGTAGAGGTTGGTGAAGTAAAGTTCTGAATTTGAAGTTTATGACACTTTACCGACTAACTAGTTGCCCTGGTCAAAATGTACGTTCAAAGAAAGTAGTTGACTGCAAATGATGTCCCTTATGTTGTCTGTCTTCTTTGTATATACATACATACATATATAAAATCTATGTTTTTTATACAAAGATGTCATTAATTTCAAACTTGGAACTTTACTTGAATAGCCTTTACTTGCAGAAAGTACCAACAAAATTATTATTTACAAAAAACTCCATAAACATATTACAAGTCCATCATAAGTTGTGTTTTGCATTGTAAAGAAAAAGTCCTTATTCCTTTAAGAATATGACAAGGAACCCTTTCAAACAAATCTTTAAATAAAATTAAGCTCAAAACAATTAAATCTCAGAGTTATCAGCTTTCGAGTGAAAAACCACAATCAGCTGACATTTTGACGTACATAAGCAGACTAGACTTTATAGTAAAGGAGACTTTTCTTGACTGCTCTTCCAGTCAACTTTCCAATAAAGTTATCTTCATTTAATGAAAATGGGCAGGTTCAGACAACATAAGGGACTTCATTTGCAGTCAACTTCGTTTTTTTAACGTAAATTTTGACCAAGGCAACTAGTTAGTTTCTCAAGTGTCATGAATTTGAAATTCAGAACTTTACTTAACAAACCTCTACTTCAAGTTCATAGGACAAAAACTACCAAAATCATTATTTTCTACAAAACACACCTCAGGCAAGCTACAAGTCCATTACATTTTTTATTTTGTATTTTCAAGAAATATTACTTATTTCTTTTCCAAATTTACAAGGAAAGCATTAAAGGAAGTTGTGCAGAAAATAAATAAATCATTGTGTAATAAAGTTCAGCTTTTAGTTGAATTAAAAAACATGATCAATTGTCATTTTGACATAAGTTGACTTGACTTGATAGTAAGGGAGATTTTTCTTGCCTAACTTTCCAGTCAACTTTCCAATAAAGTTGCCTTAATTGGAAGGTAATTTTTTGGCAGCTGGCCAATCAGATGCTAGAAACTTGCCTTACTTTCAAGTCCCTTATGTCGGCTGAACCTGCCCATTTTCAAGACAAGTGTTACTCTTGGAAAATTTGTCAATTCCTCTCAAAAAGCAGACATTTGTGCGAAAAAAATCAGGCATGACAATTGTTCGGACTCACCATCACGCCACAGACATGACAATCCTTTGCACTTACCATATTGCCACGGGCAATTTGGGTCTTATTGACTGCTGAATACACTTCAATCGTTGGTCCATGTGGAGAACGTGAAATCGGAAGAATTAAATTCTATTTTTTAGTTCACCAAAGTGAAGGATTCACTTTTATTTTTCGATACACATGGTCGATTCCCTTTTAGCTTCCCTAAAACAGCCCTATGAGATTTTAAGGTAGACAATTAAATTTTTTGTCGACGTGCATAGGCTCAAAAGAGTCAAAGCCATCAAATACCATCAAAAGTAAAAAGCATAAACAATCGACCTTTTGTAGAAGATGCTAAGCTTTTTCTTGAAATTCGAGTATATATGATTCAGCTATAGGCCGTTTGTTTATTTCTGACGAATTTTAAAATTGATTCTTCTCTTTTAGAAAAGTACTTCCTCGAGGATCCAGAATTGATGGACAAAATACCAATATCCTATCTATCTCACAAAGAACTCTACGAAGAGAGTGTACGTAAGGCAACAATTATCAGCAATAAAATTCGTCAAATGCGTGAAGAAGGCAGCGATGGAATCGATACTTATACGTAAGTAACTCAAAAACTTGTAGACAACTTCCAAGAAAAAAATAAGCATATCTTCTTCTTGTTTAGTGCCCTTCTAGGAGGTTCACTTGGTTCAGCTTTGATCAAAGAAGGTAATCCAATTACTTTGCATTATGTGATGTTTGTCCCAACTATTATGGGCCAAGGAACTGTTGATCAACAAGTCGAATGGCTATCAAAAGCTTGGGATTGTGAAATTATTGGAACTTATGCTCAAACCGAAATGGGTCATGGTACATTTCTGCGTGGTCTAGAAACTCGTGCTGATTATGATCCAAAAACAGAAGAATTCATATTGAATTCACCCTCGATAACAGCATACAAATGGTGGCCAGGAGGATGTAAGAAAGAATTTATATATGTACATCATTGCAGATGAATTTATTTGTTTTTCCAAATTATAGTGGGTCACACAGCAAATCATGCTGTAGTAATGGCACAACTCTACACAAAAGGTCAACACCATGGCATTCAACCATTTATTGTCAAGTTACGTGACGAGAATACCCATATGCCAATGCCAGGCATCGATATTGGAGAAATCGGCACAAAACTTGGCATGAAGAGTGTCAACAATGGTTATTTGGGATTCAAAAATGTCCGAGTTCCACGCATGAATATGCTCATGAAGAACTCACAAGTTTTGCCCGATGGAACGTTCGTTGCTCCAAAGTCGTCGTTATTGACTTATGGTACGATGATGTTTGTGCGAGTTGCCCTAATTCGAGATACTGCCATGGCTTTGGGAAAAGCTTCGACTATTGCGACGAGATATGCAGCTGTTAGGCGTCAGAGTCCAATAGATCCAAAGTAAGTTTACTCTGATTTTTTTCACAGAGAAAAATTATTAATTTTTGTGTACAGTGAACCAGAACCTCAGATCATGGACCACATTACCCAGCAGCTGAAATTGTTCCCTCAAATTGCTAAGGCCATCGCCTTCAAACTAACTGGAGATTATGTCTGGACAATGTACAATAATGTGACTGGGGAATTGGAGCAAGGCAACCTCGATCGGCTGCCCGAAATGCATGCAATCTCCTGCTGTCTCAAAGCTATTTGCAGTGCAGATGCAGCAGCTGGCGTTGAGACATGTCGTCTGGCGTGTGGTGGTCATGGATACATGGATGCCTCAAACTTCCCAACTATCTATGGTATGGCTACAGCTGTGTGTACATATGAAGGAGAAAACACAGTCATGTTACTGCAAACCGCAAGGTATCTGGTCAAGGTCTACGAGGTAGCCTTGAACGGGGGAAAGCTGGTGCCGACCGTTCAGTATATCAAAGAAGCAATTGACGCTAAAGTTTTTGCTGACTTCAATGGTTCGTTGTTGTCGATTGTGAAAGCTTTCCAATTTGTTGCTGCAAAGTAAGAAATCCACTTCTCTTTTTTCTTTCGAAAATAAATAAAACTTATTTTTCTACACAGTAAAATCCGAATTGCTTATGATCGGATGGAAAAAAGTAAAGCCCAAGGAAATGGACCCGAAAAAGCTGCCAACTTATCCGGAATCGAACTAACACAAGCTGCCGATGTAATTTCAATTAGAAATTTCATTTTTCTAAACCGTTAAATGACTTCTTTTCTCTTTTAGCTTCATGGACGTGCCTTTTTAGCCCTTTCCGTTTACACTGAGATTAGAAATATTTGCAAAAATGTCTCAGTGGCCTTGACAAAGGTGTTGATGGATATTCTAGAATTATATCTCCTGGACTCTTGTCTCAATCGAATCGGTGATTTTCTTCTGGTAAGATCAATGGGAATTCAGAAAACAAACCTATCTTTACAATCTCCTTAATTTCAGTTCATAGATTTAAGCGAAAAGGAAGTTGGAGATTTGGAGATTCGTCGTGAAGCCTGCTTAGCTCGTATTCGACCCAATGCCGTAGCAATTGTTGATGGCTTTGATTTCCATGATCGAATGTTAGATTCAACACTTGGAGCATACGATGGCAATGTGTATGAGAAAATGTTTGAAGTTGCCAAGATGAGTCCATTGAATCGGGAGCCGGTGAATAAGTCTTTTAATGCTTATCTAAAGCCATTTATGAAGGCAAAGTTGTAAAGACTAGCAACATAAGAATTTTGTACATTTTTTGTTAAACTAAAAGCCTTTTTGTAAGATAACAAAAGAAAAAAATTATAATTATAAGAACGAACAAAATAGGGTAAAACTAAATTGTTTGGGTTATGTGCATTCGTCTCTTGTGATCTAATCACAGCAAAAATTACGGTTTTCAAATTTAGTTATGTGTACCTTTACTTTTTAAGTTTTTTTTGTAACATTTTTGTATAATAAATATCCATAAATTATATGTATTTGATTTTAGTTTGATAAAAATTGGGTTTTTGAAATGAAAATGCCCTACAAACTTCACTTACCTTAAATACCCCATGAATGACACAGAGTAGTTCCAGGAGCTTCAAGTTCAACTCGTCCAAATGAATTACTCTTTTCTAGGGATACATTTTACGTCACCACACCTAAGTAAGTACGTAGTTTAAATTTTTATTACGAAAATAGTTTTTAAACATAAAATAAAAGTGAAGAAAATATCAATACATCACATATTCGACTTCATAAACGGCTTCAAGTCAGTTTGGAAGGATTTTTGAACTGATATTTGATTCATTGGGCTTTTTTGTGCTGCTTCGAATATCCTTTCATAAACATTACCATCATAACAACCTAGAACTGAATTTAAAATCCTGTCATGAAAATCAAAACTATCGACAATTGCTACGGCATTCGGTCGGAGACGACTTAATACTTGTTCTAATTTGATTTGCAATCGATTTAGGTCTTCTTCAGTCAATTTTATGAACTGTAAAAAAATGAAGACATATGATAATGTCCTTAGAACATATGAATTTGCCTTACTCTTTGAAGATCACTCAAGTTCGTGAAGCAGGCACTCACTAGATATAGTTCAAGAATATCCAATAGAACTATTTTCAGTGAGGGCGAGATTTGATCCTCGCTCGAGAGCTTCTTCCAAGTTGCTGTCGCCAGAAAAGAACGTCCGTGTAACTGAAGAAATAAATATCTCAAGAATATAAATTTAAATTTAATTATTATGGGCTAGACCCACGTCAGCAGCCTGAGTAAGCTCAATGGAAGTTGCATTTGCTGCTTCAGCTGCAGTCAGATTCTTCATCTTTCTTTCGGACGAATGGCTATAAGCTAGACGAATCTTGCTAGAAATTTGATGCTCTGAGTTTCAAAGATTTTGATGTTTTTTTTTTGTTTTAAGACTCACTTTGCTGCAGCAAACTGAAGTGCCTTGACCATGCATTCTAAAGAACCATTCCATTTAGGAAATGTCCTCGTTTTCCCAGATGCAACATCTTCGAGGTATTCTACTGTTGGAACTAATTTCTCCCCCTCAACTGCCATTGACCAGGACTTCATAAGAAACCTTGCAGTTTGCAAAAGCATAACCGTATTTTCTCCCTCGTAGGTCACAGCTGCTGTTGCTAAACCATAAACATTTGCCAAATTAGAAGCCGCCATAAATCCATGACCTCCACAAGCTAAACGGAGAGTCTCAACCCCATTACTCGAGTCATGTGTTGAAATAGCCTTGAGACACGCAGATAGACAATGAATCTCAGCTAGACGATCAAATTTTCCATCATTGATCTCGTTGGTTACTTGAAGATACATTTCATTTAAAAGATCACCCCCAAGATTGATTGCAATGCATTTTGAAATTTCGACGAAAAGTTTTTGCTGTTGAGTCAGGTAGTCTATGATTTGATGCTCTGGTTCTCTGAGGCAAACAAAAATTGTTAGAATATGAAAGAAGTGTATTCTCGATCTTACTTTGGATTGATGAGACTTTGTCGGCGGACTGCAGCATAACGAGTGGCAATAACTGCAGCTTGACTTAGAAACATACTCGATTGCTTGACCAATAACACCCTGACATAAACCATAGTCCAATAGGTCAAGACCGCAGCCGGTGAAACTGTGAACGATCCATCAGCACTGACCTGGGCGTGCCGCATCAACATTTGCATTCGAGGAATTCGGACATTTTTCAATCCCAAATAACCATTGTTAACCCCCTTGAAAGAAAGCTTATTGCCGATTTCTCCAATGTCAATCCCTGGTAAAGGTTCATGGGTTTCGTGGTCACGGAGCTGGACTATGAAGAAGTGTATTCCATGTCGTTTGTCCTTTATGTAAAGTTGAGCAACAATAGTGGCATAATTCACCGTGTGGCCCACTATGAAAATAGAATCGAAGTTATTGGGGGTATAAGACATTTATTGCAGAACTTATGTACATGCTCCTGGCCACCATTTGTAGGCTGTGATTGAAGGACTATTAAGGACAAATTCCTCTGTTGCAGGATCATAGTCAGCACGAGTTTGTATGCCCCGAATAAAAGTTCCATGACCCATCTCAGTTTGAGCATAGGATCCTAAGATCTTACAACTTTTTGCCAAGGGTAACCATTTTTCTAATTGTTCAGAAGTACCATGCTTTTCAATTACCGGTATAAACATTCTGAAATGCACAGCGAATGGAGTTCCTTGTGGGATAATTGCATTTCCAATAGGTCCCGTCAATAAGTCGCTAAAAACATTAAAAATTAATTATTTAATTAAAAAGATCAGTTTATTAATTAATCAAAATAGATTTTGGCCTTAAAAAATCCTTTGTCAATTGATTGGTAACTTATTTGTATGACCTTTTTAGTTGGTGGGTGAGGAGAGGTGTTTTTTCTTATTTTACTTTTGACGTTAGGTAGTAGGAAACGTTGAAGCACCTTGAAAGAAACGGGGAAAGGAAAAGAGAAGACCTGGAGACTATTGGCTATTCAGTCGACTTCTAGTGCAAGACCGAGCAGAAACTAAACTCTATATAAAAAAGTCTTTCGAAAGAAAACAATTAATTATTAAGGAGCGGTGAAGCAAATGCCTTAGCCGGTACGGTCAATACCCTTGAGAAAGCTGTACATACATATGTATGTAGATAGCTTGAGAAAGCCTTTGATAGCCTGTGAAAACCACGATAGCTAGCAAAAATGATGATAGGCGCCGAAAGTTTTTGATAGCCCATACAAAATCGTGATAGTCAGCGTTGATGAACAGTGAAAGCATCGAAGGTCCAGGAAAACCAAAGATCATCAGTGAAACTAATAGGTAAGATCAATAAATAAGCCACAACTCTAAACCAGCGAACGAGAAGACAAACACCGAACCTGAATTTTCATACAATCTTAAATTGTCAATTGTAAGTCAAATGTTTATTTTAAAAACTGTAACGAAAGAACTAAATAAACACCTTTTAAGATTAAAGTAAAGCTTCTTCACTAACTTTACTTTTGAGTGAAACCTCAGCCTAAAAATCAGAGTTGCCACAAATAACTGTGTAAGCTTAACTTAAGACAATCCTTATAGTATAGGAGCTCGCAACGTTTTCGAGCGAGAATTTTAGGTCGGCCAATTTTTTGATATGTTGTCTTACTTGCTTTTACGGTTAGAGTCTGGGCAGTCTGGCTGGCGGTAGTAGTTGCGTTTAGGGGGGAGGGGCAATTTAAAAAAATTATTACTTAAAATGGGGAAAAAATAGTTAAAAAATAACGGTAATACTAACAATTAAGTATTATACCTTTTTTTAAAGCCAATACTTTTGTCTATTAGCCTGTTTTTAAATCAAGTCAAAACTATGCATAGTTTTTGAAAAAAATTGTCTTAAACTCAAAATTTGGTAAAAAAAAAGTTAAAAATATGGTTTAAAGTGTAATTTTTCAAAACCTTAAGATTATTTATTATTTTTTTTTCTAGAATTCATTGCTCTTATTTGTTTGTGATCAAAAACTGAAAACTAGATGATTTTATGTCAACTAGTTCTCGAGAAAATCGAAGATTACTAAAAATCGAATATGGATTAGGATATACCTAGGCTAAATTAATTTTTCAATTTTCTCAAAAACTAAAAGACATAAAATCATCTAGTTTTCAGTTTTTGATTAATAATTAATAAGAGCAACAAATTATTTAAAAAAAAACATATTTATAAACAAATGGTTGCCACACTAACCAGGTAAAGCTGTGTTGGGTTCCTGGACATAGCGATATAGAAGGTTATGATAAAGCAGATGAACTAGCCAGGAAAGGGTCAGAAGCAGATATAATTAGTAGCGACCATTCGGGTAGGGGACCACTCGTCCCGATTGGGGTACTCAAAAGGAAGATAGACCTTAAACTAAAAGAGAAAATCAATAACTCCTGGAAATCCAGAGACGATTGCGTAATCTCTAGAAGTTTATGGCCTAACATAAATGAAAAGGAAACTCGGTACATTCTATCGCTGAGTAAAAAGAACATTAAAATCTTGATAGGTGTACTAACAGGTCATTGCGCCATTGGCGTAATGGCTAATAGGATAGGGGCATTTGCACCCGATTTCTGTAGGAGCTGTCAGGATGAGGAGGAAATAGAAACCATTAAACACCTGCTCTGTGACTGTCCGAACCTCCAAACCAGCCGACTCCGTCATTTCGGAAACAGGTTTGTTGAAGAACTGGATGATCTAGCACAGGTCTCTATGGCAAACATGAGGAAATTTATAGATAGCACAGGCTGGTTCGTTAACGAGCCAGTCTACGCTAATCGGCAATGATTGAGGAGCATCGATGCTTACTTTTACTTTTACAGGGGATCACAATGGACCAGCAGGCCCCCGTGTACGCAACAGCTTCATGCTGTGCACACCCCTTATAACCTAACCTAACCTAAACAAATGGTTTTGAAATATTGAAGTTGAAATTTTTTTTTAACTTTTTTAACGTTTTCGAGCGAGAATTTTAGGTCAGTCAATTTTTTGATATGTTGTCTTACTTGCTTTTTCGGTTAGAGTCTGGCTGGCGGTAGCGGTTCCGTTTGTTAGTGCACAACCTACCTGTACAGGTGATAATTTTGAATTTTAAAAGATTTTGTTAAAGCTTAATTTCCAATTTTCCACCTTTAAATAGGTCTCCTATATATGCATTTATTATTGCCAGACATTTTTATGATTGTTTATTATGTGTCATAGGCGATTTTTCTAATTTTTTGAACAAAAAATTAATTGAGTAAAAAAAGTTTGGGGAGAGTACGATAACTTAGGCGACAAAGTTTAATGACGGATTTGTATAGAACAGTTAAAAATCAGCATTTTTTACTATGCGTTTAGGCGGGAGGGGCAATTTAAGAAAATTATTACTTAAAATGGAAAAAAAATAGTTACAAAATAACGGTAATACTTACAGTTAAGTTTTATACGTTGTTTTAAAGCCAACATTCTGTTCTATTAGCCACTTTTTAAATCAAGTCAAATCTATGCACAGTTTTTGAAAAACATAATTTTAAACTCAAAATTTAAGTAAAAAAAAGTTGAAAAAAAAATTTCAACTTCAATAGGTATTTCAAAACCATTTGTTTATAAATATGTTTTTTTTTAAATAATTTGTTGCTCTTATTAATTATTAATCAAAAACTGAAAACTAGATGATTTTATGTCTTTTAGTTTTTGAGAAAATTGAAAAATTAATTTAGCCTAGGTATATCCTAATCCATATTCGATTTTTAGTAATCTTCGATTTTCTCGAGAACTAGTTGACATAAAATCATCTAGTTTTCAGTTTTTGATCACAAACAAATAAGAGCAATGAATTCTAGAAAAAAAAATAATAAATAATCTTAAGGTTTTGAAAAATTACACTTTAAACCATATTTTTAACTTTTTTTTTACCAAATTTTGAGTTTAAGACAATTTTTTTCAAAAACTATGCATAGTTTTGACTTGATTTAAAAACAGGCTAATAGACAAAAGTATTGGCTTTAAAAAAAGGTATAATACTTAATTGTAAGTATTACCGTTATTTTTTAACTATTTTTTCCCCATTTTAAGTAATAATTTTTTTAAATTGCCCCTCCCCCCTAAACGCAACCACTACCGCCAGCCAGACTGCCCAGACTCTAACCGTAAAAGCAAGTAAGACAACATATCAAAAAATTGGCCGACCTAAAATTCTTGTTTTCCAAACGTTGCTAGCTCCCGGACTATTACAATGGGTGTTTTTTTTAGATGAGTATAACTATAAGTTGGCAACACTATTTGAATAGAAGGCCATTTTGTCAGCTGTCAAGTGATTTGTCAAAAACCGTACTTCTTTAAAAACGATGCTGGTCAGAAAGTTTAGGTCAATGGTGAACAATATAGAACCATAATATCGCTGACTTTTTTGTTGATTAAATGAACAACCAATGAACATATTTTCATGTTATGGAACCGTAAATTGGTCTCCAAGATCGTAGGATTTTAGGCGCCAGTTATAGCTATCACTGGTTTTCATCATTGAAAACAAATATTGGAACTTTTTTGGCAGGTCGTTTATAGCTATCATTAAAAATTTCAGTCATTGAAAAAAATTTCCTGATTGAAAGCCACCGACAAATTTTTACTGACAGAAATCTGTCATTGGAATTGTGTGAAATTGGAACACAAATCAGTGGAACGATTCGTTTCACTTTTGAACATAAAAGTATCAGCTGTTCAGGAAAATTAATTTTCGTCCGGAAAATAGAAAAATACATTTTAAGAGAAAAATAAATGCGCAATTACACTTTTTTTCTCAACAAAAATTCTTTCTGTGATTTCCGATCGATCAGTATATAATTTTCATTTCTAATTAAAAGGAAATACCGTCAAATATCGATTCAAAAAAATTTTCCGGACCGATTTAAATGAAAGCTATAACTGGCGCCTAACGCTGACGATTTACATTCTTCTCCAAAAATATGTGAGGTCGCTACTTCGCCGCGTTCTTACCGATTCTACAAATGTTGCAAAAAGTCATGGAAAATTAGACCTCCAGATTAGTATGCTTCCGAGACAGGCTAGCCGTGGTCATATTCCAGAAATATTTATATACATATAAGTATATAATGCTTAAATATTATCTTCGAATAAAATAAATTTTATGCCGGTGAAAAAGAAAAAAAAATCTCTGTTATATTCCATTTAAAAGTTCTTTAAATTCAAAAGAAACACTTTTCTTCATTTCAGACATAAACGATTTAAAGCTACAATTGAACATGAATTTAAAATTTTCGCCTATAATGTTGTGTTTTCTAATATTAAATTGGCTTGATTTTAAATATCGACCGAGATTTTAACAGTTTTAAAGATCGCTTGAATAAAATGCATTGGTTTTTTTAAGGCCTTTTATGATAATGAATGCAAATTAAAAAGACTTCCAATGAAATGAAAGTGATATTTTGAACTTACGGATAGATGTCATTTCCGCCAGGATTTCGTTTCTCTTGTATAGCCTTAAGTTTTTTCAACAACAAAGTACTTCGTTTGACTGCATCATTATACTGATCTTGGAAGGACAAATAGTCTGGATAAACTTTTTCGAACTGCAATTCTTTATCGTTCACAATTTCTTCCACTTCAAAAACAAATAGATAAACATGTTTTTTTGTTGAACTTATTTAAACTTTAAACGAAAACATGACTAATTAATATTTTAAGTAACTACATAACAAAAAGGTAAAGCCGGAATGAAAAAAATGATCTTTGCACTATTATGAGGCTACATTACCAAAAATGTAGCTTAAATTACAAAATACTTAATTTCAGAAACCTATTTAATTTGACCAAAAGTGCAAAAGTTCATTTTTACTTCATCCCATAAACCCTCGCTTATTTGTTTTTATAATTAAACAATATAAATTACAATTGAAAAACTAAATTTAAAAAAATGTTCCTACCGATTTCGCGCTTCACTTTGAGCTTTTGCTCTCCACCATATAACCAGCTAGCAAATTCTTCAACATTGAAAGTAGCTGCTTTACGCTCTTTTACTAAGTCGGGATTTACTTTGGTATTTTTGGTTGGCATTGGCATTTTCTTTATTTATTATTTTAAACTATAAAGAAAAACAAAAAAAAACTAATTAAACATTAACACGAATTTAATTAACTCACGATGAAATCAGTGGAATTGCAGCTTGACGTGTTTTGTTGTTGAAATATCGAAGTGAAATGAAAGTGAAGCGATATTTTATAATCAGCAAAGGCACAAAGTTCTTGATTTTAAAATTATACAAAAACAAAAATGTTGTCTCACAAAATGTAAATTGTTTATTTTTTTTTCTTGTAAGAGATTGAGCTTTTTGTAAAAGTTTATTTATAATATAATAAATTATTCGCTGATTAACTTGATTTAATTAAAGCTTCCATAGAGTTACAGCTGCACTTTATTCCAATGAATTTTGAGATATGAAATGAATACGTCTGATGGGAAGAGTGCAATTATTTTTTTAAAGACTTTTTCATATCTTTTGAAACAGAAAATTCATTGGCAGATATTGCAGCCCAGCTGACTTTGCACTTACATTCGAAAGATTAAAAAAGTTTCGATCCAATATGGTGCAGCTTTTGAGGAAGTTATACATCTACAAAGCAACTTCATCAAATTATATTAAAAGCAGATATCTACAGAAATTGATCTACATAATGATTTTTAATAACACTTTAAATAAGCTTGAACTTTGGAGTAAAATATCTAAACTTTTTTATGGATACTTATTAAATCTGACATTACAGTGGGCTTCTTCGGGAAACCAAGGTTAAACTAAATTAGCAGTCAAACTCATTTGAATTTATCTCTGACCTTCCTAACCCTTTTATATATCTACAGGTTTCAACTCAACTGAAAACTAAACTAGTTTTTTCTTTAAACCTTTCAAAATATCAAAATAATGGCGTTATAAAATTTTTATTTTTTATGAGTAAATTATTTATTATTCATAACATTTTACCACCAAAACAGTGTGTGCAAAAATATGGAAAAATTGTTGGTGAGTTGCTTAAATTTGTCATGTTTTTGCAATAAAACCTTTAATTCTATAGGGTGTTTTAAAGCTGCATGAGAAGCTTTGATGGTTGTGAATTGTGATTTATGATTTGACAGTTAAGTTTGTTCAGTTAGGTTTGACAGTTCAAACAAATGAAACTGGGCTAGTTCAGGCAACATAAGGGACGTCATTTGCAGTCAACTTCATTCTTTGAACGTAAATTTTGACCTAGGCAACTACTTAGTTTTTCAAGTGTCATACATTTTAAATTCAGAACGTTACTTCGCAAACCTATACTTAATTTCATAGTTCAAGTTCATAGTATGTTCAAAACACTCCTTAGGCAAGCTACAAGACTATTAAGATTTGTATTTTATGCTATAAAAAAATATCACTTATTTCGTTTCCAATTTGACAAGGAAGCCTTTTACACAAAACAACAAATGGAATTGTACAGAAAATATATAAATCATAGAGTAATAAAGTTCAGCTTTCAGTTGAATGAAAAAACATGATCAATTGTTATTTTGACATAAGTTGACTTGACTAGATAGTTAGGGAGATTTTTCTTGACTAATTTTCCAGTCAACTTTCCAACAAAGTCACCTTAACTGGATGGACATTTTTTGGCAGCTGGCCAATCAGATGTTAGAAACTTGCCTTAATTTCAAGTCCCTTATGTCGTCTGAACCTGCCCATTTTTATGAAAGAAATGTTAAGTCATGGAGCAATGAAAATCCTGAAGTCATTAACTTATTATGATTTCAAACCACTGCCTCTGGTTGAAAAATTGGACCTTAGTTATAATTGTAATTTAGGAAATTAAGAAGTTTGGACTTAATAACATACTTAAAGTTTAAGTTAAGCTTATATCAAAGTTAATTAAAGAAAAAAGCTAAAATCGCTAAAAATATCAAAATCGAATTTTAACTTAAAAACTTTAACATTTTTCTGAAAACTGCGAAAAAACCGCCATCCTCTTTTGGTATTTTTTTTTTGTATACAAAGTTTTCAAGTTTTTTACAAAAGGTTTTCTAGTAGTATAGTTAAGTTTCTGTAACAAATAAATTTAAATATTGTTGACTATAGTAAAATTATGTAAGCAATCAAATAAGTTGGTAGTTTAATATTTTTATAATTATAGACGTGGATAAAATGATGGTTCGTGCTATACACAAATTTATTTATTATTAACCCGATAAAAAATCATACAAAAGGTAAAATAACTAGTTCAATGTTAGAGGTTTAAATATTCAAACGCATATACATATAACTTAAAGTACTTATATTTAACCTTACAAACCAATTTAAAGGGTTTCTTAATTGGGACTTAATAACTTTGAAATTACCAACTGTCAATATTAAAAAAAATTTACTTGTTTTTAAATTTCAATAATGTTAAATTTACACGAACTTAGAACGTAAGGAAATAATTAATAAAATGCAGGACAGGTTCGGACAAACTTGCTCATGTATCCAAAGAGTCTGTTTAAAAATTTTTCCTGTATTTTATATTTTAAAAATTTTCCTGCAAAAAAAGTTTGTTTTCAAAAATTTAAATGCCATTTGAACATAAATTTTTCAAAATTTGTATTTGAAAATCATTAGAGCTGTAAAGAATATTTTTAGTATGCAGTTATTAAGAGCTTTTTAATATACGTTTTACATTTAAATTTCGTAAAAAAAACGACCCATTCGAATGTCTAATATTTTTTTAAAAATCAGAAATAAAAGCAGTGACATTTTTGATCATCAAATATTGTTAAAACAGAATAAAAGCTTGTGCAGAAAAAAAATTTTGAAATCGGTTGGTTAATTCTTGAGAAAACTTAAAAACAAAAAAAGAGGCTGGGATGCGACCCATCCCGTCTGTCGATTTGTCTTGCTTAAAAGGTGTGTAGGTTTTCGTGTTTTGTTAAAAAAGTTGTCAGTTGAATTATTCTAAAAGATTTAAATTTTAATTTTATTTACCAACAATATTTTGCATTTGATGAAATAGTCTGATTTCAAAATCTAGTTTTGTAGGTAAACGAGATTTTTAGTCGAAAAAAAATGTTTACCAATTTTAGAAGCATTTCCTAAAAGTTTTTATTTCTTATAACTATACAAACAAATACAAATTGAATGAATGAAACTTATTTAAAGTCAATATATTTTATTGTTCACGAGATATCGAGAACTGAACATCAATTTTTACCAATTTTGCGTACTATTTTTTGTAGATTTTAATTTTTTTATGAAAAAACAGACTGTTGGATTTTTATAAAAAAATTTACTGAATATCGAAAACAATATTTTCTGTGAGATAAAATTAGTTTGAAGCTACTATTTTTAATTTTCGAAAAGATTTATGAGTCAAAAGTAAATTTGTACTAAGTTTGAGTATTGTTGTTTTTTAGGTTTTTTTCTCAAAACTTTACTGAATGTTGAAAACAGTATTTTTTATAAGACAAAATTAATTTAAAGCCATTATCTGAAATTTTTGAAAAGATATTTGGGCCGAAAATCAATTTTTACCAACTTTGTTACATGTTTTCTTAACTTTTTTATTTTTTGTAAAAAAAACTGTCAATTCGATTGTTCTCAAAATTTTACGGAATGTTGAAAACAATATTTTTTATAAGACAAAATTAGTTTGAAGCCATAATCTCAAATTTTTGAAAAGATATTTTGGTAAAAAGTCATTTTTTACGATCTTTTAGTAATATTTTTTTTAGGTTTTTATTTTTTGTAAGAAAAACTGTCAATTCGATTTTTCTCAAAATTTTACTGAATGTTAAAAACAGTATTTCTTATAAGAAAAAATTAGTTTAAAGCTATAAACTCAATTTTTGAAATGATATTTGAGCCGAAAAAAAAACTGTTAATTCGATTTTTCTCAAAATTTTACCCGATGTCAAAAACGTTATTATTGCACACAATTATTTTGGAGAAAAAATCTTTTTCTGTTCGTAAAATATTCGAGGTGACAAATATTTTTTTTAGTTTTTGTTGATTTATAAAAAAACCTTTAGCTGGAATTTTTCCAAAAATATACTAGTTTGGTATAACGTCATAAAATATAATATAAAATTTAATTCAACTCGCTAACATTATTGGTTCGTGAGATATTTTTTAGGTAAACCAAAATGTTCACCTTTTTTTAAATTGCTATGGCAAAAAACTTCCCACGCAATTTTTTTGAGAGTCCTTTCTGCATCTTTCTGCATTATTAGGTCCGTTCGCGTACCCCCCTAAAACAGTCCAATTTTACTAAAAACTACGAAATTTAACCAAATCCTGTTCGCGTGCTCAAAAATTTCGTAGTTTTTCGTAAAAGAGAGCGCTCCTGAGAGAGTAAAATATTTCCCCAACCTACAAATTTTTCAGCCCAAGAAATTTCTCTGGGCTGATTTGTGAAAATTTCAAATTTGATAGAATTTCAAATAAATTGCTTGCTTTTGCTGTCAGTTATAAAATTTAAAAACAAATTTTCAAAGAACAGCAACAAGACAGTATGTTGTTTTCCCGTTCGCTTACTTTTTTGTAGTTTTTTTTTGTTGAGAGAATTTTTCCCCCACTCTTTGAAATATTTCTTTTTATGAATTTTAGTGCAGAAAGTACGCGAACGGACCTATTATCTTTTTAACAAAATTTATTTGAAGTCGATATCTCTAATGGTTCTTGAGCTATTGAGGACGAAAAAAACGTCGCGAACGTACGTACACATCACGCACGCACAGACATCTTTCTAAAAATCTTCTATTTAGACTTTAGGGACCTTGAAACGTCGAGAAATGTCAAAATTTTCAATTCGACAAATCGGACCGATTACAATAACTTCCTATTTGAAGTTAAAAAGCGCTTCCATTTTAGAAAATTCAAATTTTCGATTTTTGACCAAAAAAAAATTGTATGAATTTACAAACTTGAAGGAATTTTAAAGGGGTGAGGAAAGAAAGATAGACGGACGGAATCAGGGGACCAACTTTTTTCGACATCTCTAATATTTAAAGTAACCATTTAAAGTAAAAAAATGTTTTCTTTTTTTTTTTAATATTGAGGTAGTTTTAGGCTTTAAGAAACACCACTTTGACACAAAATTTGTTAGTGCATAGATCAAATTTTATAATAATTGATAAAATGTGCAAGTCTCTAATTTTATCTAAGTAATACGAGTTATCAAATATTTACCTAAATGCAATTCCTTACAACATGAAATTTCTAAAAGGAAGGGAGTCTAATATGTCTGGTGTGTCGGCCGATTATAACTTAGTAAAATTTTGCACGTGTAGTACCCGTGGAATGATGATTAGTGCGTTGGACTATCATGCCAGAGGTCGTGGGTTCGATCCCTGCCTATGCCATCTAAAGTTTCTTTCACGGGTACTGCCTCTTGCGAGGAATTGACAAATTCTCCAAGAGTAATTCTTGTCATGAAAAGTGCTTTTTCAAATTAGCCGTTCGGATTCGGCATAAAACTGTAGGTCCCCTCCATCTCTGACAACAGTACTCGCACACAGGAATGGTTGAGAGTTGTAAGTCACTAGGCCCTAGTTCTCAACGGACTGTTGCGCCACCCAATTTATTTATTTTATTTTCAAAATTTTGCACGTACTGAACTACAATCTGCAAATAATCTGGATTTAAATCTACTTCTGGGGTTCCTCAAGGTAACCATTTAGGACCACTTCTTTTGATTTTATCACTAACGATGTTAAAACATTTCTTTTATCCTGAAACTACGATAACATAGAAGCCTCGTCTCACATCACTTTTTTAATGAATGTAAACACATTTTTCTATACTTTCAACAATTCTTGAATGCCAAAACATCTTCAACTTTAATAATGCTAATACATTTAATTAAAATTTTATAATAGTTATCAAAACCATCTGGAACTCATTTCCATTAAGTTGTCTATTGTAGTATTTATATAATATACCCCCTTCTGTTTCTTAGTTATAATAATGACTTACCAAATATTCCCTGATAAACATCACAGCAATATGAAACAAGTAAAAACCAATATCCTTTCAAAATTCCGATAAATATAAGGACTTAAATTCTCTCTCCAACTTGAGAATTCTACGAAATTGCTTTCTATTGGTCAATAAATATAATCCATTTATCAGCAAAAACAGTCCTTATAGCCAAAACTATATATGTATGTATAAACCTACCAAAGGTTATTTGAAAAACAATAAAAACAAATTCACTTTGACCTTTGTTCTAATTTCTCGAACCAAACCAAAGCACGAATTAAATTCACAGCATATTTGTGTGTGGGTGTGTGTGTGTGTGTGTCGTCTATGGGGCATATATCCTTTATGTTTATGGAATGTTGATGTTAAAGTTACTTCTTTCCTTAAGAGAAAAAGCATATAAGAGCCTTAAATATGGAATGTTCTAATATGATAAGGAATAAGTTTCCTTTTTTTTTTATTTGTGTGTATAGAGTTTAAATGTATTTCTGGAAAATGAAAAAATTCACTTTGTCAATGTTTTGCATCCTCTTGCCTCTCCTCTTAAGTTGCAACTTTTTCTACCTCTATTGGCCTTTTATCAAAAGATTTTCACCAACAGCATCTGGATGAATTTGAAAATTCCATTCGAAATAACATTTTTTCCTTGACCGAGTTTCGTAATGAAGTTTAAATCCTTTGGACTATAGGTTAGGTTATAGGAATACAGGTGAATAGAAATTTCAGAAGACCCAAAAACCATCGAGCCGAAATGCAACAAACATAAAACACGATACGGGATGATTTATATTTGCCATAAAGATGTTATTTTGTTCAATCGTCGTCGTCGTCATCGATGTAGAGTTCCTCAAATCTGTTTGGCTTTATATAACAACCAGCACGACAACGAATGACGGCACATATTCGAAGATCCATTGAACCAAAAGGCTTTTCTAGATAAAAGCTTTGAAATCTCTCAGCAAAAGGATAATGCACTTTCTGTCAACGAACATCAAAATCCGTCTCAATGGACAAAGTGATGGAAAACGGTTTATGGAGCTTGTGTATCTCTACTCTATCTTGTATGCTTTTTTGGTCAGGTTAATAGCGAATTTTTGGTTGCATTTTATCCTTGCACCTACCTTCATATGGAATTCTGATCCTGAACAAAATTTAAAAAAAAAGTAACATTTTGTCACCGTACGTTTCTTTATATGCAATTTTCGAGGGATGTGTTCGGAGAGTTTGGATGTATGTATGTTTGTTTGTTTGCTTGTTTGTATTTGGTGGGTAAATTTGATTTTGTTTAATCAAGGCGTTGAGTGAAGTGAAAAACTCTTTGCCTTTGCGAATCATCTCGGAAAGTAGTCAAAATAGAATTTTAATCGATTTTAAAGGCTCAAACCAACAAATAAAACCAAATCAAAGCAAACCATCATCACAACAGCAACCTGAACCATCATCATCAGCAAACAGTGAAATCCACTTAAACTCTCAGTCATTCATTTTAATATACAAGACGCCGTATTATGTAATTTTTTCTACCAAGACCTTGAAAGCTTTGGGGTCTCTTTTTTAAGTTTAAGTTGTTTTTTGTGTATACACTTAAAGGTTAAAGGTTACCTACATGTTGCCATTCCAATATACCTACCATCGTCGGTCGTACCACCCTCATCCATCTTGTTTTTTTTCTTTTTTCTATGATGGTGCCTTGGTCTTCTAATATTTTAACGCTTCTTAAGGGATATGGTTTTGTGTTTAGATAAACATATAGAACAATCAAGTGACAGGCTGGGATCCTCAGATGAACTGGACTGGACAGTGGACAGGACATAGCACATAGCAACATAGCAAACTTGATAATTCACTTTGTGGCCATGTTGTCACGGATTAAGGATGGATGTAGATATAGTATAGTGTGTTAAAGTTATCTATCTTATGCCTTTGTTAAATTATTGTACACAAAAAGGTCACAAAAGCACGTATCCAAGCCTACATATATATACGAAAACGAAAAGGTACACATTATATAAAAAATAAATATATAAATAAAAGAACAAGTTTAGCCGATAAAAGGTTCTGGCAAAGACACAAAGGAAAAGTAAATAAATAAATAGGGGCATTTGACATCTACTCAATTGTAAGCTCAACATAATCGATGACTTGAAGTCGTGCGTATAAAGGAAATTATTTAATTTTTGTTAGTTAAGACTTTAAAGGATTTTTCAACGTATGTATGTATGTTCTGTTATATTGTATTGTATGGGGTGTTTTTTTAATAGCTTGAGAAATTGAGGAATGAATTTGTTGGTATTATAACCTCTGGCATTTAATTTTTTAATAACATTTCCGGCACATGTCCAGCGTGGTTACAAGTTACATAGTTTTATGATGAACAGAAATTTCAACACTGTTCATAACACAAAAGAAACTATTTCAAAAAGTTATTATAATGTAATAGAAATAAATCATTTTGAATTTTCTTTGAATACAATTTATTATCTTAGAAAACGTGGAAGAACTTTGATAATTCCTTCTTATTTTTCAACACAAGTTTCTTAAGAAAATATACCACAACTTTGACTGTCATTTGCCTGCAAATTATGATACATGCTGTTCAATGTTTTACATGGGTTTCTATTATGTAATACAAAGGTATCATGCTTAAATCCATAAGAGCAGGTCTTGCTGAAAACACGAAACTTAATTTAGCAGTAATTCTGCTATAAACACGCAATCACATTAAATAACAATCGTTCCAAGAATCAATTATAAGAATTTTTCTATTAAAATCCTTACAAAAATACATAACTCTATATGTATGTATTTCTGTAAGCAATAATTTTCTTTACACTATATCATAGGTAACTATAACATACATTATGTAATTAAGTACATAATATCGTTTGAACGTAGGTAAGAGTATCATATTCTTTGATTCTAATAATGTTTTCTTTTGTTAAGGATAAAAATAATCCTGATTGAATTTAGGATTTAATTTCACACGTTATTATTAATAATTGTATAATATGTAATATATCACATCCTTTGGAATGTTTTGAAGGTTAAAATTGTTTTTTGCTTTATAGAGGCAAAGTGAGGAGGCGAAGCTATAAATAGAAAAATTCATCCTACTCATATTACCAATCTTTTCTGATAATTTTATACTTGGATATTAATTAAGAACACGTGAGTCTAAATGAAATGACACGATTATCAGCAGAGCTTTACAGGATGCAGATCTACAGATAGTTAATATTTTTTGAAATTAAATACAAGTCCTTTTTAATAAATAAAATAAAACATTATTTTGTACAGGTTAATTTTTTACTAAAAAGAATTTTAAAAGTTACAAATTAAGCTTACTTACCTTTAAGTAATATGACCTCCAGAATTATTTTATCCAATAAAGAAAAAAGTTTTTGACATCAAGTAAAAGTTAAAAAAAAAATGATTTGGCTGTTTCCTTTATAAAAAATAAAAACCTAAGAAAAATAATACTTAGCTGTCAGTTAAAGGTACTCGTATCATTGGTTTTCATCATTGAAACCTATTATTGAAATTTTTTTGACAAGTTGGTAACAGCTTTCATTGAAAACATCTGTCATTGAATAAAGGTTTCCTAATTGGCCTAAAGGTAAGAGTTGATCATTGAAAGTAAAAATGACAGGTGCGAATGCAAAGAAAATGAAACGCTTTCAATGGAACGATTATGTTTCAAAATGTGAATCTAAAAACGATTTTATCATAGAAAAATTAGCCAAAAGAAAAGTTGTGGGATAAATAATGATATGATAATATAATAACTCAATAGGTTCACTTCAAATTTGACTTGTAGCTTTTAAGTCTCGAAACAAAATTTTCAATGAAAACCAATGACAATTATAATTGGCCACTAAAAATTGTTAAAAATTGATTTTCGATATAAATTTCTGTTGTTAGCATACTGTTGTTAGCATTTAGATTTCGTAGGTGTTAATTATAGCTGTCATTGGTTTTCATCTTTGAAAACAATCATTGGAATTTGTTTGGCAGGTCGTTTTTAGGGGCCAATTATAGCTATCATTGAAATCAGTCCGGAAAGTTTTTTAAATGGATATTTGACTGTGTTTCCCTTTAATTATAAATACAAATTATATACAGATTCATCGGAAATCACACACAAAATTTTTGTTGAGAAATTAAAAATGTTTGTCATTGAAAAAAATTCCTGATTGTAATCCACCGAAAAGTTTTTAGGCGCCAGTTATAGCTATCATTGAAATCGATCCGGAAAAATTTTTGAATCGATATTTGACGGTGTTTCCCTTTGATTAGAAATAAAAATCATATACCGATCGATAGGAAATCACACAAAGAATTTTTTTTGAGAAAAAAAAGTTTAGTTGCACATTTATTTTTTTCTAAAAATGTATTTTTCTATTTTCCGGACGGAAATTCATTTTCCTGAACAGCTGATACTTTTATGTTCAAAAGTGAAACGAAGCGTTCCACTGATTTGTGATCCAATTTCACACAATTCCAATGACAGATTTCTGTCAGTAAAAGTTTTTCGGTGGCTTTCAATCAGGAAATTTTTTTCAATGACAGAAATTTTTAATGATAGCTATAAACGACCTGCCAAAAAAATTCCATTGTTTGTTTTCAATGATGAAAACCAATGATAGCTATAACTGGCGCCTTACTGACAGAAGACTGTCATTGGAACTGTATCAAATTGGAACACAAATAAGTGAAATGATTCGTTTAACATTTGAACATAGAATTATCAGCTGTTCTGGAAAACGGATTTCCGTCCGGAAAATATAAAAATATATTTTTAGCGAAAAATAACTGAACAATTAAACATTTTTTCTCAAAAAAAATTCTTTGTGTGCTTTCCGAACGATCTGTATATAATTTCCATTTCTAATCAAGGTTAAACCCGGTCATATCCATTTAAACAAATTTCCGGATTTATTTCAATGATAACAATAACTGGCCCCTTAGATAAATCTTATATATAGTTTTTTTTTCTACAAAATAAAACCTAAAAAAATTACGACCGAAAATTTTTAAAAATTAATTTTCCATTTTAAACTTATTTAATCTTATAAAATATATTTTTAATAAAAAAATCAATTAACAGTTGTGCTATGAAAAAAATTAAAATCTTGCCAATAAACAACAATAAATTTTCCCGAATACCTTGACAAAACCAGCTTTAACTTCAATTATTGAAGTATACTTTTTGGAGTTAATTAAATTAAACAATTTGAATGATTGCAAGAAATAACCATTTTAAATAGAACCAATGGGAAGTTAACAGTTGGGTCTTAAGTTTAAGGTTTGTATAAAAACGTCAACAAAGCAAAGCAATTTCTGACATACTCAAATGTCACAATTTCGAGAGTCTGTCATACTTGCCGTATACCTTTCAATTTTGTTCGCAAATAGTATCCTAGACTTCAATCAACATATTAATGCCAAAAATTCAAATGAAATTACGTATAAACATCAGTTTTACTCTGATTTTTAACACTTTGAAATCTCAATGCGAACGTACCCTTAACCCAATACCGAACTGTCAATATGAAAGAATTAAGTGAAAATGTCATTTCGTGGTTGAGACCAAAAATCCTCGGTAGCCATCTTGGTTAGCCTACAAGCTAAACCGGAAATCAGACTAATAAACTCATTTAAGTATGCGTGTCACTTCTCCTCTAATTTATGAAATTTCCCCTAAAAACTCAGTAGTTAATTCTATGTATGCGTGAAAACACGTCCACATTACATTTACAACAATGGAAACAAATGAGTTTTGGAGGATGATACGTACGAATGATTTTTATCTTCATATAGAGTGTTTTTGGTTGAGACGTTCCATATGATGCAGTAGGTTACGTGACATCAATCATATTTTTCCAGGAACACCACAAAAAATATGCCTTTTGGAACTTTTTAATATTACAAAATAAGTGATTTTACAAAGAAGCGATTTATTAAAAAATTGTGCAGTGTTTTTGCGATGAAGTCCACTTTTTCAAGGATCCATGGATGCACTTGCTGTAATTTTTAAATCATAATTTCTAATGACTTTTTTTCTGATATTTATGATTTTTGTAGAAATACGTAGGATATTTAATTTTGCGCTACCGAATGGTGCACTTTCAGTTTGAAAAATTCAAATTTTGCCTTCAAAATCGCTAGATAATTGTTAGTTACAAATGCACTATGTAATATAAAAACAATCCTAGGCACGTCTTACGAAAATATATTTTCGTAGATGTGTATTCAAACTTTTAAGTCAATCGCTAATTAAAAATCCAAAAAACTACATCTGATTTTTTCCGGCCATAGCATTTTAAAATTCAAGCGGTCCCCTAAAAGAAAAATAAAACGATTTTTCGAAATGCGCTTCTAACATACTATGGTCCGTTTTTGTTTTTATTGGATGTGCGATTTTGTTGACTTGGAATAATTTTTAGTTTTATATCTAAGAATCATTAAAACAAGACACTTCTTCATTTTTCAACGAAAAGTGCGATTTCAAAAACATCAATTTTTTTCTTCTTAGATTTCTTAAATTAATTTGGGTTTAATACCAATTTATAAGTCTAACTTGGTTTTAAGAAATTCATAAGACTTATTATGCATTATCTTACGTCATTCCCGCAATTCTGTCTTATTTTAGTTTCAAATGTCCTTAAGTATCCCCAGAAAGGTTTAATTACATAATTCAAACATACTCCTATAAAGATATACGAGTACTCCGTATACATTAGGTACAGCAGAGGATAAAATTAAAGCCGTATTGTCGATTAACATAGTAATTCCAACAAGTAATTTAACTGCTCCTTGATAATACCACTGCCTCGCAACAAACAACCATAACCCACATTACCATTATACCTTAAGATGTACATTTTCCGGAAAGTTCATAATGCGAATAATCTCTTTAGCTATCTCTAAGTTACAAAATAACTATAAGTAGGTATAAATAACAACAACAACAGCAACAAAATAAACAGGGTCAAGTCCACGAAAATGACAACGCGACAACGACTACAACAACAACGGCGACAAGGACAACGAGGACAACGAGGACGATGTTTTAATACCATAAAACTCCTCGTGCTGAAGAATATCTAACAAAACTTAATGACTTTTGGAGACCTCGTTTTTATTTTAATGAGGCTTTCTGTAAACGTTTCCAAAAATAAGAATAGTCTTAAAACTATTGAGGTAAAATATGTATGAATTAATCTACTTACAGGGTGTGTCAAAAGTGGCTTCCTGATTTGGAGAAATAATATCTCTTCTGATTTAAATTTTTACTATGTATTTTATTTTTTAAGGTACTTATAAAATAAATATAGGAGATTTACTAAAAGGAACTTCAGAGCTTTTCAGAAGATCAAACTTATTGAATTTTTATCTGAAGTGCTTATCGGCGTCATTTTAATGTACGAAATCCACTCATTCTCTCGTTAAAAATCAGCTGTACCTAATCTTCCTCGAGCTGGAGAGTTTATATAAAATCCAAACCTCAAGAACGTACATATATGTATTGTTTAGGCAGTTCCAAATAATCTCCAAAAATTCAAGATTTAATTGGTATCTACGTTCTCCAGATTTGACATCATCAGAATTTTTACAGGGGGGTTATTTAAAGGCTAAAGTACACATTAATAAACCCAGCACTATTAAGCAGCTGAAAGTGAAAATTCTTGTTTAATTGAAAGCTCTGAGGAGGATGTCCAGTAAGAGTCCATTTCTGTGAGTAAGAAGCTGGGGGCATTATATACCATAGTTCTTAATCTCAATAAATCAAACTTTTTGATTCTAAAATGTTGTTACTACCTTAAATCAGGAAATAACTTTTAACTCACCCTGTACAATTTGTTGGTTCTGATTGTCTGCATAGGTAGTATTGAATTAAATTTTATATCCTTGACAAAAAAGGACTCCAATGCTGGTTGCAGGTTGGAATATTTTTGCATTCAAAAGTAGTTGTCAATAGAAGGTACATAGTACCTACATTTGAAAAGGAATACAAAACAAAAAATAAGAAAACAGAGTACGTTTCGTATCTTATATAGAGGTCACCAATTTATTGATGAAAATTCAACTTTAATTTTAGACACAGAAATAGAACCAGAACTTCGAGGAAGCCGAAAGAACTCGAAAGAGGCTCCTTTTAGGGGGAAATAGCAATTTTCCAATCGATTGAATTTTATATTAGACATGTACAATTGTACATGTATAGATATACATATAACTCGAATCCCTTAAATGTTTCTACTTCATTCGCATTTAAAGGAGAAAATTATTTTTTAAATTGGTTATGGAGAGAAAATACTTGATTTGAGTGTTTTAAAAAGAATAAAATACTTAAATGAAGGTTTAAAATATTCGTGGCAATGATTATATGTTTTTTTTTTTTTTTTTTAATCGAAGGACTTATAATCAATTTAAATAGATATTACGTTCCACTTAATTGAGTTAAGAATAATGTAATGTGACATTCGGTTTCATATTAAATTGCAAATGTGGGTATGGTCTGGATAAATACGAGATTTGAAGCAAGGAAACTCTATTTTTTAAAATAGGAGAACAGATTTTTTAAGACACATAATTAAAACTCCAGTTTCTTTTTAATTGAATGAGTAAAATAACCAATATCAATATGAAATTTATTTAGAAAAATAGGCTTATGGTTTGTTACGACGAATTTCCTTTTCATTTTTGGTCATGTTCTTGTTTTGATAATTATTGTAATAAATATTTTAGAAAACATTAAATAAATATAGTAAAGAGTAAAATAAATTAAAAACTTTAATAAGTTACAGTAGAAAAAGAGACTGGGATGTAACCCTCACTGATGACTCCTCCCAAAGCTCAAAAGCCTTTTAAAATAATACTTTTTTCCTTGCAGTAAGATAAATTGTCGTTTAAGAGACTTCGAAAAGAATGCAAATATTAATTGAAGTTTAACCTGTTTTTTTTTTGAAGACATTCGGGACGTTGAATTTTATTGTGAAAAGGTTTATCGATTGATTTTTAAGATTCTACCAAAAGTTAACAACAATATTTTCTATTATATAAAATAGGTTTAAAGTCAATGGGGCACAAATTTTAAACAGTTCTCTTTTAAGCAATAAATTCGACTCTAGTTAAAGCAGTTCTTTATTTAAAAAGTCTTGTTTAAATTTTTGACAGCAAACTTTTGTAAAACACTTCTAATTCTGATTGCTAACTAAATCAAACAGAACTAAAAATTAAAAGAAAACGTCAAACAATATTAACTTGGTGGACATTACTTCCGAAAAAATGTAATGTCACGAAGACTTGCAGTTCTGGTGAAATGGGAAGACCACAATTTGTTTTATACTCCCCAATATTTATATTTTCAATTAAAAATCGAACTGTGGTCTTATCAAAACGGTATAAAGATTTAAATTCAAGATCTTCAAGTTCTTCGAATGGACAAGCTCGAGGTTTAAACACTTTTGTCTGTCTAAATATAGCTCACAAACCTCGAAAATATAAAAATGTTAATTTTCAGCCAATATTTTTCTTTCTTAAGTTTTAACTTTCCATAGGAAGTTATTGTATCGGTGTGACTTGGCGAATTGAAAATTTTGGCATTTATCGACGTTTCAAAGTCTCTAGAATCTAGATAAAAGTTTTTTTTTTAGAGAAATGTTTGTGCTTGCGTGTACGTTTGTTCGTACGTTCGGGAGGCTTTTTTGGTCGCCCATATCTTAAAAAGCAGTAGAGATATCGACTTTAAATAAATTTTGTTATTCAGATAATAATGCAGAAAAATGCAGAAAGTACTCTTAACAAATTGAATGGGTAGTTTTTTTACTATAGCAATTTAAAGAACAAGTGAATATTTTATCTAACCCAAAATATCTCACGAATAAGTAACGCTAGCGATTTGAAGTGATACCAAACTGTTATTATTTCGAAAACAAATTAAATAACAGTTTTTTTTAATAAATCAAAAAAACTGAAGACAAATAATTGTTACCTCGAACATTCTACGAATAAAAAATGGTTTTATCTCCAAAATAATTGTATGCAACTAAGAATAAGGTTTTTGGTAAAATTTTGAGAAAAGTCGAATGGACAGTTTTGTTACAAAAAATAAAACCTAAAAAAAAAAAAACAGTACTAAAACTAGGTAAAAATTAATTTTTGACTTAAATATCTTTTCAAAAATTTAAAACATTGGCTTCAAACTAATTTCGTCTTAAGAAAACTAAAGTTTTCAACATTCAGTAAAATGTTGGGAAGATCGGATTGACAGTTTTTTTTTAAACAAATAAAAACCTAAAAAAACTTGGTCTTTTCAATCTTTTCATTTCATAGAAAATATTATTTTCGACATTCAGTAAAATTTTAATAAAAATTAAAATCCACAGAAAATAGTAGGTACGCAAAGTTCGTAAAAATTGATATTCGATTCTCGATATATCGTGACTTCAAAATGATTTCATTCTATGCTGAATTTTCTTAGAAAAATCTTATCAGTATTTGTTTATATAAGAAATAAAGGTTTTCAAGAAGTGCTTCTAAAATTGGTAAAAAATTAGGTTTCGACTAAGGATCTCGATAACAAAAATAGATTTTGAAATCAAACTATGTATTTCATTATATAAAATATTGTTGGTATTTTTTAGTTAATCTTTTAGAAAAATTCAACTAACAACTTTTTTAAAAAACCACAAAACCCTACAAAAACAACAAAAAACTGATAAGAAATGGTTTTTGGTTTAAGTATTAGGAGAACAAAGAAAGAATTTGACTTCAAATTATTAATCTCAAAGAAAATATTGTTATGAAAGATTTTAAACAAGACAAATCGACAGACGGGATGGAAAGTTATTAGTGTGGGTTGCATCCCACCCTCTTTTGTTTTTATGAAATAACAAACGTCAAATAGATATAGTGTACTTTAAAAAAGATAAAGAAGACTTTTGCTGCTTTTAAAGTTAGACGAGTGCCTTAGCATTAAAGAACCTATACTTTATTTCGTTTAAAATCAAAAAGTCAACCCTCATTTTAAAACTCATTTTTAGAGTCGAATTCGAATTTAAAAATTATTTAGAATAGGTTTTAAATATTTAATAAATTGCTCCAATACCTTTATTTGTTCTCAATATAATCGAGTCAAAAAACAATTTTTAGCAATGTTTAGTTTTTGTAGAAAATATCAATTCTATTTTTCTAAAAATTACAATGATGTCAAAAACGTTACAATTACAATTTTTGAAGTGACAAAAATGTTTACAAAGTTTAATTTTGATTTATATAAAATTACGAAACAATGTGTAATAAACAATAGCAAATAACAAAATTATGTCGATGCTTAACCATTTTCTTAATTTTTTTTTGAAATTAATGTATTAGAAAAAAACACACACTGTATGTTTTTGTAAGTCATTTCCACATATTGTGATGTTATTATCTGTAAAATAAAATTTGTTTTTAATCGACATCTTTGCTGTTTTTGAGATAATTTTAGAAGAAAAAAGGTATCTTAAAAGTACGGGCATGTGAATGTACAAAAATGTCTCTAAAACCCATGAATTCCATGATTCTAAGGACCTTGTCAATTTTTTAGACATAAGAAATCGGACGGATCGCAATAAATTCATACGGAGAGTTGATGGAATTGAATTAAGCAGAATTTAATATCAGAATAAATTTAATT
This sequence comes from Eupeodes luniger, assembly GCA_951509635.1. Taxonomy (NCBI): domain Eukaryota; kingdom Metazoa; phylum Arthropoda; class Insecta; order Diptera; family Syrphidae; genus Eupeodes; species Eupeodes luniger. The sequence goes on along the minus strand of OX608075.1, from coordinate 126,289,470 downwards.
TTTTATTTTTAAACTAGTTAACAATTTACATTTTTTTGGCTTAGACTAATTTGACTATTTCAAGTTATATATTATTACCTCCTATCTGGAGATTTGATTAATTAATTTTATTTAATAGAAAGCTCTACTTTTGTTCTCTTTTGTTCATTGTATAGTGGGTCACAGCTTATTTGATCCACCCCTGTTTTATAAATTGAATCGAGTATGGCTCCTTTATAAGAAATCTTTATAAAAAATCTATTGTTGGATGGCTTTCGACCGAGCATAAAAAAAAGACGATGTTTGCTTTATGACAGTTTATTAGAGAAGAACGCTTAAACAGCTTCGAGAGCTATGCTTGAAGACTTATTATTACGGAATGTATGTATTACAATTTAATAGCGGGAGGATCATACGATTGAGATTGTTTCTGTTTCTATTTACAGAGCTGTAATGTGAAAAGAGAACAGTCGGTTGTGCAAGAGCACTTACAACAAAAATTTAATGCCTACAGCTCGGCCATCCTGACCGTATAATCGACCCGATTACAATTTTTCTTACATAATTATAAAATTCTTTTAAAAATACAAACTAGCAGTTAATCGTTAAACATTTCGTAAAAATTTTATATTCGAAAATATAAAAATATATAAAAACAATGCAATAGTTTGATTCAATTAATAATAATAAGATATTATTGACTTGTTTCGTTTTTTCTCATATTCGAAATATATGACTTTCTTCGTGCAAAATACTATTCAAGTTAAATTATTGAATACAAATTAAAATTTTAAAACAACAGTTAAATCATACATGCAAATTCTATAAAACATTTCGAAAGTTGAGACAAATTCCATCGACACTATTGGCTGTGTAAACAAAATTATATTATTCAAATGTAAATATATTTTTTTTTTATTAGGTCAAAGATTTTAATTAATAACTTTATTACCAATGTCTTTGTCTTCATTTTTCAAATCAATCTCTGGGACCGAATATAGCCTCATGTTATTCGGAGTACTGACACCTTTGTAAGGCAATCTGGTCAATTGCAACCCATCAATGTCTCCAATTGCATATCTGTCATTGGGCAGAACTTTTTTAACCTCGTATGGCCCGCGAAATTTAGCTATTAGTTTTTTATTTGTTCCTGGTGTTGTGTCAATATTTTTGATCATGACATAATCTCCTGGCTTATACTCAGTTGGATTTTTATGACGTCTATCATAATACTTTTTATTTTTAATTTGTTCTTTCTCAATGTTTTCCTCAGCTTCTTTCCTTACCCCATTTAAATTAAGTCCTTCTGACTCTATATTTTTAGCTAAAAACTCTTTTACCTTGTCACAAAATTTTCCTTTTTGGTCTCTCCCGAAAAGCAGGTTGCAAGGCGTAAAACCTGTACTCCTATTAACACTATTGTTTATAGCAAATTCTACCTTGTCAAGATTTTTGTCCCAATTGCTTGTGGAAAACGATTCGCATTCTTTGGCTAGCATAGGCGTTATAACGCGATTAAGCCTTTCTACCTGACCGTTTGATTGCGGTGAGTGGGTGGCCACCTTAACATGGTAAATATTGTTTAAGTTAAGGAACTCGGCAAACTCTTTCGAGGTAAAACAGGTTCCACGGTCGGACACAATTCTATTAGGTCTAGAAAAATTCGCGAAATAAGTTTTTAGACATTCAATTGATTCTTTACTAGAGGTACTTTTCGTAGAATATAGCTTAGTAAATTTAGTGAAACCATCTACTACGACTAGGATGTGTTTCTTATTAGAACGCGAGGTGGGGAGCGGACCTAGGTGGTCAATGTGTAAGGTGTCGAATGGAAGGTTACCTTTTGGAATTGGATGAAGAATTCCTTCTGTTTTTCCAGAATTTGGTGAAAAATAGATACACTTGAGACATCCCTTGATCACATTCCTAATTTTTTCCTTCATATTAGGAAACCAATAGGATCCACATAAATGCTCGAAACATTTGTCAACACCCAAATGGCAGAGTGACTCGTGATGCGTCCTAATAATCTGGTCTTCCATTTGAGAAGGGACATAAAAAACTATTTTATTTTTTGTCTTTCTATAAATCAGCCCGTCAACCATTTCATAATGTGGACTTTCAGTCTTACTTAGCGCTGAAGCTATGGAAACTATCTTAGGGTCATGCCTTTGAGCGGCTGCGAGTATAAACTCAAACGATTCATCGTCGACATGTAAGATGTTAAAAGATCTGCTTAATGAATCGACGTGCGACATTCGATCGCCTTTCCTATGCTCAACTGAATAATCATACGCTTGTAACTCTAGCGCCCACCGTGATATACGCGGATTCAATGTTTTTTTATTTAAGGTCAAAACTAGAGCCTGGCAATCTGTCACGATCTTAAACGGAATCCCTAATAAATATATACGAAACCGCCTTAAAGCATAGACTATGGATAGAGTCTCAAGCTCATAGCTATGAAACTTGCTTTCGGCGTCTGTAGCGCGCTTAGAAAAATAGAATACCGGGTGAAATTTGGCATCGCTCTGCTTCTGAAGCAAGACTGCTCCAAATCCATGCGTGCTGGCATCGCAATGTAGTTCCGTTATATTGTTTGGGCTGAAGATTGATAACACTGGAGCCGAAACTAATTTGTTTTTCAATAAATTAAAGACTTCAGCTTCTTTAAGGCCAAAAATGAAAGGTGCGTCTTTCCTCAGCAAATCATAGAGAGGTTTGGCTAAATTGGCAAACTGATATATAAATTTTCTAAAGTAGGAACAAAGCCCCAAAAAACTATGGACATCTTTAGTTGATTTAGGCAAAGGAAAATCTCGAATGGCATTGAGATTGTTTTCGTTCGGACTTACGCCTGCTTCGGTTATCTTATATCCTAAATATGTAATCTCATTTTGCAAAAACGCGCATTTTTCTAACCTCAGTTTCAAGTTTTTATTGACAACGATTTCTATCACCTCTTTCAGAATATCTAAATGTTCTTCAATGGTTTCTGTCGCAATGAGGATATCATCTAAATAAGTCAAGATCTTCGATTGCAATATCAATTTACCGAACAAATGCTTCATATAACGTTCGAAAACGGATGGGGCGTTTTTAAGCCCAAATGGCATTTTGGTAAATTCATATTGACCAATCGGTGTGGTAAACGACGTATATTTCATGGAATCCTCCTCGAGCGGCACATGATAAAAACCATTTTTCAGATCAAGAGTTGTGTAGTATTTTTTATTTTTTAATCTATCAATATTGTCTTCAATTAATGGTAAAGGGTAATTATCGCGAGCAGTTATTTTGTTGAGTTCCCTAAAGTCTATACACAATCGCAATTCATTATTTTTCTTTTTGACAAGAACGATCGGCGACGCGTATTCCGAGTTCGATTCACGTATAATGTCTTTGCTAATCAGATCATTAAGAATTTTGTCCAACTCAATTTTATGTGTATAAGGTAACCTACGAGGTGGACAGTGAAAAGGAACGTCTTTAGACAAAACTATTTTCATTTTGAAGTCAATTTCTTCACAATTGATTTTATTTTGGTTGTTAAAATTTTCACAAAAAGCTGGTTTAACTAACTCTTGAACTTTTTCCCGAATATCAAACGGTATATTTTGATTAATATTTATATCAAACTCTAAGTTATTATTACCAACATCTATATTTAAAATTTGTTCAATAAAATCAACCTCTTCATTAAAAGTACTTACATTCGGACGGTGAAACTGATTTGAAGAAGACAAAGACAAATTTTTCATGCAGGCATGCAATTCTGGACAAACTTGTGATGACGATGACGTTACACTTGAAGAACGATTACACTTGTTGTCGTTGGACGATTCTTGCAAAATTTTATTTTCTTGATTTTCAGATTTTTTTTCAGCTCTCTGAAACACCATACCAATTGTGTTGATGAAATCTCTCCCAAGTACAATTGGATAACTCATTGATTGATTTTTCACTACAAATAAAGACAAATTAGTTTCTAAATTATCATAAAATATAAATGCATTGACACTTCCCAACACATGAAGCGGACTGTTGTTTACTCCACAATATGATCGATTGCTTTTATCCATTGATATCATAGATTGCGGTAAAAACTTCTCCTGGACAAAGCTTATCGGACTCCCAGAGTCTAAAAGTGACGTCAGAGTGCAAACAAATTTTGATTGTCCATCGATGAAACGATAACGAACCTCTCTTTCAAAGTTGTTTGAATCTGGACTACGCTGCTGCTGCTTGGTGGTACTTCTTGTCTGATAAGAAGCGTTGTTACATTTCTCTGAATACACATTTTTCTCTCCGTTGTCGTTGCTGCTATCGTTGAGAGTCAAGACTGGTTTATTGCTCGTACAATTTTTAGCGATATGTCCACGGACTCCACATTTAAAACAGGTGAATTCTTTTTTGGTATATGACCCATTAGCAGGTGGAATCGGCGCATGCACTTGCTTTCTGAATGGATTATTTTTGTTCCTATGTTGACTGTTCTGGAACTGAGATGTGCTTGGCCTAGCTGCAAAACTGTCACGACTGTTGTGCTTAAACTTTTCATATTTTCGAAGCACGTGCTTGAGCTCCTCAATGTTGTTTGCGTTGTAAAGCATACTCTTATTAATTTCTGAATCAGATATGCCTTTGATTACGAACTGGATTAAATCCTCTTCTTCGATGGGGTTGTGCGATGCTATCTCTTGCATCGACAACACATATTGCTGTATGGTTTCATCTCGATGTTTTTTTCTAGCGCTTAGCTCACTGAAAATATCCGCTTTAGTAACAACACGTTTGAACTCACCTACAAGAGCATCTTTCAGTTCAATCCAGTTTCTCGTTTTCAAGGACCTCACGAACAGCCTCGCAGTGCCTCCAAGGAGCCTCTTTCCAAAAATGAACTTGGTTCGATCATCTAAATGAAGAGATTCAGCATACTCCTCAAACTGTTCTACCCAACGATCAATAGGAAAGTTGTCGTCTCCACTGAATGGACATAATAGGTCTTCCATGTCTTTGAAATTGTGCGATAAATGGATCTGTCTTGGACTATTATTTTCTTGGGCATCCTCCAACTGAAGCTCCTTCAGTTTGCGTTTTAGGAAAATAATCTCCTCCCTCTTCTTGCATGCTTCTCTTAGGATGTGTAATTCTTCATCTACATTGGCATTTGACGGCAGCTCCTCGTGTTGTTCCTCTTGATCTTGCACTGACACGTTGTCATCGATTGATTCTAAGCCATTCTGCTCCTCATCAGGCATGACTTCTCGCATAAGATTCTGAAGATTCTCCTGTGTAAGGCTCCGAACTGCTTCCTCTACACGTAGTCTTAACACCGCTTTAGAGCCATCAGTTTTTAAACCAAGATATAGCAAAATTCTTTTTAGTACAGCAACATTTGCTTTATTTAGAAACTGGTTAAACACTTCGGACATTATAACAAAAGAATTGTAACACACGACAAAATAAACTTTTTCGTTTAATTTTAAACAAAGAACAATGGGTCAAATCGCACTTCTGAATTTTGTTGGATGGCTTTCGACCGAGCATAAAAAAAAGACGATGTTTGCTTTATGACAGTTTATTAGAGAAGAACGCTTAAACAGCTTCGAGAGCTATGCTTGAAGACTTATTATTACGGAATGTATGTATTACAATTTAATAGCGGGAGGATCATACGATTGAGATTGTTTCTGTTTCTATTTACAGAGCTGTAATGTGAAAAGAGAACAGTCGGTTGTGCAAGAGCACTTACAACAAAAATTTAATGCCTACACTATTAACAAAGTAAAAACGCAGTAAGTTTAATTGAGATTTCAATTGAAGCAAAACACTTGATTATTTAATTTTAACCCAAAACATCATATATTTTACTACGTTAAAACAAAACAATGCAATTTTTTAATGCCACAGCTTATTTGACCCACAGTTTTTTATAAACAGCTGGCTAGCGAGATGGAGAGTATTATAGGTAAGTCTTGTTCTGCAGAAACCATCCGTCGTATTCTGAGAAATAGTGAACTAAATGGAAGAGTCGCTTGCAAAAAGCCCTTTATTGACAAAAAAACGAGCTTCTCGTTTGAAGTTAGCAAAAGAGCACATCTCTAAGGATTCAAGATTCTGAAGGGAAGTCATATTTGCCGATGAGTCCAAATTCAATATTTTTGGATCCGATGGACGAACTTATGTGTGGCGCAAGCCCAATACAGGACGAACACTTAAGGCCAGCAGTCAACCATGGAGGTGGTCAATCGATGGTATGTCCTTGTATGTCTGCAGCGGGAGTCGGAAAGGTGCAATTTATTGAAAGCACAATGGATAAAATGCTCTATCTCGATATATTAAAGGAAAACTTGCTTCAAAGTGCAGAATAAAAGACAGTTTTCGGTTTTACCAAGATAATGACCCGAAACATAAATCGGGAACTGTTCAAACTTGGCTAATTTATAACAGTCCCCATCTTATAAAGCCGCCTGCGCAGTCTATAGGCCTTAGTGTAAATGTGGTCCTGTGGTCCATTTTGGACACAAACATTTGAAAACAAACAAAAACGATCTAAAGACTGCCTTAATTGAAGAATGGGCAACAATACTCCCTGGTATGACAACAAAATTGGTGGAATCATATTCAAACCGGCTTAAAACTGTTATAAAACAAAAGGGGCATACAAAATATTAATGTTAAGAAAAATTATTATTTAAATTTTGTATAAACCTTTTTGTTTTAAAGTGGATGATATAAGCTATGACATTGAAATATTGAATATATTTTGTTTTTGTTAATTTTTTATAAAATTTCAAACTGAAATTAATAAATGAAGATATTTTTCTTAGGTTTAAAAGTCAATAGACCTTTCTGCGTTTTTGTTTTGTTTGTAAGATTTTTCGTGAAGGAGCTACACTCGTTTGAATTCTCAAACAATAGGTGGGTTAAATAAGCTGGGGTTCACTGTATATGTATATAACAACTTTTTAATAACCCTTAACAACTCTTTATTTATTGTTTTTTTTTTTTTTTTACAAAAGTTTAGTCTATTAACTAATGTAATTATTAAATAATTATACCAATCAATAAATACCAAAGCTAATTATGCAAATATTTCTAGTACAAAGTTAAGGTTTTTATGTAGCCACTTGTGTAATTACTCGAGTATTGAAACCTTTTATTATAACATTTTCAAACCTTTCACAATAAATCAATAAATTAATTACAAGAAATTAACAAAAACAAAACATAATAATTAAATTATAAATACCTTTTTATTATTTATCAATTGAAAAGAAAGTTTAAATTGCATTTTAATTAATCACATAAAAATATCTTTTTATACAATAATTGCTTTTTTTCTGAACCTTGTTTGAATCTAATTTAGGTAAAGGTAAATAAATTGAATATATTTATTCAGCCTAAAGTAAACTAAACCTAATTGCAATATAAAAGAATTATTCCCCCCCTCCAAAAGAAAAAGCCTGACGCAAAAGAAATGAAGAATGAGCGCGAGGGAGTTTCAAAACTTAAATACACCGTCGAGATATACTTTCCATTCCATTAAAGCTTCAATTTTGTTTTTATATTTTTTTTTTAAATTTTAAAACAACCATAAAGGAAAAAAAAACCTAAAAACAAACAATAAAGTATCTACTCTCCAGGATGTTGGATGAAAAAAAGGCACTCAATTACATTTTATCCTATTAAAGCCTTTTACGCTCCATTCCACATATTTTTTCGGCCTCTGCCAGAATTTTTTTTTTTTTCCATTTAAAAAAAGAAAAACTCTCTTAAACTGATGGTCTGGTAGGTGAAATATAGCCAAATTGTTGACTGAAAAGTTTTCATTTAATCTTGGGTTGGTGGAGGGAGGGAGGTGGATACTAGCTTGAGATGAGATTGAAGATTGAAGGAGAGTTAAGAACGAAAAAAAAACTTTTTAATTCATCTTTTTGGCACGAATCCTTTTTGAAGGGGTTAAAGTTATTATTTTTCTTCTGAACAAAAGCAATTCCTGATGTTTGAGTGCTTGGAGTAGACTTTCACCATAAATTCATCTCGAAGGGATTATATCCATTCGACTTTTTTTGAATGGAGGGTGTATGGAAAAAATACCTCAAAGAGTTAAATCACCTTTTTCTTTCTTATTTTTTTCATTTTGTTTTTTCAAAAGTCGCGTCAAGTAATTAGTAGAATTCTTTTTTTAAGCCCAACGCCTAGAGTAAAAGGAAAGTTGTATGTATATATTTTTTAAACATCAAGTATTCCAACTTCTGACAACATGCGAAACACTGTATTTGACTAATTGGTTGAAAACAAGCAAAACGAAAAAGGAAGAAAAATAGCTACCCAACTGTGTCATAGTAAATCTTATGGCTATACGAGAACTCGTATCACTGTTTGCCACCCATGTCAGTAAGCTTAATTAGTATACTGAATAAGCTTGGAAGTCATGGGAACTGGAATGCGAAAAAGGACTCACCTTAACAATCACAATCACAGCACAGCCATACTGCTGCACTTGCACTGTGAGTGAGTTACTGAATACAAAAAAAAAAGTAAAAAGGATCGTTGAAGTTCCTCTGGTGCGTAAAGTCAAATAAAGTCTGTGCTGTGAGCCAACAAAATGTCAGAAAGTCAAAGTAGACAATGTAATATGAAAGGCTTTTTGAGTCTGTCCCGGACTTTTCTTTGATGAATTTTTTGTTTTTTTTTTCGTTGGATAAATAAAGAAGGACAAAATATGTGCCATAAAGCTAAAGTATCTATCTATTCGGGTACGAACTTGAATACGAAATGGACTTATATGCATATGTCAAAGTGATTTGAGATGGCAGACATACAGTGTTGACCAAAACAACTTTAATTGCCGTGGTTATTAAATAATTAAAAAACAAATTTAAGATTAAATCATTGTATATTTTTGTTTTTGAAATTTAAGTAAACATTTACAGATTCTAACGAAAAATAAAATGAAATGGTTTTTGTAATAGTTCATTAAATATAGCGCAATTAGTACAATTAGTTCAATATTGGGCTGGTCAAAATAAAAGCAACTTTTAAAAAATACATTTATTTTGTTTAGCGCGAGTAAATTTTGCCTCCCTGTGGCGGCCATTTTGTTTTGGTGACAACTGTCAAATATTTTGTTTATTATTCAGTTGTTTATGCCAAATCATCATGGCAAGTTACACGGTTAAACAGCACGTTCAAATGATTAAACTTTATTATCAAAATGAGTGTTCGTTAACGCAAACGTTGCGCATTGGGCCCAGACCTCAACTTGGCAAATTTTGCATCGGGCCTTGGGCCTACACCCGCACAAGATCCAATTGACCCATGAGCTCAAAGTTTATGACCTTAGACAACGCGCGCCGTTTGTTCGATGACTGGGCTTCGAATCGTTTGGAAGAGGACCCCAATTAAGGCCAAAAAATCATCTTTAGTGACGAGGCGCATTTTTGGATGAATGGCTGTGTTAACAAGCAAAATTGCCGTATATGAGAAGACACCACGCGAGGTTCACCAGATGATAATGCATCCTCAAAAAGTTACCGTTTGGTGTGGATTTTGGGCCGGTGGCGTAATTGGTCCGTACTTTTTTGAAAATGACGCATGTTAGTGAGGCGGTCACCGTCAACAGGGAGCGCTACATAACGATGTTGTGCTTCCAGCAGGACTGCGCTACGTGCCACACAGCAAACGCTACGATTGACATTTTGCATGAACGATTTGTGGGTAAGGTTATCTCTCGCAGGGGTGATGTGAATTGGCCACCAAGGTCATGCGATTTGGCCCCACTAGACTTTTTCCTTTGGTGTTTCTTTTCCATAGATTTTCTATGGGGTTTAGATCTGGAGACTGTTCTCGCCATTGTAATCACGTCTCAACCGTATTGAACGTGTGCTTTGGGTCGTTGTTCTGCCGAATTATTCATTTCAGAGGCAACTGATCCTCAGCGTGTGGCAGCATTACATTTTTCAAAATTTCCCGGTACATAAAACGATCTATTGTACCATCTATTTGGTGAATCTGTCTCAATACATGCCTTGAAAAACAACCCCACACCATTACGTTACCTCCTTCATATTTTACAGTAGCTTTGGTGTAATGTGGATTTAGTGCCTCTTTGACTGGTCTGCCAACACGCTGCAAACCATTGGAACCCTTGAAATTGAATTTGGACTCGTCCGAAAAGAGTACGTTACTCCATTTGCTAACGGTCCAGTTAATGTGTTCATGAGAAAAATCTAATCTCGGCAGCTTGTTTTTGGTTGAAATAAAAGGCTTTTTTACAGCTTTGAAAGATTTAAGTCCACCATCAACAGCTTGTCTTCGAATTGTTCTCGCGCTTACGTACAGGTCGAGTTGGGTTCTTATTTCTCTCGATGATAAAAAAAGGGTTTTTTTCAATTGATTTCATTATTGCAGAATCCTCTCGTTTTGTTGTTTTTCTTGGTCCGCCACCTCAATGAACCGTTTGGAATGACTTTTTGGATTTGTAAAATTGTATAATAATTGTATTGTATAATTGCAAATCACTGATTTTGCAATGGAATATTTTTCCGATATTTTAATTTGACTCATTCCAAGATGGAGGTAGTTGTTGCTAATGTTCTGGCCAACACTGTATATATTTACTTGTTTAATTTAATGGGAATTGATTAAAAAGAAATATTATTCATTTCTTTCATCATCTATCGAGTACATTATCTCTCTTAGACTAAACCATATTTACATATTATATTTACAAAAATTTTACTATATGTAATTATAACATTTCTTACGAATAATCAGAAAAATCAGTCTTACATGAACACAAATATATGCTGTGGCACTAAACTCAAAACAGTAATTTTAAAAACATCTCTGCTGAGAAACAAGTCTATATTTTGATAAATCGAATTAAACTCAGAACTAGATCTTGAAATAGGATCGGATCTACCGTAGTTTGTAAAGGAACGCGGAATAAAAAAGAGTGTTTGCCTAAACCTCACATGCCTTGAGGGAGCATACAATCCGAAAAGAGAAAGAAGTTTCGGGCAATTAATACGATTACAAAAAGTATCTCTAGCAAGTATAATTAAATAATACCTCCTTCTAGCTTCAAGAGACTTCAAGTCTATTAAGAGACATCTATCCCTATACCAAGGCAAGATATTGTCAACCCATACCTCGAGGATTGATCTTATAAGTGAAATATGTATATGTACAATGATTTAATAGTGTAGGGGTCGGAAAATTGTTTCGAGTTTCGAATTATAAATCCCAGTAATTTATTAGCTTTACAAATTATATATTCCAAGTGCAAATCAAAAGTTAACTTTGAATCAAAAATAACTCCCAGGTCTTTTTGGTTGTGCACTGATTTAAGCGGTATATTGGAAATGACGTATAAACGATTTATAGCATTTGGTGACCTCGTAAATGTAATGCTTTTACATTTTGCTATATTTAAATACAAACGATTATTACAACATCAAGCTGACACTTCATCTAAATCATACTGAAGTCTATAGCAATCTAATACACATTCAATTGACCTAAAAAGCTTATAAGATCATCTGCAAAAAGCAAATAGTCAGAATTCAGAATTCTTGGTGGTAGATTTTTAATAAATAGTATGAACAGGAGAGGTCCTAAATGGCTGCCTTGAGGAACACCAGTATGATTAAGAATCTCCTTTAATACAACTGTTCCAATTTTAACATTTTGCTTACGATTAGTCAAGTAATTTATGAACCACTTAAGAAGGTTCACTTAGGCGTATACGTACTATTTTTTTTTAAATTCGTTTGTTTGGTGGTTTATTGCCTCCCAAAACCATATTAAATAAAACGTGAAACATAATTTATGTATTTTGTGTTATGTCCTTTTTTTATTCCTCCACTTTCACCTATTAGTTTATAAAGTACCTCACAAAACAAAAAGAAAATGAATAAAAATGAATAAATTCAAGTTAAACGCAAACACAGCTAAAAATCGCGAAATTCGTATTATTTTTCTGCATTCCCAGTAATTCAACACTGGACTCTGCAACTTTTAGTCTCTCTAACGAGATATTCTCAAGTAACTTTTTCATAACTTTATTTATAATAAAGCAAAACACACAGAATCATTTTGAAAAAATACAAAAATAAACCATAGACAATGAGAAAATCAGAAAAGAAACAGCAACTGAAATAAAATAGAATTTTTCCAACTATTCTTTTGAAAATAAAATTCTCTCTCTGGCTTGAGTATGGGGGGTTAACAGGATAAGCTGTATACCTATACCACCGAAGGATATATGTATGGAGATGGAGTGGAGAGTCCTTTGCAGAGCGAGAGAGTATAGGAAACTTTGTTTGATATTTTGTTGTTTATCCAAGCAAATAAAGAATTTTTCCTAGTTTGTTATTGGCATGGTAGAGCGATGGAGGAAAGTTTGTGTCCGTATATGCAAGGATTTTGGATTTATATTTGATTTTATATCTGTTTTTTTTTTTTTGAAAATGCGTCATATCAAATATTTGCATTTCTTCGAATATTGATTTAGTTTTTATATTTTGAGAAGAATTTTCCAATAGAATTTATAGGAAGGTACTGAGAAACGAACGTGTAGGAGAGGTCAGCTAGTATAGTATGAAAGTAAACAATAAACAAAAAAGTATTAAGTTCTTTCAACAATAAAGTTTAGTGCTTAAATTAGTTGCAGAAAAGTTTTACTTTTCTCTATATAGAGAACTTTTGTGTGGCTGAGTGGTTGGGGAGGGAATTTAAGTTAAGGTTGTTGATAATAGTCCGAAGAGTGTTAATTTTGCTGACTACCTACAATCTACATATATAAGGAATAACTAGAGTGGAATGTTGCTGGCTTTTTTTTGAATGAGGGAGAGTGACTTCTTAATTTATACGTATACTCACTTTAACAAATGATATGGTGGCATAGTTAGTCATGTTTCTGTTTTTTTGTTTTTGTAAGACTTGCTTATTATTTCGTTTAACCGAGTTCTCGGGTATTTAAGGAGTAAATGAGCATGGCTTGTTGATGTTTTTTTTAGTTCAAATTTAGAGTTTTTGAAAGATAAGAAGAAGAATCGCGGATTTTCCAATCCAAGGAATGTTGGTAGTTTTTAACTTGACACTGGAAGTTCTTGTAATCGGATCCGATTTGTTGAATTGAAAATGTTGACATTTTTTGATGTTTTAAGGTGTTTGACATTAACTCATATGTTAAAAGAGATAAGGTAAGTAGTTATTAAAACCCTCAACATGTCAACGTTTAAACACTGTGCGAGTGGTACAAAAATAGGGAAGGATTTAAGAGGAGAATCCGGTGCACAATGGTCTTCAAATATTTAATATTAAAATAGGGGCGAAAAACAGAGTTGAGTAAACCATTCCACATTCTGAATTTGCGGTTAAAAAAAGAATCTAAACTTTACAGTACTTCCGAAATTAAGGTCAAGGGTAAACTGATGAGCATTCTAGGAAATGCGAGTCTTATGACTGAATTGTTTGAATAGGGGGGGGGGGGGAGGGTAATGCAACCGGCTAATTTGACAGAAATTTTTTTAAGAAAATATCGTTAAAACAACGTATAATGCTTGAAATATTGCGCTGATGCGCGAGTGATGCAAATGTTTCGGTTATAGTTCTATCATCTATCATATAGCATATTTTAACAATATCGAACAAGTGATCGTTCAATGAGAGCTCATTTGTGATATACATATCGAGCACTGAAAGTTGATTAGTTTCCTGGATGCAATTGCCACTCCTAGATAGCGACATTAGGGGTTGTGTTTAATATGCACAAAGCACTTTTCAAAAATACAGTGGGTGGTTTTTACTTGCAAAATTTAGGAAACATATGGCAAGTATCAAATTCTTGAAAAATTTAGAATTTCAGATTTTAATCAAAGTCAGAAATAGTAGTCCTGACGATTTTGTCAGTTCATCTGGCCTCTCCTCTACAGCCTATGTTAGCCATTCGTCCGATTCAGTTTAAACTTGTTAATAAATATTTTAATCTGATTTACGTGGCCCACAATTTGTTGGGCATATATATATATATATATACTTACTTACTTACTTAAGGTGGCGCTACAGTCCTGTGTGAACTAGGGCCTCACCCAACAAACTTCTCCATCTAGCTCGGTCCCTAGCTAGATGTCTCCAGTTTCGCGCTCCGAGTTGGGTGAGGTCACCTTCCACTTGTGCGCGCCACCTGATTCGCGGTCTTCCTCTACTGCGCTGTCCTGTAGGTGTGGATTCGAAGACTTTCCGGGCCGGAGCATTGGTTTCCATGCGCTCTACGTGACCCAGCCATCTTAGTCGTTGGACTTTTACCCTTCTGGCTAAGTCTACGTCGCTGTACAGCCCGTACAGTTCGTCGTTCCATCTTCTCCTCCACTCCCCTTCGATGCATACGGGACCGTAGATCACCCGAAGAATCTTTCTCTCGAAACGACCCAAGGTGCTTTCATCCGCTTTTGTCATGGTCCATGCTTCTGCACCGTATAGCAGGACGGGGATGATTAGGGTCTTATATAGCGACACTTTGGTCTTTCGAGAGAGGATTTTACCACTCAATTGCTTTCTTAACCCAAAGAAACAGCGGTTAGCAAGAGTTATTCTTCGTTTGATCTCAGCGCTGGTGTTGTTGTCTGCGTTTACAGCGGAGCCTAGGTAGACGAAGTCCTTGACTACCTCAAAGTTACGTCTGTCGATGGTGACGTTTTGACCAAGACGTCGGTGTTGTAGGTCCTTTCTTGATGACAGCATGTACTTTGTTTTGCCCTCATTAACCGTTAAACCCATTTTTGCCGCCTCTGCCTCAATACTCACAAAAGCCCCATTGACATCACGCTGAGTTCTTCCGATTATGTCAATGTCATCAGCATATGCAAGTAATTGGACAGACTTTTGAAAGATAGTGCCTCTAGTGTTGACGTGTGAGCTTTGCACTATTCTTTCAAGTACGATGTTAAAAAAATCACATGACAGCGCATCACCTTGTCTAAAACCTTTTTTGACATCGAAAGGTTCTGTTAAGTTGTTTCCAACCTTTATGGAGCAGCGTGAATTCTCCATGGTCATCCTGCACAAACGGACGAGTTTGGCAGGGATGCCAAAACTAGACATGGCTCTATACAGTTCGTCCCTGTAGATACTGTCATATGCGGCCTTGAAATCGATGAAAAGATGGTGGGTGTCGATTTGGTGTTCTTGGGTTTTTTCCAGGATCTGCCGTAATGTGAATATTTGATCGACTGTGGACTTTCCTGGTCTAAAACCACACTGATAAGGACCTATCAGGTTGTTGACGATGGGCTTTAGACGTTCACATATAACGGCAGAGAAGATCTTGTAGGCGATGTTAAGTAGACTGATTCCTCTATAATTGGTGCAGTTTAAAGGGTCTCCTTTTTTCAGGATCGGGCAAACAATACTGAGGTTCCATTCATCGGGCATGCTTTCTTCCGACCATATCTTACGGATAAGTTGGTGCATGCTCCTAACCAACTCATCTCCAGCTGCTTTAAAGAGCTCGGCATTCAGGCCATCCGCTCCAGCGGCTTTGTTAGACTTCAGCTTAGATATAGCAATCTTTACTTCGTCTAAGTCGGGAGGACGGGATTGTTGGCTTTCGTCGTCTATATTGAATGGATCATCCTGTCTGACAGCGGAATTCGGTTCGTCGTCGCCGTTATACAGTCTGCAGAAGTGGTCCTTCCATATCCTCAGCATTGACTGCGGTTCCACTATGATGTTTCCACTTTCGTCTTTGCAGCCTTCGGTTCTAGGTTTATGTACTTGTGAATTTCGTTTCACCTGTTCATAAAACTTTCGAACTTCATTCCTGTTTTTAAGCCTCTCAACATCTTCGACCGCACGCTTCTCATGCTCTCTCTTTTTCCTTCTGAGAAGTCGGTGTTCCTCTCGCCTCTTCTGCTCATAGAGCTCATGAGCAGCTCTCGTCCTTTTATGCAGCGCCGCTTTGCGTGCCTGTTGTTTGGCTGCATTTGCCCGCCGACATTCCTCATCAAACCAGGGGTTCCTTGTTGGTGGTTGCTTGAAACCCAGCACGTCAGAGGCGGCTTCTCTGAGTGCGTCTTGGCAATGTTGCCACTGGTTTTCTATACATTGTGTTGGCGGCACAGAACTTCGAGAGAGGTTACTTTTAACTCGGTCGGAGAAGGAGTTGGCGATCTCTTGCGATTGTAGCCTTTCGACGTTGTACCTTCTCCCAGCATCTCCCTGTTTTGCCTTGGGCCTGGAAACCCGAAGTGCTACCTTGGCTACAACAAGGTAGTGGTCCGAGTCGATCTTTTTGCCCGGCCCATCCCATCGTATTTCCTGGATGGCGGTGATGTCTGCTTTATAGCAGTCTAGGGCCTCCGCTAGTTCTTCGGCTGCACGTGGTCTGTTAAGGGACCTAACATTCCACGTACATATCCGAAGTTCGTTGTCCTTAATTCGTTTGCTTAGGTTGTCAACAGTAAATCCGTCCGTATCCGAGGCTTGTTGGTGCTTCGCAACTATGAAATTTTTTAAGTGGTCAGGAAGTCACCCTGACGGCACAACCCCCAACCTGGAGGGCCAGATCCTTAGTATAACTCCAAGGACGGGGAGCCGGATAAACCGCTCCTTATAGGCCTGGGCTCCGAATAAGTCGTAGAAGCCCTATAAGGTGTTCACTAAGTAGTTCAACCTTACTGGAACTGTAGACGCCACCGTTGATTCCATCTCGAGAATTCGTCCGCTGCCGTCTGGATAAGGAGAGGTGCCTTAGTGGACGCACCTCTCCCCCCCTCTCTCGTTTGCTGCCCCCAACAACTTTCCACTGGGGTTGGAACCCAATCTCCAGTTGAGGTACTAGGCACCCGATGTTCACCACGGGGAGGTGAGAGTAGGAGTTGATAGACAGAGGTTTGTTTTGAGAAAAACCTGTGGACGCTTGTGTCCTCTTGAATGCACATGTCTACCATTTGAACATCATAATATATATATATATATATATATATATATAATATATATATATATATATATTGGGTATAATATTGAAATTTTGAATTTTTTCAAAAGTCATATTGATTTTCATGAAATGTTCTCTAATTTTGTTTTCCTTAACGTGATTTCTTTAAATGCAGAAGGGTATTCTCTACATAACCGTTATATATTGTTTTTAAATTTGCTCAGGAAGTTATGAACCAGTTTAAATAACTATAATAATTATTGTTTAAATTATGTGAACAAGTCTTTTTACTGTATAACGAGCGGCCCGTCCCGGCTTCGCACGGGTAGACATAAATAGGTAAAGATATTTAAGTTATAAGCATGTTAATTAAAACGACCATGAATCACTAAATTAGAAAACATTTTTTTGTCCTATCATTAATACTCTTCGCAGGGTATGCGGTGAAAGACATTTTATGGCTAATGTTTTTACACCTTCGGTTGGTTTTGATAGAAATTTCTGAAGATTTCTATAGTAATCTAGTACTAAATATAGCCTATATTACTCAGTGATAGTGTAGCTTTCTAATGAAAAAAGAATTATTAAAATCGGTCCAGTACTTTTTGAGTTTATTCGTTACATACAAAAATACAAATATTTCCTCTTTATAATATTAGTGTAGATAGTGTAGATAATGTTTGATACATAATTTCTTAAATATTTTTGTTTCAAAATTCGATATCTCAAAAACTGGTTAACATTTTGAAACGAATTTTAAATTTAAAACGTACATTTCTAAGCTTTAAATATCTATATGTCAAAATTGGAAAATGGTATAAATATATATGTATATGTAGAGATATACAAATTAAATTAAACGATTTTGGTTTTTGAGAAATTAAATGACTCTAAAAGTTTTTAAAGATACATTTTATAGGTATTTTTAACAAACTGTTTTCTTCTAAATAAAGAAAATGAAAACCAAATATTGGATGACTTCACTATTTTACGAATTGTACATGATATTTCCTCCAGGATAATTGTATGCAACGAAAAAAATTATGTTGGTGTAATTTTTGGTAAAAATCAAACTAACAACATCTTCTACAAAAAACTTAAAGTTTTTTCTAAAATTTGTAAAACATTTATCACATACTTACTAGCTTAAGGTGGCGCTACAGTCTGTGATGTACCTGGGCCTCAACCAACATGTGTCTCCAGCCAGCTCGGTCAATTGATAGCTGTCTCCAGATTCACATGCCAAGTTGAATGCTGCCCTCTACCACTACCTGATCTTTATTTACTGCCCCGACCCTCTTTACTGGATTCAAAGATTTTCCTGGCTGAAGCGTCGATGTCCATTCGCTCCACATGACCAAGCCATTTAAATCTGTGGAAATTTAATAACGAATCGAATGTCTTGAGAACAAATAAAATTATTGACTTCAAATTTATTTGATATCACAAAAAATTTTATTGTTAACATTCAGAAAAATTTAAAAGAATTTTAACGACAGTTTAAAAAAACTACCAAAAAATGCCATTCTAAACTATTTTTACAGTCCGAAATATCTTAATAGGCAATTTAAGCTTCAAAATGCTGATTGCATAATTTTCGAATTCCTTCAAGGACAATTTTGCTTATTGCAAATATTAGTAATAATATTAAGTCATAGCTTCTTTTTTGTAAAATTGTTTCTATCGTTTTCCTGATCCAAATGATGTTTTCATTTGTTGGATCATCCAAAGTTCAATGATTCAAGATTAAAAGGCGTCAAATTTGTAATGTCTGGTGTCAAAATGAAGCTGATTAGTTGTAGAATTTGTCTACTAAAACAAATACATTATTTAACAGAGCACTCTACTTTTAGATTATTTTTAATTTTTCAATGATGAAATCGATTTCAATGATAGTTGAATTCACATTTCAGAACATAATCCCTTCACTGAAAACGTTTCATTTTGCTTATATTCCCACCTTTCAGTTTTACTTTCAATGATCAACTCAAATTTTGTATTCCAATCAAAAATTTTGTTTTAATGACAGACATTTTCAATCAAAGTAATAACCGACCTAGCAAAAAAATTCAATGATTGGTTTCACTGATGAAAACCAATGGCCCCTAAGTTAAAATTGGGAAATTCCTTTTGGGTATCATGATGAATATTTATGCAATAATAATAATCCCTAAAGTCTTCAGAAAAATTCACGTCACAAAATCAAAATTCTTAATAGATTCCAGTGCAAAAAAACCTATAACCTATTTATTATTTAAAATAAATAGAATCCATTCTGAAACAATATAAGAAACATTCCGGTGAGTATTCTGAAATTGAGCATTCTCCTGTATGTATATACATGTACCTACATTTGTTTGGTATCATGTTCTAGATAAAAGCCTCCTTAATGTTTCCTTATAGACGCGAAAAGGATAAAAAGAACAACAAAAAAGTTGATGGTACGAGAACTTCAAAATCAACCAAGGACTGTAATACTCTTATTTAAATGGCAGTTTTTCTGCCTGTCTTTATTATTTTAACTGCGTCCTTTTCCCTGTTCGCTCGCATTTAAAGGTATTAACATACAAAATTGAAAGGTTTAAAAACATATACAATGGCGTTGTGGTATCAACATACAATACATTTTTGTTTTTTGAATTGGAATCCTTTAGGAAGGATATATTTTTTATTACACAACCACCAGTGTGCAGGTTACTTGAATAAAACAATTTAATGAACGCACATATTAAAGAATATCCTGCATCAAAATATACATGAAATGGAACATGCGTTGATGGGTATAATATTAATACAAAATAAGCCATAAGTAAAAACACCGAAATAAGCTTTAATATTTCCATAAATTTTCAGAACATATAATAACCAACAGCAATGTGAAATTTAATGGCAGAGCTATCAATGATTTCATCGTCATCATCATGAGGTTTTATGTCTTCTTTCATACCTTTATAATATTTATGTATATGTACCGTCTATATGTATGTCTGTATGAGCATATAGCAAAATATACACGTATATAAAATGCTTTCTTAATTACGCCTTTAGGCCATGAATTAATCTGTCTTCATCTGGGATTATTTCCATTTTCTTATCACTTTTATGAAGAAAGCAACACAAAAAGAAAAATAAATAAATGCTTATATCTGATTTTCATGTCTTCGTGAAAAATTCATTAATTTTTCTTTTTGTTCGTTGAGTTGGTTAAAGTAAAAAGTTTTATATCTTCGTTGGATGTTTATTTGGAAATATTAAATTTAATTTTTATTGGTATTGAAATGAGAAAAAGATTAAGAGATTATTTTTTTTTTAAATTAAAAAGCTTTAAAAGTCTCGGGACGTGCAGTCAAAGAATTATAAAGAAATCTTAAACAAAAATAGAGGGACTTATTTGTGGCATTTTATTTATCTATTAAATTATAAAATGAATCTAGTTATAAGGTTTAAGGGACAAATTTAAGGGTTTAAAATGCATATTAATTATTTTGCTATTTAATGTGAACAAATCTACTCAGTTTTATTACCAACACAATCCACTTTATGTCCGCTTTCAAAATTCGTTCAATTGGGCATTATTCTTCTTTCAGACACATTTATAAAAATTGGTGCAAATGGCATACTTTTGTATTTAAGGTCGTTCCAAAGATTTGAGTCATTTGTTAAAAAAAATATTACAAGACCTTTTTCCAAATATTTTGTTTAATTATGTTTAATAAGTTTACTTTGGCAGTAAGAAAGTCTTACCTTTTATAGCGCATTAGAACATTTTGTAGTTGACTAAAAAATGTGTCCTTAATGTGTCTAACGTTGAATTATTGAAAAACATACTTCAAATCAATGCTAAAAACTGTTATTTGTTGAAACAAGAAATTTTTGAATTGACAACAAATTTCAATATGTCACAATTAATTAAAGGCCAATTAGTTACAAATTTATAAATTATAACTCATTCAACATAAAAGTGTATGAAAGATTTATGAAGGAGTACTTCCAAGTTGACATCAATGCAGAAAAAAAGACTTAAAAAACGTAGAAAATATAGCATGCACAATCTTTACTTATATTATAAATGGGAAAGTTAGTTTGTTTGTTCGTTTGTTTGCCCGTCCTTCACGTTAAAACAGTGCAATAATATGACATGATTTTTGGTGTGGAAGTAGTTACAAGACTGAAGAGTGTTTAAAGCTACTTTTTACCACCGTAAAATATCTAATTCCCAGCTCATTTGATTAGATCCACCGGTTACACTCATAAGTTATAATTAAGTAGATAATCGATATGTTCTTATTTTTGAACACTAATTAGTAGCATTTAATAAGGTGGTTCCTGCTTTTGGACCTATCATCGTTGCATATTATTAGGCGTTCCATATTTTATTTGGTGGGTTTCTTTCTACTTAAGACTTGGTGTCACACAACTTGGGCGAAACATTATTACTGATAATATCTTAATCGGCGGCTTTATAAAGGGTGAAAATATAATTTTTACTCGAATCCCAATAATTCATACAGATTCATAATTCCAATTCAAAAGGCTTCAATTCTCCATTAAAGTTAGTTTCGCTATGACAGTAAATAAGGTGCAAGGGCATACACTCAAAGTAGCAGGAGTGAACCTAGATAAGCCATGTTTCTTCCACGGAGACAGTTTCATGTTAGCGGGTGTCCAATGCCCAGAATCTGTTTGGTGCTTTGATAGGTTGATATCAATATAGAAAAGAGCTACAAAATTATATATAATACTAGCTGGCCCGACAAACGTTGTGTTGTCATATAAATAATTTCTAGAGAATATTTTGCTATAAATAAATAACTTATTTTAAGTGTGTAAAGATGTGGTATATAAGTGGGAGAAGTATAGAGAACTGTAAAAGGTGATAAAATATTAAAATGAAAAATCACCAATAATTTTTTTTAAATTTATTAAAATCAATTCTTTAAAATTATATACATATCGCTATTTATGACTGTACTACAAAAGAACAATGTTAATCCCTTAATGCAATAGAGTGAACAATATTTCGTGTGATCCCATCTTCCGCCAATACAAACAAACTGGATGGTTTTCCCACTTGAGAGCACGTCACGTATAATTGTCCGTTTGAAAAACATGAAGTGCTCAAATGTAAGCCGCAGACAGACATCATTTGGCCTTGAGACTTATTTATAGCTATTGCAAATGCCAATAATTGGAAATTGAAGACGTTTAAATTGAATTGGCACATTTGTGGAATCGGAATTTGCTATTTAGAATTATGGCTTCGACAACATTTTTAATTACTAATCGCGTGCCGTTGCACAACCATGGTGGGTTCAAATGACAAAAAAAATGACCGTAGATCCAACCTTCAGTTGTAAATTTTGCGGTGGCATGCCTGGTAAATCTCATGAGTTCAAAAACTCAGCTAGATAGTTTACAGCTTCGGTAGCATCACAAACTGAATCAATAGATTTGTATGATCCCAGGTCTCCTGGTAACAAATATTGTATCTTGAGATTTAATTCGTTGACATCCACATTTTTTGCTGCTAAAATTGCTCTTTCTGCCGGCCACTCATGATTTATATATTTTCTCTGTACATTGGGAAATATCTGGTCAATGAGAGCATCTTGTGAATCAATAATCTAGCAGAAATCGACCTTTAATTTTATGAATCCAGTTTCATCTGTAGTAACTTTTCCGTCGCCTATATCTATCAACAGTTGCTTTGCGAATTTTTCAGCGGATGGATCTTGAAGCATTTGAACACGCATATTTACATTCAGTCGCGATGATTTTAAGCACGCGTTGATCTCATCAGCGTACGTTGAACGCGGAATAATGGGAAGTGTTTGTCTCAAATCGCCTGAAAGCAGTAACCGCGTGCCGCCAAATATTCTGCCATTGTTTTTTATATCTTTCAATGTCCTGTTCAACGCCTTAAGCGAATGTTTGTGTGTCATAGTGCATTCATCCCAGATGATTATTTTACACTTTTTTAGCAAGAATTAGCGAAATAAGGAATGTTTTGCCAGTTCCACCTGGTACATCAAAAAAAAGAATCCACCTTGTCTTGCCAAAACTGCGAGCATGATGTGGTCATAAATTGTTCTTTGTTCTGCATTTATTAGTGGGACATTGCGAGCAACAATCGCTGACATTCCTTTTTTTTTGTTTTGGTTGGTGAATGCATACCGAAATGACCGAGTGGTAAGTTGGCAATGATAATGCAAAGATCCTCAATAGCAATCAATGCTTCATTGTATATAGCGATACTGAATACTATCGTAAGATCGTTGCACCGTGTACGATGTTGATGCAATTAAACCATAACACTTAGGAATATAAAAATTAGATAAAAACCTATTCTCAGACCTAACGAATATATATGCAAAATTTAATTGAAATTGGTTAAGCCATTTCGGAGGAGTATGCCAACTAACACTGTGACAGGAATATATTATATATTAGATATACTAATAACTAAAAAATTAAAACTGTCAAAGCTACATCCTCTGGCTTTTCGATCATTGAATGTTATTTTGTTTGGCTAAAACTTAATCCTTAACCTTAAACCAAATCCATGATTTCTTTTTATTTTAAATTTTGTTCAAACAATTAGCGATTATTGAAAATTTCCGGAAATTTTTTTCTGACTGAAATCTGTAATAAGAATTATGTTAAATTGAAACACAAATCAGAAGAACGATTCGTTTCACTTTTGGACATAAGAGAATGAGCTGTTTAGGAAAACTAATTTTCGTCCCATGAATACAAAAAATACATTTTTAGTGATGAATAAGTGTGCAACTAAAATTTTTC
Source organism: Eupeodes luniger (assembly GCA_951509635.1). Lineage (NCBI taxonomy): Eukaryota > Metazoa > Arthropoda > Insecta > Diptera > Syrphidae > Eupeodes > Eupeodes luniger. Next base: position 126,265,739 of record OX608075.1, on the reverse strand, counting down.
CTCTAAAAAAATTGATCCAGTGATTTGAATTTTGCATTTTATATAAAGAGGAATCACAGTCAATTACCCATTTAAATGTTTCGCACTGGATTGATTTCAATGATAGCTATAACTTTCTCCTTAGTAAGGTAAGAATATGTCTATAATTATTGTTGTCCATCATTGAAACCAATAATTGAAATTTGTTCGAAAAAGAAACTTTTTAGGAAAGTGATCATTGAATATTTCTTATATTGAGACAAAATTGTCTGATTAAAAACTGGCATTTGAGGTTAGAGTTGATCATTGAAAGTAGAAACGATATGTGGAAATTAAAAGGGAAAGGAAAGCCTTTGTTGAAACGATTCTGTTTACCGAATTATAAAATCAAAAATTAGCTGTTCATTGAAATCGATTTTATTATAAAAGATGTAATCTTACTGTACGTACCATTATTGTCAAATAAATGAAATGAAATGAAATGAAATGATTATTAAAAAAAAGTAAATAATAAACTTAAACTTAAAAGCATCATTTTGACATTAAATTTAACAAATTTAACTTTCTCAATCTTTTTTAAGACTTGAAACAAAATGTTTAATATTTAAAACCAATGTTAGGTCAGGTTAAAATATCAAGTTGACTCAGAATTAACATATTAATTTTAATGAATTAACTCGAATTTTAATAAAAACAAATTGAAAGATTCTTTGAAAGTTATTGCAAAATATGAACCGTTATAACTTGTGTCAGTTATCAATTGATAACTGATAATATCGTTTTACTTTAAACAAGTCGATTGATATGGGTTTTTGATAAATTGGAATGGTCCTTAATAGTTGTAGTTAGGAAACCATTTTGTAGGTTATTATTTTATGAAAAAAGTTTTGAAAGGACAAATTTTAGTTTAAAAAATATCAATTGACCGTTAAATTGAAAATTGCAAAATAAAAGTGACAGTTTACTATTTTGGTGTGACGAATTTCTATTAAAATGAAATAATTGGATAATTTTAAGATAGGATTGGTAATCAAGAGGAGGGACTGAATATTTGTTTGCTGAGGACCACTTGTTTTAATCAATATTCCGGAGAAGGTGGTTACAAGTTGAACAAACATGGGTTAGTCATGTTTGTAGTTACCTTAGGAAAGGTAGGGAAGTATCCAAAACTAAAATAAATAAGCTTATATCCTTGAAAATAAATGACTTGTAAACAAATTATACAAAAAAACACTTGATTATCTTAACTTTACTAACCAACTAACCCATCACAACGTCAATATGGTGATACAGGACTCAAACCCCTACGCACCCAAAAAAAAAACAACAAATAATCTTCTCTGCGTTTGACAGTTTCATTTGCCCATATTATCAACTTGACTCTTTATAGTGTGTCTATTCGGCCATATTATACATTCATGTCGACAGGGTTGCCATCCGAGTGGAAAACAGTTTATTTCCTAAACGAGTTTTAAAGTCGTTTAAATTTGTTATTTTTAGCTCTCATTTTATAAAGTATTTAATAAAATAGAAAGGAACTTATTATCTTATCTACACCATATAATATAATAATTTAAAGAGCAAAGATTTGTATTTTTGTATGTAACGAATAAACTCAAAAAGTACTGGCCCGATTTTAATAATTCTTTTTTTCATTAGAAAGATAAATTAACACTGCGTAACATAGGCTATATTTAGTACTAGATTACTATAGAAATCTTAAGAAATTCCTATTAAAACCAACCGAAGGTGTACAAAAATTATCCATAAAATGTCTTTCATCGCATACCCTGCGAAGAGTATTAATGATAGGACAAAAAAATGTTTTCTAATTTAGTGATTCATGGTCGTTTTAATTAGCGTGCTTATATATAACTTAAATATCTGAACTTATTTATGTATAGTGTTTTATTAAAAGAAAGGAGTTGGAGTAGAATAAAATCTTACAGCAGAAGAAATGTAATTTTTTAAAATAGACTGAGTTGTTTTTTTAACAGTATAGTTTCCACAGAAGCATTACAATTTTGAGTTTTTGTTACCAAAAATTATTAGAATTTAAAACGATTTTAAAATAAATAATAAATAAATGTATGTAGGTATAATCGAATACAACTTTCTATTTTTTAACGATATAGCTTAATAGATGCGAGATTGGGTGATAACTTTATGTACAGTTTGTATCCATGGCAACACTTAACATCAGTAAATATGCCACATTAAACCAGGAATGTTGTAAGTGAAAAACTGAAACTCTTTTATTTTTTTGTTGCCTTATCCTAATTAAGTTTCAACATTAACCATCCGTGTATCCTTTTCAGAGAAAAAATAAAACTGCTTATTTAGTTTTTTTTTTTTTTTAATTTTGACGTATTCGTATTCATTTATTTCCTTCACATAGTTTCTCGTTCAGTTTTTGCCACAACTTTTGAAAAGTGTAAATAAATTAGGATGTAAGTTGAGCACACAGTAGACCTTCCTACTCGACTCGTATATTAAAAGCAAGTAAGAAGGTATTTTAGTGATGTATTTTGTCTGTTAAATGAAATCAGTTTAACCAAAAATTTTCATTAAATTTTCTCTTTTATATGGAATACGAAATAGGCTATAGACATACGAGTAAATAGTTTTTCCTATGTGTTTTACATCATAACACATAACACACGTGAGTGTAGTGTGTTTTTCAAAAGGATGTTTTCATGCAAAGGATTTTTCAGTTTCCTGTGTGCACACTTACACGAATACGAGTAAAACAAGTATAGTAAATTAATTTCTTTTGCTTATCAACATTTTCATGTGTACAAGTATACGGATGGAGGGAATTTCGGATTTTGTCTATGTAGGTTTCTTTTGAATTCATTGACTTTATCAAATATTTTCCAAAGGTATTTTCGTTAAATGGAGTTTTGTATAGTTTCTGAAAATTTGAATTTTTTTGTATAACACAAACAATTTTAGTTTTGATATTTTTCTGTAGGTACATATAACTTGAGTATTTTGATGAAATGAGAACATTGTCAACTTTTTTATGACATTCACATCATTTTTGGAAAAACAGAACTTATTCAAAATTGAATTCCTTTTTAAATGAATTGTGTGCGTGAAGAAAATACAATTCAGCCATATTAAATTTAAACCATTTGAAAAGCATTTTTCACTTCTTCATTCAGGTGGATCTGGAATTTAGTGCTTATTGCATTAAAAATTTGTTTCCTATTTCATATGAATTCTATAGTTCTACGCCTCTTCACCAACCTCCCCCTGATCGAAAATGTCAATCTTTTTTTTTACGGAATTACGGAAAGAAGTCACTGTTTTCTTTTGAAAAAGTGAATATTGTCATGAACGTAGTAAGTTTTGATTGTGTTGTCTCAACTCTTCATAATTTTCTTCAGGATATTTCCACCTCTTCAAATCATATTAACGAGAAAAGATGAATTCAAAACTTGTTGAAATTTTGTTGAAGAATTCTTCAATTTCAATTTTTGCAATAAGAAAATAATGTATAGCACTTTTACAAAAAGAAATGGGTGAGAGGAGTAAAATTGACTCCTACTGTGCATTATTTTAAGTATTAAAAAATTTTAATAGAAAATTATATGGAATAAATGTAAATGAAAAATACTTAGTTTGAGTAGGCTTATATCCTCACATATGTTGTGTGTTTGTAGCATACATAAAGGGTGTTTTTTTTAGGAAATGGAATAAAACAAAAATGATTCTGTTAAATTGACATGAAATTTAATTTAACGAGCTCAAAAAACTGTAAGTTTTACAGGGGCGAACGCAGAAAAAAATTTCGGAGGGGGTTTCAAAAAATTAATATTATATTATTTTTTATTTTAAATGTCAAGTGTTTTTTTTTTTATTTTTTTATATAAGTACTAAGAAACATGTATGTATAATGAATAAAAATTACATATATACACATATGACTTGCTTTCACGATTGACAAAACAGTTTGACTGTGACTTCAAAGCTAAAACTTAATTTTTATATGCATTATGCATGTATGCCTTATTTCCTATTCCCGTTGTCGATCCCATCATTCTTAGGCTGAACTCACACATGAATAAATGTGAGTTACAGAAACAAAGAGATGAGGTGAGATTTTTCTATTTTCACAGTTCTCTTTTGTTTGTTTTCGCATATTCAAATTTACCGTAGATTGAATTTTGAAATTGTCAAACACGTTTTTCTTAAACTCAACATGAAAATACTAGAAGTAATGATTTTAAATGCGTTCCGATTTCCGAACCTTTAGACCGAAGACATAGGGTCATATTCATAGTTCCTTGATAAGTTTTGATTTTGTCTGTGATAAATTAAACTTCAGTTTATGTTATTCATAGACAATTTAATCCCATTTAAAACGATAATCTGGAGTCTAAAAATAAACACGACGGAACCTATGTTTAAGCTGTTTCTAAATCTATTAAACGTCAAAAATAAACAAACTGATTGAGAAAATTAAGTTACGAGAGATTTTATTTAAAAATTTAAAAACAAAAATTAAAATGTCAAAAGACTTAAGCATATATTAATATTTTGATATTTTGCTGGATGTTGGAATGCTACCAACTAACAAAAAACGGAAGCTCTACTTAACCCGATCGGAACCCTTTGAAATAGATGAAAACGATTTGTATGAAAGATATCGATTCAAGAAAAAAAATTGTCAAGTTTATGATTGACCTTCTAAATATTATAGATCGAAATTCAATGAAATGTTTGCTAATACCTGCGTGCTTCCAAGTCTAAAACCACTAGCCCGACTTTATAAAATTTCTTAACTAACAGCAAACAAAATATTTTAAAGGGTTTCAAAGATTTTGGCTCTCTAGCTAACGCAATTTATTTTGTTGCCCTCTACAAAGTGAAATTTTTCACCTGTTTCTAACTAAACAGACCTGGCAAATTCTTTATGAATAGCAGCTGTGTCTAACCTATATGTTAAATTTAGACTTCAGTTCAAATAGACTCGGGTTTAAAATATGACTATGAATTTGTTTTGTGTTTTAAATTAAGGTATGTTTAAATGCAGAAACGCATTCAAATGTTTAAAAATATTGAATTTAAGAAACATCACGTAACTTTCTTTATTAATTTGGTTCTTGTTCTTGAAAAATATGGAAAATCGCGTTAAAGGCAAACAGCTGTTTTTGTTTTAAAATATTCTTGTGTCACAATTTAAGAAGTGAAAAGAGTTAAGTTAAAAGATTTTTTTTAATTTACAGTTAAAACTAACATAAATGAACCGAACAATTCGGTGTTTTGATACATTAATTTTTTTTTAAATATGTCATAAGTGTCTGTGAGATCGTTTCAAAAACGAGTACAACAAGGTCATTTTGTGTTTTCAATTTTTTATTTTTAGCTATAAGAAACATTTCGAAAGAGAGCATCTCTGTGTTAATAATAGTATTTTTATCAATGTATAGCAAATTTATTAAAATTTTTCGTTTAACTTAGTTTGAGAATAGTTGGAAATTAATTTTGTACCATTTTTTTTTCTTTTGAACATTAATGGATATTTGATAACTGCACATATTCTGATATTTTGGGGGGGGGGGGTTAACCCCCAAAACCCCTTTTGAAATTTATGATTTTTGTGAGCACACAAAAAAAATTCGAAATGCTAAATTTCAAAATGCTTAAATATAATTCGTATATAGAAATTTTATGAATAGATATGCATATGAATGAATACATAAAATAACCTTTTCTTAAATTATTGACGTGGATTGAATTTAAGTAAAATAGAAATTTTTTTATCTGGTAATTTTGCCATTCTTACTTTTTAATATTTTTTTGTTTGCTTAAAAATGCAAGGAAATGTTGTTAACTTATTTTTTTCGACCCTTTTAATACAGGATAGTTCTTTAAAGTGATTAAATAAAACAAAGAGTTCTTGGACTTCAATCTTTGTTTTATTCCAAAAACTCTTTATTAGAAAAATTGAACATAATTATGTTGGCTTAGAGCTTTAATTTAAAACGGTTAAATAATGTATCAAGAACAAATACATTTTATAAGGTTGAAACTTTTATGTGTTATTCAAAACATCCATATTTAAAATTAGAAATATAGTTTCAGTACTATAAATACTATTTTAAGTTTGTTTGAGAAGCATTAAATATTTATTGAATTTACTATTGAGGGAAATGAATCTGGTAGAAAAGAAAAATTGAATTTATATACGGATTAGACACATGACACATTTCAAACAACTTATTTTTGAAAAATTTATTGACAAATAAATTGTGCAGAGTAGATTTCTTGAAGCTTGATAAGATGTTTGCAAAGTTTGAAATGTTCTACCCGGAAAGGAATTTAACAAATGAAGTCTCTAGGATCTTCTGAAAATCAAAACAAATGCGGATGATACATTTCTAAATCATTCCTACAACTCTTTGTGATTTTTCCAAAAGTGCAATTTGTAGAAGGTTCAAGAAACACAAGTATGTAATGTTCCATTTATAGCTTTATCAAACAATTCTTTCATTTTGTCTGTTCTAGTATTTCTTAAACTCGAAAAAAAAAGGATCGGATGTTTGTAAGGTATGAAAAATATATCATCGTTCGTAGCTTACTGTAAGCATTTTCCTGCACGAAACGTATAGGCATTATTTCGTGATTTCTGAGCATATTCTGAAAGCAGACCAATCGGCCAAATCGCAAAATATAGTATGATTTTCCCGCCATGAATCAATATTTTGTGGATGGAAGATGGCATTTGATACCGTTTTATACATGTTTACGTATAATTATTGGGCTCTCCACTTTTGATTATCAAATATTGTTTAGGCAATATAAGAGCTTATTCAAAAAAAAATTATTGAAATCAGTTCATAAGTTGCTGAGAAAATTAAAAAACAAAATAACTGTTCTATGAGCGGTACAAAAATATGTTTTTCTTATTAAAAGAAGCGAAGTTAAAAAATAAAATTTTAGAGAAAATTTAAAAAAAATCCATCGGTTTGTTTTTGAGCAAATTCGAATTTTCGTTTTTTGACCAAGAAAATTGTATGGGGGCCACTGTTAGTTTTGATCTTAAAAAAAAAATGAAAAAACGCCTAACACGAATCTGCTCAAAACCTTAACTTCCAAGTTTGAACTCAATCGACCCAATGCATGGTTTAGGCTGTAGGATCGTGTACAGACAGACGAAACAGACCGGACGGAATCGCGGGACCCACTTTTTTCGACTTCTCTACCATCGTAATGTCATGTTTGATTAAAATCTCGAGTTCGAAATTTTGCACGAATGCAAAACTTGCCATAAAGTTCCTATATGTCGCAAGTTAAAAGAGGCTGGGATGCGACCCACACTGATAACTTCCCATCCCGTCTGTTGATTTGTCTAGCTTAAAAGGTTTTTAGGTTATTGAGTTTTGTTAAAAAGTCTTCAGTTGATTTGTCCTAAAAAAATTAAAAAACTACCAACAATATTTTGCATATGATAAAAGAGTTTGGTTTCAAAATCTATTTTGGTTAACGAGATTTTTATTCAAAAACCAATTTTCACCAATTTTAGTAGCATTTCTTAAAAATGTGTATTTCTTCTATAAACAAATACAAATTGGATGAATGAAACTAATTTTAAGTCAATATCTTCTATTTTCCACGAGATTTCGAGAACCGTACTATTTTTGCGTACTATTATTTGTAGATTTTATTTTTTTATAAAAAACTGTTGGATTCTTATAAAAAATTACCGAATGTCGAAAACAATATTTTCTGTGAGATAAAATTAGTTTGAAGCCAATTTTTTTGATTTTCGAAAAGATATTTCAGTCGAAAATCAATTTTTACCAACTTTATTGTTTTTTTAGGTTTTTATTTAAAAAAAAAAAATAACTGTCTATTCGATTTTCCTCAACATTTTACTGGATATTGACAACAATATATTTTACAAGATAAAATTAGTTTGAACTCAACATTTTAGGTTTTTGAAAAGATATTTGAGTCGAAAGTCAAAAACGTTATTTTCGTTGCACAAAATTATTTTGGAGAAAAGATCAGTTTTTGTTCGTAAAGTTTTCGAGGTGACAAATATTTTTTTTAATTGGATTTTATCCAAAAATACACTAGTTTGGTATCATGTAACAATATATAATATAAAATTGAATTGGTTCGTGAGATATTTTGGGTAAACTAACATTTTCACATTTTTTTTAAATTGCTATGGTCAGGAACCAAACACTCAATTTTTTTGAGAGCCTTTCTGCATCTTTCTGTATTATTATCTGTATAACAAAATTTATTTAAAGTCGATATCTCTACTAGTTCTTGAACTATGGACGACGAAAAAAGCTTCCCAAACGTACGGACGTACGAACGTACGCACACACGCACGCACAGACATCTCTCTAAAAATCTTTTGTTTCGACTCTAGGGACCTTGAAACGTCTAGAGGAATTGACAAATTCTCCAAGAGTAATTCTTGTCATGAAAAGTGCTTTCTCAAATTAGCAGTTCGGATTCAGCTTAAAACTAAAAACAGTATTGTCAACTTAAAGTTCTTCACCTCTAAAACAACATCCATTACTTTTTAATCCTTATACCTTTTTCCATTTACTTCGCCACTCCTTTTGTGTAACTTGAATTTAATTAAAGAATTATCTATAAATGAAATATTTATCTATAACCTCTTTAAGAAATTGAAATTGATTCCCACACCCATTTTCTTAAGAAAATTTATTAATTCTAAGAAGTATCAAATGCACTCTCAAATATCTACTCATGGGAATTAATAAACAATCAATATGTTTTTGTTTGTATTTATTTCAAATTTAACAACAACACCAGCAGTAGAAGCAGGAGCAGAAACAGATCCAATTACAATAAAGAACACGCATAAACACAAAACAAACACCGTTAAATTAAAGGATATCAGCTTCTCTTATCGTCCTTAATTGAAGCAATTATTTTTGTCGTCTCCATCCAGTTTCAGTTCAATGTTGTTTCCACTGTCATGTCGTCTCGTTGGTAATTATATTATATGACGATGGAAGATGGAGGAAGGGAAGACATTTTGTATCAATGTCCTTCCTTAAGTAACATCAAATTACCATAAGTTTATCTTTTGTTGTTGTTGCTTTTTTGTTTTCTATTTTTCTTTTTAGCGTTCGATTTTCTTATATATGTATAAATGTTTATATGTATATGTTAACATTGATATAAAGTTGTATATAGATATGGTTTTTTTGGGAAATTTCTGTGCTAATTGGTAGGATCTTGCGGCTTAATTGACATTTAAGAATAAGGATAAAGTAAAAGTGAATTTGATTGTTAGACTATTCTTGTTTCTATATACAGCTACATATATTTTTATAAGAGAAAATTACCGATTTGTGTCGCCTGTTGGTGTTGAAAATGTTTATTTTGTTTTTGAATATTTTTATTTTTATTTGTGTTTGTGTCTGTCGTTGTTTTTTTTTTCGATTCAAATTGAAGCGCGTGCAGAGATTATGCAAATTAACTTAATATTTCTTATTAAGGAATTTAAATGAGCTTAAAAAACTGCAGAGGGTTTGAATTACAAAAAGGAACCATGACATTTTTAAAGAGGTTAAAAAAAATAAAAATCAAATCGGGATTAATTACTTATAATTTTAAGTCTTTTGTTGTAGTGTGTTTTTTTACTATTGAAGAGGTTCGATCGAGCTATTAACAAAAAAAGGACTGAAAGGCCTGTCTGACGTTCCTTAGATTAGTATAAATAGGAATCTTTTCTAGAAGAAATGGTGAGTCTATGGTCCTTGCAAAAAGCTGGTGTAGAAAGAGAATATCAGTAACTTCGCACTTAATTAACGGGCAAGGGGTTATTAATACACTTTACATGTTTAAAGTTTAAACACAGTGCAAGCTTTAGGAAAAAAAGGAAGGATTAAAGGGGAGGTACCTTTAATATCAAAATCATAGGGAAAACAGAGTTAGGCTCGTTTCACACTACACGGTTTTGACCATACGGCAAAAAACCGGACGGCATAAACCGGATGAATGGCTAATTACACATTATACGGTTTTAATCTTACGGTAAAAGACGATATATGCAGAATTCTTGTGCTTAGTATACTTTTTTACAGGTCTTGAAGTGGCTAATCGAACTCTGCTGCACGAATAAAATCGTATGATGTGGAAACATGCATTTCGTCACGTACGCCACTAAGCTTATCGCGCCGTCCGGCTGCCGGATATTGTAGTGGCAGTAGATGGTTGCTGCACGGTGCGCCGGTGTTGCTGCACGGTGCTCTTCTTCGCGCCTCTAACAAAATGTCGCCGTCCAGTTTTTTGCCGTACGGTCACAACCGTGTAGTATAAAACGAGCCTTAGACCTCTTTCACACGAGACGGTTTCGTCCGTACGGTTAAAATCTGTACGATTTTTTTCCGGACGGACTTTGTTTTCACACATAACGTATTTTCCCCGTGAATCGTCTACGTTTGGTTATATTTTAGATACTTTTTCTTTAGTACAAGTGACCACAAAAACGGACGACAGACGAAGAAAAATTGTCTTTTGTGAATGCGTTCGCGTAGTCACGTACGCCACTAATAAGACGGCGACGGCACGGTCGCCGTATATTTCAGTCATTGAGACGGATGTTTTAAATCGTCCGTTCGGAGAAAACCCGTCTCCGTCCAGTGTGAAAGCTTAAGTTAATTTTATTAGTTTACTATTAATGGCTCACGGATAAAACCAGTACGGATTTTAACCGTACGGACGAAACCGTCTCGTGTGAAAGAGGCTTTAGCATTCCACATTCTCAATGTGCGGTTAAAAAAAGAATCTCTATTACTCTATACTTGACAGTACGTCAGAAATTGAACTCGAGGTTAAACTGATTAGCATTCCTAGATGTTTTCGGTTGCAGTTCTATCGCCTATCATTTTCAAAGCTCTTTTTTGGTTCCTATCCAAAAAACTTAAACTTGCTAAAGGGGCACCTGCCCAAATATGTGCCAGATTAGAAGGGGTGACAAATTTCTTGCACCGTCGGAGCAATCCTAAGGAGGGTTTGCAAGTTAATAATTTTTAAACGATCTTTATAAGATGGTAAGAATAGATTATTACTCCAAGGAAGACCGCGGAGTTCAAGTCGAAGAAATCTGCGTTGTACGGATTCAATTTTTTGCGAGTGAGAATTCTGATGGGGAGACAAAACTTGACTATCGTATTCAAGCAGAGGTCTAACAAAGGTGGTGTATAGAGATTTAGTGGCATATGGGTTCGAGAATTCTTTAGACCAACGTTTGATGAAGCCAAGGGATGAGCTTGGTCTTCAATAATATAAACAAAATGGGCTTGAAAATGTAACTGCAGAATGAATGGTAACATCGTGTAGACTGAAGTTCGGTATGGAAGATGTGATCACTTACGGGTGAATGTTATAAATTGGCACTTAGCTACATTGAGTTCTAAGAAATTTTTGTCTGAAATGATTCAAGATCATTTTTTTCATTACAAGAAGTAAGACAGAATCAGATGAAGTGGTAATAACCTTTGTTATTTTCATATCATCAACGTAATAAGAGACAGTTGAATTATTAATAACGTCGTTGATATAGTCAAGAAAAATAACAATGGACCAAGGTGGCTCCCTTGCGGGACTTCTGAGTTTACTTAATTAGGATCGAAGATTGAAAACCTGAAAATAACTCTATATCGGCGGATCTGTAATTCATAACATTATTTTTTGCTCCTTTTTTTAAAGAACAGGAAAAATAAAGGAATCCTTTTTAAAGCTTTGGGAAGATATTTTGTAAAATTTCTTATCATCAAATTTTATTAAGACGATATAAAAGCTTGATCAGAAAAAAACTATTTAAATCGGTTTATTAAAAATTAAACAAAATAACTGTTTTATAAGGAGTACCCTGCTGGAGCAATACAAACATATATTATTGTATTCAAAAAAACAAACTTAACAAAAAAACAGGGAATATTTCATAAAAATCTATCGGGCTGTTTTTGAGAAAATTCGAATTTTGGATTTTTTACCAAAATTTTTTTATATTTAATACTGATATCTTTGGTCTTAAAAATGAAAGAAAGCACCTTACACGAACCGGCTAAAAACCTTAATTTCTAAGTTTGAACTCAATCTACCCTATGGTTTGCGCTGTAGGCCCAAAACAGACAGAAATATGGACGAAATTGGGGGACCCACTTTTTTCGACTTTTAATAAAATTCTCAAGTTTTAAATTTTTTACAAATTCAATACTGGTCATATAGTTCCTATATGTCGAAAGTAAAAATTGCATATCGGCTTCAAATAGCTTAGTTTACAAGTTTAAACTCAATCGACATCCGCCTTCTCCATTTAATTAAAATCTCGAGTTTGGATTTTTTTAAGAATGCAGTTCTTTCTAAATAGTTCCCATGCTTTAAAGAATAATAGAAAATGTGAGATTACTCAATAAGGGGGCGTGGTATCCACCCAATTTTCACACATCTGTTTAATTTTATGTGTGCAGCTTCTGAACCATGTAGAATTATGAAATTTAAAGTAAAAAAAGCATAGTTTCAATTTTGAAAATAAGAAAAATCACATCAAAACATAAAAGTTGAAAAAGGAGCCGAGTTCTGGCGAATACAAAAAGCTTTAATATATGAATAATTGATATTTTTGATATTAATGATGGAAGTCTTAAATTTAATACGTTATATATCACAATCTTAAAGCAAATTGATATTAAATCCTTGTAGATTTCGAACTTTGCATATTTTTAGATCTCAATACTTTTTACGGCAAACTTATTTACTCAATTTTTTTTTGTACTTGGGATGTGATTATTCTTGATCATCCGTCTTACATCTTCTATCGAAAACAGTAACAATCCATCAACCACGGCGTTAAATAGCTTGGAAAACATCTTTTATGGATTTGATGGAGGAATGTTTACAGCTGACTCGTACAACATATTAACTCACTCATGTGACCTCAGTTAATCACACTGAACAGAAAACAAACCATTATGCGTCTATAGGTACATCCTTTTTATTTTAAATTGAAAATAAAGAAAAAAACAGTCCTGATGACACCAATAAAATTCAAAATATCAATTTTCCAGCTTTCGAAAAATAAACAGTCGCATCTTTTATACGAGTAAAAGGCTTCATTGCGATTTATTGCCCGACGCAAAAGAAGAAGCTCATTTTTCTTGTGTTGTTGTATGTCCTTTTTGTGTTTTTGGTATACCGACTCGTATAGCTATTCAAAAACAGAATAATAAACGACGACGCACATGTTGTTGTTTATGCTTCCATGGGCCAAAGCTTAACCGCACGGATCCTTGAGATGTTTTTGTTTTTGTGTTTTGTATAATTTAGCTGTTTTTATGTACCTATTTCAAAACCTAGTAGGTATAGAACTTTGTATATGAAAATCCAATTTGTATCGTCAATGAAGGAAAAAGCATTGGCGTTGGTGTTGGCGTTAGAACTTCGAAGAGAAAACGTCCTTTTGTCTGATATTGATGAGACATTCCATAAATTAGGCAAATAAGGATTTTTTGCTTCTAGTGGTGTTGGGTGTGAAAATGGAGGCAAGACAAATATAAGAGGGTATAGGTTAGCTTCAAGTGGTTTTGGTGGAATGCTTGACAAGAAAAAAAATATATGTATATCTTTTGATATTGCCTTCTGTTAATGGTTTGGTGTGTCTTGAGGTGTTAGAAACATATAAGACAATTAATCGTGCTGAAAAGATTTATACTCGTACGTAAAGGTGGTTTTTGAAAAATTATACCCAATTTGTTGATTTAAGATGTTTGGGGATGAATTCCCAAAGAAATTAGTTTCTTAAATATATCTACTTTTCTTTTTACATATATTTACCAACCTTCAAAAGCTAGTTAAATAAATGCGTGAGGTTGGCTAAGATTGCGCTAGGAGGAGTGAAGATGAGTAAGGGTTTGTGAGGATGCGTAAGGATCGTGAATATATCTGAAGATTAGTACAATTATATTAGGACACCTGAAATTGCATAAATTCTAGTAAAGATGCGTGAGAGGTTACTTGAGATTTTATGAAGTGAGATGGATGACAATTGGGGCTATTGTGAATACAATTTCCACGGAATTGTTCCCATCTTTTTAAATTATTGTAAACGTGAATAATTTCAAAACAACCCCTTGGAATTTTTGTAAACCAAGAATTCAGTTTGTGGTTGCTTGATTCCAAACTGTTTAAAAAGTTATAAATTACGGGCATCTTCAATATTTATCGATGTGTGGTGTGCTTGATAATTCTCCTGAAGATGTTTAAATTTGGGAAAAAGATTATGACTAAGTTCACACAAAATTGGGACGCATAATATCGTGTTTTAATATTATTAAGCATATCAAACTAAAATGAATGTTCTATTTTTATTCAAACCCAAAATCATAAAAATGGCTCTGAATAGCTCTACAGAAGTAGAGAACCAACTTTTTAAAACCTTGTGTCATTTTGAAATAAAATTAGCGATTCAAATTAGGACTAATGCCTATCCATGTTGGTACTCCAAAATATTTTCCTTTGAAAAATACAAATTTTTTTACGACTTCTCATACCATTCATACCTCCATACCGACCTATAACTAACATTATTTCCATGGATACAAATCCTTAGGGAGAAAAGAAAAAATCAGTCCATTCACATTCTGTGCATGCTACGAGTATATTCTTCGTTCAAAAGATTTATATTTTCAGTTCTGTTTCTTTTTTGGTGGATAACCTACATTCTTTTATTCCAATAAGTCCTTCCATATACCCAAGTGCATATATAGTGCCTCATAGGAATAGGTCTAAAGCATACGAACAACCTATATATACATATTAATATAATAACTTTTCGCTCATAAAACCATTAGAACTTGCCCAAACCTACATAACTAAAATAAAAAAAGATAGAAAAAATAATAAATTGTATAATTTAATATACCCAAAAACTTTTTTCCAATGCATCTTCTTCGTTTCACAAACTTCGCACGTTGCATGTATTAATTTCAAGGCTTTTTAGCTCTCATCTCACAGTCCAAGACTTCTTCACTATCTACTATCTATCTATATACGATGCTACTGCTTTGCTTTAATGCAATGGTTATATACAGTGAGTAGGGCCATAGCTTTATGAATATTTCATACAAAAAAATAACATAGAAGACAAAAATAAAAAAAGTGCCCGTAGATGCAAAGCCATCATCAGTAGCAGAGTAAATTTTTTACTTAAGCTAAGGATATTAAAGTCTCGTAGAGGATTCGAGAAATATGAATTTGGTCCTTTGGACCAAGAGCTAATATTTATGAAAATAAGCAACAATCTGGAATCACTAAAGACACACCTTAATATTAAACCGATTTGGTAACACTTTTTTTCTTCTGTCAAAAACAAACAGATCCAAATTCATATCTGTCAAATCAAGTATGAGTTCTTAATTGTTGTTTTATTACTGACAATGACGTCAATTAATTTTTTTTATTTTATTTATAATTAGCAAGAGAGCCAATTCGGGGACTTTATTTGCGTCAAAAATGTCCTAGTATAAGACGCAAAAAAAGAATTTTTTTCAATAATATTATTTGCGGATTAATTCTTAAGTAGAAAATCAAGGAAATGACAGATCAGAAACTTCAAATGATAAAGAAATTTAATAACATTTAAATAAACATGAGGTCTGTTTGGTTACTTAAACTTTGTACAACGTTGTACGTCAGCACACTCTCAATAAAGTTTGCAAGAAGAGAGCGCAACGAGGGAGTAAAAAAATTGCCCTCCATTGTAAAACTTTAAAAATTTCAGCTGCAAGAGTTTCTGAGTGCAAGGAATTTAACAACTGTCAAAATCAGCAACTGACATTTCTGTCATTGTCTCTTTCATTTTATTGTTTTTTTTTGTGGGTTTTTGTTATTTAGAAATAAGAGAAATAGAAAAAGCATTAACAATCAAATGATCTTCAAATATCGTTCAAAGAGAGAGATTGAAATGATCTGCCAAGTCACGGAAGCAACAAGCCTTATTGCCAGCGAACCACAAAAACACTGCCAAATGTTTTTGTCAAGAGGTACGTTTATCTGGACGCATAATAAATAAATTAGGTAGCGCAACAGGCCGTTGAAAACTAGGGCCTAGTGACTTACAACTCTGAACCATTTCTGTGTGCGAGTATTGTTGTCAGGGATGAAGTTTTAAGCCAAATCCGAACAGCTATTTTGAGAAAGCACTTTTCTTGACAAGAATAACTATTGGAGGATTTGTAAATTCCTCACAAGAGGAAGTGCCCGGGAAAAAAATTTTAGATTGCACAGGCAGAGTTTGAACCCGAGACCTCTGGTATGACAGTCCAACGCACTAATTTTTTTTTTTTTGTAAATTCATTTATTATTAATTCAATCTTAAACCTATCTTAAAGCTAGACAAAAATTCATAAAACTAGCCTAATTAACCATAACTTACAACTAACTTACTGGTCCCATACGGACACTCTAAGTTAAACTATAACACTTACTACTAATGCCTTTCGGCCCTAAGATCTATTTTAACTTCAATTCAATTTTATTTATTTTTTATTCATTAGAAAATTTAAAAAAAAACTAATATCAATATCCTTTTTTATTTTTACTTAAAAACTACTTAAAATTAGGTCCTCAAATAAAACTTAAAACTAACTTAAACTACCTATTCTACCTATAAACAACTTGAAACTAGAACAACCACAGTAGCAAATCTAACTATCTAAACATTTTTTTTTGTTTTTCATATTTTGGTAATTTTTTTTCTTATTCCATGTATTTTTTTTTTTTTTTTTTTTTTTTTTTATTTTTTTTTTGTATTTTATGTATTTTTTTGTATTTTGTATTTTTTTGGTGCCACCATGCCTATTCTACTTAAAACTAAACCCTAAAACTATAAAACAAGTATGTTAGCCGGCCAAGGCTTAAAACCCCATCCCGACTACCAACTATCAAGTGCAGATTGAAGCCACCAAAACTGGTTCTCCTGCTTCACCCTATCAGTTCGGTCCCGTTCGGACACATCCCTACTGAACCGAAGGAGCTCTGCTCCGCCTTGTGCCAAGACGTCCCGATTGTACAGGAGTCGCCTATCCACGGTTCGTCGTCTGACGTGGTAGATTAACGGAACTGCCAATCTATCCTGTATCAGACCGCATCTATCTAAAAAGAAGAATGCCTCTGGTGGAATGAAGCCGCCCAAGCGTGCTTTTTCAAAATACTCGTCGTTTGGATAGAACGCCCCGAAAATTAAATTGTTGGTCGAAGACAAAGCTCTTGCAATGTGACCTCGAACGAGTTTTATCACGAAATTGTCAATTCTGTTGATTCGAGCCCCGTTGTAAAGGACCTCGTTGGAATAGTAATGCACGTAAGAAGATTCGGCTGTTCGATATAAGCCGGTACAGCGTCCTAAACACTGCCACTCGAACACCCGAAACTTTTCCATCTGGGAAGGGGCAACGTTGAACCACACAGGACAACCATAAACGATCATCGGCCGTATGAGGGCCATGTAGCAAATTACCATTACTCTGGGGTCAAGGCGACTGCTAAAAAACAGCCGTTTCGTCAGAGCGAAGGCTCCTCTGGCCCTGGTCAGAGCAGCATTTATATGTCTGTCGAAATATAAATACTGATCTAACCAGATACCGAGGTACTTCACTACACTTTTGCTCGCTAATTGCTGCCCGTGAAGATCAACGATGACCATCTTGCGCCAATTCTTGCACGTATCCCTCGTGGCCCTAGCCAACGGAGTCCGGAACAGAATTGTCTCCGACTTCTGGACATTTATTTTCAGTTTCCAGTCGTCGCAATATCGCTGAATCTTGTCGAAATCACGCTGCAAGAGAATTCTAATAACCTCAACCTTTCGGGACGTTCTGTACGCAATAAGATCGTCGGCGTACGCAATTGCCTTTGTAAGACTACCTATCAGATCGCTGGTGTAAATGCTGAAGAGAATCGGCGAATTCACCGCTCCCTGTTGAAGACCATTTTTAATTAAGAATGTTGTGGTAGAAGTTACATTGCCACTTTTGACAACAAACTTTCTACCGTTAAGCATATCATAAAGTATATACAACAATGGCTTGCTTATGCCAAGCCTGCTCCATTTTAGGTAAATACCCTCTAACCATACGGTGTCAAAGGCCTTTTCCAAATCAACCAGAACAGCACCTGTGCATTGTTGTTTTGATTTATTCCATTAGATATCAGAAACGAGTTTAGACGCAGCATGAATTGTGTCATGAACCAATGCACTAACCATCACGCCACGAGTACTACTTGCTGACAATAAAGTATTCAAAGCATTTTTTTCATTTGCGGATAGATTCTTACGTAAAAATCGAGAAAATGACAGATCAAAAACGTCAAATGCATTTGAAATATAAATTTAATGACATTTGGATACTCCAACTTTGTACAATGACGTACGACGTCACACAATATTTCACAAATTCCTGTTTGTTAACTCAAGAAAGTTGCAACAAGAAAGCACAATGAGGAAGTACAAAAATTGCACTAAATTGAAAAACTTTAAAAATGTCTGCTGCAAGAAATTTTGAGTGCAAGGAATTTAACAACTGTCAAAATCAGCAACTGCAATTTCTGTCATTGTCTTATTTTATTTTATTGTTTGTCTTGTGGATTTTTGTTATTTAGAAATTAGAAAAATCGAAAAAGTATTTACATATATCAAATGTTCATCAAAAATCGTCCAAGGAGAAAGATCGGAACGATCTGCCAAGTCACGGAAGCAACAAGCCTTATTACCAGCGAACCCACAAAAAGACCGCTAAATGTTTTTGTCCAGAGGTACGTTTGTATGAACGCATATTGGTGAAATATTTGAACTGCTCAAATTTTGCACGTAAATTCCTCAAACAACGACTCGCTGATTCTGAAATATTGGCGGAGTTCTTCCTCAGTGTAGGAAAGCTTAACTTCCTCCATATAGTTTGTGATGCAATTTATTTTTGCACTGCTTCCTTGCATTGTCTCGTCTATTGCAAATGAGTGCAAGTCTGAATTTGAATCATTTTCTGATTCACTGGATTTTGACGAATAAAAAAATTTCCTACAATTCAGTTAAAATACTTTCAACAGATATTTTGGTTTTATAAATAAATTAAAATTTCACATAAAAGATCCTGTCACACTGACGATCATGAACAAAGTGAAACTTTTACTTTTCTTTCGTTTACTTTCTGGCAAGTTGTATTCTCACTGAGAGAATGTTCCCCTCCTGTCAAAAATTTTACAGGTTTAACACTTTGTGCTTCGAAAGTTACCAAACAACAAGTATGACAGTTGCATATTTAACGAAAGTAAAATTTTTGCGTTAAAGATCATTTGACAGTCACTTAACGATCTTTTGACGATGATTATGACTAACAATGAGTTGGCGTTTTGGGAAACGATCGATGTTTAAATAATTTGAAGTCATGATGACATCAACCAGCACAAAGTAGGTTTATGCGACTTAGTTGTACAATTTATTTATATTAACATTTTCACAAGCTCTAGGTATGTACCTATAAATTTATATATACATATGTAATTCTGCTTATTTTTGTAGGAAACTAGGCCGCGTTTGAATTTTAATGACGTCAGACAGAGCATCAGAGCATAAGAAACACGTTGAAGTTTTCTTTTTCCATTATTAAAACACATACACATGAATAAATCCTTCAAAAAAATAACGGTATAGAGAAAAAAAAAGAAAACAAACTTCCACTTGAAGTTGTATGCACACATTCAGGAACAGAGGCATGAATATAGCAAAACATCAGCATCAACGTCCTTTCTCTATTCGTATAGGTACATGTGTACCTTCCTACATTGAATCGACTCTAAGGATACGATAAGGATAACGATAACATTGGCAGCAGGAGCAGCAACCACCATGAATGAAGCAAAATATGTGCTTAATTTGTAGGAATAAAAAAAAATCTTCGACAAAAATTAGTTTGGTATTTTGTTTGCTTGCTTCTATATGATGGTGTCCTGATGGCTGTGGTTTGAAGGAAAAGAGCCAATGCTCTTTTTTATTCATATAGTACACATAGTAAGACTTCCAAAAATGCTTCCAAAAAAATACATACAATATATATTTCCTTTACAGAAAGTTGACAGCGAGGAAGGAGCAAACATTACATACGAATGGAACGAGTATATCCTTTTTGCTTTTTTTTTTATTTTAGTTCCAGGTACCTACTCCTAGTGGTACTTAAAAATCCTTTCTCTCTGGACGATGCATATGTTCTCTTCGGTTCGTTATAATTTCGTTTTTAAAAATTGTTTTGGTTTTGTAAAGTTGGCACAACCATGTACCTTATAGTGTGAACGAACAGTAGATAATTTTTGTTGTTGTTGTTGTCATCGTGATAATTATGAAGTTTTGTAAAACTTTGGTTCTGCGAGAGAGTTTATTGAAATAAACATAATTTCAAAAGTGGACAATATGGCATTAAGGATAAAGTTATATCGAAGTTTGTATAACTTTTTGGTCACATATTTTGAATATACTCGAATCGAATGTACATATTATATAAAAATTACTTACATACTACTTTGTGTGTGTAAATTAACGAGCTATAACTGCGTGTTCTTGAATAAAGAAAGTTTCATCCTTTCACTACACAAAATATCTCCTTGAACTTTATTCATATTTATAAGTCTCGTTTAAACTTAAAATTCAGAAAAATATTTTTATAAACCCATAAGATAGGTAGGTTCTCTACATACATACATTTATAATCATGAACAGGTCGTTAGGGGTTAAAGTCATTAATTTTTATATGTATCCTTACAATTTCTAGTTAAATAATAATTAATTCTATGTCAGTCGAAACTCATGAATATTTATTAAAAAAAATAAACAGAAGAAAATTATTACGCATCAGACATCATCATCATCATCATAGAACAAAAACTGACTTCACCCAGAATAGATGAAAACATCTATACAGACATGGAGAAGGTGTCGTTTTTGTATATAATATTGTAGAAGATAAATCCTAAGAGATACGCACGTTTTTCACATCATTATCCTTTTCTTTTGAATGCCATTTCGTGTTGACAAAAATAATATTAATTTATTTTGAAAATATGCAAAGGTGAATATGTGCATGCGAAACACGATGTTGACGACACATGGGCAGGCATTTAATCTTTGTCTATAGCCTTCTTTTCCACATCTCTCAGGTAAAAACCAGGTGGCTATAAGCACTTGACATTTAATTATAGCAAATGACTGGAAAGGACATTCAAAGAAAAAGGTGGAGGGCGTGAATTTTCTGGACTATTTACTCTATTTTTGGGCAACATTAATTTATTATTGGAAGTTATTGATTCGGTCTGATTTGTAAAATTTGACACTTTGGAAAATGTCGATAATTGAATCCAAATCAATGGTTTAAAGAGATATCCTTGTCCGTGCCCGAGTCGAAATTTTGGCCCTATTCTGATCCTAAAAAGGATCTTTTCTCCTGATTTGCTCCTACATACAGCAAAATGAACCTCATATCATCCTAAACGATTTTTCATCGTCCTCATTTCGTCCTACATGAGTCGTTATAATTTTTTCCGTTTTTCTACGCATATTTTTTGAACCTCATTTCGTCCTTAATGAAGGTTTATCAACATAGAAAATATATATCGTCCTCTTTTCATACTTAATAGGCCTACCAGGTCGTGTACTTGCTTTTTTTTGTTGCCACTGTTGTTGTTACAACAGATGATGACAATGACAACAATGGATGGAGATGGTGATAGTGAAAATGGTAAAGCTAGTAAAGTTGACGACACCAACGAAAGAGGACAGCAACGACGACGACTCCGACGACGTAGACGACGACAAAGAATTTCGACGAAGAATTATTCCTTTTATTAATCACTAATGTTAATACAAACTGTTTTGTTTAATGTATAAAAAAGGACAAAATTAAAATATAAATTATTTTATTTTAAAAAGATTCCTAATAAATAAAATGAAAGAGAGTGAGAGAAAAAGGTAAAAGCAAGTAGGAAAGAGAGAGAGACAGAGAGAACAAATAAAATAAGAAAGAGAGGGAGTATAATAAAGTAGTATCAGAGAAAGAGAAAGAAAGAGAGAGAGTAAATGAACAAAGAAAAACAGCTATGGTCAAGATGAAAAAGGTTCATTTGAGGCTTTTTTCTGTCGTCCTCATTTGATCCTAAACATCGTATTTTGTCCGATAACTGCCACTTTTAGGTTCAAATGAGGAGCAACATTTTAGCAGAAAGTGATCCTCTTTTCAATCTCTTTGAACCTCAAATAACCTGAATTTTGGGGACGAAAATAGGGCCAAAATTTCGACTCGGGTGCTTCTTTACATAAATTTATACGTTCGGTTTAACCCTTTTTCATCGGTTATGTCTCAAGAAACAGCACAGTTTTCGGTTTTTAGATCAAAATATGTAAAAAGGACTTTAAAAAAAAATTGTAAATATTGCATTCGTATGTTAGATTTAAAAGTGGAAACCAAAGGAAATTAAAAGGCAAAAATGATCTTGTTAAGACAAAAGTTTATTGGGAAGTGGTAAATTAGAATCATAGTTATACAAAGGTAAAATGACAAAAGTTAAAATTCATAGATCGTTAGAAAAGTATATAAGCAATTTAAACTGTAAGTACATATACATATAAACAGAGTTTAATATTTGTGTTGTAACTATACTTCAGATTTTTACTTTACAACACTCCTTCTCAACAGAAATATTAACTATACAAAAAATCAAAATTTAAACAATTAAAAAAAAAATATTTAAAAACGTTACGTTACGAAAAATCATTAATACATTCCCATTAGGTGGGTGAATTTTAAATGTTTAATTTTTGGCAAATTTTTTGTTAGGATGTCGGCTACCATGTCGTTTGTAGGAACGTATTTCAGCTCAATCTCCTTCTTGCTCACGACTTCTCGCACATGATGATATTTAATATCAATGTGTTTACTGCGGGCGTGGTAAACTGGGTTTTTCGCAAGGTGTTGTGCACTGAGGTTATCGCCGTTCATAATCAATGGAAGGTCATCTGAGTAAAGTTCGGTTTCTCTCAACAGTCTTCGTAAATAGACTGCTTCTTTGGCTGCTGTCGATAATGCGGTATATTCAGCCTCCGTGCTGCTGAGGGCTACACAATTCTGCTTCTTGGACTCCCAAGAGAATACACAGCCTGCCAAAAAAAACGTGTATCCAGTATACGATTTTCGATCCAAAGAATTTCCTCCCCAGTCTGCATCGACAAAACCTTGAATTTGACCTCCCTGCGAACGATAATTTAATTTAAGGTTAATTGTTTTTGACAAATATCGCAATATATGCTTTGCACCAGCTTCGTGCTCAACATGTGGGTCAATATTACGCTGCGCCAGTTTGCAGACAGAATGCATGATATCTGGGCGTGTTGTAATAGCCAAATACATCAACGCTCCAATGAGAGATTGATATTTGGTCTGATCAACCTTTTTACAATTTGCGTCATCGCATTTGACTTGAAAACCAGCATCGAGGGGGGTTGCCACAGGTCGACAGTTCTCCATATTATACTGACGCAAGAGATCTTTCACATACTGTTTATGTCCAACAGAAATCGCACCAGTTTCACCTTCTCGTTCAATTTCCATACCTAGAAAATGTTGAAGCGGACCCTTGTCCACCATGTCGAAACTGCTGGCTAACTTGACTTTAATTTTTGTTAGTTCTTCTTTGCATGAACTGGCTAAAATTAAGTCATCAACGTATACGGCTATTAAATTAAAATTACCTTCACTGTGCATCCTGTATAAACAAGGTTCACTTTCGCATGGTGTAAATCCAGCATTTCTCAGCACACTATCCAGTTTCGAATTCCAGGCACGACCAGACTGCTTTAGTCCATAAATCGCCTTGTTAAGTTTCAGCACTCGTTCCGGAAACATCTCGTCTTGAAAGCCTTCAGGTTGCCTCATGTACACCTCATCGGTCAGCTCACTGTTGAGGTAGGCTGTGGACACATCCATTTGATGAAGAAACATTCGATGCTCAGCTGCTAAGGCAATCACCATTCGAATTGTGGCATAACGTACCACTGGCGAAAAGGTTTCGTTAAAGTTGACTCCGTATTGTTGGCTACAGCCTTTGGCAACAAGTCTCGATTTGAAACGCTCGATACTTCCATCGACATTTCTTTTTATGTTGAAGACCCAACGACAACCAATGGGTTTTATACCCGGTGGTAGCTCAACTGGTTTCCATGTCTCGTTCGCTATAAGAGAGGCATACTCTTTCTCCATAGCTTCCCTCCATTCGTTAGAATGTATGCTGGATAAAGCTTCTTGAACGGTCTCTGGTATATGCATTGCACGATTGTCCTCCATTAAACCTAAAACATTATATTGTTTTTGAGGGCGGCCAGGTTTTCCATTTCGAAGTAGCTTGGGCCTTCCAGGTCCAATCCTGACTTCTTCATCGCATTTTTCGTCTTCAGTAGTTCGATTTGTTATAACACTTGGTTCTTTTGAAGGGTTGACGATGGTTGTGGCGGCGGCGGTGGTTGTAGTGGTGGCGGTGTCTTTGTTTGTGGTGGCGGTGGCTTTGTTTGTGGTGGCGGTTTCGTGATCTCCTTCTGAAACAATGGGCTCATTGCAACTTCCATTTGGCAGCATGTAGGAATCTAAAAATACAGATTCGTTAATTTCATTTTGTTTAAACTTAGATAAACCATTTTCATCAAAAATCACGTCCCTCCTTTCAATGACTTTTCGAGTTGCCGGATCGAACAAACGATAGGCCTTCGAGGTTAAAGAATATCCCACCATTATATATTCCTTACCTTTTGGACTGAATTTACCATGATGCATTTTATTTAATGCTACTGCAGGAGATCCGAATATTTTCAGGTGATGTACCATCGGCTTTTTACCCGTCCATACCTCGTGTGGTGTCTTGTCGACTAAAATTTTAGTTGGCGCTCTATTTCGCAAATAAGTTGATGTAGCAACTGCTTCTGCCCATAAGGATTCGTCGAGACCTGCATGCAGTAGAATACTCCTGGCCATTTCACACAACGTCCGATTGGCACGCTCCGCAACGCCATTTTGTTGGGGCGTGTATGCCACTGCAAGCTGCCTCTGGATTCCATGCTCATCTAAAAAATTATTAAAATTAGTATTAATGTACTCTGAACCATTATCGCTTCTTAAAGCTTTAATTTTCATATCGGTTTGACACTCCACCATGGCCTTAAATATTTTAAATTTGTCAAAAACTTCACCTTTGGACTTCATAAAGTAGACGAACATGTGCCTTGACAAATCGTCGATAAAAGTCACAAAATATTTGGATCCTCCAACTGATGGTTTGTTAATTGGACCACATACGTCCGTGTGAATCAATTCCAATAATTTTTTAGAGCG
Source organism: Eupeodes luniger (assembly GCA_951509635.1). Classification (NCBI taxonomy): domain Eukaryota; kingdom Metazoa; phylum Arthropoda; class Insecta; order Diptera; family Syrphidae; genus Eupeodes; species Eupeodes luniger. The sequence goes on along the minus strand of OX608075.1, from coordinate 126,240,336 downwards.
CGTTTGGCTAGCTTGTGGGAACGATTGAGCACAAATCTTGCTTTTTATGCAAATTTTGCAATTAATATCTTTTGGCACATTGCACACTGTCATCCCGCATACTAATTTTTTTCTTGATAACTCTTGCATGCTTGTAAAATTTAAGTGGCCATATCTATTGTGCCACTTCATGAAATTATCGACTGACGAATAAAAACATGAATTAATTTCGTTTTCAAAGATGAATAAATTATTATATTTTTTAGCTTTAACCACCACCGTACCGCAGCTAGATTTAATTATAGCGAACTGATCATTGAAGGCAACCGTAAATCCGTTACTCACCGCTTTACTTACTGACATAAAATTCCCCTGCAAACCGGGAACATATAAGACATCTCTCAAAGTAACGTTGCACATAGTTGTTTTGATGATGACCGTACCTTTCCCCGTTGCTTCGATGAAATTGTCACCCGCTAATCTTATTCTCTCTGTGCCTTTTTCTATTGTGTTGAACATATTTACATCACTGCACATATGTGATGTCGCTCCACTGTCGATACACCAGTTTGAGCTATTCAACACATGTGTATCTGATACAGAAAGAGAATATGAAAATGATTGATGCTGTTGTTGTTTTTTGGCTGCTTTGCACTTTGCCGCGAAATGACCCCTTAAACCACAATTGAAGCACTTGCCTGTAGGTTTTTTATGACGTTTTAAATTATTTTTTCTTTCTTGCTCCTCTCTCTCCTTTGCATTTGTTCTTGCTATAAATGCTTGCTGACTACCTGATGCTACGTCATCCAATCTATTTTCTTGATGTCCTCTTCGATCAGCTTCTTCTATAAGTTTTACTTTAAGAACATTTATTTGAGGCAAAGAATCACGAGTCTCCATTGCAACAACAAAATTTTCGAATGATTTAGGCAAACTAGATAACAATATAATTACCAACAACTCTTCATTCAAAGTTACATGAATCTCTGCCAATTTTTCCACAATATTAAAAAACGAATTGATGAATTTTGAAATATTGTCGCCGTCCGACATACGGAGGTGCAGTAAATGTTTGAAAAGTGAAACTTTTCTAGCTGGACCACTGGGCTGGTAGATCTCTCGTAATGTTGTCCAGGCTTCCGTTGAAGTCTTGCAATGCTTAATATGATTGATTTGGGATGGCTTCACACTTAACATAATTGAAGCCAACGACTTTTCGTTTTGACTTTCCCATTTTGCCTTCTCGGGTGCAGACATTTCTTCCGTTTTAAGAAATTTTCCGCTTACTATCTTCCATAGCTCGGAATGGATAAGCACACTCTGCATTTGGACACACCAGGAATCATAGTTGCTATCATCCAGCTTTTCTATTTGATATAGAGACGAACTCATTATTAATTTGTTAAATTTCTTTTTACCTTATGATTTCGAATATGGGTACTGGGCCCATAACCTGTTAGATTTAAAAGTGGAAACCAAAGGAAATTAAAAGGCAAAAATGATCTTGTTAAGACAAAAGTTTATTGGGAAGTGGTAAATTAGAATCATAGTTATACAAAGGTAAAATGACAAAAGTTAAAATTCATAGATCGTTAGAAAAGTATATAAGCAATTTAAACTGTAAGTACATATACATATAAACAGAGTTTAATATTTGTGTTGTAACTATACTTCAGATTTTTACTTTACAACATCGTAAAAATTTCTAACTCGAGTTTTTAATCAAAGAAGTCGAAAAAGTGGGTTTGGCGGTTCTGTCAGTCTGTCCTTGCCCTTACAGACTAAACCATTGGGTAGATTAATTTTAAACTTGGAAATTGAGGTTTTAAGCGGAATCGCGTTACTCGTTTTTAATTTTTTTCTTAAACAAAAATAACAGCGCATTTTTTAAATAAAAATTGAAATTACGAATTTTCTAAGACCCGCAGGTATTTTCCTATAAAGCTTTTTCTAAATTTTGTTTTCTTAACTTAGCTGTTTCCAATGCAAAGGGAATATTTTTATATTTCTCTAAAATGGTAACGCCATGGAAACGTTTTTAACTTCCAATAGGAAGTTATTGTAATAGGTCCGATTTGTCAAATTGAAAATTTTGACATTTCTCGAAGTTTAAAGGCCCCTACAGTCGAAATAAAAGTTTTTTAGAAAGATGTCTGTGCGTGCGTGTGTACGTCCGTACGTTCGCGACATTTTTTTCGTCGTCCATAGCTCAAGAACAAGAAGAGATATCGACTTCAAATAAATTTTGTTATACAGATAATAATGCAGAAAGATGCAGAAAGGGCTCTCAAGAAAATTGCGTGGGTGTTTTTTTTACCATAGCAATTAAAAAAAAAGGTGAACATTTTGGTTAACCCTAAATATCTCACGAACCAATAACGCTAGAGACTTGAATTAAATTTTATATTATATATTGTAATGTGATACCAAACAAATATATTTTTGGAAAAAATCCAATCAACGGTTTTTTTTATAAATCAAAAAAACTGAAAAAAAATATTTGTCACCTCGAAAATTTTACGAATAAAAAATGATTTTATCTCCAAAAAATATTGTGCAACGAAGAATAACGTTTTCAACACGTGGTAAGATTTTGAGAAAAATCGAATTGACAGTTTTTTTTTATAAAAAAAAACCAAAAAAAACATTACTCAAAGTTGGTAAAAATTGAATTTAGACTTAAATATCTTTTCGAAAATTTGAGATTATGGCTTCTAACTAATTTTATGTTATAAGAAATATTGTTTTCAACATTCGGAAAAATTTTGAGAAAAATCGAATTAACAATTTTCTTACAAAAAATAAAAACCTGAAACAAAAAATAAATAAAAGTTGATAAAAATTGATTTTCGACTCAAATAACTTTTACAAAATTTGAAACATTGGCCCTAAACTAATTTATTATTAAAAAAATATTGTTTTCAACATTCAGTAACATTTTGAGAAAAATCGAATTGACAGTTTTGTTTACAAAAAATTAAAAACCTAAAACAATATAAACAAAAGTTGGTAAAAATTGATTTTTGACTTAAATATCTTTCAAAAACTTTGATATATTGGCTTTAAACTAATTTTATCTTATGAGAAATATTGTTTTCAACATTCAGTAAAATTTTGAGAAAAATTGAATTGAGAGATTTTTTCAAAAAATAAAAACCTAAAAAAAATTAATAAAAGTTGGTAAAAATAGATTTTCAACTCAATTATCTTCTTTAAAATTACTTTTTTTTTTCATTTCATTCATCCAATTTGTATTTTTTGTTATATAAGAAATAAAAACTTTTAAGAAATGCTACTAAAATTGATAAAAATTGGTTTTAGACTTAAAATCTCGTTCACAATTTCATCATATGCAGAATATTGATGGTAATTTATTTGTTTTAAGTAATTCAACTAATACTTTTTTTTTAACAAAACACGAAAACCAACAAACCTCTTAAGCAAGATAAATCGACAGACGGGATGGGAAGTTATCAGTGTGGGTCGCATTTCAGCCTTTTTTTTTTTAAATCGTATCTTTGACTTATGAACCGATGTAAATACATCTTTTTCTCTTATATTTTCAAAATAATACTTAATGGTCAAAAACGACTAATTGCTTTTGGATTTTTAAAGAATATTTAATTTCCTTTTTTCAAAACTTGATACTTCAAAAACGTTTCTATATTTGTTTTTGTTAAATCTTAAAATATACCTACTATTTTCAAACAGACTTCTTGGCTGCAGTTGGAAGTTTGTGTGACATATTAATCCCTTTCAATATGCTTGGTTTCATCATTCTTCAAAAATCAGAAGTTTTTTATATTAAAGGTGCCATCGTCATGAAAAAAGGGTAGATACCACGCCCCTGAGACCCGAATTTTAGTGTATTTTGCTGTTTTGTGCATGAAATACACCATGGCTCAAATAAATTTCATTATTGTACAACACTTTGAAGTTTTTTTTTAAAATTAATATTTTGTATAAGAAACTGGGTGTATATCACGCCCCCTAAATCAAAAAATGTAATTTTTAGATGTTGCCTTTCACTGCACCAGTTTGGAGTGAAATTTTGAGGTTGTAACATAACGTCGCTGCGACCTGCGAAGTGCTTCATAATTGTGATGATCGTCAGTCACCCATTCACTAAGTAGGTTAAAGTTTTAGTAAGTTTTGAAGTGTTGTATCTCAGAAGCTACTTTTAAAAGTTAAAGTTGAGTGATTTATGTGTTTTTTATTAGATTATTAAATATTCTATGTTAGTTCATGTTTATATTTTTTAAAATTTTTCTGCAGTATGGAGGGGGGGGGGGAGTTTGTTCCTGCTAAAGGGGAGTAGTCCTATAACTTCGCTGGGCACTATTGTGCCCGTTGATTGTTAGCGCCCAAAGCTTTCATTTTGTTGGAAGCTTCTGAAATATCATAAGACTAAATATTTTTACATCCAGGGGGTGAAAAGTTAAAATTAAAAAAAAAATTATGCTAACATTTTTTGAGATCTCTCGTTAAATCTAATATTTCTAAGGAATCAACACTAAGCGAGTAACACATTTCCTTCCTTCCTGCTTCATCAAGTCGAGAATAGAGATTCTAGTTGTAAACAAAAGCAATTTCCACTGCAGCAATACAGTAAACAATGTCTAAACAAAACAGCAGCAGCAGTAAAAAAAAACTCCTTTTCGTCCTTTCAACATAAATATTGTTTGTTTTTTGTTGCTTGTTGTTGTTAAACTTCCTCCCTCACTTAAGCTTGTGCATTGCAGTTACTTCAAAATCAATATTTTTCTTGACATGAAACAAACGAACTCAACTCTGTTCCTTACATTCATTGGTACATATAATTTACCTACTACTTGTCTTTTTATGGAAAAGAACAAGAACATACAAAATACAGAGAATAAATGAAAACTATATGAAAACCAAAAGGGAAAGAATCCTTGAATACATCCGGCATCCATAACTCATGCATATGACGATGAACTATATTCCTTGTTTTTCGTTTTTCGTTTTGCTGTTGTTTTGTTTTGTTTGATATTTTGGAAAGCTCGAGCATTCTAGATCAATATCCCGAAGGCGCCATGCTATCCTACGTATAGGTTTAGGTACATATGAGTAGTTCCGAGTACAGAGAGGGTTAAATCTGAAAATTTAGCGTTTTATTGCATCTATAGCCGAGGGCGGATCGATGAGAACTATACCCCCTGCTAAACAACACCAAACTAAAAAATAGATAAAATAACAAAAAAGGACGAAAAATTGGAAAACAGAGATTTGGCTTGGTCCAGTTTTAACTTTGTATACATGTTTAGGTATGTGGTTGTATGGATGTGGAACTCTGTCCCAATGGTAATTCCAACACTTTCTCTAACCCCCACCCCCAACGGGCAACGAACGCCCCAACTCTCAATCTCTGCTCTGTGCAATCGAATTCATGCAGTGTCCTTGGGTTTCGATTGTTCATTTTGTATATTGTGTGTGTATTTGGTTCCCTCCTCAGTAATTTCGAATGTTGGAATTGGTTTCGTTATTTTTGCAATTTTGCAGCTATTGCCCTATCGTTTGTCTATTTCTAGTTCTTTTTTTGTTATGCTGTCCTTTATATTGTTAGAAATCCCTCAAGGGATTTCAGGCGAAGGTACTTTTTTTTGTTGGTTGGATTGTCCTTTGACAAAACTTAAATGACAATCGTACGTGATACTTTTATACTTGGTTGGCAGTTATGTCCTTAAGGACGTTTCATTTTCGTTTGTCCTTTTTTTTGATTCTCTGTGAAGAATAATTAAAAATAAAAGTAGTATTGCCATTTATGTATATAAGTTAAGCATTTTTATGAATGATATTTATAGCTTGAAAAATTAGATTTTATATGGGGAGATGAGTTGAAGGTAAGGTGTTAGGTCTTGAATAATTTTAGGGAAATAGTATTTTACAGACAAAAATTTAATTATAAATGAGTACCTATTGCCTTAAGGATAAAAGTGAACTAACCATTTACACCCTAGATTTTTTAAAGTCGTATATAGTCATTAAGTTTTTTTTGGAAATTTGAAACTGTTAAAGATAAGTAAAAAAACAAACCCTTTAAGGAAATGAACGCTTTAAAATTGTTAAAATATTTATCGTAAAACAACATTTTTAAAGGTGTAAGCATCTTACATATTTGTTCGCACTTTTTTTTTTTTTGAATTAATTACGTATTCAATCATTTTCATCATTTATTAAGTATTTTGAGAAATACCCGATTCAATATTATCAAAAACAAAGCAATAAATCAACAAGTCTATACATTTTGTGAACAAATACAAAAGCAAGCAAACCTAAAAATCTGGGGAACAAATCAATCAATTCGAAATGTCGGAATCTCATGAGTCATATGAAGTTAGCATACTTTTAAAACAACCCATTTATTTGTGATTTTAATGTTAAGAGAAAATAAGACGTTAGAAATCTTTTTGAAGTATAAACTTACAAAAACTGGATTTAAAATTTTATTCTGTCGTTTAATATTATATGTACTTCATTGATCTGGTAGAATTTTTAAAAAAGAGGCGTCCGATAAAAAATTAAAAATTATATTTTTTGTAACAAGTCATTTTCCTTATTTAAATTACTTGCAAAAGTAGCTGTTTTCTTTATAATTTGGTCGAAATATTGTTTATCAGAATTTTGTATGATCAAAATTCGGTTTGTCTTGAATTCTGAATTTCAAAACACTGTAAATTTATTATACTGTATACCAAAGTGCTGTGTAAGCAAAACACTATATTCAATAATACTGTATCTTGGAATAAAATACTATATCGTTGCAAAATGTATTTTTGATAGTTCTGTTTTTTACTATTTATAGTATATAGAAGAATTCTATCTAAAATATTTATAAAAAAGTCACTTAAAACATGAAAACTAAGTAATATTTTTAGGAAAACACAAAATTCACGTTTATTCCAAGCATTGTGACTAAATAATGTCATGATACGTTATTCTTAAAAAAGTTTTGTTTCAAAAACTCTGTAGTTCAAAATGCTGTCAATAGGCTTAATTAGACTACTTGTATTTACAGAATTTTGACAAACCAATATTTTGGAATACAGAAATTTTCCATATTATTTTAGCATACAGAATATTGAAACCCAGTATTTTGACACCTAGTATTTTAAATACAGTTTTAAATCCCATACAGTTTTTCAATCATGACCCGTTTTCGTTTTTTCAATAAAATATACATAATATATTTGGTAGGACTTTGATTTATGTAAGGAACACAGTCATTAAATCTTTCTTTGTTATTAAGATATTTAAGTCAAAATTCAGTTTTTAGTACTGCTTTTGTTTTAAGTTCATATTTTTCTGTAAAAATAAACAGTCGATTGGATTTTGGTTCAAGTTTTACAAAATACTAATAACAACAAAATTTTATAGTCGATATTTGTCTTTATTTTGGAGAAAGTCGAAAATCAATTTTTACCTATTTTTAGTTTTTGTTTTGAAAAAAAAAGATTGTCTATTGGATTTTTTTAATAAATTAACTAACGTGAACAATAACATTTTGCAAAAGATAAAATAACTTTGGTTTTAATATTTTTTTGTTCCCGAGATATTATTGTTAAAAACTGTCAATTTTCAAAAAGTTAACCAGAAATAAAAATCATTATTCTTCTATGCATAGAGTTAACATTTTTTGGTACAATTATTAAAAAATATTTCTGAAAAAATATTTCTGAAAAAAATGGGTCCAACGATTTCCTGTCTTCGACCCAATAGCCATAATATAGCCAATAGGTCAAAATTTGGAAATAAAGGTTTTTAACCGATTTCCGTTAAGCGTTTTTTTCATTTTTTAGACTAAAAATAACATACAAATTTTCATCATACAAATTTTTTGTTCAAAAATCAAAAATTCCAATTTTCTCAAAAACGAACCAATAGATCTTTTTTAATTTTTTTTTTATATTTTGTTTCTTAATTTGGAATCTATAAATATAAAACAAAATATTTTTATATTGCTCCAGGACGGTATCCCTCATTGAACCGTTATTTCGTCTTTAAGTTTTCTCAAGAATTAATTAAATGATTTCAATATTTTTTTCTGCACAAGCTCTTATACTGCCTTAATAAAATTTGATGATACAAAATTTCATTATTTTTATTTTTGATTTTTAAAAAATATTAAACATTTTTTTCCGAAAATCAATGTCTCAAAAATGGGTCATTATTTTTTTACGAAATTAAAACGGAAAACGTATATTTATAGGCTCTAAATAACTACATACTTAAAATATTTTTAAACTAAAATTGTCAAATTTTATATATACAAAATTAATTAAAAAAAAAATTTAAACATACTCGTTGGACATATGAGCAAGTCGGGCATTTTATTAACTTCTTCCCATAGGAAGTTATTGTAATGGGTCCGATTTGTCGAATTGAAAATTTTGACATTTCTCGACGTTTCAAGGTCCCTAGAGTCGAAATAAAATGTTTTTAGAAAGATGTCTGTGCGTGCGTGTGTACGTACGTTCGGACTTTCGTACGTCCGTACGTCCGTATGTCACTATGTCCGTACGTTCGCGACGTTATTTTCGTCACCCATAGTTCAAGAACCAAAAGAGATATCGACTTCAAATGAATTTTGTTATATAGATAATAATGCAGAAAGATGCAAAAACGGCTCTTAAGAAAATTACGTGGGTGGTTCTTTTTACCATAGCAGTTTAAAAAAAAGGTGAACATTTTGGTTAACCCTAAATATCTCATGAACCAATGACGCTAGAGACTTGAATTAAATTTTATATTATATATTATAACGTAATACAAAAGAAGTATATTTTTGGAAAAACATCCAATTAACGTTTTTTTTTATTAAATCAAAAAAAACTGACAAAAAAAATGTTTCACATCGAAAATTTTAAAACTAAAATATGATTTCATCTCCAAAACAATTTTGTGCAACGAAGAATAATGTTTTTGAAATCTGATAAAATTTTGAAAAAAATCAAATTGACAGTTTTTTTTACAAAAAATAAAAACCTAAAAAAAAAAAATTAATAAAAGTTGCTAAAAATTGATTTTCGCGTCAAATATCTGTTCAAAACTTTGAGACATTGGCTTTAAACTACTTTAATCTTTCAAGAAATATGGTGTCGACATTCAGTAAAATTTAAAAAAAAAATCAAATTGACAGTTTTTGTACAAAAAATTAAAAAAGTGTTTTCGACGTAAATATTTGTTTAAAAACTTGAGACATTCGCTTCAAACTAATTGTATGCTATAAGAAATATTGTTTTCAACATTCGATAAAATTTTGAGAAAAATCGATTTGACATTTTTTTTTACAAAAAATAAAAACCTAAAAAAAAAACAATACCAAAACTTGGTAAAAAAAATTTTCGACTCAAATAGCTCTGAAAAAATTAAAAATATTGGCTTCAAACTTATTTTATTTCACAGAAAATATTGTTTTCGATATTCAGTAATTTTTTTATAAAAATCCAACAGTCCGTTTTGTCATAAAAAAATAAAATCTACAAAAAATAGTACGCAAATTTGGCAAAAATTGATACATATAGACAAACTTTTAAGCAAGACAAATCGACAGACGGAATGGGAAGTTATCAGCGTTTGTCGCATCTCAGCCTCTTTTTTTATTGTAGTAAAAAAACCATTACTCAATTTTTTTGAGTCTTTTCTCCAATTTTTGATGTTATTATCTGTAAAACTTAAATCGTTCTTGAAAGATTGGCCAACGAAAAATGGTTTTTCCAACTTACAGATACGGACACACAAAGGTCTCTCTAAAAACAATATACATAATATGCATTTAAACTCTAAAGAAATTGAAACGCAGAAAAATATCAAAACGTTCAATTTCAAAAACCAACATTAAAAATATCATTCACAGTTTTTCTTACAAAAAATAGAAATATAAAAAAACTAAAAATTAATAAACATTGATTTTTAACACAACTATCTTCAGAAAAAATTAAGAATTTAACTTTAAACTTATTCCACCTTACAAAAAATATTGGTTTTTACTTTTTAATTAACTTTCTAACTTACTTTTTTTCATAGAAAATATTTTTGTTAACATTTGATAAAATGTTTGGAAAAATTCAATTGACATTATTTAAAAAAAACAGGTTTTTGAAATTGGTAAAAATGATTTTTGACTCAAATACCTTGAGAATACATATTGACTTTAAACTAGTTGTATCTTATGCAAAATATTGTTGTTGACATGCTTTCAAATTTCGTTAAAAAATCAATCCATTAAGAGTGTCCTAAAGTCCTACCAAAAATATTAAAAAACGTGTCCAATATCCGAAAAAAAAAACAACTTAAATTTTTGGTTGTTTATATTTTTGAAGGTTTTTACATGTTAATTCGGCTTTAAAACATATCATTTGCTCATTTTTAAGGTTACCAACTTTAAGCTATCAGTGTTGAAGTAAAGTGTAGTAGAAATTTAATTAACAAAAAAAATATCAGTTCTTTTGAGTTTCCTCAGGTCTCAAATAAAAAATCCGATTATTTATTTGTCATAAAAGAAACGTCCTTTAAGGTATAAGCATGCTTAAGTGAAATTGATGAACCCAAATACTTGAAACAAATTTTCAGTAAATCTTTGGCGTTTATTTCAATTAACTTATTTATGGAATGAAAATAGCATATAGTTTAAAAAATAACATTGAACATTTTCATTTTCTCTATTTTTTAGTAAAAATACTCGTAAGTGAAGTTAAAACTATGAATTTTTGACTGCAATTATTACGTGTGCTAAACATCGATTTATTATCATAACGAATATCTCCATTTTATCTTTAAAAGTCTCTCTCATAACCTAAATTCTAAGTCATAAATAAAACAAAAATTTGCAGAAACCAAACTCCCTAGACCGCATGAAGAAAGACAAAAAAGCAACCATTTTTATGATGGAAATATTCAATTATTCAAAAAAACACTAGAAGGCCAATTTTAAAAAGTGCACTTAAAAAGGTTCCCAAAAATCACACGAATATATCTACAATAATAAATCTTTAAAAAGACGAAAAAAAAGACAAAATGTTTTTGAATATAATATCATGATAGAGTATGTCATTGGACCAGGACCAATATAGGTACGTAAATATATTCACTCCTTCCGGGCACCCGAAAATAAACTAAAAAAGGAGACAGAGTAGAAAAAAGAAAAACATGAACGAAAAACCTAAATATGATGGTGAAGTAATCAAGCAAATGCATTTTCCAAGTTTCATAACTATTCCACATACATATATTTTGCACAGTCTTTGTCGTCCTCTGAGTCCTCGAGTCCTTTGCGTTGTTCCATTTTTATCTTTCAGGATAACAAAAAAAAAATGGATGCCACTATGGTTGGGTAAACATTTACAAAACAAATATAAGAGTTAAACACTCAAAACTCACAGGCGGTGGCGGCGGTGGTGGTGTGACTGTGACACTATGATGTACATTGTACAGGGGTAGGGAGTACGAAAGGTAGAGTAAAAGTAGAACTTACTCCAACTCCAACCCCAACCCAAAAGTAGATATTGCTCAATTTTTCATTAAATCACGCGTGCGAGAATAAGCTTCCGTCGCGTCTGTCTGACTGACTGTAGATATGTCCTGTGCATATATTTGGCATTCCATTTCCATCTATGTAGTTGCAGGCGGTATGGATATAGGGATACTGCTGATGGCAAAGGATTTTGATTTACCTTTGTGAAGAAAATATCACAGCCAGTGGCATAGAATTTCCAAAAACTCACACTATCCATCTCCTCTCCATGCTATATACCTCCTGTCAAACAAAAAGGGTTCCTACTTCCTATCTTGTATTTTGTCAGTCGGCAGTCGGCAGTTGGTCCCGGACTCAACGATGAATAAAAAGAAAAAATTGTATGATTTATTCCTTTGAATTTCCAAAAATGCGGGTGTCGAGCCGGTGTGGTGCGGTGAGGTGTCGGGTAAAGTGTTTGGCAATTTGTTGTTTGGCTTGGAAATGGCGGATGTCGAGAGTTATGTCAAAGGACCGGAAGTGTGCCATTCTACTTCTGATGCCATTTTGTTTATTTGTATGTAAAAAGTCAGTGTCGTCGCGTCGAGTCGTGTCGGTGAATATGTGATATCCTTTTTCCTTCGTATATAAATAAGAATAAAATTGTACTTTAAATTTAATGAATTGTCTGTGTGTTCGGAATGAAATTGAAGAGTTTCATCATTGTCAGTATTTTTTGTTTTGAATTATATTTTCTCGTAGGTGTGCAACATAAAAATAGAATCTTGTGGGCAATAGTCTTTCAAGACAGTAACAAGCGTTTATAAATGTTATGAAAGAAAAACCCATCCTTATCCATTGTCGACACATTTTGACATTCTCAACTGTCAAACTAAAACAATCATCAAAACTTCTCAAGCATTTAAAAAAACAACCTAAATATATGTATGCATGTAATTGTGTTGTCATGTTCATTAAGTTTCACTTCAAAATTCGTTTGAAGGTTTAATATGATGTAATATTCAAATTGGGATCAGTCAAAAACATTTACGCAAATTAATCCAAGGCCCAAGGGAAACGTCATATTAATAGAATCAAAACTTTTCTCGCCCACCCAAACCACACTACACCACACGTCACTCACATTCATTACACATACAATGCAATATAAATATTTTGTTTTGTCCTTAATGAACCACGTCCTTTTCAGCTGAGATGCATATGGTTTTTCCCTTTCTCATCTCTCTCGATGGTACTTGCACAGATATAAAATACGTATAAAAGTAAGTATAAGCATAAACAGCGAGCACTCTTTTACCATCATCCTGAAGGACGAGGACGTGAAGACGAACGATTCAATTTTAGTCTCTGAGTAAAAGGATAATTCATAACTTTGATAATAAGTTTTCTTCCCCAAAATTAGTTCCATGAATGTGGATAGCTATATTCGTTCTAGAGCTAAAAATAAAATAGAAAACTATCAACTTTCATTTCCTCTTTTCACTCACTTGCAAGACAAAATCTGAAACTTTTCAACAGCTAAAGGATGCTTTATGAATATCAACTAAGCATGTCGAGGTTTTTGTTGTTGTTGTTGTTTAAGTTTATATTGTTGTTGTTGATGTCCTTTATTCATGTATGGCTATAATATGGCTTGGATGTGCTCTTATAATAAATACGTTTACATATAGAAGAACCATATCTCGTATAAGACTTGTTGAGATTGGGTCTTTGAGGACAAGAGAGAGAGAGGAAGAGAGAGCTATTTCAATGATGCGAGTATACTTGCACATAAGGAGTATATCCTTCATAGACAAGTTTTGCTTTAATGTTTGACAAAAATTTCATAACAAATATGTCAATGGGTATTTTAAATCCTATTAGGCCATAACAAGCTGCCATCAACATCACTTTTACCATCGACATTGTCATAACCATCATGATCATCATCGTCAGTGGATGTCATTATTGTTCTGGAAGATAAACCATAATCTATAAGTTTGGAAAATATGTACATGAAGATAATAGTTTGGGACGCATGTTTTTGATAAGAGATATTGTAAACGATTTTTGTTAAACTTAAACTATTCAGATTTGTAGTACAATTTTATGTGAGAAATTTTAAAAATTGATATGACATTTCATTTGCTTTAAGTCAAACTATAAGAATTAATACAGATAGATCCATAACCAAATTGATTTATGTTTGATCTAAAATCAAACTTCCGAATCTAATGGGGTTTTCCATGGGTAAAATAAATTAATTTATTTTTGATCTAGATTTGTCAAAACATAAATTTTTTTGCTATCCATGGAGCAAAATAAATTAATTTATTTTTGATTTAAGATTAAATCTGCAGATTTGGAATTTTCGTCAGATTAAACCCTCTTTGCACCAATACTAAAATAATTTTTAAATGTTTAGCTGCGAATATGACAGCTCTAACTTACTCGTCAACACGTACACAAAGTTACACTAATACAATGACGAAAAAAAAAATCTATTTTTAAAGGAAATCTGAATTTTTCCAACAAAAACCCCATAAATAATTCTTTATACGCAATACGTATAATATTTTTAACTGTCAATTTGATGTTTAAGTGAAAATCAAGTATAAAATATTTTTGAAATAATTCCTTAAATATTCACACAGTCTCTGGTGAATAAGGGTACACTGAGTTCATTTTCTTCTTTTGAAGTACCTACAATAAAATAAGATACATTTGAATGACAGCTACACAACTTATCATATTCTGCCAACGAAAAAGAATAAAATACATTTATTTTTAGTAGTGTTCTATTGGCAATAAAAAAGATCAATTTTAAAAAATTAAAATACACATTTTCAATGGAAAATCCCATGGCAGTTAACAGCAACAATTGATTCTATATTTATAGCACATTTTTGACATTTCTTTATATATATGAGTGTTCGCATACAGTTTTTAACTGTCATAATACATAAATGCATGTTTATTTTTATTAGTTGATTTCTAATTTCTAATGTCATTTAGTTGATTTCTAATTTACATTTGACAGTTCGTAAACAGATATAAAAAAAAGTTGTTTGTAGACGAATTGCGAAAAAATACTTTGAAACTGTTTCTCAAACAAATATCCACATTTGTTTTATCCAACAACATAGTCATGTGAACTGTCAAATTGATCACAATTCACAATTATTCGCCTTGTTTATGATTAATGACAATTCTGAATAATGTCAGCTGTTACGATCTAGTGCGTTGCATATAGAATACGAATGATCGTGAATTTTGACATTCCATTTACATGATGAGTGCACTGAACGAATTTTGAGTTGAACGATTTTGTGGAACGCGTTTTGTTATTGGGGAAGACATATTTTTTTTGACAGTTTAATTGGTCATAGTGCTTCAATTTGTTAAGTTTCAAAATCCACACGCAGGGTGACACAAAGGCGGTAGATCGATTTCCCAGCTCGTGTGCCAGGCGTGAATTTTTACATTTGACAGTTTGTATACAAATAGAGAAAAAAAGGTTTGTAGCTGAATAAATATTTTGAAACGGTTTCTCGAACAAATATCCACATTTGTTTTGTCTATGTGTCATGTGGATTGTCAAACTTAAATTCACAATCCACAACCTACTTTGTTTCCTACTTTGTTTCTGATAAATGACAGTTCTGAAAAATTGCAGCTGTTACGACTGGGTGCGTTGCACATAGAATACGAACGCTCGCAAAAATTTGACATTTCATTTACTCGGTAAGTGCTCACCGGGAGTGAACTTTTCTTGAACGAATTTTTAGTTCACCGATTTTGTGGAATGCGTGTATTTATTGTGGAATTCAAATTTATTTATGACATATTTTTGTTTGTTGTTTTAACTTGTTTACGCCATCACTTTCTTTCTATTTGACTGTGTTGATGATTGATTCATTTAAGGCGACTAATTTTGAAGTCTTAAGATTTCACCCCATTAACATTTGACTACAACAAAATGACGCTTAATTGGTACAGATTTTTGTAAAAGTATTAATGAGAACGATGTAAAATGATGAAACGTCAAAGTGTGTCGTCTTGAAAGAGTTTTATAAAAACAGTTTCTGTAAATTTATAGTTTAGAATGATATTTTAACGTGTGAACATTTAAAAACTTTTTGCATTGAAAGTTCAGAGGCCTCAACTTATGTATGTATGTACATAGTGCTCAAATTTGTGAAGTGTAAAGATGCGAACGACACAAAAGGCTGTAGATCGATTTTACAGCTCGTGTGTCAGGCGCCTAAGAAATAAAAGAGGTCGTAAACTCGATTTAAAAATGTTAAAAAAAATGACACTACTCTAAATCATTCGCACAAAGTGAAAGCCAATAAAAAACACATTTTCAAATCTATTATGTATGTAAAACAGTCCTGATGCTGATGCTGATGCTGCCTAAAAATAGGGCGTAAGATGAGAGAACATTTAAAGAGGCATTCTCTGGTCTGATGTTTGCTCCAGTTTATTCAAATTCTATACCTAAACCGCATGTTGATCCAATTCTGTCAGTCGTCCTTTTTTTTCGTGCCCATGCCAGGGAATAAATCGCACAATGGGTACATTATTCTTTGGAGAGTGTAGCCTTTTTTCCTTTGCTGATGCCCTAGCTTGGCTCGCTATGGTATTCTCTTTTCATTGGATGAGGGCTGCATGCATTTAAGACAATGAATAAGTGAAGGACACTAAAGAAGGAAATGGATTGCGACTACGAGCTAAATGAATGTCTTTACGTTCTAGTTTTTGTTTCATTGTTGCACACGTTGGCTTGGTAGTTGACCAGAAGCCATGCAGCAGCACCTAAGTCCTGGTTATCCTTATTTCAGAGTCCCTATACTAATGCTTCAGTTCGTCCTTTTTTCGGTTTTTGTTGTTTTTTAGCGTCCATTTACATTTCTTTTTAATGACAAAAAATATGACCAAGTATAACAACACAACCACGACGTCGACGATGAGGATGAGGACGAGGACGAACGACAATGTTGGATTTTCTACAGCTCAAGGTGCAGCGAGTGTGCAGCATCTGGGGATAGCTTTTACCACTCAGTTTCGTCCTTTTTTTTCGTCCGTATCCTTTCAACACTTTTTTGCGGCTGACCTGCTATGGCTGCAACAGCGGTTATCAACATTCAACAAAAAAGAAAAAATTGGATAAAAGGTGGATTCTTCATGCTTTATTCAAAAATAATTCACTGAGGCTGACAGGACCCCCCTGGGGACTGATTAAACAAAAAAAAACAGCTAAAATTGTCTATTTTTTGTATACCTAATGTTATTCATAATTTTCCTAATTTTCCCTTAGCTTGTATGTCACTATTTTATGAAATGATTAATTATAACAATTAGTTTGTATTTTTTTCATTCACTTATCCGATTTATAAACAATTTCATAATAAATTCGCAATTTATTGTGGCTAAGGATTTTAATTTTAATTTTATTTTCTGTCATGTTTGTCCTGCGTTTGATATATTTTTAGGTAGGTTTAGGTATGGTGGATGTCATTAATTAGGGGAGCTTTATTGTGTTTTTTTGCGATGTTAATAATAGATATTTGCCCACAAAATTTTATGAAAATAAATTAGCATCAAATATGATTTAGGGGAGGGTGAGCGGATGATGCTGTTTGGGGCGATGGTTTCGGTTGAAATTTAATGATGATTTGAAAAAGTTAATTTTTACAATGATTGATGGTGGAAATAATTATTAAAACCTATCTAATAATCTAGCATCAAATTTGATGTGAATTCATTATTTTATCTAATGGGAGAGGGGAATTAAAAAAAAAAGGTTCTAATTAGTTCCCATTGGTGACCTATAAAATTATTGTTTTATTGCATGCAACACAGCAAATTATCAATTAAAAAAAAATGTATGCATTCAATAGTAAATTGAAGTTTTGCCGATAGCTTAAAACTTTATTTTTGCCATGATGATATAAGTTTGAAGTTTATTTTTTGCCTGGTTTTCAAGATGTTCGAGTTGAAAATAAATGTTTACCAGTTCTTACCACTATATTTTCAGATTTTTACTTTTTTTACTGTAAATTTTAATTTTATAAATTTTTACTTGCAATATGGCAATATATGGTTATAAGTCAAAAAACGTGGGTCTAGCAAATTTGTCTGTCCTTGCCACTCCAGCCTACAGCATTGATTTGATTGATTCCAAACTTGGAAATTAAGGTTTTAAACAGATTCACTTTAGTCGTTTTTTTCGTTTTCTAAGCCCAAACATAACAGTAGTCAATACAAATTTGCTGGTTTAAAATCTAAAATTCGAATATTCTCTAAAACAGAACAATAAAGTCTTATGAAATTTTTCCCTAATATTTTTTTTCTTAAATTGAATTCCTTAAAAAAAATTAAAAAAAACTAGGTGGCCGAACAGTCCGTAGAAAACAAGGGCCTAGTGACTTACAACTCTCAACCATTCCTGTATGTGAGTAATGTTGTCAGGGATGAAGGAGACCTACAGTTTTAAGCAAATTTGAGAAAGCATTTTTCATGGCAAGAATTACTCTTGGAGAAACTTTAGATGGCATAGGCAGGGATCGAACCCAAGACTTTTAGCATGACAGCCCAACGCACTAACCATCACGCTACGGGTACTGCATTGACTTCCTTAAATATAAAAAATATATTTTTGTATTGCTCCAGAAGGGAATCTATTATAGAATTGTTATTTTGTTCTTAAATTTTCTAAATTCTAAAAAATTCATTATGAAAAATATCTTACATTTCTTGGACTTACTTAAAGATAATAATTCCTCTGTACTAGATGGAATCGCTCCAACTGTCTTGACAACATTTAAATCAGTAGTAGAATCTCCCCATTTTCGTATATATGCTCAGGTTGATTCCCAATCATATGGAAGAAGACATTTATTACACCAGATTTTAGAAAGGGTAACAAGTAAGTCACAGTAGTAACCGTGGTGTGATGGTTAGTGTGTAGGACTGGCATGCCAGAGGTCTTGGGTTCAATCCTTACGTATGCCATCTAAAGTTTTTTTCACGGGTACTACCTCTTGCGAGGAATTGACAAATCCTCCTAGAATAATTCTTGTCATGAAAAGTGATTTCTTAAATAAGCCGTTCGGATTCGGCTCAAAACTGTAGTTCTCCTCCATCCCTGGCAACAGAACTCACACACACTACTGGTTGGGCCACCTAATAATTACACATTCGGCAACTACTAATCTATTTGCATTTTTGAATAAATGCTCAAATACTCTAGAACTTCGTCAAGAGCTCGATTGTATTTACACTGATTATTCTAAAGCTTTTGACCAACTTTCTTCTGATATTATCACATTTGCGCTGAATGAAATTAGGTTTCATTAATTTCACATGGATTTCTTCTTATTTCCAAAATAGGTCTTATTAATATAAATTCAGAAGCTCTTTTTCCAACCTTTTCATTGTTATATCAGGAGTTCTTCAGGGTAGTCATTAAGGACCTATACTCTTTATCTTAGCTATCAATGATATACCCCTTTGTGTACGATATAGTAACATTTTAATCCATGCGGATGATATGAAATTATTTTAAAGCATAAACTCTAAATAATCGCTTAAAACAGAAGATAAAATAGTGATATTAACAGTTTTGTTATTTGGTGCAAAAAGATAGGGCTAAACCTTAACCCAATTAAATGTCAGGCAATGACTTTTTCTAAAAAACGTAATCTATGTTCGGCTGATTATAAAATTTCCCAGAACTCTTTACATCACGTTAATAGTTTTATAGTTCCTTTAAATTCTAATATCGATTTCACGGAGCATATTAATTCGATTCTTAATAAAGCCAACACAATTTTAGGATTTGTTAAACGTGCGTCGGTCTAAGAAATTTCTTACTTACTTCTAACACTGCACTTATAGTAATGATCCAGAAGAGCACATTTTTTGTGTTGAAGATTCTTTAGTTGTAAAATATAGTGTAAAAAATATTACATCTTTTTTCAAAATTTGATAACTTAAAAATGCGTCAACATTTAAAAAAGTACTTATCGGCTCCTAATAATTACTAAGTAAATAAAGGTTTTTTAAGAAAATTAATGGCATTTGAATTTTTGAAGATAAACAGTACCTAGTTTTTAAAAAGACTCTTTGGATATAAGAGCATGTTGGTTTATTTTATTTATAACACCAATTTAGAATAATGTATGATATACAGGGTGGTGCATGGATTGTGCTACAAAAATGAAACGTGGGAGTAATGGGCTTATTTTTTCTTTTGATTTTGCAGGTTACTATTTAGATTTATCAAAATGAATGCTTGGGATACCGAAAAGGGAATTAACCCGGGAGTTTGGCGGTACTCCCCCGAGTAGATGGACAATTATAAGGCTGGTGAACATGTTTGCCGAATCTGAAAGCATCGCATGAAGACCGAACCATCCAGATCCCAATGTTTTCATTTATTTATTGTATGATTATAATCTGTAAGATACAATATCTTATAAGCTAGAGCAAATCTCAGTATCATAATACTATTTTTAAAAAATAGTTCGTGTTCAGGACACAATCGCCGCTATAGCATCAGCAATACAGGCAAATGCAAGCGTTTTGACTCGAAACTTGTCGGGGCAAATTGGAGTTAGCAGACAGATACTTTAAGATGACTTTAACTTGTTTTCGTACAAAATCCAAATTACAAGCAAGTTAAACCTTCAAGATTTTCATGTTCGCGAGGAATTTTACCGAAAATTATTGCAATGGCCAAAGAAGATTGATTAATTGTTTGTTCATGTCTGATGAGGACCATTTCGACCATATTGAGGCAATGTAAACAAGCCGTATTTGGAGAAATGCCTAATGAGACGGAACTTCTACTGCACACAGAAAGAGTAACTGTGTGGTGCACAGTTTCATTAAGGTGTATTGTCGGGTCATACTTCTGTGAAGAAAACGGTGTAATAGTAGCTGTCAATGGGAACCGTTATTCAAAGATTTTGAATGAGTTTTTTTTAACCCAAAACTGCCCCGAAGACGTATCCCATTGAACAGCATTTGGTTCCAACAAGATGGAGTAACTGAACATATCGCCAGACCAGTTATGGCACTTTTTGCTGGCCCCCAAGGTTACCTGACCTGACTTCATCAGACCTTTTTGTATGAGGTTATGTTAAGCAGGAGGTTTACAAAATGAAACCCAGGAATTTGACTGAATTGGATTTTTTATTAGGTGCCACATTATGTTTAGGTGAGTGTGGAGGCCATTTGCGGTCTATCATCTTTAAAAACAATTAAAAACTATTTATAAAAATAGCTACTTTAACCGTTCGAATTTCTTCAAATCCATATGACTTTCAAATTTCCAGATTTAGGTTTGTGTGGCTTTTTTCACGAATTGTCAAATGCATCCTTTTGAATTAAAGGGAATACGGATTTTTGTTTAATAAGTAAAGGGTTAAAAGTTGGAATAGCTGGTAAATTACTCAGTATTTAGTTAATTGCTTACTTCACAAATGTTTAGCCTTTAACAGTTGGTTGTTTAAAATGTTGCTAATTTGTTTGTTAAAAATTAAGTCATACTTTCTTTTCCTGTACAAAAGGACTCGGGTGTTAAAAATTAAGTTATACTTTCATTTGTGCAAAAAGGACTCGGGTAGATTTTAAAATTTAGTTCTATGTAAGAAATATGTAGTTAATTAAAGCGATCTCTTTGTTTGCCCTTACTTAAAGAGTATTCAACTAAAAATAAAAACAACAACAAAATTACTTCATTTATTTGTTTTGGTCCAGATGTTACAATAATCATCATAACATAATAATCATCTTCGTCATTATCAAACTCCAACAAAACAAAAACAAAAACAACAACATCATAATGAAAAATTCATAATAAAAGCTTTAATATCTGCGCATGAGCTTTGAGCATAAACTCTAGTTTTGTCTTAATTGGAGCAAGATATCCTTCCAAAAAAAAAACTAAGAGAAAGAGCTACTGTAAAATAATTTCGGTCAATTGCCTTATTTTTCGTTTTGTGTGTCATCCATATCACTTACGTCAATGTTAATTTTTGGAATTGTGCCAAGTTTATATGCAGACGTCATGTATGTAAGTTGGTATTTTGGTAATCATTACCACGTCAGTTATAGGGTAGGGAAACAGTTAACAAACAAAGTATGAAAAAGACTCCTGAAAACAGTCGAAATGGAGATCCTTGATTTACTTTTATTTTCAAATATAGGACCCTTCAAGTTTAAAAAAAACATAAATTCAAAGAAATCTTCTATCACAAACAACCAAATTTTCCTTGAATTTTCTTAGAAAAGAAAAGAAACACAATTCCAATTTCAAGGCCACCTTTAGGGTATTTTTTCCTCCAAAGACAACATCATTAAGGTTAACAGGACTTTCCAACAAAAAAAAATAAAAATAAAAAAAACAACAACAAAGAAATTGCGTTTTACCTACTTCTGAACCTTTTGTAACTGTTATAATGCTCCCTTTACAGCACATGCTCCATGATGAAGCTTCTCTTCCTTACCGGTCTTTATAATTCTAAAAATTGAAGCTTTTAGGCGAATTGAGAGAGGTAATTGTGTTTCGAAGTAAGATATTTTTTGTCTTACTTAGCTTTGGTTGGGTAAACAATCTTATTTTCTTATTTTTATTTTTTTTTAATTAAATACACATGAACCTAGAGTAATGAATTTGAAGTTTGCTGTTTTGGAGGATCAAAGAAGTCAAAGAGACTGCGCTAATTAGTTTTGAAGCTGTTTTGCGGGACTTAAGTGGATTTTGTTTTCAAAATAACTTTTCTAAGGAAAGAAAAATTAGTTTTTTTTTCGTTCTTGCGCTTTCTAAGAAATGAAAATAATGTTTGAGCTATTTTTGTGGGAAATAAATCAACAATGTGACTTTTCTTTATGAAATGAAAATTGTATTAGCGGACTTTGGTGTGGTTAAAATATTTTGTATTCTATTCAAATGAATAAGGAAAACCTTTGGAGTACTGATAATTATAAAAGGTCTATGGAAAATGTCGGTTCAACCATGCATTTCTAAGAAAATGGTCATTGAGTTATTTTGTTTTAATATCATCATTAAAGGTGAATCGATTTTAAAATCGTATAAGTTATATATATCAATATATCGCACCTCCGGTGCAATATCGACGCAATAGCAATTTTTTCTGAAATTGAGTTAAGAACGCCATAATGTCCCAAATGTCAAGTTTTATCCGTGGTAAAATTGACGTGATTGAAGTCAGCTATTTTTAGGACTCTTGAAGTCGATTCTTTTTACGGCTATATAGTATTTTCAATAAGCAAGCAAACTTTAACCGTGATTCCTGAACATTTAAGAAAATTGCATTTACGTCATTATTGCACCGGAGGTGCGATATATTAATGAGGATTTATCTTTATTTGAGAGCCCTATCAATGACATTATGTGTGACAGGCTGAATTTGTTGAATGACATTGGTTATGTTATCTTTGAGGGCCGAGATGGTTTGCGTCTTATTTGCATATACTTGCAACTTAAGAAAGGCTAACAAGAGAAAGTCTAGAGGGGTAAAATCACACGATATTCATGCAAATTCAAGTCGTCTCGGCGCAAGATAACCATGACATGAACCCGCTCGTTCAGAACATGGATTGTTTCTTGAGTTTTGTGAAACGTAGCGCCATCCGGTTGAAACCATATGCCTGCAGTGTCCATATCATCCAATTCAAGCCACAAGAAGTTGGTGGTTATCGACATATAGCGATCGCTGGTGACGATAATGGCCTGGCCGGCATCATACCTACAGTCTAAAATCCACACCACCACATGCACCTCGCGAATCTCACGTGCATTATATATTAGCGTACACATTCATCCAAAAATGGGCCTCATCACTAAAGATTTTTCGATCAAAATTGGGGTCAACTACCAACTGCTTCAAAATCCAATTAAAGAACAGAGGACGCTACGTATGGTCATTTGGTTTCAGCTCATGGGTCAGTTGGATTTTTTATGGGAGCAGTCCCAAATCAATGCGAAATTCACCATGTTGTGGTCTGAGACAGACCAAGTTCTTGTGAGCGATGCGGAAATGACTCATTCGGATTCTGCTGCTCAAATTTGACCATTAAACGTTGAATAGTCGACTTGGAAGGACGACCCTGTACCCCATTAAAAGGTCGCAACATGCGCATCGTTGCTACTCGATAACAACTATTTTGATAATAAAGTTTTATCATTATCAAGTGTTTCTGGTGCTATTTTTTCCATGATAATTTGTCTTTAGTGACTCATTAAAAGAAAATATTTTGACCGACAAATAAAGAAACAAAATGGCCTCAACGAGCTGTCAAAGTCAACTCTTTTTTATTGGAAAGCCATTTATTTTAACCAAAAATTGTGTTTCATATGTAAAGCATGACATTACTTGACACTTCTCATGTGATGTTTTTTCGGTTGTTTCCTCTTTCGTCTTTTTGACAGATCGGGTGAGGGGTGTAGAAACGTAGGGGGAAAGAAGTCGGTGAAAAGAGTCCTGAAAATTTATGGACTTTTTTTGGTTGAACTTTGACGTTTATGCTTTGACAACCAATAAAAAAAAACAAAATGCATAATTTACAGCTATAAGTTCAGTTTTCCAGAGTATGGTGTAGTAAAGGCAAATATAAACGTGAAATAATGTAAATTTAATTATTTATTTAAATGATTTAAGAAATGTGGACAAAAACTCAAACGGAAGTATTATTAACGCTGTTTCAAAGTTGGCCCAATTTGTATAACAAGCTGAACAAAAATTATAAAAATAGAAATAAAAGAATTGAGGCACTTGAAATTATTCGAAAAGAGCTTTTAAAAATCAAACCGGGTGTTACAATTTCGGATATAAAAAGTAAAATAAAAACAATTCGGTCACAAACGTCAAAAAGAGGAATAACGAAAGGAACGAAAAAAGGAAAGGTGTAATCACGAGGGTAGGTACCTGTCAAAAAGACGAAAGACGAAAACGAACGAAAAAACATCCCGTGTAATCAGGGTCTATCTTTCTCTTAAGCTTTTAAAAACACCCGATAATTTTACAGGTTGTCCTCTTCTAATTTGGCTTAGCTAGCTTCAAGAACTTTGATAAAATTACTACAAACAAAAAATGTGTATGATGTGCTTAGCATAAAATTACTTTACCACTTGTCATTTTGACAGTTGTGATTTTGTGTTTTTCGATATTACTTATTTTGACAGATGTCACTTTAACTAATGTCACTTTAACATCTGTCATATTTAAAATTTTCACTATGAAATTTTGATGGTTTAAGCGTGTCTGATATTTCTTATATTGTTAACATTTTTTTAATAGATTAGTTAGAAAATTATTTAAGACTTTGGGCCCTACCAATAATTAAATTTAGAGTGTACTTTAAATATTGAGAGAAATCAACATACATTGTAAGAATGACGAATAATAAACCATATGTAGGTCATAGCATGTATCGTTAAGTACCCGTAGCATGATGGTTAGTGCGTTGGACTGTCATGCGAGAGGTCTTGCCTTCAACCCCTGCCTATGCCATCTAAAGTTTTTTTTTTCACGGGTACTGCCTCTTGCCAGGAATTGACAAATTCTCCAAGAGTAATTCTTGTCATGAAAAGTGCTTTCTCAAGTTAGCCATTCGGATTCGGCTTAAAACTGTAGGTCCCCTCCATCCCTGACAACAGAACTAGTACACATGAATGGTTGAGAGTTGTAAGTTACTAGGCCTTAGTTCTCAACGGACTGTTGCACCACCCAATTTGTCCAATTTATTTTTTATATATCGTTTATTATAATAAGAGTCCATTGCATATAGGTTTTTTTTACACAAATTTTAACCCCAACATTAAATTTGATTATGTATTAGTAAGGATTTTTGTCATAAAAATAAGCAGTTAAAAGTCTTAAACTAAAGAATATCTAAGGTCCTTAAATTAATAAAAGTATACAATAAGCTATTTGTTATTGTTTATCAATTATCAATTTGTTATTGACAACATCAGACAACAGTGTCCCTTATTTTTCTTTTACAATTTTTCACGTAAGCATTACATTATTAAACCATTTATCTTATTTTTAAAAATTTTCCAGCCGCACTATAAATCATCCAAGTTATTAACACTGAGCTAAGCAAACGCTTGGATCAACGATGTAACTACACATTATGTAATATCCTTAGACTCAAAGTAAAGTCACTAAAACACAACACAACACACCACACGATATGACGACAAGGACGACAAGGACGACAACGTGAACGACAACGACGCGACAGTGAAGCCTAACGCGTATCACAGGCGGTTGGCGGCAGCGTTAACTCGTGATTTGACTTAATAATGTCGGTTGTGGTGTATGGAACGTTGCGATAACACAACCCACGTATACTCTCAGCATCATACATAACGTTTCATATGAGCACAACCATCTTTTTCGTTATTTAATACGAGTACTTACTCCTGCACAAGGACTTATCTCTTTTGCAAGACGTTAGGTGATGAAGATGATGCCGTGACAACAGCAAAATGCTTGTTTTATTTCCACAACATTATCATTATTTTCATTACGGTTAAACCTCCATACATACACTTTGCATATAACAGTAATAACCCTAATTAACGGTAGGTATGTAATGGCGGCTGTGACGGCGCAACTGCCTCAGGATTTAGCTTCTATTTTTGGAGAATATTTATTCTTTTTTTTTAATCGTTTTGACCATCCAGGTGAAAGCAATAAATATTCTAACTTATTCCACTCATATCCTTCTTAATTCTCAGAATTAGGCTAAGTAGGTGGTAATAAAAATTTGGAATGTATTTTTAAAGACCAATAAACCTGTAATATTGTTAATTTTTCATTTTAATTAAAGCTGATGTGGAAAAAGCTTTTTATCTTTTTATCAAATTTTTAAATTCTGAAAATCATTTAAAGCTTGAGAGTTAAATTTTAAATAAATTTAAATTAAATGTCGCAAATATTAATTAAAAGCTACAACACACGTGAATAAATAAAAAATTAGGTATTTAAATTTTTAATCCACACGACTTTAAGCTAATTGATTAAATAAAGTCGTATTTAAGCTAGCACTATTTTAGTTAGGGATATACATATGTATGTATACGAAAAACAAACAGAGATATACTCGTACTCGTAGAAGTTGTGTGTCCTTTTGATAGTCTAATGGTCATCATCTTCATCCTGTGCACATGTTCACATATGTCAACTCTGTTATGGTCATCACATTCAAAGGTATAATATTCTTTTGTACCTATACCAACATTCTGGAACAGCTGTGGCTAAAATAATAGGAGCACTCAAAGAAATATCTCATACAAACGTGTTCTTTGGTAAAAAAAGTTAAGTTTTTTGGTAAGATTTTCAATATAAGCTTAATCTCTGTTATGGCCTATTTATTCTCAGAAGAACTGATCCTGTTTGATCAAATATAAGTTAAATCAACTGAATGATGAATTTTTACTTGTGGACCATATTTCTAAAAAAGTGGTTTGTTTTTAATCAAGAAATGAAAATGACGTAATCTCCACTGACCTTAGCAAAGCCTTTGAAAAAAATCCCTCAGACTTATACTCTTTAAGCTTTCTACTCTTGGCTTTTAACTGATTTTGTTGTAATGGATTTTTTCCCACCTTGAGAGCTACGTATAAAATGTTCGGTTCAGATGCGTTCTCTTCTACCCTTTTGTGGCTAACTCTGGTGTACCACAAGGTAGCCACGTAGGTCCTTTACTTTTTATCTTCACCATTAATTATATGGAGCTGATTTCTAAATATTCCCATATCTTACTTTACGCTAATGACACGAAATTTCTTAAGGCCATTTCGTGGATGTATGATTCTTACCTTATTCAACTAGACCTCGATAGTTTCTCAGTGTGGTGTTAGAATAGCTGCGTAGATCTAAATATAAACAAATATCAGTCAATTACTATTTCACGAAAACGAAATAGTAATTGACCCCGTCAATACTTTCTTCATAGCCAACCCACTTACATAGTTGAAGGAAATACGTTGGGCCCTTATATATATATAAAATTAAAAGCCAACTCAACAATCCGCTTTGTAAAACATTGGCCAACGTAATTTTCGAACCACTACCGAATCACCGTTGTCCTTCACCTTCTTGCATATTTTAAGAATTGAAAACGTTTAATTTTTCCGTTTGATTCCCTTTCAGGCCTACTTTGGCATGATCCCCTGATCCTTCCTCCATATCAAGGCAGCCTTAAATTAATTAGTCTTAAGAATCTGGAAGAACGTATACATATACAGTGCTGTTCGAAAAATGTTGGTCAAACATTTTATAACCCTTTTCGAGATCAGTTCTTGGAATTTAGGAACGCAACGGTTTTTTTTTTGCCCTAGGTAGCAACATTTCATTCAAAGACTGTATAAAAGTTGATGTTACTACCAATAAGAGCTGCATTTGGCTCGTGATAGTAGTCCAATACCAACCGAAATGAATTTGTGAACAAAAATGGGAAAATCAGTTTGGAACAATTTGACAACACGTGAAATTTCTAAGAGACTGAATATTGCTCAACAAACTGTGTCATGGAATTTGAAAAAATATCGTGAGACCGGGATTAATAGCAGGAAAAAAGGCTCAGGGAGCCCAAAAAAGACGACCCCAGTCGAAGATCGTGTTTTTTGGTGTTGTACAGTCGTCGGCATCGGTTCAGGACTTCGGTGGACCCTAAAAACGATCTGTATCGAGCTACAGGCAAAGTAATTTCGTCAAGCTCAGTGAGAAAAAGGCTCGTGAAAGCTGGACTTGGAGCACTCAAGCCGGTACTGAAGCCGGATTTTCCAAAAAGAGTCAAAGAAAAACGATTGCTCTGGGCTCAGGAACACATAAATTGGACTCAAGACATGTTTAACAATGTCATCTTTTCGGACGAATCAAAATTAAAGCTCCATGTTTGAGATGGGAGGATCCTTGCGCGAAGAGAACCGAAAGAAAAACTAAGCTCTGATTGCATATTGCGGATGCCCCCCAAAACTTAAGCAGTGAACTTCAACTTCCAGACAGAACTCTCCACAAATATTTTTCCGCTGTGGTTTTCGTTTTCATTTCGCTCTGCACTTGGAGACCGCCGAAAAAATTCGTTTCACTTCAGCTGCGTACTAGGCTTGAGAACGAAAAGAGTGGAGAATTGTACTAAGAAATCTAGTACAGCTATCCACTAAAATGACACATTTCGTCGTTCAGCAGCGTACTGAAAAACGAAAAGCACAGCGAAATTTTTCGTTTATGATTTCGTCATGTCATTTTTGTATGGGAAATTTCGTTTCGCATCAGCAGCGTACTAGGCTTAAGGCTAAAAAGTACTTCGAAGAAAAAACTATCGATGTATACTAAGTTGGTCTTCCTAAAGTCCAGATCTCAATCCAATTGAGAATATTTGGTCTATAATGAAATTTGAGGTAGCGAAGAAGCGCCCAGAGTCAGCTGATAAATTAAAAAAACTACTTACCCGGACCTGGAACACATGGAAAAACCTATCTCATTCAATGTTTCGCCGATGTGCAGCCTTAATAAAAGCAAGAGGAGGTCCAACAAAGTACTAATTAGATACATGTTTCTGAGAAGCAATTCAAAAAAACTGCACCACTAAATTATTTTTCTTTAATCCTTAAAAATGAGGCAGGTACATGAGAAACTCATTTTTCGGTATAATTACTTTTTGCTCCCGTAACCATTTTAGAAAAATTCTAAAATGACCAAAATTATTCGAACTGCACTGGATCTGACATCTTGTTTAGTCCGCTTTCTGGCTCTATTAACCTCCGTATTTTGAGAAATACTCTCCTCTTTTATCTTCCCACCCAATACTACGGACTGTACATGTATTTGAAAACTTTTTCGAAGCCAAAATTGCCATTTCACAAGCCTTATTTTTAGCTATAAGATGCATAGTTTGTAGTAAGATTAAGTTTCTAGCTTAAAAAAGGTCGAACAAATGGGGGTCTTGTACCCATCAAAATTAAGAAACGTTAGAAAAACATTAACTATTAAAAGTGAATGTTTAAATTGTACCAAAAATTACTATCCGACCCTAATATTTTGGGCATTGCTGTATTAAATTTTATATATTGTATTGAATATGCCTGAAAACACATAACCTAAAAGCAAATTGTATCCCCTGATGCTGCTCTTTTGCCATATCAAAGCTTACTCTTTGTGGCCTTCTGGTTATTGCACAGAATAATACTTCTATGCGAACACTGTACAATATAACTTCTATGTACATATAAGCAGCTTGAGTGCTTAACTTGTTCAGGCATATTTCCCTTTGTTTATCTAGTTAAAGGACTTTAGCTTTGGTGTCCAGAGAATTTAGATTTTACTAGAGAAGTCTTTTCTGTTGGTTGGTTCAATGACTTAAGAGTGTCCTTACAGATATATGTACATTTTAGAAAACCCTTGAATTGTACCACATATCTTCTACTTTTTGATATGAAATAAATTTTCATTGCAGGACAATTCTTGGAAATATTATGGTAGAGAGAATCATGGTTATTAATAAAATAACAGAATAAAGGTGCTTCGTGTTGTATTGTTATATGACTCCTTATATTTACCTGAATCAGATGATGTGAAAATTACAGAACGTCAGATGATTGTAAAAGAAAAATAGAAACAAACAATTGGAGAAATAGATGTCAATGATGCTGGCCATTCACGAAGGAGCCCAATGGATAACCTAGTCAATTTCACAAGTGTGATTTGACTTTATGAAGCTTTTATAGATATCTTAAAAGTAAGAAGTCCTACCAGCCAAATTAGCTCAGAATGGCTTATATTTCAATGGCTTGGTTGTGTGTGGACGACTTTACCTACATACATATGTATGTGTGTATGTATCATTTGAAATTGCTGAAACTCATTTTATCATCATTTTATCATTTTAACATTCAAAACCTTAAGACCAATGTGCATCGGTATCTCCTCTTTCATCCTTCCCTATTTTCCTAAAGTGTTTAAACTTGAAACATGTTAAGGGTATTAATAACCCCTTGAATGCCCGTCAACTATAAAAAAAAAACTTTAAATGATGTGTTCCAATTCAAATAAATTGTTTGCAGTGACAAGGACAAAATTGTTTGCAGTGACAAGGACAAAATTGTCAGAAACGTCATTGTCAGCCATTATAAGACCGGCGGGCGTTTGAAATTTTCAGATGTGATTTTTAAAGTTAGCTGACAATTGATGAACATTTTTTAATTTCCATATCTCAGGTATTTTTTTGGAGGTATAAAATTTTTAAAGGGGAAATGAAATTTATTTTATTTAAAAGATTATAATTTAAATAAGATTTCTGTCATATGAGGAAAACGGCTAGTTTGGACGTAGTCTTATCTGGAGGTCCAATTTTCGATGACTTTTTGCCAAATTTGGGCCGTATGTTGGCATTTATCAGGTAAATGTTGTCCTCCAAGTAGTCAATTGTTTCGGGCTTATCAGTGGCGTAGACTAGCGACTTAACATATCCCCACAGTAAAAGTCAAGTAACCGGTGGTGTTAAGTTGCACAATCTTGGAGACCAATTTGGAAGTTTGCATCCGTAACGTGAAACTATGCCGTTACCAAAAATGACCATCAATAAGTCAATTGTGGAATAAACTGTTTGACATTATCCATTCAACCAAAAGATAGCTTTATTTCATTGTACATTCCGTCTATTAAAAACATACAAATCCAGCGAACTTGCTGTGTTTTTCGACCATTTTTTAAATGCCGTTGATGACCTCGATGGTTTTCGCAGCTAAAATGGTACTGAAAAATGGTGGATGTATTCAATATTGAAATAGGGATTGTCCAGATGGCACTGGCACTGCCTGTATTATTAAAAGAACAAAAATTTATTATAAAACTGAAGAGTTTGTTTGCTTGCTTGTTTGTTTGTTTGAACGAGGTAATCTCACGAACCGCTGAAGCTGGTCCGATTTGAAAAACTCAGTGTTAGATAGCTAATTTTTTGATAAAGGCTAAATCACATCACACTAAAACTAATATAAGATCCGCCATCTAACGTTTTTTTTTTTCAACCAGTGCTTATTTCGTGAATGGTAACACTTAGCTCATGTCTGATTTGACAGGTAGTTACTTTTACCTTTCCGCTGAACAAATATGGTTGTGTATACGCTTGAACAACGCTGGGAACAAGAAGATGCCGATTTTGACAAATAATCATCTTTTCAGATGAAGTTTCATTTTGATCTTGGCCGGTATGTAAACAAGCAAAATTGTCGCATTTGGGACACAGAAAACCCGCACGCATATATTGGAAAGCCGATACACCTAAAACAAGTCACTGTTTGGTGCGGATTTTGGTTCAGATGCATAATTGGGCCATTTTTCTTCGAAAATGAGGAAGGAGTGGCCGTTACAGTCAATGGCGATCGTTATTGGGCCTGTTTAACTAATTTTTGCTCACAAAAATTGAAAAGGAGGATATTGGCAACATTGGGTTTGAACAGGACGGGGCTATGTTCCACACAGCCGAAGCTACACTCGATATTTTTATAGCATTTTCAAAAATAAAAGAAGTTATTTGGCGGACTCTTTACGAATGTTTCAAAATCGTTTTTTTCCCTTTTGAGAGCTTCTACTGCGTGCGCTGCGGAAACGGTTAAAGTTTTTCTGACGAACCAAATTTGTTCTAAAATAAAGTATGTGGTTAACGTCTCAGGGTCAGTTAGTAGAAATATACATTTTTAGAATTGATGTGTCAATATTTTTTTTTTTAACTTCAAAAAATAAAGGTGCCGTAAGTGCAGTCTTCCAGTCAGTTCTGGTAAAAATATTTCTTCTAAACTAATTTTAAATGCACGACTTTTCTGATTTTAAATACTTTTTGTAATATTTTTCTATTGTAAGAACATAAATAAAATACAAAATGGTTTCGAAAAATTGTGAAATATAAAAAATAAAATATTAAAATGCAAATTAATGCATTGAAAAAGATATGTATCTTAATTTCTTTTAAAAAAAGATTAATGTACATTTTATGAAATTGTTCTCTAAAATTTCTATTTCCAGCCTTTTTCTTCACATACAATTTAAAATTAAATAACTACTATTTAATGTATCTTTAATATTTGTTTTTGACACAAATTTTGTCTTAAATTTGTTCAAGGCAATTTTGAGATGATTTAACCTTTTCTTTTAAATTATGAAACTCTTAGGGTACAAAACCACATGCTAAGTTTTCTTATAAATCCGAAAAATGTATGTAGAAAGAAGAACAAATATTTGAAATAAAGCAATTTATTAACTTCAATTATTTTCTATTTGAACTCAAAATTATGGTTCTGATGAAAACCAAACAGAAAACAAAAAATCCAGTAATCTTCAAAAGTTTATTTTCATCTTATTTAAAAATCATTTTCAATATTCATTCAAGAAAAACAAGAACTAACATAAATATAACTTACCACCATCTTCTCACGTCCTATCGTCCTTTAAGTATAAATATTCATAAAACATCTTTCTGCTTTTATATTTACCATACTACAAGGAGTCTCGGGACGAGGAGTATCTATGTATATAAAGTAATGCCGCTGATGTTTTATCATTTTTGTCTGTTTTGCTTCTGGAATTAAAATTGAATGTTTCATTTTTTTCTTTTTGTATTTAGTTTTCTTTCCACACACAAAATGTGATTAATTTTCAGCTTGGAACTTTAGTATATATCGTAGATATACGCGCATAATAAAGTTTTAATTTCAAGGAATAAATTAAAGATACAAATCTGAAATGAAGTTATTCATCTTTTTGAATTAGAAGTCTAAAATAATGTGATCAGTTGAAAATAATATGTAATTTAAAATGGACATTGAATTCGACAAAATTTAACATCCTTGTCACATTTTCCATTTGTATAAAAATTAGGTTTTGTCTTTTCCATGTATATGTACCATTTTTGAAGTCAAATAAATTCACAATAACAGTCAAATTCTACTCAAATAACCTGAAGAAAGTTTTTATTTCGCAGTCTTCTAAACTTCTCAGGATTCATTTTTCATAAATTATAAAAAACTACTTCGAGCACATCTCCGGAAGGATTGTATTCAATGATATAACAAAGAAATAGTAATCATAAGTCAACCTTGTGTAATTCAAGTCTCTTTTATACAATATTTTTATGATATTGACTATTTTCAATCAGAATACAAAAACTTGAGATTGGAGAGTCGATATTTTTTTCAGGATTTGAAATATTTTTCAAAAAAAGAAAAATACCAAATGATTCAAATGACATGCCAAAAAAAAAAGAAACATGAAAAATCTCCCTAGCAACCATCCAAGCGATACACCTCTCTATATTCATAAATCAATTGTAGAATGAAGTTTATATAATGGAAGGATTTTCAATAGTAGGTACCTATCCCTACCCTCCCTATAGTTTGCCACAATAAGCTCTAGGGCCAGTAAAAGGAAATCTTCAATTTCCATGTTTTATTACTGATAAAAGAAAAAAAACCATACAGAAGCAACACAATTATTTTAGAAAAAAAAGACAGTCATTCCTTGACTAAAGAATAGATCCATACTATTTGAAGAAAAGGAAGCATACACGTCATTCTTTTGGTCGAGTTTTGTG
The DNA here is from genome assembly GCA_951509635.1 of Eupeodes luniger. Taxonomy (NCBI): domain Eukaryota; kingdom Metazoa; phylum Arthropoda; class Insecta; order Diptera; family Syrphidae; genus Eupeodes; species Eupeodes luniger. The sequence goes on along the minus strand of OX608075.1, from coordinate 126,206,255 downwards.
TACATATATACGTTATGTCGCCTTCAAACAAAAATGAAAAATTGATTTTTTCGAATACCAATTGAAGGTTTATTATATTTTTTAAATTTGCATCATCTTCAATATTTTCAGTGAAGATTTTTGAAAGAAACATGTAAAACATAATCTTGACTTTACTCGAAAAAAGTCCAAAGATTTTTTACTAGTAAGTTTTAAAATTCTAAAAAAGTTAATCTTATGTATTATAATACGTTGAACCTACAAATTAACGGCTCAAAATCAGTAATTATGGTTTTCAGATCGCATAACATGTCAATAGGTTATAGTCGTAACTGGACCCTTAAGGACGATGCTATTGAAGTAGTTGGCAATTTCAAATACTTTGGTTATTTATTAATTTATAACTTACACATACTTCCAAATGTTAAAGAAAAAATAAAAGCGTCGAAAGTGGCTTTAAACAGCATTTTTTAATAACAATTCCGTTGGACAAGCTTTAAAATTTAAAGTAAACAGTAAATAATGGGTGATTTTTTTGAGGTTAGGATTTTCATGCATTTCATGCATTTCAGTATTTGACAGATCACGCGGGATTTCAGACATGGTGTCAAAGAGAAAGATGCTCAGTATGCTTTGACATTTTATCATGAATAGACTTACTAACGAGCAACGCTTGCAAATCATTGAATTTTATTACCAAAATCAGTGTTCGGTTCGAAATGTGTTTCGCGCTTTACGTCCGATTTATGGTCTACATAATCGACCAAGTGAGCAAACAATTAATGCGATTGTGACCAAGTTTCGCACTCAGTTTACTTTATTGGACATTAAACCAACCACACGAATGCGTACAGTGCGTACAGAAGAGAATATTGCGTCTGTTTCTGAGAGTGTTGCTGAAGACCGTGAAATGTCGATTCGTCGCCGTTCGCAGCAATTGGGTTTGTGTTATTCGACCACATGGAAGATTTTACGCAAAGATCTTGGTGTAAAACCGTATAAAATACAGCTCGTGCAAGAACTGAAGCCGAACGATCTGCCACAACGTCGAATTTTCAGTGAATGGGCCCTAGAAAAGTTGGCAGAAAATCCGCTTTTTTATCGACAAATTTTGTTCAGCGATAAGGCGCATTTCTGGTTGAATGGCTACGTAAATAAGCAAAATTGCCGCATTTGGAGTGAAGAGCAACCAGAAGCCGTTCAAGAACTGCCCATGCATCCCGAAAAATGCACTGTTTGGTGTGGTTTGTACGCTGGTGGAATCATTGGACCGTATTTTTTCAAAGATGCTGTTGGACGCAACGTTACGGTGAATGGCGATCGCTATCGTTCAATGCTAACAAACTTTTTGTTGCAAAAATGGAAGAACTGAACTTGGTTGACATGTAGTTTCAACAAGATGGCGCTACATGCCACACAGCTCGCGATTCTATGGCCATTTTGAGGGAAAACTTCGGAGAACAATTCATCTCAAGGAATGGACCGGTAAGTTGGCCACCAAGATCATGCGATTTGACGCCTTTAGACTATTTTTTGTGGGGCTACGTCAAGTCTAAAGTCTACACAAATAAGCCAGCAACTATTCCAGCTTTGGAAGACAACATTTCCGAAGAAATTCGGGCTATTCCGGCCGAAATGCTCGAAAAAGTTACCCAAAATTGGACTTTCCGAATGGACCACCTAAGACGCAGCCGCGGTCAACATTTAAATGAAATTATCTTCAAAAAGTAAATGTCATGGACCAATCTAACGTTTCAAATAGATGAGATGTTGCAAATTTTATGCGTTTTTTTTTAAAAAAAAGTTCTCAAGCTCTTAAAAAATCACCCGATAGTTGCCTTTGCTATAGCAATGAAGTATATATAAATTTGAGCAATTGGAAGAAGTGGAAAGTGTTCAGAGGAATTTTTTGAAAAGAATTTTTAGAATTCCAAGGAACACGCCAAATTATGCTATCTATGTGGAAACCAGCCTTCGACAAATATTTTTGAAAAACCTCAAGGCAAATATAGATTACATAATGAAAGTATAATGCGTCAGCCTGATCGAAATCTTCAATATTGTCTTCTCAAGAATTGTTAAAACACTACGAATTGATAATCCGGAAGAAATAAAAACTTTGTTTTACAACTGCATAGCCTGCATAGATTGCTCGTTATTTCAGCAATGTTAAGCAAAGTGCTCCAAAATCATCTTCTAGAACTATTTATCGATAACTATCTTTTAATCTGGGGGAGAAAAACTACTTTAGAAATGAGCTTTCAGTTCGTGAAATGAGCCCTATTTTCTTTATATTAAACTATAGACCTCATAGGTTTGACATAAATCAAATCTGCTCGCTTTAAAACATTGATCAGGATGAAAATATTTTACACTTTATTGCATTAAACGTATCGTCGATGGAGAAATAAAGAACTCAAATGTTTCTCCATTCATTTCTGATTGATTGAAAATGTATTATCACAATTCCAGTGGAATTCGTACAAAAATCAATGCGCTTTACCTTACTACCAGTAATGTCGACTACGGTGTTATCATTACTGTTGAATCTTGGCTTTGGAGTGGAATTTCTGATTCTGAAAGTTTTGACCGTAATTCTTATATGGTCTTCCGGAGAGATCGCTGCTGTTACTGTTGGAGATCGTGGAGGTGGGCTACTTGTTGCAGTTCGCTCAAACATGTCATGTGAATCAATTTCACTACCTATCACCGATATTGAACAAATTTGTGTTTATATCAGTCTTGAACCTGGTATTTTAATCATTTGCCAAGTATAAAATGTCAAACACTTTAGATGACAACATACATTTCGTAAACTTCGTAAAGAATTCATGGTTCTCAGCAAATTCTTGCACAGGAATTATATTTCGAATATTGAGCTCAATTTGAAAAGCGATCCCAAACGATTCTGGAGTTTTATTAATTCTAAAAGGAAATTCATTGGCATTCCAACTACTATGAATTTTAGAGGGGATAATTCTACTGACATTAATAAAACTCTTGATCTTTTTGCTCAATTTTTTAAATCAGTTTACTCAACTTCACAAGGTTTTATATTACCATTCATTATTTTGGGATTCACTCTAATCTCCTTTAGTTGATTTCATCTTTTTTAACTGATAGGGTACAAAAAGTAAAACTCGACAATCAAACCTTGAGATCTATTAAGTGTACCTCAGGAGTTCCCCAGGGTAGTCATCTTGACCCACTTCTATTTATAAACTTTATCGATGATATTTGCAAAAACATAAAGTTCAGCCAATGTCTCATATATGTTGAGGATCTTAAATTATTTTTAAAAGTGAATTCCATTTATGATTGCTTTAATCTCGAAATAGAACTCGATCATTTATCCAACTGGTGTTTGGTTAACTGTCTTAAACTTAATGTCAAGAAATGCTTCGCTATCTCTGTCTCTAGGAAACTCACAACTTATGTGTTTGCGTATTCTCTTGGTCTTATTCCTCTTCAGAGAACTGCTACAGTACAGGATTTGGGTGTCTCCTTTGATTCCAAGTTTACATTTGTTCCGCTCATGGATGCTGTTGGCGCTAAAGCCAACTCTATAATTGGTTTCATTAAAAGAAACTCAACTGACTTTTCGGATCCCTATACGCTTACATCTTTATATAGCTTATTAGTTGGATCATCACTTGAGTATGCTGATGTCATATGGAATCCTTTCCAACAAACGTTTTCGGATAGAACTGAGAAAGTTCAGAATCGTTTCACAAAACATGTGTTTTGTAAAATGCGCTGGAACTTTTGTCCAACATGCATATGAACTATTTTTAAACAGCATCTTTGGATGCAGGAGCAAGTTCGTGCTACCCAATCATGCATCTAGATTCTATGGACTTTAAAAAGAGTTTTGAGAAATATCAAAATTTTCGTTTTGACAAATCGGACCAATTACAATAACATCCAATTGGAAGTTTAAACTAATATGAGTTAATTAAGAACATTAAGCTTTTTCAAGGGGTTTGCTTTTTTAAGTTAAAATTTCAAGACACCGAAGTATGAAGTAAAGCACTTTATTGAACGAAACATTGTAAGTAAATATTTCAAGTAAAATATCATCTAGTTTTGATGGTGCGTCAAAAACTTAAGTCTTAATCCTTTTGAGAAGGATTATATCAGAATTAAGAAGACAACACATTTTCCTTCTCCCCTCTACTTTTTTTTTTATCTGAGTCCACAGTAAAAACGCAAGAGTATAATCAAAAGTAGAAAAATAAACTTTTTCAGTAAACAATTTAGCTATTTATTTTAATCAACCCTCCGATATTCTTACATAACGAAGCTTTATGTGCGCTTTTCCATGAGTCCAAAGATTAAAACCACAACCCTGCACAGAGCAAAAGGGGTTGGTGGCAGGGTGGCTCATTGCGATGATGACGGGTATTGCATGGGAAAGAGGATTGACTTAAACGGTTTAAATAGGATAAAGTGTAATTGACTGCCCATATTTTTATTCCCAGTAGGTTGTAGCTACTCGTATACAATATTGTTTTATGCCTTAAATAGTTTTATGGATTATTATTCGTCCTTTTTTTATTTCAATTTATCGTGTAGTAGAGCATCGGAGCTTATACAAATTTGCACTTTAATGGAATGGAAAAATTCTTTGGTAGTGATGCATACAGTGTTCAAATTTGTATTTATTTTGCAAGTCCTTTTTTATTGCAATTATCATCATCAGGATTCATGAATGCGGTGTGGAAAATAAGTTATAGATTTCTCTACAAAATTGCAACGATGACGGCCGTATTCATAAAACTTTTGAAATATTTTTATTTCGTATGTTTTCATTTTTAATTTTATATTTTTGAAAAATACCTTTATGGTATAGTATTGCAAAATTGCACTTAATTATAATATTTCTCATAATTCGAATTCGAATACTGTTTTTTAATATGAAATTACAAACAGATTTCCTCCTCCGTTTCAGATTTTAAATTATAAATTAAATATCTTCGTATCTATTGTGAGAAATTAAAAACTTAATTGGGTTATTATACGAGTTTAAAAAAAATCCAGCGTGAATTTATATTATAATTGAAATTAATTAATATTCAATCCTTTTCAATTTCATTTCAATTTTAAAATGAAAAAAAAAGTTTAAAGTATCATTTGCATGGTAATTAGTCCGTTATCAGTGAAATTTTATTCGGTAAATTATCATTCGAATGACGACATTTAAATCCAACATATAATTTGATTTATTTTTATTAAAAATCAATTCATTTGAATTTTTTTTTGAGTCTGGGTTAAGAAGTACATTTAATTTAAAAAGAAGTACATTTAATTTAAAAATGTATTTCTTATAGGATGATATGGGGTAAAATTAAAAACTTGCTCCTGATCCAAAAAGTCTGTTTAAAAATAGTACCAGTATTTTAAGATTGTAAAATATGCATACCCGCAAAATAAGATTATCTTCTAACATTCAATTTTTCAAAAATTTTGAATTAATTAATTTTGTATGTACCTATATATATATTGAAGAAAAATTTGTTGTGTGTAGTTATACGTTTCACATTTGAATTTCTTTACGACAATTTTGATCCGTTTTTGATGCATCTAATTTTGAATGAACAAATTTAATATTTTCTAAAAATCCGACATTTTTCAACTTGAAGCATTATTTAGACAATATAAAAGCTTTGTGAAATAAAAAAATTAGTTTATTAGTTCATGAGAACATTTAAAAACAATATAACGGTTTTATAGGGGGAACCCTTTTGGCTTTTTAAATTTGAGCCTGATAAAAAGAGGTAACAAACTTCATTACAGTGGAAAACCTAAACACTTGTCAGTATTTCTGTCGATTTAAAGAACAATGGCTTGAATCTTACAAAAATTATGAAAAGCTAAGTAAACTTTTGTAAACAAAACAATTAATAGGATAAGAAGTTTCAGACAAAAGATAATTTATAAAAATAAGGAAACATTTCGGAGACAAAACGAAGCCCTGTGGCACACCAGATTTAATTTTGTGTATATCAGTTATCAGATTTGAAGCCGTTTAATATTACTTCTAGTGAACGATTGGAAAGATAATCTAATGGAATGATGACGAGATTCATCGATTCTAAATTCACGAATTTTTGACGAGAGTTTTTAAAATTAAAAACAAAATAAAAAAAAAGAGGCTGGGATGAGACCCACACTGATAACTTCCCATTCTTCGATTTGCCTTGCCTAAAAGTTTGTAGGTTTTGGTGTTGTGTTAAAAAAGTTGTTAGTTGAATTATTCTTAAAAATTTCAAAATTACCATCAATATTTTGCATATAATTAAATAGTTTTATTTCAAAAACTAGTTTTGTTAACGAGATTTTTAGTCGAAAACCAATCTTTACCAATTTTAGTTGCATTTCTTAAAAGTTTTTATTTCTTATATAAACAAATACAAATTGGATGAATGAAATTAATTTGAAGTAAATATCTTCTATTGTTCACGAAATATCGAGAACCGAACATCAATTTTTACCAAATTTGAGTACTATTTTTTATAGATTTTATTTTTTTATGAAAAAACGGACTGTTGGATTTTTACAAAAAAATTACTGAATATCGAAAACAATATTTCGTGTGAAATAAAATAAGTTTAAAGAAAATATTTTTAGTTTTTGAAAAGCTATTTGAGTTGAAAGTAAATTTTTACCAAGTTAAAGTATTGTTTTTTTTTTTAGGTTTTTATTTTTTGTAAAAAAAAATGTCCATTCGATTTTTCTCAAAATTGTATCGAGTGTTGAAAACAATATTTCTTATAAGATGAAATTAGTTTGAAGCCCATATCTCAAAGTTTTGTTATTTACGTCGAAAACGATTTTTACCAACTTTTGTTAATTTTTGTTTAGGTTTTTATTTTTTTTAATTGTCAATTCGATTTTTCTCAAGTTTTTTCTAATGTTTTAAACAATATTTCTTATAAGTTAAAATTAGTTGGAAGCCAAAATCTCAAATTTTTGAAAAGATATTTGAGTTAAAAATCAATTTTTACCAACTTTTATTAATTTGTTTTTAGGTTTTTATTTCTTGTTCAAATACTTTCAATGAGATTTTTCTCAAAATTTTACTGAATGTTGACAACAGTAATTTTTTAAAAGATAAAAGTAGTTTAAAGAAAATATCTCAAAATTTTGAAATTATATTTGAGTCGAAAATTATTTTTTAACAACTTTTGTTAAATTTTTTTTAGGTTTTTAAATTTTTGTAAGAAAACTGTCAATTCGATTTTTTTCAAAATTTTGACAAATGTTGAAAACAATATTTCTTATAATATTAAATAAGTTGGAACACATAATATTATAGTTTTGAAAAGATATTTGAGTCAAAATTCAATTTTTACCAACTATGAGTAATGTTTTTTAGGTTTTTATTTTTTATAAAAAAAACTGTCAATTTGATTTTTCTCAACATTTTACCAGATGTCAAAAACGTTATTTTTTGTTGCACAAAATTGTTTTGGAAATAAAATCATTTTTTGTTCATCAAATTTTCGAGGTGACAAATTTATTTTTAGTTTTTTGATTTATAAAAAAACCGTTAATTGAATTTTGTTTCCAAAAATATATTTGTTTGGTATCACGTTACAATTTATAATATAAAATTTAATTCAATTCTCTAGCGTTATTGGTTTGTGAGATATTTAGGGTTAACCAACATTTTCACCTTTTTTTTTTAACTGCTTTGGTAAAAAAACCACCCTCGCAATTTTATTGAGAGCCCTTTCTGCATCTTTCTGCATTATTATCTGTTTAACAAAATTTATTTGAAGTCGATATCTCTTCTGGTTCTTGAGCTATAGACGACGAAAATAACGTCGCGAACGTACGGACGTAAGCACGCACGCACAGACATCTCTCTAAAAATCTTTTATTTTGACTCTAGGGACCTTGAAACGTCGAAAAATGTCAAAATTTTCAATTCGACAAATCGGACCGATTACAATAACTTCCTATGGGAAGTTAATAAAAAATGAGTTTATAGCAAAATAAACAAAAATATTAAAATTTTATTCGCTATAATTTTGTTTTTTAAAGTTGAAAAAAAAATTTAAATAAAACTTCATTCCTCGAAACCAAAACTTTTTAAACAAATAAATTTTACTGATTTAATGTTCATTCATAACAATTCAAATGAACCATACAGTATAGGTGGCTAAACAAACCGCAAGGATCACCTTTAACTGCCCTTAGTTTTATAATAATTACTTTTTCATTGTGCTACGTTTTCAAATAGCTTGTGGTTAAAATGTTACTTTTAAATAACCTCTAGCCATCGTAGTTATGTAAATTCCGTTTCACAAAAGGTCTATTATTCGAATAAAAAGAAAACTTATACATTGTTGTAGGTACCTTTAAATCCACCCATAGAGGGGTTTGGAAGGACGATTCTGCTTCGAGAATCAATTATTATAGTCTCCCATCTCATTTCCATGGAGAAGAGAATACCTAGGTACTATATTTCAGTACATTAAAACTCTATTCTCTTTCTCTCTCTTTCTTTTTCTATAGTTACAGATATTATAAAGGTTAACGTAAATTTCCAGCGACCAACCTTAAGGACACCACCCTCATATCTACCTAAAGCCTGTTGTATATTATGTATATGAATATAAGGAACGTTCGTTGATCCTTTAACTACAATCCTATTTATATAGTAGGTATATGTGCTAGGTAAGATACACAGGTAAGGTACTATATTTCAGGTGTGATATTCATCTCAAGGCATTACGATATGCCATAAGAACAGACTTTATGGTTTCTGTTTTGTAATTCAATTACTAGCAGTCTGTGTGCTCCTCAAGGCATGTTGGAGTAGCAGCCTTCCAGAAATTTACTATACGACTATATGCCTGCCATTTTGGCTCCTTATTCGCATCGGTGTATCAGCCTCAACAAGGTGGAATATTTTCGTCATAAAAATGAAACTTTTTAAAGGGTTACTCTTTAGCTTCTTCTTCTTACTTACTTACAAGTATATCGACTTATGCTGATATTCCAGAAGTTTATCGATAAATTATAAGTATTTCTGTGTCTAGGATCCAAAGCGGCTGGGGTGTGGTGAAGTGAATCCTGTGTATAAATGAAAAACAACCTTAATATTTTTTCAATATCAACTTCAACGGGTTAAATTTGTGGTGGTTTAGAAATCAAATACCCTAAGGTATGTTTTGAATAAATTCTCACACGAATATCTATCCTGATGTGTGTGGATGTTGGTTTTTCTATTTGTTTTGGTATTATTTTTGTTCATTTACATTTTATAATTGAAAATTGAATGAAAAAAACTCCAACTGGAAAAAAGGACAGAATTTAAATTTAAATTTAAATCAAAACAAATGGAAAACCCCAAAGGCTCTTAATGGAAGTGGATTCACATATACTTTTGTATAAATGTTTACGTGTACGCAAGTAAAAACGCTCTAGTTTTAAAACTTTGTTAAAGTTAGTATGATGCCTAGCCAAGCCATTTTCAATGGAAGGTGGATCCTTTATTATAAAATATATGTTTATATTTGTTTCAATGGCATTTCCTGGAACTAGTAGTTAAAAATATTGTTGAAAGCCATTTCACAACATATGGATAACCAGGAAGTGCGAGAACTGTTATAATTATTCAGATGAAATCATTTGGAAAAAGTTTGTTTTTCTTTTATTGTTGAATGAAAATGCTTTTTTTTCTTTTTCTTTTATTTATTTAAATTATGTGTTAATACATTTACAATGAAATTAAACTTTGAGTTTGAATCCTTAATATTAAATTATATTATTTTTTTTTAGATTAAATTTATGTTTTATTTATCTTCAGTTTAATTTATTTAATTAATTGGATTTTATTGGTTTAATTAATAGTTGGGATTCGTTAAATGTAAAATAAAAAAACTGAGTTTCAGTATTTTGCGCTTCACTATTCATAAAAACCTTGCAAATCAATTGTGTATCAGACATTTACCAAAAATCAATTAAAAAGATATAATTTTAAAATGACAAATTTGAATTCTGATTTATAAAAGTTCTAAATTGCGGCAATGTGGTTAGGGAGCTAACTATTTATACACTGCCGGTTGACATCATTTCCAATAAAGAGGAGCTATTTTTTCTTCAAAATAGTTTTGCATGAATATTTTTGTCGGTGAATTTTCAAAGCATGTATATCTACTTACATACCTATTTATAAGAAAGTGTTAAACCGAAAACAATAATTACGTTGAATTTGAAACGTTTCCTGCAATGTATTCAAATAAATTTCCATTTTAATCGGTCAATAGAATAGGTTCACCTGTATTCATTGGGAAAATATAGAGAAAATGAAGGACAAATTAAAACAAAAACAATTCTTTTTAAAGCTAGCTTTTTTTTCATTAAGTAATGAGTCGACCCTCCTTTATTTAGCGTTACCTTAAAAATTCTATTTGGCATGGAATCATATATTTTGTTTAAATAATTTAAAGAAATTTTTGTTCAAGCTTGTTTTATCGCTGTTGTTAGTGATTTTGTGTCTTCAAATTGTTGCCCAGACTTGTAGACTTCACGGACGAGCCATCCCCAAACATTCTCAATAATATTTAGGTCTGGTGAGTAGGGAGACTCTTCCAACAATCCAACATTTTGTTGGTTTATCCAGGCTTTTACAACTCTGGCGGTATGGATGGGGGCGTTATCCTGCTGAAAAGTCCATTTTATGGGTCCAAACACTTCGCTGTATTTCGGAAAAGCCCTTTCAAGGATGCTTTTGTATGAATTTGCCATCACTCGTGATGATGGAAATTCCAGCTCAATAGTTTCAAAATACGATATTGCACCCCAAACCATAACACCACCTTCACGGCTATGATGACGCAGCAAAAATAATTTTTGTTTTTGTAGATCATGGTAATAATAATTAAATCCGTCCGGGCTATCGAGATTAAGCCGCTTTTCCTTTCTTTGTGGGTTAAGTGGAGGCTTCTTCTTCAGTTTCATACGCTTGATGTTTGGGGCACTCTTAATCACTCTCTTAATCGTGTAAATGCTTGCTGTTGTTCCAGATGATGCCTTTATTTGAGGAGCTGACTGACAAGAATTAGACGCCAGTCGAGCAATCAATCTCCTTTCAGCAGGTGACGTAACTTTTGGGCGTCCTTTCATATTCTTCCCATAGTTTTCTTTATTTTTCAAAAAAATTGCTCACAACATTTTGCGATCTTCCAATTTTGTTTGCGATTAAACGCGCACTTAAACTTTGTTCTGCGTACAGTTTGATTTTAATTTTTTCTTCGGAATTAAGGCACTGTGCTCGTCCCATTTTTTTCTTAAAATTGTATTTTGAATAATTTAACTTCACTTTGTAAAAATTGCACGCACTGATCTTTGCAAATTCTGAACCAGAACTAACTTTAAAGCGGATGAACCTATTCTATTGACCGATGGGAAATGCTCTTTTTTCTGTATTGCATTTCATAGTGTGCTAGCAATTTACCGTTAGGACATATTTCAATTTGTCTCTTTCTTGTAAATAGATCGATAATGAGACATGATTTCAGAATACAAAAGACAAAAGCTTTTTGCAAAGCTCTATTCTGGAGAAAAAAGCCTTTTCACTTGTAAAAGCTGCGAACCTATTCTATTGGCCAGTGGCCGGCAGTGTAAGGTTCGGTTTGCACGTTGGCAGCATCGTCGGTCCTTATTTTTTTTGAAAAGAGGAAGGAGTTACTGTTAAGGTGAAAGATTGTTTCTTAAAATGAGAGAGCTAATCATTGAATACATTTGTTTCCAACAATATTTCTGTTTTGTATTATTATTTAAAGTTTTTCTTAGCTCTTATTAAAACACTCGATACCAAAAAGACCAGAGTTAAGTACATAGATTTGTAATGTTCAAACACAAAAACACTAAAATTTTAGTGGTGATTTAAAGGTTTTCTGCAAAATTGGGATATAAATTGTGTTAAATTATAAATAAAAATTAAGGTTGTCCTTGACAAGTTTTCTTATTGTTATTTAAACTTTTATACTCTATTAATATTTGTGGTAAGATCTTATTGTGTTAACGGTTTCAAAAGAAGTTATGAAACAACATCACCAACAACAAGAATTCCTGCATCCAGAAGTCCTACAGCCCACTAAAAAACCACAAACAAAAACATTTGAACCTCACTCGGAAATCTAACCTATTCCTGACAAGCTGTCAAACTACCACTTAATTTATTTAAAATTAGCATCGACAGTGGTGTCATTTGTGGGGTAAATATTGTCTTGCCGTAAATATTTTAAGGCTCCTTGACCTTAATCAAAATGCCCTTGCAAACTACCTAATAAGCAGAGTACTAATATTGCTTAATTCAATTAAAACATTTTCAAATTCAATTTATTTTCAAATCATAACATTTGTTTTGCTTAAAATTACAGATTTGTTCAATGTAATTTCAATTTAGCAATAATAAATAATTATAAATGACAGACAGTCTTGCTTAAGAGCAAACAACCATCATATGCAATTAAAGGAACTATAACTACTTCTATTGGTAGTGTAACAACACCCTTAACATCAAACTACAAACTACATCACTGTACGACATTTTAATGATCACATTCGCATGGAGTGGTACTAATTATATTGCAGTCTGTAATTATTATCTGTTATTATTGTACTAGAAATTTTGAACAAGGGTTGCCCTTGTCGACAACTTCAATGACATTTATGACGTTTGTGTTGTTTTCTAATTCCGGAATGGTTTAATAATTAATAATGGTTTTTTTGATGGGATTCGACTCCTGATTGGTCTCATAAAAGTTTCCTTCTTTTATTTATAATTCATAGAATCCAAAGCTATAAATAAAATTGAAACATTGTCATTTATAAGACAGAGTTTACATCATTGGACTCTTTCAAGGCCACTTATTTTGACGTTTCATTATTTTATCTCGTTCCAACTTGTTAGTTTAAAAGAGAAAGGAAATTAAAGCAGGCATTTTTTATTTTTATTTTAATGAGTAACAACGAGACAAAATGAGGAAATGTCAAAATATGAATCATCTCTAAAGAGTCAAGTGTGAACTCCGCCCTAAACTAGTTACTGTCAAACGATGTTTCATTTTATGTAAGAAACTCCATTGTATGACTATAAATAGTATATAATTTACCAGGTTTAAATTTCAATTTGAATTCTTCAATGTTGACGTTGATTTCTAAATCAAAAACCTTCACGTTTCTTTGAAATTTTTTAATGATTGTGTTAACCTTTGAACCTACGCCACGTGTCAATATTTCCATTAGAGTTCTTAGCCCTACATTTGTCAATATTTAGCAAATAATTGTCAACAAAATGATGACTAACAAAAAAATTCACACTAAAAGTTTGCTTTTAATTGAATCTTCTATTTGTCTTCGGTCGCCTTTAATTTCCCTAATTATTTGTGCTTCATTATTTATTTTTATTTGTCTGTACTTTTATATTACATTTTTGGTCCTCATTATTTTTCATGGGGAGACAAAAAGGACTTTGTTCGTTGAAAACGGACATGATTCTTTTTCTCGCTGGTTTTTTTTTGCTGTTGTTGTTGTTGTTGTTTTTGGTGGTGGTTCGGTGCAAAGCAGGGCGGCACGGCGGCGGTGGTCAGTGGTGGGCGTCAGTTTGCCTTGAGCTTTTTGTGGCTTTAATTAGAAATTTTTATTATTGTGTTTATTCAAGTTTTTGTTATGCTCGCACTTATTTTATTCTTTGAGCCTTTTCATTGTGTTAATTTTTGTGTGTATAAGGAATAAGGATCTGCAGCCGGGTGTTTTATTGATATAATTTAAGGATTCTTTATGTTATAACTTGGAATTTTAATTGCTTACAATTGGGTTTATTTGTCTCATTTATCGTTTGTTTTGTATACGTTTTTCGGGTCAGAAAAGTTCTATGGAAATAATATTTAATTGTTTAATTTTGTTTTGGGATATTGTTTCTTTTTTTGGTTTTGGTTTTTGGCTTAAGAATGTTTATGTGAAAAGAATAAGAAAATATTCAAATATTAATGAGATGTCGGATTTAATCTTTTCCAAAAAGATTTAGGTACAAATAACAAAAAAAATAACATTGAATAAAAGCTGAAAGTATGGCCATAAATAAAAAGAAACAAGCAGGTATTAGTTTAGTCAACGTGGCGCCATCAGTAGCTAATTTATATTTCTTGTTTAACCTAATAAGAGCTTTATTTCGCCATTTTGAAATCATATATCAAATTTTTCATATTTACTAACGATGCAAAAAGTTTAATTTCTTTAGATTATGCCCACGAAAATGTACACGGGTTTTTTTTTTAGGGGTATAGAAGTTTGCAAAACAATTTTAAGTGAAGACCATTTTGTCAGTTGTCAAATGATTTGTTTAAAGTTTTGTTAGACATTTGAACATGAATAGACTGACGCCTAAACAAAGCTTTCTTATAGTTTCACGCTAACGACCTTTCCATTTTTAATAAGTGCACACTCAAGAGGATTTTAGTACCCTTATTATGCAGAGACACAGTGTAAGCATTAAGAAAGGGATGAGAGTTTAAAAGAAGATGTCGGTGCACATTGGTTTTTAATTCCTGAATGTTGCAATTACTGGGAAAGACAGAGTTTGGTAAGACATTCGACATTCGCGTAGTACGGCTAAAGAACGAATCTCTGTACTTGACAGTACAACTGAAGTTGTGCTCGAGGGTATACTAATGAGCATTCCTAGAAGTGCGAGTATAACCGTTGAACTTGTAAAGGAGAGGAATGCAACTGGCTATTTCTCTAGAGTATATAACTGGTAAAATAACCTATAAGGGTGAGACAAGAAAATTTACGGCGATGTTCAAGCATCGTTAAGGAACTAATGATGATATTATCACCAGTCAATTTAAATGCTTTACGTTTAATACTGTCCAAGAGGCTTAAGTTAGTTGCAGGAGCACCACCTCGGAGATGGGAGTTATACTCAAGCCTTGGAAGTATATAAGTCTTGTAAATAACAGCCATAAGAGGAGACAAATTTCTGCATCGCTTTAGGTAACCCGAACATCTTGCGGCATTTTTGGGTTTAGTCTCATTGATGCAAGTGCCATCCATGGATAATCACAAGGGGGATATATCTCGCTTCAACGATACAAGAGAGCATTAGGTTTTCGAAGCATTAAATTTTACTCGGTTTTTTATTCTCCTTTTTCATATTATGTCGTTGCAGAAGCGAACAAATATAAAAGGCTAAGAGTACTATCTTCAGCAAAACAATGTATTGGATTAGGAGTTGCAGACAGGAGATCATTAATAAAAATGAGAAAGAGTGTTGGATATAGAACAGAGTCCTGGGGCACACCAGGATTTATTATGTGGTGTTAAGACTTGAACCCATCCAATACTACTTGTAATGAACGAACCGAAAGATAATTACTAATCCAATGAAGGAGAGATTTATGAAAGCTGAAAGCACAATATCTTTCAATCAATAAGAGAGCCTGATGTCAAAGCAATTTAATATGCTTTTGCAATAATATTACTTTTTCCAGATTTGCTCCACTGTTCGATGATATGAACTATGAGATCACCTGTGGACCTATTGCTGCAAAAGTCGTACTGTCGGTCATCGATATATTTCTTGAGCTGATAATAAATCAGCGTGTCCATGATATTGGAAAGAAGGAAAGTAAATGCAATCGGTCGATAATTAAAGGGTGAGGAGGATTCGATTTTTTGGGGATGGGCTAGAAAATACGGTTTTCCATCCGCTCGGATCAAGTCCTGAAGAGTAAGACAGATTAAAAAACTTACGCAGTTGTTTTGCCAGCGTTAAAGAACACCTCTTCAGAAAAATAGCGGAGATACCATCTGGACCAGCAGATATATGTATTTGAGATCTCTTAGGACTATTGCCACAGTACGAGTGCGAAAAAAGATTGATCCCATGGAGTGACTAACGCACTCGATTATATATCGAGTCATAACACTCACTGACAGCGGTGAACTGCCAAGCAAAGAGATTAGCCTCATGTTTGTAACAAGTTTGCTTCCAATATCGTGTGAATTAACGCCGCTTCATTATTTTTAGTGGGGATACATAATGTGCAGTTGCTTGCCTACGCCGATAAGCCCAAAACGATTGACCACTGGAAGGACAACATTTGCAGAGTTATTGTTGATATGTGACCAATATTCTAAAAAGTCATCGAAAATTGACGCCGGAGCAGGCATTGGCGGTTTTATGTCATATTTGATAGTTGAGGTTTTTTTGTTAAACGAAATTTAAAAGTCATGAACCCTTCGCTGTCACAGCAACACGACTGATGTTGAGAACATACCAAATTTGTTTTTTTTTGAATCTTCTTAAATTTTAAATCATTCTTCAAATAAGTTAATAAGGTTATATATTCTAATACGCAAAAGATTTCTAAACTCGCAAAAAAACATGAATGATGAGTGGTTTACCTTAAAACGTTTAACTCATTTATTTCAAGGCCTTCTAAACTTAAATATTTAATAATTTTAATCTTTTTTTTAAGAAAATTTGTTGAAAATCTACAAAGTTTTGCAGAATTTCACAAATCTTCTAATCTTCCTACTAATTGTATTCTATTTGAAAACAAAACAGTGGTTATAATATTTCCTATACTTTTCAAAATAATATTATGTATTTTCCAACTTCATCAGCACTCTCAGTCTCAACTCAAATCCAAAAGCAATCATCTCTGCATTTGCAAGAAAGCAAGATAACCCAAATGCAAATTATTAATTGTAACACTGCTCGAATGACCAGTCACAGTCATATCCCTCAGGAGTACTCTTAATGTCCTCTTTTCATAACATTTTATGTCCTTTATTGGTGTGTCTGTCATTACAGTAGGAAATAACTTTCCATTCAATGATTTCCTACTCCATAACCGCCTGCCATGCCACCACCACCGACACCGGACCGGAGCGCTTTTGCCATTAGGGCATAAGGATAGAACTTCTTCATCATAAAGTAGGTTCTAAACTAAATGGCGGCAGCAGAAACCAAAGGAAAAAAAAATATGGCGTTTACCCCCTGAAGGTAAGAGAACAAACATATGTATATACTTTTGTAATAAAAATGAAAACCAAGGACCAGAAGGACATTGAAAGAATATAATATAACTCTTGTGCAGTTCCTTCCGGGATAACGACCAACGACGAACACGAAGGTATATCTTCCTACCTATGGAAGAGGCAGAAATAGCACAATCAGTGGTGGTCAGGTTTTATTTTTACACACTGCAGGATTGCAAGATGAAAAAATGAAAAAAAAAATAAAAAAAACATAATAAAAATAATTCAACTTTGTCTCTGTCATTTGCAAACAGAAGACAGAAGGCAGAAGACAGAGGAACTATAAGAACGAACAAAAGTCGTTTACAAGAATGATAGAGATTTTGCTGAGAAGTTGCTTTAGTGGCAATTATTTCAATGGGACAATAATGATGGTAATTTGAATTGTGCTGTTCCTATACACACATAAAGAAGGTACCTACGTAAACTGACTACTGCGACTTCTATAAGGAGCAACTTATTTTTTTTTACTGCTAATTGAAGAAGAAGAAGACAAAATAATAAAACACACTGTAGGCTTTCTGTCTGGATTCTGGAATTGACTGCTCGAAGGATGTTTTGTTTTTTGTTGTTGTGAAGAATTTACAACATTAACTAGCGAAAGAACTAACTTTATGAAAAAATCTCATTACACTCGTTTTCATCAAGCCCTCTGTTTGATATAAACGAGTATACAGTATGAGCATATGAAGATATAAACACAACGCAACACAGGCTTTTAAGTTTTATAAACTAATTTTCTAACAAATTAAGCACAAATTTCATGGGGAATAGAAATGCATCTGAACAGAAACTCTCTCTCTTACCTTCAAGCCGTGCCGCTTCTGCCACCCTGAGGCTGTTTGTCGTCATCTAAATGCTTAAAATCCACTCAAGTTGCAATATACTTGCCATACATATATGTATGTACATATGTACATACAACATACAGAAATAACAGTAGGTACATGTCTTTTCTCTCAACTTCAAAACTTCAAGTGGAAGTTTTTGAAGTGTCCTTTATGTGTTGAAGTTATACGAGGATGTGATATGAAACTACGAGTATAAAAGATGTGATTATAACTTACATAGGGTCTGGAAAATTTTCTTAAATTCAAAGTAATATGCACTCAGAAACTATATCATTAAGAAAAGCACGAAACTTCCCTTCCACAGAAAACAAATGTCATATGAAGTTTGCTGAAGCGAGAAAACCTGAATTTGAATTCTTAAACGTCATTTCGTTGATATGTTTGAAAGGTGATTTCGAAAAATTTTTTAAGGAATTTGTGGGAAACCCTGCGAAGCAAAATTAAACAGAACCATTGAACTTTGATTAAGCTTCAAGAAGTTCTTTAAAGATATATGTACATAGATTGGCTGGATGTAGAATTTCGCAACAAGTTTCCAATTTAAGCCACATTGCCTAGTTTCAGCTAAGAAATCATTAATTGCATCAAAGAAAAAAGTGTTGGTGATAAAACAGAACAATGTGGTACATTTAATATAGGTTTTTTTTGGCGTGGGTATATTTTTGCGCCGAGTGGCGGCCATTTTGTTGTAGTGACATTTGTCAAATCTTTTGTTTATTATTCAGTTGTTTATGCCAAATCATCATGGCAAGTTACACGATTGAACAGCACATTCAAATAATAAAACTTTATTATCAAAATGATTGTTCGTTAACGCAAACGTTGCACGCATTGCGCCCATTCTACGGTAGACGTGGTGACCTTCACAGTCGACTCTTCAACGTTTGGTGGCCAAATTTGAGGAGACCGGTTCACCCGTACGTTCAAGGAACGCAAGATCGGCCGAGAACATCGCCACGGTCCGTGAAAGTGTACAGCAGAACCCAAGGCGGTCTATTCCTCGCCGTGCACAAGAATTCGGCCTTTCACAGACTTCAACTTGTCGAATTTCGCGTCGGGACTTGGGCCTACACCCGTACAAGATCCAATTTTGGCCGAAAAATCATCTTTAGTGACGAGGCGCATTTTTGGATGAATCGCTGTGTTAACAAGCAAAGTTGCCGTACATGGGACGACACCAACCCACGCGAGGTTCAACAGGTGATAATGCATCCTCAAAACGTTACCGTTTGGTGTGGATTTTGGGCCGGCGGCGGCGGCGTAATTGGTCCGTACAGCAAGCGCTACATAACGATGATAACTAATTTCGTATGGCCCAAATTGAACCATTTGAACCTAGACGAAATGTTGTCCCAGCAGGATGGCGCTACGTGCCACACAGCAAACGCCACGACATCTGCACACAACATCTACCCGCCCTTATTGAAAAACCCTATAGAATTGGCTGAATATCAGACTTCAATGCTTTTGACATCACTGATACGGGCATACGGCTATTGTATGATACACTTCAAATGCACTGATAAAAACTGAAAAAAAAAGAATGGGGAGAAAACAGAACCCTGTGGTACTCTGTGTAAATTTGTTCTATCTCAGAATTCAATGTTTTCAAGTCTTCTTTTTTGGAAAAAATATCTCGTTATCAGTCTTTTAACAACAAAAATTGATTTCGGTAGCACTTTGATACTTTTTTAAGCACTGATACGAATTCTGATGATGCAGTTACATAACATGAGTCGTTCTTCTTTATCTGAAAAGGTGAGAAATGAAAAGAAATTGCGTGCTCAACTTAAAAACACTTACCTTTGAGCAGGTATTATTTTCAAGAATTTTATCGAAAATCTTATTTTATCGAAAATCTTACTGTAAATCATCACGTATAAGAAATTATCGGTCCCATTTATATGAGGATAAAGTAATTAAAATAAATGATCATGCACATCTCTTTTGTTGAAATACACAAACGTGTAGCGTGTCGATTTACTGTAAGTATCTGCTCTGCATATTAAAAGTAATTCATATATTTCGAAAAAAAATAAAACCAAGAGTTTTTCTTTCCTTTTCAACAATTGCGTTGCATCAACACGCTAGCTGATGGATAAAGTGGGTGATTGAGCATATACTTTCCTTTAAGAGTAAACACTTTACTGAGTGACAGGTCAGATGTCTTTTTTTTCTGCTGATATTGTGTTGTTGTTGTTGTTGTTTTTATTGTTGTTCTTGTAAAGGTAGATTGTTGTTCCAGAGATGATTTTCTGAAAAATGTACGCAATAATGGAGTGAAACATTTTCAAATTTGCATTTAAATAAACTCTTCCTTCGTATATGTGCAATATGAACGGAACGTGCGTCCTTCAGTAGAGTGTAATTTATTAAGTGCATGGAAGCGAAATGCAATTACATACTTCATGGTGATGATAATGGTGATGCTGATGTTGGCCTGACGGACGCATTTCATTCTCCATGTGAGTTTTAATTTTTTAAAGTTAACAAAAAAAAATAAGAAGAAAAAGCGAATACAATGTTATTGCTTTTAATAAAAAACATCTGCAAACGATCTGGATTTAAAAAGCGGAAGGTAAGCTTAATAGTTTTGGATAATGTGAATGGCTACAAGCCTTAAGAAACAAGCGTTTGGCGTTAATTTTTTTTTAAATTCCCATAGGAAGTTATTGTAATCGGTCCGATTTGTCGAATTGAAACTTTTGATATTTTTCTACGTTTCAAGGTGCCTAGAGTCTAAATAGAAAATTTTTAGAAAGATGTCTGTGCGTGCGTGTGTACGTACGTTCGCGACGTTTTTTTTCGTCGTCCATAGCTCAAGAACCAGTAAAGATATCGACTTCAAATAAATTTTGTTATACAGATAATAATGGAGAAAGATGCAGAAAGGACTCTTAAAAGAATTGCGTAGGTGTTTTTTACCATAGCAATTTGAAAAAAAGGTGAACATTTTGGTTAACCCTAAATACCTCACGAACCAATAACGCTAAAGACTTGAATTAAATTTTATATTATATATTGTAACGTGATATCAAACAAATATATTTTTAGAAAAAATTCCAATTAACGGGTTTTTTATAAATAAAGAAAACTGAAAAAAAAATATTAGTCACTTCGAAAATTTTACGAACAAAATATAATTTTATTGACAGTTTTTTTTATACAATAATAACAAACCTAAAAAAATATTACTCAAAGTTGGAAAAAATTGATTTTCGGCTGAAATATCTTTTCAAAAATTTGAGATTATGCCATCCAACCAATTTTACCTTACAAGAAATATTGTTTTCAACATTCGGTAAAATTTTGAGAAAAATCGAATTGACAGTTTTTTTTACAAAAAATAAAAAACTAAAACAAAAAATAATAAAAAATTGGTAAAAATTGATTTTCGACTCAAATATCTTTTCAAGCATTTGAGAATATATCTATAAACTCATTTTATTTTATAATAAATATTGTTTTCAAAATTCGGTATTTTGGTTTCAAACTTTGTTTATCTCATAGAAAATATTGTTTTCGACATTCAGTAATTTTTTTATAAAAATTCAACAAATTCAAAAATAGTACGCAAAGTTGGTAAAAATTGATGTTCGGTTTTCGATATCTCTCAAATTAGTTTCATTCATCCAACTTGTATTATAAGAAATTAAAACTTTTAAGAAATGCTACTAAAATTGGTAAAAATTTGTATTCGACTAAAAATATCATTAACAAAACTAGATTTTGAAATCAAACTATTTCATTATATACAAAATATTGTTTGGTAATTTTTAAATTTTTAAGAATAATTCAACTGAAAACTTTTTTAACAAAACACGAAAACCTACAAACTTTTTAGCAAAACAAGTCGACAGACGGGATGGGAAGTTATCAGTGTGGGTCGCATCCCAGCCTCTTTTTTGAATTGAAATCACCAGCGTTATTGGTTCGAGAGATATTTGGGTTCAACACAATTTTTCACTTTTTTAAATTGATAGAAAATATATACAGTATAGTAGTACCCGAAGCATGATTGTTTGTGCGTTGGACTTTCATACCAGAGGTCTTGGTTTTGGACCTCTGCCTGTGCTATCTAAAGTTCTTTTTCACGGGTACTGCCTCTTGCGAGGAATTGACAGTTCCTCCAAGAGTAATTCTTGCCATGAAAAGTGCTTTCTCAAATTAGCCGTTTGGATTCGGCTTTAAACTGTACGTCCCTTCCATCCCTGACACAATTACACACAGGAATGTTTGAAAGTTGTTAGTCACTAGGTTCTAGTTCTCAACGGACTATTGCGCCACTTAATTTATTTATTTTATAGTAAAAAACCCACAATATAATTTTTTTGGAAAGTCCTTTCTTCATATTTCGATGTTATTTATTTTCTGTCAAAAGTAAATTCATTTGAATTCGTAAGTTCTGCTTGTTGAAAAAGGGGATACCGAACGTATGGAGTTTCGAACTTTAAGGGACCTTGAAATGTCGATATATTTCAGCATTGTTAATTTGACGAATTGGACCGATAAATTAATTCCAATTAATTTAAACTTTAAAATGTTTTCTATTCCAACCAGACACCTGGACAAAAAGCCAACTAGGAGTTTTATAAAGACTTTGATATTCGGTAGAAATTTACACTCTTCTTGGATTTCATTCATACAATTTCAGAAAGGTCAACAAATTACCTTGGATCTCATTTTCCACTAGCCTTTTGTATGTTTGTTTAAAGTCACGTTCTGCTTGTTTTTTGGTAATATCCCAAAAAATGTACGTAAATTTCCTTTTTTCAATTTTCTTACAGGTCCTTATATAACTCAAAAGGAAAAAAATTCCAAACTCCATCTGCCATCCCATAGAAGAACAAAAACCATTCTCCAAAATAACAATTTACAATATTTCATCTTTTCAGTAAACAACATCACATTCCCAGTCTCTACGCTGAAAAACATACATCCTCTAAAACCTACATCAAAAACATATACAATTATTTTTTACTACCAATTTCCTTCATCAGCAACGCCGGTTCTCATACAAATATACCACATAACTTATACCAACCAATTAATTAATTGATGCACTTGTTTACAAAATATAAAAACAAAATTCTTACAAACACCGCGCGTTAAACCTTAGAACATTAATAAAACAGCAGGATATTTTTCATTAACTTTGTAATAAAATTTTCACAACAACCAACACACCCCCACCCCTTCCCATCCCCTCTATCATCCCAACAACCAACACAACACAAACGTTGTGGTACAACGAGGTGCGGTAAGGTGTCGGTGTGACTAAAGCAAATAGGTATAAATCAATAATAACAGATCCTTGCCATCAGAAGCATACCGATACGAAAAGCAAAACAGGAATTTTCGGCTCGTACTCGGTGGCGTATACTCAATGAAAATATGTGAAAAATTTTACATTTTCCAATACCATAAGGAATGCGCTACTTCTCTGCGCTGCCACTGCTGGTTGATGGTTGAATCGAACCGTAGGTCGTTTAATTTTATGCATGTGATTTAAAGGACCTTTGTTGTGGCATAACGACAGCGAGATTTGATTTGTTCCAGCAGCGGGATGGTAACACAGAAAACAGAATTCACAATTACTCTCCCTCCCTTAACTCAGTCTGTGATATGTAAGGGTGCAATGTGGGGCTGAAAACACGCAAACATCCTTTAAAATGGAAATTGTGAAAAATGGTTTATGTTCATTTTCTTCGATTTTCCTTACGAACCGAACAAAACAGACCTGAAGAAAAAAATGGATCCTTGGAGCTACGAGGATACACTTTACAACACATAGCCTGTTTTCATGTTACCTAAATGCATTATATCCGTGGCAAGACAAATAACCACTTTCAGTTTATTACATTTAAACATGCATGTTGCTGCTGCTGCTTATGTTCCCATAAACATCCAGAGGGAACGGAACGACGACCGAAACGACAAAGTCATCCTTGAAAAACTTTATCTAAATATGGGTGAAATTTTAATGTGGTCTGGTTGGTGAACTGCTGAACTGGGAACTGGAGTGTAAAGATGGAGAAGCATTAGAGTGAAAGCAACTTGCTATTATTTGAAGCATATACTCTTCTACATCCAGCGTACAACGTAAGCATTCACTCGAACTCAACGAATATGGTGTGTGCTCGTTTCAAGCGTTTCAAGGATGTGGAGTTGAGTTGATTCTGTGCTTTACTTTCGCGACCGAAGATTTTAACAATTTCGATTGTTTCAAATACGATAAGGGGAGCGTTCGTTCGCTTAAAACGGGATATAAGGATGCTGCTGGTTTGAAGGAACATTTTAGAATGGCAGGAAGATTTATTTTCATAACGTCATTTGCATTGAACTCAATTATATTGAAGTGATAGTACAATACGAGTAAATAGTTGATGATGGTCCTTTTTTGGTGGTGGGAGAGGGTGGATGATGTGGACTGTAGTTTGTACTACATTTTATATGTATGTATTGTATAGTTTCATCGATTGAATGTAATAATTGAACAAAATTGAGTTTGAAGTGCAAATCAAACAAATCCCTATCCACTTCATATTCGACTATGACGAGTGTGTAGCTTTAATTTGTTTGTCTTTTTTAAAATTACTTCAGTTTTGGTACTTCATTAGCGTGAAAGTTAGAAAGTCGAATTAAATTAAGTTTTAATTGGGATTTTGTGTTTTATAAAGTCAAACACATGATTTTGTTGAAAGTTATTAAATACATTAAATGGTTTAAATGTGGAATTTATATGAATAATAGAAGCATTCGAATTTTTACGAATTCGTGGAAGTAAAACTTTAAATAGTTGTATTTGTACCAAAAGGTCAAAAAAAAGGATGAGAATACACACTTTTAGTTTTTAAAAAGTATGTTTGGGTCTAATTATTTATTTCAGATTTGCATTTTGATTGTTATTGAGTTTGTTTTACTTTTGAACCAGAAGTATCTAATATATTGTCTCATTTTGTTTAAAATCTTTCTAATTCTAGTTGAAAAAAGAGGCTGCGACGCGACCCACACTGATAACTTCCCATCCCGTCTGTCGATTTTTTTTTGCTTTTAAGTTTGTAGGTTTTCGTGTTTTTTTTTTTTAAGTTGTCAGTTGAATTATTATTAAAAATTTCAAAATGCAAAAGCATGTAATGAAATAGTTTTATTTCAAAAACTATTTTTGTTAACGGGATTTTTAGTCGAAAACCAATGTTTACCAATTTTAGTAGCATTTCTTACAAGTTGAAATTAGTTTGAAGCCAATATTTTTAATTCTTGAAAAGCTATTTGAGTCGAAAATAAATTTTGACCAAGTTTTAGTATTGTTTTTGTTAGCTTTTTTATTTTTTGTAAGAAAAGTGTCAATTTGATTTTTCTCAAAATTTTACCGAATGTTGAAAAGAATATTTCCTACAAGATTAAATTTGTTTTAAAGACAATATCTAAAAGTTTTGAAAAGATATTTAAGTCGAAAATCAACTTTTGTTAATTTTTGTTTAAGTTTTTATTTTATGTAAAAAAACTGTGAATTCGATTTTTATCAAAATTTTTCCGAATGTTACAAACAATATTTCTTATAAGTTAAAGTTAATTGAAAGCCATAATCTCAAATTTTTTAAAAGATATTTGAGTCGAAAATCAATTTTTATATACTTTTATTAATTTTTTTTAGGTTTTTATTTTTTATAAAAAAAGAATGTCAATTCGATTTTTCTCAAAATTTTACTGAATGTTGACAAAAATATTTTTTAAAAGATACAAATAGTTCAAAGCCAATATCTCAAAGCTTTGAAAAGATATTTAAGTCGAAAACAACATCACGCATCTCCAATATTCAAATAAGAACATGCCCTTTAATTCCGTAAAAAGAATCCTTAATTGAAACAAAATAAAAATCCTTAAAGAATAAAAAGAAAACGACGAAAAAAAGGAAGAACATTTTCATCTCTTAAATGATTACATCATTAGAATAATGTATGCATGCTGTGCTGCTGTTGGGGTAGTTTCGTCCATTTTTTTTTATATTTTTTTTGAACATTTTGTTTAAGGATAAAACCACAAGTACAACCATATCCTGTCG
The DNA here is from genome assembly GCA_951509635.1 of Eupeodes luniger. Classification (NCBI taxonomy): domain Eukaryota; kingdom Metazoa; phylum Arthropoda; class Insecta; order Diptera; family Syrphidae; genus Eupeodes; species Eupeodes luniger. The sequence goes on along the minus strand of OX608075.1, from coordinate 126,180,293 downwards.
GCGAACCGCAAAAACGTGTTGAAAGGATAACGAAAATTGAGTGAAGTTTATTTTTGAGATGATGAAGATTCAGCACGTTCTATTTTGGTGCACTTCTGCTGCATGCAACAAAAGCTGTAATTTGCTCATTTTTAGTAGGAATATAAAAAAGGGGTTGTAAGTGTATTATAAAGTATAGAGAAGGAAAAAAGGACATCACGTGGAAATAAATGTTGGTACTTGTACTTTTACATACATATATTAAGAAAGTAAGGGCTTGAAGGGTTCAACAACATTACTATACAAATATTATATAGTTTAAGGTACCGAAGTTAAGTATTATAAATGAGAAACTTTGACAACAAATATGTAAAACCAGAAATTTAAAGTACACTCACAATTATTCTTCTTAGAATTTATTGGAAAAGATTATTCAACATTCCAAACAGACTAAAATAAGTTTAAAATGATTTAAGATCTTCGGTTTAACGCACCTTTTAGAAGGAAGTCTTTTCGAAACCTCAACCATACCCAGATTGGAATTAATGAATTTTAACAAGAGAAACACTCAAAAAACTCAAACAAATATTGCAAATTCTTGGAATAAATCAAATTTAAATAAAAAAATAATAAACATTTCATACCACGCAGTGTTTATTTATTTATTTTTCTCTTAATTCAAAAGTTCCGTCATCAATGCTGACAATAATTCGAGGAAAAATTCAGGTTGACATGTGAGTTACCAGGTTTATTGATTGATAAGAGAAGTATTATGTATTGGCTGGAATATTAATATAAACTTTTTATGACTTTAAGGATTATTCGAAATCCGAGAGCAACAGTTTATTTTATCATGACGACGAAAACTGATGGTGATGTTTTTAAGTTTAAATTTTATACAGAAGATACAATTTGGATTAAGTAATATATTTTATTTTTCAAATTGGACAGACGATGTTAAGTTCAGCAATCACTCATACACATCAAAGACAATTGTTAAATGTAATTTTTCTGGCTTTTAAATACATTTCAAGAATTATTTCATTCATATTCATATTTACATTCATATTCATATTCATATTCATATTCATATTTATATTCATATTCATATTCATATTCATATTCATATTCATATTCATATTCATATTCATATTCATATTCATATTCATATTCATATTCATATTCATATTCATATTCATATTCATATCCATATTCATATTCATATTCATATTCATATTCATATTCATATTCATATTCATATTCATATCCATATTCATATTCATATTCATATTCATATTCATATTCATATTCATATTCATATTCATATTCATATTCATATTCATATTCATATTCATATTCATATTCATATTCATATTCATATTCATATTCATATTCATATTCATATTCATATTCATATTCATATTCATATTCATATTCATATTCATATTCATATTCATATTCATATTCATATTCATATTCATATTCATATTCATATTCATATTCATATTCATATTCATATTCATATTCATATTCATATTCATATTCATATTCATATTCATATTCATATTCATATTCATATTCATATTCATATTCATATTCATATTCATATTCATATTCATATTCATATTCATATTCATATTCATATTCATATTCATATTCATATTCATATTCATATTCATATTCATATTCATATTCATATTCATATTCATATTCATATTCATATTCATATTCATATTCATATTCATATTCATATTCATATTCATATTCATATTCATATTCATATTCATATTCATATTCATATTCATATTCATATTCATATTCATATTCATATTCATATTCATATTCATATTCATATTCATATTCATATTCATATTCATATTCATATTCATATTCATATTCATATTCATATTCATATTCATATTCATATTCATATTCATATTCATATTCATATTCATATTCATATTCATATTCATATTCATATTCATATTCATATTCATATTCATATTCATATTCATATTCATATTCATATTCATATTCATATTCATATTCATATTCATATTCATATTCATATTCATATTCATATTCATATTCATATTCATATTCATATTCATATTCATATTCATATTCATATTCATATTCATATTCATATTCAATTTCATATTCATATTCATATTCATATTCATATTCATATTCATATTCATATTCATATTCATATTCATATTCATATTCATATTCATATTCATATTCATATTCATATTCATATTCATATTCATATTCATATTCATATTCATATTCATATTCATATTCATATTCATATTCATATTCATATTCATATTCATATTCATATTCATATTCATATTCATATTCATATTCATATTCATATTCATATCCATATTCATATTCATATTCATATTCATATTCATATTCATATTCATATTCATATTCATATTCATATTCATATTCATATTCATATTCATATTCATATTCATATTCATATTCATATTCATATTCATATTCATATTCATATTCATATTCATATTCATATTCATATTCATATTCATATTCATATTCATATTCATATTCATATTCATATTCATATTCATATTCATATTCATATTCATATTCATATTCATATTCATATTCATATTCATATTCATATTCATATTCATATTCATATTCATATTCATATTCATATTCATATTCATATTCATATTCATATTCATATTCATATTCATATTCATATTCATATTCATATTCATATTCATATTCATATTCATATTCATATTCATATTCATATTCATATTCATATTCATATTCATATTCATATTCATATTCATATTCATATTCATATTCATATTCATATTCATATTCATATTCATATTCATATTCATATTCATATTCATATTCATATTCATATTCATATTCATATTCATATTCATATTCATATTCATATTCATATTCATATTCATATTCATATTCATATTCATATTCATATTCATATTCATATTCATATTCATATTCATATTCATATTCATATTCATATTCATATTCATATTCATATTCATATTCATATTCATATTCATATTCATATTCATATTCATATTCATATTCATATTCATATTCATATTCATATTCATATTCATATTCATATTCATATTCATATTCATATTCATATTCATATTCATATTCATATTCATATTCATATTCATATTCATATTCATATTCATATTCATATTCATATTCATATTCATATTCATATTCATATTCATATTCATATTCATATTCATATTCATATTCATATTCATATTCATATTCATATTCATATTCATATTCATATTCATATTCATATTCATATTCATATTCATATTCATATTCATATTCATATTCATATTCATATTCATATTCATATTCATATTCATATTCTTATTCATATTCATATTCATATTCATATTCATATTCATATTCATATTCATATTCATATTCATATTCATATTCATATTCATATTCATATTCATATTCATATTCATATTCATATTCATATTCATATTCATATTCATATTCATATTTATATTCATATTCATATTCATATTCATATTCATATTCATATTCATATTCATATTCATATTCATATTCATATTCATATTCATATTCATATTCATATTCATATTCATATTCATATTCATATTCATATTCATATTCATATTCATATTCATATTCATATTCATATTCATATTCATATTCGTATTCATATTCATATTCATATTCATATTCATATTCATATTCATATTCATATTCATATTCATATTCAAAATTCAAAAATTTAAAACATTGAAAATAATATCATTACACTGTTTTCCAGCATAAGATTATTAATTTGTTCATAGTTGTTCACAATTTTTTTTCTCAAAAATTTCATGCATTCACATTCCACAAAACATTTTCTTTCAATCACTTAATATCCTTGTGACAACCGAGATACGAAAATAATATTTTTGGTATATTTCTGAATTCAATTGCAAATAAAAATACCTATTAATAATATTGTTTACTTCCAGGAATGAGCACGAGCTATATAAAAACTTATTGAACATTAAAAAAATATCTGTTATTTATTGAGTTTCTATATTTTTGTATTGAATTTACGTTGGATTAATTAAATGTGTATCTACATAAATGTGAATCAGTTCAAGGATTTCAATTCTTTCAGTTGATAAAGTAAATACAAATAATTCCAGTTAAAAATAACTATCAATTTTGTTTATCATAAAGCTTGGACTTTATTTTATTTTTGTTTTTATTTTGCATACTGAAATTATTGTTATTAATAAGTTGTATATTTTTGTTCACTTTACATTCACAAAAATACAAATTTTCTGTTTTTAAAATGAAACTATGTTCATTGTCTTACTTTAATCTTGCTCAAAATAACTCACAAATAAATATAAGGGTTTTAATTTATAATAAAGTTTTTTGTTTTTTTAAATATATTCGTGATAGATTTCCAAAATTTGAATCTATATCTTCAATATTCAGTTTAAATATTTAAAGTATTTCACTCAAATTTTGAAAAATCTTTATAAGTTCTTAGATATCAAATGTTTTAGTCCTAACGAAAAGCTGAAAACATTCTTCGGTCGTCTGCACAAGGCTACCACATCAATTTTTTGAACTGTAACTGAAAAAATATTAAAATATCGTTGAAATCCGTTTTTTTTCTTAAATTAAGCAGAAAGTTTGGATTAAAAATATCAGCACTAAAAATAAACTCCAAAATATATTTTTTCAAAAGCATAAAAGCATCAAATTTAAAATATCTCAAACTCAAATGAAGACACTTTACTAATGAAAAGTTCCAGAAACTAAGATACTAGAATTATCGTTCAGAAATATGGTTTGTCTTACATTAAAAACATCGTTTTTGGATGTCTTACACATTTTTAAATGGGCATATTTTAAAATTTAATGGGATACAAATATTATAAGTCGAGATTTTAAATAAGGACAATTTTGTCCTTTGAAAAAGTATTGTTTCAAAAACATTGACTTCCTCTTATTTTCGGAAGACTTCTTGGTGACATTTCTGTAGGAAATGCTTTTGCCTCAGAACTTCTCACATCAGTATATCAATTGATATTTTTATTTTGAACGAGCTCCTTTGTACCGTGGCATGATGGTTAGTGCGTTGGACTGTCATGCGAGAGGTCTTGGGTTCAATCCCTGCCTGTACCACCTTAATTAAAAAAAGAGTTTTCACGGGTACTGCCTCTTGCGAGGAATTGACAAATTCTCCAAGAGTAATTCTTGTCATGAAAAAGTGCTTTCTCAAATTAGCCGTTCGGATTCGGCATATAAACTGTAGGTCCCCTCCATTCCTGCAATTACTCGCACACAGGAATGGTTGAGAGTTGTAAGTCACTAGGCCCTGGTTCTCTACGGACTGTTGCGCCACCTAATTTATTTATTTTTTTAGCTCCTTTGATGAGTCTGTTTTACTTTTTGATAAGGCCAATCAAACCCAGAATATTCACATAAATAGCTTAAGTATATACCATAAATTTTCGAATTTTTGACATCGCAGAATCAAAATAACCTGAAGAATAAAATTCCACCAAAAACCTACATCGTTCCGCGCATTAATCCGAGCTATTTTAATCAAGATTATGAAATCCGATTACAAAAACCTACTGAAATACTTAAGCTTCATTCATAATTTTATGTAGATCTGTTTGTATGTTTTTTTATTAATATTATTTTTAATTTAATTTATGTAGAGCTGTTTATCCATTTGCAAGGTTTTTGAATTTTATTTCGTTCAATTAACACAGATATTAAATTAAGCTTTTAAGCTATACGAACAATTGAAAGGATTACAAATTCCTACCTACATAATGTACCTACCTACCTCTACATTTATTTGGATTTCATTTGTTAAACAAAGAACACGAGTACCTTTACGTAAAATAACTACGTCATAAATAAAACAATTAAAATTAAAATAGTCTTTAAAAAAATAAACGGTCATCATTGTCATCAATAATAAATTTTTAGTGCAATGTGTGATTGAAATTTGTTGGATTTTCAATTTAAGTGCGAACTTGCAAAATATTTATGGACATTTTTGTCTTCCCAAGTTTTTAATGATCTGGCTTATACTTGTATATGTGTTGTTTAAAAACTTATCAAATAAAAGTTAAAAGTTGTAAATTTTATTAAATCCATTAAGTGTTGATTGTTTTGAATCACTGCATTTGGTATTGGTTTTGCTCTGTGAAGCATTTACAGAGCTTATTTTTGTTCTACAGTTCAAGAGATAGTGGTTTCCCAGTTAAAAAAGATCCAAATTTAAATGTAGTACCTATCGAAATAAATTTTGAAAGTAAAAGTATTCTTATTAGAAGACATTGCAGTTAGTTATGTTCCGATGGTGGTCACGATCTTCCCGAACGAGGCACCAATTTGCGGTAGAATGTAACATTTTCTTGTGTTATTTTTTTCAATATTTAGAACACATTAAGGGGTTCTGACTAACCATAACCCTTTGAAAGTTGTTAATTACATTTTGCACAATATCTTTGGGGTAGGCATTCTACATTCTTGATGTGCGGTTGAGAAATTAATCTGTATACTTCGAAGAAGTACATCTTAGAATTAGTTCAAGAGTAAACTGCTGTGCATTTCTATAAGTGTGAGTGCCGTAATGGGATAGTTGTTGGTTAAAAGGTGTGGGGGGTGTTGATTTGACCATTTTCTCAGCTCAGATATTTTCAACCAAGTAGATTAGCTTATTTTAACAGGGTACCTCGGTTCAATTCAACTAAGTAGGTTGGTTAATTTAAACCGAGTCGGTGGACTTATTTTAACCAAGTAGAATATAATTTTAAATCGATGAAAAGAAGCTGGGATGCGACCCACACTGATAACTTCCCATTCCGTCTGTCGATTAATCTTGCTTAAAAGGTTTGTAGGTTTTCGTGTTTCGTTAAAAAAGTTGTCAGTTGAATTATTCTTAAAAATTTAAAAATTCCCAACAAATATTTTGCATATATTGAAATAGTTTGATTTCGAAATCTATTTTTGTTAGCGAGATTTTTAGTCGAAAACAAATTTTTACCAATTTTAGTAATGTTTTTTTTAGGTTTTTATTATTTATAAAAAAACTGTCAATTCGATTTTTTTCAAAATTTTACCGAATGTTGAAAACAACATTAATATTATTTAAATCCAATATCTTAAAGTTTTGAAAAGATATTTGAGTCGAAAATCAATTTTTAACAACTTTTATTAATTTGTTTTAGGTTTTTATTTTTTGTAAAAAAAGTGTCAATTTGATTTTTCTCAAAATTTTACCAGATGTTAAAAACGTTGTTTATAGTTGCACACAATTATTTTGGAAATAAAATCATTTTTTGTTCGTATAGTTTTCGAGGTGACAAATATTTTTTTTAGTTTTTTTGATTTATAAAAAAAACCGTTAATTGGATTTTTTTTCCAAAAATATACTTGTTTTGTATCACGTTACAATATATAATATAAAATTTAATTCAAGTCTCTAGCATCATTGGTTCATGAGATATTAAGGGTTAACCAACATTTTCACCTTTTTTTAAATTGCTATGGTAAAAAAACCACACAATCAATTTTTTTGAGAGTCCTTTCTGCATTATTATCTGTATAACAAAATTTATTTGAACGCGATATCTCTACTGGTTCTTGAGCGAAAAAAACGTCGTGAACGTACATACGGACGTACGAACGTACGTACACACGCACGCACAGACATCTCCTTAAAAATCTTTTATTTCGACTCTAGGGACCTTGAAACGTCGAGAAATGTCAAAATTTTCAATTCGACAAATCGGACCGATTACAATAACTTCCGTTAAGAAGTTAATGAGGAATTCAAAAGTAGAATCGAGTTACATAGTAGGGCCCCTGATTTTTGACTAAATTTAATTCCTTCGTACTTAAGTGGAGTTCGTCTAAGAATGAAAAACGCACTGAGGGGAAAGAAAAAATGTGACATTTTGCAATTTTTGTCAAAAAGGTTTTACTTTGGGAAATTTCTCCCAACTCTGTTGATTTTTTCTTTGGTAAACCAAAAACTATACTTGATTTCCTCTGATTCAAAATTGACCCATGTGTGTGATGGCCTAGAACCGAAACCAAACCCCAACTCATGAAATGAATAAATCTTCTAAGAATAAAAAACTCTTTGAATACAACTTCGTTATAGGCAATTTGTCCACACAGGAAAATCCTATTTCTAGTTCACCAAATCCTGTCATCATAAGTTCATACATAAGTAAGTACATACATTCGAATCATAATGTATATATTAAGAATAAGTTTCGTAATAAAGCAAATTATTATCACAATAGAACATCGTTATCTCATCAGTGAAATTCATCACACCTCTCCATCTGGATGTGGTGTACTCGAATATGTCGAAATGAAACATCTATTCATGAATTTCTAAATGACTTCCACATGACATTGCGAAAGCCTTCCCCAAAATAGGCCCTCCTTGAATCCTTGTAGAATATTTCCAATTTCAATAAACAGAAAACACATTCTGACTCCCACACCTTCATCCTCCCTTATTTTAGTCAATTTCAAAGAATATCCCTGGGACGTGTTTTTTCCGTAAAAGGAGGAACTAATTTATCCCTACACCGACCGAGTTCGAGACCGAGACCGACTACCGAACAAAATAATACTCGTACGAAACGAATGATGAAATGCGTTATGAAAATTCTAAAAAAGAGCTGTCGAGGATATGGGAAGGGCAGGGAGCTGGGGGTAGGGATTCTAGTACGGGTATATTCGGTACATCGCACATGACGTTAACATGAGAGATTATCGTTGAAGCTTACATTTTGGGAATACAAATTTTGGACATCCCATTTATTCAAATGTATAAGGCAGGTCCATATGAATGTTCAGAAACCAAATTATTCAATCCTAGAACACATTGTTGATGTGTAGTGTGTTAGTTTTAGATGGATGTGATGTGTGTCTCTGTGTGCATTTATTTAGGTAACATGACATTAGCATCATTCACAAAAATAATTAACTTTTTCCATTTCGTCCTGATGTACCTTACCTACATACATATATCCTATAATAGACTTATACCTAGTTTTCATTCTCCCCTTTAAGCATCACCATTAAGGATTCAATTTTACCAAAATCAATAAAATTGCTTTGCGGGTATATGAAATAAATGTCATCTGGTTTATTTGTCCTGGTTCAGTGATTTGGTGTTGTGTTTAAACAAATTTTATTTTTAGTTCATTAGGAAAACGTAAATAAAATAAACTACATACATACATATGTATACGAGATTAAAAATATCGACTTATAGAAGTGGATAAAATCATTATTTATACCTAACCTAAATAAATACGAATCAAGGCGCCATTCTAAATCAAATCCCAGTAGAGTTGAATGTGGAATAACATTTTTGAGTTGTTTGTGGTTTTGTCAGGTTCAAAAGATATAAATAATTCTGTACATTTCTCAAAGCACGATATTGATCTCGAAAAAAAATACCTGAAAGGTAAAATATTTATATTTTTTCTGTGCGTCATTTAGATTCTCTACTTCACTTCGAATTTCAATGTTTGTGTATTCTTATCAAACGAAACACATATGAGAGGGCTTAAGAAAGATTTTAAATCTAATAATAAAAGCTGGAAATGGTCTTCTGCTCATTTTTGAAATTGATAGTTGAAAGTATCATTTCTAATTTATTAAATGTATCAACGTATTATGTTAATATCAGTGATTCCAGGTTACTTACTTACTCAATTCGTCGGCCTGGCCAATGACTTCGATCCTCGTTCAACATGATTCTTCACCTTGAAGTAGCCTCGTCGCCTCGATATCCAGGGTTCTTTGTATTTAACAAATTATATATATATATAGACTAGCGGCCCGTCCCGGCTTCGCACGGGTAGACATAAATAGGTACAGATATTTAAGTCACTAAATTAGAAAACATTTGTTTGTCCTACCATTAATACTCTTCGCAGGGTATGCGATGAAAGACATTTTATGGCTAATTTTTGTACACCTTCTGTTGGTTTTAATAGGAATTTCTAAAGATTTCTATAGTAATCTAGTACTAAATATAGCCTATGTTACTCAGTGGTAATGTAGCTTTCTAATGAAAAAAGAATTATTAAAATCGGTCCAATACTTTTTGAGTTTATTCGTTACATACCAAAATACAAATCTTTTCTCTTTATAATATTAGTGTAGATGTAGATAAGGTGATTTTTGTAAGTTGCATTATATTAATAAAAATTTATTTCCAACAATGTTTCTGTCTTATATTTTAATTTAAAATTCGAAAGCCCTAAACAAAACATCGTGTAGTTGTTTAATACAAATTTATGGCCTGTTAATTAAGTTTCCGACAGTATTACCCGTGTTTTTTTGGCATTCTATAAATAGTATAGTAGAAAATTCCCAAGAAAACCCATCGGCAGTAGCCAGATTTTTGTAGTTCAAAATTGGTACAAATGAAAGAAGACCTGTCAGAATAATAAATTCTTTTTGTTTCTAAAGAATATTTAATTGTTTAATCATGTAGTTTATGAGCTAAAATTAGTTTTTGTTTACCTTTTTCCTGTTTTCTTTTTGTTTTCCATTTTCAGCTTTTACACTTGGCGGTCGATTTCAAAGTTTTAACCAAACAATTTGACATACAATAAAAACTTCAAGAAGGGGGTTTGTTCGTAGACTACAACATTAACATGTGGTGTTGAAGCGAGCTTGAAGCTCAATTCTGTATATACCTGAATCGAGTTGAAATGAGCTTGATTTTTGAAGAAAAACCTGTGTGGAGGAGTTGGTTTTACAGATAATGCATTATGGTCTGTTTATTTGCATGTTTGTGTACAAAAAATAGTTTTGTTTTAATCAAAAAAAAAAATTGCACATGGAGTAGGTAGCATATTCTTATATGGTGCTGAACTATTCAGTTCTTCATTGTTTAACACGAATCAAACTATCTCACTTGCACTTCATAAGAAACATCGAAACTCCATTTGCATTTTAGAAAGTGATGTCAAACTTAATCATTTTTAAATCTTCTTGTGCAGTGGAAACACCAAAAATATTTATTTAATCTAAACTGAGATAAACCTTTGGTGGAAACATAGCAAAACATAATTATCTTTTCTATTGTTTTCTCTTGCAAAATAAGCCCAGTTAATCCATTTTCATTAACAAAACTAAATAATATCAACAGTAACAGATTTATTTTTTTTTTCCAATGGAAAACACGTGATTCCAAATGCACAACTACTCAACGAACACAGCCATAGAGATACAAATGCAATAGCAATCGTACCAACATTTGAGGACGAAATCACTTAAGATCCATTCGAGGCTCGTATAAATGTCAAAAACCCATCCGTAGTAAGACTCTACTTTAACTTTTATAGGTAGTATTCATACTGCGGATATTGTTTTTGTTATTCGTGTAAAATCTTACTATACTATCGATAGATTTTCCAAAAAAGCACGGGTATTTTTACTACACATAATTGCAAGCTCACGAGATTGTAAGACATTAAGAAGAAAGCTTTTAGTGACATAAATGAAAATCGACTGTACTTAGCTTAATGCTTCAAATGCACAAAGTCAAAAGTTTAGTTTAAAAAAAAAATTGGCCTTTGTAATTCCAAAAACTCGTTTAATTGAGATTACTGCAAATATTTTCAACAACCCCCTTAATTTTTGTTGCAGACTTTTTAAAACAAATTTTACGAACACATGAAAAAAGTCCTTAAACTTCATTTTGCATGTTTCCGTATCCTCTCCGTCACTGATGCACAAATCATCATCGTCATTATTTTCTAGCTGACAGGAAATGACTCCATAATGCCTGCTATTAACTATATAAAAGCACTTTAAAAATACGTATACCAAAACATATAAACATAAAAGCACCAACTAAAAATGGGTGTAAATTTTGAGTCCTTTACATGATTATGTACATATGTTGGTAGGAACATTATGTTTGTAGTTGCAGCGTTTTGTACTCATTCATACGACATCAGCTGCACGTACCACTTAAAAAATGCTTTCAGACACCAATTCACCTTTCCAAATGTATCCAGGTGCAGACATCCTTTATTTTTTAACGAGAAGCTATACGTTCTTTTTTTAAGGTATAGACACAAGCTTTAAGGACATCACTAAAAAATCCGCCAAAAATAACAAATAACCTATAAATAGAAAGCCAGTTGAGAGTTACGTACTTTTTTTTTTGCTGAAATCACTACTGACGTCATTTGTTTTCTGACGTCATCGGTGTTAATTGAATTTTTCGACACATTGTTACATGTTACATAGAAACCTTGGTATACAAACTTCATCAATCCTTGATTATATTTGAAATCCTAGTGTTCTGTTCTCTCTTTCGTTTGTTTGCTTGTTTTGGGTTACTTTTGATGACGAGTGGTAAACTAGAAATAAATTGAAGTACACAAAACGAAAACCTAAAGAAACCTCTGCCAAAAATTTAATCTTTTCGAAATTACAGCAAACACAAAAAACAAAACAAAAATAAAATATAAAATTCTATTGTCATGACACAGCAGCACCTGTCACAAGAACGATTAATGGTTAGAAAAAGCAAAAACATCGTCCTTCTTGCGCTATGTTGAATTAAGAGTATAAAGCCAGCGATGCGAGTTCTTCTGCTTTATATTATCCTGCTTCGGTCGCCACCGCCATCGTAGTCATTCACCGTCGTATACGGTCGGTCGCTCGTCCTGACAGTCCAAGAGTAAAGGAATTAAGAACATATTCCAACGTCACAAGATGTTGTTGTTTTTTTATTTCCTCTCCAGGAAATATTTTTGTTAAGAGGGATGATGATTTTTTTAGAGGGGAGGTATTAGAAAGAAGATTAAAATTAAATAATGAAATTCTAAGCATTTTTAAAAAAAACATAGAATAAACATTTTTAATACATGAGTGATTATTATAGCTTGGAATTTCTGCCATGAGCTATTAAAGAATTTTTTTTTAACATTAGTGAAAAAAGGACATAGGATGCAGGAATTAAAGTTTTCATGAAATTTAATTAAACCTTGAGTAAGTCGATTAGAATTTTCCTATCATTTTCGATAAGTACTAATTCATTCAATGGATTGAAATGAATTGAAAATAATTTCTCCCTATTTTCGAATACGTTTTCTATTATTTAAAACAATCCAAACCAAGATTTAATAACATATTGCCCTTTGAACTTTTTAAATGGAAGAAATTTGGAAACACTTTACGGATGTTTTTTCTAGGTGTAGAAAAACACTATTTAAACAGGCAGCCATTTTGTCAGCTGTCGAATGATTTTTTGACTACTTTTTTTGGGCACATGTGAAGTCGCTAGTGTGCCCCGATAAGCCTGAAACTATTAACCATTTTGAGGAAAACATGCGTCCTTTTAATGGGGATATACGGACAAAAATTTTGGAAAAAGTTATCGGAAATTAGACCTCTAGATTAGACTACGTCAGAGCCAGCAGTGGTGGTCATATCCCAGCAAACATATTTAAATTAGAATGTTAGAAGATTAACTTTCCAATAAAGTAAATTAAACAAAAATTGAAAGTTCTAAACCTCTAAAGAAAACACTTAATACAAGGATGAATATACTACCGTAAAGTATTCCTAAGATCCTCTAAAAAAGTCCCTTTTTTGATGAATGTGAAAACTAAATTTCAACATAAACACCTTTTTGGGGTAATTCTAAAGTAAAACGTCCGTTTAACATGAATAACTTGTCTAACCTAATTGTTGTGTACTTATTTGCGTGATAAAAACTTAATAAACCGTCAGCGGGTCGGTTTTTGGGTTCGGGTTCGGGTTGTGTCCTCTAAACAAAACCTTAACATTAATATCCTTAATCCTTCGGTTGGTTGGCTTGGTTTTATTTTTCCTCCATCAGTGAAGGTTTATCTTTCACTGACAATTCACAATGACTTTTTATGTCAGACAACAGCAATACAATAAAAAATGTGTTTTTTGACTCTTCATACTGTGTCACAATAACAGCAAAAACAACAACTAAAAAAGGGGATGATTTATCCCTTCAAAGTTCGTAGAATTCCCTTTTTGGAGGATAATCTGGGAAAATATTTTTGGTAATTTATTATATTTGCCATGACAAGTGGCGCTGCTGGTTGTTATGTGGATGTGGAATAAAAACTAAACAAAAATGGAAATGTGCGGTTTAAAAGAGTGTGCTGTTGAGTGGCATCTGACATCCTGACTATCACAAAGAATAATTTGACAATAACAAGAAATTCAACTTCAGAAATATGTTATGGTGTTTTTTCTTCAACGTCACTATAATTGCAATGTTAAAGACATACAAAAAACACCGAGGTTTTAGAAAAACTAATTCAATATTTGAACAGTAAGTACGAAATTGAGGTTTCAAGCTCAGAAGACTTAAAAATTCGGAGCAATTTTATATGATGCGTGTTGTAAGGGGTTACAATTCCAATGATCTACATACATGTACCCTCTTCGAAATAAAAAAAAATTAAATTAAATTCAGATACATTAACAAAAAGGTACGTATACGCCAGAGTGCACGGTGAAAATAAAAACGCAATACAGAAAGGTATATAATGTCGTATTGGTGACTTTGAACCTTAAATAATGTATGTGTTGATAAATCAAAATTAATTTTTACCTAGCAAGTTAAATCATTTAAGAAACCAAGGTTAAAGTGATATCATTCGAATTGGTTTGGTTTATTTTGTATGCCCTCATTATGAGTAGCGAGGCGAACGTTCGCTAAAGTTCGAATGTAAAAGCGAACTTCTTTTTTGATAGTATTTTATAGTTAGCCAGCTTAGCCATTAGCTTCAAATATCAATGGTGCCAACATTATTTCAATTCAATTAGTATTTTATTTCTCAGATTGTGTTTTTATCTTCTGATTTATTTATTAAAAAAAAAACTATGATAATGTTAAGCAACGTTGATTTGTTTTTTGAAGATAACGATTATGTTGTGCAGATGATTCTTTTGGCTTAGTCGCCCTCCGTTGCACTTAGCATCAATGAGTTTTGTTAAAAAGATCCTTCAATTTCTTCACGTGCCTCAAGGTTGATACTAATAGCTTGTTGAGGTTTTTCAGAATTATAGTCGTCACTTCGGTTGAAAGTAAATCCTGTGAATGTGTGCCAAAGCAATTGTCTTGTGGATTAACTGCCTGGTTCAGACTAAGAAGTCTGTCCACAGCTTGCTCCAAAGGATACAAAGACGCCTGGAAGTATGGTTCTCCACCAGTAGCTGTGGATTTTTTTTTATTTTGAGCAATTTTGTGTTTGATTTTTACATTGTAGTCCAACCAAACCTATTGCAAATAAAAACTTCTTTAATGGAAACTACACAATTTTTATCAACAAACCTTATGCCAATCTTTTCCTTCACAAAACGGAGGCCCAAGAGTGTTCAGTTCTTCTACAAAACTCTGCCAATAATCTTTTTGGTTCCTTTTTGATGAACCGAATACTCCTGCGGCAAGCCATATTCGTTTCCATCAATTGCACCAGCCTAGCAAAATGTCCTTGAAAATATAATTTTTCATTTTCTTTTTTTGATATAATAATATAAAAATTATTTGCAAATACTTTTTTCTTTTATCACTAATTTTAACAAACAAATGAAAAACTCTGAATTCGCTAGGGTTAGAGTTTGAGCCGTTAAATTAGCGAACATTCGCTAATGACAATTTAGTTCGATATTGTTTCGACATTTGAAGCGAGTTTAATTTAAGCGAATCTAAACTCATAATACAAAGTTATAGAATTCTCAACTTTTTATAAGCTCGCTTCGCTTCTCATAATGAGGGCCTTAAACTAAGAAATGAACAATCTTAAATTTAAGTTTTTAATCAAAAGGAGGGCCTAATTTTTATCTTTGAGAACAAACTACATAATTTAGGTTTCAAACTTAAAAGACTCACAAATCCAAGACCAATGTTATATGATCGGTACTGTAAGGTTGAAATTATGACCTTACATTACCGTTATTCTTATGTACACACATAAAGTGATTTGGTCAAAATTAAGAAAATTAAATTAAATTCTAATAAATTAAAATAAATTACGTATACGCCAGAGTGTGCTGTTAAAATAAAAAAGCAATGAAGAAAGATATATCGGGTGATTTTTTAAGAGCTTGAGAACTTTTATTAAAAAAAAAACGCATAAAATTTGCAAAATCTCATCGATTCTTTATTTGAAACGTTAGATTGGTCCATGACATTTACTTTTTGAAGATAATTTCATTTAAATGTTGACCGCGGCTGCGTCTTAGGTGGTCCATTCGGAAAGTCCAATTTTGGGTAACTTTTTCGAGCATTTCGGCCGGAATAGCCCGAATTTCTTCGGAAATGTTGTCTTCCAAAGCTGGAATAGTTGCTGGCTTATTTGTGTAGACTTTAGACTTGACGTAGCCCCACAAAAAATAGTCTAAAGGCGTCAAATCGCATGATCTTGGTGGCCAACTTACCGGTCCATTCCTTGAGATGAATTGTTCTCCGAAGTTTTCCCTCAAAATGGCCATAGAATCGCGAGCTGTGTGGCATGTAGCGCCATCTTGTTGAAACCACATGTCAACCAAGTTCAGTTCTTCCATTTTTGGCAACAAAAAGTTTGTTAGCATTGAACGATAGCGATCGCCATTCACCGTAACGTTGCGTCCAACAGCATCTTTGAAAAAATACGGTCCAATGATTCCACCAGCGTACAAACCACACCAAACAGTGCATTTTTCGGGATGCATGGGCAGTTCTTGAACGGCTTCTGGTTGCTCTTCACTCCAAATGCGGCAATTTTGCTTATTTACGTAGCCATTCAACCAGAAATGAGCCTCATCGCTGAACAAAATTTGTCGATAAAAAAGCGCGAAACACATTTCGAACCGAACACTGATTTTGGTAATAAAATTCAATGATTTGCAAGCGTTGCTCGTTAGTAAGTCTATTCATGATGAAATGTCAAATCATACTGAGCATCTTTTTCTTTGACACCATGTCTGAAATCCTGCGTGATCTGTCAAATACTAATGCATGAAAATCCTAACCTCAAAAAAATCACCCATTATAATGACATATTGGTGACTTTGAACTTTTAATAAGGAATTTGTTGATAAATCTGATAAGTTGATGCATTTCAAGTCATAAAGGTCAAAGTGATAGCATTCCAAATATTTTGGTTTATTTTTTAAACTAACACAGAACAAATTTAATCAAAAGGAGGACCTGGTTTTTGTTTTTCAGCACAAAGTTTATAATTTCGGATCCAAATTTAGAAGGTTTAGAAATTCGGGAAAAATTTGATATGATGCATATTTTGTCTTGTTTATATTTCCGCACACTCAAGGGGTTATGAATACCCTTCAAATGATTAAACACAGTAATGAGTGAATAAAATATTGAGCCTGGTAAAGCTTTCCACATTCGTGAAGTGCAGCTGAAGAAATAATTCCTATACTTAACAGTTTATCCGAAATTGGGGTCAAGGGTAAACTGATTCGCATTCGTAGAAGTACGGGTATTACGGTTGAACTATTTGAGGGGAGGAATACAACTTGCTATTTCACTAGAGTATTGTTTATACAATGATAGGCATGAAACCTTGCAGCGGTGTTTGAGAGAAGCAAATGCCTCGGTAAGAGAACGATCTTGTATCATTTTCAAATGTCTTTTTTCAATTATGTCCAAAAGACTCAAGTACGTTATTGGAGCACCAGCCAAAATATCAGAATAATACTCGAATTTCGGACGAATAAAAGCTTTTTAAATTATAGCCAGATAAAAAACTTCTTACATCGTCGGAGAAAACCTAATCACTTAGCAGCATTTTTGGCGATGTCGAATAGGTGATCACTTAACAACAAGTGGTTTGTGATGCACATCCCTAGAACTCAAAGCATTTCAGTCTCCTTGATGCAAGAACTACCCATGGATAGTGGCATTGGGGGAGTGACAATGCTGTCAAGATCAAAATTTAATTAGCTGAACATAAGCTGCCGTTGGTAGTCCACATCCGAAGAACAAGGATGACAATATGAAAAGCTGAGGGTACTGTCATCAGCGAAACAATTAATTGTCAGCTTATCATTTCAAAATGTCTCTTGGTCAAAATTCAGAAAATTTGAAGGGGACGGTCCTCTAATAAATTTTCAAACAAAAAATACGTATACGCCAGAGTGTAAGACGACTATGTAAAAGCAATAAAGAAGGGAATATAATGTGAAAGAAAGAACTTTTTCTATAGTTCCCAATCAATAACTAACTAATAAGTTCAACCGTTTGAAGACATACAGCTCAAAATAACTTCAGTCGAATATTTTGTCTATATTTTTTAAAACTAAGAAAATCAATTGACTTGAAGGATAAAATAAAACTAAAGTTTTGAATCAAACACAAAAAACTTATTCTTGTTTTCAAAAAAAAACGAAACCTAATAAATTCTTACGAAGCCAGTTTGTTTTTACGTTTTTGAATGAAAATTACCAGAAATGGATGTTGTCCCCCATTCTCCCACAGCAATGCTTGACTTAAATCTTAAAGGTTCATTGATGCACTTAGTGGGTATGTTCCTCTACTTATTTATATGAAATTCCAACCTGTTCCACGAAAATAAAAAACATGTCCTTCGAAATAAAACACCGGGTTATTTTTTTTTTTACTTAATTTCTAAAGAGTTTCATTTATTACATTACTTCTTCATTCTTATGTTTTTGTTTATTTCCATTTCAGTTTCATTTTTTATTACATTTTTATTGTTTTTTTTTTTTAATACAAAGCAAGATAAGAAAAATGAAATTAAAATAATTTAATAAAAAAAAGAAACATTATTTTTATATAAACTGTTTTTCTTTTGTTTTATTTGTTTATTATTTCTTTTATTTTTGTTAAGTGATTTTCCTTCTTTTCGATCGACACTTAATTTAAAAAACAAAAACTCTCTCTTTTATTTTTTAAGGTAAATTAAATGATATATAATTTAAAAAAATATATAACTTGATATATTTTAAGTTTTCTTATTGAATTTTTGTTCATTTTATTTCTCCTTTTAATTTTATTGTTGTATTTTTGTTTTCATTATTCTTGTATACTTAAATGTATATAAAAAATGTAAAAAATACAAATAAAATATTAAAAACAAAAAATTATAATAATAATAATATTAATTATAAGAAATAATGTGTAAATATTTATAATATTAAATGGAAAACTTAGTTGTTATATATATTATTATTATTATTTTCGGTGATTATTATATTTAATATGTATATATATTTTTTTTTAATTTTTATTTTAAACTTTTGCTTTGTTGTTTCAAAAATTAAACAATCTGCCACTTACTAAAAATAGTATAGCACAACGGAAAAAAGAATAGAATAAAATATTACAATATTACAATTAAAATTAATTTATTATATTAATAATAATAATAATGTGTTTTTATTTTAATATAATAATAATAATAATAATTAACTATAAACTAAAAATAGTTCTGTTTCATTTGATTTACGTTTATATTTAGGTTTTTTCATTCTTGTATCTGTTTTCCTTGTTCTTTTGTTTTTATTTTGTTTTATTTTATTTTATTTTATTTTTCGCAAAACTAACTGTTTTTATAGATAAATATAAAAAAGAGATACATCAAGTTATTCATTTTTGGATATCTTTTACATAAATTTAATTTTTATTTTATTTAGTTTAGTTTTTATTTTTGAGTTAGTGTTATGTGTGAAGTATTCGAATCCTTTTCAAAAAAACTCCAAAGGATACGACACTTGCTTCTTTTTGTTTAAACTTTTGTTCTTAGTTTTTTTGTTTTTGTTTATTTTGTTTTAACGACTAAATAAAGTGATTTTTGTAACTTAATTTTTTGTTTTTGTTTTTTTTTTTTTAACCTAAAGTTGTTTTTGAATTATAATTTTTTAATTTATGCATCCAATTATAATTAATTTTATATATATATAAATTTTCATCTTACATAATAATGTAGTTTTAGTTGCCTAATTTTAACTTTTCAGTTTGTGTTTTTTGTTGATGAAAAAAGGAAGAAATAATATAGCTGACATTTTGAGTTTTGTTTTGTTTTGTTTTTAAACTTTCCTCTTAAGGAAATGATTTTTTAAAGATTAAAAAACAATGAGTATGAAGCTAAGAGCAAATTTCAACAAATAGAAAACTATTATTTTGTGGGTTAATAGTTTTATAATGATAAATGCTTTGATTTACAAAAAGGTTTGGTTCTTCAAAGGAGAGGGGAGAAATTCTTTTTCGACGGTTTTTTTCTTCTCTAAATTATACAAAAAACTAACATGATTTTCTATACACATAAAGCTAAATAATATTATATTGTTGATATAATTTCAATCGGTTTAATGGTTTTTGTTTTTTTTATGTTTGTTTGTGTGTGACGTGAGTTTTGATTAGGTTTTATTTTTATGTTTTTAAACCTATTCACTTGTCAAAGTTGAATGTTTTATTTTCTTATTGTTTTCCTTCACTTTTACACTTATTTCCATTTTATTTATGTTTTGTTATTAAGTTTTTCTTCTGTGACATTTATTTATTTATTATTTTTTTGTTTTAAGATGATTTTCTATGTTATGTATATGTAAATATTTTTGTTTTTGTTTTTTTCTATAATTATCCCGTCTAAAGGAAAATGTCGAATTTATGGTTTTCTTTTCTTAGTTTTCATCCTCAAAAATTTTACACCTTCATTATAGTTTTTTTTTCTTATTTGTTTAAATCATTTCTTTTGCAGGTTACATATTTGTTTAGATTCATTTCTTTTTGTTTGTTTTTGAAATGATTTTATGTAATTTTGGTTTTTATGATTTCTCCCCTATTAATTTGTTCTTTATATAATTGTGTTTTTTTGTTGTTGTTTTTGTTTTTGTTTTTGTTGTTATTTGTATTTTATTTATTTATTTAAATAAAAAAAGTTTATTGATTAGGAATCTCTCAGGCATAGAACTCTCGATTGTTACCATTTTTCGCGTATGAATTGACGGCAGGTGAGCGTTTTGGTTCGTCAAGCGCATAGGAACCTTCGTCCTTTTTCCTCATTCGATAAACAATGAACATTACCACTAAGATGGCGCACAGTAAACCGACGACAGCGCCACCAATAACAGCTGAAAATATAAAATAAAAAATAAATTGGTTTTTTTTAGAGATGAATTTAATTTGTGGTTTTTCATTTTTTTTTATTTTTTATATAAAAAAAAATATTTAAAATAAATAAATATTCAAATCACGAGGTTTTGGGTAGCTAGAATGAGTTATTAAAAATGTATAGTTTTATATTTTTTGTTAAAACTAAGATTTTAAATATTTAATATACAAAGCTAGGCTTGTTTTTGACACTTTTTCTTTCAAATACTCCGAGATTCTCGAAGTACTCCAAAGTTGAAATAAACAGGATAGGATAAGGTTTTACTTATTTTCTTTTTTTTTAATTATTTTGTATACTTTTATTTTTATTTATGTATATCGAGCTCTAACCGCCTCTCAAAAGCAAATCAAAAGCTTACTTAACCTTTTATGCATAAAACCAGTATTTGATTAAAACACGTTTTCGTTTTCCAAAATGGAACAATGATAAGAGAAATAGGTTTGAAAAGAATTTGAGATGGCCTTGGCCTTAACTTATATCTGACTCCAAAATTACTCGACAAAGTCAGGGTTTTGAAATATTATGTTGTAGAATTCGAAAAAAAACAAACATTTAAGACTTTTTGAGGCCATCTAAACTCATGAAATAATTGTTTTTAAATACAATTTTTGATGGGTTTGGAATACCATAATCCCTATCTTTAATATTCAGTTCGATTAGTTATTACTAAGTTAAACACAATTTAAAAAAAAATTCTTAAGTTTTTAGACATCAACTGTTTTACATAGAGCTTAAGGAAATGCTGAACCAATTATGCTTAAACGGTTTTTAATACAAAGGGACAAAACAATGTGTAAGCAGTTTCCGTTATCGCAACAAATCCATAATCGGAACATTACAACAAGTTTTTGAAAAATATTTAAAAAAAATTTAAGAAATATAGTGAAAGCGTATTTTTTAAACCCATAGGAGCATTAATTTCAAGGTTTCTCAAAATTTATATAAATCAAAATAAAGAATCAATGATTTGTGCTTTGCAAAATCATCATAGAATTTAATTTTTAGGATCTGCATTTTAATTCAGCCTTAAAAGCACAGTTTATGGATGTTTTTAAAAATTTTAAGGAGGCATATTTCAAAAACCTGATGCATTTGAAAAATTATAAAAAGAGATTCGAGTTTAGGACGATATAATTATTTAAAAATTGTGTTTTTTTTGTCTTTCAGAAAAAACTTAACTTAATGTATGTAATTTTATGCTAGGACTTGATGCAAGGATGTACTCTGAGTAAGGTGTCCAAGGACCAAAATTTTAAAAAGAATCGCAAAATTCTAAGAAAACGTAAAGCTACTTTTTTGAAGTAAATATTTTTTTTTCAGTACAGTATTTATGATAAGGAATTTGTTGTTCAGCACCCAAAAGTTATTCAATATTCATGAGAACCAAAAAGAAGTCATACAAATATTGAAGATTATAAGAACGTATTTTTTTTGGAAAAATAATAATAATAAATTAATGTTCGTCTAAGATGAACGACAACTTTTTTAGAGTGTTAGTATAGTCTGAATTATGATTCCACTAGATCAAGTGTTAAAAAATAATGTCTTTCGAATCAAAAATAAGTAAATGAACGTTGACTACAAAGAATAAATGAATATTCTGAGATTGTGTAATCGAAAAATCAATTTTTTAAAATTCTAAATAGTTCCTTAGGATGTTTAAAAAGGCCGGGAAAAACCTTCAGGTACTTGGTTTTCAAATTTTATTATTAAAGGTATTGTAAAGTTATTCATCATTGCGTACAACACAACTTGATCGAACACATAACTCAGGCAGTTTTCAACCGATTCACTTGAACTTTTGAAAATATATTTGAAAACCACGTTTCTTTGGAAGCGCGTGGGAAATTTTTCAAATTACATTTGTTACTAAAGAATGATCTAACGATTTCTTGGGCAAGTTTTCCACTATTTATCTTAGGAGTTCCAAAAATCAATATGTTACACTAATGATATACGCAAATCTTTTAGCAGTTCAAAAATCAATACATATTTATTGGATGATTATGATTGAAACATCACAGGAGCTATTAGCTAAAGGAGACATCATCTGAAAATGGGGCAAAAACACCATTTTCAAATAAATTACTTCAAAAAAATTGCCTGATAAAATCTTGTTTCTAAATTTATTCAATTATTTTGTGGTTTTTCTGAATAAATAATTTTAAAAGGCATATTTTTTCACCATCCCTGCAATTACTCGCACACAGGAATGGTTGAGAGTTTTAAGTCACTAGGTCCTGGTTCTCTACGGACTGTTGCGCCACCTAATTTTTTTTGTTTTAAGTCCTTGAGATCGTCCTGAAAATCCCCTTTTGTTTTGCCTTCGAATTCATTTTCTGCTAAATATTTCCATTCAATAATTCTTTATCTGTTTTTCTGAAGTAAATTTAGCTCAAACGAACAATCACATGAAATTATTAGCAAAATGTCACTGAAAATATTTTCATCGATACATTCTGTGGAACAATTGGTACGAATCATGTGATCAAAATTGTATTCACAACTCTCATTAATATATACAAAGCTTGTACAGTAAAAAAGGACATGGTTTTGGACAACTACAAGAATGAATGATCGCGTTTCATTTTTGTTTCACAATTTACACCATCACGAAAAACCCTTTTTCAAAACTAAAATATTTATGAACTACAAATGAATTTTCAAAAAAAAAAACAAAATGCGTAGAATTCTTCAATTTATCAAAAAAAAAAACATAACATAACCCATTCATTACCTGCCAAAATTCCGGGTTGAGCGAAAAAGCTCGTCGTTCTATCATCTTCGTTCGTGTTCATTATTAACACTTCGTTTCCGGTTGTGTGCTCGACTTTAGTTTCCGTTGGCAGATTATTGATGTTTGTTGTGTCCAATTCGTTACCTTGATTGGTATTGTCTCCTCCAACTGTACGTGTTGAGTTAAAAGTTGAACAGAAAAAAAAAATATATTTGTTTGTTTGTTTTTTAAATTATAGGTGAATATTTGAAAAGCTCTATTTTTGATTTGTATGAATGAATGTGAGTGATTTTATTTTTGAATGATTTAAACAATGAATGTTAAAAAACAAAAATGGTCAATTTTTTTGTTTAAAGCTACCAAGGCCATACAAAGATTAATATATATGTATGTTTATTATGTTCTTATAGATACAAATGAGGAGATGCATGCGGTATACTACAACTACACATTTTTTTAAAATTATGATTTTTCATGCTTTTTGCTTTCTTTTAGTCGAATAACTTAAATTGTTACTTATATACAAACCAATTCAATAATTTTATACCAATATAATAGCATATCCTGTTTCCATTTTAATAAAAAAAGACATTATTAAAAAACAACTGAAAAAATACAAAAAGGATAGTATTTATTTATATTGAGTCCAATGGCGAAGTCAATCATTTGGAAAATTGACATTTCCTTTGAAAAGGAATCTTATTTCATTTTCTTCCACATTCAATTTAAAAAATAAAAATTGAAGTAAGAAAAACGTTTTAAGTAAATTGTGTGATCTAACCTCTTTTAAGGCTCTACTCTCTCCTGATATTCTCTACTTTAAAATGTTAATATATTCAAATGTTAAACATCGTCCTCTAAGGCTATTCAATTTATGTTACAAAAAAAAAAAAAGAAATAAAAAAATATAAAAAAGCAAGTGCACAGGACTAAACTTTAATCGATTTTCCCTTAAGAAGGACGTCGTCGGCAACAACAACAAAAACTGAAAAAAAAAACATTTATAAAGAAATTAGTAGCAATTTCCAAGCCATTTGGCCTGTCTTCAGCGGAAGTTGCTTTGCCATGATAAACTTGACCCTAATTTTATTCTTGTTGATAGCGCACTTGTCAGATGTTTACTTTTTTTGTTGTTGTTGTTTCTTTTTGTTTAAACTTCTGTGAAAGAGTTATTTTAAGATTTTAATATTCTAAAAGAGAACAATATTTTTATATTGATATTTTTGTTGTTGTTAGCTAAGCGAGAGTAAAAATAATTTAGTGAAAGGATTTTATTTGACAAAAAAAAATAAACGATGGTGTTAATTAATTCAGGATAAAAGCTTTGGCAGAGGGCTAGACTTTGACACAAGTTGGTGGAAATTTACATACATACATAGGTACTAAATAATTTGTATTGATAAAAAAATAAATAAAAAATAATCTAATGCACTTTAAGTTCTGTTTTTACATAAATATTTAAGTCTTGTAATAAAATTTAGTTGGCTTACTAAAAAAATCTACCTACAGTCAATTCTATAGGCAGGATCCAGACTTTTAGACAAGGCAGGATGTTCACACACGTGCCTATAGTTTCTTAAGTATGCTGCATTTAAGTTAACATAGAAAAACTTAGAACTTTAGGCACATTTTTTTTTTCATTAAACTCATATTCTTTAGAAAAAGTTTGAAGTTTGGACAACCAGTTTAATAAGTTCAAAAGTTTTTTAAAAAATTAATAAGAACGTGTAGGCTGGGCAACTATTTGAAAACTCAAATTTCTTGAAGGTTTAAAACATATTGTGATCAAAAATAAGTCACCAAATTATAAGAAATGAGGAATACAAGCATTAAGTTTTTCAAATTAAAAAAAAAATTGTTTATTAACAAAAATTAAGGAGCACAAGAATATTGTAAATATGGCAATAACTTCTCAAGGAACTTAAACGTTCCAAAAGTAAAACTTTTTAAGGAATCCAAAGATAGAACATTTTAAATACAATTTTAGATTATAAAACAGCTTCGACGCATCAAAACAAAATTCACTTCTTCAGTTAACGATACCGTTTTGTATGTGAAAAGTATATTCCATATTTTTGTAATTTTAAAACAATGATATGAAAGTGACTGTTTTCGGGCCAAAAACAATGTTTTCTAATGCGACCACGATTCCGGGATTAGAGAGTAGTTGAAACTGTCGTTAAAATGAAATGAAAGGCGTTTCTTGTACGAGGACCTAAGATTTAAAAAAGAAATATCTATATCTGTCAAAATGACTTCATTATGAAAAGCCTAATGCCTTTAAAATATTCGTAGAGTAAATATATTCAAATTTCAAATCAAATTGAAAAATCTTATTTCGAGAAAATGCACTTAAAGATTCAAACAGGGTATTTTATATACCTGAGAGGTCACCTGTAGAATTCTGATTAAGTATTAGAATTACAGCCTTGAATTGCTGAAGTAATATTTTTAAAAACATACACGGCTTTTTAAGATTGTGAAAATTTGATATTTAATCAATTTTGGAAATAATACACTTTCAAGAAGTCCCAAACTTTTAATGTGAACTCAAGAACTCAAATGATGAGTTTCAGATATTTCAATGGTGTACAAATTTTACCTAAAGATTACTTAAGTTCGAGTAAAGCAAATCCAAAATAGTCAATTTAATTTGGGATTTCTTTTTCAGGACCTTCAAACAAACTCGTGTTTCAATTCATAACAACTTTGTTACATAAAATCGACCTGTCTAAGGTCTAAGGTCTAAGGTCTAAGGTCTAAGGTCTAAGGTCTAAGGTCTAAGGTCTAAGGTCTAAGGTCTAAGGCCATTTACACAATATTATAAATCTAAAGAGATCGTTTGCTTGTTTGTTTGTTTGAAGACGCCAAACTCAAGAATTACTGGTCCGATTTGAAAACGTCTTTCTGAGTTTGATAGCTCATTTATTGAGAAAGGATATAGCCTTTTGAGAGCTTAAACTGTGTTCGCTGAAGAAACGATTAAAGTTGTTCAAATCAAAAAAAACTTTGTAACATAAAATCGACGATCTATTATCCTGTTTAAGGTCTAAGGTTATTTACACAATATTATAAATCTAAAGAGATCGTTTGCTTGTTTGTTTGTTTGTTTGAAGACGCCAAATTCAAGAATTACTAGTTCGATTTGAAAACTTCTTTCTGTGTTTGATAGGTCCTTTATTGAGAAAGTTGTTCAAATCATAAAAACTATGTAACATTAAATCGACGATGTTTGAGGTCTAACGCCATTTACACAATATTATAAATCTAAAGAGATCGTTTGCTTGTTTGTTTGTTTGA
Organism: Eupeodes luniger; assembly: GCA_951509635.1. Taxonomy (NCBI): domain Eukaryota; kingdom Metazoa; phylum Arthropoda; class Insecta; order Diptera; family Syrphidae; genus Eupeodes; species Eupeodes luniger. The sequence continues at coordinate 126,153,032 of OX608075.1, read as the reverse complement.
AGACGCCAAACTCAAGAATTACTGGTCCGATTTGAAAATGTCTTTTTGTGTTTGATAGCTCATTTATTGAGAAAGGCTATAGCCCTTTGTGAGCTTAAACTGTGTGCGCTGAGGAAACGGATAAAGTTGTTTTAAATTAACTTCTATCGATTCTTATCTACAGTTGAAAAAAAGGAGTAGATACCTTTATAAATAAATGAAAAAAGAAGATGAGTGGTGTCCTTGAAAATATTTATTTTCTTTGCAGAAAACAAATTGACTTTTAAAAAACTTCGAAAAGTATGCAATCAGTAATTGGCAGGATTTTATTGGAGTCGACATATTTATTTTTGTTTCCAAAAAATAACTTTTCTTTAAATTTATCTTAAAACTCAATCAAAAGACTGGGATGTCAATGTCTCTATTCGTTTTTTATATATTCGAGCTGAAAATAACTTTAGAAAAATTAGAAATTTCTAGTAGTATTTATTTTGAGTTTTTATTTTTTACAAAATAAAATGTAAATTGTATTCAAAAAAAGGTTTAATCAACAAAGTTTTGTATAAAAAAAAACTAAATTTCAAAGCGATGACTTTTTTTTTTCTCAACATATTTGAGTCGAAAATTAATCATTACCAATGTTTAGTACTACCAATTTGGGTTTTTATTTTTTGTAAGAATAACTATCAATTCTTTTTTTTCTAAAATTTTGACCATGTATCTAAAATGGTATTTTTTATTGAATAAAATTATTCTAGAGATAATATTGTTTTTTATTTGAACTAGATTTAGATTTAGACTTATTCATTGAATGCATACACAGTAAGACATACATCTTATAATATTAGTGATATGCTAAAATACAAAACATAAAATAGTAAATAGTAACTATAAACAAATTTGTCTATTGTTTCCATTTTTAATTTATATTAATTCTGTATGACGAGAGATATTTGGGGTAGAAAAATTAATAAGATTATTCAAAACCTTAGGGTTTCGGTTTTCTTTAGAATCTGTACATCTGCATTTTCCTATTGATAAATCTGCTTGAAAGTCGTTTTTCAAATCGAAGTTACCAAATCCTCATTCATTTAAGGATATACCTGCATTAAAATACAAAAATCGATGGAGTTGAGTTTACGATGGATGGAACAAATAAACTCAAGGACTTTGTACTCGTTTCTTTCTTTTGCTCTGCTTTTTTTTGTTTCGCTTTCATCACCAAATCAATATAGATTTTTAACTAAACTAAACGAACGGAAGAAAATAGAAAACTCACAATTCAAGTAAAGTGCTATAGAGGTTAGTTTTTCAAATGTGTTTCAAAATCTATCCCAATATGTACTCGTACTCGGTATGTAGTGTATATACCAGTACCCGTACCCGTACCCGTACCCAAAGGGGTAATACAATTTTCTCTGGATGCATTGATGGTGATGATGATGATGTTCTCGTAGTATGTATCAAATTTGTCCTGAAGGGTACAACATATAATAAACATGTGGCTGCAGGTCCTTCAGATGAGAGATTTGTTATTTGATGGTTGTGCATCCTTGGGCAAAGGATATATTTAGTTTTCTCTGGAAAAACCATCAACCATCATTGATTTCTCCAAAACAGGACATTGGTTATTTTATCGAACATTTTTTTTTTCCTTTTTTTCCATTAGTCGCACTTTGAAAGGGATTTGGAAATGAGAACGAACGAAAAAAAAATTAAAAAAAACGAGTTCTAAGATAGAACAAACTACATTCGTACTCGTATATTGCAAGTTTTAGTAAATAAGCCAAAATGCTTTTAAAAAATGTTCCACGAATTGAGAATTTAAGAACAATATTGGTTTTCATTAGATTTTGGGAAATGGTGGATTTTCTAAATTCAATGTTTTTTTTTCAACTACTCGTATTTAGCAGATTTTCATCATGGAAAGGATAATACATACATGTGTACTCAAAAGCTTAGCAATAAAGTTCATAGATCAAACAATTTGAGAACTTTTCAAGAGGCGTTTTGGAAAAGCAATTTCCTCATAAGAATTTGGCAATAGGGAGATATTAGAATTTCAAGTGAATCAAAAAATCAAAAATGTAAAAGGGGTTTTTGATACCCTTTTTATGCCAAAGACACATTAGGGAAGGAAGAGAGGGTTTGAAAGGTTGGCGCACATTAGTTCTGAATTCCTAAATATTTCAATGACTGGGAAAGACAGAATGTGGTTAAGCATTCAACATTCGCGTAGTACAGCTAAAGAATGAATCTCTGTACTTGAAAGTACGACGAAGTAGGGCTTTAACGTATACTATTTAACGAAATCTTGTTCAATTACAAATCTTTTGGGTACTAATTTAGATATTCTTTTTAACTGTTTTTTACTTCAAACAAGTATATGTCAATTTTTTTTTGTTTTTTTTTTAATAATTTACAGGCACTCAAGGGTTTATTAGTACCCTTTTTATGTTTATATTTAAACCCAGTGCGAGAATTAGGAAAATAGGGAAGGATTTAAGAGGAGATACCGATGCACATTGGTCTTAAAGTTCTGAACATCAAAATGGGAGCAAAAAACAGAGTTGGCCAAAGCATTCCACATTCTCGATGTGCGATTTAAGAAAAAATCTCTATACTTGACAGTACGCCCGAAATTGAGCTCAAGGGTAAACTGATGAGCATTCCTGGAAGTGCGAGTATTACGGCTGAATCGTTTAAGGGGTGGAATGCAACTGAACATTGTTTGTAAAAATATCGATAAAACAACGAAAGGCATGAAACATTGCAGCGGTGTTCTATAGTTCTATCGCCTATCATTTTTAAAGCCCTTTTTTGTATTCTATCCAAGAGATTTAAACTTGTTTTAGGGACACCTGCCCAGATATGCGAATTATATTCAAGCTTTGGACGGATGAAGGCTTTGTAAATTACAGCCAGATCAGAAGGGGTGAAAAATTTCTTGCACCGTCGGAGAAAACCTAAGCACCTCGCAGCATTTTTGGCAATATCAAATATATGATCATTCCATAAAAGGTGATCTGTGATACACATACCGAGTACTGAGTCTATGTCTAGAACTGAGATTGAACCACACCTGTTTAACTATTTTTCAACTTATTTCTCTCTTAAGGTTTATGTAGGATCATTTTTAAATTCCTTATAAAAAAGAAACTCAAGAGCTTGATCCAACGTTTGACTAAGAGACTTAAAACAAATTAACCCATTTAGTAGAAATTTGATACTAACAATTTTTGGTTCTTTTTTTAGGCGAACAATTTTATTTTTAATCGAATGAAGGCTTAAAATTTAATACCTACAAGGTTTAGAAGATGAAATTAATTTAAAAATTTTATCTAAAAATGATATTTTCAAAAGGTCCCTAGCTGAAATATAAGAGTTTTTCCGTAGAAACACACTTATACGTTCAATTTAAAAAAAAAGATCACAAACAAATTAATTACAATTAATAATTGTTAAATTTTATTTTAAAAATAGTATTTATTTAATTCTATTATTATTTATTAAAAAGAAACACATCTAATGAGTTATTACCGAGAAATCAATTACCTTACATGTAATTAAAAAGTTCTTTCCCTCAAGACAAGATACACGTAATTAGTAATTGATTTTTTTTCAATTACAATTATAATTACAATTACAATTACAATTACAAGCAATTGAAATTTATATTTGTCAATTAAAATAACAACTAATTCATTTTCGTATTTTTTCAATTACAATTATGTGTAATTAAAGTGGAAAAAAGTCAGTTACTAATTTCTTGTAATTGAAAAGAAAATGGAAACTGATAACGAAAAGCAATCATTATTTCCAAACTCCTTAAATTAATTAATTATTTCTTAGGTTTAATTTCCTGAACAATGTGCCTGAAATGATAGCAGAAGTCAGGGGTGGAATCGGCTAAGCTGATAATTGACTATCATATTTTTGATAGTCAAATTTGACTATCATTTTTATTCCGTCTGTGTAAAATGATTCAACTCAATTCAATTCGATTGAACAATTTCAGAATATAATTGTCACAATTCATTGTTGCTATGGTGAAATTTTAAAATGATTCCTATAAAATATCTAAATAAAAGTATCAAATTGGCTGTTTTTAAATAACATTCTTATTTCTCTTGTGTTTTTTCGAATTACGTAAGCTTTTTTGGTCACAAGAATGTGTTTTTGTACCTAAAAAGGGAAACTGAAAAAAATGTCCATTCGTTGTTTGTAAGCGTCTGGTAGCTCTATTCAGAAACGACATATTTGTAGGAAAAAGACTATCAAATTTTTCTAGTGACACCTTTTTAGGTATCAATTTGACTATCACCTTACATAGATCAAATTCGATTATTTTGACTGTCAACAATCAAAAATCACCTTAGCCGATTCCACCCCTGATCTTCTCAAAATTGATATTATGAAAAAAGTAGATGTTTGAAAAATTTGCTCCCTTATATCTCCTTGAGACAAATTTAATTAATCCAACATTGGCCTAAAAAAAAGGGAATCATTTAAATAGATTTTAAGTTTATAAAACAATTAGAAAAGTTTTTTTTTTATTTTATGAAATTTAATCTCCATCAATTTTAATAAACGTGCTTTTTTCCCTGAAGTCAAGTTTTTAAATCACAAAATATTTAACAAAAGCACGCATTGGCTCAGTTACAATCTTCATTAACTTATCTTCGATATTGAAAAAAAGAATCCATAATCCAATTAAAATAGCGTAAACATATTTTCAAGAATGTATCTAACAAAATACTTCGGGGAGAAAATTACAAACAAATGAGGACTTTTTTTTAATTCAGATTTTTAAACGATGTCTTTTTTGAACACTCTGAACACTGAGCAAACAGGAAGTCAAGGAAACCTTGGAAATATTGAATATGGTTTAATTAATTCAAAATTTTCTTCAAGGACTTTAATTTTATTATATCAACATCAAACCTTGTTTTTCAATAATCAATTTAGGTGCGGTCTTGAATAAACCTCTTCCAACACTCTAAAGATATGTACATTCAAAGCCGCCATAATACAAAGAAACTGATCCTTTTAACCAATGAACCAAGGAAGTTTTCTGGTAAACAGATTAAAAAAATAAAATACGAAAAGATAATCGAAAAGTCCTTCTTGTTGGCTTAACAAACAAAAAGAAAGAAGGAACAAAAACAAAAATAATACAATTTTCTTCCGGTGTGGAAGTTTGTTTTGTGTATTCTTCATTCATTTTTTCATTTTGGAAATTTTTCTACATAGGTCAGGTTCAGGATCAGAAAAATCAATCTCTTATGTTGTCCTTCGAAATATAGATTAAATTAATTCGATAGAATCAAAAAGTGAGAAATCATGTTTAAATTCTATACTTTTGTATATGAGTGTATACTGTATATAGATTTTAATTTCCTGTTATTTTGAAATCCACATAGCAGGATATTTCATTTTGTTTGTTTGCTCTCCCTTGAAGGGATATATGTACCCTAATAGGTGGGTTTTAGTAGGTAGTAACATAAAATAGCTAAAATTGTATTTTACACAATTTTTGGAAAATTGAACACGAATATAAAGGACCTAATGTGGTTTTCGGTTGAATTGGTTTGCTTTTGTTTTGTATCTATAACCAGGTTGTTAGATGAATGGAAATAGAATTTGTTGTTTCGTTTAAAAGAGGTTGCTTCTTTTTTATTTTCATTATTTTTGCTAGATAGAGCGAATCATTCGATTGAATAAAATTTAGGAAAACAAGAGGTTTTTCAATGGTAGCAATGTTTGAAGAAGAAATTTTGCTGTTTTATAGATCAGAAATCAGTTAAATGAAGCCTAAGAGCCTCATAGCATATGGTTGTTTTTGGCACCATCAAGCGAAATGTAAGAAATTTAAAAATGTAAACAGAACAATGGGAAATTATATACAAAGCTCCAAAAATGTTGTTCAAGTTGAACAATTTCTCAGAAGAACCCTTAATTTGGAGTAGAGTGACCAACTTTTGGAGGGGTGAAAGGGGATGTAGGGAAGATTTGTACAAATTACTAAAAAACAATTTTTTTTTAAAGTTATGTGCAAAAATTGTAGGCCTCCAAAACGATTACAACAATTTTAGCACAAAATTCAAAGATTTAGAGAAAAACGGTCTAATCCTGCATTTGAAAATAAAGGAAATTGAAAACAGCTGTGTAAATACATTAAAAAGTATCCAATCAAAAATTGAAGTTTAAGATGGTTTCTTTTTAGACATTCGAGATGTAAAACCAATTTAGTGTTTTAATAAATATGATTTAAAATCATGAAAATAAACCAGCATAAGTGTTCATATATGCGATTCGCCCCGATGTAATGGTTGGGCTCATCAGAAGATGAGTCGAATATTTCTTCTTCAATTTAGTGTGCCTCTAATCTGATTTTTTGAAAGAAAAATATTAACTGTATTTTTAAATTCTAAAGGTTAAAAAGAATATTTTCTAAAAGGAAAGAAGTTTCAAGTCAAAACCTTTACTTGTTCTCAAGAAATTTGAGTTTCAAAACATTTTTTACCAATTTTTTGTAGAATTTTTGTTATGTTGTTTTTCAGACATCGACAAAGTTATTTACAGCTTCATAAAATTATTTTGAAGATAATTTCAGTTTCCCTTCGTGTAATATTTGAGGTGACATTTTTAAAAGTTCGTTTTTTGATTTACACAAAAATCTGTCTGTTAAATTTGACGTCACAAAGTTTATTAAAATAATCACAAAGATCATCAAATATTTCTAAGACAATATTAGAGCTTGTTTTCAAAATTTATTTGAATCAGTTGACTAGTTCTTGAGAAAATTTAAAAACAAAACAAACGGTTCCAAGGGAGTACCCTTTTGGAGCAATACAAACATTTATTTTGTATATTAAAAGATTTTGAAAAAAGGAGACCCTCTTAACTGAACCAACTATAGAGGCATCAGTCTACTTAACATCGCTTACAAAATCTTCTCTTCCCTAATATGTGAACGTCTAAAGCCCATCGTCAAGAACCTGATAGGTCCTTATCAGTGTGGTTTTAAACCAGGAAAGTCCACAGTCGATCAAATATTCAGATTACATCAGATCTAGGAAAAAACCCAAGAATTTCAAATCGACAATCATCATCTTTTCATCGATTTCAAGGCCGCATATGACAGCATCCACAGGGACGAGCTGCATAGAGCCATGTCTAGTTTTGGCATCCCTGCCAAACTTGTCCGTTTGTGCAGGATGACCATGGAGAATTCACGCTGCTCCATAAAGGTTGAAAATAACTTAACAGAACCTTTCGATGTCAAAAAAGGTTTTAGACAAGGTGATGCGCTGTCATGCGATTTTTTTAACATCGTACTTGAAAGAATAGTGCAGAGCTCTCACAAAACGAAGAATAACTCTTGCTAACCGCTGTTTCTTTGGGCTAAGAAAGCAATTGAGTAGCAAAATCCTCTCTCGAGGGACCAAAGTGTCGCTATATAAGACCTTCATCATCCCCGTCCTGCTATACGGTGCAGAAGCATGGACTATGACAAAAGCGGATGAAAGCACCTTGGGGCGTTTCGAGAAAAAAGTTCTTCGTGTGATCTACGGTCCCGTATGCATAGAAGGGGACTGGAGGAGAAGATGGAACGATGAGCTGTACGGGCTGTACAGCGACGTAGACTTAGCCAGAAGGGTAAAAGTCCAACGACTAAGATGGTTGGGTCACGTAGAGCGCACGGAAACTAATGCTCCGGCAAGGAAAGTCTTTGAATCCACACCCACAGGACAGCGCAGTAGAGGAAGACCGCGGATCAGGTGGCGCGCACAAGTGGAAAATGACCTCACCCAACTTGGAGCGCGAAACTGGAGACATCTAGCTCGGTCTCTAGCTAGATGGAGAAGTTTGTTGGGTGAGGCAATAGTTCACATAGGACTGTAGCGCCACCTTAAGACAAGAAGAAGATTAAAAGATGCCAACTTGATAGACGAAAATTCATAAAAATGTATCGGACCGTTTTTGAGTAAATTCGAATTGTCGATTTTTGACCAAAAAAACTTAATTTCGAAGTATGAACTCAATCCTGTAATGGTTTAGGCTTTCAGTGTCAAAGCAAGGACGTAATCGTCCGACCCAATGTTTTTGACTTCTCTACCTTCGTAATGTCATGTTTTATCAAATCAGGAGTTCAACATTTGTACGAACGCAACAGTTTCTATAAACTGGAGTCTTTTGTAGACACTTTAATGTTGTAGTTAGTAAAATAGAATTTATTTAAAGTCGACATCTCTGCGGGTTTTAAGAATATGGCCAAAGTCTTTTAATATATAGTAAATACTTAATACTTTAAACACACTTTAGCCTCGTGATCTTTATAATGACTTTTGGAAATGTCATTTATTTTTCTCTCATTCGATTATTTTAAATGTCAACCTAAAATGCCATTTGAATCCCAAATCATATTTCTTCGACTTCTTTCTATCTTTCCGTGAAATATTGTCAGCATATTAATGACAATGTTTATCATAAAACGTATACATTCCCATTCAAAATCTACATTTATTTAACATTAAACCCAGAAATTTCATAATTATATTAAAGCTTTAAAATTTATTAGATTTTTGTTTAAAGGGGGCGAACTCCACGAAACCTCCACTGCCGACTTCTTGACCCAACCAAGCGAAAATTTAACTTGAAATTAAAAAAAAAAAATATACATCATATTTCATTTTCTTATATCTTTTATTTTAATCCTTTTCATTGCCTTATATACATATTTCAGTCTAAGACTATAGCAAGAATATTAAAATATTCATTAAAGAAACAAAAATTAAAAAAAAAAACATAAAACGAAGATATTTTTCTCCCCCAAAAATTGTTGACTCCTCTTCTTAACCAACCCCCTTAAAAATAAAAGGGTTTCATCATCTTTAATCTTCAGTGACGAGGAAAATGCAAAACATATTTGAATTCATCTCTGATGGATATGATGATGATGGTGTGGCCATTTATGGAAAATTTATTTTCTACAAAAGAAATTCCTTTCTCTTTGAAGCTTTTGCTATTAATTCATTCTCGTAAATTCTTTATGTTCAGCGAGAAAAAAAAACTCACTAACCAATTAGAAAATTTCCTTTCCCTCGTCTTTTCCTCACCACAGATATAAACTGAAATACTCCACCGATGAAGGACATTCAGTACTTTAAAATTAGTCGACTGCAGGATATTTCTTGTGTACATGTAAACTGCAATCGAATAATTGATGATTTTTTTTTTTGAGAAGAGATATAAAGTTACTCAAAACCCAACCATCCAGGAAGAGAAGAACCTTAACTTGGTGTTGGTCGGTTGTAAGTTAATTTGATTTTTATTCATTACGTGCAGAGAATACGAAATTACACGAAAGTGTATATGGAATGCAGTGTGTAGTAGTACCTCATATGCTCTCAGATCCTTCGTCCTTCCCTTTGTGATTAATTAAAAAAATAAAAATATAAACTACACGATACTCCAGAAGCTCGATACTCATGGCAAAAGTCCTTCGAATTCTTTCGGTGTAAATGTGTAAAAGGAAACGATGTGAAAGTACTACCTACCTACCTTCATTTTTGTGCACATACGTAGTATAAACCGTCAAAGGAAAGTTCATTTGATTAAATACAAAAATAAAAATGAGAAAAAACAAAACCAAGAGCCACATCAAAGCTGTCTGGAGGAGGTAAATGAACTTTTGTGTCTGTTTTCGTGTCCTTTGATGTCTGCACTCTATGTGTATGAATTTTTCAAAAAAAATATAAAAATAAAAATGTGTGTCATTGTGTTGAAGAATGCCTTTGGTTTGTTTGAAAAACAGCTTTAGCTTTGACATAAACAAAAATATCTATCGTAAGTCACTGGGGCGTATGTGGAATATTTTTTTTTCTTTTTGTCTGAAGTCCTTTTTGCCACTTTTTATTCACCATAGAAGAAGGTTGTACTTAACAGACGAGAAAAAAAAACCCATATGAAAAAGGATTGAAAGGACTCGTTAAGGTTATCCTGTTTAGTATCGACCGACGTCAAATAACCTATTTCTACTTAGGTTATCATGTTAATAAGATTTAAACATGTAAATTTTCAGCTTTTTTTCTTCTTTCTTTTTTTTATTAAATTGTATCTCATGAAGTTCCTTTTTTTTTGGAAGGGTAAACCGGTGTCATTGCCATTGGCAAAGTTTTTATTTTTTCCGCATCCGAAACAACATAATCATCGTATCAGGACCCTTTTCCCTGAAAACGAAAATGGACCCTTGTCTAAGGAAAAACCCCAGTATTAAGATAATGTCATTAGAAACTCGTTTGGCATATTTCCATATTCCATATCAATATTTTTATGGGTTAACGTGTTTCCTTTTAAAATTTTAGGGATAACAAAGGCGAAGGAAAAAGGCAAAACTTTAATAATGTGATACTCGTGTGTGTAATCAATTTTAACTTAAGTTTTGTGTACCTATATAATATATAGATAGGTGTTATAATAAGCTTGAGTGAGTGAGGTTGTTTTTCGGAAATACGTAGGTTTAAATTAAATTTGTTGTAATATTTTAAGCTGTTGGGGTTATGAGGAACAATAAACTATTCAGACAATGTTGTGTGTCGTTTGAAGTAAGAGTGAGAATAATATTGGCCCAAGGATAGATCCGTGTGGTACTCCATACAAAATGTTTAAGGATAAATAACATATCCAGGTAACTTAGTATATCATTTATAATAAATGAAAAGAATATTGGCCCTAGGATAGATCCATGTGGTACTCCAGCGAAAATATTCAAGGAGACAAGAAAAAAATAATTTTTCATTACAATATTTTAATTATTTTAAAAATAAAAATAACATTTATAAAATCTTATCACTGGTAGAGGTTTAGAAAATGTATTTACTTTAAATTATCTAAGAGCTTCAGAATCACTATTACTTCAAGATGGTGTTTTTAAACATCTTTTAGACTAATGGAAAAATGGGTTTTTAATCATTTCACGCCTTGTCCTTTGAAAAAAAAAACACTGCAAGATGCGTATATGTAAAACAAAAGTAAATTAGGTGGCACAGCTGTCCGTTGAGAACTAGATCCTAGTGACTTACAACTCTCCACCATTCCTGTGTGCGAGTACTGTTGTCAGGGATGGAACGAACGGCTAATTTGAGAAAGCACTTTTCATGACAAGAATTACTCTTGGAGAATTTGTCAATTCCTCGCAAGAAGCAGTACCCGTGAAAAAAAAACTTTAGATGGCACAGGCAGGGATTGAACTCAAGACCTCTGACATGACAGACTTACAACCATGAAGTGACGGGTACGACTTTCAATGCGAATTGCATTAGAAAATTCTTAAGTAAAATTGATTTCTGTCAATATACAACAAGCACCATGCAGACAGGTTGTGTATCGTTTATAGTAACTAAGAAGAAGATAGGTCCTAGGGTTGATCCCTGTGGTACTCCATAACAAACGTTAAAGGGAAAATATTATATCCAGACCATGGTCTGTACAGTTTATAGTAAGTGAGAAGCAGATAGGTCCAAGGATAGATCCGTATGGTACTCCATAAAAATAGTTGGAGAAAAAATTATTTGTTGTATATTCCTTATAATAAGTGAGAAGAATATTGGCCCTAGGATAGATTCGTGAGGTACTCCAGCGAAAATACTCAAGGAGACAAGAAAAAAATAATTTTTCATTACAATATTTTAGTTATTTTAAAGAGAAAAATAATAACATTTATAAAACCTTATCACTGGTAGAGGTTTAGAAAATGTAGTAACTTTAAATCATCTAAGATCTTCAGAATCACTATTACTTCAAGATGTTGTTTTTAAACATTTTTTCAATTAATCGAAAAATTACTTTTTATTCATTTCATGCTTTGTTCTTTAAAAAAAAAAAAACTGCAAGATGCGTCTATGTAGCGTTTTGAGTACAAATATATTTCAGGGATGAAGGGGACCTTGAGTTTTAAGCCAAATCCGACCGGCTAATTTGAGAAAGTACTTTTCAAGACAAGAATTAATCTTGGAGGATTTGTCAATTCCTCACAAGAGGCAGTACCCGTAAAAAAAAATTAGATGGCACAGGCAGGGATTGAACTCAAGACCTCTTTCATGACAGACTTACGGATTAACCATGAAGTGACGGGTACGACTTTCAATGCGAATTGCATTAGAAAATTCTTAAGTACAATTGATTTCTGTCAATATACAACAAGCAACATGCAGACAGGTTGTGTATCGTTTATAGTAACTAAGAAGAAGATAGGTCCTAGGATTGATCCTTGTGGTACTCCATAACAAACGTTCAAGGGACAATAATATATTTAGAAGATGTATAGTTTATAGTAAGTGAGAAGTAGATAGGTCCAAGGATAGATCCGTATGGTACTCCATAAAAATAGTTTGAGAACAAACAATTTGTTGTATATTCGTTATAATAAGTTAGAAGAATATTGGCCCTAGGATAGATTCGTGTGGTACTCCAGAAAAAATACTGAAGGAGCCAAAAAAAAATTCATTTCCCCATGATTATGTTAGTTACTTAAACAAAACAAAACAACTACATTTCAATAGCCTTATTGTGATTAGTTTTAGGAAATTTATCAACCTTGGAAAATCTTCGAGATACGGAATCATTATTACTTGAAGCTGATGTTTTTTTTAACATGTTTAAACGAATGAGAGACAATGATTTTCTCATTATTAGACAAGAAATAGTATTTCACGCCTCGTATTTAAAAATAAAAACACTGCAAGGTTAAAAGGCAAGCTCAATACGCGATGTTTTGAGTTCTAATTGCCTTAGATGTAAGATTGCTCTCTGTCAAAACACAACAAACAAAATGCAAAGAGGTTTAGCATCGTTTATAGTAAATGAGAAGAAGATAGGCGCTAGGATTGATCCGTGTGGCACCCCAGAAAAAATACAAAATCAGACAAAAGAATGTTAATTTTCTATTATAGTATTTAAGTTCCCTAAAAAGCGTAATAATTACACTTAAAAAATCTGTTAAGAAAAAGGTTTAGAAAACTTATCAACTTTAAAGAATCTAAGAGCTTCAGAATCACTGTCAATTCAAGTTAATGATTTTAAACTTCTTCTTTGAAAAGAATGAAAGAATGTATTTTATGACAAGGAATTGAATCGTACGTCTCGTTTTTTTTTTTTTAAAGAAGACATTAAATATGTACAAGCTACATAAGCTGCAAGCAAGCGTTAAAAGCGTCTTTTGAGACGGCTTGAGTGTAAATTACCTTAGATAATTATCAAGTTATTAGCAAGAAAAATTACTTTGTGTCAAAATATAACAAACAAAATGCAAAGAGGTCATTTTAACATGTTTCTTATTCCTAATTAGTCATTATAATTACTTTCACAGCACAGCAGTGCCAATTAGCTATTTTCGCATTTAAGCAAAATAATTCATCCTTATTTGATTCCTGTTATTTTTTGTTGTTGTTTTGTTTTGTTTTGAATTATTACATAGCGTGAATTATTTTCAAAAATTAACTTAACAAACAAGAACACGACACGATAAATTCTTAAATAAGGAAACATTTTTCTTAAATTTAAATTCATTAAACGAACTGAAATAAGGATATAGACGTATACATAGACTCTCATACCTAGAGAAACATCCTTTGGAATACTTAGTGAGTCAAAGTGTTTTTGCTCGAGAAAACTTTTAATGATATATTTTTTGTTTTTGTATTTCCACTTTATACCATCATTGCCATGAGGTTGACAGCGCGCGCAATATTTCATCTCGGCAGGACATAAATTCATTGCAAACTTATTTTTCCTGTACAAAAAGCCAACAAAAAAACAAATACAAAAACAAATACGAAACGAAACGAACTGAAACTAAAAGAAAGGACTCTCGGTGAAAATTCTATGGATATATAACAGCAGGAAAAGCAGCTGCTGCTGTCGCCACACCACCAACAAAATACATACATATCTCTGCATCACTCCTGCGACCTAATTATAGTCCCTTGGTTTTAATTTGTTTTTTATTTTATATTTTCCCAGAAAAAAAAGAAGAAATAAAATTATAGTTGGCTGCTTGGCATTCTGCTACAATTGAAATCTTAATTTTGAGTGAATATCAACAGAGAAACTGAATATAATACATATTTGCATTTTTGAAGTCGAAATTTGTTTTGCAAGGACATTTTGAAGGGAAATGAAGAGAAGGATAACGCTTCTTCCTCTGAGGCTGTAAATAGAAACGCGAATTAATTTGAATTTGTCATTGTATCCTTGCAACAATATGGCGATGTGCCGTCAAAAATATAAAATAGAAACTCTCAAAAAATGAGATACAAATATTTGTACTTGCATTTTAATTTAGTTCAAAGAATTTCATGCGCCCCCCTTTGAAATCCTTTCACTCCTTTTGCCACCCCTCATTTGAACGAGAAAAATGTCATTGATTCTTTTTTGAGAGTGATACAATTAAATTGATTTGATCTTGACATAAATTAATTTTGAATGCCGTTCATAACTTAGTTTAAAAAAAAGGATCCTTTGCTTTATGCATCATAGGCCTCAGTCTGCTGCATTCAATGTGCTCATTTGTTGTTGTTGTTTTTTTTAAATTCACAACATGAATGACATCAAGTGTAGTTTTATGTTATTCAAAAAATATAAAAAGCTAAAAGAAACAAACTACTTGATACTCGTCCTGGTACTCGTTTATGTATCACGAAAAACGAGAACATCCTTTTTAAAAAGGATTAAAAACGACATCAGTGTGTACTTTTGTCTGAAAGTTTATATACACACTCTTGTCTATCGTCCTCGACTTAGAAAGATAAAAATGAATGAGTTTTTATATGCTTCTTATTTTGTGTTGGGACGTATGTATATTGAGATGTTTGCGTACATTTTGTGTTTTTTATTTAGGTCATTGTTTTGTGGTTACGGGGACTGGTTTCTTTAGATAAGTTTTGTTTAGTATTTTAATAAAAACCAAAAAACAATAAAAATAAAACGAAAAAACATAAAAAGTGTTTGGTTTTTATAGCTTGATATTTTATGTCAAACTCACTTAAAAAGTACTTTTTGCTTTGGTGATTTTCATTAAGTTTTTAACACAGTTTTATTTTTTCAAGTGTGATACGATAACTTATGAACTGGAATTATAAATTTTTAATTTAGGTAGACAAGAAAATATTTCACATTTAGCAAACGTGTATTATGGTTTTGAAAAAGACACATTTTGAAATGTAGTTTAAGCCACACAACACTTTACACTCTTGAATACTCAAAACCTAGACTTAATTTTAGTTCAATAGTTTTGTATTTTTCAACATAGTTAGGTACTTAAAGCTTTTTGGTGTGCAAATGGCTTAGATGAATATGCAATAGGGATTTTTTAGAACTGGAAAACGAACGGAAAGTACAGAAATTGGTTGCAAATATTTTCCGGGATTAAAAAACATTACTTTTTTTAAGGAAGTCGAATTTAATACAAATATTTAGGAACTTTGAAACTAATTTAACTACAACACATCCAGCTACTTAATTCCTAGTTTCACTACTCTTTCATTTGGTTGGTGGTCTTTTATTTAGAACAGCTTTTCAAAAGAAACGTTTTTTTGCTATAAACTGTCAAATTCCATTGAACGATGGCTGAGATGTTTGAAAGTTTAATCTTAAAATTCAAAATTCAGATTCATTGTTTAATTCTTCAAAATTCAAAAAAAAAAAAAATAGCCTATGACCATTGTCTTATTAACTTTTATTTACTTTTCCATTTTCAAAACGGTTCATATAATTTAGTATTAGTTTTCGAAATCTTTTTAAAACAAACTCTTTTTTGCAAATAAAAACTTCTTTTCGGGAATTTCTAAATATATTTTGGAAAGTTTATTGTTTGGTGAAATAGAAAAAACAAATACTTTTCAAATTAACAAATCTTTTCACTTCTCAGAAAAAACTTTGCACTTTGCAAATTTGCGTTTGGTGAAACTTAATTTGCAAAAAAAAAAAAAAGTTGCAAAGTGAGACAAGTGTTTGGTGAAACAGGGCCCAGATCTTCTAGAAATGAAAATAGAATCAAATTTCGAGGAGAAAAACAATTTTTAGAATCCATTGGAATTTAACATTTCTTACAAAACCCAATTTGAAAACTTATTTGTAGAACATTGATTTATTTGTCAACAAATTGTCAAACGCAATATAAAAGAACTACATATATTTATTGTACTTTATCCCAAAAAAAGCATATTTTCAAAAAAGAAATAAATAATTTTTTTTTTGAAAAGTAAAACAATGTTTTGTTTCTTAAAAGTATTAAAATATGCAAAGCTTTTCAAAATGAAGTGGTCAAAATTTAATATTTTTTGTTTTTTTTTTTCATACGATAGCCCCTCGGAATTATGAGAGAAAATATATTACGAATTGTTTTAGCGAAAAGAGCCAGAAATATTTTTCCTCAAATTTAAAAAGGAACATTTTTTTGAAAATATATCAAAAAGAATACTAGAAAGTTAAATGAAAATAAAAGCAGAAATCTTACAATATAATTCCTTTTTATCTTAAACGTAAACTAAATTGCGTATTTATTTCAGAACTTGAAGATAAAATTAAATTGAGATATAGGCTACACATGGTTTGAGTTTTATAAATCAAAATCGTTGCAAGGTCATAATGTGAATTCAGCAAGAGACAATCTGCTTCGAACAGTCTAGAAGCCCATTGACACAGGAGTCATGCGATTTCTTTTAACTAGATAGAATTGCATTTTTGAAAGGTACCAGACTTGTAAAAGAATGAAATCTTTTGGAAATGCAATTTTTTATGACTTCAATATAAAGACTGCATTTATTGAATTCACCTAAAGAATGAGGCTTTAAATTTTGGAATCACCAATAATTTTACCTTAAAATGACTGCAATCATTTTTGTAGCTAATCATTGAAGTGCAATCAATTGATTGCAATCATTTGGGACTAAATTTACTTGAAGTTTTTGCATTGTTTTGCATCCTTAAGTGAAATTTTACTACACACTTTGATTTGAATGTATTGGTGTATGACATCAAAATCGGTGTGCTAGTTGTATAGGCCACTTTAGAATATGTTTTATTGTGAAATTTCACTCAGAATTGCAAAAGAATACAAAGTCTTCAAATGAGTGCAAGGAATGAATGAAGTCTCAAATGATTGCAATCAATTGATTGCACTCCATTGATTGGAGAAAAAATGATTGCAGTCTTTTAAGGCGAAATTATTGGTGATTGCAAAATTTGAAGACTCAATCTATAGGTGAAATTAATGAATGCAATCTTTAAGTAGAATTTAATACAGAATTTATAATGATTGCATTACCTAAAGATTGCAAAAAACCTGCCAGGTGCTTATTTTTAAATTTCATTTGCAGAATTTTTGTTTACATATTAATTCCAAACTTCAGAAATTTTGTAAAACAAAATGAATAAAAATAGAATTTTTGGATGTGTAGTAAAACATTTTGAAAATAAGAATTATTTTAAATTCAGAATTTCGATTTGCTATCCACAAAAAGGGTTTGATTTACGACCCTTACTAAAGTCTTCCGTTGATGCCGTTTAAAATAATTATTTTTTGCAATATGCTATATTGTCAATTAAGTTACATTAAAAAGTATGCAATACATAGTTTGACTTTTGGCACATTAATACTAGTTAACTGGTGTCGCATTTTTGCAATCAAATTCTTTTTTTAGAAAAAAAAAACTGTCAATTGAATTATTCTAAAAATGTTCCCATATGTTAACAAAGTTTTTTTTTGTATGATAAATAACTTTGAATTAAATGTTTTTGATATTTGAGCTGAAAACCAACTTTTAGAAATATTTTTCATATAATAAAAAACACCCAATTAATTGTTTTGAAAGTCCTTTCTGCATATCGAAGTGTAATTAAATCAATGTTTTTGTTGATTTTTGAGATATAGCCGACGAAAAAAGGTACTCTTTAACTTTTATAAATCGGACTAGTACAATAACTTCAATGGCGAAGAAACAAATCTTCCAAAAGTATTGTTCATAAATCATATTATTTTGAAAATAACTTTAATCTAAATATTAGGTCGTTAATGTTTAGATAAGTGGAAGTGGAAGTAAAAACAAATATTTTTATGAATTTCAAAGGATTTTCCATTTAGTTAGTCCATTAAAATTTGAAATCAATTAGATTTTCCTTAAAAAACTAAAAAATTCCACGACTGTAATTTTTGTAGATACAATTTAGAAGATTTCAGATAAAAACATTAATTCTAAGAAATGTCTAAATGTCCCATTTTAAATATATTTTTGTATAAAATAAGTTGATACATATTTTTTTTTATAAATAAATTCCAAAATTTGTACTCACCAACTATAAAAGACACTAACCTTTAGAAATAAAATTTATTTAAATATATATTTTAATTCGACTAAAAGAAAGCATGCTATATTATCATAACAAACTACAACTAAAATATATTAACAACTACACCTTATTTAATGAAATATATTAATATGTTATTTGTTTTTAAAGTTTTGTTCTAAGAACAAAATTAAATGTTAGATATTTACACAAACCGTAACCGAATGAAATTAAATTTTATTTTTTCTAATATAATTATTGATTGTTTTTTTGTGATGGGATTTTGCAGAGGATAAATAAATATACAATTTTCAATTTTGTTTGAAAAGAAAGAATTTTTGGAAAAAAATCAACACAAGTTAATTTTTTTAAAAGAAACATAAATCATAGCATTTGATCTTTTGAAACTAAGAAAGGGCTATTTAGCTTCAAAAATGCATGAGTACATAATTTTGGATATGGATTTGAACCAAATTAAAAACATATAATAAAAAAACAACATTTAGCATTCCAAAATAACTGAATTTGGGTTAAGAAAACGATAGCAAAAATGAACTTCATTATGTTTGAATTTTCATTACAAACAACATTGAAAAAACAGAAACAGAAAAAAGCTAATAAAAATATCTACAGCCATCATAAATGGCGAAGAACAATTTTTAAAAAAACGAAAACAGTTATTTTTAGTTTGTCTATTAAGATGAATATGAACAAAATTATTTAATATGAATGCAACATCAAAGAGAAGACACATTGTGATGATTCAGATACCGAATTGATTTTGAAAATAGTTTTCTATTCTTGTGTTTTTGGGTTTTTGAAAAAAATATCGTCTGACGTTTATTTTTCGGATTTGTTTTGGATTTCTGATGATCGCAATGTGGACTGACGGGTTGATTATTTATCGGTATTTTATTTTATCGGTCGGCATACAAATTTATATATGTAAAAGATTATATATTTATTATAGTTGTTATATATATATATTTTTATACTTCAAGGCGGTTTTTTTTTTAGTTTCAAAGTCTAAAATTCAAAATTATTAAGTTATGCTGTGTCGTTCTTCGTATCAGCATGCAACTCACTCTTACTTTTTTTTAGTTCAAAACGCACTTATTCGCTTTAATTTATAACTTATAAAATTTTTGTTTTTACAATACGTCTAAGGTATTAGTATCAAATCAAAAATCAAATCAAATGGTATTTGGTTAATATTTTATGAATTTTAAAAATACTGTCAATTGAAATAAATAAAAACTAAAAAAATAAATTAAGATAAATCGTTCATAGAATGGAGACAGAGTAAATTTCATCTACCAAAATAGTTAAAATTCAAGAAAAAGGACTCGTCGTTCTCTCTTCCACCATCATTTCCAATTCATAACCCAAAGCAGAAATGAACTGAGAGTCCTTTTGCATTTCAAACAAAAAAATTAAGAGAGTTTCTAATGAAATTTGCATTATTTTGTCAGAAATTCTTTAAAAATCAAATTCCTCCAAAGAAAAAAATATAAGGAACTTCAATAATAATAAAAATGAAATAAAGGACTTCCTATGAAGTTATAAAGTAACTTTCCATAATTTTGTAATATTCATTATGCAAATACAAAAATATAAAAAGAAAGAAAGCCATCAGCTTCAGCATTTCTCTCAATATAATGGAATTTTTCAACTATTCTGATGCTGTAGTAAATTTAATTTTTCACTTTTTTTTTTTGTTGAGAAATGGAATGAGAAAACTTTTGACGGATATTCGAGTTGAGTTCAAATCGAGTCCTTTATGCAAATATAGTTTCATTTTGTAGTTTTTTTTGCTTTTCTTTTTTAATGAAAGCTGATGCGACTGTTGCAGATGATGATGGAAGGAAATTGTCGTGCTTGATTTTTGTTTTATTAAATTTATTGATGAAATATTTTAATTCGTATTTTAATAAGAAGAATATTTTGCTTGGGAAGACATCTGTTAGAAAAAAGAGTTACAGAAACCAAGAAAAAAAATGGTAACTTCCCATTAGTGTACAAACTTTTGTGCAGTAAGAAAAACTGTCATTTAATGAATTTCGAAAATATGTTTTTACTCAAGACATTTGTGTCGAAAATCAATTAGTACAGAAATATCAAACATTTTTACCAGATGTGAAAAACGTTACTTTTAATTGGACAAAGTTGTCCTGAAGGTAATACAAAATTTTGGTTTTTAAATGTTCTTTGGGAGATTTTGAGAGGATGTTTTTGGAGAACTTTGCCTTTCATGGGCAACAAATCCAACATCGGAATACCTCTAGCTTCTTTGGTCTTATTCAACTACTTGTCGGTCAAATAAACTTATTTGGCCAATGATGTATGTTAAATACTTTAAGCAACTCATTTCGGTTGGTAGATTGCACATTAGGTCCCATATAGGAGTCCTTACAGGACACTGCTTAATGGGTGGGTTTGATTTTCGACTTGAAGCCCCTGCAGACAATCAGCTTAAAAACTGTTGAAAAAATACACTGCTCTTTTCAATTTCTGGTATTGGCATGTTTAGTCTTCTCAACAACTCTCAAACGCTCTTCAGTGCATTTTACGACGGGAATACAAGGGACCTACAACGTTGTATGGCAAATTCCAACAGCTTATTTTAGGTCTGCGTTTTAATAGCAGTATAGGAAGCTCAGAAAGTATTGTCCGAATCCTGACATTGTCAACACATATAACTATTTGCTTAGCATTTCTAAAAATTTCTAAATCCTTCTCCATTCTATTTCTGAGAATTTTAAAAAATACGCATGCAATGATATTCAAACCAAAATATAGTAAACAAAAGTAAAATAAAATAATAAGTAAATAAAAACCAAATTTAAAAGATAAAAAATAAAAATAAATAAAATTAAACTGACGTCGTGTTTTCTCGCTGCCTTCACTGGGATCGGTAACATCTGTGTAAATATCAGTCTTATCGTTTCGATTTTGATCATATTCATCATCATCATCATTATCTCCATTGTTATCAATATCATCATGACGATCAATTTTATCCGTATTAACATCCTCATTGCCATTATCATAATCATCCTCGTCTTCATCGTCCTCATCGTCATTATGATGACGACTACCGCCGCCCCCAACACCGGCACTACCAATTCCACCGATATCACCACCGTCATCGTCGTCATCATCCTCATCATCATCATCTTCATCATCGGTATCTCTACCATCACCTGAACCCACAACTCCACCGCCAAAATCAAAGTCAGATGATCCTCCAATTGGCAGGACATCTGATTTTGATGTTGAGGATGTCGTTGATGTTGATGATGTGATTGTTTGTGAATTGGTTGTGTTTGATGTTGGCCATGATGGCAGAATGTCTTTACCAATTGAATTAATGCCTGAATTACTGCTGCTTGATGGACTGTTGCTATTGCTGTTGCTACTACCGATGATACCGCTATTGCTATTGCTACTGTAATTGATTCTACTGCTGATGTCGTTGTTGTTGTTGTTGTTGCTATTGATAATACCGTTGTTGTTATTGTTGTTGCTGTTGCTATTGGACAATGATGTCCCAGAACTATGGGTATTGGTGCGATGATGATGGCCGCCAGTGGATGAATCTTCGTCATCTGGTCCAAAGCCAGAACCTGAATAATCGGGTTCTTTTTCTAGATCATCATGTATCTGAAAAAAAAATACAATAAATTAAAAAAATTTTAAAATATTTATATTCAAAATATTACATTAATATTTACATTAAAAATTAAGCCTATCTTAATCAAAGTGACGTATGCCATGACATACTGTAATTAAATGACATTTACCATTTCAAACTGTAATATCAGGAAGTTCAATAATTAATACTGTAATTATCTAAGTCTTCTATATAATACTTCAATTTCCTATGTTAGTTTCATATGAAGTGGTAACAGCTATTTATACTGTAAAGTTGTAAACCTGAACAGTAAACAAGAGACAATTGATTTTAACACTGTAGTTTAACAACACTACTGCTTTATAATGCTGTTTACTGACGTGGTCTATTTCAGACTGTTTTTAAGTAATTTGTGGATGAGACTTAAACGTCTGCCATTACAGATTACCTTAGACTGTAATTATGTGACGTTTATTGACTAACTGTAAGCAAATAACATTTTGTAATGTAATTACTAATGTCTATTTTTTTTTAAATTAATTTACTGTCAGTTCCGTATAAAGTGGCAAAAGCGACCTTATACTATTATATATAAAACTTTAGACGGTAATTTAAAATAAATCACTTTTTAACACGGTATATTCATTAGACTACTCTTTTACACTGTAGTTTATCGACGTGGGCTATTTCAGATTGTTATTAAGTGACGTTGGACTACATCTTTTATTACGTTAACTGATTTGTACTGCAACTAAGTAAAATATTAAAATGTAATTGACCTAGATATACCTGCTGCAATATTTTAATTTGCTATGGAATGGCAACAGTGGCCTCATACTGTAAACATGAAATCTTGGACGGTAATTTAGAGAAATTTACTTTTAAACAATGTAGATTACTAAAACTACTGATTAACACTGTCGTTTATTGACATACCCTGTCATTAAATGATGTGAAGATAGAACTAACACAGGTCCAATTACACACTATCTTATACTGTAAGTAAGTAACTTTAATAACGTTTACTGTAACCAAAATGCTATTAACTTTGCAATACTTTTACCCGTTTGTAGGTCTTTTATTAAATGTTATATGTTTGCCCATACTGTAGACTAGAAATCTAAGACTTCATATAGTAATTAAATGAAGTTCATGATCTAAGATTGCAGATTCTAAAATTGTTGAGCACCTTTGAGGCTTCATGGAGTTTTTACAAGTTTACAGAAATGGGACTATATACAAGATATTGGTGACTGCTTATAAACATTTCATTGAAGCCATTTATTAAAAAATTGTTATTGCAATGAAGTCTTTGAAGTCAATCGGTATAAATTTGTCTGAGTTATTTTTATAACTACGGTACTAAGATAAAAATGTTTGAATTTTAGAGTAGCAGCGAATCAGGAACAATTTTACAATACCTATAATAATTCAATTCAAAAACCTATAGCTTAAAGATTCTTTCCGATCGTAATATTTTGGGACAATATTTTTGAGGTTATTGGGGACAAATTAAAATTAAAAACATTATTTTTCAGATAATCTAGGCTAGCCTTATTTCTTTAACTGTATTTTAACAGTGTCTCCTATCTAAGTCTATAATTTGTTCGTTTTTGCCAATCATACTCTCCTTAAAAACACGCTTGGTGTCTGAAGTTCTTATTATAAATTTTCTGCTATCTAAGACTTTAATGCGATATTTTGTGCTATTTCAGAGGCTTATAAACACATTTGCCTTTTCTCTATAACAGTTAGCTAGTAATTCTACTAGACTGTATTTTTTTAACACATGAACTATGAAACAATTTTTTAACTTAAACTTAGGTTAGGTCTCAAATACTTTCATGAATTGAAATAATGTTACAAGGTTACAAGGAATGGTAACAAAGTAATATTTATGAAAAAAAAACACTGTAACTGAAATAAGTAAATACTGTAATTTGATCTGTCCACTATTTAATATTTTAAATTTGTAAAGCTAGTTTTTTCCAGACTGTCATATAGTGACATTATATTTTAAAGACTAAAATTTACTATGATACATTTTTACTGTATTTCTGTTACGTTTTAAAAAAAGAAGCACACAATAATTGACGATAAATTATTAAATCAAGTCTAAACGTTTTTCCTTTTATCAATTCTGTAAATTATTATTGACACGTGTACCAATCTTATCAAACAAAAGAACAAAATAGGACCAAGGTGCAAATATCAAAACTTTATCCTTACGATGAGGCTTCGTATTACGTATAATTGACAGTTTTCCTTAGCCTATTAATTTTACCCTAACCAATTATACTTCAAATATACCTTCGTGCTAAAAATCAATAAGGAAACTTTAATCTTATTCGAATATCTTTCTCATCCATCAAAACCACTTTCATTTCTATAGTATATATAATTCGAATACGAAAATTACTAAGGACGAAAAGAAAAGACACACAAAAAAAAACGACAAATCGAGATTTTTAATTATTTTCCGAGTGTTCATCATCATCGTGTTGGGTTAATTTTTTTTTTGGGTCGTCTTGCAAAGCACAAAATACACAAGAACGAACATATCTTCATCATCAAATTCTCTAACAAGGAAGGATGAAAAATTTAATCCTAATTAGTCTCAAACAAAGAAAATGAGCATGAAGAGGATACTCCTTAATAAAGAGGATCATCCAAAATCACTGCCGGGATAACAAATTGATTGTGGAAAATGAAAAAATAAAACCTGAGAAGAAGCCCAGAAGCGAGAGAATAAATAATCAGGGATTTTTCGTGTGACCTACCTTCTTATTTGAAAGGATTACAATAAGGACGATGAGGATTTTCTCAACAGCATAAACAACAACAACAAGAACGAAAATGACAAAACGATGAAAAGAAAAAAGGAAAACAATTTGCTGAAAATCACAAAAGATTAGTTGTGCTTCAAAACCACTTCAATTAAACACTCATTACCTGAGATAAAGAGAGGGAACCCATCAATAGTTTTAAGCATTTTCTCGTTCCTCTCTTAAAGGACACAACACACAACACACACACTGTACACTTGTACAGAATTGAGAAACAAAAGATTATTGTTTTTCTCCTTTTTGTTTTTATAATCCTTGAAGTTGGATGTGAAGATTGAAAAGCTTGACATATTTTGTGAGGTTTTTTTTCATCATATAGTCGGTACACACACACATAAGTCATAAATGGAGCAGAACTCAAAACGATTCTACTCAATATTTTTGAAGGAGAAATAAAAGGATATTAAAACTTAAAACAAAAAAGAAAAAAAAAGTATAAAGAACAATAAAATGGGTGTGCATGGATTTCGTCCTTGTTTTATTGTTCTCGTTCTAATTTTGTACCTTTAAATGGGGATGTGTTATGTCATGTGTTTGGGGGTGTTTTGTGTATGTTTGGGTGGTTTTGTATGACGACTACCCACACGAATTTGGCTTGGAGGAGTTTTTGTTTTTCTTTCGAGATGGATTTTTGAACTTAAAACAAAAAAAATGAATTGTCTTATTTTTAATTCGAAATTTGAAGTTTTATGTTGAAGGATGTTTTATCAACTTATCAAATTGTTGTACAGAAATAGAAGATTTTATTTCTGGTTTAGTCCTTCACATAACCCCACATGAATTTCACATATCTTTTGTTTTGTCTCTTGAGTCTTGAACTTTAATATTTTCCAGCTAAAATAGGATTGAAGGAATTTGTTTGTTCTCAAAACTCAAAAAAAGAAATTTTAAATGAAAGTCAACATATGGATTTCGAAAAAAAACATTAAATATATTTGATTTTAGGTGGGACAAAGTCCAATACAGTAACCTTCTTGTTTAACAGCCAACAAAAAAGTTCAACAAAAGATCAAAATTTTACCTAACAACCTCCTACAATAGTAACTCCGTCCGTCACTAAAACTACTAACTAAAAATTGGTAAACATTGCTTTTCGACTAAAATATCTTGACTGAAAACGGGCATTTAAACACACATTTTCGACACATGATTATTTAAAGGAACTTTGTCTAACTTTGAAACATCATAAAGTTCTAGATCAATTCAAGAAGATAAGACAAGAACTAATTGAGATAAGTGGACAATTAAATAGTGTTCTTTAAAAACCTTGGTTTAACGTTTAGCCTAAAGAAGACTTTGGACTTTGGACAGAATTTACGACTAAGAGGAGTAATTACGAATTTCATTGAAATGGAATTACCACATGGATCAAAATGATAGCTCTGCATCATTCGGACATTGGTACAACCCCTCAGGTGGCATCAAGAAGTAGAAAGAAAAACACTTAATCCTTCACATAAATCTTAAGCTATAGAATACACTCCTAACCAATTAATCAAAACCATTTCTTTAATCTCCAAAAACAATTTGGAATAATAAACAATTGTATTTGGTTGTGTAGTAGTAAAAGTTAAAATTCATTTCATTAACTTGATCTACCATAAAGGCTTTTAAGCTCTTTACCTATCTACACAACAACAAGTGAAATTAAAGGAAGTATCAAAAGTCCTTTCGACATTGAAAACGCTTAAAGATCTAATAAATCTTCACACCTCTTCCTTTAACAATTTCTTATATTTATTTAGAAGCATAGGCTGAAAAAGTACTTAAATTCGTTTTTATTGCCTAAGGACTCTCTAAGGCACGATAAACATAAATTTTGTACTTCCTCATTCCGCATTGTAATCAATAAAAGTCACGCTTTAAGAGAGAGAAAGAGAAGAGAGAGAGAGAGATGGAGACAAAGAGAGAAATATTTTATGTCAAAACAAAACTCTATAACATGCCATTAACAC
Source organism: Eupeodes luniger (assembly GCA_951509635.1). Classification (NCBI taxonomy): domain Eukaryota; kingdom Metazoa; phylum Arthropoda; class Insecta; order Diptera; family Syrphidae; genus Eupeodes; species Eupeodes luniger. The sequence continues at coordinate 126,126,270 of OX608075.1, read as the reverse complement.
ACCCTACTCCTTACTTAAAGGACTTCATCACTTAAATTGCTAATTGTTTCTGACTTCTTCTAATGTTTTGTTTTATTTTATTTTTTTATTTGTCATTTCTATTTCATTGTTTTCATTTTTCTTTTATTATTTTGATGTTTGTTTTTAATGTTTTCATAGCAGAAGAAGAAGAATAATAATAGTAGATGAAGAACGACGACGAGGATGAAGAACATTTTTAGATCAATAAATATTTACACGAGTTTAGCTTGTTGACATTTTAGATGCTTCAATTAAGGTTTTGTTTTTCTTCATTTTACGATGAGTATATCCTTCATTTCATTTTTATTGAAAGAAAATGAAAATTCATCCTTGATGAGGTTGTTTTGCTTGTTTTGTTTTTTATTTTTGCAGAACGAAAATATGCCCAACAGGATTTTACAACATAAATAATTAATGCAACAGATTGGTTGAAGGATTAATATTTAAAATATAATTTATGTTACCCTCGTGTTCTACTTTTTTTTGAAAATGTCTTGAAGATAATTAAAAAATAATTAAAGATTAATAATTCCTTTAATATTCCCTATTCATGAAGAAAGTCTAAAAATAAATACGACCCTAATTAAGAACACAAGGCCACAACAAGGATAATGTTTATGTCCTTCTCACCAGTGGATTCTGTTATAATTTATTATTGTGCCAATAAAAAGCATCTATAGCAGAAATAAATAAATTGATTTTTATTTCTTGGCAAAAGGCAAACAGTGTTTTTAGGAAAAACAACAACAACAAAAACATCTCATTATTTTTGTTTACAATCAGATGGACATGATGGAAGGAAGTAATTTTTCATGATTGGTTATGGCCTTCATAAGCCTTTCACGTAATTTTTAAGCTTGAGCATTGTTTCAGCGCATTATTTCTGACTTTTGTTTTCTTTAATTGGCTTAAAATATGTATTTGCTGTTAAAACATCCCGTTTTGCTGAAAAATTGATATTGATCCATAAAATGAGTGGTTTCTGATCAGCTGTTTTCAAGGTGGTTTTCGAGTGTGTTCGAAATGATTCCACGACATTAGTATTGTAACGATACAAGCCCAACACAATAGAATAGAATAGAATAGAATAGAATAGAATAGAATAGAATAGAATAGAATAGAATAGAATAGAATAGAATAGAATAGAATAGAATAGAATAGAATAGAATAGAATAGAATAGAATAGAATAGAATAGAATAGAATAGAATAGAATAGAATAGAATAGAATAGAATAGAATAGAATAGAATAGAATAGAATAGAATAGAATAGAATAGAATAGAATAGAATAGAATAGAATAGAATAGAATAGAATAGAATAGAATAGAATAGAATAGAATAGAATAGAATAGAATAGAATAGAATAGAATAGAATAGAATAGAATAGAATAGAATAGAATAGAATAGAATAGAATAGAATAGAATAGAATAGAATAGAATAGAATAGAATAGAATAGAATAGAATAGAATAGAATACCATAGAAAAGAATAGAATAGAATAGAATAGAATAGGATAGAATAGGATAGAATAGAATAGAATAGAATAGAATAGAATAGAATAGAATAGAATAGAATAGAATAGAATAGAATAGAATAGAATAGAATAGAATAGAATAGAATAGAATAGAATAGAATAGAATAGAATAGAATAGAATAGAATAGAATAGAATAGAATAGAATAGAATAGAATAGAATAGAATAGAATAGAATAGAATAGAATAGAATAGAATAGAATAGAATAGAATAGAATAGAATAGAATAGAATAGAATAGAATAGAATAGAATAGAATAGAATAGAATAGAATAGAATAGAATAGAATAGAATAGAATAGAATAGAATAGAATAGAATAGAATAGAATAGAATAGAATAGAATAGAATAGAATAGAATAGAATAGAATAGAATAGAATACAAAAGCTACGCAGTTTCACGTACTAGCCATTACAATTAAGCACACTCAATCAACAAAGCCAACATTTTTGATAAAAATATCATTTATGTATTATTTTTTTGTAATATAATAAAATGAACCCTCTTGATTGGCCTTTTAACAAATCTCCGTATCTTTTTTTTTTCAACAAAAATCTGATAAATTGTCGTCCTTAAAAATTATAAAAAAAAACTTCGATGACAAATTGAATTTAACCTTTTTTGCTATATCATTTTCGTCCTTGTAATAGATTAGTTTGTAATACCTTATAGTAGGTTTGGTATTGACCCAGAAAAGACTCAGATAGGATATCCGCATATATCGTTCTCTCTCTCTTCCTTCCTTTCCTAAACATTCTCATGTGTTATTTATATTTTATTAAAACTGAGGGTCCTTTTTGCTGCCTAAAATTAGATGTCCTTAAGTCTGTTTATGTCACAACTGAAGACAGTGAATTATAGTGTAAATATATATGTATTATATCTGAGTAATATATCTATGAATGTGCGTATATACTAATAAATGTTCATGTGTTAGACCAACTTATGTCATTTATCTTTATAATAAATGTCCTTTTACGAGAAAAGGTATGTTGTTCGAATTCGAATGACCTTATTATTATACATACGTATGTATATCACCTAAAGAGAAATTATTGTTATCCCTACACCTATATCCTTTATATAATGTGTAGAATGACATTTAGTCAAACTAACATATTTATATACATAGTTAGAAGGATAGTAGTAATATGTGCGTATAATATCCTGATGGCAAGGATTTATAATTGAAAAATAGAGGAAATAAAATGTCTTCCTTTCACTCTAACTTATGCACGTCAATTAAACTTGGTTTTGTCTAATGATATATTAGTCTTCTGGGTCTTTTGTCATCTAATTTCTTAGGTGTTAGAGAATCCATACAAAGGAAATAACATATGAGCCGATTGATAATAAATAACTATCGATTTGTATGATTTGTTGATGATGATGATGATAATGGCAATGATGATGATGGTTTTGATACCACATAACGTGGTAATGAAAACATGAAAAAGTTACTTCTATTAATGTCATCATACGACATTATTTATTATACAATTAGTCAATATTTGTATTTATATTGTTGTTTTCTACGATACGTATTAATGGGTCCTGAATCATGATACCTGCTTGATGTAGGACTTATAGTTTAACCCACAAACCTAAAATATGGAAATAATTCAATTATGAGAGGACTCGGCATGACGTTACAGTTCATTGAAGCATTTAAGTACGAATCCAGTTAAAGTTTATTCAGATTAAATTTTAATCACACACGGAAAATAAAAGTTTGATTTTTGAGCAAAATAAATTCGGCTAGTGCACTAAAAAAGCTTTAACTTGTAATACCATAATAATTAATATGATATGAAAATTGACTCATGTTAAATGCAAAATGTAAACGTCCTATTATTTTGGGCGATCGTCTCGAGCTGTCAAAAAGAACCCGAACTATTCAACCAATGAGATCGCTCGTTCTATCGCCCAATAGGATAGCTCGTTGTATTTGATTTGAATACAAATAAAAAAACGACTGACGCACTCCAAAAGTAAAAGTCGATAAGTAAAGTTCTATTATTCTTTTTTGATATAATCTTTCCTGTTTTATAAAGATAACCAACGAAAAAAAATAAAAACGTTTTTATAAAATAAAGAGTGTTTTAATTTTTGCAAGTATTAAAAATTTTGTACTTTTAATTCCGCAATATGTACATTCAATATTTTGCAACCCATGGCGTACTGCTCAAGCATTTTGGACCATGCTCCGGGCAAGACATTTGCTCCATCTCACTCTACAAGAAAATCAGATGAGTAAGAAAATATTTCTTTGAAATCACGAAAAGAAAACTACCACCAAAAGTTGTCGCCATTAATTTCCTTCCTTGACATCTCGCCATTCTATTTTTCAACTGACACCAAAGCTATTTAACAACTATGATCTTTTTAAGGCATAATTGGTCTAAGATAACCATTTGTTCTTGAAATAATATCTAATAATGCGAAAATTCATAAACTGACCCAAGCGTCACATTAATGTGTTATATCAGTAACAATTTCAAACTTAGACTTGGGACAATTTTTAATGTTTTCTATTAGAAAAAAATTCAATTTAAAGCTTGTGGCATGTTTTAAAGGAGTTTTGCTCTTACTTCTTTTGGTCACATCCAAGTGTCATATCCGTAACAACTTTAAAATAAAGCGAAATTTGTTTTGATTCTTAGTCTTATAAAAAAAAAGGCTACTTTTTCGACTATTTTACAAATTATATTTTTTATTTTTTTGATTAAATTTGGTAGACACTGAGGACATCGTTATTATTAAGTGCTACAAAATAAGTTTTTGTGCTTGGCTTTGTATTTAGATAATTAAATTAACAACAAAACAGCTTTTATCACGAGCAAGTGTTCAAAAGTTACGTCGGTTTAAAAGTTGTCATTATTAATTAGGGTAACATTTTATTTTGCTAAGATTTTTTTAAAGTTGTATATATTTTTAATAAAATCGGAAAAATTAGAAAATCCATTTTATTTTTTTCATTTTACTTTCAAATCGCAGTGCTGCTGAAAAATATTTGAAACCTTGTTTGCAAAAGGAGCTTAGATTTTTTTCCAAAACAAGCACCACTTAAAAAAATATTGTTGAAATTTAGAAAATTTCGTTTTTTCGCATACTCTTCTTTTTATAAAAATTTTGACTTTGCAGTTGTTTCACACCATTTCTACGAATTTACATTCCCATTAGAATAACATTAGTATTTATTAAATTTGGTAAAAACCCAAAAAAAAGACTTTTTTATATGTTTTATTTAAATGACGAAATTTTCGACATCAAATTAATAAGAGTTTTTCCGGTCAAACAATTTTCTTTTGTATAAAAATTATTTCTATTTCATAACATCCACAAAGTTACTTAAAATTATGACTATTTCAAAACATTTTTAGTAAGCGTGACCATCACAAGTGCGTAGGATTGTCATGCCAGAGGTCTTGGATTCAATCCCTTCCTGTCTTAAGTTTTTTCACGGGTACTGCCTCTTGCGAGAAATTGACAAATCATATAAGAGTAATTTTTGTCATGAAAAGTGCTTCCTCAAATGAGCCGTTTGGATTCGGCTTAAAACTGTAGGTCCCCTCCATCCCTGACAACATGACTCACACACATGAATGGTTAAGAGTTGTAAGTCACTAGGTCTTAGTTCTCAACGGAGTGTTACGCCACATAATTTATATTTATGTATGTATTTCAAAAAATTAGTTTTTTACAATTTCCAATATTTCCACATTTTGACCTTTTGTTCGAACCCCAAGTTTTGATATTTTACGGTTTAAGTATGGTACTTTATTATATTTTAAAGATTTTTAATTGCTTAAACTTCAAAAAATGTAGGATTCAGAACCACTGTATATATCGCAACATAAAACACGCACAAATTATAGTTATTATGTTAAGTAAGCTAAAATACAATAAAAACAAATAAAAAAATAGTACGTATACGCCTGAGTATACCAGTCTCACTTTTTTCTTTGTATGAAGTGGCCATGCTGTGGCAAATGCTTACTTAATTGTTTAAGTGTTTAAATGTTGTTTAAAATATAATGTGTTTATGTTTTATGATAGAAACACATTAAATCTGTGGTGGAATCAGCTAAGGTGATTGTTGATAAATGACAATCAAAATAATCGATTTTGATCTATGTAAGGTGAAATTTAAAGTGATAGCTAAAAAGCTGTCACAACAACAGTGTTAGGCCCTCATTACGAGAAGCGAATTGAATGTTTGACTGAAAGCGAACGTTTTTGAAATCACTCATTTCGTGAATACCATTTCAATATTCACTTTAAAAGCAAACTTTTTTTAGAAAAGAGATGCTAACCCAAAATTCACCCATCTTAATTTTGCTCTATGTTAGATTTCTTAAACGTTCGCTTTATGTCAAACGTTCGATTCGCTTCTCGTAATAAGGGCCTTATAGTCAAACACCCAAGCAACAATTTGAACCGCCGGGTATAACTTTACTGTGGGTCAAAAATAAACCTTCAAAATCTCTGGTTGTTATATGGTGTTAATTAAGTTATTTCAACACTCTAAGTTTACTTATGGTCTAAAATAAAGCTTAATTATAATTCTAGTTTCACCTGGGAAAAGTTATTACATCATTCTAACTTTGAAGTTTACGTGGGGTAACGTTTTCACCCTATCAGAACTTAAATTAAATTTCCGTTAGTGAATTTGCATTTTATAACTTTAAGGTTAAATTATAGAATTTTGTTTACTATTTCCTAACTGTTCCCTTTTTTTTTTTTTGGTTTAAGGCCAACCAATTATAAATCTACATTTAATAAGAGTGATTTTTCCTCTCATTTCTAGCGACAATTTGAAATTAGTTTTAGAATACCACTTTTTTAACACTGATTGTTATTTATTAGTTTGAAATTAACCAGATATAACACTAAGCGTAAGAATAAATTTCAAAATAGCTATCTTTTATTATTGTTGCCTTTATTAGTTATAAATCGACCAAATTCAGACACAGTTTTTAAACAGGTCATTAAATAACTCTTCAAAAGAAAAGCAAACTCTTCATCAAAGCGTTATTTATAGGCTTAAAATCAACCAACTTTTGTAAGCATCGTTTTTTTTTCAAACAGAATTTAATTTTTGATTCAAAATGAACTAAATTCAGGCAATAGTTTCAACTAAGTCCTTTGTTTACTCTATTTTTAAACCAGAATATTGTTTTTTCGACCTTTTTTGTCAAACAAAATTGTTCAATTGGGGAGAGTACAATAACTGGGACTCTGAAATTTGATAATGGTTTTTGGTAGAGGGGTCAAAAACAAGCTTTTTTTTACATTGGGAGGGGGGGTCTATCTTGCCCCGTTTGGGCGGGAGGAGCGTTTTAATGAAAATTGTATAAAATTGGAAAAAAATGATTAAAAAATAACGGTAGAGCCTGCAATCAAGTCTGATACTTTTTTTTAAAGCCAATACTTTGTTCTATTAGCCACTTTTTAAATCAAAAGTAAATTATGTATAGTTTTCGAAAAAACACGTTTTTAACTCAAAATTAACCAAAAAAAAACCATTAAAAAAAAGTTTAAAGTATAATTTTTCGAAACAATAACATTTTAAATATTTTTTTTTATGAAATTAGTTGCTTTTATTGATTCCTAATCAAAAACTGATTGAACTAATCAAAAACTGAAAACCGGATGGTTCTATGTCTTATAGTTTTTGAGAAAATTGAAAATTACTTTTCTATGAGAAATTTATTTTTTTGGTATTTATGTAGGGTAGTACCCAGCATAATGGCGTAAAAACAGTCGAAATATGTATTGAGGTATGCTGTAATGTGAATTTCTTGTAATGAATTACATTTTAATTTCTTAAAATTTTAAATATGTATCTTCAGGCCACGTAAATGCATATTTAAAAAACATTGGATGTCGTAGCATACATTTCAAGCAACTTTACTTGAAAAATAAATTTCTCATAGAAAAGTAATTTTCAATTTTCTCAAAAACTATAAGACATAGAACCATCCGGTTTTCAGTTTTTGATTAGGAATCAATAAAAGCAACTAATTTCATAAAAAAAAATATTTAAAATATTATTGTTTCGAAAAATTATACTTTAAACTTTTTTTTAATGGTTTTTTTTTCGTTAATTTTGAGTTAAAAACGTGTTTTTTGCATCATTTTCTTTTCTAGCTAAAAGAAAACATACTAAAAAAAACGATTCAAACATTTCCAATTATGCTTTTCAATGATATCTATAACTGGCCCCTAAATTACGGAGTTTTCAATCCAGAATAGCTATATATTTATTATTTTTGTTCTAAATATAATCTGAATCTGAAAACTATTGGTATTTTTTGTTTTTTTCTTTCTTAACGGTAAGTATTAGTTTCTGGTTAAAAATCAACCCAAATCAGACAAAAAAGTTTGTAATAAGTACTTCAATTACGTTTTTTTAACCCAGAATATTAGTTTTTGGTTGAAATTCAACTAAATCCAAACACAAGTGTGGAATAAGTTTTTAAATTACGATGTTCTAACCCAGACTGGTTACTTTTTGGTTGACAACTAACCACATAGGAACCTTAGTTTTACAATATCGATAATTTTACCAGTCCACAACTGAAGACATTATTTTAACTGCGATTGAACTAAACTCAAACCCCAGACGCACACGCACACTCTCATATTGGCTGTAAACTCTCTCTCTCGTTCACATATCGGATTTCTCAAATATTTCTGTTCATCAGTTCAGTCTTCTTTATCTTTGGTGGACCGGAGTTGTTGGTGACGCGCGCGCGCTTTAAATTTTATTTTTAAAAATCTATAATTTAAGTAAGTTCGGTGCAAAAATTAAGTGTTTTAAACTTTAAGTTCATAAGGGTAAGTCATTTTACTACATTTACATTAAGTAGCTAGTTTTTAAGTTATTTAAAGTCCCAAAACCATTAGTCGCGTCGCGTTGGGCGCGGCGTTGTTGTTGTTTATATGTTTACTCATATGTATAGGCAAAAACACTCTACACTAGAGTGTTTTTGTGTATAGGTATATACACATTTTCTTCTTCGTCATTTTTCATTTTCATTTTGCTTTTGGCTGTTGAGAAGACCAATTATTATTATCAGAAATTAAGTATTCCAGTTATATATGGTTCCAGCTTAAAGAAGAAAGAAAATTTTTATGAGAAACCATTTTATTCTAAATACTTAAGTGTCTATCAGTCAAATGAAGAAGAAAATATGCCTAAATTTTATAAATTAGATAACATCAGTTCCAAACTTTTTAAAATAACTCTACAAGGCAACGAATTTGTTATGTTTCCTTTAGTTCATTGCTAAAACGATGTTTTGTGTTGTTGAAACAATTGAGGATGGGGCGAAGCTCGTTACAGCTGTGCCAAAAACTTGGGTGCATGATGGGTGCACATTGTTATGGCCTCCAACTCGGAAAGAATCTGTCCTTGGCCGGAAAAATTGTACGGACCCGCAACCACAATGGCAGAGAATGGCCTGTAGAATAATTTTCGATGATATTGGTAAGAACTTTTTAATATTGCAATCGAAAGAGAAGTTAAATGACTGGAACTTCAAATAATGCAATACCAAAGTATTTCTTTCTTTAATGTTTTATTTCTTTATTTAAAGATTCTTGGGAACAGGCCATGAGGAAGGAAAAAGAAGCCGAGTGTTTGTCTTCCGATGAAAACACGGAGCAAGTCGACAAACTTCCCTCCTCGTTTGCGGAGTATAATAATTTAATGTCGACGATGCTAGCAGACTCAGGTAAGCAAAAAGTTGTTAATAACAAAATTTAACTTTTATTATTGTTATTATTGTACTATTTGTACTAAAATGTCAGCTTATTTTACATTTAATTTACCAGGAAATCAATCTTTCCACCCCTCCGATGACACCCTAGAAGCCGATGTTTCATGCACACCCTCTCCCTCGTGTCAAATCGAGGATCGTCCTCAAATTTTGAGTGTAATTGAAGGTAACAAAAATAATCTGTTAATTATTAAATATTCCTTATTTATAGTTTATTTTCATCTTTTTTCAGTTCCTGCACCTCCTGTTTTTGCTCCAGGGGCATCTGAACAAACACAGGTCCAGCTTTTAAGTGAAGTTAGAAAACTGGCAGGTGAGGTGGAAGCCATAAAGTTACTGCTGCAGCAGTTTATGGCAAAAACTAAAGTCTCCCTCACCTGTATAGTGGAGAAAATTTGCCAAAATGTCGGCCGAGAAATTGTGGCGGATCACCTCCTGGAGGAATTGTCGCCTCTCGCAACACCACCGGAGCTGGATGAGATAAAGCAAAGGCTAAGGCAGGACCTTCAATTTAAAAGAAATTTGGTAAGATAAACTGTTTTATTTAATGCATTTATCATAATGAACAATGTACTTTTAAATCCTTTTTTCAAAAAGATTTGCTTTCCAGTTTTTAAACTCAATTTTCTTTCGTTTTCGTTTTTTTTTTAGATTCTTAAGTTGTCTACATTCGGGGGGGTGAATGCTGTCAAATCACTTAGAACAATAGCAAAGTTATTGTTTAAGGATGAGCTGCTATCACTGTTCACGTGGAATGGAACATACAATAAAAAATGTTTCCACCACAACCATTCCATTTTTTCGGCCATTGTGGAGGCGGTGAGGGTTCGATTCTCCAATTTTACGGATGTGGAGGGCGCCACATTTTTTAAAAATTATATCAAACATGCACCTTTTCGCATGAGCAAGCCCCAACTGTAAGTAACTTATGTGTTTTTAGTTCCTTCAATTCAATAATTTTTCTTTATGTACTTAACACTCGGTAATTAATAATTCAATAAAATATTTATTGTTTGTGTGTGCTTTTTATTTATTTAAAGCAATAAATCAGCTTCATCATCATTATCGGCAGCTGCACCATCATCACCATCATCAGCATCACCATCATCAGTATCACCATCAACAGCTCCACCAACATCTACACCACCAACAACAACTATGTATAAACAAAAACTAAGATAAATTCTTATTTTATTCTTATTCTTTTTTTATATCTACACTACATACATAGTTTTAAGTTTTTAGTATTTAAGTTTTTAGTTTTTAAGTTACATTATAGATTATAGGTAGAAATAAATAACCCCATACATTTAAATTTTATCTTTTTATTTAAAAGGATTTTGCTTCCAGCTGCGAAAAATTTGAAAAAAGTTACTACTAGACAACGATTCAAGTCCTGATCACGTAAGCATAAAAAAGAATGGTTTTATATGTTTTTTTTTCCAATTTTCAGAACTTCTGGGCCGATATCTTCTAGGTTCGATTGAACGTTAATCGTTTTGACAATTGATCTCTTTATCACTAGTATAGATATAAGATAAAGAGAGAATAGTTGTCAAAACCACTAGTGTTCAATCGAACCTAGGAAATTTCTATTCAGGTTTTTTAAAAACTGCAAACATCTCAAACTAACCTAAGGCATTAACAGGTTTTTTGAGAACCGAAAATTAACGGTTACAAAGTTACTATAGGGCTATTACAGGTTTTGTTAGAACCTTTTAGAAACGGTTCCAAATGGTTTATAAAAAACCGTAAAAATGTCTTAAAACAGGTTTTTTAAAAATTGTATTCAAACGGGCGTCAAAAAAAAGTAAGATATCAACCGTCAATCAACTAAATATTGGTTGGTAAAAAACCCTGTATTAAAGGTTTTGTTGAGGTTGTGAAGTAACCGGAAATCAACAAAAAACAACAAAATAAAGGTTTTTTACAAACTTCATCTAAACGGCAGATATAACATTGTTATAAGCAAACCGGGTTTTTACAAACTTCATTCTAACCAACGTTCTAATTCTACTGACCAAAACAGGGTACTGGAACGTCATTGTGAGGTTTTTTGGACGTTATTGAAACTAATTTGTAACTTATAGAGTTATATAACGCAGGTTCATGGACGGTCTATTTACCGTATTTCAACTTCAAATTGTTGCTTGGGCACTTGCTTGTAGAAAAAAAGTTAGCTAAGCTGTTTTGTAGTTATTATCATGGTCTTCAAAGCCTAGCTTACTTCTTTTCTGTAGCATTTACTATTTACAGACTTAAAACGAGAATTTTTGAGGAAAAACAAACCTGATAACTTTTAATGTTCATATGGGATTTTTGGGAACTTCTTGTCACTTGTTAATAATAATATAATCAGTGTATGTACCAATTTTCATCGATATTCGAGTTATTCCTAGATTTGAAGAATTGTATGTTTATTCTGTCAGGACTAATACCTTCTCCTTATTTATAGATACGCAATACTTTAAAAAAAGTAAGTTAACTCCTTTCTTCTTTGACGACATGTACCTACCTTACAGTTAAAAAGTAATATATCAAAGTAACCCTTTGTTTGAAAAAATCAAATTAAATTCATTCTAAAATAATATCGAACAAATTTTACAAAGAATTTGTCTTTGAATCCAAAAAAAAGAAAAATACTCCATAAAAGTTTGTTACTTATTTGTTGTTGTCATTCTTTATGCCCTGAGGCTGGCGGCGTCGTCGTCGGCATTGGAGTAGGAGTCCAATACGACAAATAAGTAGCTAAAACTCCCGACTTTTTATTGAAAACGATTTCTCAATTACTAGACGTACCGCCCTACCTTCTTACATTTATTGCCCCCCACAACAACTTACCCATGGCTACTGAAGGACCTCCCAAACACTCAACTCACAATTCAACTTTTTTGGAATGTTGAAATTGGTTTCGTTTATTTCATTTTATAGAAATTCCTTTATGCCCCCAAAGCATTCTATTTAATTCTTTTTTTGGTCTTTTTGTCTTCTGTCTGAGTGTGTTTTCTTGAGGGCAATCTTGTGCACAGCTTTTTTATCATACACATATTTATATATATGTATGTGTGTATGTATGAAACATTTAAGGGTAAATTTAGTTTTAGTTCGTTCTTTGACACATAAAGTAATATGACAATAAATTGGACGTGACACTTTGTATTATCATGATTTCTTTTGTTTTCAGTTTTCAGTTTTTTATTGTTTTTTGTTTTATTTTGTTGCGCTACTTGCCCCAAGGAAGGACATTAAAACAGGAGAAAGAAGAGAGTAAACAAAAATGTACCATCTTGAAAGGATATTCAATTTCTATTAGATACCATAGTTTGGCCAAAAGAAACTAGACCAAAGTAGAGGCAAACAAAAACAACAATATGGTTGCACTTAAGTTGAAATACAATTTTGTGATTTTACCGACAAAAATACCTAACTCTACCATCAGGATATGGCTAGTAGAAGTGTTGTCATTTTTTTAGTTGGTTTGTTTTTAATTTTTTTTTCAGAACTCTAGAACACATTGAGTTAATTCTTTTTGTTTTTTCAGCAATAAACCCAAAAACTGTGTTGAAATTTTTGTCACTTAATTAAAGTTTTGACAGAGCAAATAATGAAAGAAATAAATAAGTATTTCATAACCAACTTAAATTTTGGCTTTTTCATCGCTAAGGACAGATTTAAAACTACTGTGACGTTAATGACACATGCCTAATGCATTCTTTTTTCATATGCAAAAAAGAGCTTAAAAATAACTTCTAACTTTAAGTGAAAAAAACATGGAGTCATACATTAACATATTTGCTTTATATTTACTTAAACATTTTCAGGAAGCCTTATCCTAACCAACTTTTTTTTAAACTTACTCGAACTCAACTCAAGCATACAGGATAAACTTCTCTCCTACAAAAAATTGTTTTAAATCTTATGTAATCTTTTACTCCTTAGTGTAGCTGTCAGAAATAAAGAGAAAACAAAAAAAAAAGTAAAAAATAAAAATGCATCGTTGATCTCACTCAATGATGGGTGTTAGGAAACAAACTTTCATTCTTTTTCGTCCTTTTTTTTACACCAAACTTTGTTGCAAAAGATTTTTAGATTTTGTGTTTACTTTTTTGTATGTGTATTAAAATATATTTTTCACCATGAATTGACAATTTTTTTTTAATCATGACAAAATTCCAAGAAAATAACACAACAAAATATTCTATTTTTATATTCGTTTTCGTTGAAGGACATACATACATTATATCCTGAAGGAAAGAAAAGATTTCCATCAATCGACTGGAGATTATTTCGATATCCTTATGTGTTGTAATAGAATTTTCTTGTCACTTTTTTTTGTGAAAAGCTTTTCACAAGAAAACAAGAAAAATAAACTAAATGATTTTATATCAGGAGATGATATGTAACAAAATATATTTTTTTTTTGATACGCATCAAGAACACAAAAAGTCCTTCTTTCATTGCATTATTCATTCTTAAGATTATTTTTATAATAATATATACATATATTACATCTTAGATGGCTTTATTCAGATCCTTGATTCTTCATATTTTCTACCTTAAATTTTAAAATTAAATCTTGAACAAGGAGATTCAAAAGAGATTTGGATAGGATCCACATTGAAAATTTCCCATTGGCGCATTTTAAAATAATAATTTGTTTGCAATAAAACAAATTCTCATTTAAGGACCTCACAAAATTATATGAAGAATAATAATTAAAGGTTAAACTGTTTTTGGAAGAGAGATGTTAGGTACGTTATTTGGTACGGCATTTTTGGTCAACACATTTTGATATATTTGTGTTAAGCACTAAACCATTATTGTCCGACCAGTGCTTAGTTTTAAGGACCAAGAGAAAAAAGAAATCAACAGACGCATCACAAACGGGAGACGGACATAATCCCGAAAATCAAAATCCCGAAAACCCAAAATTCCGAAAACCCACAATCCCGAAAACCCAAAATCCAGAAAACCCAAAATCCCGAAGAGAATCAAACGAACTTTTTTTTCTAAGGTTTTTTTTATTGGTGACCTTCAAAAAAAAAAAAATTTGTAGGTTGTCTTTGCAATTCCCGATCTTATATAAAAAAAAAGTTTGATTTTATGCTATTATGCTTTTGCAAAGCATTTCGAAATCGAAATCGATTTCGGGATTTTGGGTTTTCGGGATTTTGATTTTCGGGATTTTGACCCCAACCCATCACAAACAGCTGGAATCAATTCTGGAGCCTCAAACAGATTTTAGAACTGGACCAAAGTGTAGAAACACGAAAATATCTCTTCGACTCCGCTATTTTGCCGGTGCTTACTTATGGACTACAAACCCTGAGCTTGACTACGAAATCTCTTGACCAGCTAAGGATCTATCAATCCAAAATGGAAAGAAAAATCCTCAGAATAAGACCCAGCGAAAGGATAAGAAATGAAGACATCCGAAACAGTACTCGAATAATTGACGTAATAGATAGAACCAAAAGACAAAAATGGAGTTGGGCAGGACATATTTCAAGACTACAGGATCAAAGATGGACAATGTTGGCAACAAAATGGAGACCGGAAAGCAAGAGACGAACAGGCCGACTGAACAAGAGATGGAGCGACGATCTTTGCCAAATAAACGAAAATTGGTACAGTGAGGCGAAAAATCGAGACCAAAAACTAATAATAAAAATTGAAAAAATAAATAACCAAACTTTTAAATATCAATTATCTTACTTTTTCATTATCTAATTAATAATTCTATATTTGTAATTTGTATCATTCTATCAAATAATTTGAAAAAAATTCTAATTAAAAAAATTTAAAAATTGTATCTATAGATGTATTTAAATGTATTTAAAATGATAAGGCAATAAATAATAATTAATTCGATGAGTCCCAACGGACAACTCATGTATAACGGAGCATCATTAGCGTACAAACGAATTGTGCAGTGTTTTAGAATAGAATTAAGTTCATTGACATGAATAGAAAATAGCAAGGGACAGAGAATAGATCCCTGTGGTACTCCACTACTATTTAATAAAAATGCGGAAAGAGCTTTATTAAGTTCGACAGCTTTTATTCCATTGGTTAAATAAGAGTGTATAAGTCGGACTGTACTAGAAGAAAAGAAGAACGAGTTTAAGAGTTTTTCACAAAGTAAAGAATGGTTTACTATATCAAAGGTCTTTGAAAACTCCAAAAACACTTAAAAAGTTATATACTGAAGATCGATGGCCTTAAGAATATCCTTCGTTAGCACCAATATTTTGTATAAAATGAAATTAGTTTGAGATCAATACCTTTATTTGTTTTCAAGGTATTCGAGTCAAAAACCAATTTTTAAAAAATATTTTTCGTAGGTTTTTTTTTTAAACTAAATTGGATTCTTCTAAAAATATTAATACCTACATGTTAGAAACCATTCCGTAATTTTTTACTTTAGCAAAATGTCAAAATCGTTTCAAATCAGCTGAATCATTTTTTAAGCTTACAAAATTTAACTGGTTTCAACTGAAGTTTTTTTGCAACATTGACATCAATGACTTTATTCGTTCTGAAAATATTTAAGTCAAAAATCTATTTTTTTTTTCTAATTTAAAGAATTATTTTTGTTTTGATACTTCGTTGTGTAAAATTATTGTGGAGGTAAATTCACTTTTTGTTCGAAAAATATTTGATTTGAAAAAATAGTTTTGTACATTTTTTTGCATTCAAAAACACAAAAACTTTTGTTGAATTTTTTAAAAATTTAAATGGATTTGGTATGACATCGGAATGTATAAGAACTATGCATTCAGATTCTAAAAAAAATCAATTTGACGAATCAGTCTGATTACAAAAACTTTTTATGTAAATTGATCATTCATATCTCTTTAAAAAAATATATTTTAGAAATGTAGAATTTTAAGTTGGCAACACTTTTTTAATTCGAGGTCATTTTGACAGCTGTCAAGTGATCGATTTTAAGTTTAGTTTGGCATTTCCACAAGAATTGATTGACAAATTGTGCAAATTTATTTTGAAAGTTTGAAATAAGTATATCGCGAATTTTGGTTTGGAGTGATGATAACCCTCAAGTTAATGTTCAGACACCGTTACATCAACAAAAGCTGACTGTTTGATGCACTAATATTGAAATAATTGGTAAGTACTTCTTTAAAAATAATGTTGGCCAGAACGTTACAGCTAATGTTGATCGCTATAGGGCCATGATTACAGACTTTTTCGTTCATCAATTGAAATCTATGATGTGTAGCAGCTGTGGTTTTAATAAGACGGTTTAACGTGTCACACAGATTGTTTCACATTTAACTGAAAAAAAAAAACGTTTGGTAACCGCATAGTTTCACGTTACGGACGTGTGAATTGGTCTCCAAGATCATGTGCCTTAATTTCGCCGCTTGACCATTTTGCTTTCGTTTAAAGTAAATTTTAAAAAAAAATGTTGCCATACACTAGTTGTTAAATACGGTGATACTAGTGTTGTCCATAGTTAAACTTTTCGCACCTTTTGTGCAATTTTTAATCATGGTTTTTTTTTTTAATATAAAATACTAAATAAATCCCCTGAAGAAGCTGGAAAACAACTGGCGAAACGGAGGGT
This sequence comes from Eupeodes luniger, assembly GCA_951509635.1. NCBI lineage: Eukaryota > Metazoa > Arthropoda > Insecta > Diptera > Syrphidae > Eupeodes > Eupeodes luniger. Next base: position 126,109,345 of record OX608075.1, on the reverse strand, counting down.
AAAACCAAGATGGATTAGTTTTATTTTATAATTAATCGCATCCAACTGATTGATCATCAAAGCCCAAGAAACAAAAAAAAAAATGTCTCACAAATTAAACATATGATCAAGTTCCCATTAAAAAAATCATATTTATTTTATTCCATTTCAAAGTTCTGTACCTCTAAAAAAACACCCTTTAGATACCACCACAAATAGTTCCACTTGGTTATGTTTGAACTGATGACTTAACAATTGATGTAAATAGAGAAACATTAAAAAATGTAGTATTTATCAGATTTTCGTCCCTTGCATATTAAATCCATGAAAATTTAGTAAAATCTAAAAAAATGGAACGTGAAGACGTTAACTTCCTTTTTGTCTGTTTTGTTTCTTCTTTGTCTTCTATTAAAATTACAACAACAATGAAAAAAATATAAAAATGAATAAATGAATGCGTTCAACTTAAAATTCAGTTTTTCCTGACAAAATAAAGGAAGAATAAAACAAAACAAAAAAGAAAATCTGAGGCAAAAATTGGATCAGGATGTGATGATGGTGGTGGTGATGGTCGTTTTACGAAGAAAGAACAAAAATGTCGATGTCGTCGGTCGTTATGAAGTAATTTTTTGTATGCAATTTTAGTTCGAAAGCAAAAGAGGAAATAAAATAACGGAGTTCCTTATATTTAAAAGTATTATTAATAATTTATAGAAGAATTTTTTGGGTCAACTATTTAGTTAGACATTTTTGTTTTCCTCATTCAATTCTTCTTTTCAACAAAAATAGCTTTAATTTTTGTTTGTATTCTCATAAAAATGAGATATTATTTATTATTATATTTTTATATGTACATACCTCGCCTCGTCCGCCAGAACCTTCGATACTCTCATCATCGATGTATATTTCATCCCTTGGTGTTCCACTACTCGATGATACTATCGGCGATGATGGTGATGGCGAAGGTTGAACAGTCTTCTGGAATGAAAAAAGAAAAAATAATAATAAATACTCGTACATATGTATATAAAAATAAGGATTCAATTTAAAATTATTGAAATTACGTAATGTTGGCTGAAAATTTAATTAAATTAAAAATGAAAAAAAAAAACAGGAAAAAATATCTTTCATTTATATTTTTGTGTAATAATTTATTAATTCTTTTAAGGGAAGTGTAATTGGATTGAAATGCTGGAGGTCTTATAAACGGGTAACAGCACGGAAGAATGTCAATACTTTTTTTTTTTGATATTAAGTAGAGTTTTAAAGAATTTTAGCTAAAGATTATTTTTCTTATTTCACATTTTTCAAATAATAGCAAATTGAAAGAGGATTAGAAAATTCGAAATTTCAATCAAAAGAGTTGCAACTTAGCGAAAATGAAAAAAAAAATATGCTTTGAAGTGTGAATAGTGATAATTAATAACTCAGAAACTTTACTTTGTATAGGAAATGGAACATATTGATTCAAGGAAAAGACAACTAATATTGAATTAAAAATCAGTTAATGGGACTTCAACAATTCCTGTGCAACTCTCAAACACAAATTTGACCTCCTGATCCATTAAAAGTGATGTTGCCTTACAAACACATATTTAACACTCTTAGGCCTAGTTTTTCAATGATGAGTTTAGATTCAAAGTTCAATAAGATTTTGATAGTACTGGAAGAATATTTATACAGATGTTAAAAAAACTATCGATATCAAACGTGTTGGACAGACTGCTTGACAGATTTTGATGATCGAAAAACGTGTCTGTTTATTTTATATTACTTTTTATAAACAAATAAAAATATGGGCATAAGAAGTAACAATTTTTCGCTAAAGAAATTGAGATTTTACTGAAGTGTCTAGAAATGTTAAGAAACATAATGGAGTACAGAGCTTTAGGAAACTTTTAATAAATATGCAGACTGCCAAAGAAGTGAATTCAAAATACAGAACTAACTAACTATGTTTTTAAAAAGAGCAATATTACAATCATAAAATATACTCTCTTCAAATAAATGGAAATAATTTGGTCTCTTTGGTCTTCAAACAGTTAAATTTAATATTTCGAATAAATCTGCGTTGCTTGGGTCAGAATTTTTATATAACAATTTTTTTTTTAACAAAAGGAAATATAACACATTTGTTGATTAAAACTTCAACTTCTGTCAAAAGCATCATTTCGTTTAATCCCGAAACCACCAAAGGTGATAGGGTTAACTCTAAGCTAACTTCAATATTCAAATTAATTGAAAAACATAATTCAGAAGGTTACTCAAACTTGTCTCAGATTAGGGGATGATTTCATACTGGAAAACTGGACTTTAGGTGGAAGAAGCGAAGAAGAAATTCGGGATTTTGGCTTTTTTTTCAGCAATTTAAAATTACAAGGTTAAAAGTCTTTAAAAACATGTTATTGACTTACAAATATGAAAATATAAGGAATTAACTAATTATTTTAATAAGAATTAATATATAAAAAAATATTTCACTCTTAGAACACAATTATTTTTTTGAAGCACAATATTGTAGCGTTTGAAATGTTTATTTGTTGCACAAAAATTAAGTAACAATATTTTAAAGTTTAATTCTTAATTCGAATTTTAAGTTTCAAAAAAAAAAACTTCCGGATACAGCTAAAGATAGTGGAGAGAATTGAAACAAAATGAGCGGCTGGATCTTACGAACTTCCTACTGTATTCAAAGAGTGTGTTTGAAATTCATACACAAAATTTAAGATTTAAAAATATAGTTGCAAATTAAGTTTGTCCTTAAAAATTTAAAAGCCATTTGATTTCTTAAAAAAAATCCTAAATTTTTCATATTTTTTTTTTTTAATCTTAAAGCTGGTTTTTTTTATATTAATTTTGTATATTTTATATTTTCCACTTTTTGTTTAAAAATATTTTTGGTGTGCAGTTATTAAGAATATATAAATATACTTTTTATATTTGATTTTCGTAAGTAAATATTGACCCGTTTTCGAGATATCGCATTTTGAAAAAAAATGTTTGTTTTTTTAATCTAAAATAAATATGTTGACATTTTTGATCATCATGATTAATGCAATTCCTGGGAAAATTTAGAAACAAAATAATGGTTTTATGAGGGGTACCTTTCTTTTATTGAAAGAAGCAAAGTTAATAGAACATGTTTAGAGAAAATTTAATAAAAATCTATAGGTTCGTTTTTGAGAAAAATCGAATCTTCGATTTTTGACCAAGACTAAAAATTTTGTATGGAGTCTACTACTATTTTTGATTAAAAAAACAATGACAAAAAAAACCGCCTATAGCGAATCAGCTTAAAACGTTATTTCCAAGTTTGAACTCAATCGTCCCAATTGGCCAAGGAGAGACAGGCACCGTAATGTCATATTTGATTAAAATCACGAGTTGGAATATTTAACGAATGCAAAGCTTGCCATATAGTTTCTATATATCGCAAGTAAAAATAGCCTTTTTGAACAAATATTTTGTCAGAATATTGAAGCTTTTGAAAACAAACTATTTTGTGGTATTAATGGTAAATCCTCAATACTAATTAAACTCGTTTAAAATCGAACTAACAATGCATTTTCTGCAATAAGTTCAAAAGTACACATTCTAGCCAAAAACTGTTTTGATCAAAGTTGTAGATTATTAAATTCTAAGCAACTTTTGTCAAGAGCATGTTTTGTCTTAACTTGAAAATAAAAGAGTTAAAACGAAACGACTACAATTAAAAATGGCGGCCAACAAAAAATGGCTACGAACAACTTAGTTGTAGGTTCTTAACGATACAAATAAAAAAAACTTCCTAATTTTGTCAATTTCAAATGACCTCCCAATGGATAACTCCAATAATCAAAATTCTAACTTATTGCGTTAATCAGCGTTTTTAAATTGTATTCCTGGAAAAAAAATGTGAAGGGATATTGTATTTACAATATCCCTCTGTAATTGGAGGATGCTTTCTAGGAAAAATTCTGATATTAAATTTTTTTTTTTTTGCTTTTTCAAGAAGTTGGGAGATATGATTAAAGAACGGACATAAATAAAATCGTCATGACACCTAAAATCCAAATATATAGCTTAATCATGATGCTCAAACTCAAGCATAATTTTGGATATTTTATCATTTGCTTTAGGCTTTGTAAAATCTTTTGCTATGTTTCATCTTTTAAGCTCAGTTTTGTTAGCTTTGGGTAATAAGACCTAAAGCCTCTTTCTTTTTTTCTGAATCTTCATCACTTTCTCCTGTATTTTATTTCGTACACTTGTTTAGTTCAAATAGGTATTCATACATTAATATTCTTTCCGGACATTGAACGAACTAACATATTTTTACTTTTCGAACCACATTGCGTAAATCTTTCATTTTAAGTTAAATAACTTTACAAGACGAAAAACTTCTTATTTCAACTTTGATCTAAAAATAGAAAAAAAAATGTGAAAAACTTCTTAAAGCTTATTAAAATAAGAAAAAAAAAACAAAAATAACCATATATTTCAATCCAAAAAAAAGCATCATCAAAAAAACAAACATCGAACGTGCCTCGCGTATAGGTACGAGTATCTATATCTCTAAGGTTTCCTTCCATCAGCTAAATGATGGAAAAAGACAGAGGGTTCATATTTCCACTAACACATAATTCCAAATTTTCCCTCATCTTTCCGTCGTCGTCGTCAAGCGACATTGTCGTCATCGTCATCCTACATACATTCACATATATAGCCTACCGATACGAATATAAATGGGAGAAATATTGAGCCTGTCGTCTTGAATAAATAACAATCAGTCGCAAATAATAAATTATTTCCAGCATCAGCCTCTACTTTTTCAAGACCACCTCTCATTTTGTCGTTTTCGAAAACGAGACATGCTTGAAATGTTTGGAAAACAAAAATCAATATTTCTTTAGGTTCTTCAGGCACTGTGTATAAACAAGTATAATAGCGAATAGGTATATAATACATACATTCATATATGGCAAGTCATAAACTCTCATTTATCAAAAATCCATAAATTCCCTCAGCAATGCGGGAATAGGGATACAAAATACTTATGTATACAGATACATAAAATATCATATAATATAGATCTTATGAGTATTTTCTCCCTGATTTACGCATCAACTTTGTCATATGTATAAAGATATAGAAACACATTTCCATGGAACAAACCAACAGGGGAGGCAAATTGTTATTAACATTTTATGGAGTTTCATCAAGAGTCCAATAGATTCTCCGCAACCCCTCCCTGCCCCACTTTCTTTAAATACAAAACATAATGATGGTGTGGGGAGTGGGATATTTTCAAAAATTATGAATTCCTAAAATTTTCATACTCATACACAGCCCCAACATAACACAAAACATAACGAAATGAAATAAAATAGCAACACTTTGATGCGGAGGTTTCGCATTGGGCGCCATCCAACCAAAACCAAAATCATATCTACATTCGAAATGAAAACTCAACTCGGTGCCCTTAATGGCGTTAGTGCGGTTGTTTACCGCAAAAACAACCGTCATATAAAAGCACAATTTAAACACAGGCAATATTTATAAAATACATATACGGGAAGGTATTTGGGGCTAAAAACAAAAAAATGTATGCCAAATGTTTTGTAGGTGTGAACGAAAGTCGGTCGTTGGAACATTCGCTCGGAGTCGGTCGGTTGGGCGGTTTTTGAACAACAACGCAACGAGCGACGGACAGACGGTTGGTTATTCGGTTCGGTTTGGTGTCGGTTTGGATGGGTTTATTATGCCGATGGGAATTTATATTTTACCACCAAAAGGACGACACGAGTCCTATTTCAATTTGCATAAATTTCTCTATTTTGACGCAAATGTTTATGTAATGTTCGTGATGGTATTAGGTTTGTCGCTCATGCAAAACCTCAAAAGCTATAATTTTATTTGTATACGAGTGTATAACTGTAGTACGTACATATGTGAAAGACGCAGTACTTTATACCTACATACTCGTATGTATGCTGGGGATAAATTTAAGTGCGGCGCGGCAGCGACGGATGCGGAGTACATGTAGGGCATCATCATGGGTTTTGAAAATCCCATTGGAAGGATTCATTTTGGCTTTTGCCACAATCATTTGGGAAGAAGAAGTATGTCAGTGCGGTGATGCCGGGAAGTGGTTTATCGATTTTGCGATGCGATGCGCGCCCCACATATGTTGGGTTTTAATAAAAAACATACTTCACACATATTTATGTGAATGGGTTTGGTTCCAAATTTTTTTAAATTATATTCGTATGAATGTTTACGGAGACTGCGACGACGATGACAACGACGGTGACGACGGAGGAAAATTAAAGATGAATGCGTGTGAATAAGCATTAGAGGGAGTTATGGTGCAAAATTAATAGATGAATAGGTATTTTGTATAGTTTACTTTCAGGGGTGAAGGGTGAAACTATATATTTAATCAGTTAATGGTTTCGCAGTTGATTGAAATATAGGCTATAATTATGTTTATTGACACAAGACGAGAACGATAAAATCGCAACGCATAAACCTTAAGGGTAATAGATCATTTCTGGCATTTAAATTATTTCCACCTTGTTAAACATGAATGTGTTTTGTAGTGTTGGGTTGTAAATATATGTTAGACATTAATTTGAAAGAAACCCTCAAAGTTTGATTAGTTCAAAAACGTACCTTCATACATATTACATCAATATTGAATAAAGAATGATGTAATAATTTATAAGAGTATTTCCACAGGGTATTGGAATAAATACAAAATTTTGCGTATTCTAAACTCGATAATTGTTGAGAAGAGATAAAATTTACTCTCACACCGTATATTTTGTTGAATTGAAGTTTTCCTTCTAAATTAGTTTAGAACAAACTCTTTCGATTGACTAAAAATTTCATTTCTTTAAAGAAAAATTACAGGGCGGCCTATTTTTGAACCTACTTCTCTTATTAATTACAACATTGGAACCAATGCCTTAGCAATGAAAAAACACATTTTCAATAGCAAAACAAGTGTGAAAGTAAATGGTTTAACTGAAAATTGATCAACATTGAAGAAATTCTGGCGAAAGTCAATGGTGGGAGTTAATTCTACCTTCAGGCTATAAGTGACAAAATTTAATATTTGACACTAAATTCTTCAATCAAATTTGTTTAAAAAACACCTTTTTTGACTTACTCCAAATTTCATTACCTTAAAGAAGACCTTAGAACAAAATCCTTCACTGATACTCTGATACCTCAAATTAAAGTATTTCTACAGAAAATTTGTCAACATAGATTCCATTTCTGATTCTGCTGGTTTTGGCTGATAAGTTTCACGCTTTTAACTGTAGAAGTAACAAAGAAACGATTTTGGAATCAAACTACTAAGTCTAGGATCAGGATTTTTGATTACTGCCAGAAGTCGATATATTGTGATTTATTAGTTGAAGAAGTCCAAATGAACATTGAGGAAATTCTTACGAAAATCTATTTTGCATATTTTTATCTCGAGAATTATTAGGTTGGATTTAATTTTACGCTTACACGATAAAGTCACAAGACCGTTTACTTTGAATTGAAGCTTTCGCTCTGAATTTGTTAAGAAGAAGATTTATCATCAGACTAGTTGAACTAGTCTTCTACTCTCAATGTAATAGTGATTTTAAAGGTGATATACTATTGTCAAATTTGAATTTTTAGCATTAAACTTCTAGTTGCATACGATAAGGTCTGCGTCCATTGCCAGAAGTCGAATAATTTGTGTTTTATAAGTAAAAGAAGACTTTTAGAAGACCTTTTCCGCTGAATCAGTCTTACAAGTTAAAAAAGTCTCCATTATCTAGGTAGCTATATTTTTCAACAAATAACTAAATTGTTTGAGTATCATTCTCATGCTTCAAGTTAATTTTTAAGTTTTGAATATAAAAATTTGTTCAAAATGGTTTTTGCAAAGGAAATCGATTTGCTAACTTTTAGCATTTATCAATATTGAAGGAATTCTGCTGAAAACCAAACCCCTTGATATTTTTTAAGTGGGAGTACATTTTATTCTCACACGATAAGATACACTTGAGTTGCAGCTTTATTAATTTTTACTTGTTAACATATTAATCTTTTGATTGACTCGTAAGTTTAAGCACCTTATAAAGGGTGGTGAAATTTTAAGGGCCGATGTTGAATGTGAACCACATCTTGACGTCCAGATTTTTTCTGCATTTCATTTGACATTTCTCAATTTCAGACTTACTCAATTTGATCGTCCAAATGTTCGTAGAATCGGAAAAATAGTGCACAAATTTGAGCAAACTGTTGTGAAAATACCAGTGCATTCTCGTACAGGTCGTACTGCTGTTCGCTATAGTGTGCCTGAAGAGCAGTTTACCTCAATTCGTCAGCGGGCCCAACAATTGCACCTCTCGTTGATGAAAATTAGGCATAGAGACTTGCATATACACGCTTACAAGTAGCAATTGACTCAAGAACTAAAGCCTATTTAATACCATTTCAGGCGTCGTCAATGGTCAGAATAATGGCAAGAAATGGCAACAGTGGATGATCAATTTTTGAAGAAAATCATCTTCAGTGATGAAGCACATTTCCACCTCAGTGCATTCGCCGATAAGTAGAATTTGCTTATTTGGGTGAATGATAATCCAAGAGTTATTGTGGAAAGGCCAATCCATCCACAAAGAGTGACTGTTTGGTACGGTTTATGGCCTGGCGGCATCATCGGGCCATATTTTTTCCTTTTTTCTAAAATGAGTCCGGTAAGGCAGTTACTGCGTAATGTGTTGTTCGCTATCGTGTGAATATCAATAATTTGTGTTTTATTCAAAGTCAATATCGGCCCTTAAAATTTAACCACATTTTAGAATCACTGCAGTGCTATTCTTAGGTTTAAACAGAGAAAGATCTCAATCTGTGGTTATAGCCCGCTCAAAACTTGAATATGTTGTGTTTTATAAGTGAAATATATTCAAATGTAGAATGTGTTTATAAAAAACTAATAGAAGATCTTTTTTTGGTGATTCGAGTGATTGTATAAGTCATCAAAAGACTAAACTGCTCATTTCGTTCTTTCAACTTAATATTATCACAGAATGTCACTTCACCACTAAATATCATTTGTTTCGAAAAATACATTAACAATAAAAAGTTATCTTTCAATAACGAAAAATGTTTAAAAGTTGAGTTGAAGGGTTTTTATAGGAATTTTATCAGAGAGTATTGAACATTGCTGAAGATTGGAGGAATTCTGGAGAAATCACTTGTGCATTTTTGTCTCTGGAGAATTGTTGGGTGGGAGTTATTTTTATTCTCACACGATAACGTAACAAAATCGAATATTTTGAATTGAAGTTTTTTCTTGAGATTTGTTCAAAATTCTTTCTAAAGAATTATTCCAATGTTTATCATCTCAAAGCCAATCTATAAGGTTATCTTTAGTCTTCCACTTTCAGAGAAATATTGATTTTAAAGTTGATTTTTTGGCACATTTTAGAACAACAACAATTAATTAAATTAAATTAATTAAATTATTAACGAATAAAAAATATAACTCCTTCAATGACGAAAAATGTCGAAAAGCTGAGCAAAATGATTTTTTTAGATGAAATCTTTTTTCCAATGCTTGAAACTGATCAATATTGTGGGAATTCTACTAAAAATCAATAAATTGAACCAAATTTAATAAATCTACTTTATCTATAAGAAATAATTTTAGACTGTGTGCATTAGTGCATACCTAGATAGAATTAAATGGTAACCTCCTAGAAGCTAAGAAAATGGCTTAAATCATTATAGACTCCATGTTGAATTTCATATTCGAAACTTAGTTAATCACACACAACTTCCAATAGAGAATTTTGTCACATTATTCAGTATAATCGTCCTTGAGCTACAAAACTCTGTACAAGTACATAGTATATACAGGGTGTCCCGTAAGTAATGGATAACCCTGAAATGCCGCATAGTAGACTTTATGACCGTCTTGAAAACTGATAAAAAAAAGTTCTATCCCAACCACAAGAAAAGTTATATGCATTTTTTTGTTCAGTGCACTATTTTTTTTCTTACTTTACATTTTTGAATACCACGACTACAAGTGAATGAGTTCCATAATTTTTTTTTTGCAGGAATATTCTACATTACTTTTTCCAACACATAAGTAGAAGAAAAATATTATAACAGTTGGACTTCTTAGAGAAAAAAATTATTTAACATTGAATTTCAATGCAAAATGTGAAAACAAATAATTTTTGAAAAAGTTAAATCATAGCTGGTATAAAAAAAATGCATGAATACCTGAGTGGCCAACTATTTTAAAAATATGCGCGTTAAATGCAGATTTCAAAATGGTATTACTTATTGTTATATCTAGAGTCAATAGCAAGTTATTGGTAAAAATCTGCAATACTAGAGTAAATTTAGCAAAACCAAAAGTTTTCAAAATTAGCAAGTAAACGTGAAAATAATACCAAGCGTTGAACATAGCAGATTTTTGATTTATTGGCTGTTTTTACGATGTTGTCCTAATGATAAATCCAAGCTTTCAACTTCTTGGGCCGAATGCATTATTGATAAAAATGTCAAAAAAGTGCAAAAAACGGTTACATTTTCGAGCTTGTTTTGAATTTTACCTGTTCTATTGGGCTTTAACAAACCCATCAAATATTTTGTTGGTTGCTATTAGAGATACCGAAGACTTAGTGCTTGCGGAATTTGACCGAGATCCTACAGTATCAATCCGAGCAATAGCACGACGCACTGGGATCGGAAAGACGATTGCGCTTAATGTGCTAAGTAAACATAAATATCATCCCTTTCACCTAACACGGGTGCAAACTCTCCAGCCGCAAGATAATGATAATGAAAATTGAAGAAGATTCGTAGTTTTTTGACAAAATTCTTTGGAGCGATGACTCGACATTTAAAAGAGATGGCTACACTAATCTCCATAATCTCCACTTCTGGGCATTACAAAAACCCAAACATCATGAGGGAAGACAGGTCCCAGTACCAATTCAAAATAAACTATTGGACTGGGATTCTCAATGGGAAAATAATTGGACCCTTTGAGTTGCCGGGGATTTTAACTGGCCAAGGTTATTTGGAATTCCTCCAAAATGATCTCCCAACCTTGCTGGAAGAAGTTCCTCAAGAACTAAAGGAATCCCATTGGCTTCAAAATGATGGTTGTCCAGCACACTATGCTGTGCCTGTGCGGGCATATTTAAATACCAGATATCCAGGCAGATGAATAGGACGTCTGGGACCAATTTTATGGCCACCCCGTTCACCAGACCTAAATCCACTTGATTTTTTTTATTGGGGATGCATTAAGGAAATCGTATACAGCAAGCCGATCAGGTCTTTAGAGGAGCTAAGAAACCGTGTGGAGGCAGCTGCATTACAAATTTCTGAGCAAAACCTTGCACGTTCACTAAGACGTTAATTTATTCGGAGGTGCAGACCCTGTATAAGAGTGGGTGGAAAACAGTTTGAGCATTTGCATTAAATAAAAAAAAATTAAGAAAAATTATCTATTTTTGTTTTTGTTTTCTAACTAAGTGATCATGTGATTAAAACCTGGCTCAAAAACTTTTTGTTTAGATAAAATAACAAATAAACTAATAAAAACCAACAAAATATTTGATGGGTTTGTTAAAGCCCAATAGAACAGGTAAAATTCAAAACAAGCTCGAAAATGTAACCGTTTTTTGCACTTTTTTGACATTTTTATCAATAATGCATTCGGCCCAAGAAGTTGAAAGCTTGGATTTATCATTAGGACAACATCGTAAAAACAGCCAATAAATCAAAAATCTGCTATGTTCAACGCTTGGTATTATTTTCACGTTTACTTGCTAATTTTGAAAACTTTTGGTTTTGCTAAATTTACTCTAGTATTGCAGATTTTTACCAATAACTTGCTATTGACTCTAGATATAACAATAAGTAATACCATTTTGAAATCTGCATTTAACGCGCATATTTTTAAAATAGTTGGCCACTCAGGTATTCATGCATTTTTTTTATACCAGCTATGATTTAACTTTTTCAAAAATTATTTGTTTTCACATTTTGCATTGAAATTCAATGTTAAATAATTTTTTTCTCTAAGAAGTCCAACTGTTATAATATTTTTCTTCTACTTATGTGTTGGAAAAAGTAATGTAGAATATTCCTGCAAAAAAAAAATTATGGAACTCATTCACTTGTAGTCGTGGTATTCAAAAATGTAAAGTAAGAAAAAAAATAGTGCACTGAACAAAAAAATGCATATAACTTTTCATGTGGTTGGGATAGAACTTTTTTTTATCAGTTTTCAAGACGGTCATAAAGTCTACTATGCGGCATTTCAGGGTTATCCATTACTTACGGGACACCCTGTACATATAAGTCGTTTCTCTGATATGGTAGGTAAGTTAGGTCCTTGTCATTACGTATAAGCTTCAACGGTTCAAATCCCATTTGAGTAAAATCTGAATGGATTGAACCACAACACATCTCACACATTCCCCTACTTTGCCATATACTCCTTGCATTCACCTAACTTATCCACAGGTATAAGGAGGGTACGTAGGTATACCTTGTTTATCTTTATTGTATTATTTATTAGCTTTGCTTCTATCTCCCTCTTTCTTTGTGAAAATGGTGCCAACACTGGCTTCTAGAACTGGAACTGGAATGCTGAACGAACATCCTTTGGCTTATAATAATGGCTAAAAATCCTTTATAAACAAGAAGCAGAAACGGCAGCAACAGCAGCAACAGAATACAACATTTTGACTTTTGCACAGCATCAGCATGAGCATAAGAGAAAACAAAGTTAACGGTAATCTGGCAAAATGGACGTTTAGGGATATCTGCAAGCAACGAACGACGCATTTGCGTAAATTTGAATTTATTGCGTGTGATGGTTTTTAGGGTGGTTGGGAAGGTAACTGGTACATTGTGAAGCACATAGGAATAATGTTGTGTTACCTTTACCTGATGCTGTCTCTCTGGATGATGTTGATGATGGGTTTTCGTTCTCGTCCTCGCATCTATGCGATGGACTTTTCTACGAGTAGTAACTATATACAAAGTTTGTGTATGGCGAATGGATACGCCAAGGATAATTAACTGTGGAACAAAGGACCTTGCCCCTTGCGATTTGTATGATGGTTTTTGTTAAACAAGCGAGATGACATGAAGGTAATGAGTTTTTTTTTTTGGTTGTCTGTTGTTTTTGTGCGGGGGAAAAAATGTATTTTTTTTTTGTTTTTGGTTGGGAATATATACCAGATCGGTTGTATGAACTTGCTGACTACAACAATTTGTGTTAAAGTTCTGTTTTTATCTTAGTATGTCCTTTAATCAATACTTTGGGGAATTTTGTGTTAAGAAATTTGCTGAAATATTTTTTGTTTACTAATCCAATACTTTGTTTTTGATATTTGTCTGTGTTATCAGACGTTGAAAAGAACAAACAAAAACTTGAGGTTAATAGTTGTGTGCTTTTTTTGAATTAGTCTCATTTGTTTTTGTTATCCCTAAAGACACTCAGGAGATTTGATGGATATTAACTTGTATTTGGTTTGTTTTGTATTTTTCTCCTTTATCAGCAAAAATAAAACCAAAAAACAAAAATGGAGGGACAAAAGCAAACATATAGTTTTATTTAAATTATATAAAAGTACAGAATGTGGGGAATAAAAAGAGCACCAAAGGTGATAAAACATTAAGGATAAGAGTTTTAAAAATGTTTACAATAACTGATAAAGATCACGCTTGAATTTGAAGAAATAGTGTGGTGGGGAATTGTTTTTGTTCAGAAATGTTTCATGAAATATTTGTTTTTAAAGTTAAAATAAATTTTTATTGATATTCCTTCTTATAAAGCTACGAAAAAAAGGGCAACATCTGAATTATTTCACCACTAAACTATAACTACTTACTGCTTATTTTTAAATATCATAAAAACATATTTAAAGTCCAAAATAGTAAAAAAAAAAAAATGAGAAGAGAAACAGAGTTAAGTATTTGTTTACATTTTTGATGTACGGTTGAAGAAAGAACGTACGAAATTTGAGCTGAAGGGTATTCTGTTTTGTGTTCCTGCAAATTCGAGTACTATTTCCGAATATTTTTAAGTTTGGAATGTAAATGGCTACTTCCATAAAATATTGTTTAATTAAGTACACATATTCGATATTGTTTTCTTAAAACTGATATTTCTTAAGAGAACATTTTAACGTTTTAGATTTTCTTGGCAAATGGCTTTTAAAAATTTCTACAACAAACTTAGGTCTATGATAAGAAATTAAATCTGGAAAGTCAAATATATTTAGTATCTTTTAAACTAGAAGCCTTTGATTTTTTCGCCATTATGTATCAGATGCGTAAAATATTAGAAGAACTTTTTTTGCATTGTGCTTTAATTGTTCAGTGTTTGATCCCAACAGGATAGCCATTTTGGATCGCTCATTTTTTGTACGAGGTGTGTTCAAAAAGTACCCGGAATTTTCGTTTTTTCAAAAAAATATTTTTTTTATTTGTTTACATCAATGTGGTCCCGTTCAAAGTAGTAGATATAATACACTTATGCCAGCGTTTTTTTCCAATCTTCGAAGCACTGTTGATATTCACTTTTTGATATGTCCTTGAGCATTCTCAGCGATTCGGCCTTTATTTCTTCAATCGAGGAAAAACGCCGTCCTTTCATGGGTCTCTTCAACTTTGGAAACAGGAAAAAGTCACACGGAGCCATATCTGGTGAAAATGGAGGTTGGGGCAAGACTACGGTATTGTTTTTGGGCAAAAAATTACGAACAAGCAACGACGAGTGAGCAGGTGCGGTGGTGCAAAAGCCATGAATAGTTTTTCCATAAATCTGAGCGTTATTTCGGGTTGCTTCACGCAAACGTCGCATAACTTCAAGGTAGTACTCCTTATTAACCATATGACCTTGTGGTAAGAACTCTTGATGCACTATGCCATTATAATCGAAGAAAACAGTAAGCAAAACCTTCACCTTTGATCGAACTTGACGTGCTTTTTTCGCTCTTGACGTTGGATGCTTCCAGCAATCTTTGAGGGCAAAATATAAAAGTTTTGTTTTTTTTTTAAACTCTGAGAGCTTAAAAATAAACTTTCAGTTTGTTTTGAAACTAGTTATCTTATAAATTTAAAAGTATTGTAAAGAAAACGCCTTAATTAAGGGTAAATTAAACTTTGATGTTAAATAACTTTCGACTGAGTTGATTTATCAAAAAATGACATTAGACCTTTTTTGAAGAGCGTTCAATTCTCTACAAAATACATAAGAGGTATTACAATGCAATTTATCGTTCGTTAGTTATAAAAATCAGAAGAAAACAAATTTGTCCTGTGTTATTCTTATGGGAAATCGAAAAGTGCGATGCGGATTACCTAAATATTAATATTAAGGGCTCATATTTTTAGAGGCCTATTTTGGCATGTAAACGAAACTTTTGAGCCTGGTTCCGAGAAAAAATAATTTTTTTTTTTTTGGAACGCTCTAATGTATACCAACACAATAAAAAAAATTTTGACCTTCAGACTCTCCAGACCCGCAAAATTTAAAAATTCCGGGTACTTTTTGAACACACCTCGTATGTAGTTAACTTTTCACAAAATAATATAAAAAGTGGGATGCAATCCACTGGATAACTTTAAAAATAATTTGTTTTTGCTGCAATAAGTGAAATTATTATTTAATGAACTTTTAAAAGTATACAATCAAAAATTGAAGTTTAAGACGTTTTTTGTCGAAATCTTTGGAACGTTCAAAAAAAATTGAATATGGCAGTTTTTGTAAAATTTTATCTTTATTTACAAACCTTTAAATTTTAGTTTTTTATGTCACCGGAAGTTAAGAACAATATATTGGCTATGAGAAATATGTTCGAAACTTAATTGTTTCTCAAAATATTAGAGTCGAAAATCGATGTTTATTTAATTTTCGCAATATTTTTTGTAGACATGATAAATAAATTGTAAATTTAACTTCTTTAAAGATTTCAACAAATGTTAACAACATTTTTTTATAAGATGAACTAAGTTTGAAGCCTTTATTTGTTCTCAAGATATTAAATAAAATGTTTAGTAGTGTTTTTCTTTTTTTTTTATGAAATAAAATTCCATTATTTTGAAAAACCAGATATCAGAAACGATATTCTTCGTTGCAATTAATTATTCTCTTCATAATATAACTTTTGTGTTGTAAAATATTTGAGGTACAAGTATTTTTTTTTTAAGTTAAAAAATGTCAACCTATTTTTTGTTCTAAATCGAAAAAAAAAAACTGTGTTGATTTTTTTAACTATGTATGACGTCACAATGCATAATATAGAATTTATTTGAAGCCGATATCCCTATTGGTTCTTTATTTTTAAATCTTTTAATTTCTATGAATGTTTTAAAAGTCTTTCCTACATATCTTCATGTTGTTATCTGTAAAACTAGATTTATTTCGAGTCGATACCTTTGCGGGTTCTTGAGATATGGCCGACGAAAAATGTTATTCCGAAAGTACAGAACTGCAGACATACGAACGTGCACGCACATCACATAAATCTTTCTAAGACCCATGGGTTAAAATTCAAGAGACCTTGAAACGTCAAGGTATATCGTCAAAATGTTCATTCTAATAAATCGGACAGATTAGCAAAAATCCAAAATTGAACTAAGGTTTTTTCTAGCGTAAGCGATTACTATTTGTTTTTTTCGGATTTTTAAGTTCTACTCCGAATCCTACCCAATACGTTCCCTCTTTTCTCAATCCTATTCTCGAATTCAAAAATACTATGAAAAAAGTCATTTTCGTGTGTTGTAAACACAGTTACAGAAAATTAAATTCAAGAGAATTTTCCAAACTTCCCTTTACCGAATTACTGTTTTCGAGTCTGCAATTGAGATGTGGAATCCTTATTTTTATTTACCTTCCACATTTCCATTAGCTTTTTTTTTTTTTTTCAAAAATGTGAATACAAAATGAAAACCAATTTTCTACTAAGGCGAAAAAAAACTAGCACTTTTCTTTCCTTCTAATTCATGGTATGATATCTAAGGGTTCTCAAGATATTTAAAGACAGTTTTGATCAGAAATTTACCCCTGCTAGACCTATGGGATTTCCTCAGACTAAATTAACTCAAAACAAAACTTTTAATTCGTTTGCTCTTTTGATAAAAAAAAATGCTCTGCAAATTTCCACTTCCTGTTCTAATTTTACGTGCAAATAACGTAGTATTGTTTTGTAACGTAGAAAATCGCATACCTACAACTGAACTTTGCACTTTGGAAAATCTCAAGGGATCAATTAAAAAAAATATATATATAAAATCCATCCGCAAGCAGAAAAAATAATCCTTCATTCACATTCTTCTCGTGAAATGACCTCTACTAGGACTCGAATAACGCCTCTTACTTACTTTACACTTTGTTTAGTTTCTTTCTACAGCATAGTTATTTAAGAAATAAAGAAAATAACGTTCTGGAAGAAAAGAAAGAATGACAAAAAAAAGCAACAACTCGTCGTCGTCGTCCTTCGCCGTGACGTCCGTCGCGTGCGTCGTTGCAAACGCGGAAAAACTTCATTAAAATAATGACAGCCATTAATTAGAAACAGTTTAAAATAAAAGGACTCGTTGGGTATTTAAATGCTTCACAACTTATAGCATAGTTTAACATCACTCTTCTTAATGGTTATAGAAATAGTATATTTTTGTATAGGTATTGTATAATACGCCTACGCACTACTGCTATGCTGAATGAAGGAAGAATGCTGAAGAAAGTTTTCACATCCTTTTTCCAAAACTCAACTAATTTGTCTTAATTTAAACTTAAGAGTTAAAATTAATATTTACACTCTGCGCTCACACAAATGTCAATGTCCTTTTGAATTCATAACAAATTTAGAAAAAAGAAGAATTAAATGAAAATGTCAACCATGTTTATTTTCCCTAAGTCCTTCTCATGCTCATCATCATCTGGGAATTATTTTGTATGATTATTTCTCTTCGTCACATTAAGTTTTTGTATTTTCTTTTTTGGATCATTAATTTTAATTTCTGTTTATATTTCAAATCGTGGACAAGTTTGAATAAAATGCAAACAAAGTTCTTAGTCCTTAAAATCTATGCAGCATCAGTTGCTTGCATTTTATTATATTTTGTTTTTTCTTTCCATCATCACCATCATCTTTATCATGATTTCAACGAAGGAAATATTAAAAAAATAAAGAAAACATTTTTGAAACTATATCCATATACACATTGGAACACTGGTGAATTGTGTTCTGGCATTCAGAGCCAGCAAACTGAGAATCACTACCACATCATTTTTTATAAGGACATTCTGCTTTAATGCACCATTCATCTTTTGCCAACGAATAAAGGCATAACCACCACTGCACTTGGCTTTTCTTATGGGACACGGACAACAAAACTAAAAAAAGAGAAGAGAAGAAAGACACAAAAAAAAGGTGTGACTTGTCATATTGTAGAAGACATTTCCATAGAATTATGCAGAGGAAAGCTTAATGGCTTTAAATTTTATCCTTGATATCTTGTGGTTTTTGTTTGGTTGAAGATGAAGACAACAATAAATTATGTTTTGAAACTTCTATTTTTTAACGAGAGTGTGAAAAAGAGTGTTGTGTCTTATGTTGAACTTGGAAATGAAAATATTTGAAGAAAGAACACAATTTTAAATGTTGTCAGATGATGTTTTTTCAAATTAAAATTGTACAGAAAAGAGTATGTAGCTTTTTTTAAGACACTATGTAGGGGACAAATCACCTTGGCAAGTTACAAGGATTTTATGTCACGTGCGACGCGACGGGACAGTGTCCTGCTGATTAAATTCTGGACTCTGATTTCAGTAAACGAAATCAACTTCTTGTTTCTGGATTGCAAACAAAAAAGTGAAGAAACTTAATTTAAAGATTTGGACCTTTGCCAATTCTCAACATATTTACTATCTGGCAGATGCAGAATGTCAATATTTGTTGAGGATGTGAACTAAGGGTTATTGGTCCGAAGTTTATCGCCTTTAACGGACAGTCTCATCAATGTTGATACCTTGGAAACTTGTCGCCAAATCGAAGTCTAATTTAAATTTGAGTTAGTGAAGTTGCAAGAGTTTGAATACTTTAAGTCCTTAAAAATTGAAGTTAATATGTTTTTATTTTTAAGAGCAAAATATGAAGGACTAGTTAATAAAATGATTCAGAAAGATAAAAAAATAACTATTTTTCAAGCAAAATTAAATATTTACATAAATTAATGATTTTTTGGAACTTTTGAGGTTTTTATGTAACTTTTGGGGAATTCGACAAAATGACTTATGGGTTTTTACTTAAAACTGATTAGAATAATTAAATAAAAAAAGGGCTGGGATGCGACCCACACTGATAACTTTCCATGAGATATGAGATTTGTTTGCAAATCTACGTTTAAAGGATTCCGAAAAGTATGCAATAAATACTCCAAGTCTAAGCTATTTATGCCAAAATATTTGGGACGTTATACCAATTTATTGGTATTTTTGATAGAATTTTATTGCTGGCCAATAAAAAAACTGGATAAGAAACGTTTATTAAATATTATCAACGATGAGATAAAGTTGATTTGAAGTAAAAATCTTTCTTCAAACATGAAAATCATTGTTTACCTATTTTAAGCAGTGTTTTTTTTTAAGTTTTTATTTTCATTTCTAAAAACACTGTCAATTAAATTTTTAAATTAGGTGTCAAAATTAGTTTTTTATTTATGTTTGCAACATTAGCTCCTAAGTTAATAAATAGAAAAATCAGGTAAATGCTCCTTTGTTATAAATTAATTCGAAAAAACAATGGATGATTCAAAAAAACTCTTTTTTCCTTAGCCAGCTAATTTGTAACGAAAATGCTACATTTGGTCACTGGTCAATAAAATTAAGCTTTCTTTCTTTTTCAAAACACAAAAAATACCATTTTTTAAAGGAGTCTTATGTCCTGAATTCGATTCTGATCTTATAATTTCTCCGTAAGGTAAAGTTTTTGAAAAAAAGAATTTTTAAAAATGTTAAAAAATGCGTCATACAGTGGTTTTAAGGTTAAGGTAAAATAGAATATAGGTCTTGATACAAAAAATTTAAAGATTTTTTTCAGGATAAAATGTTTATTTTTTAGACATAATTTAAACGCTTTTAGTAACGCACTTAGTTTATTACCTAAGCTTATTCTTTATATAAAGATTTGAAAAACTTTAAATGTTATGCTTTTACGGTTTTCAAGTTTTAAATGGCCTAGATGTGGTAAGCACTCAAATACCGCTGTATTTTTACTTTCGACTGATTTTTGGAAGTCGTTTAGGGAGAAATAGTTTGATAGTTACTGTTTGACAAAATTACCTTTGTTTTCTGTTCCACAAACAAGACAATACTTATTTAAGATGTCCTAAATTCGGATCTCCCTTTTAAATGTTTTTATCACATCGGGTTTTTAAAATATACTCCTTTAAAAAATGCTAAAAACAACCAAAAACGGTGTTTTTAAGGCTAAGCTTAAACTAAAAAATCTCTTAAAAATAAGTTTTTCCTCCAAATACAATTTAAATCATTTTAGTATCTTACTGAGTTTCTGAAAATTCTCATTAGTTAAGAGTCTTTACTTGACTTTATTTTAAAGTTTTGAGTAAACCTTAAATTAAATACTTTCATAGTTTCGAAAAATACGTTTTGGAATTAATTTTTAGTGTTGATTGCGAATTCAAACTTGAATTTTAACTATTTACTCAAGTTTTGAAAAAAGAACCCGTTTTCAACATTATTTTTATATATTTTTTTTTAAATATATTTCAAAAACTTAATATAATAGATTTGTGTAGACAACAGAATTGTTACAAGAATGAATTCAATATAGATAAATTTAAAAGACTGACCAAAATATATGTTAAAAATAGATTTTAAGACAAAAATATGTATTTTTAAATAGCTTTTTTAGCTAAATAAAGTTTAATAAAAAAAAAATAAGGAATGTAATGTTCTGAGATAAGAAAAGCTTGTAAAATGACCTTGACGAATCAGAAAAAGAATAATTATAAGTCTAAGAGTTTTGTTTTTGAAAAATTTAACTGTAGGTTGTATGCAAAAATGCTATCAAATTGTTCGGTACCCATTTAGCACACTGTGGTTTTAAAAAAAATTAATTTTAGAACATTTCAAAGAAATGATTCATAGCCAAATAGCTTGCTTTTTGGTTTGAAAAATGACATTTTATATCGAAAAATAGTAAATATATACTTAATTATTTGACTTTCCAAAAATTATTTAACTTCCCAAAAACAAGTACCATACAAAATATGGCATTTATATGTTACAAACGAATATTAGAAATATTTTTGAAAAATGTATAAATTAATAAGACATGATTGCAAATACTAATCTTCTGGAATGTTGAACGTATTATTATTGTAAAATACCGTGTTTTTCACATCTTGTCTCCAGAAAAAAACAATCATATAGTGTTAAAACCATTGTCCTAAATTTATTAGGATATTATCCGGCGAACATAAAAATTAGTAATTGACTTAAACTTATTTATTTTAACTAAAAGACTATATTTTTTCGGGGTCTTGAAAAATTATAACACGCAACAATTTATGTAAATTTAAATAAAACAAAAAAATGAGAGCAAAATTCTAAACTTTATAGAATCCTAAAATCTCACTGTAAATCTCCCAAAAGCCTCCACCTATTTCGTTATTACAAAAATAAAGTTAACGCAAATGTATTCAATTTATTTTGACAACAATGAACCTAGGGTAAATAGCTCCCTTAATATTCACTTATATAGCGCTTTCTCCATATCATAATAAAAAAAAAAGGGTTATTGAAGTTGTAAAAAATAGCATATTTATGTCATTTGTATTCCTAGCTTAAGGATCCATAAAATGACTAACCTAAACTGCATCATCTCCCTTAACACCGAAGATTTGTTTTGCTCATCTTTATACACAAAACAAAAATGACTATGACTATGACTACAAACAATATGGCAAAGTATCCTTTAACAACAACAAAATATATAAATAAACATCAAGAAACCTTATGAACCGAGAATTTTTTATATACAAATATACATAAGCACACATAGGATACATCTATAAATTTAATCCTTGGAATGGTTGTCATAAAAATACCAGCTATAAAATGCACGAGGGACATTTCTTTTCTACGCGACATCTTCATCTATATTTGCTTCTTTTTCGAGGCTTTATTTTTTTTGTTTGTGTGTGTTCTCCTTTTGTATACCTAAACGAAAGTATAGAGGAGTTCTTATCTTTACCACACGTAATATTTTTACTTCTATTCGCTCGCCTTCTTCTTATGGTCCTTGCTGTTATCCTTCTGGGTTCTTGTTTTTTTTTTTATTTTTTATCGTTCACAGCACCCCATAGCAGCAGTGGTCCCGATATGATGCAGTGTGGTAGGTAGAGGGTAGAAAGGACTATTTGAGTTTAAAGAATTTTTTTTTCTATTTCCAGAGAAGTTTTATATGATCTTCCTTATCCTGGACAATAAACAGGATAGTAGTAGAAGGTGGGCATAAGCACGAACACGAGCACGAACGCGAACACAGGCAGGTACGAGTATAATAAAAATTTAAAGACACATATAGTTAGCAAACAAGCAAGAAGTTAAGAGGAAAAGCTACAAACAAAAAGAACCCTCGAAATGACAACTAACATAGGAGATATATGAGATGAGGAATGAGGATGGAAAAGCTTCCTCCTTGTGGGTACAAAGGTTGGTTTTTCCCTACATCCATGCTTGGCTGAATTCTGCTGCTTACATGGTTCTCAGATTAGGATTAAGACACGAAAGCACCTTGGATAAACTATATTTTTTCTTGTATGTCTTATGAAGTCCTTGAGAGAGAAAATAATAAAATAATCCCTATACCTATCCCTATCCCTCCCCTCCTACTCGTCCTCCTGCTTCTCCTATTATCCTTATGAAACAACATCCTTCACACATAAGATACTATTTTATTTATTTGAATAAAGAACCGGAAATTAAATTAAAAACCCCAAGTTCCATCATGACGATGACGCACAGACATCTCACGAAAAGAAGAAGAAGAAGCTGATGCCATATCCTTCTTTTTCTTCCTGTACTAATTGCAAGAAGCAGGCTTTTGTTGCTTCGGGAAAAAGAGATTCTAATCAAAAGAATATCTTTTTCAAGTTCCTTTGAAGATTACCTTTTATTTAAACTTTGTATCCTTTTCCAAGAGAGAGCGAGATATGGAGTATATATAGGCTTAGTGTAACAACAACTCCAAGCGGGAAGCGGGAAGATTTCTATTTATATCTTTACTTTCTTTTTATACAATTTATCACCAGACAGACACACAACACAGAGGTTTTCACTTCTTCACAACTACGACAGAAAAAAAAGAGGATATTTTTGTAAAATCGCGAGGACAAAACCCTGAAGCGAACTTTTCGTTGTTTTATTACTTTTTTGTATATACGAATATTTTTTAAAATTTTGGTTTTATAGCCGAACCGACCACTTTGAAGGATTATCACAAACTGCCAAGAAAATTGGAACAAATTCTTGCATTTATTTTGGTCCTGGCAATGATAATTATATCATCGTAGTTTAGTTGATTATCATCATCAGACAGAGAATCACGTCAAGCTCAAAGCTTTTTTCCTTGCGCAGGACACAAAAGAGAGATTAAGTCAAGAGAAGGATTTTTGTTTTTCGTTTATATTGTGTGTTTTCTTTTCTTTTTTATCGTCGTTGTTGAATTGCGAAATTCTGATGTCTTGCCAAAAAGGACGAACGACTTCCTGCAGTTGTTACTGCAATGGTAATTAATAAATCATCATCTGAGGCACGGTTGACCTCGTTTTGGAGCTGGGTTTGTTTTTGTCGTCATTTGATTATTGGGACACAATTTCACTCTTCTATGTATGCAAGGATATCTCGAGGACGCTATGCCTTCCCTTAAAAAAAAAAAACAGCGATATCTTCGATGCAATAAATTAAGGAGCTATGACGTCAAAGGGATTTCTGATGAAGGAGCATCAGGGTTATATTCTGCTGAGTGATATGGCTCCGCGCCGCGCCGGTCACACTCTGGATATGAGTGTGAAAACAGTTTCAAGGTCAGTTGGTAGTTTTCTTTTGGGCTCTAAATGGAATGTCCTGATGTACTTGGGATGCAATGGGCGAGGTTTTAGGTTGTTATGGTTTTTTTTGATACTCTACGAAAAAAAAAAACTAAACTGTTATACTTGCCTATCGCTGCTGGCTCTGCCTGCAATTTAGACCCTTTATTTCTGTTATATTCATTCTCTTCTCTTCGTCCTTACGATAAGAGAAGATTAAGTTTTGTGGCGAATTCGCTTCGTTACAAAAGCTTTTTGGAGTAAAATACCAACACATCAAATAACTGTGACATGTTTGTTTGATGAGGTTGTTACATATTTTCTATGTTTACTTATTTTTCAAAGTTGGGTAAGGACATTTATACATCCTTTTTTTTTGTATTTTGTGCGCTTCATTTCTTTTATAGGTACGTTTGGGTTTTTGGGTTTTTTTCTTATTTTTATGAAGTAAAAATAGTGGTGGGATTTTTTGTGATTGTCATGACCTGTGCTACCAATTTGAATGTTGAATGTTGATGTACGAGAGAGATCAAAGAGAAGGTTAATCTTAGAGACTTTTGAAAAAGGCATTGTTCAGCTAAATTGGAAAATGTGTTTTGTTAAGTTTTTTGCCTATTATTTTGTTTTGTTATAATTTTAATTTATTTTCATATGCTGTTTCATTCAGAATAGAAAAGTGGTCTTATTTTTGGTTTGTTTATTTAGGAGTTCGGAGATTATATTTCGATTTTGATTGGTTTCGTAGAAATGTTCAGACTTAAACTTAAAACGAAAACAATAAACGATTAAAAATTAACTCATGATTACACCCATATGTAAAATTATAATGAAATCAAAAATTACATATTCAAATATTTTTAGAACAAGACTTAAAAATGTTATTTTAATTTATATAAAAAACGTTCTTTTCTAATATCCTTAAAACATGAACCAAAATTAATAGTTTTAAAAATTCGACTTAGAAAAGTTTTTGGAAAATAAAATTGCATTATATTTTAAAAATGAGCTGAACAAAGATAGCTTATAATTCATTCAAATTTCTTAAATTTGAACACAAAGATTTTTTCAATAGTAGCATCAATATGTAATTCCTTAATCTTTTATAAGCTTTTTTGAGTGAATACGTATTGAAAATTGGCTTAGCAAAAAAATTTTTTAGAAATTTAAAAATGTTTACTAAAAATGTTTTGTAGAAATTTTTAAATTACATATCAACTTCCATTGAAAACTTCATTTTTGAATATTGACCATTGAAAATTTGTTAGAGAAGTTAGCAGAACTATGGTTTGAAGTACGCTTAATTATCAAAGGAAAGTCTCTTTCAATATTCCGATTTATATGATTATAAAAGAAAATACAACCACGGAGAAGGAGCTTAATTACATCTAGGTTTAAACTTCGGGCCTAAATAGGTTTGTGTCTTAGCTACTTTCAAAGCTTTAGCCTTACGCCTAAAAAAAGTTTTTCAATTTTAAAGTTTTGTCAGAGCTTAAATTTAAAAGTTACAATCAAATAAAAGCTCAATACACAAATTTCAAAAATTTAGCCAATACAAAGAAAAATGTGCTTAAGTCAATAACTTTCGAGAAAAGCTTTTATAAAAAGTTGTATATTCGGAAGCTTTGAAATATTTATATAGGACAATTTAAAAAGCTTTATCTTAGACAGTCGAAATATTCTTCAAAATTCTGCCAAGAATAAGCAAGGACTTGTACCATAGGAATTTGACAGAACTTTAAGGAGTCTTGCATACTTTTTCCGCAAGAGGTCGGTGAAAAAATAAATTTAATTTGTAATTTTCTTTAAATTCAATTTTCATGTTATTTAAAAAAAAACTGAAATAAATGGTAGTGCTTGTACTAATTGTATTTGCCAAAAGGAAGGCCCATCAAAAAATTAAATGCTCGGAAAAATTATAAATTGGCACTACAGAATTTTTTGGTTTTTTGATATTGAGTTTTTTGGGAAAATGGCTTTTCTAGATTTAAGTTATTAAGACTCCAAACTCATTATTTAAAAAAAAATTATACAGAAAACTAATTAGCAGAAATTAAGAAAATGATTGCACTTATGGCAAGTATTGCATTCGTAAAAACATTCAAACTCCAGATAAGAATCAAACCTGACATTAAGATGGCAAAGAGGTAAAGAAGTGGGTCTAGCAATTCCTTCAGTTTACCATCGTCTCTACGGTCTAAGCTATTGGATCGATTGAGTGCAAACTTGGAAAATTAAGCTTTTTAGGACATAATTTTTTTTTTATCAAAAAAAAATCTCAAAACCAGCCCAATAGATTTTTATGAAATTTTCTCAATTTTCTTCTTCTTCACTTGATTTCTTTCAATATTAGAAATATATTTTTAAATTCCTCCAAAAGGCTACTCAAACAGAAAAATTATTTTGTTTTTAAATTTTCTAAGAAACCGATTTTAATAATTTCTTTTTTTTTAACAAGCTGTTATGTCTTCGGCGTTAGGTAAAAAGGTCCGTTAGGTAAAAAGGTCTTTGGTCGGTTTTTTATTTTGTGTAACAGACTTTTTTCTCTCTTTCGTTTAATACGAAGAACTTGAGTCTAGAACAACAGCTAGATATCGTAATAATTTAGTCTTTAGACAATAAGACAGACGAAGTTCATATTTGTTTTTAGATAAAAGTCTTAAGTGCATTAAGTCTGTGTGATCCGTCAAAATTTGCTCACGAATTTCGAATGTAAGACAAATTTAATACACAAACATTTAGTAGGTATATTAAAAAAATCCGATCTAATGATTTTCGGAAAAAAAACATTAATAAATAAAGTTTCTTTGAAATGGAATTTACATTTTTGAAGATAAACTTATTTTGCAGGTATATTTTTAAATCTTAAAATTTTGGTACTGGTTTCAAACAGACTCATTGGATACAGGAGCAAGTTTTTGTGACCAAATCATGTATTTCATTTTGTTTTTATTGTTCTGCTCAAGAAAGGATATTGATTTTATTTCGAAAAATGTTCATTATAAAGAAGTCCTTAGCCTCATCCAATGAAACAATTCTCAACCACCATGGGGAACGCAACTTAAGAGTGTTGACAAAAGATCAAGCTTACTGAAAAGAATGGATAATTGAAGCCCAGGTTGAACTGTGAGTTATTAAGCTTTGCAAAATTACATTCAAAATATTGTTTAGAGGCAAAAATTAAGGGTATCGAATTAACCGAATGGCAATTTTTCAGATCTTATTAACAGTACATCAACACTAATATTGTAAAGAGGAAAGATTTGTATTTTTGTATGTAACGAATAAAATCAAAAAGTACTTGACTTCTTTTTTCATTAGAAAGCTACATTATCACTGAGTAACATAGGCTATATTTAGTACTATTAAAACCAACCGAAGAAGGTGTAAAAAAATTAGCCAAAAAATGTCTTTCATAGCATACGCTGCGAAGAGTATCAATGATAGGACAAAAAAATGTTTTATAATTTAGTGATTCATGGTCGTTTTAATTAGCATGCTTATAATTCAAATATCTGTACCTATATATGTATGTCTACACGTGAGTTATGTCGATGTCAGCACACCCAGGGGAACACATAACGGATGTTCCCACAGGTATTGCAAATAACTTGACACCAAAAAATAAAATGCATTTGCCAATCGTCTGGACTCGTTAGAGTTCCAAGAAACGATACAATTGCTGACATTGGCAAATGCATTCGATCGGCATAAGCTTCTTGCCAAAATTATTGTATAGATTAAGTCAGTTGAATCTGGTACATCAATAAAACAAGTTGCTTTATCTTTTTTAAAAAGTGTTTCAATCAATAAAAGAACTTAAGTGGCGCAGTCGGTAGGATTCCAAATCCGTAGATTGGAATATCGTGTAAAGAATATTTAAATAGTTTGAAGTGACTTACCGATTACTACAAATCAGTTTCGGGTCACCGGTATATTAAAATCCGTTTATTTTTTAAAAAAAAAAAGGCTATATATATTCTAAAGTGAAACAAACTTTTGTGAAAAAAAAAAGAAGCAAAAACAGTTTTAAGAATCATGGTGGACAATGAAAATGTACCTACATACAACATCGATCCAACTCAACCACCTCCAATGACGATAACAGTGGCGGAACTAATAAAAGAATCCTCTAAAATTAAAGAATTTTGGGGAAGTTCACAATATTCTCTGACGTCTTTTATAAGAGAAGTGGAAATATTCTTACCACATTTCGTCGGTACTGCACTGGAACAGTACATCCTTCAAAGGAATATCATCAACAAAATCCAGGGACCAGCATTACAAGCGATCAGGACATTAGGACCAAATCCAACATGGGATAATATCAAGGCAGAACTAATAAGAAACTTCGGAGTGAGGGATACATATTACAGTCTACACCATCAAGCTCTTAGCTTAAGAAATAACAATGTAAGTGATTATTTTTATAACCTGAAAGAAATTCTAGATAAATTAAATACAAAATATGAATTTGACTATGAAAAGCCTGTAGAATTTTCGCCTTCAGCGAATGAGGCAATGATTGTAAAAATTTTCATTAATGGATTAGATCCAAATCTAGCTAGTGTTGTTATAAGTAGACAAACAAACAATCTAAGAGATGCATATTACATATTAGAAGAAACGGGTTTGATTCAAATAAATAAAAATAAATACAATAGACAAAATACGAACACCAAAAATTATAATAATAACAATTTTAACCGACAGACTAGTAACCAAAATGACCAGATTAGACACAGACATGACAATAATCATTATAACCATAGAAATAATAACAATAACTCAGGTCAATTTAGAAATAACAATAATTATAATAATTACAATAATTCAGGACAGTATAGAAACCAAAACAGAAATTACTCAGGACAATATAAGAATCCTTTTAATCAAAATAGGAATAGTTCAGGTCAATTTAAAAATAATTCCAATAACAATAATAATAATAACGGTAACAACTATAATAACAACGGTTATAATAATAATAATAATAATCAGCGACAAAATAATAACAATCAAACACCAATGGAATGTGACCATGTCCAACAAGCAAAAGAAGAAGTAAATTTTCACTCACCGCCTCCAGATCGGATTTACCGATAGTAGAATTAACGATTGGAGAAAATAAGATAAAATGTTTGATTGATACAGGCTCTACTACTACACTCCTTGACAAAACAAAACTGCAAAATTATAAACGAATCCCTTTAAAAGAAAATATTGTTTTTAATACACTTAATGGAAGAACGTCTATAGACACTGAAATCATAACAGAACTTCCAAAAGAGTTTGAAGAGAAAGCTAGAATGTGTTGGAAGCTTACTTCCTTTAGTGAGAAAGACTTTGACGGCATTATAGGGCAAAATTTATTAAAACCTTTACAGGCCAAAATTAATCTTGAAGATGAATACATAGAAATACTTGGTAATAAAATTAAATTTTTAAGTGCATGTCCATATACTTATAACGAAGTGAACAATTTAGAGCCTATCAAAGAAGATCAAGGTGTACTACCGAGTCTTCTTGGCGATCACTTAAACATAGAAGAAAGAGAATCGTTAGAGAAAATTCTTAAGAAAAATAGAGACTTGTTTTTTCACGAGGGGCAAAAGCTAACTTGTACTCATGAAATTAAACACGAAATCGTTACTACAACAGATAGACCAATTTACTCAAAAATATAAAGATATCCACAAATACATGAACAGGAAATTAACAAACAAATTAAGGAAATGTTGTCACAAGGAATTATAAAAGAAAGCAACTCTCCATATAACAGTCCTTTATGGGTTGTACCCAAAAAGCTAGATAGTTCTGGACAGGAGAAATGGAGAATAGTTGTTGACTATAGGAAGCTAAACGAAGCAACGATCGATGACAAGTTTCCTATTCCTAATATAGAAACTATATTAGATAAATTAGGAAGGTCACAATATTTTACGACGTTAGACCTAGCAAAAGGGTTCCATCAAGTTTTAGTAAGGGAAGAGGATAGAAAGAAAACTGCTTTTTCGACTCCTCTTGGGCATTATGAGTTCACGAGAATGCCTTTTGGACTCAAAAATGCCCCAGCAACTTTCCAGAGACTTATTAACTCCGTACTTAGAGAACACATTAATCAAATTTGCGTAGTCTATTTAGACGATATCTTAATTTTTAGTTCATCCCTTAAAGAACATATAATTAGCGTACAAAAAGTCTTAGATAAACTAAGAGAACACAATTTGAAAATTCAAATAAATAAATGTAACTTTTTTGCTAAAGAAACGGAATATCTGGGACATGTCTTAACGACTGAAGGTGTAAAACCAAATAATAAAAAAATCGAAGCCATTCAAAAACTTCAACTACCGGAAACTACAAAACAAATAAAGTCATTCCTAGGCATAACTGGTTACTTTAGAAAGTTCATAAGGGATTACGCCAAAATTGCGGAACCTATGACTAGATATCTCAAAAAGAATACCAGGATAAATCTGAATGATTCAAATTATATAAGTTCGTTTGAAAAATTAAAAATAATACTGACGGATTCACCAGTCTTAAGGTATCCGGACTTTAACAAAAAATTTCAACTTACGACCGATGCAAGCGACTTTGCTATCGGATCCGTACTAACACAAGAAGGACACCCAGTGTGTTATGCAAGCCGCACATTAAATAAACACGAGCGAAGCTACTCTGTCACTGAAAAGGAACTACTAGCAATAGTTTGGTCCGTGAACTATTTCAGACCATATATATATGGTAGATCTTTTGACCTATTGACAGATCACCAACCTCTCAAATGGCTGCAATCAAAACACAAGGGCAAAGACATAAATCATCGTCTTCAACGATGGCTACTAAAACTAGGAGAATACAATATTAACATAGACTACATTAAAGGAAAAGAGAACAATGCTGCAGATTTTCTTAGTCGTATCAATAGCGAAACAGGAGAAATTAATGTGATCGAGACGCTCACACAAAAGGAGGGAGAAGTAACCCCCCATACAAATTTAAATTTTGAAATTGATAATATGAGTACAGATAATAATACAATTCACTCACAGGAAGAGGAACAGAACGATCATTTTGCTATATTAGACACTGTAGTAAATAGATTCTATACACAAATTATTCTAACAAACAATAAAACAAAAGAAATAGAAATACTAAACAATAAGAGAATTATTTATATAAACTCTGAGGACATCCGAGAAGAAAAACTTTTAGATATATTCAGAAGATTCATTAAGAGAAAAGGTAAAATAGGTATTTACTCAGAACTAACTGAACACGAGTATAACTTGGTTCAACTTAAATTAATTGAATTATTCGATACAAGAAAAATCAAGTTTTACAAATGTGCATATTACGCGCAAAATATGAAAAATGAAGAAGATACTTATAAACAAATAGCGAAATATCATAAGTATGAAACGGGTCATACTGGCATAAACGAAAATTATGCAGGTCTGAAGAAACTTATATATTTTAAAAACTTAAAAGAACTCATTCAAAAATACATCAATAATTGCGACACATGTAACCAGGTAAAGTACGATAGAAAACCAATAAAACCGAAATTTAATCACACAGAAACACCAAGCGATATTAATCAAATTGTACATGCAGATATTTACACTTACTCCAAAAACAACTTTTTGACTTTTTTAGACAAGTTCTCTAAACACTGCATTATATTTCACTTACAAGACAGAAACAGTATAACTATAAAAGAAGTGTTAAGACTATACTTTTCTATTAGAGGTAAACCTAATAAAATAGTTTTAGATAATGAATTTCAAAGCATTAATGTTAAGGACTTTCTAAGACAAGAAAATATTGAAGTACACTACACTAAGCCCAATAACCACACAGGAAATGCGGATATAGAGAGACTTCACAATACCATAAGTGAGAAACTGAGAGTATTTACAACAGAAAAATCAGAACTAACAACGAAAGAAAAAATATATAAATGTGTAGGATGGTATAACAACTCAATACATTCAACAACAAAATTCAAACCAATTGATATTTCAGAAGGTAGAGTAGATAAAGAAAAAGTTAAAACTAACATGCAAAGTATAAAAGACAAGGTTATTGATAAACTTAACAGAAACAGAGAAGAATATAATGAGGAAAGAGAGGAAGGATTAGTTAAGAATTATAAAGCACTTAGGCATAAGGAAGAACCTAGGTATAGAAAACTTAAATTACACAACGTACACCCTTCAAATATTAAGAGACCTTTAAAATTTGCAGATAAAATGGATATTGATACTCCTCCTGATGGTAACTAAAGTAATTGATGCAACCTTAATGATAGATAAAATTGAAACAAACAGTGGATTCACAGAAATTAAATTGGGAAACACCGAATTCGTAAAATCATATAATATAATATTGCATATCATTAATCCAAACGAAATCCAAATCATTATCTCTAATCTAGAAGAAAACATTTTTAACATTCCGATAGATAAAGATGCAAAAGAAGTTTTAGTTAATGAATTAGAATCTTTAAAATTTAAGTTACACACAATCATTCCTCATAGAAGTAAAAGAGGATTAATAAATATAATAGGAACAGGTTTAAAATTTCTATATGGAACCATGGATGACGAGGACCGACAGAATATTGAACAACATTTAAAAACTATTGACGAAAACAACCATAACGCTATAAATCAAATAAATAAACAAATACTTATAAATAATAATTTCAACCAAACTTTTTTAACTTTGAAACAAACAATAGAGAAAGATAGATCTAAAATTGTAAATGAATTTGCGAACATAAGAAAAGAAACTGTTAAAATTAATAGCAAACTTTTGTATTTAGAATCATTACTAAAAATCGGAATAATAAAAGATAATATTGAACATATTCAAAACAATATCGCATCTAGTCGAACAGGTATTATGGGAAACAACATTTTAAGTAAAAATGAAATAATAACTTATGATATACATTTTGAAAAACTAAAAAACATAAAATTAGCAACAGCTCTTTATGAAAATAAAAAAATAGTGTTTGTAATTAAAATTCCTAATGAAATCATTGTAACAAGAAAATATTTAGTTACTTCCATAACAAATATAAACTTTGAAGAATTAATAATAGATGACACAGAAATAGTAAAAATTAATGAAACTGCTTATACATATAAAGAAAATATTGATTTAAAGAACTTGAAAAAATCTAATTTATGTTTGTATACAAATAATTGCATTAAAACAAAGAATGAACAAATGAAAATTATCGAAATAGAAAATGGATTAATATTGTTGAAAAATGTTAAAAACTTAAATCTTACAAGTACTTGTGACGAAAGAGTCACAAAACTTAACGGAAACTACTTATTGAATTTTAATAATTGTCAATTAAAAATAGAAAATAATTTATACACCAGTAAAAGAGAAATATTTGAACAAAGATTTCCCATACCTTACGAAAAGAGTCTCAATTTAACAAAAAACCAGTTAAGTTTCAATGAAATTGTAATGAAACAAATTGAAAACATAGAAAATATTAATGAATTAAAATATAATCATAAAAATCATATTTTGTTGAATTTATGCATTGGTATATTAACTGTCATATTGTTTATAACTATTTTTGCTTACATTTGTTTTAAATTGAATAAATTAAAAAATACATTGTATATAACTCAGGAGAGTTCTAATTTAAAGGAGGGAGAAGTTATGTCGATGTCAGCACACCCAGGGGAACACATAACGGATGTTCCCACAGGTATTGCAAATAACTTGACACCAAAAAATAAAATGCATTTGCCAATCGTCTGGACTCGTTAGAGTTCCAAGAAACGATACAATTGCTGACATTGGCAAATGCATTCGATCGGCATAAGCTTCTTGCCAAAATTATTGTATAGATTAAGTCAGTTGAATCTGGTACATCAATAAAACAAGTTGCTTTATCTTTTTTAAAAAGTGTTTCAATCAATAAAAGAACTTAAGTCGTGCGAAGCCGGGACGGGCTGCTAGTAAGTTATAAAATGACAATCGTTTTGATGACTTCAGTGTCAATATTTTTTAAATAAAGTCTCACATTTATAGCTATAACAGAGTCAATGCCCTGCTCTGTGGTCGAACAATTTTAAGCTCAAAGATTTTCTGATTGTCAAGCAAAATTTTGATTCACATAGAAATTTGTTATGTATTTTCAATAAATTAACTTATTTTTGTTTCATAACAATTGTTTGCTTTTCAAATTTTACCAAAATCATGGTTTTCAAGTCCTTTTGTGGAATATTTATTTTTGGCATTTTGATAATTTCCTGAAAGGTTGACCATATTATGTTGGTAGGAGGTGTGCTATTGTATTTAATATTCTCCACAGTAAAGTTATTTGCTGTCCTTACGGTTAATTAATGTTTATTTGGCCGCAAATTTAGTGCATTCACCACAATCAACTGTATGTGTTCATATATTTACATATATTCAAATTTATACAATAATTAATTCACTGATGTTCTATTGGTGGTCATCATTTTCATTTGTTATTTCGTGTTTTACATACATACAACATACATAATTCATTTATGTATTTAAACAGACATTAAATTAAAAAAAAAATCTAAAACCAACTTTACATCAATAAATATGTCCTAGTTTATGTTTTATTTTTTCTATACCTGAGGTTTAAAATAGTTTTACTCTGATATTTTGACTGTTGGAAAAATTTATATGCATTTAAATGTAATTAATAGGAATTAGTGAAATTAAATTATTAAACCTGCTTTATAATAACTAACATCGTTTAGTATATCTGTATACAAACATTTATAAAATAGTTTTTCATCATTATATTTAGAATTGGATTGGAATTAATTCCGACAATTTATTTAAGTTCATGTTTTCTAATTAAGGAATTTTATTTATGAAATACAAAATCAGTTGCCTATACTCGTATTTAAGTATAGAAATAAAGGTAAGTACGAATGTTATTTATGATTGTAGGTCACAATTTTTCTATATTTATTTAAAGATTTAAAAGAAGGGTGTTAAAGGTTAAGTGCTGCACACTCTAATCATCTAATCACAGCACTTGCAGTCGTTTAATAGACTTTAAATTACAAAATTTGCCTCTAGTAAAATGAGATGACAGACAAATTAAATTATTGCTTTAAAATTTTAGAACTACATTGTGGCATATTTAATGAAATTTCAAACAAAGAGGTTTTGAATTCAATACTTCTTATTTGAAGTACTCCAAGTTGAAATTGAATATGTAGCTTTTGTATCAAAGCTGAAACTTTCAAACCACTATCAGCTCGAATAAAATACAATTTAATCAATATGGTGTACTGGGAGGTATACCCCTTTTTAAAGTAATTTTCCATTTTTTTACACCATTGTTTCTTTATTTTTGGAAGGTGAATGAAACTTATAAATCAAAAACAGGGGTTAAACAGCTTATGATAAAAAGCTAAATATAATATAGAAATGTCATAAATTAACTGAACAATTTTTTAAATACTCATACACAAAATGAATATTAATTTAAACAAGAATTGACACAAAATTTGTAAATATTTGATGAAAAAGCTGGAATTTTAAAGAGGCTATTTTACAGTAAAACCCGTTTAAGAGGAAATTCAAGATGATATAGTGTTACATAAGCGAATTTAAATATTAAAACGTGGTAGAGAACAAAAAAGAAGAACATTAAATTATTTTATTTCTGTATTTAAATTCAATTTTAAACCTTAAACTCAACTTAAATATAAGCTAATTATTTTAAAGGTTGTTTGTCGAAAAATACTCGCTGATAAACAAGTATTTCCAATAAGCGGGGTTTTGTTTTGACTGAGTTGCTGATTTTTCCTCTTTTTAGAAAGTGTGTTTAAAAATGATACTTTTTTGTTTAAGATTTAAAAATATACATTTTTTTAAGTTTGTCTTTTTGCCATTTGATTTTTCAAAAAAAAAAAGTTATCAGCGCTTTATAATGTAATTTTCTTTAGAAATATTTTTGGTATGCAGTTATTTAGGGCTGACAAGTATGCGTTTTATATTTGAACTTCGTAAGAAAATGCTGACCAGTTTCTGAGATATAGAATTTTGAAAAAAAATATTTTTATTAAATGCAAAAAATATAGGCACATTTTCTATCATCAAATATTATTAAGACAATATTCGTCAGGAAAAAATTTAGAAATCGGTTAATTAGTTCCTGAAAACATTAAAAAAAACATGCTCTTTCGGAGCAATACAACAATATACAGATATGGACATTAAAATAGACACAGAGACATTTTCTAAGAGTAAAACCAAATTAAAACAACAACATACACTAGAAGTAGTTTAAACCGTTATAAAAAAAGTTAGACTCTCTTATGCAAAATAAAATTTGTTTCATTTTTTTTTTGCTTTTTGATTGTTTGGAGACTGTGTTTTTGGTGGACATTAAAATAGAAAAATATTAGATTTTAGTATTTTTTTTTTTACTTTTATAAAACAATTAATTCACTTTAAGAAGTAATTTTAAACTAGTTTAATAATACTACAACTAATTCTAAGGAAAACATGGGTCGCGGTAAGCATTATTCCCTAGAAGAGAAAGCTGTCATTTTAGTTCTACAAAATGAAGAAAAATCTTTAAGGAAATAGCCAGAATAATGAGCAAATCTCTCAAGTTGATTGCAAAAGAATTTGACCGCTGAGAGCCAAAAACCAGTTTGAAAAACCAAGCAAAACAACTCCAAGAGAAGACTGAAAGATCATTTTCGCCTCAAAAAAAAAAATGTCTTTACAATTCTTCAAGGGAATCAAAAAACAAACTACAACTTCCAATTACTTCCAAAACTATTCGTAGAAGATTTGTTGAAGCTAACTTGCTCAGAAGGATCGCAAGAATGGTGCCCTTTCTAAGGAAAAACAAAAATAACAACGCGGTTTAAATTCGCCCACGATCATTTTGATTGGAGTGGGCCAAAAGGAGGCAAAAAGTGGAGGAACGTTTTGTGGATGGACGAAACAAAGATAAATTTGTTCGGAAGTGATGGCAGACAAACCGTTAGAAGGCTTTCTTTAAAAGAACTTAATCCCAAATACATCTAGAAAACGGTCAAGAAAAGTGGCGGCTGTATCATACTTTAGGGTTAATTTTCTTGGTATGGAGTTGGAGCAATACATTTGATTGAGGGTAAAATGGATCAAAATACGAAGGTTAATATCATGAAGGATACAATGCCTCTCAAATATGTTCTACAGCAAGACAACGACCATAAGCACACATCCAAATCCGCTCAAAAGTATTTTAAAGACCAACAAAATCAGCGTATTGGAGTGGCCATCCCAATCGCCTGACTTAAATCCCATAGAACATTTTGAGGAGATTTAACAAAAAATAAATCCGAACTGTGGAGGATGGTTTAACAGGGGTGGTACAATATTTCAATTGACAGATGCCTCCGATTATTTGACTCAATGTCCATCAGATGTCACACTGTTATTAAAGCTAAGGGCCAGGCTACCCGACATTAAAATTATTTTTAAATCCAGAATAGCTATTCATTTAATTTATTTTTTTTAAATCTGTGTATCTATTTTAATGTCCACGAAATTTGTTAATTTTTTACATTTATTAAGTTAAAATATTTTAAGTTATAATTTTACTATAAATAATGGGTAATTTTAGTTTGAAAGAAAAAAAAAATAAGAAAATGAAGACCAAATTTGAAAAAAAAAATCATCTTTTTAAGTCAATAAAAAATTTAATTTTTGAATTTCTTTTTGGTGTTTCTATTTTAATGTCCATATCTGTATCATTTGCATTGAAAGAAGCCAAAAAACAATTTCATAAAAATCTATCCAACCGTTTTTGAGAAAATTCGAAATTTCCATTTGTGACTAACAAATTTGTATGGGGCGCAACTGTTATTACAAAAACGTCTAACATGAATCTATTTAAGACCTCAATTTGCAAGTTTGAAGCCAATTCGTTTACATGAGCGAGGATAAATAGACAGTCGGAGGGAACCGCCGGAAACACCTTTTCCAACTTTTCTACAATAGTAATGTCATGCTTGATAAACATCTTGAGTTTAAAATTTCTTTCGAATGCAATACTTGCCATGTAGTTCCAATAAGTCACAAGTAAAAAAGAGAAAAGTTAGAAAGTAGGTGTCAGTGTACGTCATTAGTTTTGAGCTTTTGAACACTGCAATTAGAGGAAACAGAGAGAGAGGAACAGAGCTTGATAGTGAATTTCACATATTCGCGTAGTACGGTAAAGGAACATATCTCTGTACTTCACAGTACGACCGAAGTTGAACTCAAGAGTATAATGATGGGAATTTCTAGAAGTGCAAGTATTACGGTTAAACTGTTTAAGGGGAAGTAAGCATTTAAATATGTTATCAAATTTTGGAAGGGTTTTTTACTTTTGAAATGAAACATTTTAGGAAGAATTTTATATCTTGCTCCATTTACTTCCTTCTGATTTTACTTCGGTTATCATTTGGGTTTTTGAGACTTGGCTGTTTATCGATAATTTAGTGGAATCATTTTCTAAAAACAAATTTATAAGAAAAGTAGGCGTAACAGTGGGTGGATTTTACTTAAAGCTTTTTAAAGGAAACATTAAAAATTTTGTATGAAATAAATCTGCAAAGCCATTCCTTCTAATAAGCACTTTACTTCGTATAAGGTATCGGAACAAAAGTTTATAGAGGAGCCAAAAATTGTCTTCCTTTAAAGCAATAAATTAGCTAAGGTAAAAATAATAAAATGAGTCTTTTGTTGGTTTATAGCAAATTAAACGTAAACGTAGATAAATACAAAGAAAACGTTAAAATAAATTTTAAAAACGAATTATTCCACCTTCTTATAAGCTATTTCGTATCCAAATACTGTAACCCCATTTTTCACCAAATCAGTTATCTACCGAGCGTAAAAAAAAGGATTGCACAATACATTTATAGATAGATAAGGCAGACACAGCAGGAACAAAAATAAGGGAAAAAAGATCAACTTTTCAAGCGACATTAACTTCGCCTCGTCACTCTTCTGAACTTCCGTTTTACCTTCTTTTTCATTATTTCTTTCTTTCTTCGCGTCTGGTGAATTTTATTGCTTTCTTCTTTTCTTCTTCTAAATGTCCTTCGTTTCTTATCAAATTTTTTTTCTGGTCTTATACGAAGATGATTAATGCCAAGAAAAAAGTAAATAAAAAAAACTAAAATATGACGAGAAAAAAATCTTGTAAGAAAAATAAACACAAGAAACAAGATGAAGATGGAAAGGAAAGGAAGGAACGAAATTAATTTGCCTTGATAATGAGAAAAGAAATGCGAATTCGTCTTTCCGGGTGAAAATTATAATTTTTTTTGTATCTTTCTTCTCATTTTGATGCTTCTTTTTGAAGTTAACTAGGACTAATGTCCTTTTCGTTTTGGTAGAAGTTTCTTGTTTTTTTTTTTCTTTTTGTTGGTTAAAAAGGGGAAATATGATGGACAGGGGTACTCATCAGAGAGAACGAACCAGGGGGAGAGGAGAAATTATTTTATCCCGTCTGTTGGGTTTTAATTCGGGCCGAGATGATGAGTCTACTATATTTTAATTTTCCTTACTTAATTGGCCAGGACATGAAGTGCAATAATAATTTTTTTGTTTTGTTACATTTTTTTTCGTATTGTTGTCGTCGTCGTCGTTGATCATAGTCGGTCGTCCTTGTGGAATGTGCCAGTCAAAGTATATTAAGGAAATTAAAAATTCAAGACTATTCCCCAGGCAAGCGGATGTGATATTAGTTGGATGGAAGGGATAATTGCATTTTATCCCCCTAATGACCGACCGACCGTCACGACACAACACAACCAAGGCTAACTTTTTGTTGTTTTCTTGAATGTTGTGACAAATTGATTGTGAAGGAGTTAAGAAGAAGATCTTCACCCAACATCACACCATTACCATCATCATCTCACCATCTCACCATATTACCGCATAAGAAAATAGAAAAGGACACCGATGAAATTCAAGGAACTTCCTAATTGAGTTGGGATGTTTATGATTTATGTCGCTTGGTGGGAAAATAACCAACACCAAAATCAACACGAAAAGACTCACAAACAAACAACAAATTTTGATGAAGCATATTCAGAGTGAAGGTTTTACGCAATAAACAAAATTCACAAGTTATAATTTAATAGAGTGGAGCGGAAATCCTTGTTGAAAGGACGACGACTATGAGGAAAAGTTCTTCATCTCTTAGTAAGAAAAAATATCAATAAAAAAAAGAAAGGAGTAGGTTCGAAAAAGATATAAAGACGATTCCCTTTTTCTAGGATTCTTGTCGTCCTTTTCGTTTATCGTCTTCGTCATCGTCATCCTCATCCTCATTGTACATCCATTTGCTTACAGCTTCTTATCCTGTCAATCTTAATGTCATATCTGGTCTTATTATCGTATATAAAATACAAAATGAAGAATGGACAAAACAGACACTAACACCAACAACACAAAAAAGATGGAACAATTCCTCATCTCACACTGTCATTTATGGAGATACGTTGTTTTTTTTTGTTTCGTTTATCGTTTGTTGTATTATTAGTGAGTGATGATGATGGTCATGGGCATCACTTGAAAGAAGGATGTGTCTTGAAAAAAAAAATAATTGAATACAATCCTGATTTTCGTACTATTTTTATTCGAGATAAGAATATCTTACGAAAATGCGTAATCTTTCTATTTTTAAGAAATAAAGGCGTATTAAATACTTAGGGTGGATTTTTAAAAGCCACTCGATTATTTAAATAAAAAGGGATTTTAGGGATTTTAAAGGACTAAAGACAATATGGGTATATAAAATTTGTATTGTTGTCGAGTTAATGAAAATAATTTGGGACATTTTGGAGTTGGTTTTGTCTTTTTTTGTGGTAGCTATTGCAAAAAATATCACTCAAATATAAACGGTTTTTTAAGGAACTTCCTGCAAATCCTTCAAGTAAAAAGCTGTAATTATTTAGGTTGTTATCCAATTTAATATTGTACTATCTCAAAGCAATTAAAAGGTCATCAGGATTGTTTTTTCTATACTAAATTTTGATAAAATTTCGATTTTCTTATACCACACTATTATCTCATTTTTCAATTCTCAAAGAAACGTGCTCAAATATTCAGATAGGTTTTAAAAAAGGGTGTTTTAATTTGTATGAAAGATTCTTTTTTATCGTCATAGTACAAAAAAAAAAACAAAGACTTGAATTTACTTTTATCTGTAAAATGAAGTCTGAAAGTCTTAAAAAGCTTTGAGAAAAAAAGTGTGTTCGAAAATGTATATCTTGACAATAACTGCCTTTGTGCATTCAAGAGTTGATAGTCCTTAAAAAAATAAAGAAATATGGAAAAAGTAGTGTCCCAAAAAGTCAGTTACTAAAATTTGAATTTCCCTTCGGTTGCTACAAAATGTGTGTTTGAAATGTAATTTTAATTTTCCTCAAAAAAGATGTATTTTGTTTGGTTTTGGAACGAAAATTGTGTTTTAAACTGTACGCAAAGTTTTAATTTCAGTAACAAATAGTGTCCCAAAAAGTATACAGGATTTTATTTTCACGCTATTTGATACGAAATGTTTCAAAAGGTATGTCAGATCTTAATTTCTTTCAAAAGGTATGTCAGATCTTAATTTCTTTCAAAAGTATATCTCCAAATTACAAAAAAATTTGAATTCCAATTTTTAACAAATTAATCTTGTCCCAAAATATACGAAAGATTATAATTTCTCCATATTTTTGTAGCAAATAAGGTCTCAAAAAATAAACAAAATTACAATTTCTCGTCTTGAAATGTATGTCAGATGTAATTTTACCTAAAACCTTTCTTAAAATGAAAAGAAAAATTGTCTTAAAATGGCTTGCATTCTTAATCTGTATTTTTATCAAACAAAACTGTGTCCCAAAATGTACTTAAGATTTTAATTTTTCAATTATTATGTAGCAAAACGTTTCCCAAAAAGTATAAAAGATTACAATTTCTCTTTTTTTGGTTAAAAACGTAATCTTTAAATGCATTTCAGGTCTTAATTTCCCTAAAAACTTGTCCCAAAATTACTTGAATTATTATATTTATTTCTAAGAACTTAGTTTTTTGATAAAATTTTCTCAAGATTTTAATTTCTCGAAATTTTTGTTACAAAATATGTCCCAAATTGTATTCAAGATTTCAGTTTTCCTTTATATGGGACAAAACATCAAAGTTAACAAACAAAAAGGTGTCCCAAATGGTGCACAAGGTTTTAGTTTCCCGCAGTTGATGGTTATAAGGTAATTTTAATTTTCCTTAAAAAGGATTTTTTTTTTTTAGTTTTGGAACAAAAATTTTGTCCCAAACTGTAAGTTTTAATTTCTGTAACAAAATGTGTCCCAAAAAGTATACAGGATTTTATTTTCACGGTATTTGATACGAAATGTTTCAAAAGGTATGCCAGATCTTAACTTCTTTCAAAAGGATATCTCAAAATTACAATAAATTTGAATTCCTATTTTCAACAAATTAAATATTGTCTCAAAATATACGCAAGATTATAATTTCTCCATATTTTTGTAGCAAATTAGATCTCAAAAAATATACAAAATTACAATTTCCCGTCTGGAAATGTATGTCAGGTGTAATTTTAACTAAAACCTTTTTTAAAGTGAAAAGAAAAATTGTTTTAAAATGACTTGAGTTCTTAATTTGTATTTTTATCAAACAAAAGTGTGTCCCAAAATGTACTTAACATTTTAATTTTTTACTATTTTTGTAGGTAAACTCTTCCCAAAAAGTATTAAAAATTTCAATTTCTCGTTTTTTTTTTTGAAAACGTATCTTTAAATGCATTTCAGGTCTTAATTTCCCTAAAAACTTGTCCCAAAATTAATTGAGTTGTTATTTTTATTTTTATAAAACATAATTTGTTGCCAAAATAAACTCAAGATTTTAATTTCTCGAAATTTTTTAACAAAATTTGTCCCAAATTATATTCAACATTTCAAATTTTAATAATATGGGACAAAAAATTAAAGTTAACAATTAAAAGCGTGTCCCAAAATGTGCACAAGGTTTTAGTTTCTCGCAGTTTGTGGTTATAAAGTCTAAACAAAAATCAAAACAAATAAAAGTGTGTTATAAAATTTACGCCAAATTTCAATTTTTGTATTTTTATTGAAAAACGTTGACAAGTTTAAAAAAAAAACTTAAAAACTATATAGGGTGTCCCAAAATGCATGAAACTTTTTAGCTCCCTGACAATTTTACATTGAAACTTTAATATTCATTAAGTGAAATGAAGAATCAGAAGGATGTCCCAAAATTAAAGCGAGATTTTTATTAAGCACAACTTTTGTAACTTAAGTGTTTGTCAACCAAAAATAAATATTGGCATTCAAGCCTTAAAAACGGTAGTATCCAGACTTGTTTTTTTTTTTTTTTTTAAATTGGTCTACAAACAAAACCTTTTTTTTTGTTTGTGAATACGGAATTTTTAATAATTTTAATCTTAAATTTAAATTAAGCTTTCAATACTTCACTTATGGAGGAAAATTTAATTCTTGTGGAAATTTTGGGACAATATTTATTTGCAGAAATTTTATGAATTTTATGAAAGTTGCATTAACGATGTATGTTCTATAACATCAAAAAAAGAGTTGAAAGAACAGAGGAGTTACATCCATTTTACTAAACACCAACGTGTTTTTTGGTGTTATAAAGGTTGTCCCAAAATTAACAAAATGTTTGAATAATTTGTCATTTGTTTAGTAAAAAGTGTTGCCTACCTTAAAAAAAAAAAAACAACAATTGTCTTTCCTTTATTTTGGCTTAAAACTCATTATCAAAAATTACCTAAAGCAAAGAAATTTCGGTTTAACCAGTCACAAATAAAATTGTCATTTAATTAGAACGCTGCTCGTATATAAATAATTATCCGCAGGTCCAAATTAACCATTGAACAGTTTAAATATAACAACTCCAACGCAACTAGCTCTGAAAACAATGATGATTGCAATTTAATTTGGATGATTCGATATTGACAAAAGAGGACAACATCTTAAATTAAACCTATACCTACCTATCTACCAGCAGATTTTCGAACTCTGCGGCAGTAACTAATACTATAGTATTTCAAGGATAACATCAACAACAACAACAACACGAATCATCAATCGATATAATATCAAATTATAATTAATTAGCCTTTGGTGGATTGCAATTAATATTGCAAATTACGTATTTCTTAACAATTGCTCTGAGTTATTTAGAGTTAATTATATTATTTGTTGCTGTTGTTTTATAACATTCTACCATAAAAGGACTTCTATTTTTATTTTATTGAGTATAAGAAATATCTATAATAAATAATAGAGAAGAGAATTTGT
The DNA here is from genome assembly GCA_951509635.1 of Eupeodes luniger. NCBI lineage: Eukaryota > Metazoa > Arthropoda > Insecta > Diptera > Syrphidae > Eupeodes > Eupeodes luniger. Next base: position 126,064,862 of record OX608075.1, on the reverse strand, counting down.
TGCTAGCTGGCGGTTATGAATATAAATGTCTCAGCGGAACAATAAGCCTCCATTAAATTCCAGAAAGAGAATTATGGTATTTTATCTTTTTTCGTTGAAAGGTTTACTCTTTTTCGCCTAAAACATATAGTACATATGTTTATCATAAATGTACATACAGCTATGGCCAACATAAAAGAATCACTACTTAATTTTGGTAATTTTGTCTTCAGAACAAAAATTTAGCCATTGAATTTTAAAGACAGACACTATTTTAATGTTTTTTTAATTTGTAATTTTAAAAAGTAATATTATGGTTGTCAAGATTTTGCAGTTTCTTTTCTAAAGGCTTTATAAAAATCTGGCCGAAAAATAAGGGATTTTAAATGTTGATTTTACTTGATATTTAATTGAAAATGCATTTTTTCAAATAATTTAATTACTTCTATTTTTCATAGAGCCAAGTACATAGGCGCTGACATTTTTCTTGATGAGTTAAGCAATACATTTCAGTGAAAGTTATCTAAAAATTCATTTTGTAAGGTTTACTCTTCTTAATTCTTTGCGCTTAAAATTCAGTTAAGTTTTTGCGAACACCACTCAAAACATAAATTTCGTTTTTTTTTTTTTAAATCAGAGCTGAAATCCTGCTGAAAACGACATCTATGGGGCATATTGTTATAGGCAACATTCCGCAGTTTATCAACATTTACGACTTCTTAAAAATTATGCCATCCATAGCAAAAGTTGGACAAACGACATTGAGCACTTACGAGAATTAACTCTTATAAACAATAAATAAAGAATTTAAGGAAACATTGCTTAACATTTCAGAAACATTCCAGAAAACTTTGAAAAATGTTTCTTATATGTTTTAATTGATCTTTTTCAAAATTTATACTTTCTGAAATTTTAGACAAAGATTTAGTCTTTTGATTTTATTTTTCAATTTTTGTTCAATTGGAACACACAAGAATTTTTTCATTTAATAAATTATTAATTATTGGATAATATATTATTCCCGAATTTTTTTTTGTATATGAATAATAGATTTTTAATGAAATTCTGATTTTTTATCCCACGAAAAAATGTATGAAACAATTTTTTGGGGAATTCACTTTCCTACATAAAATTCCCCAGCTTAGATTTATAGTTTTAAATATAATAGTCGTTGAAGTTTGAAGACCGTTGAATACCCACACTTTTCCAAACAAAATTTAAAAAACATCGTAAACAAGAAAGACTTTTATCAGGAAAACTAAGAATCATAGCGGTGTGTTACTGAGAATTTTTCGGAAGAAATTTTCCTATAAACCAACGTCGCACTTCTTTTCTGTACGACTTGTCATTTTTGAGATATTGATTAAAAAAACGGTGTAGTATGATGTTGTTGAAAATTAAGGCTAAACCGATATAAACACTTCTATAGGGAGTTCAATATTGAGAAAACTACGGCTCTGTGAAATTTTAGGAAATAGTTTTTGGTATGCAATTTCTAAGAGTATTAATATACGTTTTACATTTAATTTTAATTAAAAAAATATTGACACTTTTTTGAGATATCGAATTTTGAAAACAACAAATTAACATTTTTATAAAAATCTAAAAAGTAAAATTTGACATTTCTGAACATCAAATATTATTAAAAAAGTGTATGACTTTGTGCAGAAAAAAAATGATTTAAATCGGTTAAAAAGCCAAGTTACGACAAAAAATTTTAGAGAAAATTCAATAAAAATCTATCGGTCCGTTTTTAAGAAAATTAGAATTTTCGATTGTTGAGCAAAAAATGTTGTATGGGTGCTACTGTTATTTTTCAGCTTTAAACCTTAATTTCCAAGTTCGAATTCCATGGTATGGTCTGTAGAGACGAGAATAGACAGACGGACGGTATCGGGGGACCCACTTTTTTGGACTTCTCTACGTAATGTTATCATGTTTGATTAAAATCTTGAGTTCGATTTTTTCTTACAAATGCAATACTTGCCATATGGCTCCTTTATGTCGCAACGAAAAAGGCGTCTTAATTAACATCTTCCTCGGAACATCCACCTTTGTAAAGGCTTGGAAAACTAAAAAGTTTTCTATTCGGAATTGGAACTTAAGAAATATTTTAGAAAAATGGAAGATACATTTTAGAAATGTTTTTCTGTTTCTGAAACGTTTCTTTGTTGGTTAATTCTTAAGTATTATGCTGTCACCTCCAAGTTTGAATAGTGGTTGGTTTTATGAGCTTGAGGTTAAACGTTTCGAGGACGGTGACGAACAAACACTTTTCAATCCATTCCCAATGACTTTATTCTTGTTTCAAAACTTTAAAGTGTATTCTTCAGCTTATTTACACCTTTAAGGCATCATAAACACTTCCAGGTACGTCAGCAGATACGCCTCCTACAGTATACGAAGAACGGTTCCAGAGTTGACTTGCTGTTCAAAACCCCGCCGCAGATTTTTTCATGACATAAATAGATAAGTTTTAGGTTTTCTTATCGAAGTTGATTTTACTCAAAAAGTAGATTCCTTGTATTTTTTTCAAATTTGTGTAACACAGCAACATTTCTCTAAAACTTCGGTTTAATTTCGTAATCTCACTAATGAATACGTCTTCATTACGCAGTACTAAAGTGACTTCAAGATGTTTTTTATTGCACTTTTTTTGCTATGTAGAAATTTGAAGGAAACTTGATATAATTTTGAAATCGATCTCATATTAAAAATCATAACAAGTGTTCCTTATAATTTGACCAGCTTAAAGTCAAGTTCCTTTAAACTAAGTCAAGTCAAGTTCTTTTAAACTAAGTCAAGTCAAGTTCCTTTGAACTAAGTGCAATGCTTGACACTTATCATTTGTGTACTCCAAAAATGGAATACTTTAACAACATATCACATACCACTGCTTTTTCAGGACGTATTAGCTTTACATTAAAAAAAACATTTTAAGTCAAAAGTAAGAAATGCACTTATTATTTTGGCCATAGCTGTAGTATAATTTTGTGTCGTATGGAATAAACTTACATATACACTTACTTACTTACCTTGAGTCGACAAAAGAAATAAAAATAAACAAAATAAAAAAAAGAAGATCTTGATAGCAATTAATCACTGTTAATAATGATAGCTCCTGGGGATAAAATTCACTCCTCGTATATATACACAACAAGGATACATACCTGGAAAGATAAAAGAAGAAGAAAAAAAAAAAAAGAATTAAATACGAGTATTACACGCGTGAGAAATTTATGCTTAATGGAAAGGCATAGCTTTGAGAAAATATTGCTTTTTTCTTTTTTTGGTTGGAAGGAAATATTTTACCAAAATCAAGGTGTTATGTATATGTTTATGTTTATATATATTTGTACTTAGGTTTCCTTCATCAGGTTATAAAGGTTTATAAGCAGTAAAATATTAATAATTAAGGAACAGGCACCGAGTGGATTCTACTTCTTTTTTTTTCGTTTTTTCCTTTGAGATGTAACCTTGGTGGTGAAGGAGAGAAAATAAAAAGACGTAAATATTAATTTACGATCTCAAGTCGTCCTAAGCTGATAGCAGCTATAAAATATCTCTATACCAAAAATTGTCATTACCTGTTCATAAAGAGAAGGATTTTTAGGAAAATAAACTTAGCCTTTCTTATGTTTTTTTTTGGTAAATTAATATTAATTCGCCTGAAGGTGTGTTGAAATTTGTTTGATTTGGAATGGGTGAAATTTAAGGTAAGAAAAGTGTGCCTTTTAATTTAAGCATATAGGAATTAGAAAGAAGGGTGGATGGAGGATAACAGCAAGGTTTGCAAGAATTCTTAAATTTCTAAAATAAGCTGAAGTAACGACTTTAAATCAATTTACTTTTACAGATACATAAAAACTAACTAATACAAATATGGAGAAAGAAGTTTGAAAAAATTCAGTGGGTATTTTAATAACGCTGCCGTCTTCAATTAAATGTTGGCAAACAAATTCTACTAAAAGTTTTTAAATAAACAAAATCAAAAAAGCCTCCGCTTGGTATCGATTAACGATATATACATCTTATCAGATATTGAAGCTGCTGCTGGACCCTGTCTCAATAAACTCAATAACAGTCCAAAACTGCTAATCATTTCTCTTGTGGAAATGGCGGAGTAGTTCAAAATTCAGCTTATTTGGGTGCCGGTCGGGTCATAGAGACATTCTAGAAAATTGCAAAGCTGACGAACTTGCAAAACATGGAATAAATTAACCTTTTGATGGGCAACAAATCCATCATTGGTTTACCTCCACATACTTGTAAACTTATGCTAAAGCATGATACAAACCATAGATGGTTTAATACGACCACTTGTCGCTCAACTAAACGAATACGGCCAATGCTTGATGCTCTAAGGAACTCATTTCAATTGGAAGATTGCACATTAGCTCCGTTATAGTACTTGGAGACTTTTACGACAATGATCCTAAAGATCTAAGAAATTCCGACATCTATTGGCTCATAACTACCTTTTACTGGCAAGGTATATCTTAAGGCCATGTGGTATCACAACGGACCAACTATTAGTCTAAGATTGTTTGTTTTTCCGGTCAACAGCCACCTTAACCTATCCTGTCATCTAGACAACTTTGTAAATAAAAAATCGTATGCAACAAACACGTTTGACATCTGATGTAATTTTTAGAAAAATAGAGTGGAGAGTTTGTTTTAACACAAAATTGTTTAAATTTGATTTCTGGCTTTTAAAAAAAACAAATTTTGAAACCATCAATCATAAGAAGGCAATAATTTTGTATCTGTATCATTTGACTCTTCATCTTCATGCCTTCTCAGGAAGTCTCTGCATTTTTTTTTTTAAATCTTTGCATCTTTTTTAAGTTTTTGCATTCGTTTGAAGTCTTTGCATTCTCTTAAAGATTTTGCATTCACTTGAAGTTTTTGCATTCTTATGCATTCTCAAGTGAAATTTCATTGGCTTTAATCGCTTGGTTTGTGAGGTCGAAAATAGAGTGTGTGTTAGACCAATGGATATTAGTGCGGGTCGCATCCCAAGCTTTATAAAAATGTTCCCTTTTAATGCTAAGGAATCGCTTGATTCTATATTTTTAAATGCATTTCAAACTTTACCAATCATTACATGTAAGTTTCGTTTTAAACTAATGGCGTTTATATAAGCGATTTTAAAGACTTGTTCATTTTGCACAATTCCAAAATAAACTTATTATTATATCATTGAATATGCCCCAAAATTACCAACTCGCAACAAAATGGAGGTATTCGAATTTAATACAGCAACTTTTTTATTTCTCTATACATTGACGCTCCACCCTAATGCTCAATTCAAAACTTATAGTTCTCGTAACATAACCTATACATTTTTGTATTGAAAAAAAGTAAGTTAAACACATCAAAAATGATTGAGTTCAATATTGAAAGAAAAAAATGTTAAGTATACGCCACAGTGGCCTTAATAGGAACATGTGATATGAACTTTTAATGTGAACTTCCTTCAAAGTGCATCTTTATGCCATCCTATAAAAGAAACCTCTTTTACATAACTCCTCGACGTTTTAATAATGTGATTATGTTTTAACCTCCTAACACATTTAAAGCAACGATGCTTAATCTCCTCAATCTTTCAACAATTACAATTAAGCTATATTTCTTCATAAGACAAAATTGCAAAAAAAAAGAGAAGAACTTGTTTATCTTACGTAAACTATCACTTGCCATCTCAATATTGACAAAAAAAAAAACAAACAATATTTATATAAAATATAGGAACACATAAAAAAGGACTTTATAAAATCCAAAGAAAATCTCCAAAACGTGCTCTCAACGCATCCAAGATAAACGACAACATTATGCCATATCACAGATCTACGGCGACAAGAGTTTATGTATATGTGTATATTGTGTGTTTGTAGTGGTTAAAAAGAAAATTGTCTCCTATTCATATAATAATAATAATATGTTCTCTTATATGTCCTTTTCTAAAGTGCACACAATTTATTCTTTTCCTATATCAGTTCAGTTTCTTCCTTTACTTTCTTCTTCTGTTTGTACTCTCATACACTTGTACATAGGTACTACCTACTATTCTTGGTGATCCTGGAAATATCCTTTTAAGTCATATGCTCTGTATGTATGTATACCATATGCAACGACCGACATAAATGAAATATTGTGGAATGATTAACCACATCGTTGGCATAGTTCAAGTGGATGTTTCCCTCTTGTACCTAGGAGATGTACTTCATCGTTCATTGTCATGTGTTTGCCTGTGCTTCCAACAACGAAGAGATTACAAAAAAAAGAAGAACCAGAAGAACACAAACAAAAAAAAAATAAGGACGAATGAGGATGCACTACTATATAAGAGTTGGTTTATGAGATTCTAGGTTATTACACTCCTTTTGCAAAATGTATGCATTTTTCTTTTGCAATTTTCTTAAGGTTATTTATTGGAGTAAACAAAATGATGGATAATGAACAAACCACCTTGAATGGAATTTTCTTTTAGGGGCATTTGACCTTAATGTCTGATTATGGAAATGGAAGGGAATGTGCTTTGAAAATTTTGTTTTCTTATGTTCGTTTCAATGAAAGAGAACAGACGAACAATTTTCAAAATAAAAAAATGTGAAAAGGTGTAGGAGAAAAAACAGAACCCTGAGGGACCCCTTCGCTCAACGAAGCAAACAAGAAGAATATGCAAAGGCATGGACGATAAAAATTCTTCGAACACAAATACTTTCAAATGAGGAAATTTAAAGCTTATCCAAAATATTTGCAAAATTTAAATAAATCGGTCCTTTTTTTAGAGTCCTTCCTAGAATTATAGCTTTAAAATTTTGAAATATCGATATCGATGGCTCTGGATATTTTGTAAAACTTAAATAAGTTTAAAAAGTATGCAATCTATAAATTGAAGTTTGAGCTTTTTTGTCAAGACACTCACACATTTCACTTTTTTTTTTAGGTATACCTTTAAAATTGAAAGAAGCAAAGATGATTTTCATGAAATTTACTTTATTCGAAAGATGTAGGACAGCACTCTGTACTTTTTTCCAGCCTCCCATCCCATCAGGTCATGTGTCAAATTTACAAATTTTGCATACCAAAAAAAGTGTAATTAAGGACTCTTATGAGAACCGTTTGGCAATATGAGGAAGCCAACTGTCTCAACGACTTTTTCAGGAACTTTAACTGGTCACTACGCTTCTTCGAAAGTGACGTGGATTCAACACTCTAGACTAGCCTCTGATCCCATCAGACCATTGTGTCAAATTTGCAAACTTCTTAGGCCAAGAAAAAAAAGCATCGCAATTAAGGACTCTTATGAGAACCGTTTGGCAATATGAGAAAGCTAACTGGGACTGTCTCAACGACTTCTTCAGGAATTTTAACTGGTCACTACGCTTCTTCGATAGTGACGTAGATTATGGACCACAAACTCAATTGTTTTTGGAATGAGAAATTTTATCCCGAATAGGGAATAATCTATCTAACTGAGAAAAACCAGATTAAGTTAAAACAAGCAGAGAAGATTTGTAACAGTCATATAGTACGGCGAGCCACATTTTTAAATGACCAAAAATTACTTACAAAATACAACAATGTCTCAAAAGTAGTAATAGTTCATGGACTACTTACAAGCGTACGATTTTATGGACAAATCTACTTCCGCACTCGTACTTGCTGGAGTACTTAAAGATCTTGATATTTACAAATTCAATACAAGTAGTATTGGACAGGTTCAAATCTGATATTTAAAAAATAAACAATGATATACCCCAGGGCTCCGTTGTGTCTCCAAAACTCTTCCTTATTTTTTTTTTAAATGATCTTTGATCTGAAAATTCTAATCTAGTATCTGAGTTTTTCATTTTCTCTTGTAAATTCTTTTTTTTTTTATAACAAGCACACACTCAAGGGGATATTAATATTACTACCCTTATTATGCAGAGACCCATTGTGAGCACTAGGAAGAGGAGAGAGGGTTTAAAAGGAGATGTCGGTGCACATTGGTTTTGAATTCCTGAATATTGCAATGACTAGGAAAGACAGAGTGTGGTAAGGCATTCCACATTCGCGTAGTACGGCTAAAGAACGAATCTCTGTATTTGACAGTACGGCCGAAGTTCGACTCGAGGGTATACTGATGAGCATTAATAGAAGCGCTAGTATTACGGTTGAACTGTTTAAGGGGAGGAATGCAGCTGGCTATTTCACTAGAGCATAAACCGTTAAAATAACGGTAAAAAATGGTGAGACAAGAAACCTTACGATGATGTTCAAGCGAAGTAAATTAACTTATGATGATATTATCACCTATCAATTTAAATGCTCTACGTTCAATACTTTCCAAGAGGCTCAAGTAAGTTGCAGAAGCACCAGCCCAGAGATGGGAGTTATACTCAAGCTTTGGACGTATGTAAGTCTTGTAGATAACATCCAGATCAGAAGGAGTGAAACATTTCTTGCATCGCCCTAGGATACCCAAACACCTTGCGGCATTTCGGCATCGTTCCACAAGAGGTGGTTGGTGATACACATACTGAGAATATCGAGATGTTCAGTCTCATTGATGAAAGTGCCATCCATGGAAAATGGCAAGGAGGGTATATCTCGCTTTAACGATACAAGACAGCATTGGTTTTTCGAAGCATTAAATTCCACACGGTTTTTTAACCCCCATTGTACAATGCTGTTTAAGTCGGAATTTAATGAGCTTATCATATTTTGTCGTTGCAGTTCCACATCTGAAGAAGAGGGATGTGAGTCTGAAAACGAATATGAAAAGCTAAAAGTACTTTCGTCAGCGAAACAACGTATTGGATTAGAAGTTGCAGACAGGAGATCATCAATAAAAATAAGAAAAAGTGTTGGAGATAGAACAGAGCCCTGGGGCACACCAGTATTTATTTTATGGACTTCAGACTTGAATCCATCCAATTCTACTTGTACCTTTGGCAGATGCTGAAATAACCCTCTTCAATTCTTGAGCATCTTAGACTGAATTCTAATTATGATAGGTGATTGTGCCTAACTGAAAAAATTGTTTCCCTTAAACACCGTCGTATGGTTTCATGTCTTCCATTATTTTATCGATCTTTTCATAAACAATTATCTAAATAAATAGCCAATTGTATTCCGACCCTCAAACAATTCACCCGTAATACACGTACTTCTAGGAATACTAATCAGTTTATCCTTTAGCCTAATTTCGGACGTACAGTCATTTACAGAGATTCTTTCTTAAGCCACACTACACGAATGCAGAATGATTTACTAGGCTCAATATTTCCTTTTTTTTTTCAATGTGCAGACATTCAAAACCAATATGCATCGGTATCTCTTTTCATGGATTTAGATTCTAGCGACTTTGAAACGTGCGTCGTGAAATGTTAAAATTTTCAGTTCGACAAAAAGTTCACTGTTCAACGTTCAAGTTTCGATAATTAAAGAACCACAAAATCAATAACACCAAGATTAGTATGTTTTGAAAACCATACCGACAATTTTTCCAGGAAGAACCATAACACTCTTAAAGTTCCTCCAAATACTAGAATTCTTAACTTAGAGTTTTATAAGAGCTTTCCTTTAAACACATCACACCGACTAAACTCCTTTACTCTTATTTAACTTCTTCCTTCCACACCGTCATAACCTGGATTTTGTTTCAATTTTTAAAATAACATTTAATATTTCTCAATTTCCCACGTTATAATATAAAAGTTTTCTATACTTAAAAAATTTCAAGATAAAGAAGCACCAAAGTAATCCCTCATATCATAAGCCATAAACATACATAGCTCCATGAAAATTCAACTCTATACTCAAGTACCTTCTATCTACCAACTTTTAGGAGAGCTCTTTAAAAAAAAAAAAAAATCTAAGACGATGCTGTGAAACTTCACACTATACCTATGTAATATTAGTTTTTAACCTTTTAATATCATACTCAAGTTTTGTTTTACTTTGTCTTTTGCTCTTGCAAGCAAACATAAGACATAAGACTTTTCGTATATAGAAACTTCTTATAAAACAAACTATGAGCTCTTTATTTTAACGCTATCGTCTTTGTTTTTTTCTTTTGAAATCTAAGTCAAGTTGTTGCAATTTCCTGAGCCATGGGAAAAAGCATCAACTTTTCTATAGAATATAAAATTTGTGTCAAAACAGCTTAACTTAAAAAGTACTCTACAACATCGCCAAATCCTATTAAAGGATCTTACTCAACACAAAAAAAAAGAAAACAAGGAAAAATCCTCTCGTCACATATCAACAAGTCATAATAAACGCCGCCGCCGCTGCCATCGTCATCGTCGCTTTTTCGTCATCGACTTTCTGTCTCCCTCCATCTCTATCGAAAGCATCACCAAATCCTTAAAAAAAACACAAAAAATCTTCAAAAAATATAAAATTATAGGAAGCACTTTTCTATGTCACCATAACCAACATTCGAGAAGAAAATATCCTTTTTCATCAAATTTTATACATTTTTTTTATTGCAAAGAGGTAAAAACTTTAATCCTTCACGATGTGGGTCAAATGTCTGTCGCTTCCGAAAAAAATACAAAAGTAAAAATTCCCCCCAAACTCCACTTTATTTTTTACTCTATTTTTCGAAAGATGAAATCCTTAAGTTTGAACATGAAATAAAAAAGGATCTTCACATTCACAATCGCACACATGCATTGCAGAAAAGAAGCTCACCAAAACTTAAAAAAAATAAAAAAGAATTTACTCTCCTCTCTTCTTGCAACGAAAACCTTAATACGATGAAAATCATTCGCCTAGAACAATCGCATTAAGGACATAAGACATTAAGGATATTTCCCGATTGGTTTTCTCGTGAACTTTGCCCTCAAAAAAACAAAACAAATCGAATCGAATCAAAAAAAAAGTCTGCTGTTTCAACGTCGACGATTTTCTTTCTCTTTCTCTTTTCTTTTATTTTCTTTGGTCTTTGCAATTTCGTCCTTTTGTTCATTTCTTGTGCAGCAGCAGCCGCCCAAAAGTCCGCCATCTCCATCTCCATTGCCATAAAGCATTTTGTTCGTTCCATAATGGCAAATCGGGGGAGTCTCAATATTGAATCGGAAAAGTTAAACTCGTGTTCTGTGGCACCATATTGTCAGATGTGGTCTGACAACAGGATATAAATGGAATCGGGAGCAATAAATGAGAATAAGTGAAAAATACAGTCTCGTGTGTGTTGGCCAGGATTGGGATGATGGGTGGTGGGCTGATGGCACTGATGGGGTTGGTGTGGACTATATGCGGACTTGCTTGCTTTTGGGTTGACATCATGGTTCGGTGCTGTGGTTCCTGCTGGTCTGGGAAGAAGGAAAGAAAATGGATGTCACTGTGATAAATGTCCAATCGACTGTCTTCATTTTTCTTTATCTGTCCTTAGAGAAGGTATTTTTTTCTCTTTCCTGTTTCCTCTTTCCTTTTTGTTTTTGCCTTTTTGCGTGTTTGTTCTTTACTGAGTGTCTATTTATATATACTTAAGTCTTGCTGTTGTTTGTTTGCGAAATTATTTTCTTAGTTTTTGTCATTTGTTTCTCTGTTTCTGAATGTGGAACGCATGAATTAGAAAAATTAAGTTCATGAACAACTAAAACCATTAAAAAGGACGAATGTCCTTACTCATGTGTGAAGGTTTTCCTTTTACATCAAGTGGTGTTGTTGTTGGGCATTTAAGGATGAGTTAAAGCGAAAGAAGAATGCCGCTTCTTGCAAAGTAGACACAAATGACAATATTTTGATAGATGATGTTAATTAAAGGCTTACTTCATCCGATGATGGTTTGTGTTCCATATCGGTGTCTGTTGGATAATATCAGAGTGGTTCATGACAAGTAATTTTGAGGACTTCTCGTATAACTATGCATTTACTTTAGCTTCAAAGCAAAAGGTAATTCGAGTATATTCTGTGTGGAAAATTAAAGGGTTTTATTTAGTTTCTACAATTTCTTCACAAATGGGTATATTTTGGACGCACAATTGTAGGCTTTCAATTATGTATAAGTATAAATTAAAAAAAAGAGAATAAGTTTTTGATGAAAATTAATGGCTCTTTGCATGGACACTTAAGTGGGCTGAACAATTAATGAAAATTTGTATGTAATGTTTTGGAAATAAGAGCAGAACACTTCCATTTCAATTATTAATTTATTAAAACATATCTAAATTTAAGAGATGAACAGAAGGGTATTTGAAGATTAAAGTTTAGGAATTATAATTTGGTATCGCTCAGAAATTCCTGCTTATTTTCAAATTCTATTTAGTTTTTGGTGAAGAGGTTTTTAAGGAGAGCCAGTACACTTCTTTGGAACTTTAACAACTTAACCAGTAGGAAATTATTTCGAATCGAAAAAAACATTCGTGGTGTGCGGTATCGAAGATGACTGAAATCATCGGATCGGCACCGATAAGTTGGATTTGTTAAAAGACAAGTGCTAGAAAGTTCGAAAAAGATCACGATTTTGACCAGTTTAAGGGTCCTTTTATCAGGGGACGTTTTTGAAGCAAAAATAATTTGTATGTTTCGAACAAACATTTATTAAAATTGACTATGGTTTTTGACATGGCTACATCCTGGGACCATATTTGTTTCAAAATTTTGTGGAAGCACTATATAACCGTTAATGGTCTTAGATATGGGGATAGCTGTTTAAAAGACTTTTAATGGCAAGAGTCCCAAAAATAGTTTTTGAGTTGTATTTCTCATAATAAGCCATCAACTAACTTAATTAAAATCATCAATTTGTTCGTCTATATCATCCAAGGCCATTATTTGTCGGGAATCTTTATGAATTAAAAACAAAAGTTACAAATATTTTTTTGACAAGAAAACTGATAAAAAAAATATAAACACCTCGAACTTTGTACGTACAGAAGATAATACTAGATCTAGAATAGTTTTTAACAAAAAACAGTAACTTTTTGACATTTAATAATTTTTTTAGAAAAATCAAAAATAAAGTATTTAGGTCTTTACGCCCAAAACCATATCGCCGAAATTAAAAATGTCATTATTAACATTTTATTGGTGTACGATTTGGGCAATATTACCGAACTTTGGACGTTGAAACTTTTTCGGGTTTTATGAAACTCCAAATGAAAGAAAGCATTCAGTCATATTGCCCAATAAAATAACGTCATGAAATTTAAAATGTCAAATGTCAGAAGAAAAGGCCAGAAAGCCCAAAATCAATGTCATATTGCCCAAAATCAATTTTTAAATATCATAACGCCCAAATTACTAATTTACTTATTGCTCAAAAGATGTCATGTGTTTCAACATTTGGGCATTTTGACAAATTTTTTGTTGATTTTGAGCAGTATGACATTTTGAGTTTTAGATTTGATCGCCGAAACTCAAACATTAACCGAATAAAATGTCAGGCCGCCCAAAAACTCAGAACGTCAAAAAAGCGTAACAAATATGTTTGGCTTTATTTCATTTTCAGGAAGCCTACCTCAAATCCTATAGTGAGCCCAAGAAGGGGGTTGCAGGGGGCAGCGTCTCAAAACCCAACCAGCCTAAATGTTTGTAGGCGTTATGACGTTTTTACAAATGGGTGTTACGATATTGAAAGTTGGTTTGAGTGATTTGACATTTTATTTGGGCTTTGTGACCTTTTTTTTTGTGATATTTTTTAAGGCGTTGTTCTTTTTCCCCTATGACAGAAAAACCAAATTCCAAATTCTTTTGGGCAAAATGACACCTAACAATCAAAATATCTTGAGAACGAATTAACACATGGACTGGTTTTCGACACAAATAATATGATTAGACCTAAAAACAATACTCAATGCAGATTTGTTGTTAACATTTCATAAAATGTACAAACAAAATTTACAAAAACACGTCCCGAATATCTCAAGTAAAAACAGCTTAAATTTAAATTATTGATTGCATACTGTTTAAAAAAAAAACAACCTTGGACTTAAGATTCACAAATAAACCTGCAAAATAATTATATCTTAAAAAATTGAAATTTCATTTATTTTGTCAGCAAAATTCAAAAGTCAAATACAAATATTATTTGGACAACATAAAAGCTTGTTCAGAAAAATATTATTGAAATCAGTCCAAAAGTTCGTGAAAACATTTTTATCGGGGATATCGTTCTGGGGCACTACAAAAATATATTTTTTATATTGAAAGAAGCCACGTTAAGAATAAAATTAGTTTGAGAAAATTCGAAATTTCAGTTTTTGTCAAAAAAATTTGTACATATGTATGTATATGGGGACTTCTCATATTTTTGGTCTTACAAACAAAAGTTTAAAAAAGCAATAAACGCAAATCTGCTTAAAACTTTAATTTCTAAGTTTGGACTTAATTGGCCCCAAAATGTTGGAGGTTGTAAAAGCGAGGTTAGCCATTTAGATCTCCGGACTCACTTTTTTCAACTTCTCTACCATAGTAATGTCATGTTTGATTAGAATCTTGAGTTAACAATTTTGAAAAAGCCAAAGGTAAATATATGTTGATATTTTTTAATGCAAGTGTTATTTTCATTTATAGAACCTCTGGAAAGGGTGACCTCTTCAAAAAAAAACAACGTAAAATTGTGTCAACTGCGAACATAAAAAATCAAGTTCGGACAAATTGGTCCCATTCTCTTCGGGCCTTACCCAAAGCAGGTTCACTAAAGTAAAATTTTCTGGTATCTAACTAAGAAAACCTAAGAAAAAACTATGTAGGTATAACATTTTACTTATTTTGACATAATTTCAAATTCCAAACAGCTTAAGGTTCAATTTAATTTCACATTATATGTAGCTACATACATTCATTTATAGTCCTTGCATACATTTGGAACATATTATTTAAACATACAGATACCGTTATACCGATGATACTGCTCAGTTCTCTAGTTACCAAGTTTTGTATGAAATATTCTCACAGAAAGACAAAAACAATTATCCAAAGGATTCTCTATTTCTCTCTGTTTATATATCTTCTCACATTTCTAACAAAATATTTAATTGAAAATTGGCCACCTGACAAAATATAAATTAAAATCGACAACATCCCATACATACACAAACGTGTATAGGTAGAAATTTGCAGGTAGAAATAAGAACTATTTTCAACTGCATTCACTTTCAAATTTATAGGTAGTGTTATATTGTATAGCCCCCCTTAGATACAAAAACCAATCGATTTTTCAGTCTAAAACTCTCCTTAAAATACCTTATACCATCAGTTCAGTTATAGAAATATGTAGAATAAGTGTAGGATATAAATTTGTAGCTCTATATAAATACATATGAATGTCCATATAGATATACGAGTAAATGTTAGATGTAGGATATTTTAAATAGAATAGGTAAAGTGAATAAAATTTTGTGAAACACCTCAGTGAGTCACCACTCAATTCAAATCCATCCGCAGAACTTTCCAATTAAGAAACATTCATTCAGTTTGTTCACCACAATCACTTCAGGCGTTAAACCACCTACTAACTACATATAAAAATATA
This sequence comes from Eupeodes luniger, assembly GCA_951509635.1. Taxonomy (NCBI): domain Eukaryota; kingdom Metazoa; phylum Arthropoda; class Insecta; order Diptera; family Syrphidae; genus Eupeodes; species Eupeodes luniger. Next base: position 126,049,402 of record OX608075.1, on the reverse strand, counting down.
TAGAACTACATAGACACTACACATGTCCTGTATCTAGATACAAAATATATGTATAACTTAGTCATTTTGAAACTTTTCCTCCTTAGTGAAGAACTAGTAAAATTGATGCAGCTTTAGGTACAAAATATATTTGTATAGGTACATAGATGGAAAAATGGCATACCTGTCATTCATCAATTGATACGAAGCCCCCACAGAATCTGAATCTGAATGTGAATGGGAATGAACCCATCATCAGGCTTAGACTTTGAATAAGTGAAGTCCTGGATGGCCTGCTTGCCAGTTTGCCATAGTTTGCCATGAGCTATCCAAACCATCAGCCATCATCATCATCATCATCATAGACGCATCCAACCCGCATCAAACAAAGTAGAAGTATCGAATTCATTTACCATCAGGATTCAATGTCTCATAGGTACATACATACATACATACACGAGTCGAGTATACATACAATATAGAATATGTCCTTATTTGATACTGTATTGTGATGTTTATATTAAATCTCTAGTTTGACATGGCATATCCTTGCTCACTCCTTCTCTCTCTCTCTGTCTCTATATATATTCACTAAAATTAATGCATTTTCCCATAACAAAATCTCACTTTAGTCCTTTATTTTCAGGCGCAGCACAACGTAGCGCAGGAGCCAAAGCCAAAGCCAAACACAAACCATCACCAGTTCCCTTGTAGTTTCTATTTTATCAGTTCGAATTCGAGTTATAGAGTTCTCCTTTTATTTTGGTTTTGTTCATAAATTGAATCAAGAGAACTACAATAAAGTTTAATATATATTGAAAGAACCGAAACGACAAGGACACACTTTCTCTCTATATATGCGATACATCTCAACTAACTTTGTGTATTTCTGTGTGTGATGCATAAAATTTAGGTTAGGACGACACACGGTAAGGACAGGACATGGATGGAAGGCAAGCAGGCAGACAGGCAGGCACTTTCCCATATGAATCTATCAACGCTTGTCCATTCTATGCCACAAAACCACTTTATCACCGAACATTATGGAAAGTACACGTACATAATACGTACAGCTATGGCCGTAATAATAGGGACACTTGACAAAAAAAATCAATACAATTATTTCGTCGGTAAAGAAAGTCACGCGAAAGCAGACTAAGGTTGTGCCAGAATGTTACTTTGAAATTACTTTAAGACTTTAATAAAAGAATCTTGAGCTAATAAATTTAAGTCATCAGCAGCTAGGAGGGAAGCTAACATTAACGCAGAATCCAGAGTTGGGAAAAATGGTTAAAAAAATTACAATTACTTATAATTGAAATCTCAATACACTTTAAAATATAATTGAATAATTTCAATTACTAAATTCATGTAATTAAAAAATTTCAATTACTAATTACATGCAATTGAAGAATTTCAATTACTAATTACATGTTATTCAAAAGCTTTAATTACTTGAAATTTAATTGGATAAATGCATTTGAAAACAAAAGAAATCGTCAAAACAGAAGAAATTAGATCACGATAATTTAATTTAATATTATTTTCGTCAATTAAATTTAACGATATATTACAAAATAATGTCTTGGAATAACAAGCTCTTTTAAGTGTGTTGCTTTCTACTTATAAATAAATAAAAACTTTAATTTGAAAGTACTTACCTTCAAGAACTTAAGCAAACCTATTATAATTTTTAATTACACATAAATAGTAAGTGTATTTTTTAATTAAAATTACAAGTAATTACTTTTTTTTCAATTACAATTACTTGTAATTGTGATTACAATTACTTGTAATTGTGATTACAATTACTTGTAATTGTGCTTAAAAAAACGTCAATTACTAATTACTTGTAATTGAAATGGAAGTTAAAATTAATTGCGAAATTTGATTCATCAAAATTATACTTGATGCTTTTAAGTCGTAAAGGAGGAGAATAATTCACTTTAAGGTATTGAAACAAAAATTACTTTATTTCAAGAATCCGTTGAGAACTAGGGCCTAGAGACTTACAACAGTCAACTATTTCTGTATGCAAGTAATGTTGTCAGGAATGGAGGGGACCTATTGTTTTAAGCCGAATCCGAACGGCTTATTTGAGAAAGCACTTTTCATGACAAGAATTACTCTTGGACAATTTGTCAATTCCTCGCAAGAGGCAGTACCCGTGAAAAAAAACTTTAGATGGCATAGGCAGGGATTGAACCCAAGACTTCTAGCATGACAGTCTAAAGCATTAATTATCATGCCACGCGCATGAGTCTTGAAAGCCAATATTAATTTTTGAAAACCAACAACTAAGAAACATTAAAAATTATATTTAAGATTTGTTGCTTTGCAAAAGTCCTAAACACATGATTACAAAAAAATTATATTTTGTACCTATTATTTTAGCAATGGCTGTATGCATATTGAATTTTGGTCTATATTCCGATCGAGAATTGAGAAACCTTACGCCATCCCACCATCTCCATCACATTACTTAGACTTTAGAGTGAAATGAAATTATGTTCACATTTTCTTGTTCATACAACATAAGAGGTCTATTGACATTTGACCCTTTTTTCATTTGAGAGTCTTTTATATCGTCATCCTTCTTTAATTAAGATGTACGAGTATGCTACCCATATGATCATGATTGGAGGTTGAGATTGAGACTGAAAGGTGATTGATTAGAGACAGAGACTAAGAGACAATTCGAGTCAGTTAAGGGAAGTATACTACTAAAAATCTCATTTCGAAAGGTGAAATTAAGAACGTTAGAATCAATGTCATGGGGAATTGAGATAAGTTTATAGGTTCGTGGTCAATTCTGAAAACTAAAGGGAGAATGTCACAGGTCTTGTCAAATATTTGTTACATGTATTCTAAGTTTTGAAGACTTTTGTAGTGCGCTCATTCGGTGTGAGCTTGGGTACAAGTTAGTGCTAGCACATCACTCATATGATCTAAAATCTTAGAGCATTAATGAAGAATTTGACAAAATATGAAAGCGTTACAAGAAACTTCAATTTCTAAGAAACGTATGCCTTGGACAGATTATGTATTTCATCATTAAGTGGAATGCAGACATTATTGTTATACTTAAAGAAGGTAATAAACAAAGGAAATAACATCTTACCGCTTATACCGAAAGAGTGACGAAAGAAGACTGATTCCGAATTATCACTTTGGTTTTAGAATAAACATTCTAGGACGGACTAAGTGCAACAAATTACCAATGTAATGTAAAAAAAGTTCTTGAAGAAAAACAAACCTTTTACAAGTTTTGACACTAAGGACTTGAGTACAAACTACATGGGTTCAAAAAATTGAAATCCTAGGGTAAGAAACGACTTTTATTAGTACGGTACGAGTAAATTAAAGCTGGTGTACCACAAGGAAGTGTTCAAGGGCCAATACTGTTTCTGTTGTATAATAGGGATATTCCAGTTGATATCAATGTTATCATGACCACTTTTGCTGATGATAGTGCAAAAGTGGTGACAGATAAATTCGTTATGAATTTACACTAAATTGTAAAAGTTCTTGTCGCTAAAGTACAATAATTGAAAAAGCAGATCAAAAGGAAAGGCGAGCAACCTTCTTGAAGAACAGACAAATGAACAGGCTAGAAGGAACGAACTCTGAGCGATTTATCTAATTTAAAGTTTTTAAAGACGAGCTACATTTTATAAAAACAACAAAAAATATTCCAACAGGTGAATAATGCAGCAAAAAAAAACTTGTGTTCTGTCTGACATTAAAAAATACCATACATATATATTTTAAGGCTATATACTATAAGAAAGAATATGGTAACACCCATTAGAAACACTTCCAAAGAACATAACATACTCTTACACGTATTTTTACATTTATTTATGTTTTTTTTTTTTTTTTTGCGAAACACGTGAATGGAATAATTCTTACGCACATTAAGAATGCTTTTTTATTTTTCTTTGTTTATTTCATTTTCTTGTTTCGAGTGAACATAAGACACACAAAAAAAAAAAAGACGCGCATCCAGGAAGGTGTTGAAAAATAAATATCTTCTCTTTTTGTATTTCTGTGAATGGCATAATGAATGGCTCTCAGTGTCGTGTATTAATGGCAAGGACATTTGTTAGCTATACATATATAAGAATGGTTGAAAAATGATAATACTCGTAACAGACAAAATGGCATAGAGCTTTACTGTGTGGAGTGGTCTTCAAAAAGGAAGACGACGAAGAAGAAGAAGCTTTGGGTGGTGTCGTTAGCCTCATTTTTTTTTTTTCTTATTTTTGAAGTACATATCTGTTTTACTGTGGAGTTTTTTAATAATCTTAAAGAGAGGAAAAAAAGGAAGAATATTAGTTTTTTTTTGTGTTTTTCGAAAATATAAGGAAACATTTAATTTTCATAATTAATTTTGTATAACCAAGTTTTGATTTAGGTTTCATTTATGAAGATTTATGAGTTTCTGAAAAAATAAGTGTGTTCCCATTTTCAAGTCCAGATTTTTCTTTTTTGCGTTCTAAGATAAGACAATATTTGTATTTACTTTAATTCCAAAATTTATTTAATCGATAATCGAGAGCCAAGGGTATTTTTTTTGACTATCTGCTAAAAATGTTAATTGATATACCTTCAAAAGAAATAAATATTCTTTTTTATGGGAAAACATCTACGAACTTTGAAATTCCCGGATACATTTATTCTTTTCGGTGCACCTTTAATTCTAAAGTTATTTAACATTTCATTTTCGCAAAGCAACTTTTTAAATAAAAAAAGACACCAATATCCAACAATTTATGAGTTTAAAAGATTATGCCAAGTCATCCTTAACATTTAAAAAAAGCTGAAAAATAAAAAAAAGGGTTAAGAAAATGGGATATGTAGGTATATCTTGGTTCATTGTTTATTTATTAAGAAAAAATTACTCGGCAGCGTTCTTAAGCTCAAAAAAAGAACAAAACATTAGAAGAATATATGTTTTTTATCTTTATTTTAAGAGACTATGCTTTAGCGAAATTGTCAGCTGAGTTCCTTCTCTTAAACAGTTAATCAGTAACATTCGCACTTCAAGAAATGTCCATCATTGAAGTTCAGATATTTGTTCAAAAGCCGGACAACGCGAATGTTTAATGCCTTACCACGTCATTGCAATGTTCAAGAATTTAAAACCAATTTACATCGACACCTCTTTTTTAATCTTTAAATGCGTTATGAGTATTATTTCTTCAGAATTGTTTATATAAAACATTTTCCAATACTACAATACTTAATATTCCCTTTTTATAGTAAATGCAGTAAAACCCGCTTAAGACCAAAAATTATCTCATTAGAAACCCTTTTTTCATTCCTGAGTATTTGTCAACCAATTATCTTCAAAACACTTTGTATAACACGCTGAATTGTAAAACCAAGAATTATTTTTTTATTTCATAAAATCTTATGAATACATGTACATAAATTCCTTACGATTACTATTATTTGATACCTTAAGTAAGCCGATAAGTTGGCTTGAATCTTAAGAGGGAATTCGAATACTCCAATTTAAAGATAAACTACAAATCATGTGGAAAATTTTTGAATATTAGTATTCCTTCCCGAAATTGTAAAAGGGGATCCATATTAAAGAACAGTATTCTAAAACAGATCACACAATAGCCTTTAAGAGAGATTTAAGAGTGTAAGGGTTAGTAAATTGCATAGAATTTCTAGATATAAATCCTAGCATAGAATTGGCTTTAGCCACTATTAAATCAATATGTAGAATTAAATTGAGTTTTTGATCAAATAAAACGCCAAACAAATTTTTTTCATCTATTCTGCAATGAGGTTTAATCATCAATTTTATAACAATGAAAAATGGAAGACTGTTTCTGAAAAAAATACATAATTTGGCATTTTGAGATATTCAAAAATTAACAATTATTCTTGGACCATTTATCAAGTCTTTTAGGTCTCCTTGAAGGAGAAATGAATAGGAAATGGATTTAATGCAACTAAATATTTGAATTATAAGAATAAGAAATTATTTTTATTACAATAAGAAATAAAAGTGGTCCAAGGTGGCTTCCTTCAGGAACACTGGAAGAAACGTGAATTTAGTGAGATTTAACATTACTTATAAGAACTTATTAAATACGTTTACATAAATAAGATAAAAGCCAATTCAAAAAATTAGAATGAAAATCTGAAACATAATTTCAGTAAAAGTTTAAATTTTTCATTAAAAAACAAATCTCTTAATTGAACAACTAATTATTACGAAAAACTCAAAAGTCATTTTATGAAGCGATATAATTTAAATGCAAGTGAATTTTTTTCACTTATCTGGGCTCTGCTTAAATGATTTCTTTGCACTTATTGTAAGCTTTTAAATCAAAAGGAAAGGCTTTGACATTTTGCAATTTCTCGTTTTCTAAACTTCCTTTAAAATTATGCAACTTATAATCCACCGTAAGTTTGAGTTGGTAAAAAAAATTATTTTCTACCCTTAGACTAAAAGTTTATTTTCATTTAAGGACAACCTCAAAAAGCAACAGTTGATTTCTAAAATACAAAACAAATAAATAAAATAAGCAAATCTGTTTTTAAAAACCGTCAAGTTTTCTTAATTTTTGAAATGCCGTTCAGCAGTAAAATCATGTTGCTTTTTCAAGTTAAGTTTCATTTTTCAAAACTTATGACAGCTTGACGACTATTTTGTTTTCATGGTTGTCAAAATTTTTCTATGAAAATTACGGAATTTTTAAATCTAATGTTAATTTTGAGACACCCTTTGTATATGTTCTCATTCCTCTTTTGTGTAGTATTCTTGATCTTTAAACAATACCCGTCATTTTTGTGGATGAAATTAACGTTCATTCTAAAAGAGTTCGTGTAAATTAATTTGTCTGTTACTCTTTTTCCATCAAATTCTCACTAGCTTAAAAAAAATCTTCTTTTGTCCTTTTTTTCTCATATTTAACTTACTTACATAAACTACATACATCTCATTCCCTCAAAAGAAAAAATGCTCTTTTTATGCCAAATAAATCTCTTCCTTGTCTCTCTCTCATCACAACTAGACAGTCATTGTGAATTACTTGATGCATTTGTATTTTTTTTTTTTAATATTTTTTAATGTGTAACACGTCACTCAACTCATTCGTCTTTTTCTTTTTTTGTTGTTGTCTGTTTATTCTCTTTTTCCTTTAACTATACGAAAAACGAATGCGGAACTTCTTAAAAGAGCAACAAACTTTAAAGAGCTCCATGATGATGAATGTTTCTTGTAATTATTTCTGAAAACTATTCAAAAAAATAAACTTTCATTATTATTGATTGAAAATTCGAAAAAAAATTCAAGATGAATTGAAAATCTCAAGGAGCTATGTAATTGGTTTAATAAACTTTTTTTTTATTTTTTGGTTTGTTTGCAAAGATGAAAATCAATTAAGAACTTCAAGTATTGGAGAAAGAAATGTTTTTGCTTGCAAAATTTCAGTTTGAATTTCTTTTTGTTTTAGAAAACAAAAATATTGAAGTTGTTGATTTAGGAAATATTTTTTTAAAACAACAAGAATTCAATTTAATAACCAGGAAGCTTAGATATTTAACAGAATTATGGGAGTGAGGAACTTGGAAAGAGTAAAAAAGATTGGAAATAATCCAATCTGCAAGAATTCAAGTTTTGAAGTGTGAACATTTAAGTTACACTTAGAATTCTAAAATCGAAAACTTTTTGAAATTATATCAAAGGGTCTCAAAAAGAAAAGTATAAGGTAACTTGCAATTTTGTCACTTCACTTAAATATCAGCGATTTAGTAGACCCCCTCCTTAATAAACTTCTGCTTCTATATTTTTCTTTTTAACAGCACAAATTTTCTATAAACAAACATATGACAGCTCCCACAATTGATATTTCTGCATTACAACTTGAATTTATAATAACTGCAATTAATTTCAATCGAAAATAATTATTGACATAATATTGGAATACGTCCCCCCCCCCCGTACAGCTCAATGTCTGATTTGATTTTTAAACGTAGAAACCAATTTCAATTGGTTCACAAATGGAATCGGTGGCGCAGCAATGGTGCCCCTCAAGTCTTAATGCTTTTCTATACGAAGCTTATAACAACTATAGTCCATAGATATACTCTTGACTATATTTACTTCTCTTGGGCATTTCCAAAAAGGCCAACACACTACTCGAAAGTAAATGTTTATCCAAGGCAGTTTGGCAGACGAAAATCGATTACTTCCGATTCCCAAACGATGACGACAATGATGATGATGATAATGATGCAGTGGCATTTTGGAAACCCAACCCTACCCTACCCAATCCAATGCACAGCAATGCAGAAGTCAATTGAAAGTAAAGTAGTTTCATTTGGCAGTGCTATTTAGTGAGGCGAGGCCAAATTGACTGAATGTGTTATGTCATTAAAGAGAATGAGGAGGTTTTGGATGAGATGAGTCAGTAGTAAAAGTTATACATCCAGGAGCAGCCGTAGGATTGTCGTTTCCCGTTTTGATCTCAATATGAGAGTTTTTTTTTTGTTGTTGCTGAGGTTACCAGCCTGGTATGGTATTTTTGTTCAAGAAATGGGACAATCGGAAGTATACGGATAAGGTCCGATATAAAGTTCAATTTATATTTTATTCATAATCCGAATCAAGTTCAGTATACGGGAGTTCGAAACTATTTGGGCTCACGGTATTTCATCTGTCTCAATAAATTTCCCTGGTGTCTATCCGGATGTTCCGGATTTTAATAATTTTCTCATCCGGGTATTCATATTTAAAAAGAAGATAATGGTTCAACCCAACTGAATCTGGAACTGAATATCTAACATTTCTTAGATGTGTAGGATTTAATCTTTTGTATGTAACTGGTATCCGTACTATCCGCATACTTATCCGGATTTCCGAATTACAGAGAAAGAACAGCTTAAAAATCTGGAACTGAATATCTAACATTACTCGGATGTGTCGGATTTAATCTTTTTTATGTAACTGGCATCCGTACTATCCGCATACTTATCCGGATTTCCGAATAACAGAGATAGAATAGCTTAAAAAAATCAAACTTCGGTCGAAAAATGCATGTATTTCAGAATGTTTTCAATTAAATTAAATAAGGATACAAAACTACAATTAAAAACGATAAATCTGGTCACTTGCATGCAATCCTTAGTTATAAAAAAATAAAAATGTATTTATATCTCAGGGGAAACGACTCGCAATATTGGTTAGAGGATATATGTGTACGAGTATGGCTCATAACTTTACCTGGCTTTCAACACTGCAATTAGTGCAATTGCAGGTGTGAAGAAAACCCTAGTTATATATTATATATGAAGCTATGTATGACGGCGCAATATATTAAACTCAAGACGAAGAATATAGAAGTTTGCATATATAGAATAGTCTACAGGCATCTAAGCGAATATAAGTATATGTTCTAAAGGATGTTGTGCATAAGGATTTAGCTTTCAATTTGTAGAAAATTAATTTCAAGCAATCCGCTCTAGCGTTATATTTGTAATGTATGCACCTCCTTCGTACCTAGCAGGTACCTATACAAAATTTCAAATTACACTCTCCTTGATAGTTATGTGAGTCTGTGAGTCTGTGCACAGTGCATCTAGATGCTTAATGTCTTATCCATCCATCATACTTATTGCATATCCTTTAAATGAAGGCATAAGCACACAAACATTGAAGGAAAGGTAGAACGTCGTCGTCGTCGAGGACAACATTGAAAAGAGGAGGGATTGGAAGTTATAAGATTCATTTTAACAATTCGCAATTCTAACGACAACGGAGAACGTCGACGACGACGACGATATCAAGATATGCAAAAGAAAGAAAGCCTTGACTAATGACGTTAAATTCAATTTAGGACACATTTCTGTTATTTGGGATGGACATTTGTAAATGAATTTAATATTTAATTAGCACATATTGTGAGTGATTGTCTTGACAAGGGTACCTTACCTTCATCAGAAACGAGACCGACATGCGGAGGGGTTTATATCTGCATACTTGTAATATGCGTATGCAATCATATAATAATGATGGCTTGGACCAAGTGATGGGAAGTTTCGCGTGAAGCCGACGACACATGAGGTGGTTTTATTGTACTGAATTTATAATTGATGTTAATTTGTTTTTGAAACTCTAAAAGGGCTTTAATATGTGAGTTAAATTTCGTTTAGAGACAAAACTAAAGACTTAAAAATCATAACACAATGTTTTTGTTTTCTCGCGGTAAACATTTCGAAAAATTGTCTTTCCCACTTCTGACAATTTGTAGAAATATCCTTTTTAAAAGACATTCGACAACGACAACAACCACCCCCTCTCCACCCTCAAAAGCCGACAAAATAAGCTTTTTGGGGATTTTTTTTCATAAATACTACAAAATAAATTCACTACAGAAATCGTATTTTAGGAAACATATCAGTGACTGCTGTAGTGCCCGTGGCATGATACGTAGTGCGTTTTTTGATCACAATGATGATTTATTTTAAATTATATTTTAAAGATTTTCCGGGATATATTAGAACTAAGGCGCACTTACTGCTCGCTACGTAACAAGGTGGTAACCGAAATAAGAAATTCCAAAAGGCGTAGTTTTTCAAATTACCTAAGCCATTCACAAGGAGGTCGAAAATTATGGGCAAGTCTGCGAAACTTTGGTTTATGCAAGAGTAAATTGTGCCTCAGCTCTGAAATAGATAAAAATATGCTGAACGAAAGATTTGTTAGTTCTTCTGTTGAAACCTCAAGTGCTTCAAATTCTCATTACCATGAAGTTGCTGGGCCTGCGTCAATAGAACCAATTGCCATCTCTGGTTTCGGTTTTTCCTCCGTCGAATCTGCCGATGTTGTTGAATCAATTCTCTCAATTAAATCAAAAGCCGTTGGCATTGACGATATACATCCATCATTTCTCAAAATTTTACTGCCTATTCTTCTACCATACTTAACCCATATTTTTAACTTCATCATCATGTCTGGTCACTATCCTATGCAATGGAAGCTAGCAAAAATCTTACCTATACCAAAGAATTCCAAAGGGATAGAGTTCAGGCCAATTGCTATTTTGTCCTTTTTGTCTAAAGTCTTTGAAAGACTCATTCAAAAACAATTAAATAATTTTCTTAATGCCAACAATCTAATTACTCCTATGCAATCTGGTTTCCGGAAGAAACATAGTTGTATCACTGCCCTAATCAATGTTATTGAAGACTTGAGGATGTCAATGGATAAAGATCATGTGTCATTTTTAGTCCTCTTAGACTTTTCGAAAGCTTTCGATTCAGTTGACCACACATTATTACGCAGTAAACTTATTAATGAATTTAATTTTTCTTCTGCGGCAGCAAACTTAATTTTTTCATACCTTACAGGTAGATCACAAGCTGTGGAAATAAATGGGTCGCTATCAAATTTCCTTCCGAATTTAAATGGTGTTCCGCAAGGCTCCATTCTTGGTCCATTGTTGTTTTCAATGTACATTAATTCAATTCCAAACTCAATGAAATTTTGTTCCTTAGCTTTGTACGCCGATGATGTGCAGCTTTACTTAAATTGTCCTCTCGGTTTAATTGAACACTACATTGAATGCTTAAATGAGGATCTTGAAAGGATTCAGAATTGGTCCACAGCAAATAGGCTTCAACTTAATCCTTTAAAGACTAAATGTATAGTTATTTCCCGAACACCTCTTGATCTGTCTTACTTTCCTCGTATTGTCATGAACCATATCCCGATAGAATTCGTTGAGACGGCCAAAAATTTAGGAATAATATTTAATCGTTTTTTAACATGGGACAACCACATTAACACCATAGTTGGTAAGACTTATGGAGCCCTGCGTCCATTGTTTGCGGCCCAGCATTATACTCCCATAAAAACGCGTCTTTTACTTGCCAAAACCTTAATAATACCAATTCTTACTTATGGATGCGAAATTTTTTCTTCTTGTAGTTACCAAAGTAAACGAAAACTTACAGTTGCATTCAACAATACTGCCCGCTATATTTTTGGACTTCGAAGATACGATCACATCTCAGAAATTTCAAATCATATTCTAAACATGTCATTTGAAAACATGCTCAATTTTCGGACATTGACCTTGCTTGCTGATATCCTACTTTCACAGACACCTCGCTATCTCTTCGACAGAATACGACGAACTTCATCTGTCAGATCATTACAACTTATCAACCCACGTTACTCTTCTCTTACTTCTGAACGTCAATTTTATGTTAATAGCATTCGGCTTTGGAATGCCTTGCCAAGATCAATAAGGGAAATACGTGATGCTGTCAAGGCAAAACTCGAAATCAAAAAATATTTGTCAAGATCGTAATTTTATACATACATATATCTAATTAGTTGAAATGAAAAGAACAACAAATGAATCATTTAACTCAAATTTGTAAATATGTATGTACATACATATATGTATATAAATTTGTATACTATTTTATAACGATTAAAAACTATTGTTTCAATTAAAATTTAATACTTTCAATTCAAATTTAATACTTTTGTAAAAAGCCCTCTGCAATGTAGTACCTTTTATATATAGTTCCATATTTTTGTTTAATACTACACTTATCACTAGCTTATAAGATATCTTATCTTAATGTGTATAAGTTTTCGAAATTGAAATAAATAAATAAATAAATAAATATATTCAAAGTTTTAAGTCAATGAGTTGCGAATTGTCTGAGTTTAGAGCCCAGCCAAGTTAAAGGTTAAGAAGTTTGAAGTTCTAAGTAGTTTAAAATGTTAAATAGTTTTCCAGTTCGTTAAATACTTTAAGTCTTTTCTGGGCAATAATCTTTGGGACATAATTTTAGTGGTCCTAGGAGACCTCAGGACTAAGGCCTTAAATAAAATAGTGACAAAGTTATGAACAATTTGGGTATCTAAAGATGTCAAATGTCAGTCCGACTTAATTCAAAAATAATATTTCACATAGGAACAAAAATTTGTATCCCACTTCTGAGAACTTAGTGCCGAAGCCGAAAAAAATTGAATTTGTTATTTTTGTGACTACTGTAGTACCAATGGCGCGATGGTTAATGCGTAGGGCCGTTATGCTACAGGTCTTGGGTTAAATCTTTGCCTGTGTCACCTAAAGTTTTTCTTTTTCATAGGTACTGCCTCTTGCGAAGAATTGTCAAATTATCCAAGAGTAGATAATTCTTGTTATGAAAAGTGCTTTCCCAAATTATAGCCGTTCGAGTTAAGCATAAAATTGTAGGTCCCTTCCATTCCTGACATGACTCGCATACACGAATATTTGGGAGTTGTAAGTCACTAATCCCTAGTTCTCAACGGACTTTTGCGCCACCTTTTTTATCGGGGCTTTTAATAATTTTCATTGTCACTTATTTGAAAAATGCACAGGGTTTTTGTGCATTGTGACGTATCCTATTTTTCAGGGTCCTAGATGGGACTAACAGCTCTTATAATTTTGAAATCACAATGAACCGACAATTTATTTTAAAATATATTTTGAAGACTGCTAAATGGGATTTTTGCGATGTATTGATTTTCATCTATTTTTAAGCGCGCTTCTAAAGTGAAAAGTGAAAAACTTCACTTCATCAGTTAGTAAATTGTTAACAACAAATGATATGTAATAAAAAAAGAGATCTAGGGGGTAAATTCAAAATGACAAGTCAAACGGTTGCGAATTATTTGAGTTATGAGTCCAGCCCAACTTAAAGATGAAGGAGTTTGAAGCTCTAAGTAGTTTAAGATCTTGCATAATTATCCAATTTGTTCAATACTTCAAATTTTGTATGATCATAATCTTTTAGGACATGATTTTAGAGGTCCTAGAAGACCTTAGGCCTAAGGACTTAAATTAAATAGTGTAGAAAGAGATAGGAGTATAAGTTCAACACAAAGTTATACACCATTTGGGTATCTTAGGATGTAAAATGTCAGTCCTACTTAATTAAAAAATAATTCTTCACGGAGGAAACAAATTTGTATCCCACTTCTGACACCATGTAGCACTACATTGTTAAAGCATCTTTTTTTAATTGAATGAGGTGTTGTATTTAAGTTTACGCTTAAATGTAAATTATTAATCACTTTTATACCTACTTTAGTGTCTGGATGTCAAAAATCAGTCTTATTTGATTTAAACATTGTTCCTTAATCTTTTAAAATTTAAAATTAAATTATGAAATACTGAAGTAAAATTCAAGAAAACATAAGTTTTTGGTTAAAAATTAACAAAATCCTCATTTCACTCGAGCTCAATTTCGTGAGAAAAATTAAATTTCAAGGTTCTTAGAATAATGACAGAGGAGTTTTAATCCTTATCCGACATGTTTTCAGATTAAATCAAATATTTATGTCGTTTGAAAAGATTTCTTGGGTACTCCAAACTTGAAAGAAAAAAACTTTTCAAACATTTTCTTCATGTTTTATTTTTTGAATAAAATATGACTTCAAATAAATCCTTAAACTCGTCTCAAGAAATACAAATAAAAAAAGATGAAAAATCTCTTTTAAAAGTTGTTAAATTTTGACTTTTATCTGAAAATCAAACCTCCACTCTGGAAACCACACCACAAAAACACTCTCTAACCAATTTAAGATAATCAAACCATAGATACAAGATACAAGAGTAAAAATTTCTAAAGTACATATTTTTGTGATTTTTCTTTTTTTTATTTTCCTTCACTTTTCAATCTGCAACTTCACATGATGACATCTTGTTGTTGCTGTTGTTGTTTTTTTAAGGATTTTTCCGCAACGAGATCGCTTTATTTTTTTGTTTTTCAAAGCACGAATACGAAGAATGTCAGAAACATAACCCACAAAACAGAGTAAAATAAAAGAGAAACACCAAGAGATAGATGGTACCAAAAAAAAACAAGGAAGATAAACTCATATAATCCTTATTTTACCTTAACATCTCATCTCTGCGTCTGCAGTAGATAGAAGGAAGAAAATACACATTTGACACATTTCTTTTTCGAATGTGGTGAAAAGGACTTTTTGTATCTCTGCTGTTGTTGTTTTTTTTTTAATGTACTGTACACATATTAAAAGGATTCGAGGATGAGAGAATAACTACTGAAGTGAAATTGGGTGCTGTAGTACAATAATATACGAGAAGAAGGGAGGACAGTTCAATATCTGGATCCTGCGATGGATCCTTTACGAAAAATATACTCTTTTTCTCGGTTTTATTTGCTCGTCCTTTTTTTTTCTTCACTTCACACAACTCTATACGATGGAGATGGAGATGAAGACGGAGAAAGGAAAAAGTTGGTTTTGTCAGCTCATTGCTAGTTTGTGTGACAAGTTATTTGTCTCGTGCCACTACTGGGGCGAAAGATGACGTGAGCTTTGAAAGATATTACACAGGAATATTTTGTTTTGCAAGGATGTCATTTTGTTATTTTTGCTTTGTTTTCTATTTTTGTTTTTCTAATATTTGTCTGTTTGTTTTCGTCATTTCATCATTTGGCTCCATTAATGTTAGTTTTTTTGTTTTTAGTTTTTGGTTTTTGTTTTAAATTTACAAGTTGACATAGATTTTACATCAAACTGGGAAACTGTCTTATTGTCTTTTTGTAGATATTTTCTTTTTTTTCGGTAAGGATACTTTGTTGAGTTTTGTGGTTCTGTGTGCATTTTTCACTTTTTTTGGAAGAAATCACATTTTTTGGGCATCTTTATGCTTGTATGAAAATGTCTCATTGGAGTGAAATGGTAATCTTGTTTAATTTGATAAATGTAAGTTTGGTATTAAATCGATTAATCGATATGTTTGATTTTAAAGTTCATAAGTTTATCAACCACAAATTAGTTGATACTGATGTTAATATTTTTTGAAAGTATTTCATGAGTAAATACACATTTTTTCAAATATTATAATTATTTGTTCACACTTTATTCCAAAATTCTGTAGATACAAAATATTGTATGATGAATACACTTTAAATCAAAATTCTGTATTTAAAATTGCTCGTTTTTATAATGAAGGAAAATGGGAAGTTCTACCTCCATTATTGACAGATGTTGTGATGAACAGCATTTTGCACTCAAATTGTCATTTCGATACACAGTATTCTAAATTTACAATATTATGAAATAAAGAATTTAAGATCAATAGTATATTGATTAAGTATTATCCAACATTATAAATCTAAATTTTATAGTACAATATTTCTGAATTTGATAAAAGTAATAGCCTTTTGTAAAACTATAATTCATATATAAACATAAAGTAACATTTGAAGCACCTCTATTCGAGAGCAAAAGATTTCTATGAATTCTCAAAAAATCGGAAGTTTATTACGTGGAATTAGACTTATTTCTTTAGTTTGAAAAACTTCCTTACAGTTTTGCTGACATTTTATAAATGTTTTTATTCTTGGAACCCAAAACTGAATTGAAAATTATTTTGAAAAAAATCTACCTCTTGATACTTTCTTTTTTTCGTTTCTTTTTGTTTTGTATTTCATGGAAATTGCTTTGACACTTTTGGTAACAACATCGGAGTTTATTTTCAAAGATATAACTATCATTCAAACTTTTCTTATTTTATTTTTTGGATTCTCTGAACGGAATTTTACAAACTCGAAGGAATTCAGAGCGAAAACAAAACTAAAAAATATATTTTCGCGACTTTCTTGTTTTATTAGAAATAGCAGAAACAATTTTGGCGAAATCTTCTAAGTTTTTTGTACTGAATGAATGACTAAAGTTAAAGTCTTGATAGTCAGACTCCTTTTCCTTGTTTTGTTGGTTTCTCGAAAATTACTTTTAAAATGTTAAAGAAATTCATGTGGATAAAAAACTAACACAAAAACTTTCTTATTCCTTGATTTTATTAGAAGAGATGTTATAATTTTGAGGAAATCTTTTGAATTTCGTGCTATGAATTATAAAATATATATAAAAAAAAGTGTACGTGAAAATCGTGACAGCCACGCCTCCTTTTCTTGTTGTTTTTGTTTTTCGGAAACGGATTTCAAAATTTGGATGAAATTTTAATTGATCCATCTCTTCCACGTCTAGAAATGGTGCGAACAATTTTGGCAAAATTTGATATTTTAGAATAGATTGATTTTTAGAAAAGTACATTCGGCGAGCAAAAGTGGTCAAATGTTTGGACTGTTTTTTAAATATATCTTAATTGGGTTTACTTTATATTGTTAATTAATAACTGGTTCCAAAGTATAAGAGAAAATGGAATCCTAAAAACTATTGAAAACCAATCAATATTCAAATGATTGCACTGTCCTAGAATTTAACTTTTACTTTAAAATTGAACTACTGGAATTTTTAAATTTGACTCGAAAACTTTCGTGAACCTCGAAAATCACAAGTTATTTAAAAAAATTTGTTTTTTCGCATTCAAGTTTTAACCACTTTAATTTGTATTTATTTCCTAATTTTAAAAATGATAAAGGGTTGAAAGGAAGAATGTTTGTTCTTTTTAAAAATACAAATGTTTGGAACGAATAAGCTATTAAAATTAAAAATAATTTTTCTTATTAAATACACATTTATTTTCGTTTCTCAAACTTTGAAAGCCGTTCTAGACAGTATTTAGAATTTCCATTTTTTTAAAACCATTATACTTTAATGTATGTATGTATGTATGTATACTGAATAAATTGAGTTATAATTCATCAGAGTCGGATAGAAATTTTGAAAGCTATGCATATTCTATAGCTCTTCTTGACTCTGAGAAACCGTGTTAATTCAGAACAGTATACAATTTTACGAAATATCGAGCATAGAAAACATAAGCAATGCAATTTTTACTCCTATTCTAATATTATAGGGTTAAAGATTTTGTTTGTTTGCTTGTTTGTTTGTTTGTTTGCTTGTTTGTTTGCTTGTTTGTTTGAACGGGCAAATCTCACTAAATACGGGTCCGATTTAAATTTTGTTTGTAAGTGTTAGACAGCCTATTTAGTGAGGAAGGCTACAGGTTGTAGATAGCGGAGCACCAATAAAGAACGTTTCGAAATCGTGGCTGTTTCCCATTCTTATAGTTTCTACTGCGTGCGTTCTAGTTTCAAAAAAAAGTCTGCAAAAGCATATGACTATCTTTTAAAGTTGGCTAACTATATTTTGTTTTATGCTAACTCCTTCTTTTCAAACAAACTGTTTATTATAATTCGTTAAATACTAACGTTAACAATTCTTATTTGTAACTCAACTTATTCTAAAATAAAGCATGCGAGTGACATCGTGGGGCGGAGCTAGTAAGTAATGTGTAAAATTTTATGAAAACACTCTGTTTTTACAAAACATTTAAGATGACAAAAAATATCACTTCCATACCATCTTGAGAACAAAGAAAGAAATCGACTTCAATGTTATTTCATTTAGTTAAAAATATTTTTGTTAACATTTGGTTAAATTTTTAGAAAATCTAATTTAAACATTTTTTATAATGCCATTAACTTCAAACTTATTTTATCTCATACTAAATGTTCTAAAAATTTTGTAACTTTTTTAGAAAAATAAAGTTGAGAGCATCTAATATTTCGACAAAAAACAGTTTAAAAATAATTTTTGATAGCTTACTTTTTAAAGTTCTTTAAATGAAAATTTTACTTTTTCATCAAAAAGTAAGGTGTACATTTTAAGGTCACTTACTGGAAGTTATCAGAGTGACTTTAAAAAACCTAAATTGTATCCTTGCACTATTTTGGTAAAAAATTAACTAAAATTTAAATCAAATACAGTCTTTTCAAGTCATCATGAAAAGTCTTAAATAATTATTTATTGAATAGGTTTAAAATATTTAAAATCCCACTCCTTTAAATTTGTTTTTCTCTTTCCTTTTTTAGTTTTGTTGTTCTTTTTGATACCCATACCTAAATGTAGAAGATTTTCATTCTATCAAACAAATATAAAATCAATTTTTCATTCAAAAACCTTCTTTATTGAATTCCTTTTTTCCAAAACATCAGCTGATGTTCATTCGAATTAAAGATCCGCTCTTACTCCTTGAAACTTCCATTCCAACACTCCATCCTCCTCCTGGTTGAAGTGTTACTACAGTTCAGTTTTACAGCAGCAGACAGAGTAGGTACATTATTATATTGACCTACCAGCATCTGTTTGTAATTTCTCTTCTTGTTTCTTTTGCTGTTATACATCCATTATCCGAAATCCCATTAGTTGCAGAGAGAGCATTTCTTTTAGATTTAGATTCTTCTTCTGCGAGTCCTTTCGTCCTTTGGTCCTTTCTTGTTCTCTTTTGGGTATATGTATAAATGTTATTGTTTCATTTCGGATTGCAAATATATTTTGGATAATTTATTCCACTTAGCCTGTTGTTGAACGTGATTGGTATCGATAACAAGATGATTGATTTAAATCTACTGGTGCGCTTGGAATATATTTTTGCCAACAAAAATCTATTTCACATTGGTTGTTGCTTTTGTTTTCGATCTCTGTTATTTGCCCAACACATCCTTCAACAGAACAAAAACAGAGTTGGCGAAAAAAATTGATAAAATAAAGACAAAAGGATGCCAAAGTTTTTATTTCTAGGACAGGGAGCAGCACCATCAGGAGCATGGTTTCGCATGGCAAACTAAAACTTTTACGAAAAAAAAACGAAAACGCAGAAAAGTTTTGAAATTACATAAAATCGATTTTGATGTATCCCATCAGTAGCATACGCAACGCACCCCAATATCCAATAATGTACATCAGAGGTCTATCACACGCAAAAGCTTACAATCATAACTTCCTTTAGCATGAGTTTTCTTTTTTGTTAACTTCTATGGTTCTCAGTATCCTTTTCCTTGGACAATACAAAAAAAAACAACCTCGACCTATGTTGTTCGAAACAGATTCTTCTTAGAAAGTAACTTAACTTTTATTACATAAAACATTTGTTTAAGTATTTTTATAATATATATATTTTTTTGGAATTGACTTTAATAACTTTCTGGAGCAATTCAAAACACGAAAATATTCGAGATTGAATAATGAACTTTTCCGATAAAATATTGTGGTATTCGTCATAATTCTAGTCTTTATGGATTGAACTTTGGAAATTGTTACGGCCGGCGAAGGAGATATCAAAGAGAAAAAATCTAGAAGACAGATTTGGAGAGATACACAAAGAGGATGTTACAGGTTTTCGGACTTTTGTAAATGGGAGTTAATTGTACTTCCGACCTATTTATATTCAACGGCATATGCAGGTAATCTACTTTTAAAGAATTATTAACTGGAAGGTACTATTCAGTTTTTGAAATTTTTAGTTGGGCCTAAACAACCATTTATTCGGCTTAATTCAAGTACTCCAAAATTATAACTTTGAGTGAGCGTTAGTCAAAAGGAGTTTGAGGTTATAGGTGCTGATGTTGAAATCAACTGAATACGGATTGGAGTTGACCAACTGAAAGATACGGGTTAGAGGTTCCTTAAGGTCATAGAAGGTGTGGTGGTAAATAGAAGAGGCGGGGGCTTTTCAGGTTACGGGTTTTAGTGTTGAAAGAATTCGAATTAGAGAAAAATAAGCAGTTAACTGATTCAGAGAGAAGCCGATGTATGAAAAGTATGTCAGCAAATTTCTCTTTGTTCCTGTAGTTTTTTGAGGTTTAACAGATGAATGCGGTCACGATAAAGGGGTAATATCAAAGGAAGGTGTTGAAGTGCACAACGTGAAAATCTTCGTTGGATGCCCTCTATTCTTGATATTTATTTATCTTGTTATGAGACCAAACCTGAGACGCATACTACTCAAGTAGAGGTCTGACAAATGTCATGTAAAGCAATCGGGTCATCTAAGGGTTAGAAAATTTTACAGACCATTTTTTTTAATAACGCCAGGTTTGGGCTTATGAATTATTTTATCAATGTGAAGTAAACATTTCAGTTCACGGTCAAATAAAAGGCCAATATCACTTGTGTTTTCTACTATATGTAAGAGACTATTACAAAGATAGTAATGACAGGAGCTGTTTTAATGCTTTTACGAAAAAATATCATTTTCTGACATTGGCTAATGTTGAGCTCTTTCAGTAATTTGAAGTACACTACGTTGAGAAATTGTCGAGATCTGTTTGGAGGAAAAATATGTCTTCGCTGCAATAATTTTGAAAAAATTAGTATCTTCAGTGTAAATGGACAATGTTAAATGACCATGTCAATATCGTTAAAGAGAAGAGGTCCTAAATGGCTACCTTGCGGGACACCAGAAGTTGCTAGAATAGGATCTAAATTGGACATTATATTTAGGATTCTCAAGGTAAGAAAATAATCCATTTCAGGAAAAAAGAGGTTTCAGAACCTAAGGAAGAGATTTAGAAGACTTTAAGATTATGAGAAATTTCGTCGAGCTTTGCTGAAGTCAATGGAGATCATATCAACTTCATTCTTGTTTTTTAAGGCTCTTAGAGTGAATGAAACGAACTCTACAAGGTTTGCGCTGGTAGATCTATTTTTTTAAGAAACCGTACTGTGCTGGGAGCTGCATCTGTAGTAAGGATCTGCAACGGAAGCTGAGTAGTTCACACTGAATGCTTTCAAACATTTTTGGGATATGAGAAAGTTTAGCAATTGGTCGATAGTTTTTCACCTTCCCTTTCGGTCCCTTCTTGGAGTTATAAAAAATGTTTGCCATATTTTAGAAAAAGTTCCTTAAGATAAGGATAAGTGAAAAATTTTGGAAAGGAGAGTTGAAAGGGAAGAGGAATATATTTGTTCATAGGAAAATGGCACTAAGACCATCAGGGCCCGGAGTGAACTCATTATTTAGTTTTTAATGGCTGATGGAGAAATGCACTCGGTCAGGGAAAAATTAGGTATGGACTCAAAATGGGTCCGATCTGTTGGAAGAAAAATTGTGGAAAAATTATTTTTTAAAAACATAACGCAAAGTAATTAGCTATAATTGTATTATCATTGGAAGTTTCATTATTGAAGGACAAGGAGGATGGATAGCCATCTGACTTTCTTTTGTGATAAGCCCACTCAAAGAAATATTTGAGATCAATATTTAAGGTTAGCTTGAGTTTATCGTAAATATTCTTGGTAGAGAATTGTACTCGTATAGATCGTTGAAATGAAGATGTACTTCGTTAGTCAGTTGAGCAATGTGAGCGTAGGAAAATTTCCCATAGCTTGTTCTTTTCGTTTCGCAGCCATCGAAGTCTACGATTACACCAAGCTGGGGCTGATGGACAAATTCTACTTCGGTAGAATTGAATAGTAAAATTCATTGTAAAAAACGTTAGTGGCTTTTTCAACAGACACATTTTCAAAATCGAATGAAAATCTTTTAATATAATCGTTAATTTTGGAAAAATTGGGCTTTATGAAAGTGATACAAAATAGAGTTTGAAGTATGATTAACTTATAGCTATGAGGTTAGGTGTAACGTTAGTAACAAGACAGTAATTAGTAATTAGTAATTATCAAAAGCTGAACGAATTTCGGGGCAGAGTGTCCGCAAAGGTCAAGTTGTCGCTTTATATTATACAGAACGCCACCCACTTGGTTAAGGCTTGAATAAATTAAGTTATCGACAAAAAATGCGTTCTTTTTCAGATGAGGGGTAACAACTAAAATCTGATCCATGGTCTGACACCTGTTCATTAAAAGTGTGAAAGGTTGAAATTCCCAAAAATTCTTACACGCTTATGTTCGGACCAGGTAAGTTTTTCCTTGAAGCAATTTTTTACATTTGACCTTGGAAGTTAAATTTACTCCCAACCTATTTTCAAGTTCAAATTTTTATTAAATGTCTCAAAAACTTTTTTAAGTTGTTTGACATCTTTGAGATGTCTCCAAACCTACTCTGTGCTACTTGAAAAGGCACATCTTGAAGGAAAAACGAATATGTGAATCCCTGTATTTCTGGATTGAAACTTTTAAAATTATTTTTTTTAGCTATCGCAACCTTATTACGAACTGAAGCCAAAAATACGCTTACTGATATGTAAGTAGTTAGAGGTACCCATCATAAAAGACTACAAGTTCATAAAAGTTCATACAAATGAAGAAGAAAAAACTGAATATTTTATTTCCACTTCTACAATTTTTTCGACAACCTTTAAATTAAAAAAAAAAAGAAGAAAAAGTTTACACAGAGTGAACGAAAAAATAAAATTAAAATAACCCTTAAAAAATTAAATAGTCAACATCCGGAGGCTTTAACACATCAAAAATATAACGAAGAGTAAAATATGAAAATATAAATTCAACATGAGGCATAAAATATGCCCTTTATAAGTTAAAAAAATGAGTAAAACGCAAAAAAAAAAAAGGAATGAAAATTGGCCCCAGTAACACGCCAAAGGGGAGTCAGAGTTTGGTTTGGTTTATGGTTGGTAAAATGGTAACCGGGTATCCGCGCTTATACAACAGGATCTAAAAGTGAATTTGCGAGATGTGTTATGTGTCGGTATATAAAATATTTCAGTCTACACGTGGGGTACATAGTAGGCGAGAGTTTACTCGTATCTCTGAAACCCGCCTTTATGTTTTCCAACACTGAATTTAGCTTAATTAAATGAATTTTATATTTTTTCCTTTCTCTTTTAGTCTGCGATGTTTATATGGATGTATTTTTCGTGTGTCTGTGTATTTGTGATGTCCTTTTTTGTTTTTTGAATTTTTCCACCTGGGAAAATTTTGTGTTCAATTCAACCACAAATCAGAGAAGAGCAAATGAATATAGGAACAAAATCATATATTTTATTCATTTGCTATATTTCCGATTTGATATTAACATAAAAATAAACTCCCTTGTTTTCCTGCTTCTGATTCAATTTTAGAATTAAATTATAATTTTTTTTATATTTTTGTTTTTGTTTTTGAAAACCAAGTCCTTTCATTGTTATATAAAGGAGCACAATCTAATTAGCTTTATTGGGGGGTGGTTAATTCTTTGAAGAGAGATTCTGCAGGATTATGGTAAGGTTGAGGGGTGTTAGGTGGTAGGTATGAAGTTGTCTACCTCATTACAAACAAAACAATATCACACATGCATTTGTACAGAATCAACGAAGCACGTCTAAACCAAACCTCTTCTCTTCGAAAGCAGGCAGAGAGGCAGGCAATTGACAATTTGTGTGCATTGCCTTGATTATCTCCCAGCTCATGAAGCTTTGTTGTGGCAAGAGCGTTGGTGGCTGGAAAATGGCAAATAATCGTGTTGAAGCTTTACTATGGCTCGATACAGTTTACAGGAATGTGGTGCGGTGGGGCAGCCAGCGACAATGGCGCGGCGACAAAAGTGGTGCAGAGAGAGATGCTTCTAAGTTAATTCGTAAAGAGGGTGCTAGTAAGTGTTTGTTTGCTTGTTTGTTTTAAATGAGGAGGGACAATTTTGAGGGGGCCATTTAGTGTGTCTTTGGGGCAAACAAACAGCCTTCGACTGTTATAGAATCTAAACTACTTGGCGTATTAAATAGGTAGGTACTTTATACTTAATTTAATTGGGGTTGTTCTCTTTTTTTTTCATATTTTAAATGATTTTTCGTACTTAAAGTGGAATTTTTGAAAGTTTAAAGAGAACTCCTCACAGTAAATGATCAAAACACAAACTGGCCATAATATGACCTCCTAAAAAGTATTAACTTAATTACAATAAATCACGAGTTTTCAAGGAATGATTGTTTAATGATTTTCCTCTCGTGTTTGCAGAAATAAAACTTTTTACATTCAAAAAACTTCAATACCAAATAAATATTTCAGGTAGATTCTCAAGAGTTTTAAGAAAGGTCTAGTATCTAGTTCTACTTCAATCTGCTGTTTAATTTCAATTGGTATTGAGATACCTCAAGGGACTACTCTCGTACCACATCTTTTAACTATTAAATAAATTTAGTACGATTAACATTGTTTTGTAGAAATATGAAGATTATTCTTTACTTTAAAAATAAAAACTGGTTATGTACAAGCTGCGAATTTATACAGAAATAAGTTATGATAAGTTTTGTTTGTAACCTTGGTAAGAGCTAGCAAAGAAGATTAAAGCTAAAAATCAAAAAACTATTAAAATAACTACAAGAAAGAAACCAACAAATATTCTACATACGCCTTAGTGAACGATATTTATTTAAATTTAAATTTGTGTTTACTCAAGAACCACAGAATGATTTTAAAGATTATTTTTTAGCAAATTTTTAAGATTTTATTGATTTTAAGATAAGAGGCATACAAATTATGGAAAACACCAAAATTGCCAAAATACGTACATATATGCATTCAATCTCTAAATTCAAACTTCTCAGTACCATTAATGCAAATTACAGCACAGTTTCTGTGGACTTTTTTTTGGCAGAAATGAAAAAAATTATATGAAATATTACACATACGCCACAGTGACCGATATGTATTAAAATAAAAAGATTGAGAATTGTTAATAAAACTACAGAAAACTTCCTATGATTACAGTAAATCAATATGACAATAGTTAAATTGGTGATTTTTTATAAGAAAAACTGAATTATAATTGGGACACCTCATGGCATCCCTCTCAGACCACATCTTTTAACTTTTAAAAAAATTCAGTACGATTGTCAATTTTCTATAGAAGAAAGAAGTTTCCTTTTTCCTTTAAAATAGTGGCTGCTGAGTAAGAAGAAAAGAGCTAAGCAAAAAAGATTAGAGATGGTAAAGAAAGAATTAGAAAAAAAGCAACAAATATTCCACATACGCCATAGTGAACAAAATGTATTCAAATTTAAATTTGTGTTTACTCAAAAACTACAGAGTGAATTTGAATGTAGTTTTTGAAAAATTTTATTGATTTTTTGATAAGAGGTATACAAATTATTGACGCATTACATAGAGAAAAACACCACAGTTGACAAAGTGCATGCGTTGAGTTTTTAAATTCAAACTTCTTAGTAGCAAAACTGCGAACTACAGCGCAGTTTCTGTAGACTTTTTTTTAGCATTGATTGTAAAAATTAAAACAAATATTCACATACGCCACAGTGAATGAAATTTATTAAATTTTCAAAATAGAGAATTGTTAAGAAAAACTTCCTAAGATTATAGTCAATCAATGTGACAATGTGGAAATTGGTGTTTTTTTACAAGAAACTGAATTGCAATTGGGATACCTCAAGGGACTCCTCTCGGACCACATCTTTTAAATAAATTCTATACTATTAGAAAAATTCAATACAAATCATTTATGTAGCAAAATTTATTAAAAACTTCGAATGTATTTATCGCCGTAAAAAGAAGATTATTTCCCGCTTTGTAGTCTTAATTTGTGTACTTCAGTTAAAAAACAATTTATGGGAAATTACACTTAAGCAATTTATGTCATCTGACAACAACGATTTTTTTTGTATTGACATTTTAAGACACATCCTTTATAAAAAAGAGCCTTTTCAAATTCTTGCATAAAATTAAAATAGCTTTACCAACAAAACTTCAACTGAACTCACAAAAAACTTTGCATAATGTTAACCTCATTAAAAAAAATTCTACCATACCCTTATTCTATATGAAATATATAAACAGTAGAAAAGATGAAATAAAACTAACGCATTATACCCTAGTATGTCGTCGAGATAGAAAAAGACAGAGAGAGAGAAAGAAAGAGCTATGGACTTTAAAAAAAAGTTCGTTATGTTACGCCCTCATTATTTCCAAGTCAATTTATTTTTCCATTAATTAATTCCAAATGTGCACTTTTATCCTCTCCTGCTTCTGTTTTTTTGTTTTTTGTTTTCATATTTTCGTCCTTTCTTTTTCGCTCCGTTTTCTTCTATTTTCTATTTTTTTCACTTTATAGTATTATTTTCGTTCATAAATTTAGAGAGGAACAAAAAAAATCTAACTACACTTAATTAACATAAATCCAGCGACGACTGCATACAAAAATTTTCTATTTCTACCACAAAAATATATACATATATTTTTTAAAGGTTGCAGTACCCCTTCAAAAAAAAGGACAAAAACAAAGAGGAAAGAAAAGTCAAGAAGAACAGTTGAAAAGGACTGTAGTTGCTAATACTAAGGACAGTCCTAGATTTTCTTTGCATTTTTTAAGGTTTCTAGGGCTGGCTGAGGAAACGACGTCGACTACGACGATGAGGAGGACGACGACGTTGACGACCCCTATTCCGTTGAGGACCCTCTGACGGGTGAAAGTAGGGAAAACTTGACATCCCATACCTCCTCGATGAATATAAGTTCTTTCGATGTGGGTCACAACCAACGCCACTGCCGCTGCCGTACCGCCTGTCGAGCCCGAAAGAGTAGAAAAAAAAAAACAAATCAAAAAACTCTCAGTCTTAGGTGATTATTGTGAAATTTGGTTGAGAGAAATAAGAGCACAGCCATTTACACAATTAATTTATGCAAATGAGCGGGGATTTTCCAGCTATGCTGCTATAACGCTAAGCTTCTCTTGTTATTATTTTCGTTTTCTCTGTTATGGCTCCCTCAATTCTGGAATCGCTATCGCTATCACCATCACCACCATCGCCACCCCATCTTTATCTCGTTGTTTTGTTGTCTCGCATTTGTCTCTCATTTATTTTGAATTTGCAAAAGGCAAGTAATTTTGCTAATTGCTATGGCAGCCGGGGCACCTAAGAGCCATCAGAGAGGAGAAAAGAGGAGCAGCTAAAAAGGACGACAAGATAAATTCGACCCTACCAACTACGACGTGACGGACGGGGAGAGAAAGTGTCCTAGTCCTATAGTCGTAATCGTAGTCCTGGCTTATGGATCTGTCTTTGGCTGGATACACAGAGATAGTGCCAGGATGACAAAGTGCAACTTGTTGCGCTCATCTGGGCATCATCTCATTTAAATTATATAATTACTTGTAGTGGCTGGTTGCTGGGGAAGACCGAGACAAAAAAAAGCTAAACAAAGAAGATTAGAGATAGAAAACAAAAAATTATGAAAATTACAAAAAGAATTAAAAAAAAATATTCCACATACGCCATAGTGAACGAAATAGATTAAAATTTTAAATTTATGTTTACTCTAAAACCACAGGACAAAATTGAATGCAGTTTGTTGAAAGATGTTAAAAATTGAATAGTTTTTCTTTTCGAGAAGAAGAAGCTTAGAGGTATACAAAATTGCTGACACACAAAAATGGACAAATACTGCAATTAAATCTTTAAATTCAAATTTCATTACAAAAAGTTCTCTTTTTAAATTTAGTTTGATCAAAACCTTGGTAACTTTGAGAGCTTTTTTAAATATTTGTATACGTTTTTGTAAGAATAGATTTAGAAGAAAAGGACAAATTTTTGTATTGAATTAGTTAATTGGAACTTTTCGAAAACATAATTGCAACCTCTGTATTCCTTGCACAGTGTTTTTGGCATAAAAAGGATGTTTTAAAAACTGTTTGAGTATTTTGCCTGCTGTGTTTCTTAGAAATATATAACATTTTAAATATAAAAGAAAATTATTACGTAAACGCCAAAGTCAGCAACATTAATGGCGAAGGTATTTATGTTCAAAGCATATTTTAATTATATTTGTGGAATTCAAGAAAATAAATAAAAATAACAAAAAATATTCCACATACGCCACAGTGAACGGAATTTATTCATATTTTGAATGTGAGATTACTCAAAAACCACAGGGCAAAATTGAATGCAGTTTTTTGAAAGATGGTACAAATTGTATAGTTTTTCTTTTCGACAAGAAGAAGATTAGATTTAGATTATATTAGTAGAAAAGGACATATTCTTGTATTGAATTAGTTAATTGGAACTTTTCGAAAACATAATTCCAACCTCTGTATTCCTTTCAAAGTGTTTTTAGCATAAAACGGATGTTTTAAAAACTATTTGAGTATTTTGCCTGCTGTGTTTCTTAGAAAAGGATAACACTTTAAAAATAAAAGAAAAATGTTACGTATACGCCACAGTCAGCAAAATTAATGGCGAAGGCATTTATGTTCAAAACATATTTTAATTATATTTGTGGAATTCAAGAAAATAAAAAAAAAAATAATAAAAATATTCCATATTCCACATAATCCACAGTGAACAAAATGTTTTAAAATTTTGAATTTGTGTTAACTGAAAAACCACTGGGCGAAATTCAATGCAGTTTTTTGAAAGATGTTAAAAATTTTATAGTTTTTCTTTTTGAGAAGAAGAAGATTAAAGGTATACAAAAATGGACAAATACTGCAATTAAATCTTTAAATCCAAATTTTTTGACAACTTTAATGCAAGTTACAGCGTAGTTTTCATTGACTATTTATTTAATATAGTTGAACGACAGAAATACAAATTAAAACAAATAATAAGGAAAATATTACACATACGCCACAGTGAACATAAAGTCCTTTTTTAAATTTAGTCTGTTCAGAAACTGCGTTACTTTGAAAGCTTTTAAAAATATTTGTGCACGTTTTTAGAAGAAGAATATATAAGAAAAATAAGAAGAAACGGACAAATTCTTGTATTGAATTAGTTAATTGGAACTTCTCGAAAACCAATCTCTGTATTCCTTGCTTTATGTCTGCAATGTGTTTTTGGCATAAAAAAGAATGTTTTTAAAATTACTTGAGTATTCTGCCTGCAATGTTTCCTAGAAAAGAATAAGATTTTAAAAATTAAAAAAAAATTGTACGTATACGCCACAGTCAACAACATTAATGGCGAAGGTATTTAAATTCAAAGCATATTTGAAAAATATTTTAGGAAACACGTTAAAATTAGACAAAATAAAAAAATAAATAAAATAAACAAAAATATGTCACATACGCCATAGTGAACGAAATTTAATAAAATTTTAAATTTATTGATTGGAGTTTTTTTTAAAGATTTTAAAAAACTCATTGGTTTCTTCGAAGAAGATTAGAGGTTTAAGAAACAATTTATACAACAAGTTGACGAAACTCATGCATTAAGTCTTTAAATTTAAGTTTCTCAATTACATCAGTACATGTGTTAGAACAGTTTACACAGACTTTGCATTCGACATAAACGGTACAGAGAAATAGAAGTTAGAAAGATTAAAAAAAAAAAATATTACACATACGCCACAGTGAACAAAATATATTTTTCTTTTGCATTTATGTATGATCAAAAACTGCGATAGGTTTTTAGAAGAAAAATTTAGGCAAAATGATTGCCATGAAGCTGTGACTTCGCACTTCTCGACAAAATAATTCAAAAATCTATTTTTTTCCTATACTCCTTGTCTTTGACATACAAAATTATTGAGTTAAAACGCAGTTTTGAAAAACATAATTTAGCTTTAGTTCTTAGAAAAGAATAGAAGCTATACAAAAATATTACTTATACGCCCCTGTCAACAAAACGAATTGCTTAGGTATTAAAAACCAGAGTATATTTAAATAATATTTCTAAAACTACATAAAAGTTGTAAAAAAAGATTTTAATAAAAAAAACAAAAATAGCGAATGAAATTAAATAAAATTCCAAAATTGTAACGGGTTATCCATTTTGCGGTTTCAAAAGTATAGTGCTGGAATTCGACATATGTCAAACTAAGTTGTTAAACCAATTTTTTTTTTCAGTTGAAAGTCTGACATTTACGAAAACGGATCGGTTAAGTATCGCACTACCCATACAAATTGTTAAAACCTACTACAAAAATAGTGATTTTGCCACAGCCACATATCGTGCTTAAAGAGGAGATTATGATTAACATAATCGTCCAATTTTCGTCAATTGGCAAAATTTGAAGAGACTGGATTGATTACAGATATTGTAAGGCCTATTCATCATCGTTTCGTTCGTAATACTGAAAATGAATGTGTAGAATTCTTTGTCGTTCTCAGGAATAAGGACTGTCTTAAGGAACATTATGGCGAATTTTGCATTTTAGATCTACACGTACATACATACGTCCATATAAAGTCCAGCTCACACAACAACTGAAGCCAGCTGACCATTCACAACGTTCATAGATACGTTGAATGGATGCTTGAACAACAGGCGGTGGACGGCGAATTTTCGAACAAAGTTTTCTTCAGCGACGAAGCGCATTTCTCACTCGGTGGGTATGTTAATAAACAAAATTGTCATATTTCGAGTTCTGAGAATCCAAGTAATTGAAGAGAGGCCATTACATGCATAAAAAGTCACTGTTTAGTGCGCCATTTGGTCCAGAGGTTTTATTGCACCTTATTTCTTCGAAAACGACGATGGAACGACTGTCACCGTCTATTCGGAACGTTATGGTTTTATGATAACCGACTTTTTTTGCCTGCCTGAATATATGCTCTCAACAAGACGGTACCACATGCCACACAACTCGAGCGAATATGACCTTATTGCAAGAGACATTTCCTGGCCGCTTAATTGCTCTTCGTGGCGATATCGACTGGCCACCAAGACCATGCGATTTGACATGGCTGGATTTTTTTTTTTTTTGTGGGGCTACTCCAAGGACCGTATTTATTCAGATAAACCTTCATATCTTGAGTACTAAAAAACCAATATTTGTCAAGTAATTGCTGAGATACCGGCCAATATGTGTCAAAAAGGGGTCGAAAATTACCTCAAAAGAATCGATGCTTGCAACAATCCGCGTGGTAGTCATTTAAATGATGTAGTCTTTCACACATAATTTCAACATTCAAACTTTATAATAAAAAAGAAATATTATGAATAAAAGTATTTTATATGCGTTTTATTTACGTTTACTTTGGAAACCGCAAAATGGATAAGCCTGTATTTTCTTAAAAACTCCATAGCGAATTTGAGTGAATTTTTTTGAACAGATTTCAAAGACTTAGACTTTAGAAGAAGATAAGAGTCATACCACAAAGGACGAAATTAATTTACTAAAAATGTAAATTTAAACCCAACGGTCACCTCAGTTCAAGTTTTGTGCATTGTACATAAAGCGCAGTTTCCATAGATTTGTTAGTTGGTATAACAAGAATAAAGTCGAAAAAAAAATTACACATTCGCAACAGTGGCCGAAATGTATTTTATATTTAAATTCTCACATTTTCAAAAAATACTGGAATACCTTTAGCAAATTTTGCTAACATTTATGACTTTTAACATATTCCTAAAATTGGATAATTTTTAAACTCTACCGCCATTTTCAAATAATAGTTTGTTGCAAATCTTTTACAAAAAATAATATACACTAAACTAAATTTATTGCGTAGGTATTTTTATGGAAAGAATATTTTATTGATGATTAAGGAAATATCCATAAAATAATTTAAAAAAAAAATAAAAAAAATATATAAACACAAATATTCCACATACGCCTAAGTATACGATTTTTGTTTGTGTTTCAAAAACTTCCAGAATTTTAAGCTTAGTCTTACAGATTAAAACAATGACATGAAAAAAGCATTTAGACAACATAACAATTTTGAGGCGAATTTAATAGATTTTTAATATAATGCTAAAATTAAAGATTTAAGAGTGGGGTTAAAAATAAAATAGTCCTTTAAATAAAAACTTATTTTCTGGCCAAGCAAATGGTGTCCGAGAGTTTGTTTTGAAGCAATAGATGATTCAAATTGATCTTAAATTATATCAGTACATACAACGCGTGCTTGAAAGCTGCCAACTTCACACTAACGCTTTTCATTCAGTTCCCCTCACTTGCTTCGACCATCAAATAATAATTTACTTACTCCATTAAAGTTTCTTTCCAACCAAAAAAAGACAACAAGATACAAATACATCTCTTTAGCTTACCTGAAACGAAAAAGAAGAAGAAAAAAAAAATGATAAATAAATAAGAAACTTTAAATCAGTTTTCAAACTAAAAAAAAAAAATAAGTGAAATGAACATTACATTTTCACAAAATAACCCACACCGTAATATCGCAATAATCCCTTTTATAAAAGATACCTTACAAAAATAAAGAAAAAAAAAAACAACAAATAATTCTTTCTTAACAAAACTTTTATAGTTTAAAAATATCCTTAGTTTGCCATTCGTCCCACATTATCTATATGTACATTGTATGTGTATTATACTCAAGTGTCACAACAGAACTTATTCATTCCCTAGTGTGTGCCCAGCAAAAGGACTTTTCTTCTATTATACAAAGGCACAAAACAAAATGAAAAGAAGACAGAAAAAAAATTGTATATATGTAGGTACGTTTTAAAGACAAAACAAAAGAAGGTTGTTGCCCCAATGCCGTGAGGAACAAAACTGTCACATTGGTTCACGAGAGTACGACACACAAAAACAAAAAAAAAGGAAAAGGAAAACAAAACGAGAAAAAAAACCAGCCTTCGAAACTTGATTTGAATACATTATCCGTTTTGTATTCAACTGAAAAAAAAGGACGAACGAAAAAACAGAAGAAGGATTCACCCATTGGGAAAAGCCGTCGCACCACATCTACGAAAAAAAAAATATAGACGAGTTGGAGTTGGAGTTTGGTAAAGGGAAAACTTAAAACAATATCCCTTTGGAGTGGAGCAGGCATCTAGGGAACATGCCACAGTTGTTTCACTCAATACCATCAGAGAACTTTTTGTCACCCTTATTTTATAGTGTTATCCTTTTCTTGTTCTTCTTTATTTTCATTTCGTTTTCTTTTCCTTCCAAAAAACTTATTTCTTCGCGAAAAGTTTTCGCAACGTAAAACAATAAACAAGGATTGTTCTTCGTCGTCGTCAACGTCGACGACAACTAACGACAACGATGAAAAGGACTAAATAACAACAACAACAATACGAAGAAGAAGAAGAACACCAGGATGACAACGACAACATCAAGGACGTCTTAGAGTTTGCGAGCTTGCCGCGAGTTTTCCTTTTCTTAAGAATATGCAAAGTGATATTTGCTTTAGTTTCTGACTGACATTTTAACAAGAGTAATTTCATTTTGTTGTTTAGTTTGTCCCGCTTTGAGTTTTCTCATCCTCTTCTTCTCCTCTCTTTATCCCAACCCCATACCAAATTTTTCCTTCGCACTATGCCAATTTAAAGGATTCTTCCCTCCCTCTAGCGGACGGACGGTTAAGCTACTTGTGACGATACCCGAAAAGTCATTGTCCGCATAGTGTTAGCCTGCCAGAGGAATATAAACAATTCAAGCATTTTGTTGTCCTTTTTTTGTTTTGTTCTTTCTTGGTGTCCTGTTTGAATAGCACTATAGCATCCTTCATACATAGATTCTTTTTTTTTTTTTTTTTGGGGCAAAGTGCAATATTTGCTATGACTACAAAAGCTCAAAAAAAAAAAGAAAAACACTGAGTGGATGGAACAAGAACTTAGATAAACTTTTCGGCCATTGGATGAATAAATAACAAAAACATAAAGAAAACACAATCCTGCCGTCTGCAGTTGTGCATCATCATCATCATCATCGTCATCGTCATCAGGGATGAAGGACCCACATAAACTTTTAAGAAGGCTATGTAATGCTGAGGATTCTTTAAGAGGGCATTGTTATTGTCTCGGGGCATTGTGCAACTTTAAATTATATAATGTGCTATGCTGTGCTTGCCTACTCCAGAATTCTTGATACTTCTTCCTTATGTTTCTTTTTTGTTTCGGTATTTTGAAGATTAAATTTAAAACACTGCCATGGGTAAGTTGAAAAACAAACAAAATATAAGGAAAAAGGAATGAAAACTATAAGGACACCGATTATGATGGATGAAATACAAACTTGAATATTATACTCGTACGACGACGACGGACATTAAGAAGGACTATCATGAACTTGAAGGAATTCAATCAATTTTTCTCGGACTTTATTTCAAACAAAAACCAAGATCCTGATGGTGCATATAGTGTTACAGCAGTATAGTAGTTTAGGCAGGAGGACTGCCCATAAGGCACTTAAGATTAACTGCATTGTATCGAATGCAGTTTCCCTCTAGATAGAAGGATTTATGGTCGTCTATTATTTAGAAAATGGCTGCAGTATGGATTCCGCATGGTTTTCGAATATTACCACAAAGCGACCATAAGTCCTTTGTACTCTGGTATAAAGTGCAATGGCACATAATGCTGGTGCTGTATACATACATATATGAGTAATCTTTAGTGTGTTTAGTCAGTGGTTGCATAAAGCACGTTCGCACTTCATCACACGAGATTGAGACCACAAATGACATAATGGAAGCTTCATAAGATCATAAGTGCCAATACATGTGGAAGTTGACCTTAATGTTACCGAAAATTTGTTACTTCTTTAAAAGGTTTGAAGTGTAGGGTGTTTTTTTCATTCGCAGCATGAGAAGTTTCAATCGATGTTTGTTGTTAATTGTTTGAGAGTTAAGAGTGTGGAATTTTGCTGACATTTCTGTGAAGTCAGTTTTGACAGTTCATCAAGAATTGTTTAACTCGAGAACGACGTTTTCTGTTTGCGAAGTTCCTAGAGCAATTCTTCCATTTTACATTGTTTTTAATACAAAATTAATTCCAAGAATATTTCTGTCTTGAATTATTTTTACATATAAGACAAAGCTTTAACTTCAGTTTCAGTACCTGCATTACATTGAACATTTATACAAAATTTTGAAATATTTTAAATAACATTTAAATATTTCCACTCTCTCGTTTTCCTATTTATTATTAAAAATTCCTCTGAACACTTCTGGGAAAAAACAAGAAACACCTTGAAAATATTTTTCAATATAATTATATTCTCTCTTTTATGTACCCAAGACACAAATTCTGTTTCAAAACTCAGAATTTCAATATTTTTGCTGCAATTTATATTCTGTTATAGATTTTCATTTGTATGGCATCGTTCTACAGAAAACCTTAACTTCCCCAACCCCCCCGTTTCAACCCATTGATCACATTTAACAAATGAATGCACAGTACATACGCAATGTGTAGTGTAAGGTACTTTAAACCATTTGATGTTTTCAAGAGTTCGAAACACAACAAATCTATCTCAAAAAAACAAAAGCAAAACGAAACACAATACTCAAACGGCGGAGTACTGGACACATCCATCTGGGTAAATCCCTCTAACAAGAATATCGCTGTACACGATGTATGGATACCTTTTTGGTTGAATTTCGAAGAAATTGGTTACCAAATGAGTTAATTCGGGGAGATATTAGAGCCAGAATATAGATTCCTACTATCGTTGTGTTGTACCCAATGCTTTTTCTTTCAACTTTAAGAAAATAAATCACATTCAACAACTTTTTTTGTACAGTTAAATTCGCTTAAAACAAAAACCCGGTTATAGGAAACTTTTTTGTATGTTCAATTTTTATTATTCTGTCAATTTTCTTTCAAAGTAATTTACTTAAGTTAAAAACGAGCATACTTGAAACCTTTTTTTAGCCATCTTTTCAAAATTTTTTAAGTGTAGTAAGACCCTCTTAAGAGAAAAACTTTGTTCGAATATTTTTTTTTTTTTTTTTTTTTGAAGCAGAAAAATTTAATGACAGATCTGTTGGCCTGAAGCTTCTTTAGTCAAACATTTTTTAAACATTTAAATTTTTTAAGAATAAGACCAGCATTAGAAAAAACCCTCTTATATGAAACATTTTTTTTTTTCATTTTCAAATAATTTTGTGCTCAATTTTTCTTTATTGCACTTTAATTAATTTAAAAAAAAAAAAGCCGGATGGCTGAACCTTGATGATCATACTTGAAATAATTCATCTTATTTTGTGCGTTAAAACCCGCTTTAAAGAAAATACCGTTTATCTGCAACTTTTTTTTTTCATTTTCTATTGTTTTTTCGCTCAATTTCTTGTAAAGCAGTTTACTTAAGTAGGAACCCGGATACGTTAAACTTTTTTTAGTCAAATTTTCAACTGTTTTTTGCAAAGTTAACAGAAAACCCGCATATCTAAAATTTTATTTTTTCATTTGTTAGTATTTTTCGATGAATTTAGAATTAGACCGGGTTACTAATAGTTCATAATCCCGGATGCATCAGACATTCTTAGTTGAATTTTTAACAATTTCTTCCATTTTAGTGCAGTAAAACCCGCTTAGTAGAAACCATTTCTTATCTGAAGCATTTTTTTATAATTTTCGAGTATTTTTAGGGAATTTGAATTTAGTCAGTTTATTGAAGTTGAAACCCCGGATAGTTAAAACTTTTCGTTGTCAAAATTGGAACAGTTTTATATGCAGTCAAGCCCACTAAAAGAAACCCCAGCTTATTTTGAACATTTTTTATAATTTTCGAGTATTTTTAGGGAATTTAAATTTAAGCAGTTTATTGAAGTGGAAACCCCGGATAGTTAAAACTTTTCGTTGTCAAAATTGGAACAGTTTTTTATGCAATCAAGCCCGCTAAAAGAAACTCCAGCTTATCTTGAACTTTTTTTATTTTCGAGTATTCTTCGCTCAATTTTCTTTAATACAGGTTACTACTGAAAAACCCTGATAACTGAACATTTTTAAGTCAAATTTTAAACAGTTTTTATTCTTTTTAGACAGATGTTTTGATTTCTCAATCTAACTAAGTTGGCAACCCTTAAACCAACAGACCATATGCAAATACAAAATTGTGTCACTACAACTGTTCTCTTTAGTTCCCTTATGCTGTTGCAGACTAACAACGACCATTAAACTGAACAAGACAACAACAAGTTTTGTATGCGCATTTTTGCCAACGACCATGATGTGGCGCGGGTGATGCAATTCAGTGAGGGTTGGGAGGTGTGGTGGGAAGGGGTATAAAGAGAGTAATGTGTACCTAAACATTTTGTATATTTTTGAAGTTGCTTTACGACAAGGATTACTGCAAAACGTCTAAGTGGATTACTAACACCCCGTCATTCCTCATTCCTTATAGAACATTTCTAGCAATTCCTAGAAGGACCTATTTTATGTACTATGCACATTATTCTACTTTAATATCGTTCTAAGTCGTTGTCGTCCTTAACTGAATGAATTAGAACGACGAGAGTAGAAGAAGGACCACCTAAAGGAAA
The DNA here is from genome assembly GCA_951509635.1 of Eupeodes luniger. Classification (NCBI taxonomy): domain Eukaryota; kingdom Metazoa; phylum Arthropoda; class Insecta; order Diptera; family Syrphidae; genus Eupeodes; species Eupeodes luniger. The sequence continues at coordinate 126,011,600 of OX608075.1, read as the reverse complement.
TGACAACATCTTACAAAAATACCTAAAATGTGCAATGTCTGCGTTCTCGTATTTTGAGGATGATGATACTGATGGGCGGCGACACAGTCTTATATCCTTCCTTGCAATTTACAGCCAAAAACTCTACAATTTTCCAGGAGGAGCAAGAAAAAGAGAGAGAGAGAGAGAAATAAAAGTAATCTGTCAGTGAAGAAGACGAATTTAAATACTCCATGTCTTCGAAGACGCGCCGCGTTTCCCGAGCTTTTCCTTTTATTTTGTTATATATATTTTAAACGTGCGTAAAAGTCGGTTAAGTACATATTTTTCCTAAAACCTTACTTTCCGATTACACACTGCCCTACATTAGAATACATACTCCCTCCATAAATGAAGAATCTTTTAGCTATAAATGAGCCTTAGAGAGCTTCTTAAAACAGAATTATTATTCCACTTTATTTATCTTTTATGAAATCCTTGAAAGTGTAGTCTTAACATTTGCATAATTAATGGTTTTAGTATGTGAAATAATATTTTTGAAACATAGTTTAAATGAAGAAGAATAACTTTATAGTGCATTGAAAATAATTGAGAAAAGCTAGATGATGCATTCCCATATGAAGAAATTTAACTTTCAACACTCCCGTCTTTTTACGACAAGGAATAATAATTGTTGCGAAACAAAAATATAAGTTTCAAGGAGGAACTCGTATCTATAAAAGTTGTTTTCGAGTTATTAAAAGTCAAAACCATAAAAAAACCGGATAGGTACTACATTTTTCTGTTTCATTGAGTTTCCTTAAAACAGCCTTGTTAAAGCTTATTTAACGAAGTTTTTGAAGTAACTTTGGGATGAAGTGATGAAGTTCATAGTCATAGCGACATCATTTAGTGCCACTTTAAAGAGACACTTAAAGTTTTAGTCTCTATAAAAGAAATTGCATAAGAAACTCAAGAAATTACGTTGGTCTCAATAAAAATTGTACAGTGGAAATGTTAATACGATTCACGGATTAGATATAAATGAAGTGCAATTGTGTTAAAGAGCAAAACTTACTACGATTAAGATGAAAATAGTCGAGAAATTAAAATACAACGGGCGTTATTGCATGCACCTTAAACAAGGTAACCAAATACTGTCAAAAGTTTTTCGATGACTTATTCCATAAAGTTTGAAATTTTATCATTGTTGTTTTTTTAAGAGATTGGAAAAATTAAAGAATAAAAACGGGTATTTTTTTGTTTATAACTTTAATTTGGCAACACTATTTTAACGGGCGGCCATTTTAACAGTTGTCAAGTGATTTAATTTTAGCTTGGTTTAGCATTTTAAAATAAATACAGGGTTTTTCAACAGGGACGCTACAACAGTAGAGCGACAAGGACAGCAATCGACGCCATATTTCTTGCAGCTCTCTTGACATTTCTCTTCAGTAAGGTTTGACATTTCATGATGGAAAGATATGCGAGCCAACAACGAGTCGAAATTCTAAAAATTTACTACCGAAATTCGGAGTCAGTGGCCTCAACGTTAAGAACGCTACGTCCAATTTTTGGTCGTCATAATCTTCCTAGCAGATCAGCAATTGAGCGTCTAGTGGAAAAAATTTGAATCCACAGGCACAGTACAAAATGTTCCCGTGCCAGTGAGACAAAGAAGTGCCCGTAGTTTCGAGAATATTGCAGCCGCTGAGGCTTGAGTTGCAGAAAGCCCAAATGTGTCTCTCACACGTCGTTCTCAAGCGTTGGGCATCTCTGTGAAGCCGTTATTACGAATTTTGCGAAAAGATCTTGGCCCACATCCTTGCAATATTAAATTGACGCAAGAACTGAAGCCGCTTAACCATCAGAAGCGTGTCGTATGTTCGTGAATTGGGCTGAGAAACAACTTGAAAATGATTCGGATTTTCATCGAAAAATCATCTTCAGCGATGAAGCTCATTTCTGGCTGAATGGTTTCCTCAATAAACAAAATATGCGGTATTGGTCAGGCAGTAATCAATACGTACTCCATGAGCCATCATTGCATCCCGAAAAAATTACGGTTTGGTGTGGTTAATGGGCCGGCTCGGCGCGGCGGCGTCATTGGGCCGTACTTCTTCCGTGATGATCAAGACCGGCACGTTACTGTGAATGAGTATCGCTTCCGTTCAATGATAACCGAATATTTTTAGCCCCAATTGGATGATATGGACTTAGAGGACATGTGGTTCCAACAGGACGACGCTACAAGCCACACAGCGAATGTCACAATTAATTTATTGGAAACCAAGTTTGGAGAACGTGTTATCTCACGAAATGGTCTATTCCATTGGCAGCCTCGGTCGTGCGATTTGACGTCTCGTTAGACTATTTTCTGTGGGGTTACGTAAAGTCTATGATCTATGCCAACAAGCCAGCGGCGAATTAACGTGAAATTGCAGCAGTATCGGCCGATTCATGCTTGAAAACCGTAGAAAAATGGGTTCAGCGTCTGGACTTCTGCAAGCGTGCCCGTAGTGGCCATGCCAAAGAAATCGAGTTCCATACATAATGGCATGGAACGTATTTTCACAGGAATAAATAATTTAATTGATATTCAAAACAGTTTTTGTTGTATTTAAAAAAACTTTTGTAGCGCTCTTATTGAAAAACTCGATGCATCGACACCTGAACAACGCTTCAAAATTTGGGGAATAATTGGTCAGTATGTCTTTGAAAACGATGTTGGTCAGACGTTAGAGTCAATTGTGACAACACAACTCGTGATTTTTTGAAAGAAACGTTTGGTAACCACTTAGTTTCACGTTACGTACGTTACGTGAACTGGACTTCAAGATAGAAGTCGGTATAGCCTACGGTTTTAAGCAAGAAAAAATTGACCACTTGGAGGACAAAATTCGTCGCGATATTCGGCCAAAAATGTAGCAACAAATATTTGGAAGTTGGATCTAAAGATTAGACTAATTCCGTTCCAGAAATAATCTAATATTATATTTCGAATAAAGGAAATTTCATGTCAATTTAATTTAATTGTTGTAATCCAAAGTTCTATACATCTGAAAAAAAACTAACCTTTAAGCAACGCTTCTTCGTGTTTTCTAGTCACAAATAAAAAAATACATTTCTTCGAATTGAAATCATGGCACAAACTCCTAACGATCGAAATTTGTCTGACTTTGATGATTGTTTTTATTTTTTATTTTAATACAGGTCAATAGTTCTAACGAGATTAGATTATTATTTGTCCTTGGAGATATCGTTAAAAATTATGTGCACACATAAACAGAACAACAACGAAATACCAAAAGTTATCTTAAATTCAAAATACCAACATACAGTAGCTCCCAAAACAAGGATAATCATTGAACTGAAGAAGAAGGAAAAAATAAATAAAAATTCCAAATTCCAAGTAAACCCGATTTGAAATCGAAAATAAGAAAACAAAAGAAAAATAAAAATGGAAAAATTGCATTTTTGTTTTAAGGACATATACCAATGGCGTAGTACATATAAGCTACCCGCTTATATACCTGAATCCAAACCACTATCAATGCCATTACTGTAATCCCTCCTACATCAGCCAAAAAAAAAGAAGAAGACAAAAATGGGAATCCCTTTGGGTCAATTGTACTTTTTTTTGTTGTCTGATGGTGATAGTGATGGTGAAAGTTGGAAAAGAGTGCACTCTAGAGTCGTTACAAATAATTGAGATCTCCAATTCTTTCCAAAAAAAAAACCTAACACAAAAAGAAGAATAAAATCCAAAATACGCTTGCAATGTTTAAAATTCTACCATTTCAATTCTGATCTGATAGCTAGAGACCATCATCAGAGATGAAGACGCCCAACGAAAACTAAAAAGAAAAAATGTTCTTCCGAAAAACGACCAATTTCCCTGAGGCGACATCAGCGCTTTTGATGCTTAATCTCATCCCATTTTTGGTCCGCAAAAAACGTATCATCAAATCGTGACTATTGCAGTTTTGGGTTTTTCATTGTTTTATTTGTTGATACTCACCTTTTATCCTGTGACAGGGGCAGCAATACTGTGAATAGGGGTGGGATTCACTTCTCATATGAATGTTGTTTTTATTTTATCAATAAACAAATTATGTTTGCTCACCGACGACGTTGAAATTGTATTTTTAATGAGATTTTCAGGAAAAGCGTTGTGGGTATTTTTTTGTTAAATGATTTTGTCATATAAGGTCAGATGGTGGCTTTTCAATATTTCAATTTTTCGTCTGAATCGATTTTGAAAGTTGATGGCGGACTGAAGGAGAGGTGGTAGATATTTCAGGTGATGAATGATTAAAAATGAATTAAATAAATCATCCCCTTTCAGAAATGACTGTGAGTGTGTTCGATGAGCATGCATCCTTTTTTATTGTTTTTTTTTTTTTTTATTCGTTGCTGATAAATTCCATTAGGTAAACCAAATTTCCCGAGATGACCTTCGGAATGGATTTTTTGTTGACCACGTCTCACGGTGAAATCAATTAAATCGAAAAAGTTTCCTTCGATTAAATTGAATTGAAAATAGCTTTTTTGTTGTGTTGATGAACCCACCCCCAGTGATTTTATTTTCTTTAAATTGTTTTGTTTTTATTTCTAGGAGAGAACAAAGTTTGTTTTAATGATCTGCTTTTGTCTTCTCTTGATATCCGTACGAAGTCGAAAACGGGAGAGAGACAAAAAATAAAGGATTGACGAAAAAGCGCTGTATTGTATGTATCCTTTATATGCTTCGGACAGATACCTTAACACATCCTTTTGGATGATGTTGACGATGATGATGGAGCAGGAATCAGGTCACCAGTGGGTATAAGGACCACAATAACCATTGATTGCGATGTAATCAAGTGAATGGGAGACTTTTTCAAAATCACTGTTGTTGTGGAATTTAAGAAGGACGAAGAATGCTGAAGGAAACTTATTCGTCTCGTTTTCGTATTCTATAGCAGTGGCGGCGGCCATCATTGCAACCTACCGAAGACTACAAACTACGAAGTCGACGAGTTGAGAGTTTGAGTTCAACAAACTTTGTTTTTATTGTTTTAATAATTGCGTCAGGAGTGGATGAGTGAAGGACCTCAACAAAAACGTAAAGGACTCCAATTGATTGTGTTCTTATACGAGTGCTCCTATATGTATACATAGATAGGTCATATAGTATATAATAATAGGGTGAAATGGAATGAACTATAGAATTTTCAATCAATGAAGGAAAAAGCAATGATCGTCATTTTGAGATAGCAGGTGTCTATTTTCTTTTATATCAATCGAAGTCTATTGTTTGTTGGAATTAGTTTTTTTAAGGTTTCTATTTTATGTTTAAAATACGAAAGAGGATTTTTTTGTGAAAAAGAATTTCAAGTATAAAACTTAGAAGATATTGAGTTTTAGTTTTTTTGTTTAATTTATTTTATTTTGTATTTATTTTTTAGTGAAGATTTTAAGTTTTTAAGGTATTTAAAAGTTTTCGCTGATTTATTTCTAACATAAGGTATTTTTTGACAACCAAAGTAAAAGAAAATTTTGTGTTACCAGTTCTGATATATTTTTTTGACAGATCGATATGTCATACAAACTTGGTTTATTTGGGAAAATATTAGGTTAAGATAGTTCAATGAAGAAAGTTCTGTATTGGAATACACCAAAGAAGTCCAAAACTCAAATATTTCTTTGGAATTAGTGAACTTCTGAAAGTTGATATTTTTCAGAAACAAGATTTTAAGAATTGCTTAAGCCTTAGGCCCCTTTCACACCAAACGAATCCGAATCAGTCAGAATCACTCCGAATCAAGTTGAATCTGATTGACCAAGATTCGGCTTCGAGCGCTCCGTTTAAATGTGAAGAGATTCTTTTCCCGCCTTCAGGCCGCACGAATCTCGTTCAATCAGGTTTGATTCGAGGTCGCACTTGATTCAACCTGTCAGATTCCTCGTCCGGTCAGTCTTGAATCAACAACCATACGAGAGAGAGAGCAACTAAAAGAAGGAAAACTAAAAGAATATGAAATGATTTTTATAGATTCAGGTTGATTCAGCTGGTGTGAAAGAGTGGACATGACGAATCAGATTCAACTTGATTCGGAGTGATCCAGATTGATTCGAATTCGTTTGGTGTGAAAGGGGCCTTAACTGACTCACTTTTTGACTGACACTTGACTGACTTGACTTGACTTGACTTGATTTGACTTGAATTGACTTGACTTGACTTGACTTGACTTGACTTGACTTGACTTGACTTGACTTGACTTGACTTGACTTGACTTGACTTGACTTGACTTGACTTGACTTGACTTGACTTGACTTGACTTGACTTGACTTGACTTGACTTGACTTGACTTGACTTGACTTGACTGACTTGACTGACTTGACTGACTTGACTGACTTGACTGACTTGACTGACTTGACTGACTTGACTGACTTGACTGACTTGACTGACTTGACTGACTTGACTGACTTGACTGACTTGACTGACTTGACTGACTTGACTGACTTGACTGACTTGACTGACTTGACTGACTTGACTGACTTAACTGATTTGACTGATTTGACTGACTTGACTGACTTGACTGACTTGACTGACTTGACTGACTTGACTTGACTGACTTGACTGACTTGACTGACTTGACTGACTTGACTGACTTGACTGACTTGACTGACTTGACTGACTTGACTGACTTGACTGACTTGACTGACTTGACTGACTTGACTGACTTGACTGACTTAACTGATTTGACTGATTTGACTGACTTGACTGACTTGACTGACTTGACTGACTTGACTGACTTGACTGACTTGATTGACTTGACTGACTTGACTGACTTGACTGACTTGACTGATTTGACTGATTTGGCTGACTTGACTGACTTGACTGATTTGGCTGACTTGACTGACTTGACTGACTTGACTTATGAGATGATATCTCTTAGTTCAAATTCAAGCATTTTTTGGGACCGGTAAGTCTAATATTTTAAAGAAAAAAATGTTCCCGAAATTATGAAATTTTGGACATTTATGACAATTTTCGGCTAAATATATGACAATTCAAGACTTTTTACAACAACAGAAAGAGTAACATTTTGAAAAGAATTATTTCGGTAATGCTAGCACCTTTTCTTAGAAATTTTACTAAGTAAACATTTGTTTCGGCTTTTTGATGTTTTTGTTTTTTTAATCTAATAAAAGAAGGAAACAATGTTTCGATTTAATCATGATCATTTGATTGTTCATTTCGCAACACTGTGTTAAGTTTTAAATAAAAGGCAAAATTGTTCGGCCATTTCTTCAATATGTCGTCAATATTTTGTATATACTGTCATATACTAAATTGATTAAAAATGAATATTGAAATTGTAACATGATAAATAAACAGAGGTACTTTTTTTCTTAATAAAACTTTTATTTCGTCTTTGGCATTTAGCTTCTCATATTTTTATTAGTTCCTTAAAAACCTTTAAGGCAGAGATCCAAAATAACCGTTGACCTTTATTTTCAATCGGTTTCTCACTGAGATTTATTTAATTCGCCAATTTCATTTTGGTCTTGGTCTGTGATTTATTTTTAAAAATTAATTTTTTAGGTCTTTGTGTGAGATTTATCATTTAAGTTCGCAAATATCTCTTATCTGTTGACTTATTTAACTAAAAATAAATGGAAATGGTTAACCTTAAACCTTTTCCATAGAAAATAAATCAAAAATGGTTAAAATGATAAATCATATGATTTTCTTTATTTTGCAAGTAAAAAAAGTTAATTCTTAATTATTAAGCCTAACTAAAAGTAAACTCTCAAGAGTTTATGGATTTAAATTATATCTTCTTTCACTAAGTATAAAACTTAGAGAAGAAACCGCCCTTTCCAGTGATACTTGCGTTGCTGGAACGCCCAGTACAACCAGAGCGATCTCAAAAATGTTAGGAGATTTTAATTTGAGATTTTGAAAAAATGAAAGAATGTTAGTGCCCAACGGCAAACGAGGGTAGACCAAATCAAAATTTTCGATGTCCACGTATAATTTTGAAAGTGTTTCGTTATTACTGACGTCACTCCAAATGAGATTTATTTTTTTCTCTCAGCAATAAGTGGTCACCGGTTAACCAAAACCTAAAAAAAGTCAAAATAAAAATTTCTCTCTCAGAAACCGAAAAAAAAAAAAATTGAGTAAACTGGTTATTAAGTGATCATTTTTGTAAATCTCAACAAGTGAGAGTAATTTAAGAGACCTTTCAAAAGGTTGAGATTTACTTTTGATCTCTGCTTTAAGGTCCCGATTGGAACTTTTAATAATCCTTCCCCACTTACAGTTTTATACATTTTTAATTCATTTTACAATACTCTACAACTACATATAAGAATAACTACCTTTTATAAGTTAATGTGCTTTTCACAAACAAAGACCTACATTTAATAACCCATTTAACATTCAAAGGTATATTTATTCTTATATCCTTATGTTTGTCTTACTCATTTTAAACGATTTTAATAATAATAACATCCTCAAAGTAAGTCTTTAAGGAAATACTGTCTTTTCTAATCTCCTCATTAGCCATCATCTCACTTTTAAACAACAACACACAAAAGAAACAAAAGCTTTACCTCAAACTCACCTTATTTTCTATTTATTCAAAAAGGTAGAAACAAAAGAAATTCATCCTTTTTACCTTAAGAAATGAACCCCTGTCAAGATGTTTGCTCTAAAGTATAGTGTACAAAATAAAAGGACATAGGAGTAGGAATAGGAATAGCGCACTTCTCTTAAATCATGCTGAATAAAACAATAGTACAGTAGTATGAAGTGAAATTCTTAGGAAAAAACAAATCATGACGACAAGAAAGAATAAAAGGACGAACGCCAGCATCAGAAGTCGTCATAAGCGCTATCATAGTCTTCGTCGACGTTGTCATCGTCATCGTTGTTGCGTCTCCGGGAAAAAGGAAAAAATTCTTTTCCATTCAGAAATCCAAAACAAAAGCAAAAATTAGATGCAACTATGTTCATAAGCAAGATACAAGTCAAAGAGTCTTGAAGGAGCTAAGTCATCATCTACCATCTACCTTATCAACCCCTCTCCCAGCCATTTTCAACTATTTAAATAATTTATTCTAAACTAGAAGCAGAAGAAGATAACAAAAAATAAAGACGGGAAATTTATCTTTCGTCTAGACTCGTAGTCGTCATCGTCGTCGTCGTCATTTTGATGCCTAATGGCGTTCAACTTTAAACCCGTGACAAGGACTTGTTGATTTGTTTTCCTCTTTTTTTTTGTTTTGTTTGGTCTCTCTCTCTCTATCGGTGCATTTTGTTTACACAAAAGGATTTAAAATTATGCCCTGCAGGTGTGTAGTTTCATTTCACAAAACAGGATTTATTAATTTTTAATAAAGGACCTTACACTTGCACATTGCCGCATCACATCGCAATGACCCCTGGGCTAAGTAAAAAGGCATACCAAACCACTCAACTGGACTTGTTGCAGGATATCAAAAAACGGAAATAAAAAACTTACCCAAAAGGAAAAAGTTTACAACAACACATATATCTCGTAGGTTGATATTTTAAGCTCTTATATAATAAATATGTATGTACGTATAAAATCGTGACACTGGTGAAAACAAAGAATGAGTTCAAAAACTGGGAATGTGGCAAACAAACAAGGACCAAGGATGAAGGACGAAGGACGTGTGTGTATACAAGGAGAAGAAAGTCATTGGTATGATATGCGACAAATGGTGCTTCTCTCTAATCTTGAGCCAACCACATGCACGAAATGTGGAAACTCGAAATGTTGGCCACAAGGAACGTGCTTTCATCTTCGGTGGTGGTGGTGGTGATGCGGTAGTGGTGTGAACTCCATCCACATGTCCTTTTCCTTTCCATCCAGCATATTGGCAAATATTTATTCAGTTATGAAAAATATCTCCTTTTTTGTTCGCTTCGCTTCGTTTCGTTTCGCTTTGCTCTGCTTTGCTTTTATCGCGAAAGGACTTAAATAGGATATGTGGTTGAAATGGAACAAACCAGCGAACGAACGAAATCTCGATTCATCTAATAGCTCCTCGGGTTTGTTTATTTCTCCAGCGATACACTTGCTTCTCAATTGTGTGTACCTGATTCTCGGCAAGTCATGTACGTGAACTTTGAAAAATTCTATACCTTACTTAAATATTGTACATTGTATATATAGGTATGCGAAAGGTAACGAGCTGTGTTGTGTATGCATGTAGGACTTTTTAAAAAGGATACGTTTCCAATTTCTCTGGTTTTTATATTTCATGTTTGTGCATTTGACATTTGCAATGTGGGACTTCTTTCTATCCTTAAGGTTGTCATATATTTTATATGAACGAATAATATTGGATTGTTGCCATACCTAAACGATATGATTATTATTTTTTGTTTTGTTGTGTCCTTGTAACAAAAACTTTTTAATGTAATGCGCTCTGATTCATCGTTTAATTAGCTTAAAACCCTAAGTTGTGTTTCCTTTCCTTAATTTTGTTTTGCTAACTAAAAGGATTACTGTGTCAGATACCGATGCGATGTTTATAATTAATTTTTGTGTTTTTTTATTTTTCTTCCTTGAGAATAATTTTCTTGCTGTTTCTATTTCATACAATTTACAAAGTTTTTGTAGAAAAAAGAGAGAAAAAAAATAAAAACAGATTCAATAAGGAACAATTAGTGAAGATATTTTTTAATAATTCATTAAGAAAAACTAATTAATTTAGTTTATAACGAAAAGATATCCTTTTGCTTCCTGAAAATAAAACCTTATCTTTAACTTAGGTAAGCTTTACTAATACTATGCGTAGCTTGCAGTTTCTTTACTAAAAATAAAAGATTTGTAAGCCAAAGTTCTAAGCAAAAATGCATTTTAAAGGTAATGTGAAAAAAATTGCTTAGAACAAAAATAAAAGTATTGGTCCCAATGCTGAACCTTATGGAGCCCCTTTTTTAAGCAGACTTATTCTTCACTTTTGACATTTTGCGTCGAAACTTTTGTAAGTAAAATAAAAATACTCCTGAAAACCAACAAAAAAACAACCGAACCTTATGGAATTCCAAAGCTCCTTGACTTTATTTAACTATTGATACTTTTTATTTAGCAATTTTGCTGTTAGTACTTTTTAGAGTAATTTTATAAAAATCCAGCTAAAATCTAAAAAAAGGCATGGTCCAAATACCGAACTTCATGGAACTTCTAAGAACACTGACTTTATTTCGCACTTAACACTTCAGACATTTTTAATCGCGATCGTAACCTTTCTGATGCCAACACTTCAAAAGGCAATCTGACCAAACTACTACTTATAAAACCAATAAAATTACAGGTTCTCTGCCCAATCAGATGGTACATAAAGTTAATAATACAATTTTTCAACACTACAATATAATAAAAGGCGAAGAAAATAAATTTTTTAGTGAATTAACTTTTTAAGACCATCTGAAAAAATGTTACCAAAACAAAAAAGTATTGGTCCCAATGCCGAACCATAAGGAAATCTTAATCTAAGCAACTTTATTTTGCTCTAGAAGTTTCTGACACATTATCGACGCAATATTTTTACCTTCAAAAACTTTTAAAGGCAATTTTAAAAATTTTCTAAAAACTATTAAACAAGTATTGGGCCCAATGTCGAACCTTATAGAACTCCTATGTCCACTGGACTTCATTCTTCACTTCTGACATTTTACGTCGCTAAATTTGTACTGTTACCACTTTTAAGTGTAATTTAAAAATATTGCTGAAAACCAAAACAAAACCAAACCTTATCGAATTCCTAAACACGGTGACTTTATTTTACTATTGACACTTTCTACTTGGCAAGTTATACTGTTAAAACTTTTAAGCGTAATTAAAAAAAAAACAGCTAAAACCCAGAAAGAAGTTATAGTCCTAATACCAAAACTCATAAAACTTCTAAGTCCATTGGCTTTATTTCCCTCTTAACACTTCAGGAATTTGAGATCGCATTCGGAAACTTTATAATGCCAATAATTTAAAAGGCAATCTAACCAAACTAATACAAGTATAGGTCACAAGCCAAACCTTATGGTAAATACACTTAAACCATTATTTAACATTACTATATAAAGAAAGGATTAGAAAACAAGGTTTTAGATGCAACCATTTTTTAAAGCAATTTAAAAAATGTTAACAAACCAATAAAGTATTGACCCAATGCCGAACCATGAAGAACTCTCAAGCCCAACGACTTAATATTGCTATGGAAGCTTCTAAAATTTATCGTCGTAGTATTTTTACTTGCAATATACTTTTAGAGGCAATTTTAAAAATTTTCTAAGAACCAATAAACAAGTATTGGTCCCAATGTCGAACCTTATGGTATACCGAAAGTAAGTATTTTTATTTTTTTTTGGCACCACAACATTTGATTCTTTGCGCTTGTATTCTTCATATGTGCTAGCTTATATGACCCCGTTTAAAATTGAGACCTTATTAGAAGTAGCTAAAAAGTGATTTCAGAATTGTTACAAAAAGTTTTTGTAAACAAAAACAACTGATTTATTCATTATGTTCTGTTGCTTTTACTAAAAGGCTAGAAATTAAACAATTGTGAATTAAGTTGTGCACAATTTGTTTAACCTTAAAAAATCATGGTTAGGAATAACTTTTTGGACCGTTCACGACAAGTAGTGTATTAAATGGATTCAAATCTGATATGCACAAAATATACGCTGGTGTGCCTCAGGGTTCGGTTTTGTCTCCTATACTTTTTCTTGCCTTCATAAATGATCTTTTGTCATAAACCTCTAATCCCAATTTCTTTCAAAAAACAAACTTAATATCAACATCTTTTCGTCGCGTCGGTAGCCTGGTGAAGATTTTGAGAAATATTTAAACCATCTATTTGGAACTGCCCAACTTTTTCCAGCATCAGTGACACTTCCTCGTGTCTGAAAACACTGAAACAGTAATTCAAATGAAATAAATTTCCATCTGATCTTTTATACCTGTGTCAAAAATGATGATTATCCAAATTCTTTTAAACTACTTGGCTATTTCTCTAGTGCTAAGTTTTAAGTATTTCACAAGTTTTTCAAAAATTGTCTAAAAGTAAGAAAGGAAAATCATGGAAGGAGGCTAGAAGGCTCCAATTCTATTATTAACCTCTCTGATTACATTATAGTTAACATTTGTATTCCCCCTACCTAAGAATAGTTTTTATTGTCTTCCTGATGGATTGAACGGTCTCGAGGTCTTGAGTTATGAATAAATTTGGACTTTGATACCAAGAAAAATTCATTTGACTTATTTTTTTCTGTTATTCAAACAAACAGAAAAAAAAACTATAAATTACCCTTTTGTGTTTTTTTGGACTTTGCTTATGCTAAAGGTTCCTTGGTTATGACATAAAAACATACAATATGGCAACAAAAAGGTTTTCCTGTAACAAAAACATTATGAATAATTTATACACCTACTTTATATACAAGTACGAGTATAACCCAATTTGTATAATCCTTCCTAGTTGTTGTCGTCATCGTCATCGTCCTTATGCCGTGCGTCATTTCGTCGGATCGTCGTCGTCGCGTCGGTCGGCTTCACTTACACGTGTGGTTAAATTATTTTTATAATACTCATATGACATAGATATCAATTTATTTAACCTTTAACTTTCGATGACGGCGACAGTGGGGCTGTGCGCGATGGTAATGCTGGTGGGTGGCAACAAGCACTACAAGGATATGAGTTACGACCAACCCAGAACATATTAAAAGAACCTTTCAAAAAAAAAACTTTCCTTATGGGATTTATGAAACTAAGGCATAACAAATTGATTCTCTAACCGAAAAGTCAAAGTTTGCCTATTTTCTCGTGTGTGTCTAAATCACCCAATTAACCGATATATTATATAATTATCCTTTATCCTTCTTATAGCACATCAGAGGCTCAGGCTAAGGCTCAGACTCAGACTCAGGCACAGTGCAACAGATGTGTGTTTAGAATTGATAAATCTTATTTCATGTACAAAAGTTCGTATATTCGTATATCTTCGTGCGTTCGTCGCTCATAGGTACACGTCCTTTTATCCTTATTTTTTTTCGAGGAATCTATTTGTCATTATTAAACCAAAATAGAATTGTGACTTTTACACACACACAATGTTCATAATAGTAAAATAACACAAATATCCAAGTCTATCCTCCTTTCAAAAAAATAAAAAGGATAAAGGATATACATATCATAAATCTGCCATCTAAACATGGAGAGTGAGGGAGGGGAGGATAATTCTTATTTGCGACCTATTTTCAGCTTAAACAGGCAGTAGCAGCAAAAGTTCCTGCCACAGCCCATCAGCAATCATGTATACGAACATAGAAACCACCAACCCGACCTAACAGTCACCGGCAGCAGCAGCGTCAGCGTCGTCGTCGTCCTCGTCAGAGAAAAGGGAAACACGATGTTTCCATCTTGTTGATTTTTGGCGCGCGGACGCGGATACGGATGTGCTTCTGCCTGTGCTTGGGATTGTGCTCTTTATGCTTTTCTGGCCGCAATATCTCAATTTTTCAAAACACGCAACCCAATCCCTTCCCTATTATACGAGGGATGTATGTCACGACGAAGGCCACCAACAGGATGTTGTAATAAATATGCGTTGTGTATGTCCTGATCCTGATGGTCAAAATTTTAACAATATGTTGTTTCGTCGTCAATGATGGGGTTGGGGGTGGGGTTGATGTGGGTTGTGTTGTGTTGTGATGATGCCAGGTTACCATCAGAGGCTTGATTTATGCGCATACAAATTTGACGCCATTTTTCTAATTATTTATGGCGTAACGCGAGAACTTGACAAAACACCACCGACGACGACGCCATCTATATTTGCTTTCTTGTGTATTGTGTACGTACAACAAACTATACGTCACAAATTTGACGTAGAAAAGTTTTCTAACATTATTTGTTATTGTTGCATTCAAACCTTGTTACGTGTGAAATCCTGCATATATACAATATAATTCAGTTAAGAGTGAAACGTGTTTGAATTTTTGCAACAAACGTGCAATTGCAACTGCAACTTAAAAAAAAAACAACAACAACAAAAAACGTAAAAGGGTATCTCTATATTGACCATCAAATAAAGTAGTGTGGCTATTTATTGATTCCAGAGTGAAATTATTCTAAACAAAAAATAGATATATGAGGAGTGAGAGTGAGAAGTGTTGCAACGAATCGTGATTCGGTTTAATAAATAGATGCTGCACGAGAAGAAGCAGCAGTGGCAGTGGCTTCAAATTGATTTTTTTGGATTAGGGAAGCAATCACTGAACTCAATGGATGGATAGGTGTTCTTCCTTTTTTGATTTTTTTTCTTCCTAGTTTTTGTTATTGATTCGATGTGGATTTTAGTTTCGTGTTTATTGTAGAGTTCGAAATTTTCAAGTGTTTTTCTTTCTATTTTTTCGATGGTAGGTTAAAGTGAATAAAAAAAAAAGAATTAAGCAAGTTATATTTTTCGATTAACAGAAATATGGTTTGGGTTTTTAAGGGTTTTATTTTTTTCATTTGATTGCAACTCAAGTCAATTAATTTTTTTTTTATTGAAGATAGATTTAAAATAGGATTGTTTCATTGGAAAATAGATAAGGTGTACAATGAAGTATTATGTTATCCAGAGTTTTGATTTACAGAAAGGATATGTGGATCTATAGTTATTTCCCATACTTTAAAAATTCAAATTTAAGCTTTTGGAAAGGAGAACGGCTGCTTTCAGTACAAGTTTAGTTATAGTGCGTACACCCTTAAAATTTTTATCAAACGAAAGCTGAAGATTTACTTAATATACATTTTTCAATATTTTTAAAATCGGTTTGGGAGATTACGAGATATTTGAGCTTGAAGTTAAATAAAAAATGAAGAAAATCGTTGTCCACGGTAATAAGCTGATATGGTTAAAGAGAACAATTTTTTTCATTATCATCTTCAATTTCAAGCTCAACAATCTCGAAAACTTTCAAACCGATATTTTAAATATATAGAATATGTATATATTCAGCTAAACATAAGCTTTTATTATGATATCTATCTCATGTGTGTACGCACTGGACACAAAAATGGCCATTGTCATTTATACTTCCATTACTAACGTTGCGCTTTGGTCTTAAAGTTTTGAATATTTTATTAAAATTAGAGAAAACAAAACAGAGTTCGTAAATATTACATTCTACATGTGCGGCTGGAAAAAGAATCTCTTTACAGTTTTTAAAATTGAGGCCAGGAACATTGTTCATAAGAACGTCCATAAATATTGTGGCGGTGTTTAAGCTATTTCAAATTTGTGGTTATATCGGATGTTATTTTAACAGCTGGAGAACTTTAAATTATAATACAAGAAAGTAATACTGTTGGGATGAATTTCGCACTTAGGTAATTTTATGGCATTCAAGCAATTTTCCAACGTCTATTCGATTAGTCCAATTTTCGAAATTAATTTTTCCAAAAAAAAGCTTGTTTGTCGGAATAAATCAATGACCAAAATAGCCCCATACAAAAACCTGTCAGCATGGCTTGAAAGCACTTAGTATTTACTGTAACGGCAGATTCTTCCTCATTTTGAAAGAAATAATGAACGATGAAGTCGCCAGAGTGTAGACCGCACCAATCATTCAATTTGAATGAATAGCCGTGTTTTTTTGGTATTCCATATACGTATAGTACAGTGAGAAATTGCCAAGAAAACGATCCGCAGTAGTTCGGTTTTTATATTTGAAAGTTGATACAATTGAATATTTGCCAGAATAATTTATCATAAAATTCAAAAAAAAAAAAATAGCGAAATTCAGAACAGGGATGAAATCGTGTAAGCTGATTTTTGATAGTTGACTATGAAAATCAAGAAAATACGCCTGTGTAAGGTGTTAGTCGATTTCAAAGTTTTAACCAAACAATTTGACATAAAATAAAAACTTCAAGAAGGGGTTTGTTCGTAGACTACTACATTAACATGTATAGCTTGAAGCTTTCTTCAATTCTTTATATACCTAAATCGAGTTGAAATGAGCTTCATTCGATTCGATTATGGTCGGAGATCGGAGTCGAGTCAAAATTTGTGAAGAAAAACATGTGTGGAGGAGTTGGTTTTACTATAATGCATTATGGTCTGTTTATTTGCATGTTTGTGTACAAAAAATATAGTTTTGTTTTAATCAAATAAAAAATTGCACATGGAGTAGGTAGTAGCACATTCTTATATAAACTATTCAGTTCTTCATTGTTTAACACGAATCAAACTATTTCACTTGCACTTCATAAGAAACATCGAAACACCATTTGCATTTTAGAAAGTGCTGTCAAAATTAATCATTTTTAAATCTTCTTGTGCGGTGGAAACACCAAAAAGATTTATTTAATCTAAACTGAGATAAACCTTTGGTGGAAACATAGCAAAACTTAATTATCTTTTCTATTGTTTTCTCTTGCAAAATAAGCCCCGTTAGTCCATTTTCATTAACAAAACTAAATAATATCAACAGTTACAGATTGATTTTTTTCCCCAATGGAAAACACATGATTCCAAATGCACAACTACTCAACGAACACAGCCATCGAGATACAAATGCAATATCAATCGTACCAACATTTGAGAACGAAATCACATAAGATCCATTCGAGACTCGTGTAAATGTCAAAAACCGATCCGTAGTAAGATTCTACTTTAACTTTTATC
Source organism: Eupeodes luniger (assembly GCA_951509635.1). Lineage (NCBI taxonomy): Eukaryota > Metazoa > Arthropoda > Insecta > Diptera > Syrphidae > Eupeodes > Eupeodes luniger. The sequence goes on along the minus strand of OX608075.1, from coordinate 125,993,933 downwards.
GGTAGTATTCATACTACGGATATTGTTTTTGTTATTCGTGTAAAATCCTACTATACTATTGATAGATTTTCCAACAAAACACTGGTAATGTAGGGGTGATTCGTTAATGAATTGACGATTGAGAAACCATATACAAAAATGTTATTATGGGCTTCAATTCTTTGGACGAAGAGCTTAATATATTTCGCGATGAAATCAATTCAAAATAAATTTCCACAATTTGGTAAAGTTATTCTGGTTTTAAAGGATTTATGATAAATCTTCAAAACTAACTGAAATTAAATTTTAACGGAACCACCATAAAAATATATCATGAAGCTAAAAAAAACACCCTTTATGACTTCTTAAAATAAAAATGGTCATAGTAAACAAACTTGTGGAACTCCATTTTTAACTTCAAGTTCCGCCAATTTTTCAATTTTTTTTTCCCAATAAAGTTGAACCTATGGCGTAGGTTTGTTTGTAGTATTAGAGAGACGTTAAATCTCATGAACAAGGGGACAGTCAACAGGCCCACTTATGAACTTATGGAATACATCTTTTTTAAAGTGTAAATTCCCACAAGTTGCAAGCGTTATCCTGGCGTTAAAGGGAATTCATGATTAATTGATAAAACTTATTTAAATGAAATGTGAACACAACAACCATCAAAACTTATCATGGAGCTAAAAAAGCACTCTTTATGCCTTCTAAAAATAAAAATGGTCATAGTAAGCAACCTTGTGGAACTCCATTTGTATCTTTAAATACTGTAAAACAACGAAAATGTGTATGCGTAAAGTAACATTAGTTACTAAGATAAGCTCTTCAGCTCCTAGTCAGAAAGTCAGAAAATTCTGGTTTAAACTGTTAAATATCATACAAAAATAAGGAAGAGCAAAGTGACTGACGTCGACTTTTCGTTGACAAATCGTATTTGTTCTATACGGCGGACGTCGCGTCGTCGACGCATCGTTGACAACATGTTTATTACTTTCTGACCTCTCCCAATGCCTCCGCACACCCCGCATCCAGGAAAAACGCCATACTATGATGCTGACGTCGGCTACGCGACAATCGTTTTTTATAGTCAAAAAACAAAATATTAGTAAAATTAAGCACTCATATAAGTAAAGTAGAGTAAAAGGAACCTTTTTGACAAAAAAAAAATGTCAAGTGTCAAAAAGTGTTAAAGTGAATCTGTCTTCATAAGAAATTTAAAACAAATGAGCTTTATATAATTTTTTAAATGTATGGGATCCAATTCAATTGAATTGATAAAAGAAAATGAGCTCTTCGAATTCCAGGACATTACTAAAGAGAATTTTCTAAAATGTAAATTATATGATTTATACTAATGTCCATGCATTTAGGTCTGTCCCGCAAATAATTATCAAATAAACTAAGTCAGCAATTATCACCGGTCTTACACTTGTGTTATTAAAAAGGAAAAGAACATTGGAATGAAGATGCAACCTTGCGGAACACCTGAATCAGCAGGAGCAATTGAATCAGTTGTATGTCCCAAAGCCACTATAAATATTATCAGTTTTCTCTAAAATAGTAGACATTTATATGGCGGTCATAAAATTGACCATTATTGATACATTAAGTTTATTTCTGTTGTCACTGCCTAAGGCAGTGTTATATGTTATATCGAATAAAAACTAAAATTGTTGCTTTTTGTTGTTTTTTTTAATAAAATATTATGTGGTGCTATATATATACAATATTTAAAAGCCTACTTGAAAATTCTACCTAACCTTCATTTGTGAAAGAAACAGTCTTTTTTTAAGTTAAAAGTCGAAATTCGGATATAAAGCAATGGATTTTAAGATGCCGGGGTTTTGAGTATTTTGATATTTTTGATTTTCGAGATTTCTTCTTCGAAATTTCCTTTAACAAAATCGTTCAACATAACATTTTTTCAATTTTTACTACAAAATATACATTCCAATTTAGTACCATAAGCATATAAGACTGAAAGATTTCTTGAGTGTTTTATGAGTTGGTAAAACTTTTTAACCACTTTACTTTTTGTTTTATTTTCTTTAAATTAATGAAACTTTAAAAGATTAAAAAATAATCAACTTGTTGCTTAATTTTGTGAAGCTAGGTATTTGAATTGTTGTCTTCTACAAAACCATATCTTTAAATAAACTTTTTAATTATAAATGTTTCAAAAAAAAAAACAACTAACTTTAATCTTTGTTTTTAATAAAGTTGCTCAAATCTCCAAGCACCATTGAATGAGTCTTTTCAAATTGAAATTGAAAAACAAAAACAAAAAAAAGAACACACAAATGCCACATCACAAAAATATAAACTATATACATATGTATGTGTGTGTGTGTGTACATAAAATGTACTCAATTTAATTACACTCCAAACAATTAAATAGATGAAATATGCAAAATGTCGAAACAACACACAAGGATTCTCTACTTCTTATGTTAGGGTAGCCAGCAAGCCAGCCATCAGCCAACCAACCCCCTCAAGACACACATAACTGTAGTTTTAGAACTAAACACACACCAGTGGCCATTAAACTACTTTAGTCGCTCTCTTCGAGGAATAAAAAGTCATTGTTGTGTTTGGGCTGTATGGGAGGAGGGTGGGGGTTGAGTGTTTTCGAAAGCTTAAGCTTAACCTGGTACTGGTTATGCAGTCTTCTCATCCACCCCTCAATTCTGCCCCCCCTCTCTCTCTCTCTCTACTTCAACTTGATCTCTTGGCCCAAAGGTAGTGGGTGGAGTGGAGAGAAGGGGAAGGGGGAGGAGGAGGCATTGTATACCCTCCTTAGAATGTGCGCTATGGCTGATGTGCTTAACTGTACTGGGCTGCATGTCTAGAACTTTTAATTATCCTTTGGTGAATTGTTTGTGTCAACACTTAATTGGCTTTAAAGTTAGCACGAGCACAAAAACGAGCGAGCTTGAGCTGCTAAAGCGAACGACGACGACCAAATAACGAAGGGATGAAGACGTGGCCAACAACAAGGACGAGGACGAGGGTAGTGTGTGTGCGTTGCGGTATGCTAAAGGATCTAGCAAACGAATGTAAGTGAGTGATGTGAATGAGAATTATGATTCGCCGTATATACAGCTTAGGTACCTAACTTACGAATATACATATATGATTATTATAGAGTGTCTTTTCGAGAGTTGAACTTAACAAGTTGTTTATGAGATTTATTCTACTTTATATATCTTGATGTTCTAGACTCGTTAAGCTGAGTGGAATTAACCGCATAACCAAGCTATTACAAGAAATTATAAATATTGTTATATTTTTGTGTTGTAAGAGTTTATATTTTAAGGTTATATACTGTTTAGAAGGTGTGTACTATGTGGAGCATATATGTATAAGTGTTCTGAGGCCCCCTAATTTCTGGTAATAACAATTAACAATTTTCCTTAAATATTATTATGTGTGTTGTTAGGGGGCTTGTTTTAACGACAAAGTGGTTAAGATGGTTTGGGACAGATTTCGAAGTGAAAGTTTTGATTTTTCGAAGTTATTTCGGTATGGGAATATTTTCTAAGGATTTTTTCAAAAAAGGGTCCTTCTCTATTCACTAATTGCCTTTATGTAATGTATATTAGTATAAGCAACGATTTTATGATATAAGTTCCTATTTTATCGATGCGGTTAACCACCAAAAAGCTATTCCCTCGATTGCCTTCCCCATCATAACATAATATCTAATTAGTGTCCCAAAACTGTGCATCGTTAAGTTCGTTCGTTAGCTAACATGTTTAAATCACTCTACTTCCACGAGGATATCAGGAACCTTCAAAGCATAGGTACACATACCGGTGCCGATGTCGATGTCGATGCTGTGCCGTGCCGTACGGCATGTATATGTAGTATAGGTACCGTAATCAGCATATTATAGTGAAATAGGAAAACTACACCGAACCTAGGACCATTAAATGCCAAACAAAATAAGGCTAAGTCTAAACGCTTCTATGCTCTGCTACATCATGACGATGCTGCTGCTCATGATGGTGATATAGGCTGGCAATATGGAGGCCGGAACTCACAGTCATATTCCAGTTATATTTTCACAAGGATCAGTACCATATACGAGTATCGTTATATAGAAACAGTTGTAGGTATAAAGTATAGTAGACACACCACACATCGCATGTGTGTGGCAGTGTGGCTGTGGCTGTGGCAGCGGCGCGGCGGTGGATGTGAAGCCACTTGGAAAAAATCCTCTTCATCCAATCTTTCCATTTGGGAGTTTAAACGATGCGATGGTTAGGTGTCCTCCTCCTCCCTCCCGCCCTTCCCTCTCTCGCAGCTCTTCTGTGCCACCAATCGCGCCTAGTCTTTTATGGGTTTTTAGTGTCAGCAAAAATAAAAAAAAGGATGGTTTGAAGCTCAGCTCAGAAGGGATAAAAATAAAGCAGACAGAGAACATGATGAAAAATGAAGAAATAGGAATAATCCCGGTCGACCGTTTCGATACAAGGATAAATATTGATAGCTTACATCATAGAAAGGATATTACTAAGGACTTGCGATGACTTTATTATAAGCATCCAACATTCTTGCCACAAAATTGCTCAAACATGGTACTATGACGAGAAAAAGCAAAGAGGATGAGGATGAAGGATGAAGGACGAGGAAATGGGGCTTTTAGATAGAGGTACGAATATAGAGTTATAAAAGAACAGTGCTGAACGAACATCATCACTGACTCCAAATCCGTTTGCTTCTCGGTTGACTGAATTCGGCAGCAACTCTATACACTACTCTACTGACACTGGCATTGATGTTGTTGTAAAACTATAAGTAACACTATATATTGTATATATGTTGTAGGTACATTTATGTACATATATATTTATGTACAACTCAACTCTCTGAAACGCATTAGCTCTTGAATGGACTATTCAAGTAAATCCTTTTGGTTGGTTTTGACGGTCGTTCGGTCGTTTGGATTGTGGATAATGTGTCGACTTTAATTTTAGGACGACGACGACGATGACGACGACGGACGAACAACGACAATAACCATGGAAAATGGCTATAGGAAGATAACTGATATACAACTATGCCTATAGGAAGATTTTGGATGAATGGATAGAAATGAAGATGAAACAGATATGTATAGCTTGGGTAACGTCCAAATGTTGCCACTTAACGTGTTTAAGCTGCTTGTTAAATCATACTTTTTTTTAGTTCTTCAAAACTTAGTCTTTAGTTGTTGCACTCTTATAAATAACCACAAAATAAACATAAATTAGCTCTTGTATTGGCATCTTATAGATGCAAATTAACTTGTATCGATACAAAATTACCGAAATTTTGTGTTTCTTACTTCTTAATGGGATTTATTGTTCAATTCAAAATGTTGGAATTTTTTGACGTTTTATCTAGTTCTAGTTTTCCAAAACTTAGTCTTTAGATGTTGCACTCTTATTAATAAACACAAATTAAACATAACATAACATAAATTAACTCTTGTATTGGCCGATATTTTTTCTATTAAAAAAGTTAATAGATGGAAATTTACTTAAAGGGTTAACTAATTGTTGAATTAGGCCGAAATTGTATGTTTTTCACTTGTAATGAAAAATTATTGTAAGCGGTCTGATTTGTTTAATTGAACATTTTACCATTTCTCGACGACACCTTTTACGTTTTCTAGAATCAAAATCCATGGTTCCTAGAGAGGTGCCTGCGTTGTGTTCGATCTACCTTTTTTCGGCGGTCATATCTCAAGAACCCGCAAAGATATCAACATGAAGTTACAAGGACTTTCAGAAAAATTCACTTCTGCTTCTTTTTATATTTCTGAAAATTCGAATGTATCAGAGTTTTTAAAAAATTTAAATTTGCCAATTATTTCCTTAAAATCTTTAAGATCATCACTTCACATATTTTTCAAAGATTATTTCTGGGAAAAACTTAATGTTTCATGGGTTTGTTTCTTTAAATTTATTTAAAGTGGGAACACTGATGCTGTTTTTCAAAAGACAGAAGTTTTAGAGTGATAGGGAGATGAAAATCTCTTAATCGAAACGGATTCAAGTGATGAGCAGACGATCCATTGAATCACATTAAATGTAAAGGGACCACGATGTAGATGACGACGATGACTACGACGTCGACGAACGACAACGATGGCGATGACAAAGACAACGGCAACGACAACGGCAACCAACGACTATACTGCTCCTGGTGGAATGAACTACAAATGTAACTTGAATGACGCTTAGAACAATGCTTCTGATGATGATGACGAAGATATGATAAGAAGACCGGGAATACGACTATGACATGAATTGAATGTACTTCATAGAGGATGATGCGATTGCTTATGACGAAGAAGACGTGGCATATCCTTTGTTCCAAAAAAAACTCCTTCTATCTCTCTCTCTTTCTGTCCTCAAGTTACATTCATTTCTGATCGAAAAAGCTAGGGGTTCCATTTCGAATAATATACCTACCTATCCTACACCCCCTCGAGGAGATGATAACCGACAGCTTTTACCCAACCACCCACACCCACACCCACCCAACAACAACAAAACTCCTTTCCATCCAATGCCCATTAAATGCATCATCATCGTAAGGTAGGTCTAGTTACATGGTACAGTTAAGCAAAGTAATCCTTTGCATACATTCATTCATAGATACTATATACTCGACTGGTGTGTGTGTGTAGGTATATCTAGAACAGATGTTTTCTTTAGAGGGTTTACACTGTGGTGCATTTGCACCATGATGACCGCATGTTCTGCTCCTGTTCACTTCATCGTGATGGTCAAACTCCGACAATCTCTTGAAAATTTGAATATCCCAAAAACCCAACCCACAGGAGGATTTTTGCTAAAACTAATAGCTGGTCTGAATGCAACTCCACTCTACTCTACTCTCTCTAAACCATCCAGCCCCAGCCCTAACCCAATCTGGCGCAATAATGTTTTGAAAGCCAAAACAGAACACGGTATACGGGACAACATCAGCATGGGAACACGTTTTGAATTTAATTTTCGTTTCGATTCGTTTGGCATGTTCATCTCCGAAATACCACCTGTGGACATCCGGAATTGCACTTTTTGTAATTTGTAAATAACCTTTAAGGATGTTGATGGAAAATTGACTCGAGATTGCAACGAATAAATACTAAATACCAAAAACTGACTACATATATAGAACATACAGGAAATATGTAGATCCTTGGAGGTGTATGAGTTTTGAGGGCAAAATTTTTGAATACTAACTGAACATGACAGTTTTATAACTAAGAGTTTTGTTATAGTTTGATTTGTTAACTATATATGATACGTTACTAAGTTATTATATGAGAAATACTAGTCTGCCTTAGGAGTCTTCTATTTCGTATCGTATAAAATTGAAAAAGATATTTCATAGTATTGATTTGAATTTTATTTCAAAAAGATTTATTAATGTATGTCAATACTTTTGACATGCATCTTTTTTCAAACAATTATGTTTGGGGCACTGATTCTTTGTTGTTATGATTTTCTTGAATGTTTAAATATTTTAAAACCTAAATCAGTTCAAAATTCAATTTGAAGAAAAAAAGTACGTATACGCCAGAGTGAACCACTATTGGGTTTTCTTTTGTTTTCTAATTTACATAAAGACAGAGTTGATAGAAAATCGAATAATATAAGATAAAGAAGTAAACAGAAAATATTCGTAGAAGATAGAAATTAGAAGATAAAAGATATAACATGATATTAGATTGAAGGTGGTAGCAGGTGGATATAAGAATCTTGAAAATAGAAGACAAAAAGCCCTCTGAAATTTGTAAGTAAAAGAAATATTAAAAAAAAAAATGGCATGAGAGTTTGAAAATACAAAAACAAAACAATTAAAATTAATGAGTAAAAAGTGAGTAGAAAAAAAACATCGAATATTGAATAAGGATTGAAAACTGAAGATAAAAGATAGACAAAAGATGATAAATAATAGATTATAATAAAAGACAGAAAATAGAAAACAGACCATAGAGAAGAGAAGATAAAGATTAACTATAAAGAACAAGAGGTACGAGTATAGAAGTCAAGAAATGATTAATAGAATAATGAAGCATCGTAGAATATAGATAATTTGAGAAAAAAAATGAAAGGAGGATGAAACATTGAAGATAAAAGCTAATAATTAGAAAACTGAAGATGAAAATAATACAGTAATATTTAAAAACATATTTGGTAATGTCTTAATTCGGAATTATTTAAAATACAACACTCCTTTTATAATGAAAATGTTTGTTTACTACTCAGACGATGTCACAATATGGATTTCAAAATCTCGAATGAAATCGAAAACTAACCATATAACTAAACGAAGCACTAGGATTTTAAATATAAAAAAGTAATTTATAAAAAAAAAAAACACTAAAAATATCACTTTAAATCTTTCTGGAGTCTATCGAGTTCTACGTTAAAGCTGAGAAGTGAAACTTCAGCTTTTTAGAATGAAAGAATTTTGGCTAGGATCATGCATCAATTTATCTGTAAAATATGGTCGGAAGAAAGCATACACGATGAATGAAATCTGAGTATTGTTTACCCAGCGTTGAGATCATAACTCTTGATAGCCGCTGTTTCTTTGAACTAAGAAAACTATGGAGTAGTAAAACCCTCTCCCGAGCTAAAAAAGTGTCGCTTTATAGGACACTCAGGAACAGAAGTGCAGAAGCCTGGACTGTAAAAAAAGCGGATGAAATCATTTTGGCTCGTTTCGAGAGGAAAGTTCTTCGTGTGATCTACGGTTCCGTATGCATAGAAGGTGAGTGGAGAAGAAATTGGAAGGACGAACTGTACGGGTTGTACAGCAACGAACACTTAGCCAGACACATAAAAGTGAAATGTCTAAAATGGCTGGTTCACGTAGATCCCATGAAAACCAATTATCTGGCCTGTAAAATCTTTGAATCCATGCCCACAGGACAGCGCAGTAGAGGATGGCCACGGACCCTTCCCTATATCTTAAGGGCTTACATTGTATCTAAACATGTTGAGAGTTGAGAAGATCACACGTTAGTGTTCCTGGAATACATAGAGAACTTGATCTAAAACTACATTTGGACTTAATAGTTTCAAATTGCCTTGGAGTAACAAAAGACTCCATAATGTTAAAAATATAAAAAATAAAGCTTTTAAAAAGTTTAAGAAAACCAAGTCTGATATTGATAGAGATCGATACTGTCAGATGCGACGTGAGTACGATTTCTTAAATAAATTTGTATACAGGCAATATATCTTGGATACTCAACCAAAGATATCATGAGACCCAAAATCATTTTGGGCTTTCATAAATTCTAACAAGCAGAACTCGGTTATTTTCAATAATATGGAATAATGATCAATATTCTTGAGATTTAAATACAACATGTGATTTATTTGCGTCATTTTTGAGAATGTTTATGTGTATCATTCACCTTTTATTATTCCAGACCGTTTAAATTATCCTTTATCTGTTTCCAACTTGGATTTAGGGCACCTTTTTTTGTCATTAGAAGATGTTAAGGAAGGAATTTTAAATATCAATTCAAGTCTAACTCCAGGTCCGGATGGTATTCCATCCTATTTAATTAAAAAATGTTTTTCTTTAGTTGAACCTCTTCAAATTATTTACAATTTGTCTCTTTCAAGGGGAGTTTTTTTAGATGACTGGAAGTTTTCGTTTATAAATCCCATTTTTAAATCAGGTCAAAAACATAAAATTGAGAATTATCGTGCAATCACCAAACTTTCTGCTATACCGAAGCTTTATGAGTTGATTGTAAAAAAAAATGTATTTTCATGTTAAAGAATTTATTTCTCCATGTCAACATGGATTCGTGAGTGGTAGATCTACTACAACTAATTTGTCGCTTCTTACTCAACATTTTTCAAATACCTTGGAATCTGGTTTTCAGGTTGATGTAATTTATACTGATTTTCGGAAAGCGTTTGATAGTATTTGTATACCACTTCTTGTTCAAAAAGTCAATAGATTCGATTTTCATTCAACTTTTCTCAAGTGGATTTCAAGCTATTTAGTTAATAGAAAACAACTTGTGAAAATTTTGAACTCGATGTCAACAAAACAACATATGTACCATCTGGTGTTCCACAAGGGAGCCATCTTGGTCCATTGTTGTTTTTGATTTTCATAAATGAATTACTATTATGTTTGAGTCTTACAAATGGCCTGTTATTTGCGGATGATTTTAAAATATTTGCAACTGTTAGAAGTATCAGTGATTGTGTATTAATACAGAATGATATTGATACTATAAACGATTGGTGTAAAAGTAATCATCTTTCGCTTAACATCAATGAATGTGGTTGCATGTCTTTTCCTCGATGTCATAATATTATTAATTATAATTATAATATTTCAAACGTCGTCTTATGTAGAGTTTCGGAGATTAAGGACCTCGGTGTAATATTCAATGACAAATTTAATTTCTCTGGGCATATGGATTATGTTATTACTAAAGCGAATTCAATGTTGGGCTTTCTTAAAAGAAATTGTGCGAATTTTCGAATCCATATGCAATAAAATCCGTCTATATGTCTCTTGTAGGTCCTCATTTGGAATACGCTTCAGTTGTATGGGATCATCATTATACAGTTTCAAAAAATTGTATTGAGAAAGTTCAAAAATCTTTTACAAAATTTGTAGTTCGACAACTTAAATGGAATTTAGATTCAATGCCTTGTTAGTCTACAGGATGCGCTCTTTAGAAAATCGGCGAATTGTTAATTGTGTAATGTTTGTTCATGATATATTGTCTTACCGCATAAAATGCTCCCATTTACTTAATCTACTAAATTTGTATGTTCCTCAAAGATATATAAGATCAAGACAATTGTTTTATATACCACTAGCGGCCCGTCCCGGCTTCGCACGGGTAGACATAAATAGGTACAGATAATGTAGCTTTCTAATGAAAAAAGAATTATTAAAATCGGTCCAGTACTTTTTGAGTTTATTCGTTACATACAAAAATGCAAATATTTCCTCTTTATAATATTAGTATAGATATCATAGATTTAAATATGGTTTAACTGAACCAATTTCAAGATGCATGGAATCATTTAATGAATTTGAATTATATTTAGATATAAGCCTAGAAAGAAATGTTATTAAGCAATATTTAAATGATAAATTAATTAATTAGTATGTAGTCAAAAGCAATCTGTAAGAGTTAACTCAATAGATGAAGTAAATAAATAAAGTTGCTTTTAAAGACTGATTTACATTCTTTACTTCCTTTTTCTCCATTTTATGTGACGTCTGGAAATTTGAGCCAGAAATAGCGAACGATTCTGTTAGTAGATGTCTGAAGAACTTATCATTCTTCGTTTTCGATATTAAAATTGAAGTTCCACAAGGTTGTCTACTATAACCACTTTTGTTTTTTTGAAATACTCGTATACTCGTTGTTATAAATTTCAGGAATGGCCAATCCCAACACAACTTATGATTAACTTACTTACTATGTTATAGTTTTTTTTTTTCTCAAAATATAACGCTACTTCATTATCTAGGTATATTTTTGTATAGAGTCCCAAGTCAATTTTATTGCTTACCTGAAACGAAAAAAAAGAATAATAGAACAGATATTAATATAAAAGCCTCTTTATTTATCTCGGAAAATTTAAATTTTATAAAAGAGTAAAACGAATGAATAAATTTCAATTTTGAATCTTCACACAAAAAAATAAAATATCTATGAATACATATACAACAATAAAAAATAGATAGTAGCATCCTTTTGAAAAAAAAAGAAGAGAGAAAGAACGAAGCCAGCGAATATTACCTACCTCCGAGAATAGAGCATAAAATACAAAAATAAAGTGAACACAAAAAGGAAGAAAAAAAAAACAACCATTTCACGATTTCAATTTAACTTATTTGATTTTTGGTTGCACCACATACACTCATAGAAATTTAACAAAATAAAAAAAAAAAAAAAAAACAACAAAATGGTATTCATCACCACTCTGCATGCAACTGACGGAAAAATAGGTGGCATCCTGATGTTGAACGAACAAAAAAAAGGAAGAAAATATAAAAGATTTTTAAGGAATAAAAATGCTTTTGCTTTCCCACATACACACACAAAACCATATCAAACCAAAACCAAAAGCAAAACGAAGAGAAAGGCAGCAAAAGATATTGAATTACGACGTTGGTGGATTGTTCACGCCTCAAGTGATAAAGGACGACAACGACAACGAAAACTGAAAAGAAATCTCTAACCAAAGGACTTGCAGTTGAAAAATAGAGCGAGAGAAAGAGAAAGGATATAAAAAAAAAACAAAATCAGGAAAAAAAGCTGAAATGGTAACAATGTGAATGGTTTAGAAGAATCTCTCACTCTTGAGCAGCAGAAGCAGGAGCAGAAGTAGGAGCAGCAGCAGCATAGGTCCTTGATGCTGCCACATTCAGGTGGCAATACATTACACAGGGACTTCAATTGAATTTTCAAATCTGATGCTCGTATGCACACTTTAGGAGTTTTCATTTCGCCATTTCATGCAATTTGAAATATTGCTTTCCACCACCACCACCTCTTCTCTCCATCAACCATCATCAACCATTACCATATACAATCGACCCTTCAGACCAAGACCAGCCCTACCCGACCCGACCCGACCGACCCACACAAAAGAAGTGTGATCCTTTCTAGGATAGGAATTTTCTTCTTTCAATATAAAAATATATGCCTCAGGGAGGACGAAGAAAAAGGTTAGGTTCAGTTTGTAGTAGTTCTTCTTCACTTATTTTAAGATCCTTTATAGAGCTTCTATTTTTTTTTGTTGTTGTTGTGATGATGCTTTAAAGAAGTAAAGATATTTTCTTGGGTGTTCCTGCGAAGGACACAAATTGAGGTGACAACATCACAAGGAGCTAAAAACGCAATAAATATGCAAGCAAAATACAATGAGGATGAGGTATTTATATGCAAACTAAGTGATGATCCTTGCGCACGTACCCAACACACATACGAGTATATACAAAGCCCAAGAGAGAAAGTCCTTTTTTTTTTTTTGTTATGGCTTTGACTTCCTTCTTCTTGGCGATGCACAATTTAATCGAATTACTAAGTGAAGTACTTTAAAAAAGAAAAAAACAAATACACACAAAATTCTTATGGGATAACAACGAAGGAAGATGACGAGGACCAGGACGAGTAAGACGACGACGACGAGACGGTAAGACGTTCTACAAACACGTCTGTTTAACCAAAGGGTTTTTGCTGCCTGCCTTACTTTGCTTTGCTTCCAATTGAATCTTGTTACCTATTAAAGGTATTATCCTTATACAGAGCACATAATAATAATAATATGAAGGTAGTAATAATAATAATAATAATAATAGCAACAAAACTTAAGTGTACAATGTTGTGCATTACCTAAGTGAAGATTAGGGATATAAAATGCACGTATGAATACTTGAGTATGAAATCGATATTCGTGCCGATAAACATTATGATGATAATGATGTTGTGTGCGAGAGTCGTGTGCGAAGGACTCTCTTTATATTATGTGCATTTTGCTTAACAAGGATCAACTATGGCGGTACTTCGATGGGAGGTGAAGAGGTGAACAAGAATATAATATGCACAAATATGTATATTGAAGTTAATATTAGCCAAAGTCGTAAGAGCGTAAAGTGGAAAATTGTATACATATATAAAATTATGTTTATTTTCTATATGCACACTACATACATCCATCTTTAAACTTTTTGTTTAGATAAAGAAGAGGCAAGGGAAAAAGGATAAAGGATAAATTATCCCTAAGGGTAATTTATGAGATTAAATATCTCGAAAAACTAGTTAGATTAAAGTGTAATCTTTTGAGTATATTTCATTGCCTGCTCTGCTTGCTGCCTTCGCTTGCTTGCATCACTTGAAAACTGTTTGGAAAGTTTCTTCAAACCAGCAGCAGTAGCAGCAGAAGCAGAAGGAGCAGAATCAGGTGTTTTATATTTTCAAGTTTTTTGTTTTGTCTTTATTTTTGTCTTCATTTTCACTTTTGGAAAATATAGTGCGGGTAGGTATTACAAGCGTTTACACAACATCCATAATGAAGACGAGAGTTTTATAAAATTAAATATGAGAATGAGAAACGACGACAACGACGTCGGTCGCTTCGTGAAAACTTTATGCGGAGTGTGTTGATCTTGTTAAGTATTTTTGCATTAAGGTAAGAGATAAATTTGTTTCGTTAACTTTGATGACGATTTTCTGTAAACTTTTTAAATAATAAATTACAAGAGATAAGAACCCAGAGCCAGAGCCAGAGGAAAGGAATTTAAATTTTATTTAAGTTATACTTTAAATGTGTGTCAAACGTTTTGTATCTATTTATTTTTAAGGGGAAAAGTGTTTGTTTTAACAATCCTTTTTAGAACAGTAAAATACAAAGGATTAAAGATCACAAGCATTTTGCATCACGACAAGCAGTTTGTTGGATTTGGTTGTCAATAGCCAAAGTCCCGAGTTTTTCTCAAGGTATATTTTGAAATTGAAATTGTGATTTAAAACAGATTTAATATTAGGATGACAAATTAAATAAATGGGCAATATTTTAAGCGCCAGGAAAGCAAGTTTTTTGAAATATAGTACATTGAGGTTTTCAGTTGATTTCTTGAAAAGAAATTGTCTTCAAAAGGAGTCCTTTTTAAGATTTCAAAGATTTAAATTTTTGAACGTGAAGTTAAAAAGAACCAAAGTTATTTTTTGAACTACAACACCATTTTTTTTTTTTTTTTTTTTTTTTTTTTTTTTTTTTTTTTTTTTTTTTAAGAAAACTAGAACTAACTTAAGAACTGGTTTTTGTTTTTACTTGCGATATTATATGAAATAACAATGGTAAGGAAGTCGAAAAATTATTTGCGTTAAGCGTTTTCAAGATCAAAAATAAAATTGGACCACATAGAATTTTTTTGGTCAAAAACTGAAAATTCGAATTTACTCAAAAATGAAAGGATAGATTTCTATGAAATTGTCAATTTTTTTTTCTTAACTTTTTCTTAGCTTCTTTTAATAAAAAACATAGGTTAGGTTAGGTTATATGGGCTGACAGTTGATTTTGTTACCGTCACACTTAGATCAATGTAGATCCTTTGTGATACCCTGAAGTGTTGTAACTTCTGAAAAAATGATTTAACCTATGAATTCTATGGTTGATCGAGCCATTTGGTGGACTTGATAAAGTTCAATAGGCGATTGCCTGGGAGTTCAGATAGTTCTTCTAATTCATTGAAGAAATAGTTGCCTAAGAATTTTGATCTGGTACGGCAGAGTGCTCGACAGTGGCATAGAAAATGAGCCGTGTTTTCGTGCTCATCCTCATCGCCGCAGCCTCTGCATATGTCGTCCGTACTAAGCCCCATCTTCTTTTTGTGGTAGCCAAGTAGGTTGTGTCCCGTTATCACACTTATGAGGGATCTTAGGGACTGTTTTTTGAGAAGTAAAATCTTTTTGGATTTTTCCTTGTCATAATGAGGCCAGAGTTTCCTGGTGTTACCGCAGGTTTCTAATAGGTTATATCTATCATTTGCTTTTTGAATGATATTATTACTAATGTTTCTCTTTAGTTCGCATTGAGGGATTCTGATGTTGTGGTCTATGAGAGAGGGATCAAGTACAGAGCCTTCTCTTGCAAGCTCATCCGCTTTTTCATTTCCTGGCACACCACTGTGACCGGGAACCCAGCAGAGTCTTACGTTGTGCTGCATACCAAGAACCCTTAGCTCTTCGCGACAGCAAGAAACAAGCTTTGACTTGATTTGCGTGGCAGAGATCGCTTCTATTGCTGCTTGGCTATCAATGAAAAAGGTGATATCAGCGTGTGATATCGCCATCATGGATATTTGATTAGCAGCGTTTTTCACTGCCAAGATCTCAGCTTGGAAGACGCTGCTATGGTCGGGAAGTCTGAATGAACTGGCAAGGCTAAGATTTTCTGAGTAGAAACCTGCCCCTACCCCAGTAGTCATTTTCGAACCATCGGTGAAGATGGTAAGATTCGATTCGTTAGTGTAGGGTACACTGTTTTCCCAGTCCTCTCTATTAGGGAAGCTGGTAGTGAAGTTTTTATTGAAGTCTAGATAAGGGGTCATGTAATCAGTACGAACGTTATTGCCAACGTATTTTGTAAGGATCGTGGTATGACCGTGTTGACTAGATCTCCAAATATCGGTCTGACTAAGTCGGAGAGCGCTGTTTGCTGCTGATTCTTGTGCAAATAAGTCTATGGGGGTGAGATTTAGGATCGCTTCGAGACCCGCAGTTGGGGTAGTCCTCATCACCCCCGTAGTGCTAATGCATGCCATTCTTTGTACTTTGGTAAGGGTTTTTAAGTTCTGCCATAAGTTAGAATGGGTCTAACAATGGCTGTGTACATCCACATGATTATCTTTGGATTTGGCCCCCAGTTTCTTCCCAGAATCCTGTTACACGAGTAGAGTGCAATCATGGCTTTCTTGTATCTTTCCTGTATGTTTAGACCCCAGTTGAGTTTCTTGTCCAAGATTACTCCAAGGTATCTTGCTTTTTCTGAAACTATAAGTGGGGTGTTATCAATTTTTGGTATCTCAAAAGAAGGTATTTTCCTTCTGTTGGTGAAAAGTACCAGTTCTGTTTTCAGGGGGTTAACCTTCAGACCGCATTTCTTGGTCCAGTTATTGACCATAGTTAATGCGCCTTCTAGTTGTTCGCTTACCGTGGTCAGGTATTTACCCGTCGCTAGAAGCGCTAAGTCGTCGGCATAAGCTATAATTCTGACACCGCTGTTTTTGAGTTTGATGAGAATTTCATTCATCACCAAAGTCCAGAGGAGGGGTGAGAGGATTCCGCCTTGTGGAGTCCCTCTAGATGTATACATCTTTATACTAGAGCTACCTAGTACGCAATGGATTTGTCTGCTTTTCAACATACACGTAATCCATTTTATAAGTGTAGGTTCTATTTTAAGATCAGTGAGAGCTTTTTCTATGGCACTGTTGTGGACATTGTTGAATGCTCCTTCGATATCAAGAAAAGAGGCAAGGGTGTATTCTTTCACCGCGAGCGATTTCTCTATTGTTCTAACTACACAGTGTAGGGCTGTTTCTACACTTCTGCCTTTTGTATAGGCGTGCTGAAATGGTGATAAAGATTCTGGCTTTAAGTTGCTACGGATGTGCATATCAATCAATCTCTCAAGTGTTTTTAGTGCGAAAGAGGTTAGACTGATAGGTCTGAAGTCTTTTGGTTCTGTGTGACTGGGCTTGCCAGCTTTTGGTATGAAGACGACTTTAACTTCACGCCAAGCCTTCGGGACGTATCCTAACTTAAGACTGTTAAGGAATATGTTTATCAGATGTGGAGTGATGATATCACTGCTTTTTTGCAGCATCAAGGGGAAGATGCCGTCTAGGCCTGGGGATTTGTAAGGAGAGAAGGAGGAGAGTTAATAGCCCAGATTAACTTTTCTTTTGTTATCAATTCCCTAGGAATTTCAGGTACCGAGCATATGGTGTATATTGACTCGTTTACTAGGTCTGCGCTACATCCTGGGAAGTGTGTTTGAACCAGGAGTTTTAGGCTTTCTTGACAGGACTCTGTCCATTGATCATTAGGTCCTTTTAGGGAGCCTATGGGTGTGTTTACTTTGGAGAGTATTTTCCTTAGTCTTGCTGAATGGTTAGTACACTCGATGCTACTACAGAAGTTTCTCCATGAGCTTCGTTTCGCCCTTTGAGTTTCAATTTTGAATTTTCGTTGACTGGTTTTATAACATTCCCAGTCGCTATCTAGTCTAGTGCGTTTAGCCCTATTGAAAAGTTTCCTTGTTTCTTTTCTAATATTACTGAGCTCAGTAGTCCACCAGGGCGGTTTATTGATTTTAATAAAAAACATACTTTTGTACTGCTCCAAAAAGGTACCCCCCATAGTACCGAAGTTTGGTTGAAAATTAAATCAAGAACTCGTGAGCTTTCTGCACAAGCTCTTATATTGTATTAATAGAATTGTAAGGATATAAATGTCAAACATTTTTTTCTGTGTTTAAGAAAAAATATGACTTTCCAAAATTTCTATACCTCGAAAACGGGGCAACATTTTTGTTTACAAAAATTAAATGTAAAATGTTTATTAATATGTTCGAATAACTTTTTTATAAAAATATTTTTAGACAAAAATTGAAAACTTTTATACATACAATATTAATTAAAAAAAAGAGGCTGGGATGCGACCCACACTGATAACTTCCCATCCCGTCTGTTGATTTACCTTGCTCAAAAGTTTGACTATATGAATCAATTTTTACCAAATTTGCGAACTATTTTTTTTAGATTTTATTTTTTTATGAAAAAAGGGACTTTTGGATTTTTATATCGAATGATATATGAATATCGAAAACAATATTTTCTGTGAAATAAAATAAGTTTGAAGCAAATATTGGTAATTTTTGAAAAGATATTTGAGTCGAAAATCAATTTTTACCAACTTTTGTTAATTTTTTTTTAGGTTTTTAATTTTTTGTAAAAAGCTGTCAGTTCGATTTTTTTTAATATTTTACTAAATGTTGACAACAATTTTTTTGAAAGATGAAAGTAGTTTAAAGCCAATATCTCCAAGTTTTGAAAAGATATTTGAGTCGAAAATCAATTTTTTAACAACTTTTATTAATTTTTTTCGTTTTTTTTTTTTTTAAAAAAACGTCGATTCGATTTTTCTCAACATTTTTCAGAATGTTGAGAACAATATTTCTTATAAGATAAAAAAAGTTTGAAGCCTAAATCTCAAGTTTTTGAAAAGATATTTGAGTCGAAATTCAATTTTTAACAACTTTGAGTAATGTTTTTTTTTAGGATTTTTTTTTAGTAAAAAAAACTGTCAATTAGATTTTTCTCTAAATTTTATCAGATGTCAAAAACATTATTCTTCGTTGCACAAAATTGTTTTTGAGATGAAATCATATTTTAGTCGTAAAATTTTCGAGGTGACAAATATTTTTTTTTTTTTTCAGTTTTTTTGATTTATAAAAAAACCGTTAATTGGTATTTTTTCTTAAAATATATTTGTTTTGTATCACGTTACAATATATAATATAAAATTTAATTCAAGTCTCTAGCGTTATTGGTTCATGAGATATTTAGGGTTAACCAAAATTTTCTTCTTTTTTTTAAACTGCTATGGTAAAAAAAACCACCCACGCAATTTTCTTGAGAGCCCTTTCTGCCTTATTATCTGTACACACGCACGCACAGACATCTTTCTAAAAATCTTTCATTTCGACTCTAGGAACCTTGAAACGTCGAGAAATGTCAAAATTTTCAATTGGACAAATCGGACCCATTACAATAACTTCCTATGGGAAGTTAAAAATTATTAGTGAACATCAAAAAGTGAGGAAAAATAGAGAACTATAAAATTTGCCCACTTTTCGATATCGCCTGAAGAAAATATTTTTTTTGGAGATGGCGATTTTTCTTTGTAAGTAACACAACAAAACTTTGTTTTGTAAAAAAAATATTTTTAAAGACATAAAATAATAAAAAAAAATATTAACACCCAAAAATATGGTCATTTATTTTTGGGTTTCTTAATAAAAGCACCAAACCAACTTCAAAATTTTTCAAAAAACATGAACTATAATTTTCGAGTTATTTAAAAAAGTTTACCCCCCCCCCTCCCTTCAAATTTTGTGTTCTGGTTGTAAAAGGACATTTTTTTGTAGAATTCTAGAACACATATGTGTATTAGGGTTTTGAAATTAAATATCTAATTACCCTAAGCTTAAATTTGTAATATGAAAATTTTATAGTTTTTTTTTTAAAAAAAACAAGGTTTAAAAAAATTCCTTTTTTCTGTTCCATCTTTTGTAGCTCGACTTATACTGACTAAAAACCTTATGAGGTTTTTTAGCAGAACAAACCATCATACTCTTGCACATTTTCAAAACGAACCGTTTAATCGTGTTTCTGTAGTAAATTATGATCAAAATTTGAAAAATTCTTAACAGAATTGAATTTCTTTATTTCTTAAATAATAATTAAGATCTTCTGTATCATCAAAATTACAAAGAGAATACAAATTTTAAAGGTTCAAAAAAAATTTCAAAACACATGAAACTTCAAAAACAAAAAAATATGCGAAATTCTCCGAACAAAAGAAAAGAATTTTCGAAATACATGAAACTTCAAAAACAAAAAATGTTAAATGCTCCGTGCAAAAGAAAGGAATTTGTTTAAACTTATTTGAACAAATAAAACAAATAATGAAAACGATATGTTTGTATAAGTTTCTCTTTTTTTACAATAAATGCTGTAGTTTTACATTTTCGGAATTTAATATTTTCTAAAAAAGTTTTTACGCAAAAAAATTCTGTCTTAAAGATCTTAGATTATAATTGGTTTCTAAATAAATTTGATGGCCCAAAAACTTAAACGAGAAACATCCCTTTAAAAAAATATTATAAAATGTACATATGTAACAAATTGGCAAAGTTGTATATATATTTTTTTTTCATCAAACAGAAACAAATTTAAATGAATAAAAACAAAGATCAATCTGTTGAGAAAAATAACCCACCATCAGCTACAATTACAAATGTTTGAAAAATGATGTTTTCTGCATAACGACGTTTCCTCCATTCGTTGCTTGTGCGATGCAAATTAAAAAAAAAAAAAAAATAAACGTCCTTATTTAAATTCATTCCGCTTCACAAGCAATTTATAAAAACCGACTAACTACGAAAAAAACACCTGTAAGACCCATGTTCTTCTTCTGTTTATACACTTATACTCGTATATTTTTGAATATATGTATGTATAATTCTAAAACTCACGTTACATTTCATCTGCAACTTGTTAAACTTGAAAAATGACTTTCGACACATCCATCTTTTAGGGGTATCTATCTTTTAAAATATTACCTTGAGCGCTGCTAACATTTATTAATTACATAACATTTTACATTTATATGGGTACCGACTTTATCCTAACTTTCTTCTGCCATGCCCGCCCCCATCTAACCTACATCAAATACCCACCCATAAAAGTAATATAAGCTGGTCAAAAACCACTAACACTGCTCCTTCTTCACATGGACCAAACTGTTGGTCACTTCACAGAGCTCCAAGAAGAATACTTCACATGTGGGCCACAGAACTTAAACGAGAAGTGCCAAGGACTTGGAGTAGGAGTAAGAGTAAGAGTAAGAGTAGGAGCAAGCAGGCAAATGAAGACTTGCGAAAGAGGATTTGATATATTGAGTTAGGTCTTAATGCTTCTGTTACCATCAGCTACAGCTACACACAATGTCAGGAACATAGTAATTCATTATGCATTCGCTTCATCATCTGGTGAAGGAGGTGGTGGTGGAGTTGGTGAAGGAGATGGTAAAGGAGGTGCTGGGTGGCGGTGATGGTGATGGTGGTGCTGCTCCTGGTTTTGCACATCCTTGTGGTGGAGGACGCTTTTGGTCGTTTCCACATGCGAGCAAATATATACTATACACTCTGGGGAGGTAAGCTTTTACTTTACATGTTGTTGTCGACTAAGAATTCTTTTCTTTTTTTTTATCGTCCTTTTTTGGTCTGCACCCAAAAAATGTATCCAACATTTGAGTCGTTAAAATGAATTTGTGTTTACACATAAATTTCATTTCGCGGGCGGTGTGGCTGGCGGCAAATATACTCCACCAACTCAAACTGAATTCGAATCCATCGCATCCGGCCATTTGCCAAAGGGTGCGCTAGCTATAAAAATAAAGAGTTGGGAAAAACTCACTGAATGACTCACTGACGATGACGAACTGTCAGAATCAACTGATGCAAACTCATAAATGTTCTTTCTAAGGACAAGGAAAGGATATACGAGTAAGGTTTATGTTTGAATGCCAATCCCACAGGAGATGTAGTCCATCAAAATAAAAAAAAAATCACATAAAGAAGTCCAAAAAAAAAAGATGTTTATTTATTTTTATTTATTTATTCGTTTAGAGAAATGTTTTAATGTGACCAAACTTTTATGAGCTTTTTATGAGTACAATCATTTTTTTTTTTAATGGTCATCATCTTGAAACACCCTTTAGATGGTTTTATTTTATATATTTATTTGTGTCTATTAAGCTGCGGGGTATTCTTTTGATAGTCCTCGTACCTGCCTACTCGTTTTTATAATGAATTTTCAATTAAGACATTTTTCTCGAGTTTTTTAAATTATTGTTAATAAAATGTATGAATTGCCCTCATTTCAATTCTGTTATGTACATATAATAATTTAGCCTTCGGCTAAGAAGTTTATTTCTCGATGCAGGAAGCCTCTATTAAAGTTCACTGGACTTTGTATCCAGGTTTAATCAAATGGATGCTTTATATAAAAAAGGATTTTAGAGTGATAATATTTAGAAGACTAAGAAGCAGTTTGGTCAAAGTGAATTAATTTTAAAGTCCGATTTATCCCTTTAAATTTTTAGGGTTAACTTCGGATTAACTATGAACTTAAACAAGTTTTAAATTTAATACTTTAACTTCTAGATCAGATTAACTCATTAGAATGGGGATATTAAACCCGAATCAAAGAAGTATTTTTATTTTTTAAATCTCATCTTATCAGTGAAAAATTAAAGTTAAACACGGATTAAAGTATTTAACCTATGATTTAAATCTGGGTTAACTATTCCATCTCAATAAACATGCTCAATTCAAATTTCCACATTTTTGTTTTAATCTTCATAGCAAGATTAGAGACAAGCTCGGATTACTATTCTTTAATTGTGTGGTTAAATCTGGATTAAATAAACTCGGGTTAACTTGCTAAATCATATGTAAGTTGCTGAAAGTTTGCACTTAAAATGCGAATTCTTAACTTTCATCAATTTTAAGTTAGCTTTCAAAAATTATGTCTGACTAAACTCTGAATTAACTATTCAAATGCATTTGATTCTTTGAAGGTTCACATTTTAAAAACAATATCAAACCTTTAAACCTGGTCTAACAAACTTTGTTTTTTTTTTCTCTTCTTCATAATGTTTTAAGTCTAATATTGTAGTCAAATGGAGATTAACTAGTCAAATTTGGTATACTTATCAATTAAACTGAGTGAAGTGAATAAAGGTTCTTGATTTTTATTAGGGCTAATTTACTAACAGTGGGTTAAGTTTTGAACAGACCTATCAGAAGTTCTGGTTTAATCACGCTAATACAGATCGACTGGTTATCTTAATCAATAATGAAGTCCTCAAAAGCAGAATTCCTTTTTAAAAAAATGGGTAATAAGTTTATTTGAAATAAGATGAGGTTATAATCATGGATTAAAAATAAGCCACTAGGATATTTGAAATAAGCAGGGATTTACTTTCTGTAATACTAAGCTGTATTTTCATCAGTATACCACTTCAACGTTCAAATACGACTTATTATGATAAGAACTGGATAAAATTTTAAAATTTTTGGGCTAAAGTTTCAAATTTTTAGCACAAAATTTAAAATAAGTCTTCTCACTGAATTTAAATTGCTAACTCTGAATTTACTAAAATTTAAGTTAGACACGGATTAAATGTTTTAAATTCTAATAAAATAATGAAATGAAGTTCTAGTTTTACAAAAATTATAAGAATTGTTTTCTAGGTTTCAAAGAAGATTTAAAGGTAAGCTGAAATTAAATTCCAAGGATATTTTAAAAGAGAATACATTTAAGTTAAACACGGATTAAATCCTTCAATTAGGTTAAGTCATTTCGATTTTTGATCCTTATACTTTTATAAAAATTATACGATTTATTGTCTAGATTTTAAAGTGAAGATTAAATTTTAATAAATATGATTTAAAATCATGAAAATAATAAATAAACCAGCGTAAGTGTTCATATATGCGTTTAGCCCCGATGTAATGGTTGGGCTCATCAGAAGATGACCATTACTCTGTTAACAGTCGAATATTGCTTCTTCCATAGCAAGGAAATAAAAATAGCTACAATTTATCTTCTTTGAAGACTTATAGCAACTATATAATTCGCAGTTGCTCTATGCAGCTCGGATTATTTGGAATTTCGATTTATTCGAGAAAATATGCGTCAAGACAAGGTGTAATGGTCATCTTCTGATGAGCCCAACCATTACATCATGAAACGCATATATGAACAATTATGCTGGTTTATTTTCATGATTTTAAATCATATTTATTAAAATAATAAACGGTGTTCAGGAAAAAATAATTCGACTGTTAACAGTCGAATATTTCTTCTTCTGAAGATTAAAAGTTAAACTGCGATCAACTTCTAAGTACAGGGTGGGGCGTGGTTACTTCCTTATTTTAAAAAGTCATAACACAAAAAGTATTGGCAATATTGATTTAATTATTTTTTCTGTGTATAGAAGTACATTTAAAGTTTTATTTTATTTGGTTTTAAAAACGACATCTCTGTTTTCCACTTTTCCCATCATATCTATGCTTATGTCGGCGATCACGAATATTATTTTTAAGATGACGAAGGGTCTTTGGACGATCAGTGTATACCAACGATTTAAGGTAGCCCCACAGGAAAAAATCTAATGATGCTAAATCTGGCGAATGATGGTGCTGGCCACTGAAGATCGCCTCTAAGAGAGATGAGCAGTTCGGGGAAATGTTCACTTAAAATATTCATTGACCTTCTTGCCGTGTGAGCTGTGGCGCCATCCTGTTGAAACCACACTTGCCCTACATTCATTTCTTCAAGTTTGGGCAGAAAAAAATGTCAGCAATCATGTTGACATAACGTTCAGAAATGACCGTAACTGCTATTTCGTTCTCTTCAAAGAACCATTTGCCAATAATGCCGATTTTGGATATTGCACACCAAACAGTCACACGTTCTGTATGCAGAGGCTGCTCATGAAGTTCTCTCGGGTTAGTGGGGCTCCAAAATCGCATGTTTTATTTGTTCCCACATCCTGAAATATGGAAATGTGCCTCGTCACTAAAGTAAAAAAAGCCCGTCCTGAGGCAGGTATTCGAGGAAGGCTGCAAATGCATTTTTTCGCGCAACATAATCGCGTGGATTAAGTTGTTGCACCACTGCCTATTTGTATGGTTGAAAATTAAGTTTCTCATAAAGCATTCGTCTTATCATGTCCCTAAAGCAGCCGAATGTTTGTGTGCAGATTGATTAGGGGATTTCAAAATCGCCACCCTTACCCTTTCGATGTTTTCTGGCGTCCATTATGTTTCTTCTGCACACTACCGGTATTTCTGAACGTGGCCACCCACAAACAAATCGATTTCCGATCAGGCACACGACCTGCAGGTGCGATATTGAAATGGTTTCTAAAAGCACGCGAACGGCTGAAAGAAAAGTAGGCCTCCACAGCGAACACGCGCTCTTGCTTTGTCCACTGCATTGTTGGCACTGAACTAGTCATAACGAAAACCTTAGATAACGTGCTTTCGAACAAGCCATAAACCAACGCTCTACTATTAATAGCAGCTCAGTTGCAAGAGTTTCATGTAAGGAAGCAACCACGCCTCACCTTGTATATTGAAGAAGATATTAAATTTGAGTTACACAGCGGATTAAATTTTTGAGCCCCGAAAATCATGTTGATTTTGTCATGCTGAAGTTTAAGATAAAATAATAGGACTTGCTTCTTAGGTTAAACAGAGATAAAATTATTTAAGTAGGATAAAAGATGTTGACTTTTAGATGCCCTAGTTTCAAAAAAGAATTCTTTTTTTTCTAAGTTACGAAGTGAAGATCAAAAGTTAAACTGTGATTAACTCCTTAGAAAACAGATTTAATTATTGAATTCTAATAAATAATGTTGATTTTTTGATGCTCCGCTTTTACTTAAATTTAAGAAGATTTTTCTTAGTTTTAAAATAAAGATTAAAAGTTAAACTGTGATTAACTTTTAAGGATTAAAAAAAAAAGAAGTGAAATTTGAGTTAAACACAGATTAAATCCTTGAATTTCACTAAATCTGGTTGAGATCCTCTAGTTTTAGTAATACTGAAAGATTTGTTTTCTAGGTTTCGATATGATGATTAAAAGTTAAACTGCGATTAACTTTTAAGGATTGAAAGAAAATGTGAAATTTGAGTTAAACACGGATTAAATCCTTCAGTTTGGCTTTATCATGTTGAGATCCTCTAGTTCTAAAAATATTGTAAGATTTGTTTTCTAGGTTTCGAAATGAAGATTAAAAGTTTAGCTGCAATTTACTTCTAAGGACAGTGGCGAAGATGTGATATTTGAGTTAAACACCGGATTAACTTTTTGAACTCCGAAAGTCATGTTGATTTTGTTATGACCTAGTTTTCGAAAAATTAAAGGATGTTTTTCTAAGGTCTCAAAGTGAAGAAGAGAAAGGCTATTAAAGAATGATCGACATTTGAGTTGAATAGAGATTACATTAATGCATTAGGATAAACGATGTTGATTTTTTGAAGCTTTAGTTACAACAAGAATTCTTTTTTTAAGTTTTAAAGTGATAAGCTCCTAAGGAAATCGAAGAAGATGCACAATTTGAGCTAAGAAAACCGATTATGATCTTTTGATGTTCCGGTTATATTTAAAAAGGAGATAGAAGTCATTTTCCAAGTTTCCAAGTGAAGATTAAAAGTTAAACTGCGATTAGCTTCTAAGGACATTAAAGAAGTTTTTAAATTTGAGTTAAACACGGATTATCAACGTGAATTTGGAAAAATGCTGTTAATTTTTGACAAAATAAAAGATAACTTTTCTAAGTTTCAAAGTAAAGATGATGAAAAGCTAAACTACTTTTGCAAAAAGTTGATAAAATTGAGTTAAACACATATTAAATCCTTGAATTCGTCTTAATGATGTTGATTCTTAGATGCTTTAATTAGAAAAATTATAGGATTTTTTTCAAGGTTTGAAAGGTGATATCTTAGGCTACTTGAGTTAAACAAATTAAACCCATCAAAACCAGAAGTAAATTTGAAAACCAAGTTAAGAACTAACGAAACATTTTCCGGCTTTATAAGTCACTTTTCATGTGTTTTTCCATTTTTTCCAAAAAAAAAACCTAACTCATCCTTTTCCTTACCCTAATTCCTTTTTTTTCAAATATTTTTTTGAAGAATTTTAAATTTCACGTCAAAATGAATAATGGAAATTTGCGAGTTAAAAGTAAGAACTGGAGTTTAATTGAAATAATACTTATTTTTTCAAAAAAAAAAAAAGTAATCTTCACTTCCAAGAAACTTTCTTTCAGTTTTTTCCGTTTAACTTTAACCATAATCAACTTAGAATGTTGCTCTTTTTCTCCTATACCACACAAAGTGAAGTAATCTCTTCAGACTTCAATTAACACTTAAAACTATGCAAACAAAAATACAAACATATACGAATCAAATGATGTCCTTTGCTTTGATGACTCCGTTTTCATAAGAGAATATAAGAAAAAGTAGTAACATCCCACATTTGCTCATCAAGAGGATTTAGATCCTAAGCTCTTCTACATCGTCGTCGTCATCGTCGGTCGTCTTCTTATTCTCCTTCTTCTTTTTCTTTAAAAATAACCAAATAATATTTATAGAAAAACACATGTTTATATGAAGTTTTATACATTTATAGAACGCATGTCCTTCCACTTAAATATTTTCCATGACGAACAAAAAATCTCTCAATTCCTTAATCCTGCAACTGAAAGAGAAAAGCAAGTGATAAACTTCTGGAACTCATACTCGACTCGTAGCTACCTCCTAAAGCTACCAAAAAACTTTCAAAGACATATCCCAGCGGGAATAAAGATCTATCCTCGTGGTACTGGCCCCTCCACCCACAACAACAACAAAACATCAAAACAGGACAACACTCGGTATAGAGAAATAACATACGAAAAATAGATATACAAAAAACTCAAACCTGTTGCAAAGTCGAAATAAATGAATGAAAATCCCCTAAGGACTTTGCAATGATTACATATCTCTGGAGTGTATATGCTTCAAATTGGGGATTAACTTTGTTGCCTTTTTTCCCCATCTCATCTACTCTCCTTTCGTCTTGTCTCGTCTCTTCTCGTCCCTATTTGCTTCATAGAGCAAACACTCTAGGATCTTATACAGTTGATGCTTGCTGAGGATAGCAAATACCAAAAAATAATAAACAAAATACAAAAATAAGAAACCAAGGACATTTATTCAAACAGAGGGAGGTTTCTTTTTCTTTTGCAGTAAGTTTCCAATTAGTAATCTGTCAGCAAGAAGAGTATAAACAGACCCCACAAACACACAGAGTCTTTGTGGAGAAACGGCTGAAATTATCATCACAGAGGTATTAAATAGAAACAAAAAGGACGAAACAAATGTTCTGCCATCGCCATACTCCGTCGTATTTATAACGCAGGAGGTCCTTTGACGAGAGGAGCAGCAGAAGCACGATGATGGTATATAGTTAATTAGAGCTTCTATCGGAGAAGTGATACCCGCGACAAAGTACCTTCCAAACCGAACAAAGGAATTGACTTCTCTAGCACTGTCCCCTCCTCCTGTTTTTCCACGGGACTTATAGTATTTCTTTTTCAACCCATTGTACCCCATCCCTCGAGTGATGGCAACCTCCAAATGGTATGAAAGGATTTAGCTGAACTGATAGAAAAAAAAAAACGCTTTCAAGAGAGCTTCTAAAAAGGACTCTGCCCCCACCCCCTACTCCTTGCTCTTAGTCTATGTGAAATATTTTTTAACAAGTTGATAAGCTTCAGTCAGAGAAGCAAGCAGCTGTGGCAGTTACCACCGCGCGTTTTTCTGTTCGCTGCTGTTCGTTCCACCAGGTTTCAACGATTACATTGTCAAAATGCAGCAATGTGAAGCATACGCCCCAAGTTCCTAGATTCTACTCCAAACGAAAAAATAAAATAAGAACTCCCTCCGCAGTGCTTCATATGCATAGCCAAGAGTTCCCAAGCTCACTTCGTCTTCTTTTTGTTCACCATATGGAAAGAACCAAACATGAGTCAGGACACATACCGCTAAAAGGAGTATTAGACGAGACTATGGAGAATACAAGCTTCCAAAAAGATATTTTCACCCGAACAAAACAAAAAAAAATAGGGAAAAGGAAGGCGGCAGCGGTACCAACGGCGGCGTCGTCGGCAGCAGTGGCGGTCTATTCATTTATGTCATCTGTGTTACGGTGAAATAGGTTTTGACTCAGATCCTTTTTTTATTTTTATTTTTTTCAAACATGCAAAGTTTCAACTCGCACGGGGGCAAAGATAAAATAGAAAACTACTCCCGAATGGAACTAAATGCTATCAACGGGGGAGTCGCTTCAGAGAAGAATGTCGCAGAAAATTGAGGATGCGATAGCGTATTTTTGAATGGGCCCGTATATTTCTATCCTGGCATTTGAAACAAAAAAATAATACAGAAACATCAGCAACCAGCTTTTGTTTCGGAAGAGGCGTGCATCGTATATCGGAGGAGAGTATATACAGCAGTCAAGGATCGAGGACAGGTTGTGCTGTTGAAGCAAAACTTGAAAACCAATTTTTTTCTGTTTTTACTTTTTTGGATGCCATCAGTGACAACCCGCAAACAAAGGACATCAGTTATGCTATGTTAAGAGTTATATAGCTCTTCCCACGGTTGTTGTTTTTTTTTTTTTGTCCACTCCCTTATATGAAGGTACAGGAAAATTTGAAGCACATCCACACCGCATTATAAATTTGATTTGAAATTCAGGAGTCCTTGCATGATGCCTTGCATATAGGGTGAAAAAGTGAAATAGTGAAAAACCTTGTGGCAGAATCGGAATGTTTGACTGATGATAGTTTAACGGGGATACGAGTAGTATCACAGAATGCTGCTGTTGTGATTTACAACACACACATTTGGTCCTTTGAGCCGGATTTTGCAAGGTTGAGTAAATAGTGTAACTAGATTAAAATCCTTTGTTTCTCTTCATGTCTGCCACTGCATTGTAGCCTGATTTCTCTGGTATATTGGAGATTAATGCTTTAACATATTGAAATTTAATTTACTTCCAAAATATGTTGCAAAAAAATATAAAAAAGTATCGATTCTGTCATTGATACAAGAAAAAATGAAAATATGTAGTGGAACTGTCATTTAACAGTGAGAAATACTTAAAAGCTTCACTATGGAACTTTTATGCTTGTAACATGAGAGTTGACACAAAGACTTAAGGGTATTTTCACATGTTGAGTTTAAAGAATGAATGTCAAACTTAAGAAATCAAATATTCACAAATCGAAAATTAAGGAGATTGGAAATTTAACTTTAATTATTTGCGGTAATTTTTACTTTGTCGTTCTATGTTTTCTATGTTTTTTTTTGTTTGCTTTGTTGTCTTGATATCAACTTATTCAAGCAACCCTCAAAAAACGGATGAAAAACTCCTTATTCTAAATACATTACTGCCTATTTATTAATTTCGCCAGTTTCATCTCATCTTGCGATGTTTTCTACGTTGTTTTTTTTTACTGCTTTGTTAACTTGATATAAAATTAGCTAAGAATCGTCTAAAAAACTGTTTGAGGGTCTTTTTAATACTTTACTGCCTATTCATTATTATGACAATTTCTACTTTGTCATTCTATGTTTTCTATGTGCGTTTGTTGTTTCGATACCACACAGAAAATGGATTTTGGGGTCTAATTAACATTACTTAGGTGACTTATAATTTTTATTCTTCGTTAATTAATATCGATTTAATTATGACAATTATACAATTTAAATTGCGATGTTTTTATGTATTTTTTTGTTGTTACTTTGTTAATTTGATATGAATTTAGCCAAACACCTTCTAAAAACGTGTTTGCTGAGAGTATTTTGTTAAATACTTTACTGCCTATTAATTTATTATGACGTTCTATGTTTTCTATGTTTTTGTTGATTATATAACGTGATATCAACATAGCAAAGCACCCCCCCAGAAAATGGGTTTTAAGATGAAATTTGTATTAATGCAGCAGCTAATTATTGTTTGTTAATTGATTCCGTATTAATAATGACAATTTCAACTTGTCGTGCGATGTTTTCTATAATATTTTTCTTTCTTTAAACTTGTTATCATCTTGCTGAATGCACCTTAACAAGAAACGAATTATAAAATCACTTACTGCGTATCAATTCATTATGACAATTTCTACTTCAATATTCTATGTTTTCTATGTTTTGTTTGTTGCTTCGATAACGTGATACCATCTTTAAAAAGCACCTCCCAGAAAATGGGGTTTAGAGCCTTATTAATTCTAGTTAATTTATCCCGAATTAAATATGACAATTTAGATTTGTTCGTGCGATGTTTTCTATATTTTTTTTTTTTGCTTTGTAAACTTGGTATCAACTTACTTACTGCACCTTTCCATGAAACAGATTATAGAATACTTTACTGCGTGTTAATAAACTATGGAAATTTTCACTTCAATATTCTATGTTTTCTATGTTGTTTTTGTGTTTCGATAACGTGATATCAACTAGGCAAAGCACCTTAAAGAAAATAATTTGTAGGGTGTTATTAGTTCTCCTTGATTAATAACGAATTAATAATGACAATTTCAAATTTTTAATGCGATGTTTTCTATATTCTTTCTGTTGCTTTGCTAACTTGATTTCAACTTAGAAAAGCGCCCGCTAGAGTTTTAAGGTTTCATTTCAATACTTTACTGTGTATTAATTAATTAAGACACTTTCAGCTTTGTAGTGCAACGTTTTCTATGTTTTCTTCTACTTTGTTAACTTGATAGTAACTCAACCAAGCACCCTTAAGAAAACGGACTTCCTCGAAAAATTAATATTGACTTTTTTGATAAATGAGTTGAAATATAGATACTACTTTTGAACAGACTCTTTCGATACAGGAACAAGTTCGTGAGACCTCGTCGGACATTTTATTTTGTAGGTACCAATTTTTAGTTCATTTAGCTGAAAACAGACTAATTTTGACTGTCGTCATTGTTAAATTAATATTTAACTTTGTTTTTATTTTAAAACTCTTGATTATTTTTATAATTTTTACATAAAATCATCCTGAAACATTAATGTCAAAAATCACAGTAAACTCTGTTGGTACCATAATACACCATCATTTGGAATATCAAAATCAAAAGAGATGATAATTGTCATAATAAATCAACAAAAGTGATGTTGTGCAACTTCCATACAATTTAACTGTCAGTTCATCAAATAAAAGGATAAAACAAATCAAAAATGAAAAACCATTTATTTATTATGTAGGTACTGTACGTAGGATGTCATAAAATGTCCTCAAAAATACATAAATATATTTACGTACAGGAGTATTTTAATGTGTTTCAAAATGAAATATATTTTTATTTTGAAGGATAAAGAGTAAGTAGGTTCATAGCAACATCAAATGATGCGGCATCAAAAATTCGATAAATATTAAGAAGTACCCATATCCTTTTACCTAGAAGTAATGTATACAATTTGTTTAAAACATGTAAAATTAAATCCTCATATATTTTCGAAATAATTCAGTATTTTTTTTTTTCAATTTGTTTCACCCTTAACTGTTGATGGTTTCTTTCTTATGTTTTTTTGTTTGATTCGAATTCCAGAATTTCCGGATACCTAGAAAACAAAAAGTCAATTTTCACCGATAAAAGTTAAGTGTGTTTATTATCTTTGTATTTGTACGAGTATCTCTGGTGTATCTTGATTCTAAGAAAAAAGTGAGAATTTTGATGTTAAAAGGTTTTATTTTCCTTGAATCGAAATTTCTACCGAAAAACCCTAGAAGTTATTTTAGAAAACGAGTTCTTGAGGTTTAAAGATAACAATACCTGACACCTTAAAAACAAAACAACTCACTTTGATACTCCATGTTTTTTTTTTTTTTTTTTTTTTAATGTTGGAATCTCTGATGTGACAAACAAATCATGTACCCCAATACTTGTGTAGTATCGTATGCTTTTGAAACTCCATAATAGACAACGAAAACGAAAAAAAAGGACACTTCTTTGAATATCTTCCGTTTTTCGAAATTTGCTATTGATTTCAGAGAATTGTAAACTTCACAAAAAAACCAGAAACAAGAAACAAAACAATAAAGCTCAAGAAACCGGAAAAGGGTTGTTCTGTTGTCGTTGGAGTATAAGGATATCATTGCACAGGACAACAGAGACAGAGGTAGAAATATGTACAGGTACATCGTGAAGGAAAATTGAATGAAAAAACCTTTGAATTTTCTCCTGCATTCCACATCACTGAATATTTACGTTGCCCCATTGTCGTCGTTCCTTCGCCGCCATCGCTCGTCTAGATCGAAGGGAGCCATTTTCATTGAGGTTTTTGTTTCAAAACAACGACAATAACTTTGCCGAGGACGACGATGACGACGACGACTACGGTAAGGACAACGGTGAGGACGACCAACAACGATGTCTATTACAGGAAAAAAAAATTGGAAGAAATGTGAAATAATCTGATTCAAATTTCCTCTTAGGCTGCCAACTATAATGGAAGCTCACCTCAATGCTGACATTTGCATATTTTTCGTCCTTTTTTGCTCCTTTTTTTCTTTTACTTTTTTCTACGGTAACAGTCACATGCTATTAATCGATAAGACCCCCTATCTAATGGAACATCAGGAAGCAATATGCCTGGAGAAGGCATCCTCGACTAAATTAGAATAGCCAACATTGATGTTGTTGGCAGCGGCGAGTGGCAGGAGGGGCACGTTCGTTCGACGGCTAGTGTCTGCATCTATTGCCTTCGTTGGAAGTCAATTGGAATTTTGTCAAAATTGAAATTGCTTTATATGGTAACTGGACATATAGTGATAATGGTATTCTACTGTATGTCGATATTGCAGTGCATTTTCAAGTTAAGAGTTCTGTTTGAAGTTTTTTTTTCAAACAAATTTTGACAGAGTTGTACTTTAGGAAGGATATAATTGTTTTTAAATGAATGTCTGGAAAAAATGTGAAAAAGAAAATACAAGGTGGCGCAAAATTAATTGCTATAATTTTTGAAAATCGACCAACAGAAAAAAACAATAGTTGACAGATATCATCTTTTCTATTGAACCTACAAAATTTTAATGGTCCAAGCCAAAATCTTTTTTTGTTTATAAAGTAAGAAATAAGATGATTATTTGCGCCATTTTTTATATTAAAGCAGTGAAAGTGACAAGATAAAAAAGATCGAAAAGTATATTTTGAGGTAGAATATTTCTAAAACCACTAAGAAAATGTGCTTAAACGGTTCTAGAGATTGATATTTAAAAACTATGTTTGATATTATAAAGTCCCAAATTGTCGAATTTGAATTTTCTGATATTTTATTTATAAAATACTGAAAAGTATTAAAAAAAAATTCAAATCCATTATTTGAGGTTCTAACCAATATCGGGCATTGTAGAAAAATGTGAAGTGTTGTTTCCAGTGTTCAAAAGTATTTTAAATAAAAGTCTCTTTAACTCCATAAAGTCCTACAGTCACTGAAAATCCAATTTTAAATGCATAAGTCATTTAAATGCTGTCTTTTGTCTTAAATCAATTGCTTTGATGGAATTTTAAGTTAGTGAAAATTATATAAATATGTATATTTTGTAGAGAAATTTATTCAAAAGCTCAATTCAAATACAAATATATATTTTACTAGCTGACCCGGCCACGCGTTGCTGTGGCTAACGTTGTTTGTTATATTACATTGTTGTAAACTATTTAAGGGGAACGGTAGGAGAATATTAGACATGGCCACCACCATGTTTTTTTTACATAGATGACACTTGTAAAAACAACAAGACTGATTTTCTAGTACCGTTACCCCTTTTTACAATGAAATTATTATTAACGAACAGAAACGTTGAAGCTGATATAAAAATGTACTGGTTTGGAATTTGAAGGGGAAGGACTTTGAACACAATTGATCAACATTTAAGTACAGTTGATGTAAAGCAAAATACAATACCAAACAATTAAATTTTAAATTTATTATTATTTGTATTCAAGTTTCTAACAAATGAGTATATTACAAAGTTTTTAGTAAATAACATGTGACTGTTAAAATTATAAATTATGTAGGAAAGGCGGATAGTTTAAAATATTTTTAGAATAATATTCATTATTTTGAATGATAAATACTTTTAATTTCAATTTATTTAAGCACTAATCGGTGCACAATATTTTTGGTTAACGTGTCTTTGCTTACACAAAAAGGCTCGACGGTTTTTCTACACGTGAACATGAAACATATAGCTGCCCATGAGAAAAACATGGATTTTCCAAATCTAAATCGCCAATGGGTATTGTTTGGACTTGAGACTTATTTATAGACATGGCAAAAGCTAATCAAATGAAAATTGTAATCTTCTGAAGGGCATGGTAGAATCTGAGGGTATCATTGGAATACGTGGTAATAGGACCACTTTTTCTTTAAATTTTCGAGTTAAAATGGTTGCTTCAAAAATATTTCCTGTGATCTCTTTAATGACCAAACGCGTACCGTTTTAATTAACAACAATATCGATTGATTTAAAAAACACCAGATCGCTTGGTATCTGGAAGTTAATTTCGTCAACATCAACACTTTTGGCTGCCAAAATAGGTCGATGACTGAGCCAGTTATGATTTAATTAATTACTCTGTATATCCCGAAAAATACTCTGAATTAATTAATTTAATTTTCCTGAAGAACAGTGCAGAACTTGTCTGGCAGTTTAATGCATTGCGTATTTGGTTGTATTATTATATTCACTATAATAAACTTCAGTCTAAGTAATACGTGGCCGACTATGCTAACACCAAAAATTGAAAAAGTAAAAATCACTGTATTTCGTTTACTACAAAATAAATCTAAACTATACTTTAGCCTCAGCAACATGTGGTGGTTATGCCACTAAATTGTTCATAGCTCATATGAAACGTTTGGAAGTTTGACATAGAGCCATCTATTAAATACTTACTCAGTCCAGTCAACAAATGTTCATCTGTTAGAATCGTTTGGAGCTAACAGATAATTGTGACTCTCAAATAATAGATTTGTCTATAATAATAAAAATAATTGCAATAAAATAATATTTCGATCATAAATTGAGATATAAGCTATACTATCTTTCAAGATCAAACTGCACACTGTGTACAAATTTGATTAAAATCAGTTAAGTAGTTAAGATGTCCATCGCGGACAAACATCATGACACGTAATTTTTATAAATTAAGATGTATATTTTTTAAAAAATCTGAGTTATAACTTTAAATTACTTTAAAGACTTTAAAAAGTCAAAGAGACTGCAGTCTAAAAAAGATTTAAAAATATACCTGTAAAATAAGTTCGTCTTCAAAGATATAAATGCCATTTGATTTGTCAAAAAACTTGTGATTCATCCCAAGACACAACTCATCCTAGGACAACTCATCCCGAAAATGAAAAATACTTGTAAGCATACTTAACGAAAACAATTGTTTCTGTATTCAACTAGTTAAAAATATTTAAAATTATTAAAAAAATAAATAATTAAAATAATTAAAAATAAAATAATTAAAATAATTAAAAAAAAAATTTTAAGATTCAAAATTTTACCTGAAAAATAAGTTTGTCTTTAAAAATTTTAATGCCATTTTATAAATCAAAAAATCCTTGATTTTTCAATTTTTTTTTTTTGAAAATCGTTAGAGCGGTTTTTTTTTTAAATAAATTGTTTATATATAAAATTTTTCAATTTTGGTATGCAGTTGTTTGGCGATTGTAAATATACGCTCCATATTTGAATTTCGTAAAAAAATATTAACCCGTTTTTGAGATATAGAATTTTGAAAAAAAAAAAATCAATATTTTTTTTTTAAATCCAAACAATACAAAATTGCACCTTTGGTAATCCAATATTGTTAAGGCAATATAAGAGCTCGTTCAGAAAAAAAAAAATTATTGAAATCGGTTCAAAAGTTGCTGAGAAAATTAAAAAACAAAAATAACGGTTCTATGAGCGGTACCTTTCCTGAGCAATAAAAAAATATGTTTTTCTTATTAAAAGAAGCCAAGTTAAAAAATAAAATTTTAGAGAAAATTTAAAAAAAATCTATCGGTTTGTTTTTGAGAAAATTCGAATTTTCGTTTTTTGACCAAAAAAATTGTATGGGGGCCACTGTTAGTTTTGATCTTAAAAAAAATGAAAAAAAACGCCTAACGCGAATCTGCTCAAAACCTTAACTTCCAAGTTTGAACTCAATCGACCCAATGGTTTAGGCTATAGGAGCGTGGACAGACAGACAAAACAGACCGGACGGAATCGCGGGACCCACTTTTTTCGACTTCTCTACCATCGTAATTTCGAACTCGAGGTTTTAATCAAACATGGTGATTAAAACCTCGAGTTCGAAATTTTGCACGAATGCAAAACTTGCCATATATGTAGTTCCTATATGTCGCAAGTAAAAATAAAAATCAATCTCGCCAGTTTTGAGCAAATTCGTTAGTTTTTACCAAAAATTTGTATGAGGACCACTGATATTTTTGGACTTGAAAAAAATCGCATAACGCACATCTGCTTTAAGAATCAGTTTGCAAGTTTCAATTTCATCAACCCAATGATTTAGGTAGGCTATGGTGCCGATGACAGACAGATAGACGAACTCAATATTTGGACTATTCTACCATATCGTTATGTCATTCCTGTTTAAATACATTTTTGTACGAATGTCGGAAGTAAAACCCATGTTTTATAAATGATTATTAGGGTTGTCCCAAAATACGATTTTTTTGTAAAATGTTTAAAAGTGTAGAAGCAAAAGATTTACAAAAAACATAAAATATAGTGTTCTAACTTTAAGAGCATTGAACTAAAGACAATAAACTGTTTACACTATTCAAACGTAAAATGTTTAAAGGATTCAAAACCTTTAGAATTTTGGAAAAACCAGGGGTGGAATCGCTAAGGTTTTAGTTGACTTTCATATTGACTGTCACCGAGTTTTCCGTCTGTGTAAGCTAATTCAACTCAATTCAATTCGATTGAAGAATTTCAGATTATAATTGTCACAATTGATTGTTGCTACTGTGAAATTTTAAAATGATTCCTATAAAATATTTAATTAAAAGTTTTAAATTGGCTGTATTTTAATAACATTTTTACTTTTCTTGTGTTTTTTTTCGAATATCTTAATTCTTTTCTATCACAAGAATGTTTCCATTCGATTTTTGTAAACATCTGGTAGCTCTATTCAGAAACGAAATTTTTGTAGGAAAATGACCATCACTTTTTTATCGTGACTGATTTTCAGGTATCAATTCGACTATCACCTTACATAGATCAAATTCGATTATTTTGACTGTCATTTATCAAAAATCACCTTAGCCGATTCCACCCCAGTTTTTTTAGGTTTCAAAAATTATGTCCCAAAAGGTTATGTCTGGAAAAACATTTAAGTACTTGGTTTCTGAATTTTAGCTTTTAAGATATTGGCAAATTATTCCTTATTTTAACTACTCGAAACTTCAAAGGCGTTTATCTCAATACTCTGTAATAGCACTGTACGGCCGACATTTAAAAAAAAACAATCGTCACTGATCTTTTTAATAAAATCTTGTTTCTGTTATCTTGATTGAAGTTTTTTTATTTCTGAAAAAAAAAATAACCAAATATTTTATTGTTAAGCCCCTAAGGAATTTTGAATATTTTAGGGACAAAATATTTAATACATTATATAAAAGAAAAAAAAAACATAAACAAAAAGAAAAATTATTCAATTGCATGGTTCGTATTAGATAATAAGACATACATTAATATTGAGTTCAAAACTAATTAAAATAGTTGACTTTTTTAATTTATGATACAAAAAATATTTTTTTTTAAATTAAAAAAAAAACATCTATCATTTATTGTATTTAAAATAAAATATAGAGGCAAATGCTTTTTGTTTAAAACATTATTTTTCAGGATAATCATGTTTTTCCTTTGAAAGAAAAAAAAAAGAAATATTTGTGAATAAAGAAAAACAAGCACAACTATTTTATTTTAACTTTATAAACGAAAATATTCTAATTATTTTTTTTTTTTTTTTTTTGTCCAAAAAAATATGTATGCAACTTAACCCAGTACATATTTAAAAAAAAAATTCTTTTTGTAAACTTAAAAAAAATAATATCCACTGTTTTAAGCGATTAAAGGCTGAAAAGATCAATTTGTTTATATTAAGTTCGAATATCATACAATTCTGGATAAGTATCTTTGTCTCATGGAAAAAGTAAGTAATTGCGAATAACTATTAATTTATTATATGAAATATATGATTTTAAAGTCTGTTTAAAAATATTTAAAATCCATTTAAAAAAAAAAAAAAACAGAATACCTTGATGCACAGGCAGACTACTCTTTGTATAAGATAAATTATGTTTTAAAATTAAATTTTAAATTACTCTCATTAATGTTCAATAATTGCTTTAACATCATAACATATCATCACACAACAAAGAACAAAAATCAAATTTAATAAAATAAAAAAACAAAAACAAAAGTAAAATAAAAATAAAAACAAAAACAAACAATTTAAAACGAATGTCGATGTCAGGTTTCTATCATCCTCTCGGTGGATGGCGTTGGCGTTGCGGGGCGCCCGCCAGTAGGAGGGAATTTATTTTATCGATCAAAAAGCATTAATAACTTTTGTTTAATTGGATTTTTCATGATGTTTTTTTTTTTTTTTTTTGATTTTTTTATTGTTGTTTGAATTTCATTGGAAAATTTCACACCCACCAGCACGACACACCACACCAAGTGAAAAGGTCTATCCCATATATGGACGAGTATTAAGCTCTGTGTACATGGTTTTCAATATTTGATATTGAAAAATCATTTCAAAATTTTATGTCGACATATGAAAGTGACGGTTAACACTATTTTATTCTTTTTTTATTAATTCTGCTTTATTATTATTAAATTATTTTTGTTTTTTAATTTATACTTGTATGTTTTGCATTATTAAAATTTTAATCATAATATTGCCATGCCATTGATATTATTTGTGGGTGGGAACAACATGCGGATTAAACAAAAATATTTTCCATTTTTTTATTTTCCACTCCTCCATACGAGACGAGTCAGCAAAATATTAAATATTTAAAAAAAAAATACGCGTATACAAAGCAAAGACGATTTTTGATTGACAAATGAGAATGTACAGAATTATAAATAAATAATAACTCGCTTCATTCCATTGTGAAGGAATTAATTTTTAATAATTAATTTTATCATTTTTTTTTTGTTTTGTTTTTTGTTTGTTTTAAGCTTTGTTTACCTTTTTTTATTTGTTGTTTTTGTGTTTTTATTTATTTTTTGTTATTTGTTTTAACAATTGATGTGGTGAGGAATAAATCAATCGCTTTGAAAAAGTTAAATATTTATTATTTTCATTTTTTTTTAAATTATTTTTCTGGCTGTCTGATATTTTGTTTTTAATTGATTGTATTCAGTTAACCAATAATAATAAAATAAAACAAAATATT
The DNA here is from genome assembly GCA_951509635.1 of Eupeodes luniger. NCBI lineage: Eukaryota > Metazoa > Arthropoda > Insecta > Diptera > Syrphidae > Eupeodes > Eupeodes luniger. The sequence continues at coordinate 125,953,533 of OX608075.1, read as the reverse complement.
TCCTTTGTTTTCCAAACAAAAAAAACTTAAATATTTATTTTTTTGCTTAAAGTTTTGTTTTTCCTTGTTGTTGTTGTTGTTCATTTGAGGTGCTAGAGAAAAAATTAGCCGGATGTATTCATAGTAAAATGTGAAATAAAAACGATTAATAAGTAAAATAATTGGCTTCATGAAAAATTCATTGATAATATTTTAATGACTTTATAGTTGGATGAACGGATGGCTGCATGCAAATATCAAAATAATTAGCTCATGACATTAAACTTGGGTATAAATAATCTTTTGCAAAGTAGGCGTTTACTTTTTTTTATTAAAAGAATTAAAGAATATTGGCGAATTTATGGGTAACCATACCAACACCTGGAAGAACGATAAACACATTAGCCCCCCTTCCCCCCTTGAATGAAGTGGACAATTTTTGCAATTAAGAGGGATGTATAGATCTTAAAGTAGCTAAAAATCCACTGCTACTCAAACTCAATACAATAGTTTTGGTTATTTAAATGACAAATTTAGAGAAAAATAGGTTTCATAACCAGGATTCAATCTGTGAATGACTAAAGTGTTTCATAACTACTGATTTAGTGTTTGATTTCTAACTAAACTTTATAAAACAAACCTCTTTCCACTCGAACTTAATGTGTACTCAGCTTGACTCAAAGCATTTCAAGTTATAATGAATTTAATGGAAGAGTAAATAATATTCAATTAATTATACGCTTTTTCACCATGTTTTTATATCAACGATTTTCATGCGGTTCCATAGTGTAGCGGTTATCACGTCTGCTTTACACGCAGAAGGTCTCCAGTTCGATCCTGGATGGAACCAAGTTCTTTTTTTTTTTTTTAATTTTTAGACACATGTTGACAATGACAATGTTGAATAGAAATATTACAAAAAATTATGAAGTATTATGCTATTTGTATTTTCTTTAATAAAGTTTGGAAAATATCTCCCTTCCTCTTTTTGCTCTTTATTCAATACTTTAAACAAAAGTGTAACAGAGATCGGATTTAGTTCAAATATGCGCCGTTTTATTCGATAATCTGTTTTTATTTAGACGGCAACTTCATAATACCCCCCTCGTAGAAGCCCCCCTCCATATTTGCGAAGAACTCGGACAGCCACTTTTCACAAGCCTCTTTTGAGTTCAACTTTAAACCCCCAAGGGCGTTCTCCATGGACAGGAACAGGTGGAAATCACTTGGCGCTATGTCCGGGCTATATGTTGGATGCGATAAAACCTCCAATCCGAGCTCCCGTATATCTTCTGACGAGTCATGTACGAAGTGTGTGGTCTGGCATTGTCTTGGTGGAACATTACCCCAGCCAATTCTGGACGCTTCTGGTCGATCGCCTGCTTCAAGCGGTCCAGTTATTTGCCGTAGATGGTAGAATTAAACGTCTTGCCATATGGTGGCAGCTCATTTAGGATGACCGTTTTCGCTTGATATTTTCGTATTTGATCCATTTTTCGTCGTCAGTCATCATCCGCTTTAAAAATGGGTTGAGTTCGTTCCATTTTAGCAGTATATCGCAGGCGTTGATTCGGTACAGAAGGTTTTTTTGCGTCAAATCATGCGGCACCCAAACATCAAGCTTTTTTTTGTATCCACCCTCTGCAGATGGTTTAAAATGTTTTGGTGAGTAACTCCCATCTCCTAGGCTATGCCACGAGATGCCACATGCCGGTCTAACTCGATGTTTTCCATGATTTGATCGGTATTCGTCGTCACCGGTCTTCCGCCGGCTGGCTTATCCATGGTGTCGTTTTCACCGGTTCTGAATAGTCGAAACCATTCTTCCGCGGTTCGAAGTAATAAAGTACCATCTCCCACCAAAACACAATAAACCTCACGGAACGTTTATCTAGCGGATTTTGCTTTAACGAAGGAAAACTTTAAAATAGCGCAAATTTCGGAGTTAGTAAACTCCATGTTTACAAGTCTATAACTGTTGAACGCAATATCCAAACTAATCATGCATAGCGTCGTTTGGTAGGTTAGGCTTTTCAAATGATGTATAGTATTGCCAGATACGAACCTCTGTAACTTTTTGTACATAGCCGCGAAATTCAAAAGACAAAAAGGCGGAAAGGAATTATTTTCCAACCTTTATCTAATAAATTGAATTAATAAATCTCTAATTCAAGGCTAACATATGTGTAGTGCAGTAATTTTTAGTGTTTAGAATATAATCATTTAGAGTGTCAAAAATTTGTGACATATTCGCCGTTTTTGGAATTAAGAGCCTTAACTCTATAAAAACTCAAAAACTTTATTTCGTCATCATGAACTTGCATGATTTTTTAAAGTAACATTTTTTAATTGTCGAAACAATTTCATCGTCTAAACAAAAAAAAAAGTAAAAATAACATTTTTGCTGGTTTTCTTTACAATAAAAAAAGTTTGATTTTTTTATTGAGAAAAATTTGAATTGAAAGATTTCTAAAAGAAGATAAGTGTAAGATTTAAACTGAATTAGTCAAAATCTATGAAAAATCAAAAATAAGGTCGACTTATATTACATAATGAAAAAATTCTGAAAAAAGGAGAATCTGGTTATGTTTAATCAAAATCGGTAAAATCATTTCTAAGAATATTTGGGGAAAAAATGTTGTATGAAATTTACCAGTTACTTTAAATGTCCTTTCTAATAATAGACACGAGGAAACATCTCAAAACAGTTGGTCTTAAAATGTCGAAAATAACAGTATTGAAATTTCCTACTTTCACATTTTAGACAGTATTTTTAATTTAATACATTTTGGTACCCTCAAAAAAAGACGTGGATAAACCTTTTCGGTTTATGATTTCGGATATATTGAAGGCTAAGAAGTTTTTAATAAATCGGCAAACATTTTATCGCTGAAAAAGTTTAGTTTTAAGATTTTGATACTTACAATAGGTAATTTTTGTTAAAAGTTTTGGAGATTTAAAAAAAAGCTTAAATTAATTGTAGTATACTAAAATGAATACGCTAGTTTTGAGAGTTGAATTCAGTTTTCTTTTTAAATAGTTTTAAATTACACTGTTCGACAAGGTTTAATGCCTGGCAAATTAGCCCTTAACTTCAAAATTAATAACGTAAAGTTTTTGAGAAATTGTTTTTTAAGATTCGAAAAAAATACATAAGCAAAACTTTTTGAGGCTATCTGAATTCACAAAGTAGTTTTTTTTTATATTTCTGTAATCCCTTTTTTCAATATTTAGTTAAAATACGTATGGTATTTCATAAAATTTTCGAAAAATCTGCTAAAATCGAAAAATCTCCTAGTAATCTTAAGGAAAAGCTTATCCATTTACGATGAAGTGGTTTTGAACAGAAAAAGGCAAAACAGATTGAAAGTAATATTTGTTCTTGCAACGAATCCATGGACTAAACATTTCTATTACATATATCAATTTTTTTTTAAATATATACACTAAAAAATATAAGAATAACTAGCTGACCCGACAAACGTTGTGTTGTCATATAAATAATTTCTAGAGAATATTTTGCTTGAAATAAATAACTTATTGTGTAAGTGTGTAAGGATGTGGTATATAAGTGGGAGAGGTGTAGAGCACTGTAAAAGTTGATAAAATATTAAAATAAAAATCACTAAACAAATTTTTTTAATTTATTAAAATTAATTCTTTAAAATTATATACATACATATCGCTAATTATGGCTATACTACAAAAGATCAATATCAATCCCTTAATGTAAAAGAGTGAACAATATTTTGTGTGATCCCATCTTTCGCCAATACAAACAAACTGGATGGTTTGCCCACTTGAGAGCACGCCACGTATAATTGTCCGTGTGAAAAACATGAAGTTCTCAAATGTAAGCAGCAGACAATCATCGTTTGGCCTAGAGACTTATTGATAGTTATTGCAAATGCCAATAATTGGAAATTCAAGGCGTTTGAATTGAATTGGCACATCTGTGGGCATAATAGGGATTCGCGGTAATAATATATTTTCACCTCGGAATTTGCCATTTAGAATTATGGCTTGGATAACATTTTTAATCGCTTGCCGTTGCACAACCGTGGTGGGTTCAAATGACGAAAAAAAATTACCGGAGATCCAACCTTCAGTTGTAAATTTTGCGGTGGCATGCCTGGTAAATCTAATGAGTTCAAAAACTCAGCTAGATAATTTACAGCTTCGGTAGCATCACAAACTGTATCAATAGATTTGTATGACACCAACGAATGTTGTATCTTGAAATTTAATTTGTTGATATCCACATTTTTTGCTGTTAAAATTGCTCTTTCTGCCAGTCACTCACGATTTGTATATTGTCTGTGTACATCGGGAAATATGTGATTAATGAGAGCATCTTGTGAATCAATAATCGTGCAGAAATCTCCCGGTAATTTTATGCATCCAGTTTCATCTGTAGTAACTTTTCCGTCGCCTATATCTTTCAACAGTTGTTTTTAGAATGTTTCAGCGGATGGATCTTAAAGTATTTGAGCACGCATATTAACTTTCAGTTGCGATAATTTTAAGCACGCGTTGATCTCATCAGCGTACGTAGAACGCGGAATAACGGGAAGTGTTTGTCTCAAATCACCTGAAAGCAGTAACAGAGTACCGCCAAATAGGCTGTCGTTGTTTTTTATATCTTTCAATGACCTGTTCAACGCCTCAAGCGAATGTTTGTGGGCCATAGTGCATTCATCCCAGATGATAATTTTACACTGTTTCAGCACTGTGGCCATGGATGATTGTCCGGGTTATTTTGAATATTTAGTGGCAGTTTAAATACTGAATGAGCTGTTCTGCCTCCATCCAATAAAGTTGCCGCATTGCCAGAAAATGCAACAGCCAATGGGAAACCATTATTTGATCGTATTTTAGCAAGAATTAGCAAAATAAGGAATGTTTTGCCAGTTCCACCTGGTACATCCAAAAAAAAGAATCCACCTTGTCCTGCCGACACTGCGAGCATGATGTGGTTAAAAATGGTTCTTTGTTCTTCATTCATTAGTGGTACATTCCTAGCAACTATCGCTGCCATTTCTACAGTATTGTATTGTAGTTCACGATTCAATTCAGTGCCTATTAAATCAGATGCATTTCAATTTGGTGAATGCATACCGAAATGACTGAGTGGATGCAAAGATCCTCAATAGCTATCAATGCTTCATTGTACAATGTACATAGCGTCACTGAATATTATCGTAAGATCGTTGCACCGTGTACCGTGTTGATGCAATTAAACCATACCACTTAGGAATATAAAAAATAGATAAAAACCTATTCTCAGACCTACCGAATATATATTCAAAATTTCATTAAAATTGGTTCAGCCGTTTCGAAGGAGTATGGCAACTAACACTGTGACAGGAATATTTTATATATTAGATGTTAAAAACGGGTAATTTAAAAACTTGAGTAGATAGTTGGTTAACGTCAAATTTCGGATTCGAAATCAGCACAACAAATCTAATTCAAAAACCATTTCTTGATTTTGTATGAATGGTTTTGTATGAAGTTTTAAAAAAAAACTTGAACTTAACGCTTTCTTGGTTTTTAAAAATAAGTTTTGTAGTTAAATTTTCGTGTTCATTCCAACATCAAATTTATTTTTTTCATTGTGTTTCAAAAAATTGATTGAAAACCTTGTTTAGACTTTGAAATCAGAGTTTCTTTATGGTTTGTGTAGTCCAGTTCGAAACGAATAACTAATGAGGATTTTTTGAAACGTAAATAAGATACTGAAGGTAATATTTAAATGGAATATTAAAGAAAGAGATTACAAATTTGGAAAATCATTAAGAAGTTTATTTCTAAAAAAACTATTTGATATAGCCTCAATGAAACAAACGCTTTTTTCGAGTGTTTTAAAGTTATATCACAAAAACCTTACGTGCTAAATTGACTTTGAAGTGCGGGATTGCAATTAAGGATATGAATTAAATTAGGGAAATGTATAATTTATACTATTTTAAAACCTTATCAATCAGTCATATTAAAGTGATTGCTTAAAGACATTCCTTTTCTTAACACCCTAAGAAAGGGATAAGTCTTAGTACTAGAATTAAGAGATATTGTAATTCATGACAATTTTTTTTTTAAGGATCTGAAGATTGTTTTAAAAATGTATCTTAAAGAAAAATTTAATATAAAATTAACTGTTCTATACTAATTGGTTTTAGTAATTATATTAAGGACTGAAAGTAGTTTTCTTAATAATAATGATGATGACAACCATTTGCAACTTAAACTATTATATTTAATGACACTTCATTTGAAGATGTTTATAATTACAAAAATTATTACAAAATGTCCTTGCATTTAAAAACGCGGCAAAATATTACTAATGTCAAAATTGCTTCAATTGAAACTTACTATACTTTAACAACAAAATCCTTCAAACTTTTTCAACTCCTTCATGTATAATATCTCGAGTATATTGACCTTAAACTTTGTCCTTAATTTCACAACGTTCTTAATGCATCCTAAAAGCTTTTTCTTTTACATCAAATGTAAACTAATACAATAAAGGCAAATAAATCAAAAAAAAAAATATTTATACAAGGAAGTTCAAACCCTTTTTTTTTCCCATGAAATGTCAAAACGTTAATAAACCTTCAATGTATCGTCATTTGATTGATTATTATTATAAATTTTCTTTAAGAAAACAATCGACAACAAGAAAAACAACAATAACAAAAACTAAACAAAATTCATGTTCAATTTACTTAATTCCATTGCTAATTAGCCATAAAGTCGCCTCCATATTTACATTACATAAAAAAAACTAACAAAAATAATTAAAAAAAAAAATTATCCATAAAATCAACTGCCAACTTTGTTTATTCAACATAAAGGACTTTTCGTTATTACCACAAATACACAAACACACACATATGTATATACACAAGTCGCCACCGCGTTACCACACAAACCAATAACATAAATGCCAATCTAACATAATTAAGTTGTCACAAACAAAGAAATGTGACCTTAATTGAGAATGCTATAACACCCATTTTTTCTCATCCCTTTAGTATATAATATCCTGCATTCTACCCAAAGTCCTTCCTCCCTCTCTCTCTCTCTCTACCCTTTGCCATTGCTCTTCACTCAATATTTCTGTTATTCTCATTTATAACGCCAATCTCTATAAAGTTATTGAAGCTAAATTCAAAAAGGAAGGAGTTGGGCATCGCGTCCTTCGTTCGTTCGTTTGAAGGTGCGGTGGTGGTTTATAGAAATGGTTGTGTATATCCTTCATTGAAAATCACAGCCAATTAAAAAGGAAAAATCCAATTGTTTCCTCCTCAATTCCGAGCCCGATGGCCGTCACGTCGTCGGTCGTCTCACAGTCGATTCGATTCGAGTCGACTCCTTTAACCAAGTCAACGTTCCTTTTTCATTAGAAAACATTCAAACAAACACCACTCAGACCATCAGAAGGAACAATGCACTTTAGTTAGTTTAACTTTTACAACAACAACAAAAAACTGTATAACAACAAAAACAAAACAAAAAAAATTGTTTCATTTTTGTTTTTTTTTTTTTTTTCAAAATAAAATAAACCAAAATGAAAAAATAAAAAAAAAACAAAAAATTAAACGAAAACTAAAATGTGGAACATAAAGTTCTGCATTAAGATCTTTAACTCAGTTGTAGTGGGAAATCTCGGAAAGGACATTCTTTTTTTTTCAAGTTTCTGTTAGTTATGGTGTTACTACTCTACTCCTGGCTCTCTTTTATGGCTCTCAAGCTCAACCCATTTCAGTCACTGACTTCGACAACAACAAAATAAATAGAAGGAGTAGTTCCTTATTTTAACATCACATAAGTAGTCTTGGAGCTTGGTGATGAGGAGAGGGATAGCGGCGCCCGGCGGAAGGATGAAGCACAAGAGCAGCTAGGTAGGTAGGTAACTATAAAGGAGGCAAAAATCGAGAACAATCCTGGATGCCTGGATCACCACTTTAAAGGAATTGTTTTCCTAAAAGGGAGGTATAAACTTCCTGCATTATATAGCTACCCCACCCACCCTCACATAGCTCGTGGTTAGGGAGGGATTGTGATTGAGGGTGGGTGTGGATGTGGGAAAGACCGCATAAGGAAATTCTAACTGATGGAGAAGGAATGTAGGAAGAACAAAAACTAAACAGAAGCAGAATAAAAAATTAGACCACCACACCATTAGTAATTGCTTGAAACTGAGAAGTAGCCAACACTCTTTCTCTCACTCTGCAATACCGACGATGACTCTTATAGAGGACTCGGCACTCGCTTTATGTGCCTTCAGTTCCTATATCACTCCACTCTACTCCATTCCTGGATAACCACAATCACTTTGGAAGAAACTATTCTTTACACTTTTTTCCTTCCTTCCTTCCTTGCCTCTTAAACCCTCCTCCTTACCTTATCCTTTTTCCTACCCAGTTCGTCGTCGTCGCCGCCACCATCACCATTGTCCTCGTAACTTTCTTTCGTACCAGCACATTTTCTTTAATTAAACAAAATGTGAGACGACTATGTGGGAGAAAAGGGCGTGTTCTGGGGGGTGTGTAGAGGGATGAGAGTTGGTCATATGTTTTTTCCGGTGGTGCTGCCGCCACCGTACCGAAATTTGATTTACTTTTAAGATTCTTTTATCTAGATGAAGAGTTTTGATTACTTTTCGGAGCAACCCAACCCATGGTCTTCTATTAAAAAAATAGTCAAAAAGATGTTCCTTACAATAGGGAAGGCGGAAGGGGGAGTGGGGGTGAGATATATAGTTGCTGGTTCTCAGATTCAAATCTAAAGTTTTTCAAATAGTTCTGACATATTATAAGACTGAAAGACTTTTTGGGGGAGAGTTGAGCATTAAGTAGAGTTGGTCGGAATTGGTTGGTCGAGATGATAATGGAGATGCATCAGAAATGCTTTGGAGATTACCATAATTTATGGAGATTTTGATCTTAAATCTTATTTGTGTCTGTGGTTGAAGTTAAAGGGTGAAAGAAAATGAAGTCTTTTTAAGTTTTAAGTGACCATATCGAAGAAGTTTATAATTTGTGTGTTTGAACTGAAGTTATTTATTTTTTAATGAATTTTATGAAGAGTTATTTTACAAATGATAAATTCGGTTAGAAAGAAGATGAGACTATTAGTTTTGTTTACTGCTTTTGAGCATAAATCATGGAAGAACTAAGAGTTCAAAAGTTGTATTTCTTTTAGAAGTCTTTGATTCTAGAAATGTATGGAAGAGAAAATTTGACTGTAGTTCCAATACTTCGAAAGTCAGAAATAACCAATATTTAACCGTTAAGTTAGTAGAAAATTACTTCTTCTTAATCGAAGGAATTAACGGAATTAAATGACAAAACTTAGGAATCACTTACGGAATTAAATGACAAAACTTAGTAATCACTTCGGAGGTATGGCATTTTTTCAAATTTTTCTTAAAATCTCCGGTAATAGTTTATTTGTAAAGTTTCATTAAAAAAATACTGTTTCACTATTAAATAGTATGAATAAGTGGTTATCTCAGAAAAGCGCGTCTTAAAACAACAATATCTCGCTATGGAATAAGAGATATTGAAATTTTCCTCGTAGAACATATTAAATTAAATATATTTTTGTCTCCATAATGTGAATAAATAAATTATGTTATTTTTTTAGAAAGTCGAAAAAGGGTTCATTTTTTTTAGTTTTTGTGATAAGGAGATATTAAAATCTATCAGCCAAGGACGGTCTATTTTTAGTGTCGAGATAAATTTATTTAAGTTTTCGATAAGCTGAACAAAAGTATTTTTAATTGAGAATGGATGAAAATTCACTTTTCAAAGTTTTTGGATATTGGAGATATTGTAATTTATCGGCTTATGATTTGCTATTTTTAATGACAAGAATGCATGCTTTAGTTTACACTTTCGATAGTATGAAAAAATACACATTTTTTTGACAGCGGATACAAATTCACCTTGCTATAATATATGAACCGGAGATATTGTAAATTATAGGATTATGGTGGTATATTTTTGGTGTTCCAATAATCTGTACTCTTGTTTACACTCTAAATACGTTCAAAAAAAAGGAATGTTATAGACAGTGAAAAAAGGTTCTTACATTTTTTCTAGGAATATTGGAGATATTGTAATTTATCGGCTAATGAAGGTCTATTTTTGGTGTCGAAATAATATATGCTTTAGTTTACACTCTCGATGTTTTAAAAAGAGCCAAATAATTTTGTTGGCAATCACCTTAATAAGCAGTATGATTTCGGAGATATTGTAAATTATAGGCTTATTGAGGTATATTTATGGTGTCGAGATAATTTATGCTTTAATTTACACTCTCGATGTTTTGAAAAGAGCTAAATAATTTTGTTGGGAGTCGATAAAAATTCACCTTGATAAGCAGTATGATATCGGAGATATTGTAAATTATAGACTTAGTGAGGTATGTTTATAGTGTCGAAATACAATGATTTAGTTTAAACTCTCAATAGCTTCAGAAAAGGGGAATATTAATTCAAAAGATAGCAGCGTATAAAAGTTCTTAAATTTTAGAATTTTGGAGGTAATGTAAATTATCGGCTAAGAAGGTCTATTTTTTTTAGTTTCGAAGTATTTCATGTTATAGTTGACGCTTACCATTTTCGGGATTAAGGAACATATCTGCAAATGATTAGTCTTATTACGAGATTAAAGAAATATTGTAACTATCAGCTGAAGGAGTGATTTTTTTACAAATATAAAATTCGGAGATATTTTAATTGATCGGATATTGGAGGTCTATTTTTTGAGGTCAAGGCATCATGCCATCATTTAAAATTTAAAAAAAAACAACGATCATAATTTCGTGTGCCGATGTAAGAGTATGGTTATACCTCGAGATTTAAGAGATATTATAATAATTAATGGCTGAACAAGAAAATTTGTTGAAATTCTGAAATATATCCTTAACTTAAATTCAATGCATTTTACTATTAGTGTGAAAAGACATTTCAGCTAAATAAGTTTGTCTTTTTAAGATCAAACTTAGGAGGTATTAAGCGTTTTTCATCTAGAGCTTAAATGTTTTGAGTAATAGAGTATTTGCACAATTTTTCTCAATTGGCCTTTAAATAAACAAATCTTGTTTCATTAAATCTAAACCAAATTTGGCTTTTCACATGACTTTAGAAGTAATTTTTACTGAAGTTACGCCTTTTTGGTATTGATTCATTTTTTCCTTCATACCATATTTTCCATATCTAAAAACTCATATTAACTCATATTAAATTGCGTCTTTAATATATTTAAAAAGTATCTTCACGTTGCAGCAAATTGTTAAAATTATTTTGGTCTTCATTTTCAAAAACAGATAACTTTACCAAAATTCTTACTAGCTTCAAGAAATCATTACCATAACTTCTTTAACGAAGTTTGACGGTTGAAGAGAGGGAGAGAGCAAGATAGAGAGAAATTCGGATGAGAGATCGGCTTCGTCAAAAGTTTCTTACTTCCTAACAAAACTATGACTAAAAACCACATATCCCCTTTATAGACAAACCACGCAACCAATAGCTGCAGGATTAATATACTATGATGCTTGTGCTATGATCAACCTCAAGCTCTCTATAATATGCATCAACATATATTGTCTAGGATAACAATGTTTATCCTTCAAGTCGTTGATTTTTTGTATTCTTAGATTTTATTTTGTTTTCGAAAATACATAATGCAATGTGTTTTCTTTATGAAGTAATCCTTGCGGTAGGTTTTTGCCGAAGGATGAGATGAAAATCTTTGTTCCAGAAAAGTCACTATTATTCTCTTTATACTTTAGCTATATTTATATAGATTTAAGCCATTACAATATACCTACTTATGCATGTGGATGTGGATATATAGATATTGCAAATGGCCAGACAGGACGAATGGCAGGATGTATGATGCTGTTGGGGCATGAAGTGTATAAAATAATTTATCGTCACAAAATATGTTGTGGTGCACAGAGTGTGTGATGGCAAAAGTAAATGCTTTGCTGCTTTTTTGAAGGACGAGAAGCAGAAGAACTGAAAGGATGCGGAGTGAATGTGGGTGACATTTTGTCGTAGGACGATACTTTTGCATCATATTCGTACATAGTAAATACATACATACATATATAAGAACGACTATAAGAACTAAGTTATAGTATTCACTTAGTTTGTGATGGCCTCTTCTCTCTCGCTTTGGCTGTGATGTTTTTGTAATTTTATTTTTGTTTTTTTTTGTATTCAGAATAAGATAATATTATAAAATAGTGGATTCCGTTCGGGATTAGAGGGTATTTTCGTTAAGGATTATGTACACATATATATTTTCTCACTTTAGGTATATGACGCAGCTGTCTTCAAGGATTTATATGATAAACTATATAATGTTACCTATATGTCTGCATAATTAAATCAGGAATTTTAATCTGCTGATAATATTAAGTGGTTTAAGGTTTAGTTATGGAGGGCAACATTTAACATGTACATATTTCACACAGACATAAATATCAAAACTCCTTCAATTTATTGCTTTGAACGCGATTGAAGTAGATATAATATGTTACCTATGTACGTCCGGCACTTTTTTATCACTTCATGCCCAACTGAAAAAGTGTTTCAACTATAAATAGTCCAATAGCTGGGAATATGATGGTTAAAAATAAAGCTCTCCGCTTCAAAAAACAAATATTATTGTTAACCGGGGATTACGAATACCCTTATAAGATAACTATAACACAGTACGAGTGAAAAAGAGAGATATATTTTAATGTACGTAAGAATTTCTATATCAAAACACCACATTTATGGGCTAAGAAAAAGAATATAAAACAAAAAACTTCAGATTTTAAGAAACAGAGTGGGAGATAAAACGGAGCCCTGCGGCACCCCAGATAAAAGTTTTGAATTTGTGAACTATAAAAACGAACTACGATGTTTCGATAAGAGATTTCAATAATGCCAAAACTACATCAAACGCTTTCGCTTCTGCACTTGGGCCATCAAGAATTCTTAGTACCTATTTCAAGATGTTATATTATTCCTTTAAAAAACAATTCTTCAACTTAATAGCAAAGTAATTGATTAGATATTAATTTCTGTATGTCAAATTGGGAAACTACAAAATTTCAGGCAGTAAAGGTTTTATGTAGTTTAAATTTTAATTCAATTTAAGTGTTTCTAATTTATCATTCAAATTGAAAAATGATGATATTCAGAAAGGGTTTCCAAAAATATTCAGTGGGTGGTTTAGAATTATTGCAATATACGATTTGGCTTGTCGCAAGAAAAAATAATCATTTCAAAGGACACCAATTGAAATCAAAAAGTGTATGCCGCATCCAAGACGCCAATTTTTAGTATAAGTCCTTTTTAAATCACTTATGCAACCATATTTTGTCCAAATTTTAAAAATAACATGATTCATTATTTCACGGTCTCTAATTTAATTATCGATAGTATGTACTTTATTAAATCAACTAAAAAATATAATTAAATTAAATTTAAATACATACAATTTATTACACCATTCATCATTTTACATACCTGCAAAAAAAAAAGAAAAAAATTATAACATGATTACAGTTTTAAACTAAAACACAGAAAATCAATAAAAATTCAAACCGCATATAAATTATCATAATTTTTTTACATTTACAAATATTGAAAAAATTAATTCTAATTTTTGCATATTAAACAATTTGCATTATTTATGTAAGTTTATATTTATGTGTAGGCATGTTTTCAATACCAAAAATATCACAATCTAATATGGGGACTGTAGGCATATGAACAAATTATAAATATAAATCTCTAATGGTCATCTATTAAAAAACTTACATATTCGGCATAAAAAAGCTACTCGAAATAAATTCATAAACACAACAAACACATTTTCAATATCCGAATCATTCATATGTACCTTTATCAATGGAAAACGAATTGTAGCTAAGTCTATGTGTAGATACAAAAATAACGCAATACAAACGTCAACACATTTTTTAATTGCTTGCTAAATGATTAAGCTGTAAAATATAGATATAGAAAAACACACACAGAGGTACTAACATTTCCGGTAGATGTCAATTTAGCAACAAAAAGAAACAAACAAAAAATAACAACAGCAAACACTACTTCCGGGCGGCGGGAATAGTTTTGTAATGAACAATGATATAGAATAGATAGTCGCGTGAGGTAGAAAATAACGTAACACAGTAGAGTTGAAAAAAAAAAATAAAATTATATTTAATAATTTTAAACTATTTTCTTGTTTGATTTTTCTTTATTTCAATAAATCTTTATTGTGCTTGATTTTAAAGTGAAACGTGAGAAGATTATATGCATAATACTGCTTCCATTTTTACATATGTATGTAAATCTGTTTACATTTAGTGTAGAAAACATACATGTATTGATTGCATTAAATTTTTAAACTAAAAACCATCTCAAATGGAAATGTAATGATTACATATGGTATACTTGAAGTACAAATACCTTATTTTGGAGTTAAATTTTTAATAATTTATCATCATTTATTATGAAAATTGCTTAACCTTATTTTTAATTCTTAAACTAAGAACCATCTTTACTTATGAACTTTTTGAATTCTCATCAGGCATCGAAACAAGTTTTTCATCAAACAGTAAAGACGAGGATAGTTTGAAATAAATTTTGGCTACGCTGTATTTGATTTAAAGAAATAAATCACAAATATGTAATGATTACATAAACTGTTTTCATTGCATTAAATTGTTTGTAACGAGATATTTTTAAGTATTTTATAGATATGTACTACGAAAATATACTCAACACTTATTTTTAGTAGGCATTTGTTCTGTGTAAATATGTGTTTACAACATTTGTATGCAATTAACGAAAAGTGCCTTCAAAATAACAACATTGCTACTCGAACTTCACATTAATTTGACTGTTTTCATATAATGATTTCACTGAGTGCTTGCTTGCAAATACTGTAGTGAGTGCATAGAATTTGTACTTATTACATAACCATGAAAATAATGCAGATACCCCGTTCATTAAACATTGTAATGGCTACATTTTATCATAATGTGTTCACAAAAATTTCTACAGCCGATACGTTCGTTCACAAGAGATATAATTAAATAAGTCAATCAGTAAAAGAAACTTTTTAAATCTATGCTTTTCCCACGTTCTGTTTTACCAAAAGATATCACTCCCCACTGTCAACCGTTTTTTTAAATCTAAATTTAGAATTTTGTACAAATACGCACCAGCAGCAAAAAATATCTACAAAGGTTTTGACATTCTAGGTCTGTTAGTGAAGGGCTGTCACAACTTAGATGGTTATTATTAGTCATATCGTCGAATGCAATGCCGTCATCATATCACCACAAACTATTCACAAATCGTCACCACATCAAAATCATCGTCACAAGACACATCTTCTCCGATTTAACAACACATATACCGTCAAAGTCGTATACCTATCTTCACAACTGAAACCATCAACCCGATTAGCAATTGAGCATGAGATTGAAAGTGGTGCCTAAATATTTCATATTATAATTAGAATCATCATCATCATCACGGAATTCTAACCTCTGAAATCATCCAACCGGCAATATGACGAATTGTCTGCAAAACCAAAGGTTTTGAATTAAACCGACGACCTTTAGCATAACAGACAACAACTGACACCAGCGCCAGCGTTGACAGAAGTTGTCTAACTCGCTGACATAATTCAAGTTTTGATATAGGCAAAAGCAAAGCATGACATCGACTTGTGTCCAATGCCATCATCATCATCATAATCAGTGACGATGACGATATAGAGATGGCGGCGGCGTTAAGAGTGTCTATATATTAGGTACTTACCTAATTAAAATGCCTACATGAACTGTCAAAAATTTGAATCGATTGAAAGACTAATTACCACCATAAAAGTTAATGCCATTGCCATTGCCATCGCATAGAAGCTTTGAATGTCAAAATATTATGGATTTGTCAACGAGCAAAACTTGTTATAATGGTGGTGATGATGAAAAAGACTGTCAAGGGTTCGTATAATGTGTGTGTAGGAAGTTGTGACCATCTTTCTTGATGATGGTTAAATGTCTAATCAAATGATTTTCGAGTGTTCCGTTTGAGATTAATTCAAATACCTAATGGAAGAAAGGCAGTTATAGGACAGAATGGAAAATCTCAAGTAGTCTGGCTTGTTTTAATTTAAGTGATGCGAAAAATTTCAAAATACAAGAAGGAAGGAAGGGCTTAATTGAAGACATTTGAATCTTTTAGAAAAAAAAAGACTAAAAAAGAAAAGAACAACAAGATTGAAGTTTCAAAGACACAAACAATGTTAAATATTATAACTTAAAGAGGATAGGACATTAAGGATTGTTCGTTTATTGTTCTTCTAAGTAAAAAGTAGACTGAATTGCTTTCGAAAGAAAATTTTAAAATTTGAGGTTAATACTGTTCGAGATTACTTTCCTTCATTTCATATTCGTGAAGTTCGGTCACTAAAAGAATCTCCATAAAACAATGCGTCAGAATTTAGGATAGCGGCTAAACTGATGGACATTGCTAGAAGTACTGGTATTAGAGTTGAATTTTTTGAGGAGAACAATGCAATACAACGGTCATTCATCATTTTTAGAGTTATTTTCTGGATCTCTATATATTTCAAGACCAAAATTAAGGATTTCATCCGAAGAATCGCAGTGTTCGTTCCCAAAGAAGAAAGAACATTCTTTTTGAAGCTTATGATACTTTGAGGATCACAAACTTAAGAAAATATAAATATGGCAGTGAAGGTGAAGAGATTGTGAAGTTTAAATCCGTTGCATGTAGGTCTAGGTAGATTTATGAGCCTAAATACAAAACATTGGTGCACTCAACTGCTATGAGGCAAAATAAACAAAATCTCGCATTTCCACAAGAAAAAAAAATGGAATAGAAAACTTTTTGCGGAACAAAGGATAATCCTTAGAAGTTCTTCAAAATAAAAGTACACAACCAAAGCAACAAAACAGTCGGTATATAGCCTCCTGTCGAGCTTTCACGCGATACCACACCATGCTACAGCTTCAAGCAAAGTGGTTACTAGGTTATTCTTCATGAAACTGATTCCTTTTATCCTTCCGTGATTTCGTTGTTCTCATATCCGAATAGATTTGCTGCACCAAAAATAAAACAAAAATTGTTCACATATGTGTGAAATAACAGGAATCATATACATACATATACATACATACTCATCTTCCACTCATCTATGTACGTAACTTTTTCAAGTTTTCATCCTTTTTTTGTCTTAAGGAAACACAAGGATCTATATGTATATTCGCGGCAGGATATATTCGGTTAGAAAGTTTTATGTTTCTTTGGGTTTTTCTTTAGATTAGTCTATGACATCTTAAGAGGAAATGAAGAAAGTTAAACAAAAACAAGACGGCAACACAAAAAAAAAAGTTCAATAACAATAAGGAACTCATAAAATGCGTTTATAGAGTTTTTTGACGAGTAAGTGCTTGGTTGTAAGATTATATGAGTATATAATCGTACAACTTAGAGGAAAGTTAGTGTCAGTGGTGTTTGTTTTATATGAAGAATAACTTTTGGTTACTAGTTTGATTGTGTTTGGAGGAAATAATATACTTAAAGAAGTTTTTAAACTTTTGAATTTAATAATTTCAAATTAGTTTTCAGTTGCAAACTAACCGTTAGCTAAGAAATGTTAATGTTAAGGCTTTAAAAAGACTGATGATTTTTCCTAAGAAAAAATGGTATGTATTTTAAAATGTACATATTTATTACATAAGCTATTGAATAGTTATATCATTTAAAATTAGGAACACCTCCGTCATACCATAGTTCTGGGTTCGATCTCAACTCATAAAAGGTGCATTTTCCACTAATACCAAGTTGAATGTCGGTACAATCGCAACTCATACCAATTAAGCTCGTACCACAAAACTAAACAGGTTCAATCGCAGCTCAAATTAGGTTCAATACCAGGTCACAAAAGGTTCAAAGTAGGATTCACTTTCAGCTTATACACAGTTAACACTTAACTTAAACAATGTAAAATTTAACCGCATTCAATCTCACTACTTATATAAGGTTAAATCGTAGCTCATACCGGGCTCAATCTCATATCATAACAAGTTTCAAAGAAAGGTCATATTACACTCAACTTCAACTTATACCAAGTTCATTCTCAACAGAAACAATGTTGAATCATACCAGGCTGAGTTTCAGTGCATTCCGTATGATACCAAGCTCAATATCAGCTCAGGCTCTATCGTAACTCATACCAATACTGACTTCATTCTTCAGTGAGTTTATGCAAAGTTCAATTTAAATTCATTCCAGGTCCAAAGTTTAATCTCACAAGTGAAAAATGTTCAATCCCACTTCACATGAAATTAAATCTTATGTCAATGTTAAATCTTACTTCATACCAAATTTAATCTAATTGAGTCTCAGTAAATTTTACCAAAGTTTTAATTTCATTGCTGCAAGTCTTTTCATATTGAATTAAGGAATTTTCAATAAAGAATATCACCATCATCAAACTCAAGAACCAAATGAACTCATACGAGGTTTAATGTTAGCTCATTCGGGGTTTAAACTAAGCTCATACCAAGTTCTATCTTAGCTTATTTAATGTTTAATTTCAGCTCATACCAAGTTCCAACATAGCTCATTCTAGGTTCAATATTAACTCATACCAAGTTTAATCTGAGCTTATACCAAGTTCATTCATAGCATATTCTAGGTTACCTCATGCCAAGTTCCATCATTCTAGGTTCAATCGAAAATCATACCAAGTTCAATCATACCTCATTCTACGTTCAATCCAAACTCATGCAAAATTGAATCTCAACTAATACCAAGTTCAATCACATCTCATACCAAGTTCAGTCATAGCAAATTTAAGGATTAATCTCAGCTCATACCTGATATAACCTTAGCTTATAATAAGATGTATCATAGCCTTTTCAAGGTTCAATCTCCGGTACATACCAGATTCAATCCCTCCCAGCTCATACCATGTTCAACCATAGCTCATTCTAGGTTCAATCTTAACTCATACCAATTTCAATCTGAGCTTATACAAACTTCATTCATAGCTCATTCTAGGTTAAATCCCAGCTCATGCCTAGTTTGATCATTCTAGTTCGTTCTAGGTTCAATCTTAACTCATACCAAGTTCAATCCCAACTCATAACAAGGTAAGTCATAGCACATTCAATCTCAGCTCATACCTAGTCCAACCTAAGCTCATGCTAAGATCAAACTTATATTATTCAAAGTTCCATCTCTGGTTCATACCAAATTTAATCTCAGCTCATACCAGGTTCCATCATTCTAGTTCATTCTAGGTTCAATCTTAACTCATACCAAGTTTAAGCCCAACTCATACTAAGTTAAGTCATAGCTCATTCTAGATTCAATAACAGCTCATACCTGATCCAACCTTAGCTTATAATAAGATAAATCATAGCCTATTCAAGGTTCAATCTAAGCTACATACCAGATTTAATCCTAGCTCATACCAAATTCAATCAACGCTCATTGTAGGCTAATTATAAACTCATACCAAGTTCAATCTCAGCTCATACCAAGCTCTGTTCAAGCTTATTCTAGGTTAAATCTAAACTCATGACAAATTGGATCTCAGCTCATACCAATTTAAATTTCAGCTCTTACGAAGTTCAATCACAGCTGTAGAATCATAATCAAAATTTTACACTTCAATACTTCAAAATTTAAAACAGAAAAAACGCTTCAATTTCAAAAATTACATCTACTTTCTGTAAGTTAAACAAATATACTCGTAAATAAGCTAATGACAAAAATTCCAACAATGAAATGTGGAATCAAATTAATTTCTATGCTATGTGTTTACAACTTTTAACTCTAATCACACCAACAACAAAACTCAACTTCATTAGCAAAAAGATACTGCGAATTTATGTGCACACCATCATTATCATTATCCTTAACATCAGCTGATGCACTCCGCATTCTTACATGCGAGCTAACGCGCGTTCCTTATTAACAATTTTTGTTTTAATTAAAACTCACAAAGCTCAATTTCTACGTTTAAAGTTTGTTTATGGATTTGCATCATTTCAATACGAGTACGAGAAGAAGACGATGAGCGACGCACGGTGACGTTCAAAAACAAGGACTAACAACTCCTTTTTGGTGTTGAAACAATGACAATCATCAGAAGGAATTCGTGGTTTAGTTGAAAATGCAAATATTTCTCAGGAAATAATCTTAGTCTTGTTCTATTCCTGTTACTGTTGTTGTTCTTGTTAACCCTCACTCAAAAACTCCCTTCCTTGTCGTCTCTCAAGCTCCCTGTGACTAATGAGATTTTGAAAGGCAAACATGCACCTTTTTCACCCCTAAATAGAGTGACATCCTTTAGTGAATACAGAGTCAAAGTTAGGAGCAATAAAGACAAAGTAATCAAGTGGTGACAACAACTAATCAATTTTAACTATTTTACGAGTACATGGAATTCTCTCACACACATAAACATATAACAGAAGAAAGAAAAGAAGAACAAGACTTGAATAACGGTGTTGAAATGAACGATATCATCCCTTAGATGTCATCGCAAGGATAACTTGGAATACTTTTTGAAAGGGGTTGATATAGTTATGCAGGTGAGTCATGATGAGCGAGGGGGTGGGGGGTAATGTCAAACAAAAAAGAAGAAAACATCCATCCCCCACACACACAACAAAAGATAATGATGAGAAATTTAATATTGTTAGCATGGCGCACAGGAGTTAAGTTATGGATCGAAGGATGAAAATTGAGCAAAATACATTTTACCAGGATATTCTTGGTTTTCTTAACTTCATTCGATATTCCAAGGTGTAATTTTTAAGAAAGTGGTTATGAGTTTAAATAAAATGTATAAGGGTACAACAAACAAAGTTTTTCGCACACTACTCCAATTCACAACCCCTAAACCCCTCCCTCTTCCCATTCCCTACTCCACCTATCCATTATTTTTGCAACAAGATATCTTTAGCAAAGTTCTGTGGGTTGTGATGTTTTCAATTTAAACTTTGTCGGGGTTTAGATGAAATTTTGTGTATAGGTTGAGAAAATTGGTCTCAGATATTGGTACCTACGTGTGGTATGTTTTTTAGAAGAATAAGAACAAGAAGAAGATGAAAGGTATACACAGTTATAGTATTAGTGGTAATTTAAGTTAGCAGTTAGTTTTATATGAGGTTAAAGGATTAATCAAATTGTTAATGAATCAAAGGTACACACCTAGAATTAATTTGATTGCGGTGCTCGTATCCGTGTAAAATGAAAGGATATTGGTTTGGAAGAAGACAATTTTCTTAAGAACACGTGTACAATGTTTTGAAAGAGGAAGAGAGAAAAATAAATTGTTTTATTTTTCTTCTTTTTTAAAACGTTTAATTGGATAGGATCTATTTTAGAGAAAATTCAATACAACTGAACTTTACTGATGGGAAATTAAGGAAAGTTTAAAAGTTAGTGTAGGTTAATAATAAAGTGACAGAATATAGTCAAATGTTAAGTATTGAGATTTTAGAGGGACAATGATTCTTCTGAGAAGGAAGGAACGATACTTCGGAAAATGTATTTCTGTGTGTTTATATTTAAATTCGATTAATATTTCCTATAATATTATTATTATTTAAAAAAAAAAAAAAAAAAAAAAAAAAAAAAAAAAAAAAAACAGATAACTAGAAGAAAAGAGAGCACAATAGATCAATGAATTCCTTAAAAATTAAAGTTTTCAGTTTTTCAAAAGAGCGGAACTTGAAGTTTGAAAAAATAACAACAAAATTAACAATATTTGCGTTCGAAATCAAGACCTGTAGGGATTTTTATAAACAAAATTTTAAAATTTTGGTTCAAAAAATTAAAAAAAAGAACAGTTGGAAATATCACAATCGAGTTTCAAAATTCTAATGATTTCTATAGAACTTCTTTACAAAAATTTTAATTTGTGTTTAAAATTTCGAAGTGAAACAATAAACTGCCAAAATTGGCCAAAATAAAAGCACTATAGCTAAGGGTGTCAATTACATTTTTCACAAATGGATAGGAACATATCAAAAAAGTATCAATTTTGTGGTTGAAATATGAGCTAAGAGCACAAAAATCCACCGTCGATAATTTTTTGAAATTTCAATTTTTAAGCCTAGTACATACTTGTGAACCATCTCGTGAACCCATACAAATTTCGGTTTTTGGTTCACCCGTGAACGTGCTCGTGAAGCTGAGTGGAGAACAAAGTGGAGAGTTTTCGTTCACGGGCAATTCACGTGCAAAATGTACGGGAACTGTTGGTGAAGCTTTGACATTTGCTTACAAAAAAAAGGACAGTTTTCAATTTGTACTGAATACTGATACTGATTCCTCATTTAAAGTTTGTGGCTGCTTTGCGTGTGGTTTTAAAAAAAAGTTAAAATGCATTTATATGAAATAGAATACAAATGTTCACAACGTGTATTCACAAGTGTGTACCAGTGAGCAATTTCAAAAGTTCACTTTCTCCACTGGCGAACGTTCACTTCACGAGGAAGTATGTACTAGGCTTTAGGGTTAAGTTATGGACGCAAAAAGAGTTTTTCCAACAAAATGCAGAGCCTTTGATACATATGCGTTGTGTTGTTTCTCAGCTCAACGTGAAGCTGTGATCAGCAAAATTTTGTGGTGGAAGGGATTTTTGAACCAAGCAATTAATTAGCCCGAAAATAGCCTCAAATTCCACATCTTTAGATATTTTAAATTTAGTTTTTTTTATAAAGTCTCCAAAAGTTTCACCTTTTCGACTTGAGTATTGGTGTTAAGGGCTTGAAAAATCAATTTTAAGTTCTTAGAACTTAAAAGCTCTAACATTTCCCTAAATTCATCCATCACTAGTTTTTAACAATTTAGTTTTGTTAAGAAAGTCTCCAAATATTTTTGCTTTTCAACTTAGTTTTGAGGGGTAAGGATTTGAACAACCTGTCTGGAACTAAGAAGTTCGAAAATAGCCCTTAATTCCTTCATCATTACTCTTTAATTAATTTGGATATTAGCTTCTAGCTTGGTGTCAAGCTCGGATCACCAAAAGTTTTAGGGGAAGGGATTTTTGAACCAAGCAAGGGTAAGAGCACATAATTAGACCCAAAATTGGTTTAAATTACCCGATAATTAGATATTTAAAATTTAGTTAATTTAAAAAGTCTCCAAAAGTTTCAGCATTTCAACTTAATCTGGGGGTATGGACTTGAGAAACCAATTTAGAGTCTTCGAATTAAGAAGCCCAAAAATTATGTTAAATTCAACAATCATTATTTTTTTTTAAATTGTTTCTGGTTTAGAGAGTCTCCAAAGATGACTTTTCGACTTAATTTTGAAGGACTTGAGCGACTTGTTTGGAGTTTCGAATCAAGAAGCCCAAAAAAAGCCCTAAATCTCATCAATACTTTTTTTGAGATTTGTATTCTTAGCTTTTAGCTTGACATTAAGCTCAGATCACCAAAAGTTTGAGAGGAAGTGATTTTTGAACCAAGCTTGGATTAGAGCTTTACGGACAGTAAATTGAAGTTCCTAAACAAATTATTTGGTATAAGATTAATTCATATTTTTTTGAAATTTTAAAATTGTTTTTGGATTCTTAATTTAAAAACATCAACATTTATTTATAAAGCCTCCAAAAATTGCTTTATATTTAACAATCATTTGACAAATATCTTTTATGAACATCAACAAATTTTTGTAAATTCCAAAAAAAAAAATAGCAACTTACTATGAAAACTTCAAATTGGTGCCACTTAAATACTTGTTTTTTGTCGTTTAAAGAAATTCAAAATTTCGGGACATAAACGCACTTTAGTGTGACGCTTTTAGTAATATTTTTTTTTATTTTTTTGTAAAAGAAACTCCTCCAAAAAACACAAAAATTAATTTCTAAAGTAGTATGGATTTTGAAATATTTTTGAAGCTCTACAAATATTTGTATGTGTTTAATATTCTTTCACTTAAAAAAAAAACGTGTTTTGTTGATTTGAATAGAATAAAATTGAATTAAATTTTTGAAAAAAAAACTTAGAAAATTAAGAACTTTCAACCCAATAATTTTGTTGTATTTATTTAACCCCTCTACATCTGATATCAATCTCTAGAGAATAATGAAAACTCCCACACGATGTCTCTGCAAAAATTGATTGAAAGGCTATCATTTTCCCATATAATCAAATTATTTTAAATTAGATTCTTTCAAAATATAAGAAAATAAACCCATATTATTGGCATATCAATGTTTAAACTCCCAAAGGATTTTTCCCATGATTCTATATCAACAAACCAAAAAAATTACTCCATCTATCATATCAATAATCTTATCTAGACAAATATAAAATCCATTTGAATTATTAGTTTTTAAAATTTTTTGACAGAAAAAGACACCAAATCCTTTGACATTTACATTTATTTTTTCTATATTTTTTTCATACATAATATATCCTGCCAGACATTCGTTTTGGTAAAAAAAAATACTTCATTCGAAAATGACTTTCGGAAGATATAAAAATGATCGAACAAAATTCCAACCAAACGAAAAAAAAAAATACAAAAACAACGAAAATGAAATTCACATACTTTATTAAGAAAAATAAAAATTCACATCACGTCCTTTTTGCCTATACTCGTATATAACTATATACTCCCTCCTATCCTGAGTCCACCAACACATAGTTAAAAAAAAAAGAAGAGAAAAACTAAAATAAATCCCAATAGAAGTTCCTTTTTTTTCTTTCTTCTTCATTTTTCTTCTCTTTCGGGGTCTCAGAGAAATAACAAGAATGTCCTTTTTTGAAGAGACTAATTGCTTTGGTTTACCCATCGTGATGCCTTTATTGGCACATCCTTGGCCTAAGTCCAACTGGGAATCATTTGACTATAAGTTCCCTTTATTCTTTGTTATACATTTTTTCGTGCTTGCTTACATGTCCTTTCCTTATCCTTTGCATATACCAGCAACAACAGAGAGGAATTTAATAGTGAAGAATATAATAAATAGGTGTTGTGTGTGTGTTTGGTCAATAAAACAATATGGCACACATTAAAACACCACCAAAACACGATTTTGATGCTGATAAAGTGGATATGAATGTTTTTATATTCAAACAAAAATTCTAGCACATCCTGACAGGATGAAGGAAGAAAAGAACTAAACTTACGACTTCATTTGTTCTGCCACCTCCTCATGTGAAAATCCCAATTATATACCATCCTGATGCGAAGGGAAAATAAGATCACGTAAAAGGGATTTTCTTTTAATATACATACCTTCCCACCTACCTCATAGAATCAAAAAGAGATGCCTTTTTGCTTTAAGGTCCTACATCACTTTAATATCAGCAAAAGGACACCCCAAACAAAAAACTGCAAAATCATCTCCAACTGACAAAAAAAAAAAACATAAAATTTCAAATTCATTAATTCAATTTTTGACTTTTAGTTCTCGAGAGAGGAGCTTTTGCAAATAATAATAATATACATAGGCACCCAGAAGGACCAACAAGCAAGGACCAACCCTAAATGCCGATGAATATTGATTTAAATCAATTTAAAGTGCTAGAAGGCAAAAGATAAGAATAAATAAAATAAAAAAAAGAAGAACGAAGACATGAAAAAATTATTCGCACAGATCTAATGCACACAAAAGGATCTCCCAACCGATCCCTAGTTTTTGGTCCTTCAGCCCAAACTCTACTTAAACCACCTCCTCCTTCTTCTTCTTTTGCTTTGGGGAGATTTATCATCTGAAGAGCTTTTCCTTCGGCGCCTAATGAAAGATTGCTCCTTTCGGACTTTCTCTCCTATTAAAAATTTACACTCGTTTCGTGTTTTTTTTTTTTTGTTTTTCTTCCTTGCCTCGAAGTCAGGATTTATTTTTTCGTCCTCGTCGTTTTCACTTGAGGCATGTGCACGCGTACTTCGAAGGAAAATAGTGATGCTGGAAATACATATTTTTTCTTCTTAGGTTACTTAAATAATCATGAAAAAAATCTCTCTCGTCCTTTTTTTTTATTTGCGGACTTTCATTTCCATTATGAATGGGAAGTGTAGAACTTAAATAAGCCCCCCTCTCCCCCTTCAGAATACCTAACGAAGATACCTACTATATTTTTTGGCCGAAAGTGGTGGTACTTTTTCCATCTATGATTATCCTTATCACACAGAAAAAAATCTACATTTTTATTGATGAAAATTTATTCAAACTGCTAGTTCGTGATGAATCCTTATCAGAATCAGAAGCTCTTACACATACATATATATGTATATCGAATATAGAAAAATAAAATTCCCAAAAAAAAAAGACCTTCAATGAAGTCTGATAACTTCAAAAACAGGATAAGGAAGGATCAATCTCATGAGAGGGATTTCCACAAAGGCAAAAAGGATAAGTTTTCCTTTACTTTTTGAATCAAATGAGATGAACTTCCTTCTTTGTTTTGCAAAAGGAACACAAAAAAAATACAGTGAAGACATAAAAAGGATACAAAACTAAAATTAAAGTTTCCCAAGGATACCCTTATCCCATCATACACCTACTCATCCTCTTCGTACTCGTGTAAGTTTTCCAAATAAAAAAAATCTACAGCTTCCAAAAGCAACGTTTGCAATTTTTCTTTCGATTTTTTTTTTTTTAGTCCTTGGTCCTGGGTAATCTTTTTCTCATTGTTTCAAAGGATGTAAGCACGTCATGTGTAATCGAACATAAGATACGAAGACACTTAAAAGGATTGAATATTGGCATTGTATGGGAATAAGTATCCATCAGAGGAGTGGGGACGAAGGAGAGGCGAGGACAACTGAAAAGTGAGGTGGAAAAAAAGGATAGTTTGGTTAGTAGTGGTGCGGTGTATAGCTCACTGTACTTTATCTGAGTTTTACTACTTTCTTTTTTGTTTTTTATGTGGAAGGAAAAGCCATCAATCGATTAAATGAGCAACAGGGAGATTCATGGCATATCGTACAGTTATATTGCATATTGCATTGAATTTGTGGGCGATGACAGAATATAGTGAAAGGGGCGGCCGGCGAGTAGTGAGGATATGTGCCATCAACTTTTTATGTAGTTCGAACTACAACTATACCACTTTGCCATATTGACAAGAGTATAGAAGGTCAAACGATAAGGATGACGGATATTTGAGCAAATATTCATGTCAGCACTGTAATTTCGAGGCAGATTACTTACCGACTTATTGGAGAAATGAGCATCATATTACATAGCATAGATTATACATATAGCGATTTAGATTAATAACATTGAACTTTTGATGTTGTAGGGAAATTGTATACAGGACACGTTTTGTCGCAGGAACAAATAGTAATTCAAAGGCATTGATGATTGCCTAAATGATATGAATTAGGTCAATAGTTTAAGGAGATCATTGCATTTACAAATATCTATTATCAAGATCGAAAGTATCCAAGACATGTTACCACTACTTTACAATTGAAGTTTGAAAAAAAAGAAAGAGAAAAGGACCAAAGATTCACTCTTGTGGAACACCACCTTTGCAAATTGTTTGGATCATTTTTTTTGTAGTTTTGACAAATCGAATTGAAGATAAAGAATGTGCCTAATTAAAGCCTTAATTGAATGAAAATTATCCTTTAAAAAAAAAAAACAATTTCGAAGAATGTTTCCCGCTTTGAAAGTTAAGAACATTCAAGACACTCAAAAGTTTCTTTCGTAATTATTTTATATCAAGAAACGGAACTCCAAGAAAATTTGGATTTTTGTTATAGAGAAATTTATTTCAAAGAAGATTCGCTATTGAAGATCAATATCCGAGGACATTCTTAGGAAAATTCACGATATGTGGCAATCTGCCAAGAAAACTTAAACTGAAATTACACAAGGAAAATCTTATGACTTGTGTTATCGAAAAACCTAATTATTTTTTTAAAAGAATTTACACGTTTTAATTTAAAGAGTATAGAACCAAGAACTCAACCTTGTGGAATACCATCATTTTATAGAGTTAGGAACTCTCTGTGAGTTTATATTATAAATTAAGATGTAATGCACAACTGGGTCGCACGAACTTGCTTCTGCATACAAAGAGTCTATTTAAAAAAACGGAGTATATTTTAACATTTAAAAATAAACCACCAAAATAAGCTCATTTATGAGTAAATTTAATTCAATTATTCACTTGCAGAAAGTAGATTTGATATATTTTTGATTTAAAAGAGTTCTGGCAGTCTTAAATTTTGGAGTATTTAAACGTAAAATTTTGATTGGGATTCTACAGAGATTGAAATACATTTTAAATCCTCTCCATGCGTTGTGGAAGCTTAGACGGGACATTGAGCTTTTTGTCGAATCAATAATTCCAATATGTAGAATATACAAGCAGCAGTGCCCGTCAAAGTAAGGCCCTGGGACTGAACCTAGAATAAGCAGTGACTGAACTTTGTATGAGCTAAGATTCATCTTGGTATGAGTTAAGATTGAACCTAGAATGAGTTGTGACTGAACTTGGTATGAGTTGAGATTCAACTTTGCATGAGTTTATATTGAACCTAGAATCACCTTCGATTCAACTTTGCATGAGTTTGGGGAATAAAGGTTTGGAAAATCCTTTTAAATTTTATTGGAAAACAACTACCTCATGAATATACTTACATTCCTTAAAAACACTACTAAATTGATTGAATTGAATTTTAAAACATTTTATTTAAAAACCTGACGTGATAAATTGATTTTGAATTCGGTTTCAAATTAAAGTCATCACAAAACTTTTTAAATGTATATTTTGATGGCCAGTTAAAAAGTTTTGTTGGTAAGTGTTAAGAGTTTCAATTTTTAGAACTCAAAGAGTACGGGACCAAGAACTCATTCCTGCGGAATACCAGAATTTTTAAAAGTTATTGCGGACACTTAATACCCTTTTCTTCACTTGGAAGTATATTTTTCTTCCAAATTATTTTTAGAAATAAAAACAATGTTGAAGATTTAGAAGACGACTGGTTTAAGTAGGTTAAAGATTAGTCAGATAAAATATATAGCAAAATTCAATTGTGACAACTTTTTTAAATACAGGTCAACAGGGACAGCAAACGACGCCATATTTCTTGTCGCTCTTTTTACATTTCTCTTCAGTAAGGTTTCCCATTTTTATGATGGAAAGATATACGAGCCAACAACGAGTATTTAACTACCGAAATTCGGAGTCAGTGACCTCAACGTTAAGAGCGCTACGTCCAATTTTTGATCGTTATAATCGTTCTAGCAGATCAACAATTAAGCGTCTAGTGGACAAATTTGATTCCACACGCACAGTACAAAATGTTTCCGTGCCAGTAAGACAAAGAAGTGCCCGTAGTGTCGAGAATATTGCTGCCGCTGAGGCTTCAGTTGGAGAAAGCCCAAATGTGTCTCTCACACGTCGTTCTCAAGCGTTGGGCATCTCTGTGACGTCGTCGTGGCGAATAGATCTTGGCCTACATCCTTACAAGATTGAATTGACACAAGAACTGAATCCGCTTGACCACCAGAAGCGCCGTTTGTTCGTGAATTGGGCTGAGCAACAACTTGAAAATGATTCGGATTTTCATCGAAAGATCATCTTCAGCGATGAGACTCATTTCTGGCTGAATGGGTTCGTCAATAAACAAAATATGCGGTATTGGTCAGGCAGCAATCCAGACGTACTCCACGAGTCATCATTGCATCTCGAAAAAATTACGGTTTGATGTGGTTTATGGGCCGGCGGGCGGCGTCATTGGGCCGTATTTCTTCCGCCATGATCAAGACAGGCACGTTACTGTGAATGGGGATCGCTACCGTTCCATAATAACCGAATATTTTTTGCCCCAATTGGATGATATGGACTTGGAGGACATGTGGTTCCAACAGGACGACCCCACAAGCCACACAGCGAATGTCACAATCAATTTATTGGAAACCAAGTTTGGAGAACGTGTTATCTCACGAAATGGTCCAGTAGCTTCGCCGTCTCGCTTGTGCGATTTGACGCCGCCGTTAGACTGATTCCTGTGGGGCTACGTCAAGTCTATGGTCTATGCCAATAAGCCTGCGACGATTGATGAACTTCGTACCAATATCGAACGTGAAATTGCAGCAGTATCGGCAGATTTATGCTTGAAAACCGTCGAAAATTGGGTTCAGCGTCTGGACTTTTGCAAACGCGGCCATGGTGGCCATGCCAAAGAAATCGAGTTCCATACATAATGGCATCGAACGCACTTTCACAGGAATAAAGAATTTCATTGATATCCGAAATTGTTTTTGTTTTATTTAAAAAAAAAAAACTTTTGTAACGCTCTTATTGAAAACCCCGATACATTTTTTTTTAGGTTAAGTTCGAATGAAGGTATTTACTTGGCTCAGATTTAAAATTATTTGGACTTAGATGTTTATTAATAAGAACGTTTGACTTTAACCCAAATTAAGGATCAAACAAGCTATCAGGAATGCTTCTGTTGTGTTAACCCAGAGTTAGCTCACCGGATTCAGTGACCAAACTTGAGTTTAACTTCAATCTGGAGCTAAAATTACCGGACCTTAAAATTAAACACGCATACAGAGGTTGAACGTAAAAAAAAGAGCTGAAAACTGAGTTCAACCCAGTGCCTCTTTCTTTTGTGTTTCGAAAACCTTCATCTTCATCATCATCAACGTTATTAATTTTTCTCATTAAATTTTCTATGGGTTAACACAAAGAAAAAAGTGACACTAATGACACAGAGCATGATGATGATGATTTTGGTGTGCTCATTCATGGCTCTTTGGCTGATTCTGATGCACATTAGAAGAAAAAAAAAAAAAAAAAAAAAAAACACCACCACCACATCACAATAAAGGGTAGAAAAAAAAAAAGAAAACACCCCTCAGGTGTTTTTAATTTAACACCAAGTGTAAACCACCCTAATGCCCTAAAAACTAAGAACTAAAAAAAAAGGAGTAACTTTAGATGAAAATACTTTCACAGCATCACAAGAAGAAGAAAAACTAAACTAGGTATATGCGTTGTAGGTACCTTGTACCTAAAAGGTACTATGCTATCCTTACTAGACGGAACTTTTTTCTTGTTCTTCTAACAACCTTGTTGCGCAACAGAGTTGCACTTTTTATCCTTTGAATTGTCCTTACTTTGGCCTCAATTCGAGAAAATCCCTTTTTTTCCACTTTCGTTTTCTTCTTCTTTCCCTTGGCTGGTTGCTGTTTTGTTGTGATATTTCTTGTGTCTTTTAAGTTACTCGTAGTTTCTTGTTCGTGTCCTTTTTTTTCTCATTTTCTTGTGCATAGTTTAAGTTGGAGTAGAAGACTTCTGCGAAAAATTCTTTGAACGCTTAGCAGTGCATGTAGTTTTCTAGAACCAAGAAGGACTTTTTTTCGCTGTCTCTCTCTTTTTTTTTTCTTTTTCTCTGTCTTTTTTACTGTATGTCTTGCTTTTCTTATACAGGGCCAAGATCTCATTATCCTTTCGAGGGTAATTCCTTTCTCATCGTTATCATCGTCATCGTAGCCATCGCCGTCGTCGTCGTAGTTTTCAAACATCTCCCTAAAGGGGAAAGAGCTTAAACTGATGACGAAGACTGCGGGCTTGAAGAAGAGGTGTGTCTGTGTTGTGTATAGTTTGTCTGTTGTCTGCTGTTTTAGAGGTATACCCGCGAAGATGTGCAATGCATTTTTATTGTTTTGCTGCTTTATCTCTCAAGAGATAAGATTCAAGACCGGAAACTGGGTATGAAATTGCCACAATTACCATGAAAAATATTGGAAACAAAGAAAATTA
The DNA here is from genome assembly GCA_951509635.1 of Eupeodes luniger. NCBI lineage: Eukaryota > Metazoa > Arthropoda > Insecta > Diptera > Syrphidae > Eupeodes > Eupeodes luniger. Next base: position 125,921,736 of record OX608075.1, on the reverse strand, counting down.
TGATAAATTCATATATATTGAGTATAAGTATACATGTACAAAAAATTATACAGGGTGTTGTTTTTCACTAAGAAAAATATTTAAAAATTCAACGAAATAGTCAATGTTGTTTGAAACTTTTTGATTTTTTTAAAATTAATGACTGTTGATTGGTTTTAAGAAAGAGGACATGCTGAGAAATAATAATCGAAAAATCTTAAATTCTTAAATTGGGAGAAGGGTTTTTTAAGAAATTTTTTAGTTTATGTGGAAAATACCATTTTCTGTAAAATCATACATTTCTGATACCAACAATTTTTATTTCTTTTTTACCGAAAGCTTAATTTTAAAAAAAAAAACATATGAAGGAATTAAAAAATTAATAATTCTATGAAAGAAACATCGATTCTGAGATTATTGAATTTCTGATAAAATTACAATAGTCAACAGAATTGAGGTTTTTTTTCTACCACACCAACCAAACAATACTTTTCCACAGGATTCTGTTGTCCTGAACTGGAATTTCATCTTAAAGATAATTTGTTTACGTCAGGTTTTTGAAAATAAACTTTTCAAAAATTCTAGCAAAATTTCATGATACCTGTTTTCAAAGGCAAGGATAAATTGGAATATAATATGTATTAACTTTTTTAGTTAACTAAAAAATATTAAGAACATTTTGCAAATGATAAAATATTTAAAATTTGTTTGTTTGCGATTTTTTTTTAATTTTAAAACGACTTTTTATTAAGTTTAACTGTATTTTCTAAAAATTTTATTTCTTACAAAAAAACATTATCATACGTTAACAAAAAGGTAAATAGAATGGAATAATTTTGAAGTCAATACCTCCATTTCGAATCGAACAATCGGAACATCAGTTTTTTAAGTATGCGCAGTATATTTTGTAGACTCTTATTTTTTATTAAAAAAAACTGATTTTGGATTTTCCAAATATCTACATATATCTATTATTAAATTTTAAAAATAATATTTGTCACCAGATAAAATTACTTTAAAGGCAATGTCTTTAATCTTTACCAAGATATTAGAGTCGAAAAGCAATTCTTTATAACTTTTAATTTGTTATTTTGAGATTTTTACTTTTTTTAAAACAAACGTGCTTCGATTTTTCTCAATATTTTACTGGATTTCAAAAACGTAATTCTTCGTTGAACAAAATAATGTGCGTGTAGCCAAAATTTTCAAGATTTTTTTAAAAGTAGCTATATAAAAAACCACAATCTCAAGTTTTTTAAAAGTCCTCTCCGCATCTTCCTAAAGATTTAAAGCGCACAAGTTGCTGTTGCAGATCTAAACCGATCGCACATAAGTTCGATAATCGGTGTCAGAACCGGGCACTGTTTAATAGGTAAGCACGCCAGGCGGCTAGGCGTATTCTCAAATGAATTTTGCAGAAGCTGTATGGATGAAGAAGTAAAGGGAACAGTTCTTCAACGCCTTTGTACAATGGCCTTCTCTAGCTCAATAACGAAAGACTTACCTAGGAGACTCCTTCTATAACGATTTAAACGATCTCAATCATATTAACATAATCAGTCTTTTACGTTTCGTAAGGGACTCAAACTGGTTTCATTGAGCTTAAAAGGAAGCCTTAAGATTCATGTGACATCTAAAGGGCTATTAAACTGGCCTAAATGTGTCCTACTTTAACACGGACAGCCAATTTAACCTAACCTGCATCTTTCAATGTTTTTATCTGTAAGACAAAATTTATTTGAAGTCGATATTACTACTGGTTCTTGAGAAAATGACACGCACTCACAGACATCTCTCAAAACTCTTTGATTTAGATCCTAGGGCCCTTAACAACATTTTCAAGTCGACAAACCAAAAATTAATATATTTTCAAAAAAAAAGTCTTCAAAAAAATGTTTCTTAAGGGGGTCTAACTTCGCGCTCAAATTTCGGGCCTATTATTCAAGGATTGATTGCAAACAAAACTACACAGGATATTTGAACACATTTTTTTTTATTTGATTAGTCAATTTTTGAACTTTAATGAAAAACAAAAAAGGATGATTTTTTTTAATAAACTTTGCCCTTGAGCGTCGTTGAATCCACGACTAACGGTGCGACGGAGTAGAACGACTGGCACGATATCACAGCTTCTTGAAACAACAAAACACAATTTAAAACTAAATTTTTAAAACGTTGATTAGGTCAAGACACAAGCTTTTTTGACTATTTGAAAATTTCACAAAATGGCAGCGATTTGAAAAAAAAATCCATTTTTTGACAATGTTTTTCAATCTAAAAAGGACTGTAAAAAATCTAAAAAATAAAAATTTGAAAAAAGCTTGTGTCTAGACCAAGCGAGATGTGTTGTGAATAAGTAACGCTTTACAGATTTAGGATATCTTCTATAGTTTCGTCAAAATCGTGCCAACAGTTTTGAAAAACACTACTTTTGGGAAAACGCGTTTAAAGATAAATGTTACAATATACATAAATAGACGGGTTTGAGGTTCGATATCTCGTAAGCCAGCATACTTTCGAGAATGTTTTTAGTTATGTCAACATTAGAAATATGCAAACACAAAAAATCGATTTTTCAAACCGCGAAGGTAGACGGCCCCCTTAAAATCAATTTTTCAAAAAAAAAAAAAAAAAAAAAAGATTTTCCAAGTAATAAATAAAATATTTTACTGAAATTATATGTATTAATATACCAAAAAGTATATTTCTAAAAAAATCAACAATTATAAGGAAATAAGAAATATAAAAAAACAGTTTATAGAATGGATATAATTTGAAAATATAGGTATACCTAATACATTTGATGAAACTTGTTACTCCGAATATAACAAATTTGATGCCATACAAATATTTTCAAAAATTTTCCTTGAACTTCAAATCACAGGACGGTCCTTCCAACGTAAATAGTATTTTAACGAATTCAATCCTTCAAGAATAAAGCGGGAACTCAAATAACTGTTCTACATACTAAAAATGTTTTAAAGGCTTTAATTTGTATTTATTCACTCCACTGAACACTCAGAAACTAGTTTTTCTAAATTATCTATATATTATTAGTCCTTAAAATAATCATTATCTTTTTTTTCGCTATGCTATATAAACAAAACTCAGAAGAAGCCAATTGACATCATCATAATAATTTTAACATCAATTACTAGAAAAAGCCTATTTACATACAAAAATATCCTTCTTGGAATTTTGTTGTTCTTGCGTTTTTGAACTATATTACGAGTTGGTAAAAGTAGTACTCGTACCTAGTTCTACTTAAGCTTATTTCAAAACTCACTTTCCGTTCTAAATAAGTTTGTTTTTCTTTTCTTTCATTTTTTTTTTTTTTTTTTTTTTTTTTCAAAAATTATAAGCATTGAAATCGAGAAGGTGGAAGCAGAACTATGCCTGCCGCATGCATATTTTACCGTCTAAAAGCAATCCAAAACAAAAACAACATCGCAGAAAAAAAAGAAGAAGAAAAGAAAAACAAATATAGAAAAACTAGTCCTTCTTTGAGACAACTTTTACTACTCCGATGCACTTTCAAGTCTTAAATTAAAAAACAAAAAAAGAAGAGAAATATTTTAATTCTTCAAAGGATTCTTCATAGAAAAGAATTAAAAATGAAGTCTGATTTGAGAAAAAAAGAAAAATACCTTCAAAAGAAATAATTTACAATCGTTTTTTCTTTTGAAAAGTAACTAAAATTTCTGAAACGTATTGAAATGAGAACTATAAAGGATGTTTTAATAAGAAATTTTAACAAACAAAATATTAAGAATTTGAGGACAATAGTAAGGACTTCAAAATCCTTTTCCCCCCTGTGAGCTGTAACATTTGATACCACACAAATTATTAACAAGATTTATTTAAATTAAATTTCAAATTTATCACGATTTAAAGAAGCGACAAGTAAGACCTTTTTCGAGTAGCTTAAATACACCCTTTTAGAACCACTCTAAAGACATTATTGTCTACTCTCTTTTATTTACTTAAAATATTATATGACAAACAAAACTTACCGTTTCTGTTGATTTGATCTAAAAATAAAAGAGAAGAGAAAAGAAAAGTTTATATTAATAAAAACGTAAAATATTAGATATTATTTCATTCATTAAAAATGCAAAGATGGAGTTTATGAGTAAAATTTTATTAATGATATATAAACACACTAAAATTCTTAAAACAAACAAACAAAAACTATTTTTTTTATGATAGGGTCGGGTATGCATGGGTTTTCCAAGAATTTATTACTTTTTTGAATTTAGAACAGGCTATATGTACATTTTACATACGTTGATATATAATGCCGCTTTGGGTTTTGAAAAGATACTACATATAAGACAAGAATTTACTATGTGTGTGGGCTGAGGTTTACTCATTTCCATTTGTTTACTTTGTTGAATTTTAATCTCGTCACTATACCTGATATACAATTTCAGGTGAATACAGTAAAATCTCTCAGACAAGTCTTATTTACCGTTAGAATATAAAAAAAGTTCTTAAAAGATAGTTTTTGTGTTGTTGCTTTTGTAGCATTTTTCTTTCATATTTGAAGTGAGTTAAGAAACTATCACTAAAGCCTTACTCCCCCCCCCTCTTCAAATTAAAATCCAGAATGTTTTCACTGTTACGGATGTGACAATTACGCTTTAGATTTTTACTTACACAACATAAATATATTAAAATAGATGAATCAAAATAAAATAAGTAGGTTCTTTTTCACTAAATTTAAGCAAGTTCCTTAAAACTTAAGAATTTATTTTAGTTGTGTAATTTAAGTAACAGTCGAAAACAACAAGTTAAATACATATAGAAAATCAATATGCATACATTTAACAAAAAAATAACATGAGACAGAAAAAATTGTCCCATGATTATAGTTGCAATTTGTTACGAGTGTGAAACAAGATGCTAATTTTTTGAGAAATTTACAGTGACACAAAATAGTCACATTGAGAATTTTTCGAACAAATTGTTAAAATATCTCAAACAAAATGAGATATCAAAATGTATTGCAAGTGTGACATAATCTTACACAACCAATAGGTACACTACAAATTTGAACTCAGTGAATTGTTTGCCTTTTATTAGAAAATTAAAAAATCGTCTGACTTTATTAATAACAAATCTAATTTTGAGAAATAAAGAAGACAAATGTTTTTCACTTAAGTAACACAATCTATCTGTTTATCTAATGGACGTAATATCAGTTTGCTGTTTGCAACAAATGTTATTGACTCTCAGCTTTTAGAAATAGAGTAGACTATATTTGTTACTTTAATGACACAAACTACATTTTGTATTAAATAGATGTAGCTGTAGCTGAATAGCTTTTAGAAACAAAGAAGACCAATATTTGTTACTTTATTGACATTAACTGCAACAGTACACATTCAAAACTCAATGAATGCTTGCCTGTTATTAGAACAACAATTTAATACTTTTTAAGATTTAATGAAGACAAATATTTGTTACGTTAATAACACAAATTAATTTTTTTATCAATTGGGCGTAACTTCAACTTTCAATTTGCAAAAATTATTGTTCAAACTAAGCTTTTAGAAATCAAGAAAAAAATATTTGTTACTTTGATGACAATCACTGGTACAGTAAAGTATTCAAACTCAATGAATTGTTGTTGCTTTTAGAAAAAAAAATGTTTTACTTTTTTTAATTACAAACTTGATAATTTTGATGCAAAAAAGAAAAAATATATTTTACATTAATGACACAAACTACTTTTTCATCAAATGGTCGTAACATAAAATTGCAAACATTATTATTTTATCCACTCTATCCACTCTTTACTTTGTTACTTTAATGACACATACTACCTTTTTTATAAAATGGACCTAGCATCCATTTAATTTTGTAAAAATTATTGCTGACACTTAGCTTTTAGAAATAACGAAGACCAATATTTGTTACTTTAATAACATTAACTGCAACAGTACACATTCAAAACTCAATGAATGTTTGCTTGTTATCAAGAACAACTATTTTCTTTACTTTTTCTATTAAAAATTTGATACTTTTTAAGATTTTAAGAAGACAAATATCTGTTACGTTAATAACACAAATTACTTTTTTATCAAATGAACGTAACTTCAACTTTCAGTTTGCAAAGCAAAAATTATTGCTGACATTAAGCTTTTAGAAATCAAGAAAAAAAATATTTGTTACTTTTATGACATTTACTGCTGGAGTATAGATTTTAAACTCAATGAATTTTTGTTGTTTTCAGAAAAAAAGAATTATTTTACTTTTTAAATTACAAACTTGATAATATTTTTATATTTTACGTTATTGACAAAAACTATTTTTTCATTAAATGGGCGTAACATAAAATTCCAACAATTGTTACTTTATCAACTCTTTACTTTGTTCCTAATGCCATATACTATCTTTTTATTAAATGGACGTAGCTTCTATTTACATTTTGCAAAAATGGTTGCTTAAACTTAACTTTTAGAAATAAAAAAGAACAATATTTGTTACTTTAATGGCATTAACTGCAACAGTATACATTTAAAACTCAATGAATGTTTGCTTGTTATTAGAATATCAATTTTCTTAACTTTTTTCATTAAAAATTTGAACATTTTTAAAGATTTAAAGAAGACAAATATTTGTTACGTTAATAACACAAATAACTTTTTTATCAAATGGGCGTAACTTAAACTTTCAGTTTGTAAAAATTATTGCTGACATTAAGCTTTTAGAAATCAAGAAAAACAAATATTTGTTACTTTTATGACATAAACTGCTACAGTTTAGATTTTAAATTCAATTAATTTTTGTTGTTTTTAGGAAAAAAAAAATTGTTTTATTTTTTTAATAATAAACTTGATAATTTTTTAACATTGTATAAAGAAGAAAAAACATATTTTACGATAATGACCAAAACTACTTTTTCATCAAATCGGTATAACATAAAATAACAAATATAAAATTCTTTCAATTAAAAATTTAAAAAAACAAACAAAATTTATAAGGGGTTTTTGTGTGAAATTTTACACTCGCAGGTTAAGGCAGCTGCTTGCCGAATTTACAATTGAAAATTTAGAATGAAACAACAACAACTTGTGTGTGCTACCACCAAGTTCATAGGCTGGAGTTATAGCTATTTCACGGGGGCCAACCCGATCATCAGACTCCTTTAGTGGTGCTTAATTTTAATTAAATTTAACTAAATTAAACAGGAATCACAATGCTTATTTGTTACCGTAGTGACACTTACTGTATTTTCCATCATTTTGAAGTTAAATAACTCTGATTTTTACACCATAACCAAATCAGACGTAAACTAGTTAATATTCAAAACAACGATTCTAAACCCTGAGTTTTCAATGTTAACAAAAGAATTGATTCTAAATTTAAGAAATAATTAAAATCTACACTTGGGAAGTACTCGTTAAAAAAAAATAAAATTCTCTCTTCCTATGAATCTTTAAGAAAAATAATTTCTTGTTAGAGAGGTTTTACTGTAAAAATTGGTATCTAATGAACCGTGAACGTAAAGTTAAAAACAATGTGGCGATGACAATTTTAAAGACCAACCGACAGCAATGATGGTGGTGTGTTTAGCCGTTAAGTTAACTTTGACTTTGTGGTCGCTTTAAGAAGAAAAACCAAATTGAAGAAAGACAAAAAAAAAATAGTTGGCGTGCCCTAGAAAGCGGATCCGGTCCGCGGGATGTTGGTGGAAATTCGATAAGCTAGAAAAGACAATCTCAAAATCGCAGAGAACCACAAACAAAGTCAAAAGACAAAAAAAAAAGATATTACTATGATTTCGTTTGCAATTAAATTTTGTTATTTTTACAAAGAGATATCAATTTTCACAAAATACGCCCACAATATCTACCATAAGGTCACCTAACCAGCAGAGCGGTGGATAGCAGCAGATGGTCAAAGGGTTATTTCCTCAATTTATAATCAAAACACTACCCTATCACTTTAGTTTAAAAAACAATAACAACAAAACAGAAACAACAAATAAAAACAAAATTGAAAATAAAAATAAAAACAAAACACAACTGAAAATGAAAATAAAACTTTATAACGAAAAAAAATAGCAACAATTTTAAAATTGGATTATTTTTTAATTGAAATTGAAATTGTCGGCCAACATCACACAATGCCTGGATTTTGTCTCTTTGGCCTTAAACTATGGACGACAATTTAATATTGTGAATGATTTCGACATTGGCGGGCGCTGCGGCGGCAGGGGAGAGTAGCGCTGCTATTATATAGCTGGGGCGGACCAGACGATGTATTTTGTTTGTGTTGTTGTTGTTATTGTTGTTCAAAATACAAACCTACATACTCGGAATATCTCTTGCATTTCGGAGGGAGAGAAATTGTTATATTTTTATTTTTCTAAAAATAAAATTCATTTGTTCACATTTTGAAGGGGTTAAACACTTAAGTGGAACACCAGGCGAATTGAAGTGGTTTGCAGAGATTGTTAATGTTTTTTTTTTTTTTTGTATTTATTTATTTCAAGTTTATTATTTATAGTTGAAAAATATCTATACATAGACACATAGACCGGCAGATTTTGGTTTGGACATTTTTTAAACTATGTTTTTTTTTGTATTATTTTATTTTGACTTTAATCTAAAGTGTACCACAGTTGTTGTGGTACTTTCAATTAAGAGTTTAGAAATTAGAACAAGAGGGGTTATACAATTTAATTTGGCACTTGAAACAATACACAATCAAAAAACAAAAAAAAGAAAGACTTACATTTTATTTAAATTGTTTTGGGAGAATTTGTATCTGTCAACACTTGGTTAAAAATTAAGTTTATATACATTGTTGATAAGTAGTTTGGTATCCCTTGGAATGGGAATGGCTATCATGGGTTAGGTTTTGTTCGGTATTTTTTTATGTCTTTGAAAATTGATAGCGTGAAAGTAAGCTATGATAACTCGTATTAAGTTTCCAAGGGACGTGAGCTTTTATTTCAATAGGTAGAATTGTATAGCTTGAAATGAACAGTGCAAAAGCATAGGACGTTTTTCTAGCTACACGAGAAGTTTCTAAAGTTGACTGACACTTAAGAATGTCAAACTGTGTTCACATTTCTGTTCACTAAGTTTTGGAAAATCAACATAAATCGCTTCAAAATTTTAGAAATTTATTTGCAATAAAAAGAATCCTTTCACGAAGTTTTTAGAGCACTTTGTCTATTTTACGGTGTTTTAGTGATGAAGCTCATTTTTTGTTGAATGGCTTCGTCAAAAAGAAAAATTGGTGTATTAGAGCATCATCATTAAATCTATCAAAATAAACTGTTTGGTGTGGTTTACCCGCTGGCTGCATTATCTATTCTTAGATTTTTTTGAGAATGAGAAAAAACATGCAGTATGGCGTCAATGGCTGTCCACCCATGCTGACAGATTTTTCCCTTCCAAAAATTATAGATCAGCTTAAAATCGATGACATTTGTGACAACCTTGTTTTCAGAAGTGTTCGTGTTATTAAACCTCTTCGTTCGTACTCCTCTTAATTGCTTTTTAAGTGGCTATGTTAAGTTAATCTTTATGCTTACAAACAAACACCTCTAGAACTAAGGTCTCATCCAACAAACTTGTCCGTCTAGCTCCCTTAATTAGACCGCAGACCGAAATGAATCAAGGTGCCGTCATCCGCTTTTGTCATAGTCCATACTTCTGCACCGTATAGCACGACGACGAGGATGATAAGGGTCTTATATAGCGACACTTTGGTTGCTTTACTACTCAATTGCTTTCTTAAATAAATAAATTAGGTAGCGCAACAGTCCGTTGAGAACTAGGGTCTAGTGACTTACAACTCTCAACCATTCCTGTGTGCGAGTACTATTGTCAGGGATGGAGGGGGCCTACAGTTTTAAGCCGAATTCAAACATCTAATTTGAGAAAGCACTTTCCATGACAAGAATTACACTTGGAGGATTTATCAATTTTTCGCAAGACCCGAAAACAAAACTTTAGATGGCACAGGCTCGAATTGGAGCCAAGACCTCTGGCATGACAGTAAAATGCACTAACCACTGCTTTCTTAGCCCAAAGAAACAGCGGTTAGCAGCAAGAGTTATTTTTTGCTTGATCGTAGCGCTGGTGTTGTTTTGTGCATTCATAGCGGAGGTCGAGTAAACAAAGCCATGAACCACCTCAAATTAATGTCACACTTTGTTTTGCCGTCATTAACAGCTAAAATCATTATTTCAGTCTCTGTTTCAACACTCCCAGAAAACCCATTGTCAATGTCATCAGCATTTGCTAGGAATTGGACAGTGCCTCTAGTCTTGCAGTAGGAGCTCTGCACTATTCTTTCAAGGACAATGTTTAAGAAATTACGTGACAGCGCATCACCTTGTCTAAAATTTGGCATTAAAAGGTTCGGTTAAGTTGTTTCCAACCTTTCCAGAGAAGCCAAAACTGGAAATGGCTCTTTAAGGTTCGTCTCTGTAGATACTACCATATGAGGCCTTGAAATCAATGAAAGGATGGTAGGTGTTGATTTGATGTTTTTGGGTTTTTTCCAGGATCTGTCGTTACGTGAATATTTGATCAACTGTGGACTTTCTTGGTCTAAAGCCAAACTAATATGGACCGTTCACCTATTACGGCAAAAAAGATTTTGTGCGCGATGTTTAAGACACTGATTCCTCTTAAGTAGGTGCAATTTAGAGGGTCTGCTTTTTTTAGTACCGGGCAAACGGATCACCATATTCTACAAATAAGTTGATGCATGATCATTACCAAATTATCTTCAGCTGCTTTGAAAAGTTCGGAAAAAAAGCTATCTGCTACAGCCGCTATGTAAGACTTCAGAAGCATTTGCAGTCAATATTGGAGTCATCATTAACACTATACGGTCTGATTTATTAAAAACAAAGTTGTTCTGTTCGAATGAAGTATTTAACAAAAAATACTGCAATAAAAGTATCGTTTAAAAATTCTCTTTTAAAATTTAAAAATCCCTTTACAAAGATCCAAATCCAATAGAAGATTTTTAGAAGATCTTACGTAATTTTTACGATCCTAGCACTAAATGTCTAGAGTCAAGGGCTTTGGAGCAGTTAGTTTCAAAAAAATAGTTACGATTAACAGTATTTAACAGCAATTTTATAAATGATTCGAAAAGTTATCTGCTCCGAACATATAGCTTACGATTAACTTTGAAGATAAGATTGAGTTTAGTTTTGAAAAAAAAATCGAGAAGGGTATTTAAAACTACTCACCAATCCCATTTGTTTTTTTGTTGTTTTTTTTTATTGCCTATGGTCTTTACTTGGTTGGCAAGTACCCTTATTGAAAGGTGCTAAATACCGCTAAAGAAGCGAAATAAATATCTATATATGGGTAAACCTTAATTGGCATTGATACTTTAATTAAAATATCACAAACAATGCTCGTTTTTCATTAAATTTGACTTAATATTTCCATTTATCATTATTCACGTAATTTTTATTCGTTTCTAGTAGGTAGCTATAGGATTCTGATTAAAAAACCCAAAATTAAAAATATATGTATTTTTTTTTTAAATTCTTGTTTTCAACGCGCAACCAACTGCCTTCACTTCGAATACACGCGGCACAGCACATTGTACAAAACCTCAATTTGTTCTGATAACCGCACAAAATTGTAATTACAATTTAATTAAATGCATTTTTCAATATAATTACTTTAACAACAAATAACATCACGCTAATTCCCTTTCCAAAAGCACTCTCCAAAAGAATATACTAATATCCATTTGTTATGTATATACAGCTATGGTCAAAATAATAAGAACACAAGCTTCTTATTTCGTAACAAAATGTCCTTTTTTTTTGAAAATTGAATTATTTTAACATACATATTTAAATCAAGTGTTTCTATTTTTTGTATATGAAGCCTGCAATAAATGGACTCCAAAATCATGACGGCCAATATTACTTCTTAAAGATCACAAATTAAAAAAACTGTATAAAATATTTAGCATTAACATTAAATTTTTAAATGTGCTAAAGACATAATTAATATAAATTAAGTTGTGTGTTTCTATTATTTTGTCCATTGCTGTATGTATGAATATACTAATGATAAAACCAAGTGCGAGTGTCCATATGTCCATACTCGCGTATAACCTCAACTCATTTACTGTATACACACGGAGGCGGCGAACGGCGGCGAATGGCGGCAAGCGCGCGGTATACGATACGATATATATCTGAGGGCGTGAAAACTGCAGTTCATTTTCTAGTGTTAAGTACGCTAATTAATGTGAAGCGATAATAAGTTGCTATTACCACCTCCACCAAACCATACCGCGCTCTCACTTCCATATGCAATAATATATATGTATGTATGTATGAATGTATTTTTAAAAATGCTACAAAAATACTCTCATGTATGCATTGCATCCCTTCGCAACAATGAATTCACGTCTGCAAATTTGTTTAAACAACAATCCTGTTGGTCCTGACCCAGCTCGACCCAGCGCTGGCTGGCGCTATATGGTGCGACCCGACGACGCAGTGCATCGCCCTCCGTAGTCATCATCATCATCGTAGTCGTTATGTGTCGGTCGGTATATGGAGAACGCTGGCTTTGGCTGGCTCAATCGAATTCATTTGTTTACCCCCATCAGCAATGTTATTATCCTTTCAGTAAAAGTTACACTCCAGGAGGTTCAAAAATGCGCGTTTTATACTCTCTACTGTATATAAGAGCATAGGAACAGGGTACCGGGTTCCGGGGTTCCAGTTACTCCCCCGATCTCAACCCTATCCAACCTACATACAATGTGAATATTCTATACTCTTTCGTCCTGTCATGAAAGTAGTATCCTATTAAATTGAAATTCACGTAAAATTTGTTATTCAGAACTTCAAAAACACACTCCTCACACATGGCACAGTGAAAAAGTGACGAAATATACGTAAAACGTATAAAACGAAAAACTCATTAGCGACAAGCTCTATTCATATATAGAATACGCTTGAATATACCTTCGCTGCGTCGCTCGTCGCTCGTTATCTGCATGATGTGGTGAGTTTTTGAGGTGAGGGAGTTAAATTTTCCTTTTTGGATGAGGATCAGGATGAGTACTACGAGAATATAGAAATAGATAGTAACAAAGTTCAGCTTTAATCGATTTATTCAAACAAGTTAGTGCAGCAGTCTTTTGCAAGGAATTCCTAGAAATTTACAAAATTTTAGACACAAACTTTATAACATATATCAACGAGTATATTTGTAGCAATCAACCATTTAAGGTATGTACCTATTCCTAACCTACCTTAGTCTGTTCTGGACATGAAGGCCCAACACAAAAGTAACATACCGCACTCACGCACTAAGTCGAGCGTCTCGTTTCATTTTTGAAAAATGGTTTTACCGCAATACACCATTAAAAATATAGGACTCGTACGGTATGGTAAGTGTACGATTTTTGGGAGTGGTTGAGGGGTGAGGGGTTTTTTAATGCGGACTTGCTTTCCAGGGTTGTTATAAGCCTTTCTTCTTTTTTTTGAACTTTTATTTTTTTAAAACTTGAGAGGCTTATGAAAGAAGGGGACGAATTCAAGCAATTTGGCATTTAAAACAGAAGACTGAAGAATCAAGCTGGCTGACGATAGATCCATTGATCCGTAGTTCCACCTACTTTAGGGCAAAAAGACAGTGAAGCAGTAAATCCTTTATACTTTATAAGTCTTACTTAAGAGGCTGATAGGGCATATTCAAAGTTCGAAGAGGAAGAAAATTCTTCGATAGAATTGTTGAAGAAGACATTTGGAGAAAAGATTCCAGAGCTAGCAGTTAAAGTCCTAAAATCTCTCTCGACTTAGGAGTAAAGCTTCAGGGACTTTAAATTCTTAAGCTGAAAAATCAACTTCAGTTTCTCTTTAAAAATTCTTCGATAGAATTTTTGAAGAAGAAATTTGGAGAAAAGTTTTCAGAACTAGCAGTTAAAGCCCTGAATTGGATCCGATCTACACTTAGGAGTAAGGCTTGAGTGGCTTTAAATTCTTAAGATTTTAAAATTCTCTTTGAACTTCTTCAAAACTGGATGAGGACACAAAGGTTATTTTAAGAATTTAGGTGTCGTCTGCTAAAAGTTGGAGAACAAGCTCTGAAATGGTTAAAAATAATCCGAGTTGTTAAGGGAGGTAGAACTTCACTGACTAAAATTGTTAAGTCGAACAGACAACTAGAAAACATACGTCAAAAGTTTGATCTTAAGTTTTCGATATAATTTTCTCCATTAGAGGGAAATCGTTTGAAAAACGTTTCTAAAATTCAAAGTTGCAATTACTAAGACTTGGTCAACCGTTTTTGGAAGGTTTAGTAAATTTTGTGTCTCTTCTCTTTTAATGAGAAATTGAATAAAGATTCGACTTTTAGGATTGTAAGTCAAATAAGCAACAAGAAATTCTAAGTTTGATTTAAGAATTATCAGTCGAAAATTGAACCTGCATCCGGTAGATATTTTCAAAGGCATAAATTGTAATCAGAGAAATCAGCTGAAATTTGTCTTTGGACGTTTTTTTCAGAAATGATGTCGAGTTTGCTAAAAATAAGAGAGCAAGCTGTTAAAGCTTTAAAACGGGTCCGAACTTCCTAAAAGATTAAAACTTTGGTAATTAAGATTGTTGAGTCGGGCAGACAACTACAGAATCTGAATGGACTACATGAAAAGCTGAATTTAAAGTCTTCGAAAGTGTTTGGAAGAATTTCCGATCTCATTTTTTTTTAATAAAGGGAAATAGTTTCAAAACAAGTTACAAATGTCCGAAGTTTTAATGACTAAGCGTGATGATTCAAGCAGTCAACCCAAGTTTAATATACCTGGCCAACCCTGTTTTTGGAAGGATTTGGAATAATTTGTGTGACTCTTCTAATTTAATAAGAAATTGAATAAAGGTTCGACGTTAAGGTTTATTAAATTAAATACGCCACAAGAAATTCAGAATGTATAATCTAAGTTTGATTTAGGCATCAGTCAAAAATTAAGCTTGAGCTTCAGCGATTTAAATTTGTATCAGGAAAAATCAGCTGAAGGTTGTTTTTGGACTCTTTAAAAAATGTATGAGGTCGAATAAGGTTGTTTTTGGAGGGAATTACGTACCGATAAATTATGATCCCGTCTGCTAAAATTCAGAGAAAAAGCTGCTAAAGCCTTGAAAAGGCTGCGAGAACACCAAAAGAGTGAAACTGTTGACGAAGATTGTTGAGACAAAATTTGCATCAAAAGTTGGACGAAAAAGTTTTTGGAAGAGTTTTCGATCTCATTTGATTTTATAGAGGATAATGGTTTGAAAACAAGTTACAAAAGTCCGAAGTTTAAATGACAAAGCGAGATGATTCAGGCTGTCAACTGAAGAGTCTTAATATTTTTGGCTGAACCTGTTTTCGGAAGGATTTGCAATAAAAATTGTGTATCTTCTTTTTTAACAGAATGAATACAGATTTGACGTTATGGATTTTTAAGTCAAATAATCAAAAACATTCTTAATGTATAATCTCAGGTTGATAAAAGAATCAGTCAAAAATTGAACTTAAATCCAGTCGATCTATCCAAAGCTTCAACGATTTAAATTTGCATCAGGAAAAATCAGCTGAAGGTTTTCGTCTGCTAAAATTAAGAAAAACAGCTGTTAAAACCTAAAAACGGGTCAGAGAACACTGGCGGCGAAGATTGTTGAGTCAAGCAGACACAAATTGCTGAATAAACTAAATTAAAAGCTGGACTTAAAGTCTTTGGAAGAGCTTTTGGTCTCTTTGCTTTAAAAGAAGGAGACAATTAGAAGATTTAGAGACAATACCCGAAGGAGTTAATATTAAATGACTAAGATTGAGAAATTGAGAAGGCAACTGATTACTTGAAATACTGAAACAATTTTTGGCATCTTCCCTTCAAAATTCAGCGACTACAATTATTGTAGAATCGAATAAGCAACTCATAACTTTCGAAAGAATCTGTTCAAAGAAGTAAGGTTTCAATGACAAAAATGCTGTGGAGTCGTAAGCGATTCTCCAAGTGTTCAGCAATGACAATTACATTTATTGGATATTTTTGTTCAGTGAATTTTAATCTTCAGTTTTTCTTTATCCCTTAGTATACTTCAAAATTTCCAAGGAAAACAAAGATCCAATAACAACCCTGGTTAATGACTGTTTATTTAAAAGGCTAACTGAAGAAGAAGAAGCAGCAGAAGTAGTTGAAATGAAATAACATTCCACATTTGTGTGCGCACTTAACTCGTCTTCGAATGAAATACAACATCCAAATGTAATTATATACGAGCTTTGTATATACAAGGGTCCTTCTAGCCACCCACCGCCCACCACCCTTTTTAGACGTCATTTATAGTACCGCAACAAATTGAAGCAGCAGCAAGAGAACTGTGAGTTGCAAGAGAATATATGAGGTAAAAGGTACAAGCCATTCTTTAGGGTACTGTAGGTTTAATTATTTCTGCTCCATTTATCAATAAATCGATTTTCCTTAAATATCCATTTTCTGCTGAATGCGCTCACTGGGATTGAGAACGGGAAGGAGGAAGAGGAGGAAAAGTAAATCGATGTGGGCGATAAAAGGGTGTCGAGGAGGTAATATTGCAAATAAACACTTGAAAATTATTTTCCAATGAATGAAATGAATGGTTTCCATATAATAAATAAATCGATGAAAATTGTCATTCTGGGGGTCGGTTGGTCGGCTAGATGGTTACATGCGACCGACACGGAAGCCATCATGAAAAAGGTTACTTTTCTCCTTTTCACCTATGCCAGACTTTAGGTATATAATGGTTTGTTTTCTTATCACTGCAACACAGAAATTGTTTGTTCCAGGATATCATCAGGACACTAGGACTTAAGACAATACGACCCATACTAACTTCCCCGCCTAAGCCCGCAGCCTCCAACAACGACGATGACAAAGGACGACGGACGGCATAAGGAATATCACAAGTTCAATCAACTCGCTTCACACAACACATAAAGAGAAACAGATGGGCGGTTTCGCAAGTACGTACAGTACAATACATATGACAGGGAATCGAATTGTAAGGATTGCCGCTATTTGCCAGTTATCGGATAAAATGTCAAATGTTATTATCCTCTTTTGTAATTGCAGAATATAATCAAAAACGACCTTCCTTCAATATGCATACATACCTACAGCCTTGGCCAAATTAATATGAACATTTCTTACTTTTCGTTTACGAACTGGTTACGAATCTTTGGAGAATTGTCCCTGCGTTGTGGCACTCAACTCCTTAGAAAAATGTCGATAAGAAGTTTTGCTTTTAAAATTTAATAATAAGAATTTTTCAATAAATATCAAATATAATCTACCAGTTCATAGGTTTTTAAAAGAGTGCAATCTTTTAGGAATGCAATTTTTTGGGATTGCAATCTTTTGGGAATGCAATCTGTTGGGAATGCAATCTGTTGGCAATGCAATCTTTTATGATTTCATTGAATTCCTCTAAAATTGGGAATGTAATCTTTTGGGAATGCAATCTTTTGATGAATGCAATCTGTTGGGAATGCAATCTTTTGGGAGTGCAATCTTTTATGATTTCAATATAAAGATTTCATTCGTTGAATTCCTCTAAAATTGGCAATGCATTCTTTTTGGAATGCAATCTGTTGGGAATATAGTGGGCTGACAAGCTAGTAAAGGAATGCAATATGTTTGCAATGCAATCTTTAGGAATTGCAATCTTTTATGATTTCAATAAAAAGATTGCATTCATTGAATTCCTCTAAAATTGGGACTTAAAATGTTGCGATCTTTAATCATTTGAAATTAAAAAGACTTTAAAAAAATGCAAATACTTCAAATAAATTCAATGCATGAAGTCTGAAATGATTGCAATCAATTGATTCTATTCAAATGATTGCAGTAATTTTAAAGTCAAATTATCAGTTTTTGCAAAATTTTAAGTCATAATATTAAGTTGCATCAATGAATGCAATCTTTGAGTTGAATTCAATGAATGACTTATAACGATTGCATTCCAAGAAGATTGCATTCTTTTACTAGCTTGTCAGCCCACTATATTAATTGACATTATTTCTCAAAATGTATTGTTTTTAAATCAAGTGTTCATTATTTTGCTGGTCAACCTTTTTATAAAGCCTGCAGAAATATGGATTCCAAAATCTTGAGAACTATTATCAGGTACTTTTTTTTGAAAATTACAAATTAAGAAATTGATAAGGACACAATTACAAAAAATGGAGTTATGTTCCTATTATTTTGATCATAGCTGTAAATAGTTAAATACATACATCTTTGAATTGTCAAATGCAATCCTTGTCTGTATTGATTTTCCACTTTATGAATACGGTGTATGTTTTGTTCATAAAGTTTCTGATTTAATCGAAGGACTCCCCATATCGTTCGAGAGAGTATCCTCATCTTCGTCCTCGTATATTCCACTGTCTGATATTATGTTGTGTACCGCTAGCACTTCTATAGTACTTTGATACTTTGATCGAATGATAAACTTTGAAACTGAAAATCCTTTAATTGAGTTTCCTATGACACTTGAAGGAGTATAAAATAGATATACATATTATGTAGATATGTAGATATGGTATTTGTATTTTGTCAGAGATTACCTACAGACATTCAAGAGAACCTATAACGCACGAGATGGAATTTGAAAGGAATTGGAATATATATCCTTTTATTATCGTAGACAGACGAAATAGATAAGCATAAATGAAACAACAGACGAAGAGGAGATGCAGAGAAGAGACATAACACTTTAATAAGAAATAATAATATCTATAAATGTTATATCAATGAAATCAAGGATGAGGGTCTTAAACTTGTATAGATAGATACTCGTATATTTATGTGTATGGCTGAGAATAATGATGATTATGATGATGACTATGATGCCGATGCTGATGATGATGATGATGATGGTAGGTTTGATATAAAGCTTGATGCTCTGGATTAATTGAAGATGTTTCTCATTTATTAATAACACATTATAGAACATTTATTGAAGCAAAAGATTTCCAACACTTGAGAAATTAGTTCTTGGAATTGAAATGATATGAGAAAATAGGATATTATATTTATTTCTTTAAGCTAAGTACAGATTTATACTTATTGAATTTATAGATAAATATATAAATTTAAGCTGAAGTTTAAAGAGAAATTGATGGAATTCTTGTGTATATGAGATAAGAAATATCAAAATTGATTGATTACTACTTATTTATAGATATATTTAGGTATTTATTTTTGAATATAAATTAATATGATTTTGGAAATTTTAAAACCTTTCAAAAATGAAATAGTATGAGGCAATTTTAAAAATTTCACTTTAAAACAATTATTTTGCAACCTCTTAGAATATTAAATTAATTGGGTTTTAATTTCTAATTCTTTAGTTTTTTAAATAGATTCTTTCATTGGAAATGTCTTCAATAACGATTTTGCAACATTGGTGTCAGAAGTGGGATTCTCACGAAGAGTTCTTTACTCCTTTAATATGTCAGAGACAGTGTAAGTTTTAGGATATTGGTTTTAAAATCTGAAATATTTCGATAACGACTAATAAGAGAACAAACGTCGTAACACATTCCACATTCGCGTTGTACGGGTACAGAACTAGTCTCTGTAACTCATAGTACTCATTGATGAACAATCTTAGAAGAACGAGTTTTAGGGAGCTATTTCAATAATTTGCCAACACAGATAATAATAAAGTTAGTAATTATAAACAAATATTTCCAATCTTACGTGTTTCTGAAGACAAGATGTAAACAAAGCTGGAAACCATTTCCGAAACTAACGAGTAGTTTGAGGCACTCTTTGAAATAAAAAAAAAAAAAATGGTAACACTTCTAATTCAAAATCTCTTTTTCATAAATAAGCCCTATTACGTTTCTTCTCCTGAAAGCTTTCTTATCATTTTTCCTCTAAAGAGACTTTCATGCAAAAAACAATTAATTTTCGACAAATTTCCATTAATAAGCTGTGACTTTGTTTGACTTTTTACTCCATTTAAGATCAAAATGTTTTACTTGGATTTGTAAATACTGTATCGGCTAAAATATTTTTGAATTTCGCTTTAAGAAATCCGAAGAATAAAAAATCCTAACCCGATAGTTAATTTTTATATTTCTTGTTGAAAAAGACGTAAAGTTATATAAGCCCGTCAGAAGAATTCTGTTTTTCTCTATTATTCATGAAAACAATTCTCGTTATCGTGTAAACTACACAGAACAGACAACGGGCTTGAGGATTGTCTTCGATCTATAATCGGAAATTTTGCTTAGTTAAAAAGTAATTTGACCCGAAATAAGCATCATCACCAAATACCCAAAAAAAAGGAGATCTATAATGAAGTACTGGAAAGGTATTTGCGTTTTGCCTGCAGTCTTCACAATAGTATCGAAGATTATCTTAGAGCATGTAAGAGAACACCTTGAAGCAACAATTGCTGCTGAACAAGCAGGATTCCACACTGGATCCTCCTACAGTGATGACATCAACACCTTGCGGATAGTCAAAGTCATCGAACAGTGCTTTAAACATCGATCACCACTTGACCTGATGTTCATCGATTTTGAGAAAGCTTTTGACAAAGTCAACAGGTAGGTAAGGTATACCACATAAGATCATCGCTATTATAAAGTCGACTTATGATGGGTCTAAATGACACATCTTACACGGAGGAATTTGAATTCCAAAATGGAGTCAGACAGGGCTGAAAACTGTTACCAATTCTTTTGTTATTGGTGATCATTGTTGTGCTGTGGGCGGCCTTGATAAAAACGGACAAATAAGATGGACTACGACAACATAACTGAAACTTCTAGACTACGCCGACGATACAAACTATATCATAGGATAATGTGTCTATATCAAATGGCAACAAGGGTAGAGAGAGAAGCAGAAATCGTGGGGCTTAAAATCAGCGACGGAACCTCCCTCTGGTAAACATTGCTCAATAACCTGTAGAAAAAGAAGAGTTTTCAGAATCTTGGAAATATGGTTTCTACTGAAGGAGGAAGCGCTGGTCGTATAGGGAAATCTAAATCCGCATTTGGGATGTTGTCTAATGTTTGGAAGAACAACTCTATCAGCTTGGAGACAAAGATATCACTGTCCGCTGAAACGTCAAATCAGTACTGTTATACGGTTGAAGCACTTGGAAAATATTAGCAACGATTATCAAGAAACTGCAGATCTTCTTTAATAGGTGTCTACGAAATATCTTACGGGTTTTCTGGCCCGAACGTTTTTCCAATAAAGAACTTTATATGATACCGTTTCAGAAATCCATTGACACTATTATTTGAAGACGCAAGTGGAAAAGGATTGAACACTTGCTTCGAAAAGGTAATGACTGCATTGAATCTACTCACTCAAGAAGGCAGAAGAATCAGATGATCAAGAAGCACGTGGAGAAGAATAGTCTAGAAGAAATCGTCTAGATTGGGGAAGAGTTGAATGAAGCTTAAGTACACCGCGTAAACCGCACACGATGGTGGGTAGGAGTAGTTGAGGCCCTATGTCCCGCTTGAGATTACCCACGGACTTAATTGGTCTGAGGACCTAAGGAAGTAAGTTTACAAAATTTCCACAATTCGGAAGCATTACTTTGGCAATCCTTACTGAACAGAAATGTCAACACAGTTTGACATTCTCAACAGTTAAGCCATATACGAGAACCATCGAAACTCACCATTTTGTCGCAAAAAAAAACACCTTTTAATAGAAGAAATTGAACAAGTCCTTTTGTAACGAAGCGTTTTTGAGGAAACACCAGTTGAGAATCGTTGAATTCTATTTTTTTATTTTAAATTATACTCAAACATTTTTGATAACATATGAAAGCAAAATAAAAAGCTCTAAATAGTCAAAACCAAGAACATAACAATTTCGCAACCAATTAATAACTTTCATCGGAAACGTTTAGTAAAAATAAGTTCGTTATGAAAAATTCGAAGAATTTCGTTGCTCTAAGATGAATTTCCAATTATTAAATATTCCATGCCAAAAAAAAGGAATTTTT
The DNA here is from genome assembly GCA_951509635.1 of Eupeodes luniger. NCBI lineage: Eukaryota > Metazoa > Arthropoda > Insecta > Diptera > Syrphidae > Eupeodes > Eupeodes luniger. The sequence goes on along the minus strand of OX608075.1, from coordinate 125,899,727 downwards.
GTTTGTTTGCATTTAAAGGCAAAGGAAAACTCTTCTCCTTGCTCACCAATTTCGTCGTAGTCTTCTAAATAAACAACTTTTATTAATTTATTCAAAAAAAAAAACTGAACTAAAAATAGAAAAAATGTGAAATATTTCGTGCTTATATTACTAGAAATTCAAAACTTTTGTTTACTCTCCGCATCATACGCAACTTTGTTTTCAATTTTTCATTTTTATAGAACTCCTGGTATTCCTCCTTGTTAACTCGAAGAGCAGCAATCCTTTCAAAAAAAAAACACATAACATAGAAATATAGAGAAACATCTGTATGAGGAAAAAATATTGTATATGGAAACCGTTTCTTGTGTCAACAGTGACCTGTTTCAACAACAATACAATACCTGTTATATTTTTATTTCTGAAGAGTTTTAAAAAAAGTGCATTCCAAAATTACTGCTGCCAAATATTTATTTTCACTTCTCCAAAAAGCATTTTTCTTTATATTTACAGTCGCGCAGTGTACCTATCACAATTCATTCAGATTCAATTTTATTCCGTGTTTATTTATTTTTCTAAATAAAATTCTAATCAATTATCGATTGTTGTTTAATACATATTTTTCCATCATCACCCTCTCGTGATGCAAGAAGAAAAATAAAGGTTATGAAAAACTAAAATTGAAAATTATTATGAACTGTGCAGCAGAACTTCCACAACACGACGAGTATGATGCAACTACTGCAGCAAACTACCCTCCCACCAGGCCAACAGAATGAAAGCATGTCAGGTACCGAAACCAGGACCTGGCGCACCTGGAATTCGATTCACACATTGCAAGTTTAAGGCAGGGTTTTGTGTCTACATAAATCATTGTAGGAAAACGATGGCAACCGGAAATTGGCTCTAACGTTATAGTATTCTGTTTGAACTTTTTATTTGTTTCTTTTTTCCTGAATTTTGTTTCACTTAACTCGCTACCTATCGCCCTTTTCCTTTAACCCAACTCCCTTCTACTCCCCTGACTAGTTTAATAGCATTATGAAAGTTTTGTTAGATTCTTTCAAGGCAAAAGGAACACTCGTCCTTACAGTCGTCCTTGCAGTCAAAGCAAGAGTACAATAATTTAAAAACCTCCAGAGAGAGAGAGAACTAGATGGAGAGAATACGGCAAGTGGAAGTAAGAGTAAGAGAAAAAACAAACAAAAGTCGTGTATACTTACCGAGTTATGTGTCCGACGAAGTGCGAGTAATCGATTGAGCGAGCTTTTCATAAATTCATTCGTTATCCCATTAATGTGTTTCCAGCGATCGGTATAACGTCTACCTTACCTACTGCTACTCCTAGCTTTTGCAATGGGAATCACGTCCTCTTCTTAGGGCTTCACGTTTAAGAATTTTGTTGGTTAACCGGTGGACCGGTGCGATGATGGTGCGACGATGGCGATGGTAATGGAACAACAGGGGGCGTTATTTTATATTTTGAGTGTTTGTGGATACCACGCGCGTCGTTCCAAAAAGGAATCGTCAAGAATCACGAAACGTTAAAGTGGAAAGAGAGAATTGTTAATTGAGTTCTATAAGTACTCTTGTGTCGAAGAAGAGAATGAATTAATATTGAAATAAATAATAATGTTTTCCCTTTTGATTTTGCATTATTCAAAGGATTTTAGTTTTATAGAACGATAGAACTATGAACAAAAAGAAAACCTTTAAAGGAAAGACAAATTAAAATAAGTTTTTAAGTGCCTAGCTTAAGTTATATATCTATAAAGTAGGTTAGGTAGGTAAAGGTTCCCTCATCGTACGCCGTTAATTCATTATTCACTTTTAAAAAGTAAAGAAACTACTTATTAATTTGTTTTTTGAATTTTTATAAAGGTAATAAAATATGAATATTTGAGAAATTTATTTGTTTTGATAACTTTTGTGAGGGTTTTCATGAACCTTAAATCAATTATGACCTCTATCGAAAGTTGGTGTGAGAACTGTTAAGCTCAAAAGCTAATAAAAGCTTCACAATTTAGATTTATATTTATAATAAAATAATATCTTTTATTAGTCCCCTTTCTCAAAAACACAGCTTGTCGCAGTTTAAAATCCAAGAATTTCCAGCGTGAATGTGTCATTTACTGTCATTTGATTACAGTAACTTTAAAGCAAGAAAACAGTATGTAGAAAAGAGTATTAGAAACTGGAAAAAAGGGGAAATGTAATCATTACAGTATATTTAAAATTTAAATATTACAGTACAGAAAATCAAGTCAGTATTGTGATACTAACAATTTCTATAACATTCTTGACTAGCCTAAAGAAAGTGAAAACAATTTGAGAGACACTTTCTTAATTAATTTTCGAAACACTATAATTTTTACAGAGTGACACTTTAAGTGGATAAAACTGTAAAACAGTTAAGCCAAAAGACACAAAACAGACTATAGAATAGTAAGAATAAAAAATCTAAAAATTAGTTACTCGATTCAATTAAAACTACTCAACACAGTTATGTTCACAAAATTACCCTGTAACACTGTAACGAACAGTTAAATAATTAGAGTGGAAAACAACTTAAATCTAAGAAAGTTACACTGTAAGACTGTTACACTATATAACACTTTTACTGAAAAATAGTTACACATCCAAATCTTAAGTGATGCAAACTATACCAAGCTCGTGCTGTTATACACGAATACTGTAAATCATTTTCACCGTTAAACATAATACAGTATGAACTCACTCCAGAAGAGTCAGATTTTAAATCTTCAAGATATTTTCAATTCGATAAATATGCATTTAAAACTGTGAAATAGTTACAGTGCAACACAGCTTAACTTGAAGAAAGTTCCGCTTACACTGTAATAGAGTATCACAGCCGAACTGTACAATATGAACACTGTAACACACTCGTGCTGAAATAAATGAGCACTGTAAATCATATTTAACGTCATAAACAAAACATAAATTAAAAAACCCGATATGCAAAATGGCATTGGTGAAGTTACAGAGCTAATGAAAAATTCCAAAACAGTTGACAATTTACAGTCTTCAAGATATCGCCAATTTGATTAAGTATTAAGAACGGTAAGTAGTTATAGTTAAAAGCATCTTACATCTTACATATACTGTACTAGAGCTTCGAAGCCAAACTTTAAGACAAAAAACTGTAACACAGTGCATTGCTGTAATACACGAACACTGTAAATCATTTTCACCGTCATGCGAAAATGTCATAGTCATAGATTTAAAGCCTTTAAGATATATTTAACTCGAAAAGTACATCATGTTAACTTTAAGCACAGACATTGTAACAGAGTTTCACGGCCAAACTGTCAACTGAAATGAAATGAAATGAAATGAACACTGTAACACAGTAGTACCATAATACAAGAACACTGTAAATCATATTTAACGTCATAAACAAAACAAGTCAAATATACCGAAATGCACAATTGACATTGGTGAAGTTTCAGAATTACAGAACTCCAGAACAGTCAAAAATTTAATATCTTCAAGATGGGAGCCGGGTCCAAATGCTGTATTTTAAAATACTGTATGATCACAATTCTGTATGATAATGTACGACACTGTATGGTAATAATACTGTATGGATAATATTCTGTATTTCAAAATACTATAAATTTAAAATACTTTGTCTCAAAATGCTGTATTGCCAAAATACTCTCCCTCATAATTCTGTAAAATACTGGAAGTTATGACAGATCAATTAGTTTGGTGCAATTGTTGATTATGATAGGCACAATTCATTTAAAAATGTGACTTGTGAATTATCAAGGGAAGTATATTAGAACATATGCTATGATGTTTTTAAAAAAAAAAAGTATTCTGTTTTCGAAATTCTGTATTTAAAAATATTGTAAATAAGGCTAAAACCTAAAAATCGTTTTGATAATGTAAAAAAGTGCGCACTTTTATAACATTGTCAAAATGGTTTTTATTTTTTAGCCTTATTTACAGCATTTTGAAATACAGAATTTTGATAAACAGAATTTTGAAATACAGAATTTTGAGATGAAGTATTTTGATCATACAGTATTTTTTACATACAGTATTTTGAAATACATTATTTTGAGATACAGTATTTTAAGTACAGTATTATGATCCGTACAGTATTTCGACCCCAAACCCTTCAAGATATCACCAATTTGCATTTTATAAAATTAAATAGTTACAGTGAAAAACATATTAAAGCTGCACTTAAATACCCTGTAAAAGAGTTTCGCAGCGAAACTGTAAGAAACACTGTAGCATAGTACACTGCTGTAATACACAAACAGTGTAAATCACCGTCATATATACAACAGAATTGTCGAAGATTTAAGATCTTGAAGGTACTTCTAATTCTCTTTAGTACGCATTTAAGACCGTTAAATAGTAACAGTTCAGAGCATTTTAATTTTAAGAAAGTTACAAGTTACTTACACTCACTGTATTAGATTTTCACAGCCAAACTGTAAAAATGAACACTGTAGTAGAGTAACACAGTAGTGCTGTAATACATGAACACTGTAAACCGCATTTATCAACATAAACAAAACAGAATTAACTAACTTTAAATGCACAATTGGCATTGGTCAAGTTCCACAACTCCAGAATTGTCAAAAATTTTAAATCTTCAAGATCTCTGATTAAGAATGCATTTTACAGTAATACAAAATAATAGCAAAAATCTAATTTATGTCAAACATTTCTATATTTTGTGTTCAATCCTAAACCGATTTATATGTCTTCTATTCATTATTTAGTATTACAAATATGGAAAATATACACACACACACGATTATGTACCTCATCCTTTGATATTTTCTAAATCAAATATAAATCAAAATCTCCAAACTTATTCCACAATATTCACATCTTGTTTTCTCTAAGGGATTTTTCTTCATATTTGTTCTTTTTTCCTTTTTTTTGGATAAAGAAGGTTTTATAGGTACAGAGTACATACGTCCATCAAGTAATCCCAGAAGCCAAAAGAAAGTAACAAAGTCAAAAGTTATACATATTTTCTTTCTGTGTATATGCATAATTTCTAAGGTATCCTTAGGGTTACCATATATGGTTTTTCTAAATATGACTTTCAATAAAAAAGTAAAAGCAAAAATAGAATTTTAAATAAACTCAAATCGACATTCTATGGTACCTGTCGAAATTACAGGATCTTTTAAATGTTGATTATCAAGGTTTTGGTCACTTTTTGATGAGTTTTGAATTGACTCAAATTTATAAAAAGTGGCAAAAATTCTGAAGACATTAAAGTTGTTAAACTAAGCAGTTTTTCAAAAATTCTAGCGAAAAAATGTAATCACTTGGAATTGAAGTTGAAAAGTTAGAAAATTGAAGAAAAAAAATATGGTCACCATAAGTATTAAATATCCCATTCCAATACCAAATAAAAATGCTCAAAGTCAATATAGATCCCCAAGATCAATATATTTATATGTATGAATTCTGAAAGTGTAAGGTTCAATGTTGTTTTATATGATGGAACAAAAAATATAAAAAAAAAGAAGAAACTAACCAAATACCCTTTTCTGGTGGATCCATTTCTGAGAAAATCACATCACATCCACCTCCTGGTCTAGATATCCAAAACCACCATGGAATGGATTCGATATGGAGAAGTGTATAGAATATGTGTGATGCTCTTCTTTTTGTGATGTTATGTGATGTGATGTGATGGAGTAGCAAACATACTCAAAGTATCCATATCTCTCTGACGACTCATATTTATTCTGTTGAAATGGATCAAGGATCGTAATAAATTCGTCTGATGTCCTTGATTTTTTTTTTTTTGTTGTAGATTTTGTTTCATTTTATTTTATTTTTACTGTATAAGCAGTGGAAAAAATTCAAAAGTCATAAAATCCATCTTTAGTAAATATATATATGCATATAGATGTACATATGTATATATTTTTTATTTTGCTCTGTTAACCTCAGGAATACATTGAATATGAATAGTAAATTATCGTTTAAATGGAAGGATCTACAAGAAAATTTATTATAAGTCAGATATTTAGCCCTCTGCCGGGCAATAAAACAATCAATCGACCATCACAAATTTATCCCCTTTTTTTCTATATATATATAAATATACTTATAGTATATATAAGTATCTTAATACAAAGTAGAGGAGTATTGAGTATATGTACGTTACGTTACGTTATATTGAAACCCATTTAGACGAAAGAACCCATTTAGTGTATCTCTATAATATTGAAGGCTTTGGTTTTGATGATGGTTTCGCTTCGACTTCCAAATGGGGATGATTTATATCTGATTTGATATCAAATCCAATTACCCCCCACCCATGGTATTTTTTTTTTTCTTTTTACAATAAATAGAAGTTTGATTGTGACACATTTTGTGCTTTGAAAGATGCCAAACATAGTCAGAGAAAATGTTTCAATTCAACTCACATATACACCTATACACAACACATTTCTGCTTTTGCTTCTATATACGAACATATATGATTTTGTATTATATTGACGCATCAATTGAAAAAGGATGTGCATGGGCGATAGAGTATGATGAGGATATAATACCCATTGAAAATTGTGGAAAATCAACTTTATTGAATTTATACTTTAAATTGAGAGAAAAAAAACGTATCACATGTGGATTATTTGGATATTATTTATATTTTTGAGAAAAAATGGTTTGGCATTTTAGAGAACAAAAACACATTCGTCCTTGCATAGAAAATATTTTTATTTTTTTTCACAGTTGGTGAATTTTCTGAATTTAGAAATTTTATAAAATTCTAACCAAGTGGTTGAAAAACTGTAACTTTTAATGAAATATTTTTTGCATTTAACACCATTTGAAGATAAATGGCATTGGTGAAAAATGTTGCTGACATGTAAACGTTTAGAACCGTCATCAGAGCTATATAAAGGATGTGTTATTTCTGAGAAATTAAAAGCTTCTAATGCATTGTGCACTACACTCTCGCTGAAATTAAATGGTTTCTGGGAAAATGGGCATTATTATTAAATTAAACACATTAAACCTATTAAAGTTAATAGAGAAAAACGAAAAAAAAAAGGATTTGTTTTAATTGATAAGTAAATTGGTAAATAAAGGTCAATTAGTTTTAGTAATTAAGGACAGGCATATACAAACTGTTTTATTTATATCGAGCAAGGTCCTTAACAAAATAAGACTTGCAATAAATTTAACCTTCAGAGAAGGGAAATTTCAATTGTTGGTTTAATAATAAAAAGATTTTTTGCCTCGTTTAAATATATGTTAATTAATTTTGACAACTTTAAATTTAAGAAACTATTTGAGAGTTAAGAGTTACAACCAGTGAATATTATGTTTTTTTTTAATTAAAAATTTAAAAGTCAAGCTGGAAAAAATAAAAAATTCAAAATTTAAAAATTGAAACTGGTAGAGAACGAACATTGGTCGCTAGAAAAATAAAAGTTTAAAGGTCAAGCAGTGTCTAGAGTGTTCAGAAACCCTGTATACGAGTATTTTGAAATGTCCATCTAAATTTCAAAAAAGCAAAAAAGAAATTCAATTTACAAAACTATTTCGTGTTATCACAAATTTCAAAAAGATTTGTAGGTTCCCTAGTCTTATGGCAAAATTAAAATCTTGTAAATTTATACAACTAATCATGTACCATGAATTTCGCAAGAACGAAGTTGTAAGGGGTTTTAAATTCAGGACTTGACAACTTGGCCAATCGGAGAACTTACATCGACCCTTCAAATGGTCCATCGGCTTTAAATTTTTAGTCATCTTGATCTTGTATGGGAAAAATTCTTACGAAAAATACGCCATAAATTGGTGTGAGCGATGCCCAACCCTTTGGTACACAACCGTTTGCTACGCACAGAAAAAAAAAAGTTGTCATATTAACAATCATCGATAGTCAACTTGAAATTTGGCCAAATTGTCGTATTGACTACCAAAATAGTCAATATGACAACCTTATTTTTAAAAAATTGACTACTGGATAGTCAATAGAACAATTTTCGATTATCAATTTTGGTAAGTCAATATGACAACAAAAGTAGGCAATATAACAACTTCGGTAGTCAATATGAAAATCTGGTTGTCATATTGACTGACTGAAAACTGACTATCGAAGATTGTTATATTGACTACCCGGTAATCAATTTAGATTTCGGTTTTCAAAAAAAAACTGTCATATTGACTACCGCAGTTGTCATATTGACTACCGCAGTTGCCATATTGACTACCGCAGTTGTTGTACTGACTGCCGCAGTTGTGATATTGACTACCGCAGTTGTCATATTGACTACAGCAGTTGTCATATTGACTACTGTAGTTGTCATATTGACTACCGCAGTTGTCGTATTGACTACCGCCGTTGCCATATTGATTACCGCAGTTGTCCTTTTGACTACCGCAATTGTCATATTGACTACCGCAGTTGTTTAAATTTCGTTTAACCATAGATGTCATATTGACTACCGCAGTTGTCATATTGACTACCGCAGTTGCCATATTGATTACCGCAGTTGTTGTACTGACTGCCGCAGTTGTGATATTGACTACCGCAGTTGTCATATTGACTACAGCAGTTGTCATATTGACTACTGTAGTTGTCATATTGACTACCGCAGTTGTCGTATTGACTACCGCCGTTGCCATATTGATTACCGCAGTTGTCCTTTTGACTACCGCAATTGTCATATTGACTACCGCAGTTGTTTCAATTTTGTTTAACCATAGATGTCATATTGACTACCGTAGTTGTCATATTGACTACCGCAGTTGTCGTATTTACTACCACATTAGTCAATATGACAACCGTAGTTTCAATTTCCTTCAACCAAAGTTGTTATATTGACTACTACAGTTGTCATATTGACTACCAAATTGTAAAAAAAAATTTCGGATCCCAAAATTGACAATCGAAAATTGTTCTATTGACTATCGCGGTTGTCGGTTGAAAATTGACTACCAAATAGTCGTAATGACTACCAAAATAGTCAATAGGATGACTTTTTTCGTTCTGTGCGGACAACCCAACGGCAGGAAAATTGTCGATACTTTGACAAACAGCCAAACATTGGAGTTAAGGCTTTTAAATCCTCCAAATTTAGGTAGATTTTTTTTTTAATTTTCCGACGTTGCTCGTTCGTGTACTTTATCAAATTTTTGCACTGAACTGCCTACTAGGGCAAGAATCACGACCGAAAAATGGAATTGGCGCTTTGAAAGTTGCGATCAATGATTCTAAATTTCGTTAAAAAATTTTGAGTTTACTGAATAAATTGACAATGATATTTCTATAATAAGTAATAGGGCGCGTTCACAAATTAAATTCCAAATTGTCAAGTCCGTATTAGCAAACCCGATAATTTTCCTCAAGTATCAAAAACGTCAACAAAAATATAGCAAAATAGAACAACTTTTTTGAATACAATTTTGTAACATTTTAATAAAAATTAAGTCATGCGATGTTGTGTTTTCTTCCAAGAAGTTAAAAATAAATTCAGCAAAATTTACGATGGAACTTTTGTTTCGCAAAGTATGGTAAGGTTGGATATTTTCGACGAGCCCGAGTTATACTTTTTCTCGTAATAGCAAATAAGTTATACAAATTTACAATTAGTTAGTTAAATAACCAAGAAGGTCGCAAGTTATCAACGAACAGAAACGAAGGTTTAATAAAATTGAAATGTTCGCAAAATTTTGTAAACTGTTTTTTTTTTGGAGGAATTATTATTATCGCAGTTTTCTACTATTTTAAATACTAAACTAATTAATCAACTACAAAATAATAGCATTTTTGTGACTTCAAATGATGGTAAATTAGAAAACAAGGCATTTGAATGCGAACTAAAAGATTTTGAGATACAAATTTGCACACTAAATACACGAGCTTGCAACTTTGCGAAGAATTACTTTAAAAACTATGTGACGCAACAGTCCGTAGAGAACCAGGGCCTAGGGATTTAAAACTCTCAACTATTTCTGTGGGCGAGTCATTTTAGGGATGGAGGAAACCTATATGGCAATCCTATAGGAAACCTTTTATGGCGATTCCGAAAGGCTTATTTGAAAAAGCACTTTTTATGACAAAAATTACAGTTGGAGGATGTCAATTCTTCGCAAGAAGCATTTTCCGTGAAAAAAAACTTTTAGGTGACACAGACAGGGATTGAACACAAGACCTTTTGTAAGACAGTCCTATGCGATAACCTTCACGTCACGGATACTAGCAAAACTGATTTGCAAAATAGCTCAATGCGAATTAAACTTAAACAAATCAGAAAAAATTAAATGTTGCGAAATAATCATAAGCAAAGTTTTGTATACAAACTTTCACAATTCGTTATGAAAAGTCAATATGCGAAATATTGTTTTTATTAAATAAAATGATTGTTTCAAAATTTCAATGCGACATACTTAGAAATTCGCAAAATTCAAATTTCACAAAATTCACAAAATTTTAAAAATTCGCAAAAATTGCAAAATTAGCAAAATTCGTAAAATTCCATCCACTGCCTACTCCTTTGACCTGTTAAATGAATTGGAATTTAATTAAGAGTTTAAAAACTAAAGTTTCACTTTAATTTGAATCAAGAATTCATTAAGAGGTTACTACAACGGATTTCGTAGATAAAACTGAATCAAGACTGTAATGAATTAAGCTAAAATACGCAACATATTTAAATATTTCCAAAAACTCAAAGGTCAGCGGATGTTCTATAGATTACAGGAAATACACAACATTCTTATTCTACCTTTTCACAGAAAAATAAAAACAACCAATAAAAACAAAACACAACAAAAATAAAAACACACTATCTTTCTTATCAGATGCTTAATAATATAATATAAAAGTCACATATATTTATTTATGTTAAACATAAGACTTCCCTTGTTTATTCTGCTTAATGCACAAAATGATGAAATCTTTTGCAGAATTAAGGATTAACACTCACTTTTCAGATACAATCAACATCAAAATGACCATTCCTGATGTGAATAGTTAATTTTTTGTGTTGGGTTCTTATTCCTCTTACTCGTCCTCCTTCTCCCCTCTCCCCAAATCAACTCCTCTCAAGTCTCCTTCATGGTCTCGTCGTCGTCTTTCGTCAGTCTTTAGTCCCAAGGGAAGAATGAGATATAATAAATATAAAATGATATTTGGGGACAACACCAACTGACCGAGGAGGGACGAATTAATACGGATTTGGAAGGTAGGGTAAGAGGAGATTTGGCGAGAATTCAATTCTTCAAAGAATTGCCGACTCCTTTTAAAATTGCGAGGAACAAAAATAGAAAGGAAAAAAAATTAAGGATTATAATCGCAATACCCTGATGACTGCTGAAATAGCTTTTGTTCATGCGGTTTGTGTATTGAATTTAACGAGTTTTCACATTGTTCGGAAAAGAATTAAATTTATGAAAAAATATAAAAAAAATAAATGTTCAACGGAAGAAGGAGGAACACAGAAATCTATAGGAGAGGATCCTACTATACAAGGACCCTAACTTGTTATGCATTCATCCTGCGAATTCTCTCGCATTTATATAAACTCTTTCGCTCACAAGAGACTCTCCATCTCTTATGATTCCCAATCCCAACTATACAGAAATAAATGATAAGAAAAGGGAATCAAAGGACGACGACGACGACGAGCAAGGACGTTGGTTTCATTTCGTTTCCTTTTATTTTACTTTATTTTTTGTGTGTCGCTTTTTTGAATTGATTTCCTGAAAAATATCACAAAAAAAAAAACAATCTTCTTTATGGTCCCTATGGAGAGATAACAAGAAATGACCATACACACAGTTTTCTTCTTTTTTTTTTTATTTTTTTCGTCTTCTTCGTCCTTTAGTAGTCAATTTTTTTGTGTTATCTCCTTTGCATTCAAGATGCCAGCCATGCAGCAGCATATTCTTGTTGCATGGAATGGAAACTATTCCCACTTATCCTAAGATGACTTTCCATTTTGGTTATTCAAGTGAGTGCATTTCTCTGGATAGTGCTGTTTTTATTCGTCCTTTTCGTCCAAAGGACATTGACACTGAGACTCTAGCCTTGTTTTTTTTTTTTCTTTTTTTGTTTAGTAAAGATGCCAGGAAAAATGTGTCCATGTAGACAAGACACACTTGATATTCTCCAAAAATTCTCTTTTCTTCTTCTATTTTTATCCTTATTTTATTTTTTTTAAAGAGAGAAAAATATTTTATTCAAAAACTTGTGATATGAAATGGAAATATTATTAAAATGTCTGACTTTTAAGGAATGCCTTAAAAATGAAATTTTTGTGATATGAATAGAAACGAATTAATTCAAATGTAAAGGAATTGGATAAGGTAGGTGGGATAGAATACTTTAGAAGTAAGATGAAGGGTATCATAAATTTTCAGGATTTGTTAATTTCTTAAAAACTTAAGTTATTTTTGATATGTGGTGTTTTTTGTACACGAGAATCTAAAACAAAAATTTAATTACAAGAGAAGGGCATTTCATTCATTTTGGTTCTTCGGATTTTCAAATTTTATTTTAAATTTTTATTTTTTTTGATTTTTCAGCAAATTCTAAAAGTTGACAATTTAAATACAAATTTTTAAGCATTTTGTTTTTGAAGTGGTAATAATTGCTTAATTTTGGAAGAATAGGGTCAAACAAACAAAGTGAAGGAACTATAGGTTCTCTAAAATTGAAAGTATTGTATTATCAAAATTATTAAAAAAAAGTTATTATTTCTTAAATAAGAACAATATAAGATCAAGATCAAAAGCTTTTAACTCGTGATTAGAAGTAAGTAATTGCATATAGCAAGTTAGTAGTTCATTAATTTTGTTATTATTTTTTGCATCATTGTTTATATTTCTTCATGAATTTTGTAAATTCGACATTTATTGTTTCATTTTAGCTGAAACATAAGTTTTTAAAAAAATTCAATATTGATGTTTTTAGAAGTATTTCATTGAATACTGAATAATATGGAAAACATTTTGTAAACTCTAATTTTATTTCAATTCTCACATTTATTTCAATTTATTCTTCTTTTCATAAAATAGAATACCTTCTCTGTTTTAATTGGTCTTAGGCTCTGTTGTAGCATTATTAAAATTACTAATTTCTCTTTAAAAACACATTTAAAAGCTTTTAACCACTTCAAATAAGTATTAGACTGTTCGAACGGTTCTAAAGCGTTTGCATACCGTTTTGAAATCGATTTTTTATTGTTTTTTTTTTTTCAATTTTTTGTCTTTTTATTTTAAATTTGTTTTATGTATTTCATTTTATGTGATGTTATTTATTGTAATTTTCATTTATAAATTTTTGATTTATTTTAAATAAATTTTACTTAGTTTTGTTTTATTAAACTCACTTCTGTGTCAATTTGTTTTATTTGGATTAAATTTGCTCTATTATTTAATTTATTCTATTTTAAAAATCGATGTTAAATTTGTTTTAATTTAATTTAATTTATTTTATTTGATTTTATTAAATTTTATTTTATTTCATTTTATTTTACTTATTATTTTTATTTTATTTGATTTGATTTGATTTGATTTTATTTTAAATTCTATTTTATTTTATTTTACTTTAATGTATTTTAATGTATTTTATTGTAATTTATTTTTATTGAGTTTATTTTATTTTATTTTGTTTTATTTTACATATAAGGTACAGATATTTAAGTTATAAGCATGCTAATTAAAACGACCATGAATGACTAAATTAGAAAGCATTTTTTTGTCCTATCATTAATACTCTTCGCAGCGTATGCAATGAAAGTCATTTTATGGCTAATTTTTTGGACACCTTCAGTTGGTTTTAATAGGAATTTTTAAAGATTTCTATCTAGTACTAAATATAGCCTATGTTACTCAGTGATAATGTAGCTTTCTAATGAAAAAAGAATTATTAAAATCGGTCCAGTACTTTTTGAGTTTATTCGTTACATACAAAAATACAAATCTTTCCTTTTTAGTGTAGATTTCATTTCATTTTATTTTATTTTTTTTTTGTTTTATTTAACTTTATTTTATTTTTTTTTTGTTTTATTTAACTTTATTTTATTTTATTTTATTTTATTTTGTTTTATTTCATTTTACTTTACTTTATTTCATTTTATTTTATTTTAATTTATTTTATTTTGTTTATTTTATTTTTATTTTATTATATTTTATTTTTATTTTATTTCTGTTTCTATTTTATTTTATTTTTATTTTATTTTATTTTATTTTTATTTAGTTTATTTTATTTTATTTCATTTCATTTTTTTTTATTTACGTTATTTTATTTTATTTTGTTTATTTTATTTTTATTTTATTTTATTTTATTTTATTATATTTTATTTCTGTTTCTATTTTATTTTTTTATTTTTATTTTTATTTTATTTTATTTTATTTTATTTTATTTTATTTTATTTTATTTTATTTTATTTTATTTTTTTTTTATTTTACTTTATTTTATTTTTTTTATTTTATTTTTTTTATTTTACTTTATTTTATTTCTATTTCTATTTTATTTTATTTATTTTTATTTTTATTTTATTTTATTTTATTTTTGTATTTTAACGTGTTTTTATATTTTGTAATTTTATATTATTTTATTTTATTTTATTTTTGTATTTTAATGTGTTTTTATATTTTGTAATTTTATTTTAATTACTTTTCATTGGAAGTAATTGTCATCGATACGATTTGTCGAATTACAAGTTTTGACATTTCACGACGCTTCAAGTCACTATGAATCTTACGTCCGTTTGTCTGTACGTCAAAACAACTTTTTTGTTGTTGTTTTTATTGAAATTTGAAAAAAAAAAATGACAAATCTATTTGATCCCAAATATCTCATGAACCAATAACGCTAGGGACTTCAACTAAGTTGTATATACATACATATGTACATGCATACATACATTGCGACGTGAACCAAGTTCGAATACTTTGGGAAGGACAGAAAAAACTAGAAACAAATATTTTACACAAATTTTTTTCTGAAGAATAACTCATTGACATCTGGTATTTTTTAAAAGAACAATAGAGTTGAAAGTTTTTTACAAAAAAAAGTAATTTAAAAATTGGTAAAAATCGAATTTCGAATTGCCAAGAATTAAAGTAATTGGCTTCAAAGTAATTTTATTTTATTGAAAACATTTTTTTTTAAGTTTCGTTATTTTTTTTAGAAAAGTTTTTTGTTTTTTCAATAAAAACCTAAAAAAAAAAAAAAACTCGAATAAAAACTAGTAAACATTATTTTTTGAGTAAAATACTCGTATCTAGTAATTAAAAAAAAAAACGTATTGAAATCAAATTTCGTTGTCATATGAAAAATATTGTTTTTAACATTAAGATACTTTTTTAGCAAAAACCCAACTGACAATTTTGTTTGCAAAAATCGACTAAAATTTAGAATACTTAAAAACAAAAAAACATATCGATTTCAAACTTTTTTCAACTCATACGAATGTTGTTTTTAACTTTTAAAAAAATCAAATTGACAGTTTTTTACAGAAAAATAAGAACCTAAAATAAAATAATACTTAAAACTACTAAAAATTGATTTTTTTGATTTAAATATCTTGAGAACGAAGAACTATACCGACTTAAAACTTTTTTAAGCCCAATAAAATATTGTTGTGAATATTTTTTTTAACATTTAAAGATAGAAAACAGCTAACACCTTATTCTTTGCATATCTTTTAAGTAGGAGTGGGTGGCATCCCAGCCTCTTTTGTTTAAATTAATTTTTGCTTTATTTTATTTTTACCTCATTTTACTACATTTTAATTTATTTTATTTACAAAATTTCACTAAAATTCCATTAAATTCATTTTAGCTTTAATTATTTTTTTTTTATTTACATTTTCGTTATTTTAATTTTGGTTAATTTTAACTACATACTATTTTTGTTTTTATTTATTTTGATTTATTTTTCTTTTTATTTTATTTTTAAGAATTGTTATTATTATATTTTGTATTGTTTTTTTTTTTATTATTATTTTGTATGTTACTTATTAATTTTATATAGTTTTAATTTATTTTTATTTATTTTATATTTTTATTTAATTAAATTTTGTTTTATTTTATTGGACTCATGATTAAAGATATTGAGATTTTAATTCAAAGGCATTTTTTATTAATTCGAAAAACAATCCCCTACTGATCCATTTGTTGAAACTAAAAATTTAATAATTAAAATATTGACATAAATTACATAAAGTGTAAAATATTTTTCAATAACTGCCTTAACACTCTTTGATTAATAACATGTTTTTATATTTTGTTAATAAAAACTACACCTGACTTAAAATGCCCTTTATTATTATTATTATTAAATCATATTAAGCCAGCTATGTATGTATCTACTTGTGGTAGAGATTATAACATGACCTAGTTATTCAAACACTAATTAACGTGGATTAGCGACAGCAGGAAAAAGAATCTACTGGAATGCATTATGTAATTAATTAAATATTTTTATATCAAGAGTAATTTTATTAAATTTTTATTAGTTCATATATATTTTTTTCGAAAGTATGCTGCACGATAAAAAACAGAAAAAAAAATACCCCTTAGTCAATTCCTAAGCACTTTTCATTAAATAAATTAAATCTGATTAATTCTCATGTAGTGAAAAAGGATTCCAATTTAAAGGATTATCTTATATAACCATCCAGGCAATTCAAAAACTCTCCAGTTTGCTGGCCTCATTAAGTCAGACAACTTTTGCTCTATATACCGCATTGTATGGCATGATTTCTTTTTTTAAAGCAACGAAACTAACATCCTTTGTATCTTCACCACCACCGCGGAGCCGCGTATAGTCCTCGTCATATAGCTCTTAAATATTATATAGACGTTGCGTTGGTTTGGTTGGTTTCAACAACCTGATGAGTTGCATTCTCAAAAATTTCCCATTGTATCTAGTTGTGTATGAACAATCTCCGACAATTCATTCAAGAGCCTGCTTCACTTCACTCACCCGACATCACGGAGAGCAGAATTTTATTCTTCAGGACTCTATTGTTTGGTGTTCGCCTTTTGCCTTTTGCCTCTCGCCGGACCCAAGCACAACCAACTCAGGAGGGTTCTTTTGCTAGAGAATTATGCCCTCACGAGCTTCAAGCTTCAGTCTTCAGCAGCAGGCTTAGTCGTAGTTTTATTGTTTCGGGACATTTGCAACTTTCGGCATCATTTAACAAAACGCATCAAAATTCTGCATTATATTTGGTCCTTTTTCAAGGATTGCTTTGTTTTTTCGGGTATATGTTCACTTGCTCGGAAAAAAAGGAGCAGATATTCAAGATTTCCCTTGGTACATTCATTGTCTCGTTCTTCGTTTTCAAAAGCCAACTGTTCTTGTTCTGATATTTGTTCTCATTTTGTATGTTTTTTGTTATCCTTTTTCCGAGGGAAGAATATTTTACATCATTGATGATCCCTTAAGTTGATGGTGTCATTGACTGATTTGCTTCCACTTGTGTGAATTTATTAGGAATTTTCTTTTTTTCTCTGTGTATATTTTTCCGTTTGTCACCGACAAAAAATTTGCATTATTTTTTTTTTTGCAGGACTTTTTCTTTGTCATTGTATGACATGCAACAAAATGTCGTTTCGGATAAGCAACCCATCCGAATCCTGGAGGTAATAAACCATGTAGACATAAAGAAACACAACCTACACTCATCAGCTCTCCATTGGGAATGGGATGGATTTCACTTAGCTAAAGAGATACATTTGAATAGAAAACAGGTGCGAACATAAGATACTTGCCCTAGGGAAGGGGGTGAGTGGTAGGGGGTGGTGGTTATGGCCATAGCAATACAGGTATAGAAAGATAGGTATTCTCTATAGGAAGGATGATTATTTTTGTGTTATCGTCAAGTTGTGTGTTTTTTTAATGAGATGAACATTAGTGTGGTTGATGGGCTTCACACAAAATGGCCTCTGAGCCAGGAATCAAGTGGCGACATTTAGGGATAAAATTAATGTTCACCATTATATTCCTTTTCTTTTGGTTTTTGGTCCTTGGTCGTCGTCGTCCTTCTCCTTTTTCTCACCCTCATTGACATCAAGGATATTATAATCTCCAGATCACACTCAAGTGAATTTGTTTACCTTTGAGATGAGATTATCTTGTTTTGAATTTTAAATGACCGTCATGAAATATTGAATAAGAAATTTTGTCGGTTTTTGTCTCCTCTCTCTCTCTCTAAAATACAAACACAAAAATGAAGTCCCTTTTTTTGAAAGAAATCTATTCTAATTTTAGGCGATAAATTAGAAAGGCGTTTTTGTTTTTTTTTTTTGAATTTTCTATATTTTGTATACATTTCTGAATTTTTAGTCCTTAAAAGTTGAAATATTGTTTTTGCTTCAAAGAATTTTGATTGTCTTTAAAAACTTTTATTTAAATAATTTTGTTTTGGTGTTTTGCTTTTTTTTTGATGGGGGAGGTGAAGTTATTTAAACTTCTTAAAAAATTCTTTTTATTAAGGATTAGGGTATTATTATTTGAAGGATATTTTATGCAAACAGGAATAAAAATTCAAATGGTGTTGTAGTCAAATGATTTTGAAGTTTAAATGAGATTAGAGTGAAATCTGCACCAAGGAGTTTTATTTTTTGTCGATAAATGTGCTTTTTTGATAAAATTTTTCTCTATAGCATTTGTCTGAATTATGGAAGCAAGGATCTATAGAATGACATTACGCCATTGAGATATATGTAGGAATAAGGAAGTTATTAACTTTTTAATATTTTTGTGGAAAAGTAGAAATCACACGAATATGATGAATATTTTAGATGGAATGGAAAATCAAAACAGTTGACGGTAATAAGCGCGATTCCGTTTTGGAAAATAGTTATGAAAATTAAAGATTTAAAAAAAATTTGATGAGTTTTTAATAAATTAAAAATATTTAAACCGAACATCATAGAAAAAAAATATTTGTTTTGGTTATAGCATTTTTTTTTTTTTTTTTTTAATGAAATGCACAACTGGGTCTCACGAACGTGCTCCTGTATCCAAGGAGTCTGTTTAAAAATAGTACCTTTATTTTAAGACTTTACCTGGAAAATAAGTTTATTTTTTTCTCAATAAAACCTTAGTTTATTAATTTTTTTTCGAAAATCATAAAGTGGTTATGTAAAATTAATTTTGTACTTATACAAAGTTTTTAGCAATATTTTTAAGTTAGCAGTTATTTAGTGTTTATAAAAGGTTATATGTTCGATTTTCGTTAACAAATGTTGATTCGTTTTTGAAATATCGTATATTTATAAAAAAAAAATGTAATATCTTTTGAAAACCCAAAAAATAATGATCAGAAAATAAAATGATGATAAATAGGTTCAATAGTTTTTGAGAAAATTTAAAAACAAAATAACGATTCTACTACTTTTTGGAATATAAATTTTGCATGTGTATGTTGTTAAAAATACGGCATTTACATAAACGTCTTTTAACACCTTTAAAACTACAGGATGTGAAAGGTATTGGTGTCATTGGAATCAGAGATCGTGCGGATTTCTCAGTCACGATGTCGCACTGGCCAAATTTGCCATTGAGGCATTTTTCAAGAGTAACGATTCGTCGACAGTTTTGTTCACACTTCGGAATACGACGAATAAGTGATGGACCTAGTGTGAATTTAATTCGTTCGTGGGTGCAGAGGTTCCGCGCAAATTTTTCGGTTATGAACACTCCACGGCGAGGGTCCAGTCGATCTTCAAGAACTTCCGAAAACATTGAAGTGGTTGAAAAGATAGTTTACGTGAAAATCCACGACTTTCGATACGGAAAAGGGCAGACTCACTGGGACTTCGAAGAGTGATTATTCATCAATTTTGAAAAAGGATTTAAAGTTCCATCCTTTCAAGATTTAAATAGGTCAAGAACTCAAAGAAAGTGATTTTGTTTCACGCAACAATTTTTATGAGACGATGTTGGAGTGTTTTTCGTACTGTGAATTTTTTGGAGCGATGGGACTCATTTTCATTTCTTGTCTCATCCTTTTTTACCGTTATTTTAATGGACTTTTCTCTAGTGAAATAGACAGTTGCATTCCTCCCCTCAAAAAATTTAACCGTAATACCCGCGCTTCTAGGAATGCCCATCAGTTTACCCTTCAGCCCAACTTTGGCCGTACTATGAAGTACAGAGATTCATTTTTAGCCGTACTACGCCAATGTGGAATGCAATACAATGTTCAGGAATTCAAAATCAATGTACACCGACACCTCCTATCTAACCCTTCCCTCTTTTCCTAATGCTCACACTGTGTCTTTGGCATATTAAAGGTATACAAAACCATTTTAGTGTTCGCTAATTATTTAAAAAAAAAAACCGGCTCGTTAATAAACAAAACTGCCGTTACTGGGCTCCAAGAACCCATAACCTTCGACTGAAACACCATTGCCCCAGGGTAACTGTTTGGTGTACCTTATACACGCATGGAATAATTGGATCATATTTTTTGAGAATGCTCGAGGCCAGCAGCAAATGTCAACAGTGACAATTACCAACGCATGATAACGGATTTCATTTTGCCAAACTTGCAAGCAATCGTTTTCATCGCACAAGTGGTTCCAACAAGATGGTGCAACCGCACACACGGCTAGAGATTGGATGAAAATCCCGTGGCCAACGAGGTTCCCCGACTTTACCTAAATAGATTATTTTTATGGGGCCCTATCCCAAAGAGAGAATTTACAGCAACAATCCCGGAACTCTTTTGAACCTAAAAGGAAACATTCTTCGAGAAATCAGAGCAATTGAATCAAGTTTACTGCAGTGTGTGGCGCGTAACACAAGGCTCCGTTTTGAAAAGTGCGTGCAACTCGACATAATGTTCAAAAATCCGCATTATTGGTCGTTTAATATTTTAAATAAAACTATACGTCAAATAGATTTTTTAAAATTTAATTTTGAAAATATAAATTTCCCGCCAGACACCCTGTATAATTCAAAAATCATGTACTTTAAGGTTTTTGATGGTCATAATCTGTTGGGACATCATGTTTGAAGTAATTGAACACCATTTAAGACAAATAAATCTTTGAAAATGTTTAAAAAAAAAATATATTTTATGTAAAATATATGTAAATTTAACGAAATTATCAATGGAGAATTTCCATTTCGTATACAAAGTTTATAGAGATTTTTAAAATATTTTTTCTTCATTTTATCCAACATTTTTTTTTTAAATTTGTACAAATTGATTGTCGATTCTAATATCTTAAGAAAAGAGACAATTATTGGCCTCAGACATATTTCTATTGTTTTTTTAACTTTTCAATTTTTATTTGGTCAACTTAAAAAAAAATTGGCGCAAACTTTTAAACATTTAAAACATACTCAAAATCATTTAAGTATAAATTCGATGTTGACTGTAAAACTGGGTTTTAGAATAAGGCTTGACTCTTTGATAATTTTAAACGATATAAAACGATAGAAGTATACTGTAACGTTAAAGCACTCGTCTTAATTTTTTAAAGTGTACTTTGTCTTTAAAATAAATTTAAAGAAAAAAAATGTTTTTGAAGATGAGATGATGATTTTGAGGTTGTTTTTTTTCAAATTCATTTTTATTAATTCAATCTTAGATCTATGTTAAAGCTAGACAAAAATTCATAAAACTAGCCTAATTAACCATAACTTACAACTTACTTACTGGTCCCATACGGACATTCTAAGTTAAACAATAATACTTAATACTAATGCCTTTCGGCCCTAAGATCTATTTAACTTCAATTCTATTTTATTTATTTTTGTTTATTCACTAGAAAATTTAGAAAAAAACTAATATCAATATCCTTTTTTTATGTTTACTTAAAAGGTACTTAAATAAGGCCTTTAAAATAAAATAAGTTAACTAAAACTACCTATTCTACCTATAAACTACTTAAAACTAGAACAACCACAGCAGCAAATCTAACTATCAAACGTTTTTGTTTTTCATATTTTGTTGTCTTTTTTTTTATATTTTTTTTATTATTTTTTTTGTATTGTTCTTTTTTTTGTGTATATTTTTTTTTGTGCCACCATGCCTATTCTACTTAAAACTAAACCCTTAAACTATAAAACAAGTATGTAAGCCGGCCAAGGCTTTAAACCCCATCCCGACTACCCACTATCAAGTGCCGATTGAAGCCACCAAAACTGGTTCTCCTGCTTCACCCTATCAGTTCTGTCCCGTTCGGACACAGCCCTACTGAACCGAAGGAGCTCTGCTCCGTCTTGTGCCATGACGTATCGATTGTACAGGAGCCGCCTATCCACGGTTCGTCGTCTGACGTGGTAGATTAACGGAACTGCCAACCTATCCTGTATCAGACCGCATCTGTCTAAAAAGAGGAATGCCTCTGGTGGAATGAAGCCGCTCAAGCGTGCACTCTCAAAATACTCGTCGTTCGGATAGAACGCCCCGAAAATTAATTTTGAGGTTGTAAATCAACAATCACGATAGCTGTTCCTGACCACCCCAACAAAAAAATGTGGTACATAGCGTTCGAATACCATGTCGCTGCAAATAATTTTCTGCTCTGCAAGATCGCCTGTCATCTTACCTGGAAAGGTGAACTGGCTAAAGGAAAAAAAAAAGTCTAAAAATAAACCCCGGATTTGAACCGGGCACGTCTCGATTTGCAGTGAAATTCTCTAGCACAATGCGTATAAAAAAACATACAAAAGCGCTAGGCCACCTTAAAAGCATTTATTAATTAGAAGACTTGTTGAAAATTAGAAAAAAAGTACTGCTGTAACTTTTTCTTTTCTGTCGTCTTTATTGCTCAAATGAAAACTGTTCAAAATTTGACTGGATTGTGTGTAGTTCTTTGATTCATTTTTATTTTGATGGTTTTTTAAGATTATTTAAGAAGCTCGTGTTTGCTTAATGTTTAAACTATTTTCTAAAAAATTTTCTTTTTCGAGACATCTTCAAAACATATATTGTTACAAAAAATAGTTACTTGTTGTGTTTGGTGAAATTAAAGACAATCTTAGAATCTAACGTCGATTTACTGTTTTTAATAATATGTTCTTTAATAAAAATATCAGCTCTTAAATTCTCAACTCAATTCTAGTCCTAGAGAAGCACTAATTCCTTACCTGAAAATCTGAAATCTTTAAGTAAACATTTTTCTTTAAAATCTTTTTCTTAAAGACTTTAACGTTTCGTTTTATTTCATTAACATAAAAAGTGCCAATTTTGCAAAAACTCAATTCGAATAAATATTTTCCTTTCCAAAAAATTTAAATTTATCTTAAACTTAAGATAAAAAACTTTCAATTGAAAAACATCATTCTAAAGAAAATGAAAATACAAAAACAACAAAAAAAATTAGGTACATGTTTTATCAAGCATATAAATTCAAAAATATATATATGAGATACATATAGTTGAACAAACAACATTTTGTCCGTGGTCTCTTGCTTGTCACAATATGGAAATTACTTCAACAAAACTACCCCCTAGTCATAGTATTACCACAACACAGTCTGACGTTTAATTTCCATCTTCCATAATGGAATAGGTAGAAGATATACCAAACTATATCTTTATATATATGTATAACTAACAACCCCTCTGTCAAACCCCTGATCATCACCGGGAACAAGGACACATTTCAAAACACAAATTGAAAGCAAATATTTAAAATCAAAACAGGTGAGACCGAAGAAGACACTACAACCATGGATACGACTAACAACTAACTAAGGTATAGGTTAGGTAACATAGAAGAGCTGAAAAGACGGTAACCTCAACTCAACTAAGAAGAAGATGACGACGACGACGACGACGACGACGGCAACTACGACGACGAACGATGAACGACGCCCGATGACAATGATGACAACCGAAGGATGGCACCACCTCGTCTACTATATCTTCGTACGAAGATGAGATACTTCTTCACACAAAATCTGGATACACTACACGCATATACCTACCTACATCCAGGCATATCAGCAAAGGGAAAATACATGGGGGGTTGGAGACACCCCCTAACCTGTCTTTCATTTATCATCATCAGACATCATCATCTTATATATTATTTCGTGGTATGAGCAAAATAAGAAAAGAAGAAGAAAAATCCTACGACAGAGAAAAAGAAAAGAAAGAAATGGTATAAAAGATGACGGACGGATACGGAGGAGACATCTTCGTTTCCTTGTACGTTTTCTTGGTTGGATTTGTGCAATTTAAAGTAAATTTTCGTTTTACCCTAATGGCTTGGATTCGACGAAAGGAGCCAACAAAGATGTCACCATCTGTATTGTGGCGCTTGAATGTTTAAACTGCGAACGAAGATTGAGGAGTTTTATGTGTTGACGATGGCGATATGGCAATGGCGATGGCGAAGGCGGGTTAGCGGATGGATGTGGCTGTGACTGTGGCTGTGACTGTAGCTGTGGCGACAGGACCAAATGGTGACGAAGACACGTACCGTACATATTCTACTCGTATATTGATAAAGACGACGAGGACGAGGACGACGACAAACACGAAGACGAAAACGAAGGATGTGTTTTCTTAGGACCAATTTCTTTTTGGCATATACACATGCACACGCACATAGGTACATACACAGCTGGAGCTGGACGTTAAGTAAACATACGAGACTTATGTTCTTATATGTACCTATATATTTATTTTTTTAGGAATTTCTCAAGGATCATTTTCATAAATGAAAGGATATATTAATGTTGAAGAGTAGAAAATATTGCGTTTAAAGTGAAATTCTTGCATACACTGATACACGAATACTATACATAGAAATTTATGATATTTGCATACCATTTTGTGACCCATATTTTGAAAACAAAAAATAATATATGTTGACTAAATGTTTACAAAATTCATCGATTTTATCATAAAGTAATATAGACGTGCGTCTTCTAAAGGAACGAATATTTAAAATACTAAGTTATATCTTATTTTCGAATCAACTCCTCAAAACATTTTTAATATCCAACATGTTCTAGACATTTTGATGGCTTAAATGGCCTAAAATATTTTCAAAAAACTTTCGATAACAAATACACAATTCAAACATTTTAAGTACGTCGAAAGATATTTTATTTTCGAAGAAATATTTCAAATTTTAAAGCAATCTGTTGAAAATCATTTTATTATTGAGTTTGGCCAACTTAAAAACCGCAGTATTGAGACAATATTGATATTAACACGTATAAAATTTTTAATTTAATTTTGTATTAAAACTCATGAGTCATGAGTCGACATTAATTTTCCTCAAAAATGGATTAAAGTTTTTTTTTAACAATTAATTAACACCGATTTTCATAAATTAAAAGTAGACAGAATTCCAAAATCTTACAAATTCTAAAAATAAAAAATCCCGAAAGACTTAAATTCAACAAAGAAACAATAATTAAAAAAAAAAGGCTGGGATGCGACCCACAATGATAACTTCCCATCCCGTCTGTCGATTTGTCTTGCTTAAAAGTTTGTCTATATGTATCAATTTTTACCAAATTTGAGTACTATTATTTGAAGATTTTATTTTTTTATGAAAAAATGGACTGTTAAATTTTTATAAAAAAAATAACTGAATATGGAAAACAATATTTTCTGTGAAATAAAATAAGCTTGAAGCCAATACTTTTAATTTTTGAAAAGCTATTTTTTTAGGTTTTTATTTTTTATAAAAAAAACTGTCAATTCGATTTTTCTCAAAATTTAACTGAATGTTGACAACAATATTTTTTGAAAGATAAAAGTAGTTTGAAGCCAATGTCTCAAATTTTTGAAAAGATATTTACGTCAAAAAACAATTTTTACAAACTTTTGTTAAATTTTTTTTCGGTTTTTAATTTTTAGTTTATTTTTATTTTTTTGTAAAAAAAACTGTGAATTCGATTTTTCTCAAAGTTTTTCCTAATGTTGAAAACAATATTTCTTATAAGTTAAAATGAGTTAGAAGCCTTTATCTCAAATTTTTGAAAAGATATTTACGTCGAAAAACAATTTTTACCAACTTTTGTTAATTTTTTTTTCAGTTTTTAATTTTTTTTGTATAAAAAAAACTGTCAATTCGATTTTTTTCAAAATTTTACTGAATGTTGACAACAATAGTTTTTGAAATATAAAAGTAGTTTAAAGCCAATATCTCAAAGTTTTGAAAAGATATTTGAGTCGAAAATCAATTTTTACCAAAAAAAAAACTGTCAATTCGATTTTTCTCAACATTTTTCAGGATGTTGAAAACAATATTTCTTATAAAATAAAATAAGTTTGAAGCCTTAATCTCAAGTTTTTGAAAATAAATTTGAGTCGAAATTCAATTTTTACCAACTTTGAGTAATGTTTTTTTAGGGTTTTATTTTTTATAAAAAAAACTGTCAATTACATTTTTCTAAAAATTTTACCAGATGCCAAAAACATTATTCTTCGTTGCACAAAATTGTTTTGGAGATGAAATCATATTTTAGTCGTAAAATTTTCGAGGTGAAAAATTTTGTTTTCAGTTTTTTTTGATTTATAAAAAAAAACCGTTAATTGGATTTTTTTCCAAAAATATACTTGTTTTGTATCACGTCACAATACATAATATAAAATTTAATTCAAGTCTCTATCGTCATTGGTTCATGAGATATTTACGTTTAACCAAAATTTTCACCTTTTTTTTTAAACTGCTATGGTAAAAAAAAAACCACAAACGTATTATTTTTGAGAGCCCTTTCTGCATCTTTCTGCCTTATTATCTGTACAACAAAATTTATTTGAAGTCGATATCTCTTCTGGTTCTTGAGCTATGGACGACGAAAGAAACGTCGCGAACGAACAGAAGGTACGTACATACGCACGCACAGACATCTTTCTAAAAATCTTTTATTTCGAGTTTAGGGACCTTGAAACGTCGAGAAATGTCAAAATTTTCAATTCGACAAATCGGACCCATTACAATAACTTCCTATGGGAAGTTAATAATAAATCTAGAAACCCCAAAATAAACGAAACGAATAAACTAGAAATTGAGGAACCCCAAAATTCAGAAAACTATAAGTGAGTCTTAAAATCTTCTCGATATGTCGATAAGTCAAAAAACTAGCATACACAATTCAAAGTACAAAATCTGAAAACACACAAGAACTAAACAAACTAACAAATTTAATAATTTCAAAATTGAAACAAAGTCAAATCATGAAAATAAAATACCAACCAGGAAAACCCCATTTACAAATTAAAATGGTACACTGAGGCGTATACGTACTTTTTATTTAATTTTATTTTTCAAATGTATGCCGAATCTTAAGAGTAAAAAATGTGTCCAACCTTTTATGTATGTGGTTTTAAATATTTACAACACAATTTATGTACATACAAATCAAATACAAAAAAAACATAAAATAGTACACTGAGGCGTATACTTAATTTTTAATGGATTTTATTTTTTAACAAATTTGTACCCTTTCTTCAAAGTAAGAAACATGTCGAATCCATTGTGTGTTTTCAAATATTTGCAATACCCTTTACAAGAAAATCAAACATTTTAAAATGTTAAAAAAATATCATGTGGCGTATACGTACTTTTTTATTTGATTTTACTTTTTAAAAAATGTTCATCTATTTTTAAAAATTGAAAACACATCCAACCCGTTTTAAAAAATTTGCACTACATGTATGTATGTACGTGTAACAGCTAGCTAAAATTCTACTTTTTCAAATCGACTTCAGAAGCTTAGAAATCAGAAACAAATGTTTAAATGACTTGAATATAAACGTCTGCTTAATCAGTTTAAATTACACTTATTGCTTTTCATTTTAGGACATTTCCTTCCATTCATCGTAATCACCAAAGAGTTTCTTGTGGTTAATAGATAGAAAACGCTGATGTATCTTACTTAAATACAAAATTTCGTTTACCTTAAAAAGCTTAAAATTAAATGCAAACAAGGCTAAGAAAGTCTTAAAGTTTCCACAACACCTTCTTTTTAATTCTTTTAAAAATTTTCGAAATTACAACTATTACTACCTACCTATGTACATACCTACCTACCTATCAGTTCAATGTCATAAATCATCATTTATAGAGATCTACCCACCATTGACTGGCGAAATCAGGCTTAAAACCATCTCATCTTTTCTTATTCGGCTTCCTTGGTTTTTTTTATCTTCAACTCTCTTCCTCTTTCCTCTTCCTTAGTGTTCGTGTTAAAAGTAAACTCTTTGGTATACTTCGGATACACATCACGCCCCACACGCTTTTAAATATTTCATTTCACGTTTTTTCTTCTTTCTCATTTTTCCAATTTTCTTTTTATTTCGCTCGAAATTCACATATATTCCGAATTAGGAGGCACGTCACCGAACAGGCTTCTGTATTCGCCATGTTGTTGACTTGAAGCTGATGGTTTCCATTTTACTTGATGGAATGGGAAACCCGATTGTCAACTGGTTCCAGCTGTGCTGTCAAAGAAAATCCTTCATCAACAAAACCAACCAGAACCCAAACACAAACCCAAATCCACATCCAAACCCGAACTCGATATGCCTCTCAAACTCTCAAGACCACAAGCGAAAGATATCTTCGCGTGATGTGTGTTATGTGCTGTGCTCCGCTGTGCTGTTGAAGTAATGATGATGGCAAAGGGAATGGAAAGGGGTTTAAGAAGGAGAAAAAAAGGCTGAAAATCAAGCCTCATATCCATCTACAGTTGAAAACATCATTATCGAGATAATTGTCATCATCATCGCCACTTTTATCACCGGCAGCGTAAATGTGATGAGCCGCATCAATTCACGTCCGTTTTGTGATTGCTTTAATTAATCTTATCACAAATAGTTGCTGCAACCAAGATGGATATATTCGAAATACCAAACCTTCCTACGCGTCGATATATACGAGTATATGCAGTTGCACGTATTCCGGTGCGGTACGACGGCGACGACGCAATGAGGCGTTTATACCGTTGTGGATGTGATGTGGAATTCTTTGGGTCTTCGTTTTGTGGCTGTCTGATTGAGTGATACCGTTGTTGGCAGAAAGAGTTCACTTCATGCACAACCAACACACTGCACCGGCATACATTCCCTTCACATCACCACAATCATTGACTTGACTTGTTGTAGTCCGCCGCTGTGCAGTGCTGTGCTAAGCTGTGTGTCGCATAGAAAAAGGTGTCAAACCCATAAATGGCAACGAAATGAAATCCGATCGGTTTAACCTCATTTTCCAGAGCAGAGCAAAACCAATCACAAATTGTCTAGGTACTACAGCTTTTGCTAACTTTTTGCAAACTGCACTACCATACCGACCATAAACCATAAACAACCTACAACCACAATGAATTGAGCAAAAGAACAAACACAAAATTAACAAAAACAAAAATGACTATATTCTTATTGTCTTCCTTTCCTATCGATTATAGACTTGATATTAATTTGGCTAAAACTGTTTATATGAGTTTAATTAAAATGCAATGCAGCCAGGAACGATAAAATAAGGCAGGAATTTAATGAGAGAAAATATTAGAAGCATACTTTCGATGGTTATCATCGTCGTACGTAAATTGCGCCGCGAGACTAAACCGACGAAAACCAAAAGTGAAATTCCAACCCCTTCACGTGCCGCTGCCGCTCTATAGCTTATTGAGTTTGATGATGCTTTCACTTCTAAGCTTATGATGATGATGATGCTGATGATTATTATGATGATGTTGGGGCCAACCGCACGATTTCTTTGCTCGTATTATTAGAAATTTACTAAGAAATTGTATGTTTTCAGTTTAGTTTAGTTTTGTTAATAGGAAATTCCATCACCGAAAATTTTTGTTTCGTAGACGAAATTTTTGGAATTTCAATAAAATTATGGAGAAATTGAAATTAGGAATTTTTTTGCTAATATAAACCTAAACGGAATTTGTTGTTTGAAATTGCGAAAAAATTGTATAACCTTTTTAAACTGTGTCAAATTTTGTAGATTCGTACCTAGGGGTTTAAACCACAATATCTTTTAAATGGATTTTTGTTGTCTTTTAATTCTTTAACTTTTTTTGATAAAAGTTTTTTCAAGAATTTTCAATTAAAAATCTCTCCAAGTACAATTTTTTTTGGAAACTTCCTAAATTAGACGTATTGGAATTGTATTACGCTCATATCATAATTTTTTAATGTGACAATTTCAAAAGGACGAGTATTTTTTAAAATACATTCCCTTCTCACATTAAAACCATTTTTATAATGGAGGCTGTAGTGGAAAAAGTTTTTTTTTTTTTCAACTTCGAATATCTTCGAAAACAGAGAGTACTGAATTTTTGTATTAATATTAAAAAAAAATTATATTTTCGTTACTAACATTTTAAACATTTTCTAGGACTTACAATTCCAAACCGGTTGAAGAAATTTGCTAGGTATAGACCATTTTTACAAAACTATAACTACGATCATTAGTTTAAGGTCATTAAGAAGATACAGACAAATTTCGGGAAATTAAACTGGGAACTTCTCAAAATTAGGAGCTTGGCGAGAATAGGAAACCTCTTTAAATAAGACAAACAAAGCTCTTATTTAGTGGCCAGTTGATGATCACTTGATCAGTTGATGGACCCTTTTGTCATGTTGATAAAGCAAGCGCTCGTCTAATAAAGTGTTACATGTAATAAGACAAAGACAGAGGGTGAATCTTAGGAAAAAAAAAAGAGGGGTTAGAGACGAAGTGTTGGTGTACATTGGTTTTGTGTTCTTGAACATTCAATACAAATTTTATTAAATAGTTCGAAAGAAAATTTCGAATTTTAAGAAGGGATTAATCGACAATAAAATCAATCATTATCGACAAGAAAATAGGATAACAACTGTTTTGAAATATCAAGTGCAATAATCTTAGTTTCTCCAAAACGATGTAAAGATTTGTTTCACTGTTCGATATGATGAACATTTAAGATCATTTGTGGACCGATTGCTACAAAAGTCGTAAAACAAGTCATTAGAAGCTTTCGTTACTCAAGGTATTCTTTTAAGCTGTTAAGCGTTTTTATGAAGGAAAGAAGGGCTGTTGGTGCAATCTGTTGATAATTTGAGGAAGCAAAAGATTCGCTCTCATAGGATCATGTATCTCCATCAAATGGCAACAAGTGTGGAGAGAGAAGCAGAAGTTGTTGGGCTGAAAATTAATTCCGGCAAAACAAAAATGATCAGCCTCGAAACCCGACCATCCTTTCAAATAAATATTTTCTCGCAACCGGTGGAAAAGTGAAGAGCTTTCAATACCTTGGAAGCATCGTTTCCATCGAAGGCGGAACCGAACAAGACGTCATCTGCCGCATCGGCAAAGCAAAAGCGGCGTTTGGTATGCTGTCAAAAATTTGGAGGAATAACTCTATCAGCTTAAGAACAAAGCTACGATTGTTTCGCACAAATGTCGAATCTGTGCTTCTTTATGTGTGCAGCACTTGGAAGGTTACTTAAGTCATAACAAGAAAGCTGCAAACCTTCGTAAATAGATGTCTTCGTAACATCCTAAGGATTTTCTGGCCAAACCGTATTAAAAATGAGGTCCTTAATAGAAGGACAGATCAGGAACCTATAGAATCTATAATACGAAGACGTAAGTGGCAATGGATTGGACATACGCTTCGAAAAGGTAACGACTGCATTGCAGGTGCAGTGGAATCCGCTCACACAAGAAGGAAGAAGAGCTGGACAACCGAGAAGCAAATGGCGCAGGACAGTCGAGGCGGAATCAGCGTCACTAGGCAAGAGTTGGAGGGAGCTGAAACACATCTCCGGAAACCGTACACGATGGCGCGTAGGCGTAGTAGAGGCCATATGCCCCTTAAGGGGTACCCAACGACCTAAACAGGTCTGAGGACCTAAGTAAGTAAGTAAGTAAGTAAAATATTCGCCTTAATAGGGATTACAAAAAAAAATATTTTCTCTAATGTTTGGAACGAGTTCAAAAGAATGGAATAGATGGACAAGCTAATGCTGATGACCATTTTTGAGTATGAGAGCAGGAAAGATTAAACGTGTAATTAAATTGCCCATAGCAATGCATGTTCTAATTTAACTAACAGTTTGCGGAAGTATATTGCCTTAAAGTAAACCTCAAATATTATAAACCCAGCCGTATGTTCAACGAATAATGATATCAAAAAGAGCTATTGCATCCCAGGATAAAGATCTTATGACCGTTTTCTCTAACTATCTGGCTCAAAATATGTCAATACAGTGCTGTTCGAAAAATGTGGGTAAAAAATTGTATTACCCTTTTCGAGATCAGTTCTTGGAATTTAGGAACTCTACGGGTTTTTTTTTTGCACTAGGTAGCAACATGTCATTCAAACACTGTATAAAAGTTGATGTTATTATCAATATTTGGCTCGTGATAGTAGTCCAATACCAACCGAAGTGATTTTGTGGAAAAAAATTTGAAAAATTAGTTCGGAACATAAAGCCAATATTTTGTGTCTGTCACGTCTCAATTTGACAACAAGTGAAATTTCTAAGAGACTGAATATTGCTCAACAAACTGTGGAATGGAAATTGGAGACCGGGACTACTAGCAGGAAAAAAGGCTCAGGGAGGCCAAAAAAGACGACCCCAGTGGAAGATCGTTTTTTGGTGTTGTACAGTCGTCGGCATCGGTTCAGCAGTTCGGTGGACCTTAAAAACGATCTGTGTCGAGCTACAGGCAAAGTAACATCGTCAAGCCGGTACTGAAGCCGGATTTTCCAAAAAGAGTCAAAGTTTACCTTCGAGTCCTGAAAACGTATTGGAGCCCACGGTGCTAGAGCTTTTTGGGGACACTTGCAGTTTCATTTTTCAACAGGACAATACTTCTTGCCAAAATTGTAAGTATTAAGTATGAACTTGTTTTTATTTTTACCATGACTGACTTATATTAAACTTTAAAAAAGCTAAAACTTTTATGACTAAAAATAATATTTGAATTGTTTGCACTTCTAAGGTTAAAAAGTAGTTCGAAGAAAATAATATCAATGTACTAAGTTGGCCTCCCTACAGTCCAGATTTCATTCAATTGAGAATATTTGGTCTATAATGAAACTTGAGGTTACGAAGAAGTGTCCAGAGTCAGTTGAAGAATTAAATAAACTACTTACCCAGACCTGGAACACGATACCTACATCCAAATGGAAAAACCTATCTCATTCAATGTCTCGCCGTAATAATAGCAAGAGGAGGTCCAACAAAGTACTAATTAGATACAACATGTTTCTGAGAAGCAATAAAAAAAAACTGCACCAATTAAGTATTTTTTCTCTAATCCTTAAAAATGAGGTAGGTACCTAAAAAACTCATTTTTCGGTATAATCACTTTTTGCCAATTTAGAAAAATCAAAAAAGTCTTATTGTATCATAAAACGAATTGAACCGCATAATAAAACAAAACCTCATTAAAAAATATATTGTTATTTGAACACATTTGACAAAATTCGAAAAAAAAAAGCTTGACCAACATTTTTCGAACGGCACTGTATTACAAAACATCTTCGACACTATTTTGATAAAGTGAAATTAAAAAAATGAAATTATGGAGAAATTTCAACTCAGAATTTTGTTGCCAATAGAAATATAAAATTTATTGTAAGAAATTGCTTGTAAAGAAGTTGCTAAACCTTGAATTGTTTTTAAGCTGTGTCGTATCGTTATTTGACGTCCGATAAAATAATGTTCATTCGGGTTCTTTACATTTTCGGCCAAAATTTTTTATAGAAGACGAGCAGTTGTCATTTTCTTATAATATATAATTTTCAAATATCTTGATTTTCAAATATAACTCTCAAGTAAAAAGAAATTGCTGAACTTAGTTTAATTTTTCGCATGATATTCAAGAGTCGGAAATTAGAGGCCTAAGTTCTAGAAAATATGCGAAAAAATGTAATAATTGAATATAGTGGTTTTTTTTTATCTTCTTCAGGACAAATTTGAGCTTTAATAAGAACATTGATGAGAAAGTATTGACATTTCAATTTCTGAGAATAAGAATCATGAACATGTTATTCGTTTTTCATAAAAATTTGTAGTTACATATTTTTACACTTTAGAATTATTCCATTCATAAAATAATTTCTGGATCATATTAACGGAAATATTCCGATTCTACAATAAGAAATGGAGATTTTTGCTAGTTTTCAGACAGCCCCAATAAATCAGCCAAAAAATGGTGTTGTTTTCTGGGAAGGTGACAACTTCATTGGAATAATTTTTAATTCGTATAAAGCAAGCTGATTAAAGAGTAACATTTGAATTCACTACCGGGATGGAATCTCGAGACAAAAAGATTTTGAATCTTTTCTAACTTATCTGACAAAACTATGAATATTTTCATCAAAAAAAGTCTTTATCATTTTCGTTACTTATCAGTGTAAGTTCTTTTTTAAGCTTTTAGATAAGGATAAAAAGAGAAATTTAAAAAAAATGATAAATGTAAAACCTTTTGCAAGATAAAGTGGAAATACAAAAAAAAACAATAATTTCCCCCTTGAAACATCGAAAATAAAGTTATATGTATAAAATTTTTAGTAAAACAATGCACACCCTTTTTAATTTTATTTTCCATTGCAATTGGGGTGACAACTTTGAGAATTCCAATTAGAAAAAAAACACATCGTTGAAAGAAAAATTCATTTTTATTTCACGAAGAATTTATAAAAAAATTCCCAACTTTATCTAAAAACATAGATGCTGGGACTTTAGATCCGGAGTACGACCCAAATCCCAAATATAAAAAAAAAAATGACAAAATTTGACAAAACTAAAACTAAAAAATACATTTTTCGAACATACATACATATATACAATCTAAATTATGTTAGACTTAATTACATTCAAAATTGGAAATTATATCCCTGCACCATAGAAGCTTAATTTGACAAGTTTTAAAAATATCAAATTTTATAAAAAAAAAAACCTTTTTCACCTCACTTTACATGAAACTCTCTTCTCTGTCAAGAGCTTAGTTTATACTCTTTGAAGTATAACCTAGTTTTTTATTTTAAAAAATTTCTGCATTAATATTTCTGAAATCTTCGAACTTCCGTCGTCGGGTTCATTAAGCAATGCAAATAACGCTGTATTTTTTAAAGTAATATTTGAACTCATCACTAATATTTGTAAAGAAAATTGTACATCCTTTATTACTATAATATCCTTCCCCCTTCACTCTTCTATTTCAATCTTATCACGAATCTTAACGTGTTGATTTAACTGGGAAGAAACCACAGAACAAAATATTTGTTTAACAACAACAATAAATCTTCAATAACAATTTCCATTAAAAATCTTAATAAAATCTCATTTGAGTCTTTTTAAGCAAAACAACATATTTTAACTCTTCAAATAATTCTAACTAAAGGTCTACAAAAAATTATACAGAATTTGTGGGCACATTAATAAATTAGACCTAAAGTTAACTTTATGAGTGTCCTAAAATTTAATTTTCTCTTTTAATATTATTAGATTACATCCTTTGTCTTTTCTTACAAAATTTATATCAAATAAACCGAAACTTGCATAACTTTATTTCTGAAATGCGGGTCTGTGTGTTATTCTTATTGTATACATTAATTAACAATATCATTTAACAATTTCATCTATAAAACACAGATGTTTTACTTTGGTAACTGATGCTCTTTGGGTATCTATATAGAGAAAAGTGTAAGCCTGCGTCTTATGTGCCCCAACTTTAGGTTAAATTAAAATGAAATTACAGAAATAAAATCAAAAATCATGTTTTCAAGAGAGTTTTGGTTTTTGCTAAATAAAATATACTACACACTAACTGTTTCTATATATACTAAAACAAAAATATATGTACAACATCATTATAATAAATTTTATTCAAATTACCAAACAAACCAAACGAACCAAGCAACCAAACAACCACGACCAACCGTCACGACACGTACCTATAGCCTCGAGTCCTTTTACAAAATTTACAAAATTTTAAAATTATTTCTCTTGGTTGATATAAATACTTCTTTTAAAAAACAACAACAACACCAACAAAAACAACTCTATTATTCTTCTTTAATTAAAACGAAACAACCGCAAGTGCTCAATTATTTGTTAAAAACATGGACAGGACATTATATCCCTGGAAACTATAAACAACAACAAAAAAAATACCTACCAAAAAGGACCAAAAAACCATTAGATATATGTATGCACCTACCTACCAACTGAAGCACCAAAACCGCACCACAAATTTAATATCACATCGGACCATAACACACTTTGTTTTTGGGGCTTCTGACAGGCATTACTTAAAAGTAAATCCTTTCAAATTCATCCTTACTCTTAACTTTTTCTATTTCATTAAAGTCAATCAATTTCAAATGATCTGAATAATTACCAATTTTTGCTGCCCAAAGAGCGACAGGAGGGTTTTTTTAGGTAGGTGGATCTCATTTCAACGCCAAACGCATTACCATCATCATCAGCATCATCATCATCATCATCCTCGTCGAACATTGGTCGGTTCGATGGCAGAGAAAAGGGATATCCTTCCCAAAACACACACAACAAAAAGTTTCCCAAAAAACGACGAAAAAGGACGAAAACCGTCAGAACCACCATCCTGGCAGTAAATGAAAATATAGTATATAGACAACTTTATGTGCGTTCCTTTGGCATTTCTCCATCTCCTGCTCCTACTTCTGCTCCACAACCGCCACATCAACCATCACCATCGCATCCATTTCAAAACCACTGCCGCTGCTGTTGCTGTTACTGTTGCTACTGCTGCTTGTCGGAGGAGAACGGAAATCATCATCAATATGATGGGGGTTTGGGTATTTCGACCAGTTGAAGTCGAAATATCCTATCTAATTATGTCCTGATGAATTTGCTAAGCTCACGCAAATTTTAGCAACAACAACAACAAAAACAACAACAGAACATCAGCGGCACAGCAGCAGCACTAATTTTGGTAAATAGTTTTGTGTTTTCGGGAAATAATTTGCCCGATGAAATCCCGAGAAGGAATTTTCCTAAAATATATATGTATGTAATGTGTATAAGGTCCTGAACTTTGTTGGCATTTTAGTGGTTAAACAATTTTTTTTTTTTGTATTTTCATTTGCTGTTACCATTTTGATAATTTAATTCTTGATACAGCGTAAGTATCCTTAATTTAACCGAAATATCCCAATTTTGCGAATGAAAATTTTTAGTAAAAGAAAAATATAAACCTACTCGTAATATCAATATTTTGGAATCTCTATGTGGTCAAACTAAATGGAATTTATGTTGATTCCTTTGAAATGATGGTGGTGATGGAAGTTTTTACTATAGTTAAATTGTGGTTTAATAAACCTATAGATATGTATAAGAACATATAATTGTATGTAGAAGTCTTTGGAAATCTTTTTGAATTTGCTCTATTTTATGCCAATTTGGTTAAATAGGATTTCATGTACTTAGAATGTGAACTTATGGATATCTTACCTTAAGGAATTTCAATTTACAAAAAGTCAAGCATGAGTTGGAAATTCAATTGTCTGCAGGGTCGGATGCAATAAAGGCAGGGCCTGGGTTAATTTGATTTAGTTTAGTTTAAAGAGAGGAAACAAATCAAAAGTTTGACTTGTTAATGATGTTTGCTAAGAAAATGTATTACCTTTTGTACGAATAAAATAAATAAGTTAGAACTAGGGTCGAGAGACTTACAATTCTCAACCATTCCTGTGTGCGAGTCATTTCAGGTACGGAGGGGACCTACAATTTTTTTACCGAATTCGAACGGCTAATTTGAGAAAGAACTTTTCATGACAACAATTACTTTTGCAGAATTTTTCAATTTCTCACAATAGGTAGTGCCGGTGAAAAAAAAACTTTAGGTAGCACAGGCAGGATGGAACCCAAGACATCATCATGCCACGGGTAGGTACTATATATTGTACTTCCATAACCACCATCATTTCATTACCACCAATAATGTGTTGATCAATTTTCAAATAATGGAAAATGATTTTCAAATATTGGAAAATGGATTTCTTCTACGAAAATCATTGAATTCAGCATTTGGATATTTTTCTTTATTGAAGAAGGTGGTCAAACAGCCCATTCAGCACTAAAATTGCCATTTAATATGCAAAGCAATGAAACTCCAACCTGCAAAAATTCGAAGAACTCTGCAATGAAAAAGGTTTTGCAGCAATGTATTAATTGTTTGGGATGAATGTATACGATGGCACATACAAAATCTTTGGAGGCTATAGACTGAACCTTAAAAGATCTACGAAGCAATAATAACAGATTTGGTGGTGCAATGATTTTATTAGCAGGAGATTTTCGTCAAAAATTGCCAGTGATTCCACGATCAATACCAGGTGTTGAAATCAATGCATGTCTAAATTCCTCAAATTTGTGGAAACATGTCAAAGTACTTCATTTGAGCAAGAATATGCGTGTCGAGTTGAAAAATGACCAATCTGGAAACATATTCTCTAAACAACTTATTGACATTGGTAATGGCAAATTTCCTATAGACATGTTTACTGGCTGCATTAACTTTCCTCAAAGTTTTTTTCAGTTAACGCAATCCAAAGATTAACTTAATCAGAAGGTGTTTCTAGATGTTTCTCAAAATTACAGAAACCATGACTGGTTGAGCGAACGAGCTATATTGGCTGCAAAAAACATAGATGTAAATGAATTAAATTTCAAAATTCAAGAACAAATTACAGGCGAATCGAGGATATATAAATCATTTGATTCGGCTACTAACCAAGATGATGTAGTCAATTATCCACCGGAATTTTTAAGCCAGGATTGCCACCTCACAATCTTCAATTAAAGGTTGGATCAACACGACTATAAAATACGTAGGAACAAAAAAATGTCACATTACAAATCTTTATGACAGGACGAAGTCTGTCGGGTCCGCTAGTTGATAATATATTTTCTCGGAAAGCTGGTACTTAGTGATCAAATCACTTCTAAAAACTGTTGTTCTTCAAATAATGGAAAAATCACTTTTTGTTTGGAAAAAGAAGGCTAAGAATATCTTAATAGATTTACTTTAAGGTCCTTTACCTTTGAGTAAATCAAAAGAGATGCTTGTTAACAAATTTCGAGGAAAACCTTCAGCTCAAAATATTCAGCTTTTGTATGTTATCGTTAGAGTAAAATTTACTCCCACCCAATAATTTTTGAGACCAAACTTGGAAAAAGGGATTTTAGATAGAATACTTTCTCTTTTTTTTAATTCTAGTAAATGGATTTCCTCAACGAGAACAATTTAATTCAGCTTTTAGAAATTGTTCGATATTGAAAGAGCATTTTTTATTAACAATGTATTTTTCGGAAATATGATACTTAATTGGGAAATAACATATTGTCATTATATGAATTTTGCTGAATGAAATGAACAGTTCAGATAAAATCACAGCAAACAAAGGGAGACCTTCTTGACTTTTTAAACTGATATGCAAAGAGTTTTTCGACAGAATTCCTTTTATTTTGAAAAATGATTCAATGTTACCAAATGAAAAAGTATTTAGCTCAACTTTTAGACAAATTAAGGTTTTTTTAATTGATAGTGTTGACTAAGTTATGAAAATTACACACTGCTTTTACATTCAATTGTTGTTGTTCTAACATATGGCGAGAAAACTAAGAATAACCTAAAAGATCTTCTCAAAGGTGTTAAGACTGAACTTGATCAAAACAGATGTTATTTTGGACAAATTTCGAGGAAAAACAATAACACGATTCTTGAGATAAAAATATGTACAAGGGATTTTCGCCTGAATTCCTTTATCTCGTTTGGGATGAGGACATAAACTTCGAAAAATGCCCAACATTTAAGCAATTATATCAGAGCATCTTAGAACGACCAAAAGTCGGTGATTTTTTAGTTGCATTCGTTGAAGGTCTTAATTGCTTCATTTGATTCTCGCAATTGGCTATAACGATGTGAAAGTTGTTTGAGTTGCTGCATAATACAAAACAGATACAACAAAGCAACGTTTACAGATTTATCTTGAAGTCCTTCTATTACAAATTGAATGACTTGAAATTCATCCATGTCAGTTCTTGAATTTTAACAATGTAACAGAGAGCTTGGTTGAAAGGAAAATGGTTCTGAGTAATTTATCAATCACTTTCGAAACATTACACATATTGCCAAAATTTGACAAAAAATCATTACGGAATTAAAGGTAATTGGTAGAATAATATACACGAAGAAATAAGTTGGCAACAGAATTGGTTTTCATCAAACGTCAGATTGACTTCAATCGATAAATACCATCACCATTTACCGAATCACAGACTCGTCCAAAATCTTCTAGCCTTTTACGGGCATCATAAGCTTCATCAGCAGCAAAAGGAATGTTATAATTGTGTATGTCTTCGAATTTTGCATTAGAAAAAACATTCGGAGTGGATTCTAGTTCTCGTTGCAATTGTTGTAAATGACGACGCACGTTCTTCCAGAATCCAAAGTTTTCCAACAATATCAGCTTTTTCTTCTGCTAAAGATGTAAGCCAGTTCGTGTAATTGTTTTTTGAAACGTGATTGTTGTTTTAAAATTCTTCCTGTATAGTTAACCGATCTTCTTTATTATTTCCGGAATTTACTGAATTTCCACCATCGAAGGAATCATTTTCTTGTTCATTCAATTCGTTGATTTTTATATCGTACAGCTTACGCAATTGTGTCAATGTAGCTGTTAATGAAATATCAACGTTTTGCTTCTTAAGCCAGTCTTGCAATTCTGATTTGTTTATTTTCAATCTTTATCGGAATACTTTACGAAATTTTTCAGAATATTCAGAACTATTCCACTTCTGAAACCAAGCGCAATTTCCAAGTTCAATATTTTTTAATTAAAAATAGTAATTGTTGTTGTTTACTCGATTTTCGGGAATTGAATGAATCGTAAAAATAATATTTTTAGACAAATAAATGTATGTTTTGACAAAGATAAGAATAATATTGAAATAAATTAAACTGATTAATTTAATATCAATAAATTTTCAATATTGGAAAATGTTTTGCATCTACGAAAATCAGCTTTTGGATAATTTCTTCATTAAAAGAGGGTTTTTTATTGGTAACGTATTTTTCGGCAACATAATACATAATGACAAAATTTCATGAGTTGGCAGTGATGAGTTGCCACATGATGACTTCGACTGTGATAAGTTGAACCCAAGTCGATGAACAAAGTTTTAAGTCATAAGCCAAGAATGTCTCAGATCGTAGTGTGTTTTAGTCATTTTCAGTTTGGTAGGAACATACTCAGGAGCACCCTTAAGGTGAAGACAACAGTGAAACTACTAAGCGTCACAGTCTTAAATTCTTCTCAAAAATTGTTTGTTATGTAAAACAATGGATTTTTGTAAAAATTTCCAGGTATACAAAATATTTGAAGGAAAAGTGAGGAGTTTAAATATCAAGTAATTTTATATTTTAAATCCAATGCATCCAACATAGTTGTGCACTTAATTTTTTCTTCTTTTTTTGGTTATGTCATTTATAGGGCAAGCTCTTGCCTTTTAACGCAATTTTGTTCCTTATTTTATATCAATTTTTTTCTTTTCAATTTGTTGTGTGCTGTTGGACTTTTACATCAAGGACGAAATAAGGAAATGAGATTGGTTTGCCGTGAAAAAGGCGAGTTCCTTTTTTTTTACGTGAATATTGTATGTATATCTACCTATAGGTATACCATATCTTGTAGATAAGATGTTTTTATTAAGAAAGTCAAAACCATTAGGAACCGGTGCGTGTGGTGGTGGTGGTGGTGTTGGTTTGGTTCTTATAAATTGGTTGGTAAGGGATGAAAAAGACATTTTGTAGGTAAGTTTCTTTTTTATTTTTTTTTTTATTTTTTGAATAAGGCGAATATGATAAGATTGAGATTTTTTTTTTGTTGAAAAACCATTGTTAAATATTGTTATGGTTCGTTTATAAGGTTTTGGGGGTATAAATCTGGCAAATTGAATTTAAAGCAATCAGATTGAGGAAGGATGTTTATAAATATATATATAAAGATATACCTTATCTATTTATGTATTTATGCATGTATATATTTTTTTTATACGCTTGGTTGGATTTAAAGTAAAAATCACTTTTGAGGGAGTGTTATCTGATAAAAGAACAACACACCTTTTGGAAAATGGTTTAAAAATCAAATCATATTTTAGGTAAGGAAATTTTGTATACGGTTTATCAGTTTTTTGTTTTATTTAAATTGAATCTTTGTCCGGACGCCATTTAGTTATTTTTTTTTGTCTTTTTTTTTTTAAGTTCTATGGTGGAAAATGTAATCAATTATTTAAATTGAAAAAAATATACGGGTACTTACTCAAATAATAGAAATACCATTTAAAAACAATTTTTGTAGCTTACCTGAAACGAAAAGAAAGACAAAATTATTATTATTAAAGTTAACCACATTTTTATTTAGATATATTGTTTAAGGTTTGCGAAGTGACAGGTTCTTGAATTAAGCCGCATATAGACATACTTTTTCATAGATTTTCGAATATGACATTACGTCGGCG
The DNA here is from genome assembly GCA_951509635.1 of Eupeodes luniger. Lineage (NCBI taxonomy): Eukaryota > Metazoa > Arthropoda > Insecta > Diptera > Syrphidae > Eupeodes > Eupeodes luniger. The sequence goes on along the minus strand of OX608075.1, from coordinate 125,857,257 downwards.
TTGCCAATAGTAAAGATTTATCTAGATTAATTAGATTTTTTATTTATTTTCAGACTTTTTACTTGCGATATATAGGAACTATATGGCAAGTTTTGCATTCGTGCAAAATTTCGAACTCGAGATTTTAATCAAACATGACATTACGATGGTAGAGAAGTCGAAAAAAGTGGGTCCCGCGATTCCGTCCGGTCTGTTTTGTCTGTCTGTCCACGCTCCTACAGGCTAAACCATTGGGTCGATTGAGTTCAAACTTGGAAGTTAAGGTTTTGAGCAGATTCGCGTTAGGCGTTTTTTTCATTTTTTTTTTTAAGATCAAAACTAACAGTGGCCCCCATACAATTTTTTTGGTCAAAAAACGAAAATTCGAATTTTCTCAAAAACAAACCGATAGATTTTTTTTAAATTTTCTCTATAATTTTATTTTTTAACTTGGCTTCTTTTAATAAGAAAAACATATTTTTGTATTGCTCAGGAAAGGTACCGCTCATAGAACCGTTATTTTGTTTTTTAATTTTCTCAGCAACTTATGTACTGATTTCAATAAATTTTTTTCTGAATAAGCTCTTATATTGCTTTAACAATATTTGATTATCAAAAGTGCAATTTTTTATTTTTTGGATTTTTAAAAAAATATTTCTTTTTTTTTTCAAAATTCTATATCTCAAAAACGGGTCAACAATTTTTTACGAAATTCAAATGTAGAGCGTATATTTACAATCACTAAACAACTGCATACCAAAAATATTTTTAGAACAAACTTGAAAAATTTTATATATAAAAAATTAATTAAAAAAAAAACCGCTCTAACGATTTTCAAAAAAAAAAATTTTAAAAATCAAGGATTTTTTGATTAATAAAATGGCATTAAAATTTTTAAAGAAAAACTTATTTTTCAGGGAAAATTTTGAATCTTAAAATTTTTTTAAAAATTATTTTCATTATTTTTTTTTTATTTTTAATTATTTATTTTTTTAATAATTTTAAATATTTTTAACTAGTTGAACACACAAACAATTGTTTTCGTTAATTATGCTTACAAGTATTTTTCATTTTCGGGATGAGTTGTGTCTTGGGATGAATCACAAGTTTTTTGACAAATCAAATGGCAATTATATCTTTGAAGACGAACTTATTTTACAGGTATATTTTTAAATCTTTTATAGGTACATTTTTAAACGGACTCTTTGCATACAGGAGCAAGTTCGTGCGACCCAGTCGTGCATTTTATTAAATCTGCATTTCAGGTCTTGAACACCATAATTTAACTAATTTGTATTTGTTTGGTAAAAAATGTAATTATTTATTGAGTACTGCCTCTTGCGATGAATTGACAAATCCTTCAAGAGTAATTCTTGTCATGAAAAGTGCTTTCTCAAATTTTCAGTTCGGATTCGGCTTAAAACTGTAGGTCCCCTCCATCCCTGAAAACATTACTCGCACACAGGAATGGTTGAGAGTTGTAAGTCACTAGGCCCTGGTTCTTCATGGACTGTTGCGCCACCTAATTTATTTATATTATAATATAAATTGCAGATTTGTTTCTCGATTATTTGTTGCTTTTTTTTAAATATGTAATTACCAACCAAGTAGACCCAAAACCAAAAAGAGATTTAGAGCCATTTTATTCGTTAATTTTACCCAGATTTTGATATTTTATAGAGGCTTACATTCATGTGAAATGACTGTTATAAAATTTGAACTAAAAAATTCACTAAACCATTGTCAAAAGAACATAAAATTGAATTCTTTTTACTGTCAAATATTCAGTCGATGAATTTTAACAAAATTGTTTCTCCGAATCGAATCCAATGAATGAGCAGCATGATTATGATAGTTCGCTCCCGAATTTATCACAAAGAACTCATTCACACGAACCATTTGAATAAATATAAATTGTATTTTTAATTTAAAATCATTTTTTTTTTCTTAAGATTTTTTTTTAAGAAATCGATTTTAAAATAAATTATTTTCGTCTGCAAGAAATCTAAACATTTTTGTAGGTTTAGTATGATTTAAATTAACACAAGTTCGGACTTATGTCAATTCGCTTTTCCAGCGACGATATAATTACAATTGTAATAAATACATTTCATGTTGAAAAGGTTATGGATTGTGAAATTATGACTGTTTTATATTTTGTATGAATCTTTTATTGATATCTAATTTATGGAACAAAATACATTTAACTAACTGCAACAATTTTCATAAAATGAATTACGAAAATATAATCTAGTGAATGAATTCTTTTTTTCAAGAATGATTCTTTTTGCATTCGCGAGCGAAAAATGTTTCGTATATGAATTATTTTTTTTTTTACAATTTAACTCAAATTATTGGACTTTTTAACTAGGCTTATATTTCGAACTATGTATGGTTTTATTAGGTGTCATACATGTAACAAATAAATTATTTAAACACAATGAATGAAAAAGGACAAAAATAATGATAAATCTTCATTCTTTGGCTCAAAAATCGGGGAGATTATGATGTATGTTAAGTACATATTCACATAGAAAAAAAGGTTATACAAAGTTTAATTATGATGAAAAGCTTTATTTATATATATAATGGGACTAAGTACATTTATTTGCAAAATATTCAAAAACTATAGGTTTTTTGAAAAAAAAAAAAAAAAAGTAATAAATTCGATTTTTTAAAAAGTAAACGTCCAATATTCATGATATAGGGCTTATTTTAAAAGTTTCTAAGTGACTACATAAAAGATTATAAGCAATACCAAAATATCACAAAAGACCAAGTCTCACTAATCTCATGTTGACTCAAAAATTAAGTTTGGACCATCATAACTTAAGACACAATTAACGTACGCACGTTATTATTGCAACGTTTTATAGATATTTTTTCAGTTCCAATTTTTTTTCAGATCATTTTATAAAAAAAAAGAGGCTGGGATGCGACCCACACTGATAACTTCCCTTCCCGTCTGTCGATTTGTCTTGCTTAAAAGTTTGTAGGTTTTCGTGTTTTGTTAAAAAAGTTCTCAGTTAAATTATTCTTAAAAATTGAAAAACTACCAATAATATTTTGCATATAATGAAATAGTTTGATTTCGAAATTGTTTTTTTGTTAACAAGATTTTTATTCGAAAACCAATTTTTACCAATTTTAGTAGCATTTCTTAACAAAAATTATTTCTTATATAAACAAATACAGATTGGATGAATCAAATTAATTTGAAGTCAATATCTTTCACGAGATATCGAAAACCGAACATAAATTTTTACCAATTTACGTACTATTTTTTTGTAGATTTAAATTTTTATGAAAAAACTGACTGTTGGATTTTTATAAAAAATCTACTGAACGTCGAAAAAAATATTTTCTGTGAGATAAAATAAGTTTGAAGCCAATATTTTTAATTTTTGAAAAGATATTTGAGTCGAAAGTAAATTTTTACTAAGTTTTAATATTGTTTTTTTTTAAGGTTTTTATTTTTTGTAAAAAAAACTGCCAACTCGATTTTTCTTAAAATTTTAATGAATGTTGACAACAATATTTTTGAAAATATAACATTAGTTTAAGGCCAATATCTCAAAGTTTTGAAATGATATTTGAGTCGAAAATAAATTTTTACCAACTTTTGTTAAATCTTTTTTAGGTTTTTAATTTTTTGTGCAAAAGCTGTTAATTCGATTTTTTTCAAAATTTTACTGAATGTTGACAACAATATTTTTTGAAAGATTAAAGTAGTTTTAAGCCAATATCTCAAAGTTTTGAAAAGATATTTGAGTCGAAAATCAATTTTTACGAAAAAAATATTTTGTGAGATAAATTAAGTTTGAAGGCAATATTTTTAATTTTTGAAAAGATATATGAGTCGAAAGTAAATTTTTACTAAGTTTTAGTATTGTTTTTTTTTTAGGTTTTTATTTTTTGTAAAAAAAACTGTCAATTCGATTTTTCTCAAAATTGTACCGAATGTTGAAATAAATATTTCTTATAAGATAAAATTAGTTGGAAGTCATAATTTTAAATTTTCGAAAAGATATTTAAGTCGAAAATCAATTTTTACCAACTTTGAGTAATGTTTTTTATAGGTTTTTATTTTGGGAGCGGCTGGAAATGCTGTATTTTAAAATACTGTATGGTTAAAATTCTGTATCATACTGTATGATACTGTATGATACTGTATATTCATAATACTGTATGGTTAATATACTGTATCTCAAAATGCTGTGTTGTGAAAATACTGGATCTGATAATACTGTATCTCAAAATTCTTCTTCTCAAAATGCTGTATAAGCAAAACATTATCTTAAAATACTGTATTTTTGCAAAATTCCGCTCTTAAACTTCCATTATAGAGAACAACAAAAGCAGAACTCGATTTATGTATGTATGTACATTATATCATTTATTGAAACTCCAAATTTCACTTAATTCTTAAATTTGCATTAGCTTTTAAATATCAACAAAATGAACGAACACGTGGAAGTTTTGACAGATCAATAAGTTCGGTGTAATTGTTTATGCAATTGTTGATTGTGATAACAACAATTCATGTACAACTGTGAGAGAAATAACAATAAATGAGAAGAAAATGGGAAGAGAAAATAAGACGAAGATACCATTTTTTTTTTTTTTTTTTTTTTTTATTAATTCAAAGACTTATGAATTATCATATGTTATTGTTCAAGGGAAGTATATTAGAACATTATGCCAATGAAATAATATCGCACCTCCGGTGGTACAACGACGTAAGTGCAAATTTTGAATTTTCTCAGTTAAGTATGCCACAACTCTTAAAAAAAGGTATTTGCTTCCAATAAAATAAGGACCTAATTGAAATTGTTGTATTTGTGTCCAGAGGACAGATATGTCTTTGTACCGTTACAATGTTTTCAAACTAAAGTATCGCAAGTACATTGACTTATCTGTCACTTGTGTTTCAAATCTGCACCGAACAACGCTTTGATTAGTCAGACAACGACCAATTTGTATGAGTTCCAAAACTTTTTGTATAATTGTTTTATTATTTTCGGTCGAACAAAGTCGTAAGTGCACGTTATGACAGTTTTCTGTTGAATTTTTTAAATATTTTCCTAATATTTCAGTGATACATCGACACAAGTGTTAAGTTTATTTATTACAAATCACTATTTTGTTTATTTGTACTAAAATTGTTATTAACACTGCTAGAAGCAGCAAAAATGACTGAACTTCCAAAAACTGTGTTTAATTACCCTTGAATAAATAGTTTTTTTTCATAAAAAAAAACAAATGTATGCTTTTTTTAATAAAAACCGTTTTCAAAATGTTAAATCGTGTTTTCCGAAGAACCGAATTTTTTGCATTTACGTCATTGTACCACCGGAGGTGCGATATTATGATGTATTCTTTATAAAAGTAATCTGTTTTTCAAATTCTGTATTTGTATTTTATTTGTCAGCCTATTTACAGCATTTTGAAATACAGAATTTTGGTATCCAGAATTTTAAGATACAGAATTTTGAGCTACAGTATTTTGTATATACAGTATTTTGAAATACAGTATTTTGAGATACAGTATTTTAAATACATTATTATGATCCATACAGGATTTCGAACCCAACCCTTTTATTTTTTATAAAAAAAACTGTCAATTCAATTTTTCTCAAAATTTTACCAGGTGTTAAAAACATAATTCTTCGTTGCACAAAATTATTTTGGAGATGAAATCATATTTTAGTCGTAAACTTTTCGAGGTGACACTTTTTTTCAGTTTTTTTGATTTATAAAAAAAAACGTTAATTGGATTTTTTTCCAAAAATGTAAGTGTTTTGTATCACGTTACAATATATAATATAAAATTTATTCAAGTCTCTAGCGTTATTGGTTCATGAGATATTTAAGGTTAACCAACATTTTCACCTTTTTTTAAACTGCTATGGTAAAAAGAACCACCCACTCAATTTTCTTGAGAGCCCTTTGTGCATCGTTCTGCCTTATTATCTGTATAACAAAATTTATTTGAAGTCGATATCTCTTCTGGTTCTTGAGCTATGGACGACGAAAAAAACGTCGCGAACGTACGGGCGTACGAACGTATGTATGTACACACGCACGCACAGACATCTTTCTAAAAATCTTTTATTTTGACTCTAGGGACCTTGAAACGTCGAGAAATGTCAAAATTTTCAATTTGACAAATCGGACCCATTACAATAACTTCCTATGGGAAGTGAAAAATGACTTCTTGGTAGTTTTTGAGCAAAAAAACGAAACATTTTTTTACTGTGATCTGTGATCATTTTGAAACTTTGGTTCAGACATTATGTAACTCAAAAAACAAAAAAATATGTCCTTTATTAATTTTTTTTTTACTTAATACACTACACAACACTTTCAAACGTTTTTCTATAAATCAATTACTGTTCTGAAAACAAGTGTCATACTATTTTTGACTAGAATTTCTTGACCTACAATAGGTTACCTATACATATATAGTTTTCAAGTAGTTTGCACAAAGGTCTAACTGATCATCTTTCAACCTCCTAAATGTGTTTGATCTGGTCCAAAATATGAATACTTTTTTGTGAGTGTTATGAACGTAGAAATTAAGCTTTCCACTCAGATTCGGCTTTGTCGGCCCTTTTTTCATCTTATTTTTTTGGACTACATATTTTTTTTAAAAATGTACGTATCCTTTTAGTCTTATTTTTTCTTTTTTTGTAAATAAAAAATAAGACTAATTTTTTATAGTGAAAATAAGTTAAAAATTAATGCAAAAGTTAACTTTCTAATGTTATTAATGCGAAGCTTAGGAACGGAAGCGTACTAAACAAAGAAATTACTCAAAAACTTTCAACTTTCTTCCCTTGTTAGAAAATTCCTTCTCATTATTTCATAAATGAAATTTATAATTTTTATTTTTACGAGCAGCAAACTCGTTAAATTAAACGTGATTGTTTGGTTTTGTAGAATAATAATGACACATAACCTTGGAATTAAAGATAATTTAAGTACCTTTTTCCACCCCTCTTCACTCCCTCTCTGCTCAGTATCCAGAAAAAAAAACAGAATCATATCAAATCACGTTTTGTTTAATCATTAAAAACCACTTTGAATGTCTCAATTGAATAGATTACATCATGGTAATCAAATCACACGTATAATATAATCCCTTTGACACCTTCAAAACAGGATAAATACATACCTACATACGTATAAATCTATGTATAAGTGGATTTCAAGTACAAACCCATAATTTCAAGAGGACATACGTAAACACATCCTGTTTTATTTTTTTATTCATCCCCCTTTTTAGGGAATACCCAATTCTCTCAGGTGATGTAATAATAATTCAATGTTTACATTTGAAAATTACTTTAACCACAAATTCAATTTTCCGAAATCAGGTTATACATAATCCGAAAATACAATACCCCATGGAATACCACAAGATACACACTGTAGTCCCTTGTTAGTTTTTCTATTTATTTACAGAACAGAAAAAAAGAAATCAGAAAAACTCAATCTATACGCATTTTTAATCGCTTCGTGTTTACTTTTTTTAAACATATAAAACTACAAACATAAATCGCCGCCGCCACCATATCGCCGCCCCTGCACTGAGTACTCAGAAAATAGTAATAAAATAAAACAAATACAAAAATAAAATAATAATAAATGGCGTTTACAAAAAAAAATGTAGAATTTTCATTCAATATTTTATTGATATCCTTACAGTCACACAGAGGCTCATACACATGTTGGGGACTATGCTCAGACTTCAGCATGTAGACAATTCCATTAATTTCCAAAATAAAAACAGAAAAAAAAACAAAAAGGACCTACTATTTCTTTTTTTGATTTTTTCAGTGATGTATATCTCTACGAGGACTTTATGGAGGTCCTTTTTTTTCGTCTTACATATATCTATAAAAATGTCTGATGTATATTTTGTGAACCAAAAGTGGCAGTATAGTGCCTACTGTGGCACACTGGATAAGGCAGTTAGTCACAACATGTCCTTCTTATTATTCCCCCTCTTTTTTTTGTACGCTCCCCTCGAGTGAACGTCGACGACCAACGACGACCAACGACAACCAACGACGACGATGACACGATGACAATGGTTCACATGAAATGCATGAAAAATATACATATAGCGGTATCTACTATATATATTGTATGGAAAATTTAAACAAAAATAAAAATGGCGCATCTGTGTCGGCAGCCGGTGCCGGTGGTGATGGTGATGGCGAAGGCGATATGGCTATGGCAATGGCAAGGCAATGGTACATATATATGTACAACGCGATGGTGCGGAGGTGGACAGACCAGGATAGGACAACATAGTCCCTTACATCCTTGATGGCTTTCCACAGTCCACATCAGCCAGCCAGCCCTGCCACTGCAGTGTTCATTTGGTTAAATTTTCTCTTTTTAGTACGTGCGGGGGAGTAGGGGTGTAAAAGAAGAAAAAGAAGAAGAAGCAGTGAATAAAGTTTTCATAGTTTACTATATATTCTCGTACATCAACAATTCCCTATATAGCATATAGGGTCTGAAAGCTTTCGTTGTTATGACACCCAAAATAGTCGTCTGTCTGCCTGCCTGTTTGCCTGCTGCCTCTAGCTGCCTCTGCCTGAATCGCCATTTATATCCTTGAAAATGCTTAAAAATATTATTTTATGTATATATATTTGTCAGAGTTAGCGTTAGCCAGAGTTTATAGTCACAGTCATATAACCATTGGGGTTGACAGGGAACGGCTGAGTAAAGTTGGTTAAGTAAAAGGCTTATTTCATTAGGGGCCTTTATATTCGGTTTAAATGAGTTTCCAGTTTAGAAATGTCCTAAGCAAAAACAAAAATAAAATATATATGAAAACCAAAACACTGTACAAAAATTAAAAACTAGGTCAAATATCCCAAAAAAAATAAAGTCTAAAATCCCAAAATCCAAAAATTAAAACTTGTGAATCTTAAAACCCAAATTCCAGGACCAATATTTTAAATTTGAAATTTATAAACCAATATCATAAATATTACATCCCAAGACCGTAACGCAAGAGCAAAAATTATTTAAATACCCAGAATAGCAATACAAAAAAAATAAAAGTCCCCATTTCTGATTTTTATATCATAAGACTTCAAAACTATGAATCTTAAAAAGTTAAGAACTAAAATTCCAAAAATATAACACCGTAATCTAGATTAACAAAAATTTCAAAATCAAAATCTAAAATCCCAAAAATTAAAATCCCAAGTAGGAAGTACTTTATCTTGTTTAAAAGAATATAGCTAGGCTATTTCTTAGCTTCCAAGGACTCAAGAATAAATCTATAATCCATATCAAAACCAGAACAGCAAACAAAAATAAAAAATCAAAATCCCAAAAATAAAGTTCAAAATCCCAAAACAATAAATCCAAGCATAATTTTGATATGCAATATAAATCTTAAAACAGAAATCATTAAAAAATTGTCATTCATGATTCAAAAATGAAAATCCTTGAAAACCCTAAAATAGAAATCCCAAAAACAAAATCCCCATTTTCAAATGCAAAAAATTCGAATTTGGATTTCAATCATAAAAAAATCTTGAACCAAAATTTATCGTAATCTAAATCCATGAATACAAATTTGAAAATCAAAATCTTGAAGCCCAAAAAACTACTAGAAACCCCCAAATAGGAAGCTTGAAAACCAAAAACCCTGACACAAAATATCTAATTTCCAACTTCCGAGGACTCAAGAAAAAAAAAATTAATAATCCTTAAATAGAAAATCCAAAATCCCAAAACTAAAATCCAAAATCTTAATACATAACTATGAAATCTTAAATCCTTAAACATATGTCATTCATAATCCAAAAACATAACTCCTAAAAAACTCCAAAATAGAAATCCCAAACATTTTTAAATGAACACAATTCTAATTTAGAAAGCGTAAGACCCCTAAACCAAAATCTTGTAAGTTCTAGAACAAAATATCTCAATCAGAATAACTAAACAAAAATTGCGAAATCAAAATCCCAGACCTTACAAAAACCCCAAATAAGAAGCTTAAAAACTAAAAACCCATAGTGAAATTAACTTAATCTGGGATATTTGCCAAATCCCAAGGACCGTGTGTGCGTTTGTTGGTTTTAGTATTTTGGATTTCTGTATTTTGGAAGTTTTGAATTTTAAATTTATCCAATTGAAAAAGTGTGGGGATGTTTGGGATTTTCGATTGGATTTCGGGGTTTTTCGCTTGGATTTCAGGGTTTTTCGCTTGGATTTTGGGGGTTTTCGGTGGGATTTTGGGGAGCATCGATTTGGTTACAGATTTCACGAGACTAAAAAACATTACAACATTTGTTGCCCCCTAAGTATAGAGCCAACAAAAGAATATCCCAATCCACCCCCGTTAACAGTGCACTGGACATATAAATACGGATCGCTTAACATTGCACCATTAAAACATTGCCATTAGTTAGGACAGACACAGTTTTGCATGTGAAATCATTTTTCTCACATATGTACATATAAAGATATCTTCGTTCTTTTTCATTGAAACAATGGAATTAGATCATTTTTGCAAAAAAAAGGACGAAATAACTGTTTTGATATCCTTTTTTCTTTTCTTTTTTGTGTTGTTTTGCGTGTGCAAATGAAACTGACAGAAATAAAACACGTACAGAACCGAAAAGAGGGAGAGTTTCGTTACATGCAACATATCATACCTACTCGTAGGTGTGTCGATTTCGTAATAATAAAATGGAAAACGTTTTTGAGGGGGATCGGGTAGGGCAAGGGTATCCGGAGCCCGGATCCAAAAAGAAACAAAAATTCAAACGGTAACATTGTAGTATAGATACTCTCGACTCGACACAAAGGCAGACAAAAAGAAAAACTTAAAACAAAAATGGTGGCGATGGAGTTAGTGTTGGAAATATGCTTAGAGGCAAGCAATTTGTTATGTGGCTGTTTTTTGTTGTTGTTGTTGTTTCCTTCTTTTTTCTATGTTATTTCCTTTTTTATTCTTTTATTGTGTTATTTTTTTGATTTTTTTATTCTAGAATTTTTTGGTGTCGACTTTTTATGGGTGGTAAACAGAAAATTCATATTTTATTCAATTTTAGTCGAGAGCGAAGGGATGGAGTTTTAGGGGTTATGTTTTTGGAGCCAAAAGATAGTTGAATATTAGAATGAGGGTCTCCCTACACCAATATACGATACAATTACCCCCTGCAATCATTTTCCAGAGTAAATATTGGCTTTTTATGAAAATTTCCAAATACATATATGCATGATTAAATTTTAGTAAAATAAATTGGTTTTTCATATGAAACAAGGGGGTTTATTGAAAATGGTATTAGCTAAGCTAATAGCACATAAATTGAAGCGGAAAGACTGTTTTTGAAATTGTTGTTTTTTTGAATTTATTTTTTTTATTTTTGTTGGTCAATTTACAATCTAGAACATTTAATGTGGTTTGCAGTGGTTTTTGTATGTAGTTAGTTGCTTTTATTTTAGTTTATTTTTATTATTTATCGCACCATCTACATATTTATTTATAGAGACAGGCAGCAGAGAGAGAAATGAGATTATTAGATTGAATCCTTTTATGTTATTCCTTTTTTATTTGGGGTGGTTTTTTGAAAATTAGTTGGTATTTTGAAGGCTCGTGTATTGAAGTTGGTAAATCAATTTTAAATCCAATTTGTTTTCTATTGTGATTTCTAAAAATTATATGATTTTGATTAAATTTTTATAGTATATTCATTTCAATACTCGTATAAATCTCTAATGAGCATTGAAGTATCACAAAACACCATTTTCATAGAATACAAATAATAGTGATATAAATCTACCTACATATCGATTTATATGAAGTTATTTTTCGCATAATTAGCATAAAATAATGCAAAGCAAATGTCACTTTTGTTTTATAGTTTTGTGAGGGTTGAGAGTGGTGATGTGGTGGTTTTTTGGTATTTTGAGTTTAGAAAGGTGATAACTATGCAGATTTTATTCTGCAGGCTATTTATCACTTATTATAGAGAAAAACAATTCGAATAGTTTGTGTCAAAGCGAATGTTAAATCTGTTTAATACTTAAATGTGATACTAAATTTAAAACAATTTTAAAGTTCATTATTCTTGGTGTTAGAATTTGCTTGAAAATAATAAATTTGAATTTTAATGGAAAATTTGTATTCTAAGCAAATTTAAAAAATGATGAATTCGAATTTTTACACGTCTGTATGCCTGCCCGTATATTTGGAATAACTTTTATCATGAGAAATATCTCAAGGACGAGTAAGGATTTCGATTTCAAAATAATATTTTGTTTAATAAATAATATATAAAATAATTTTATATATTTGATACGTACTACGAATTGTAAGTCTATCAAATAAGGTATGGAGAAAATGGAGGCGGAACAAAACAGCATACTTAAAGGAGCCTATAAAAATGTTGATGCTTCAAATGCATTTGATAAACAATTAGCACATCTCGACCTGTGACGTCAGTGGTCTAAAGTAGTGGAGTGCGTAGTGCACACGACTTCCAGAGGCATTCCTCTTTTTAGATAGATGCGGTCTGATACAGGATAGATTGGCAGTTCCGTTAATCTACCACGTCAGACGACGAACCGTGGATAGGCGACTCCTGTACAATCGGGACGTCATGGCACAAGGCGGAGCAGAGCTCCTTCGGTTCAGTAGGGCTGTGTCCGAACGGGACCGAACTGATAGGGTGAAGCAGGAGAACCAGTTTTGGTGGCTTCAATCGGCACTTGATAGTGAGTAGTCGGGATGGGGTTTTAAGCCTTGGCCGGCTTACATACTTGTTTTATAGTTTTAGGGTTTAGTTTTAAGTAGAATAGGCATGGTGGCACAAAAAAAAACAAAAAAAATACAAAAAATACAAAAAATACAAAAAAATACAAAAAAATAAAAAAAAAAAATTAAATAAAAAATTAAAAAAACATGGAATAATAAAAAAAAAATACAAAAAAAAGACAAAATATGAAAAACAAAAAACGTTAGATAGTTAGATTTGCTGCTGTGGTTGTTCTAGTTTTAAGTAGGTTATAGGTAGAATAGGTAGTTTTAGTTAGCTTTAAGTTTTATATTAAGGACCTTATTTTAAGTAGTTTTTAAGTAAAAATAAAAAAGGATATTGACATAAGTTTTTTTTAAATTTTCTAATGAATACAAAAATAAATAAAATTGAATTGAAGTTAAAATAGATCTTAGGGCCGAAAGGCATTAGCATTAAGTATTATTGTTTAACTTAGAGTGTCCGTATGGGACCAGTAAGTTAGTTGTAAGTTATGGTTAATCAGGCTAGTCTTATGAATTTTTGTCTAGCTTTAAGATAGATTTAAGATTGAATTAATAAAAATGAATTGAAAAAAAAAAAAAAAAAAAGTGCACACGACTTCTAAGACTGAGCAAATCTGATATGCGTGGGTTCGAATCCTATGTTGTGCATAAAAAGTTTTTCAAATAAAATTGGATTAAATGCGACGCACAAAACATTGTTCTGAAGACGAACACCGTTTGATTTTGCAACAACGTCTTTCATCGATCTCCGTGTGTTGTGGCTCGAGTATTATAGGACCGATATAAAACACAAAAACCAGCCGAAACAAGAGGACGTCCAAAGAAAACTTTACCTTCCTTCGATAGGAAAAGTGTTAGAGAAGGTCTTAAGGATCCATTTGCAACATCCGACCTCATTTGATATACGGAATGGCCATAAAATCCTTAAGATGTTGCGAAGACATTTATTCAAGAAAGTTTGCAGCTTTCTTGTAATGCCTGAAGTAACCTTCCAGGTGCTGCACCTATATAGAAGCACAGATTCGACATTTGTGCGAACAGTCGTAGCTTTGTTCTTAAGCTGATAGAGCATACCGACAGCATACCGAACGCCGCTTTTGCTTTGCTGATGTGGCAGATGACGTCTTGTTCGATTCCGCTTTCGATGGAGACGATACTTCCAAGGTATTAAAAACTCTCCACTTTTTCCACCGGTTGCGAGGAAATATTTATTTGAGAGGTTGGTCGGGTTCCGAGGCTGATCATTTTTTGTTTAATAAAATAAATAAATTAGGTGACGCAACAGTCCGTAGAGAACAGGGCCTAGTGACTTACAAATTTCAACCATTCCTGTGTGCGAGTACTGTTGTCAGGGATAGAGGGGACCTACAGTTTATATGCCGAATCCGAACGGCTAATTTGAGAGAGCACTTTTCATGACAAGAATTACTCTTGGAGAATTTGTCAATTCCTCGCAAGAGACAGTACCCGTAAAAAAAACTTTAGATGGCACAGGCAGGGATGGAACCCAAGACCTCTCGCATGACAGTCCAACGCACTTACCACCATGACACGGGTACTTCATTTTTGTTTTGCCGGAATTAATTTTCAGCCCCACGACTTCTGCTTCTCTCCCCACACTTGTTGTCATTTGATGGAGATCTATGATCCTATGAGAGATTAAGAAAACATCGTCCACGTAATCCAAGTGTTTTAAATAGGATGTCAAAGTCCATTGGATCCCTCCGCTGCGCACAGTACATCGCTCATTACCAACAAAAACGGACGTACTGTCAAGTATAGAGATTCTTTTTTTAACCGCACATCGAGAATGTGGAATGCTTTACCCAGCTCTGTTTTTCCCTATCATTTTGATATTCAAAACTTTAAGACCAATGTGCATCTCCTCTTTAATCCTTCCCTATTTTCCTAAAACTCGCACTGTGTTTAAACTTTAAACATGTTAAGGGTATTAGTAACCCCTTGTGTGCCCGTTCATTATAAACAAAAAAAAAATCGTGCAAGAAGACCACAAATACCGAGGCACTATGGAAAGAAAGAAAGCCAAGAACAATTGTACGCAACACCCGTAGAAACATGTCAAAATTTACAATTTCAAAAGTATAGAACTGGAATTTGACATCTGTCAAACTAAGTTGTTAAACCATTTTTTGTTTTTTTTTTTCAGTTGAATGTTGTTAAAACCTACTACAAAAATGGTGATTTTTCCAAAACCACATATCGTGCTTTAAGAGGGGATTATGGTTTACATAATCGTCCAACTACGCCAGCAATTGGCAAAATTGTGAAGAAATTTGAAGACACTTGATTGGTTACAGGTATTGTAAGGCCTGTGCATCATCGTTTCGCTCGTACCACTGAAAATATCGCTGCTTTAAGTGAAAGTGTTACCGAAGACCCGAATGTGTCGATTCCTCGTCGTTCTTAGGAATTAGGACTGTCTTAAGGCACATTTTGCATTTGGGTCTACACCTACAATTGTGGAGAACTAATTACGAACGATTATAGAAATGTTGTGTACTCGTAATTTTTATTAAAATTATTCGTTATAAAAAGTTTTAAATTTGCTTCTAACATACATATTTTAGTACATTAATCGAAATAAAAAGAATTTTAACAAAAAAAAATAAAAAAAAAATACAAAATAAAAAGAAATATAAAATACCTAAAAAAAATATAAAATAAAAAAAAATATAAAATAAAAAAAAATATAAAATAAAAAAAAATATAAAATAAAAGAAATATAAAATAAAAAAAAATATAAAATAAAAAAAAATATAAAATTAAAAAAAATATAAAATTAAATTCTATTTAAGAACAATTAATTTTAAGTCCAAATCTGAAGTCTAGTCAGTATTTTGTTGGGAAACCCTTATTTTGTATTACTGCCTTACATCGCCTGAGCATTGAAGCTATTAGGTCCTAGAATCTTTATGGGGTTATACCCAAGCTGCTTAAGCGATCTCATACAATTCATTTATAAAATAAAAAAAAATATAAAATAAAAAAAAATATAAAATAAAAAAAAATATAAAATAAAAAAAATATAAAATAAAAGAAATATAAAATAAAAAAAAAATTTAAAATAAAAAAAAAATATAAAATAAAAAAAAATATAAAATTAAATTCTAATTAAGAACAATTCATTTTTGGTCCAAATCTGAAGTCTTAGCTCAGTATTTTGTTGGGAAACCCTTATTTTGCATTACTGCCTTACACCGCCTGAGCATTGAAGCTATTTAGTCCTAGCATTTCTTGGGGTTATGTTTTCCCAAGATGCTTTAGCGATCTCATTCAATTCATTTTATGTTTTTTTTATTTTATGTTTATTTACTTCTCTTTTCAATTCATTGCAGAGGTCTTCGATAAGGTTAAGGTCCGGGCTACATGAAGGCCAATCGATGAAATCAACAGAATTATTGGAAAACCATGCATTAGTTGCTCGCGCAGTAAGCTTAGGGTCATTGTCCTGCATAAATTTCCACGTCACAGGCAACTCTCTATCTGCATAGGGCAGCATAACGTCTTTAAGGATGTTTATGTAGCTTCGGGCATTCATTATACCTTCTATGTGATGTAACGGACCGGTTCCCTTATATGACATACAACCCCATAGCATGATACTTCCACCTCCATGTTTAAGGGTGACAGTTGTGTACTTAGGGTTGAATGCTTCGTTTTTGGCCCCGGAACATATTGTTTTCCATCGGAACCGACTCTATTGATCTTTGTTTCAGCACTCCACAATATTTTTTTCCACTTTGAGATGGTCCAGTTCTAATGTTCTCTGGCAAAAGCTAACCTAGCCTTTAGGTTTTTAATGAAAGCAGTGGTTTTTTTCTGGCCGATCTTCCAAATAGCTGGCTCTCACATAATCGTTCTCTAATAGAGCATGCTGAAAGTGAATTTGTGTCTTCACCGAAAACTTCCTTTCGTATTGCTCTAGACCTCAAAAATGGATTTTTTTTTCGCAGCACAAACAACTAACCTATCCTCGGCTTCAGTGGTTTTATGGGGTCTTCTCCGTCTTGCCACGAGATCTGTGGTTTTGTGGTTTTCAACATATTTTATGGCATTGAAAACCATCGTTTTGGAACAACTAAGCTTATTTGAAATTTCTGTATATGATAAATTTTCTTTATTTCTCTCATGATCAATCAAACGGTGTTACCAGGAGTTCCTAAAATCGTTCTTAATTAGTTCGCTACAACTGTACATCTATATAAAGTCCAGCTCACACAACAACTGAAGCCAGCTGACCATTCACAACGTCGTAGATACGCCGAATGGGTGCGACGGGCGGCGGTTTTTCGCACAACATTTTTTTCAGCGACGTTTCTCACCCGGTGGGTATGTTTAAAAAAAAAATTGTTGAGTATCCTCAAGTAATTAAAGGAGGCCATTACATCCATAAAAAGTCACTGTTTGGTGCGTTTTTTGGTTCGGAGGTGTGATTGGACCTTACTTCTTCGAAAACGAGAATGGAACGACTGGCACCGTTAATTTGGAGCGTTATTGTCATATGATAACCGACTTTTTTTGCCTGCTATTGAAGAATACGACCTGGAGAATATGTGGTTTCAACAAGACTGTGCCACATGCCAGACAACTTGAGCAAATATGTCTTTATTGCAAGACATTTTCTAGCCGCGTAATTTCTCGTCGTGGCGATATCAACTGGCCACCAAAGTCATGTGATTTCACACCGCTGGACTTTTTTTTGTGGAAGACTGTGTTTATCCAGATAAACCTTTAACTCTTGAACACTTAAACTAACATTCATCAATTTATGGCTGAGATACCGCGCAATATGTGTCAAAAAGTGGTCGAACATTTCCTCAAAATATACGATAGGTTAGGTTAAAGTGGCTGTCCACTGATTGGGAAGGCGGAATGAGAGACTAAATTTCAGTCGTTCAGAGTACACACCTCCACCAACCCCTTCCTTTGTTTTTGATCCATCTGTATAAAAATGGATTTACTCGTCTTCCAGGAATGCCCTATCCTCCCAGAAAGATCTGGAAGGTATAGAAATCTGGCAGTTTCTGTCGAATTGCAGGTGGGGGATGGTGTAGTCTGTGTGCTTTGGAATTGATTCTAAATACCTAAGAATTACGGAGTGGCCAATTTTTTGTTAATGTCAACGTTCAAACTTTAAAACAAGAAAGAAATATCATGAACAAAAATATTTTATAAGTGTTTTATTTACCTTTACTTTTGAAACCGCAAAATGGATAATCCTGTATAAACTTCGATTTGATACATTTCATAGTTTTTTAAATGAAAAAATTAGCTCATTTAAAAATACGTTTTCGTATAACTTTTCCCCACTTAATATTAAAACCAATTCAGAGATTCTTCTTCTAAGAAAATATGCAACCGTTTTCCATTATGAACCAACTTAAGACATTTTTTGATCAAGTATTGAATTTATTGACATCCTTACAAAGAAAATTTAGGAGTTAAGGACTTTAAAAATGATAAAAGATTAAGTCAAACAAAGTCTAATCCTAAACAAATTTGGACTTAATATTTTTACCAAAATCGGTATAAGCTTCTCAAACTCAGTCTTTAAACTATAAAATTAACAAATTAAAAAAAAAATTACACAAGTCCTTGAGCAAACTCGTTTATGTATACTTAGAATAGATTTGACATTAGAAAGTGTCCATCTGTAACTCCTTAATGACTTCCTGTTGTAATATTAAGAGAGAACATATGTAAGTTAAGGTAGATAAATAGATATAATGTTTGTAATGTGTACCTATATATGAACCAAGTAGGTAACACAACATCCACTTACATAAACTGTATAAGCTTTCCTTAAGGGCACAATTGGTCTGTAAAGACCCATTCAAGCTACATCTGTCCACATGCATATTTGATGATGTCCTCAAAACACCCCAAACCCGATTTCGAACTGATGAAGGGGAAGAGAGAGAGAGAGAGAGAGAGAGAGAACAATCATGAAGCTTGTTGGCCAAAACTTGTCAGCTTAACGAAAACTGATTAATAATGAATGTGCAATGAACAAGAAGAGTAGCTACTACATACGTTGTTTTATTGGTATTGACATTTTCAAAAAGTCATTTTCAGGATCCTTAAATGATGCCAAAACGTATATAATTCTTATAATGTTTTTTGTTGTTTGGTGGCGCGTGGTGATGCTTAAGGGAGGGGCTGGGTGATGGTTGGAAGAAAAAGAGTAATGTAAAAAGCTACTCCTTGTCATTGTCATATTTACCATCAAACAGCTTAATGGGGCAAAGCTGCTAAAGATGAAACACTTAAAATGAAGTAACAACGAAAAATACAAAAAAAAAATCAACATCACCAACTCAGCCCCACAGCTCAAAATGGCCCAACCCAGAATCGAGTAAAGAACCAAACGTGACAACAAGTCGTCGTCCTTCGTTGTTGATGGCTATAAAACAGAAGCATATAACAATAACAACAACGAAAAATCCTTTCCCATCCTTAACTAGGTAGGTACCTACTTATGTATACAACCTACTCGCAGCTTCACTTCAGTTTTTATGATTTTTATTTTTTGATTTTTTTTTTTTTTGTTAAGCTCGGAAAAATCATTTCAGCCCATCACGCTTGCAATTTATACATTTCTAGGATAATGAGATGTGAAATTAACCTTTCCCCATTAAGCTTGAATCAATTTTGGTTGATGGTTGATATAGGACGTTATTTTGAATTCATTTTTTTCGATCTTTTTTTTTTTTTTGATTTAGGGTTGAGCAGATTTTTCGTTTAACGAAAACGGAACTCATTAACATATGGCCTGTGGCGGAGGTATACATTTTTTGTGTCTGTGTTGGTTCGGTTGCTGTTTTGTTACCTTCTAAAGTATCATCTGCTATAAAGTCCCTATCAAAATAAAAGTGTTTTGTGACAGAATCCATATACCATATGTATATAGCTCGGTAGGCCACAAAGTACACCGAAATTTCCTCACATTCGTATAAACGCTAAAAAAAAAGGTAAAATCGTAACTACTGGAAAATGATATGGGAGGATGTGGGGGATATGTTATGTCAGCCTTTCCTTTTAAAATCCTTGCTTTCCTTTTTTCCCCAAAGCTACCTATGTGTACACCTACGTGTTGATGATGAAAAATAACAGAAAGGAAACTCATGTAGCTACTGTTTCCATTGTGTCACTCTCATGACATCCTTTGGAAGCTGTAAATCTAGCCCGTGTTATCCATCAAGCGATTTAATGGATATAAGTTTATGTATCTCTTTGGTTAAATGTTTAATTAAAAGCGAAAGCCGTCGAATTATTATTTCCAGGATATCACTTATGACAAAGGATACAAAATAGGGGTGGTAGGGTATAGCAACACATATTGATGATAATGTTGCTTCTGATGATGATGATTATGATGAGGGGGTGGGCGGTTGTTGAAAATTCCTTCATCCTATATAGATCGAATAGTTTGAGGGTTTGGGAATGTGAGGAGAATTTAAAATGCTTTCCGCATCAATCAACCCCCGGAGTAAGCTACTGTGTGTCGTGCATGCACGTATAATCATAAAGCACACACAGTCACAAAGCACCCTTATTCTCGACTTTTACCAACCAACCTACCCACCGCACCCCCTTCTCCCACCATAAATCTCATCCCTTAACCAGCAGAACCACCCATAATGATGGGCTATAACTTTTTTTTCTTATCTTGTTTTACATTTAACATGCCGTTTTTTTTCGTTGCCGGGGGTTTCCTTCTTCTTCTTCTCTTTTTCTGCTCTTCTTGTTCGTTTCGTTTCATTTCTCGTTCTTTGCATCTGTTTCGTATTTTTTCTTTTTTTTTGCACCTTAAGGAAAGAATATATAAACTCGATACACACGCATTCAGAATGACTGTGCGAGAGGAAAATGACTTTTCTCCTTCTTCTTTGGCTTGTCTATTTCCGCTTTTAACCTCATCCTTCCGCTAGAGTGGTATTAAATTAAAAATCCTGTCAGCAATATAACCGTATACCTCCTAACTATACCTACTGAACACAAGGTGTCTCGGATTGAAAGGATTCTTCTTATTTTTTTCATTTTATTTTTTCTTTCTTTCTCAAAAAGTTCACCTTTGAATGTGATGCATGCAAAAATATGTATGTACCTATGCGTGTACACACATACATATACAAGTTCGTATAAGGGAAAGATTGTTTTCTGATTGACAAGACTTGGATAAAAAAAAAAAAAAAAAAAATAAATAAACTAAATGGATGCTGATTTTCAATTCATATGTCAGCAGGAAATCCTTGCTGTGTTCGTACTCTGTGATTTATTTCTTCTTTGGGAAGCCTTCCTGAATACGCTTTCACACTTATTTAACCTTCCTTTTTCTACGGCGCTACTCCGGCTGAGGTACATTTGCATAGGTATAGGAACCTAGAATAAGAAAAAAAAAAAGAGAAATACTCTCGCCAAAGGAGTACTTATGTACCATCTATAGGTTTAGGTGTCTAGGATAAGATAAGGAAGTCTTGTTTTTCATAGTTCACTTTGAAAAACTAGTAATCACAATGGGATGATGGAACAGAAACCTTAAGTTTGTCGTTTGTTTTTAAAAAAAAAGAGCTTTATCCCAATGAGAAGTTAAAGTGACTTTAGATAGATATCTAGGCATAGACTCAGGTTCTTCAACATGAGCTGTTGCGCTTACATTTTTTTAATTTTCTTTGCAATGCAATTTTTAATCAAAAATGTTATGTTTTATGCTTCAAAGGGATACCTTGAGACGTAAGGATTTATGTCTATAGTTGACTTGAAAAAGAAATATAGAATTATAAATGTTTGAATTTAGGAGAATTATAAGGAATGTGTTTTTCCTTAAGTTATTCCGATGCCTTACAATCATTAAGCCTTTTAAAACTAAGTAATTTTTTATTTATTTTAAGGAAGCCTATATTTCTTTACTCTAGTTCAAAAATCAAGCTCAAATTCACGAATAGCTTTTTTTTTATCTAGGTAAATTGTGTCTTGTAAATTGTGGTATCTTTCAATTAGAAAACATACGAAGACTAATCAAAATTGGAGACTCACATCACCTCTCCTGTAATAACCTTGTTTCAAATTCACTCTTTCAAAACGTTCATTGTATAGTAAACAGTTCGAAGTTTGTTGTAATCAACCGATAACAGTATGAAATCAATTTAAAAGAAACCATTATGGTGTAGAAAAGCAACTTTAACTGAACAAAAAAAAATAAAAAAATAAAAAAAAATTAAAAAAAATTAAAAAAAAAAATAAAAAAAAATAAAAAAAAATAAAAAAAAATAAAAAAAGATAAAAAAAAATAAAAAAAAAATAAAAAAAAAATAAAAAAAAAATAAAAAAAAATAAAAAAAAAATAAAAAAAAAATTAAAAAAAAATTAAAAAAAAACAAAAAAAACAAAAAAAAACAAAAAGAATAAAAAAAAATTAAAAAAAAAATAAATATATTTAAAAAAAAAAAAATTTAAAAAATAATTATATTTAAAATAAAATAAAATTAAAAATTGCGTATACGCCCAAGTGACCCGAAAAAGTGTTTTATGGTCTCTTTAGGACGTTTGAAGTTTAAAATAATAAACATACACACGAATACAACTTTACATATATGTAATGGGTGATTTTTTTGAGGTTAGGATTTTCATGCATTAGTATTTGACAGATCACGCGGGATTTCAGACATGGTGTCAAAGAGAAAGATGCTCAGTATGCTTTGACATTTCATCATGAATAGACTTACTAACTAACTAACTTACTAATTTTCAGTGAATGGGCCCTAGAAAAGTTGGCAGAAAATCCGCTTTTTTATCGACAAATTTTGTTCAGCGATGAGGCTCATTTCTGGTTGAATGGCTACGTAAATAAGCAAAATTGCCGCATTTGGAGTGAAGAGCAACCAGAAGCCGTTCAAGAACTGCCCATGCATCCCGAAAAATGCACTGTTTGGTGTGGTTTGTACGCTGGTGGAATCATTGGACCGTATTTTTTCAAAGATGCTGTTGGACGCAACGTTACGGTGAATGGCGATCGCTATCGTTCAATGCTAACAAACTTTTTGTTGCCAAAAATGGAAGAACTGAACTTGGTTGACATGTGGTTTCAACAAGATGGCGCTACATGCCACACAGCTCGCGATTCTATGGCCATTTTGAGGGAAAACTTCGGAGAACAATTCATCTCAAGGAATGGACCGGTAAGTTGGCCACCAAGATCATGCGATTTGACGCCTTTAGACTATTTTTTGTGGGGCTACGTCAAGTCTAAAGTCTACACAAATAAGCCAGCAACTATTCCAGCTTTGGAAGACAACATTTCCGAAGAAATTCGGGCTATTCCGGCCGAAATGCTCGAAAAAGTTACCCAAAATTGGACTTTCCGAATGGACCACCTAAGACGCAGCCGCGGTCAACATTTAAATGAAATTATCTTCAAAAAGTAAATGTCATGGACCAATCTAACGTTTCAAATAAAGAATCGATGAGATTTTGCAAATTGTATGCGTTTTTTTTTTTTTAAAAGTTCTCAAGCTCTTAAAAAATCACCCGATACATATGTACATAAGGTACTCAAATGTAGTTTTATGAGACATTTTCAACTTTTTGAAGGAAATGCTACTTTTACTTAGTGTTTCATTAATTTAGGAAGTGTACAATTTAAGGACGAAAAATTGCACAACTTATTAAAAGACATGTAGAACAACTGTTAAACAAATTCAATGGTAAAAATCTCTTAAGAAAACATACTTTATGTATGTTAGTGCTAGATTTTCAATTTTTTTAAGAAAAAAGATGGCGACAATTTTTTATAGCACAACTTATAAGTAGACTTTTTACGACAGTTGTTAAAGCAAATGCCATGGTGCAAATATGTAGTTTAGGTAGGAGCGTGCTAGATTTCCTTTAGGATACTACATTTTAGAAGGTTTTCATTTATGGTGAATTTTTTCGAGACAAATCAAAACACACTTAATTTTTCATTTTGAGTTTGACTGTGAAGCTCTTAACTCTTTCATTCTTAAGAGTTTTGCTTTGGGACCATAAAACTGAAATTTTTCTGATAGATTTCTTAAGGTTTTATGACTAAAACAAAGTCAATTTGTTCAAAATGTAACTAAAACAAATTTACTTCAATGATTACGTCGATCAGCAAGTTTGTTTTACTTTTTGCAACACAATAAACAAATACTTTTTGTTTTTGTTTATGTTTTGTTGTGGTTGCTTGATTTGGTTGTTTTGAATACTTTGATTAGGGTTTGGAGGGTTATGTATGGATGCTAAATTAGCATCATATAACACGACAAATTTACGACAAATTTGCGACAAATTTGTGACAAATTTACGGCAAGTTTACGACAAGTTTACGACGAGTTTATGACAAGTTTACGACAAATTCACGAAAAAATTCACGACACATTTAACGATAAATGCAGGATAAATTAACAACAAATTTTCGACAACTAATTAAATTATTAGTTTCTTAAAATTTAAAGTGGAAATATTTTTGTATTTGAAAAGCAGAATTTTCACATTAGACAAATTGAAAAACTTATATCAACCCCAAAGGCAAAAGTATGAAATTAAAGAGATTTTACAGCAAGAATTATAAAAACTTAATTTAAACTTCAGAACTTTAAGACATTTTACAGCCAGAATTATAGAAGCTAAATTTAATTTTTAAGAGCCTGAAAAACTATATCAACCCCAAAGGCAAAAGTATCAAATTTAAGTGATTTCACAGCCAGAATTATAAAAAATAAATTTGAACTTCCAGAAATTTAAGACATTTTACAGTCAGAATACAGTCAGAAGCTAAATTTGAGCTTTAAGAGCTTGAAAAACTGTTTCAACCCCAAAGGTATAAAATTTAAGACATTTTTCAGCCAGAATTATGAAAACTAAATTTTGAGGTTTAAGAATTTTTAAAACGTTTTTGTCGTTAAATGACCTTTTCTGAACTTCAACACCAAAACACCGAAAACCCATATTTTGAATAACGACCCTCTTTGTCTTAAATTTAGTTTTTACACCGTTTTGTGTTAAGAACTCATATTTCATTTCTATGATTTCAACAGAACTTTCAACAATTAAACAAACAGAACTTTTGTTATAAACTTTTCGATAGTAGTTGAGCTTTTTTATTGGGTACTAAATTTACTTTGTTAAAATTTTATTCGATATTTCCTAAACTTTGTATTATGAACTATTATTTCCTTTGATATTTTTAACCTTATTCAAAATTATAATGTTGGCTTCCTTTTTTGAATACTTTTCACTCAATAATAGTTTTTGAAATTCCAAGCTCATAGAATCTTTCAAGAATTTAAACTTCGAAGAACAGCGGTAATAACAAAAACCCCTTGATTGACTTCTTTGAGAATGGAAATAAATTGAGAAGTATGTTTTAAACTCTAATAAACTCGACAAAAGACCGTGTTTTGTGGAATACCTCAGGGTGGCACTCTGTTTCCTCTATTATTCATGAACAAAATGTTCGATAAGTTAAAGGAATATGGTTTGAAGACAATTGTCCAACGCAAATAGCATTTATTTAGAAACTCTGAAAAAGCACCAATCTTTTGAAATTACCAAAATTTAAATTGAAATTATCAAAATTTAAATTGAAATTATCAAAATTTAAATTGAAATTATCAAAATTTAAATTGAAATTGTCAAAATTTAAATTGAAATTATCAAAATTCAAATTTAAAAATTGCATAAGATTATTTTTTACATTTAGAAATATGTACTTCCATCTCGACACTTGAAAAAAAAAATGTAGTTCAAACACAACTGTTCAAAATACTAAAAAATACAATTTTCAAAACATTGTTTGGAAACATTTGCTCTTCTTAACTCCTTGATTGGCACTCTCAGTCTCCAAATTACAAAAATCCTTTACTATAAAAAATGATTGCTTAAAAGGACGATTTTCAAAACTAAACGTTATTAAATTAATAATTATTTTTTTTAAATACTGAAACACCCTTTACATAATCGACAAAAAGCTAAAAGCAACAAAACCGCAACTCGTTTATTTCTATAGAGCCCAAAATATATACCACCGCACAATCACCGCCATGTGGCGCACGTTTGTCTGTTGTAGATAAGACATTGTGGTAGTGGTGGCGACGACGCCAACGTCGACAACGACGACGAAAGCGGCGACGAAAGCGGCGACGGCAACAGCAGCACCAACACCAGTGTCGGCGGCGGCGTCTATAACATTGCCTTTGGTTGGTTTGGTTTGGTTGGGTTGTTGGTGAGGCTGCAAGAAACTATTCCTATAGGATGGAGAATCAAAGGATTCTATTCTCATCCGGAATGGCAAAATGGCATCCCATGGCATGAATGTTCCCAAACAAAAATCATCTTCTATAGTGTCATAAAGTTTAATAAAGATTTTCAACATCGTCATCATCTTCAGTCGATTCTTCGTCGTCGTTCTATATGTCTTTTCCATCAGTTATATACAGCGGCAGCAGTTGTGGTGCGGCGCGGCGAGGGTGGATGGCGTTGCGGTGGTAGCGGCAACGGCGGTGTTGGTTTCGTTTTCCATTCTTGTATTTTTTTTCCTACATATTTAGCCTCGAAGGCATGCAGCCTCGAGACATGATAATGAAAATTGAACCTTGTACATACTTATATTGGGTGGTGGGTGTTGGATGGTGGTGCGAGTTTGAAAATGCTAATTTTTTTAACACAAAACTTAAAAAAGAAACTTTTTCTTAAAGAATAAAAAAAATGGTTTTCTTCTTTGCTCCTTCTTCGGTTAATTTTTTTTTTTTTCGGAGGAGGGGGGGTGGTTTCTGAAGGAATATAAAACAAATTCACATCTTAGCCTTTCCGGCTCACTTTTTAAGCTTGCGATTTTTTTTCTTCTGTTTTTGTTCGATAAAAATGAGATCTAAAGATGCGACGAAGGTTAAATAAAATTATAATAATTTTCATTATAGTGTACAGTAGCTACCCCCTATAACCCCCATCCCCCACTCATCTTTAATAAAACCCCAAGTTGTAGACCTTTCTTCAAATATAGCCCAGAACCAACAAGGGTTGTTTTTCTATTAAAAGCTTTTTAAATTGATTTAAAGATTTACCATTCCTTTTCTTTGGTGTATTTCATTTCTTCGTCTTCGTTTTTCTTTTGATTTTCGTTTATCTTTGAAGTTTCTATATGAGATTTTATAGTCTGGACGTTACAGCTGATCAGTCGATATAAGACTTTTTAATTTACAACCCTCTCCAGGAATTTTCTTCAGTTTAAAAAAAAACTATAAGTTAGACGAAATTGAAGTGAATATTTATCTTAAAGTCGTTTTTTGAACCTTACAACCCCAATTTTTTGGTATCGGATTACTTAAATTGACGAAATCTATTTGTAACGTTAAATCCTTGACTTTTATTAGAGCTAAGTATGTTGATGTAATTAATTAAGTTCGGGATGAAAGTAAGTCAAATTTCGTCTGATATTTCTACATTAATTTTCTTTTATTTTCTTTTGCATTTCTTTTTTTTTTTTTTGTTACTTATTTGGGGGAAAATTTCCTGGAAGGCTTTTTGTGTGGGTCTTATGAATTTTTATGTAATTAAACTTAGAAAGCACACAACTGGAAATGACATTTAATATTAAACATAATTTGATAATGTTCCTTGGTGGCGAGGAGCGAGCGAGCGACCGACGACGCGACGACGACGGAGGATTGGAAGTTGAAAAAGGAGGGGTAAAAGGACTACCGAACCTAAGGGAGGAAAATAATAACAATAATTGTTTAAAAGATTAAAGAAGAAAAAATATTTAATTACAATATAAAGCACAAGAAACACCCGCACGCCTGCAATGTTTGGGAGAGAGTGTTATAAATGGTTCAACATTTTGTACATGATGAAAATTCAATTCCTACCTGCTGTGATAGGTTTTACTTCTTTTTTTTTTAATTTTGATTAAATTTGTTTTAAAATTAAATTTAATATTTTCTGAGTTAGGAATTATTAATTTAGGTCGAAGGATTTTGGATAAAAGAAACTTTAAGATAAAAGACCTTTTTTTAATTTGTGTTACTTAGCAAAAATAAAGGAAAAAGTGGAAGCTGTAAGATGGTCTTACTTTTTGAACGTTTATTAAGGGTTAAACCTTGAGTATATTGGACTTAAATAAATCTTAGTTAATAATAACATTTTTCAAAAGAAGTTAAATATTTGGGTAAACTACGTTTTTCACGTTTTTAAGTGATGTAGTAAAAAAAAAAACAAGCCTACAATACGTACATACATACGAGAATCGCTCTAAAAAGTCATGGATTTAGATTCTAGGGACCTTGAAACGTCAAGACATTTCAAAATCTATAGTTTGACAAATCTGTCGAATCATAATAACATCCAATGGGAAGTAAATATGGTTATAGGAAATTATAAAAATTAAAATGGACGACGATTGGGACGCACGAAAAATCATGGACAAACTATTGAAATTACCCTCGATGTTGTAATTTAATTTTTGAGGGTGGAAGAGAGGTTTGCATTAAAAAAAAACTTGCTATAAAAAAACAAGGTTCGAATAACTTGTGAACGGAAGGTCGAATTTTTGTTAGCTGGACACCTATATTAATTTTTGGGTGAACAAACGATTGGAATATGGTTGATTGTTGGTCTTTGCCATAAAAACAAATAGTTAAATAACTTTTGAACTAAGGCTGGACAAACACAAATTTGTTGTTACAATCATAAGGAGGCGGTGGACAAAAGAACCCACTCGGTCCGATCCTAAGTCATTATTTGTGGACGATAGTTTATAGTTTATAGTTTATAGTTTCCTATAAAAAAACAAAACTTTGATTACTTGTTTCCTAGGGGTGGACACACAAATGGCACAGCCACGTTTAAAAAAAACTCTATTTAGAAAATGAAACGTATATTTTAAGATTTAAGAACATATAAAACTTAAGTAATATTTAATTTCTCAAACAAGTCTTAACTTACACATAATACTTTTTTCGAAAACCGTTAAAGTAGTTTTTTGTAAATTATTTTTTCAATTTATTTTTCTTTTAATTATTTTTGGAATGCATGTATGTATATAGTTATAAATATATGTTGCACCTTTAAATTTTTTGAAAAATGTGGACCTATTTTTGAAATTTCGAATTAAAAAAAAAAATATTTATGTAGATATGTTTTTTTAAAAATAAAAAAATAGAAATTTTTAGTCATCAAATACTATTTAGACAATAGAAGAGCTTCTTCGGAAAGTAAATCGAATCTAAGTAACGTTTTTAACAATACAATACATTCAAAAAAGCCAAGATAAAAAAAAGTGTTGTGAAAGTTTTATAGAAGTACTATAGAGTAAGCTGATCTCTTTGCTAGACAGTTCGCCACCAATTCAACGCTGCCAGTGAATGTTATGACTCCGCATGCTATTGAGCGCGTTAGTGATTCTATGGAACTAATCTTTTTTCGCACTCGTACTGTGGCTAGAGTCCTAAAAGATCTTAACATACATCATTCTGAAGAGATGTTTTTCAACGCTTGCAAAACCACTGCGCAAGCTTTTTCATCTGGCCTACTCTTCAGGTCTCGTTCCGAGCGGATGCAAAATAGCATTTGTCCAGCCCATCCCCGAAAAAAGGCGAATCTTCTTCACCCTCTAATTACCTACCGATTGCACTCACGTCCCTTCTTTCTAAGGTCATGGAAGCGCTGATTAATTATCAGCTCAAGAAATATCTTGAAGATCGAAAGCTTCTTAATGACCAACAATACGGCTTTTGCAGCACTAGGTCCACTAGTGATCTCAGGATTCATCTCACCGAACAGATGAGCAAATCTTTACATCAGTTTGGAGAAAGTAAGATTATTGCACTCAATATTTCAAAGGCATTTCTCCCCCTCTGATATGGTTGTTATCTACAAAACTTATATACGTCCAACGCTTGAGTATAACTCCCATCTCGTTCTCCTGCAACTTACTTGAGCTACGATGCCTAAGAAATACAAAAAATATTTTACGAAAGCTGAAAAAAATTCCAAGGACCATTAGTATAAACATTATTACAACCGTATGTGCCGAATAGAGATAGAATAAGATTGACAAACAATTACAAACATTTTACGAAACACAACTTATCCCTTAACAAATTAATTTTGTGATAATTTTTCAAAAAAAAAAAACCAAATCTTAATCTTAATCTTCTAAAAACAGTTTAAATTATAATTTTACATAATTTGTCACTAGTTATAAGATGACTTATGGGTCTTTATTTGACTCTATCTGAAGTTTTGAAAAAAATGTAATTCCATTATGTTCCTGAATAATTCGTTTAAGAGTAAGTTTTTAGCTATGATTCCGAATCCAAAATCCGATTTTAGCTATATGAGCTTAAATTCAGAACATTATTTTGAATAATTCATAATAAGCTTTAAGTTTAAGGCCAAAAACTGTGAAAGCATGTACACCAATACCTTACTTTGAGTGGTGGTTACGTTCCAAAAATACACGACGCAAATTGGAACGATGCAAAGTGTATTATGATTTTGTATAGGAAGCCATATAAAAATTGAAGATATGTTCCAGAGTTACGAAAATACTTCTTTTTAAAAAGAAAATTCAACAAAGTAAAAATTTTAAAGCGAAAATAATACTAAATTCTATTACATTCATAAAAACAACAAAACAAAACAATAAATCCAATTAAAACAAAATAAAATAGTCAATCAATTTACAAAAAAAAAAATGAATCACTGTCTGCTGTTCTTAATCTACTTTCTTTATTAAAATACCGGTCCAATGTTTGCTGAACAGCTTAGAATAGAAAGGGAATCCCCGAGTTTTGAAGCATGCCGTGTAATTTGAATCAAAAGTCATGGCTATCTTTAAAATTAATTAAAAAAATTTGTTTTAATTCAAAAAAAAATTTAAGACTGCAACCCAAAACAACGCAACTTCGAAGATCTAACGACGCACAGTAGAATTTAGTACTAATTCAGCATCGACGCAACTTCGAAAAAACTCAAAACGAAACGATGGAAATCGAGGTATTGGTGTACCAATTTTTGTGTAACGCAATTATTAAAAACATATAAAATCTTCTGAAATTGATTTTGTAATGAATAATATTATTTTTTCCATTTTTGAAACACTTCAAACGGAAATCTTCAATATTTTGCACAATATCCCATCCCACTTCTGACCCTTTGTCAAATCAATATAATTTATTGCTTCCGTCAAAAAGCTGAAATTGTGATGACGCAACATCGCTTTTGTATCATTATTTATTTAACATTTAAATTTTCTACATTTTTGTATTTGATGTCGAAATAATAAAATTTAACATCTTAAACATTTTTCTACTCAAAACTTGCAATTTCAATGCATTTTCTTCATTCAAAAAAAAAAAACAAAACAAAAATTAAACAACAGCGTTTTTCTCCATAAGAAAATAATAAACATTAAATTTATAGCCCGAATGGAATTTAACTGCACTTTTTTCACAATTTTTATAGCCTTGCATCACACTGCCATTAATGTTTACATTTCATTGAATAATAAAAATTAATATTTTGCGTTATACTCTTTCATTAAAATATTTATCCAAGTAAATATTTAACAAATCAAAAATCAAAAAAAAAAGTCTCTAAGATCACATTTGAATTTTAATTCAAGTGAAATGTGTTCTTTCAATTAATATTCAAGTCTCCTTTACTCTTAATCTATGTATGTAGACTATATTTGTAGAGAGTCCAGAGCTGTCGTCTATACCTCCAATTCAATCCAATTAAAATATATTTATTATCTCAATGTCAAGCGCTTTTAATTTAAACTGTCCAACCAACCAACCAAGCAACGCAACAACGATTCTATATTAAATGATGCAGGGAGTCACAGTCGATTCTTTAATTAAAATTAACAAACAAAAAAAGAAACAATTTTTTCTTTTAATTTTTAAATGAATATTTTCTAGGAAAATCACATGAAACGTCTGCAACGGACGTATTTTGAAAATTCGAACTTAAAATTACAACAAAAAAAAAAATAAATAATTCTCATTTTAATTACTGTCTATGTCTATTGCCTTGGGTGACAGACTGGTCCTTGATTTTCATAATATAAATATATTTTCAATAACACCAACAACAATCGAGGAGTGAAATATTTTCCCCCCGAAAAAGAAAATTCAATCCCGATGGATAGGAAAATGTTGTTCTCTGATGATGAAGATGGTTTTGGATATAATTGAAACAACATCAAGCAAAGATGTTGTCCGTATATATACGTAAATTTCCATAATTCAGAAGGGGAGGAATTGGAAAAGTATTAGATGACAAGAATGCCTTAAATAGCCATCATCTTTATAGAACTTTTAGCCTTTTTTAGGCATTCTACGATGACGACGCGACGATGGGAATGAAGTTATATCTTGTATTTATACATAAAATCGATGGAGGAGCAAACTAAATGGCAATTCCAAAGGCTTTGGGGATATTTATAATATTTCATTTCATTTCATCAATGTCCTTGTTAAACTTTACCTACCCACCTATGTCCTTGTTAGAGTGGGAAATAGGGAGTAAGATAGAACAACACGCCCTAAAGGACTCCTTGTCGTCTCAATATGGATGGACTTCGAAATTTGACGAGGATCCGTTCGGTGAGGATTTTATATTTCTGTTGATTTTCTTATACGAGTTATTTTTGCTTAATTCTTTTTTTATTTTCCTTTTCTTATTTCGACAGACCGAGACGGCGGTGGTGGCGGCGGCGACGCATCACTCTGTCAATTGTTTGTCAACGTTAATGGAGTTTTCTTGAAGGCATTCATATCTTTGTGCGCTTTGATGTCCAAAGTGCTCGCTCTTGTCAAAAATGAATTTATTTATATTTTTTTTTTATTTCAAGGAAGAGCGAAAAAGAATCCATTCCATTAAACTTTTAAATTCCATCAAATAAATGTATTCGAGCTAATTTGCAATCAAAACATAATTTGACGGTGGAACTTTCGATGACTATGATAATGGCGAGTGACTATACTCCTACTTTACCGCTTCAATTGCTGAAGTTTACTTTTTGTCTTGTCCCTATTTTTTGGATTATTTGTTGTTTTTTTGAATGGGCACAGGGAATGTGCCCCCACAAAGCATTTCACTTCATTTGTTCGTGGTTCAGTTTAGGGCAATGGTTTTAAGAGAATATAAATTGATAAACAAAAACAGGGTTGCCATAAATATGTTTTGATGTTGTTTGGAAGCTTTTTTAAAACTTTGGTGATCCATAACTATGTTGAAGATATCTTGTTCTAAATTCTTTGATTTTAATGCATTTATTTTAATTCTACTTTTGTATATATTTTAATTAATAGTCACTTAAAGGGTTATAAGTACCCTTAAAATGTTTCAAGTTTTAACGCAGTGCGAGCTTTATAAAAATATGGAAGACTTTTAGAGAGGAAATATTGAAACACTTTGTTCTAAAAGTTTTGAATATAAAAAAGGAGTATAAAAACAGGGTTGGGTAAAGAATTCTACATTCTTGATGTGCGGTGTAAAAAAGAATCTCTATACTTGATAGTACGTCCGAAATTGAGCTCAATGATAAAGTGATGAGCTGAACATTCCGGTGAGTTGAAAAAAAGGATTCCAGATTAATGCATAGTTTTAGCGAGGAAGATTAATTATGCCAGGATAATGATCGAATGGTAAATGGATCTTTAAACTCTTAAGAATTAAGATCAATTTCTTTAGCAGCCAATTCCTTGACAAAGTTCTAAAATCAATTTAAAACTAAATATCATAATTCCCGGTTTATCTTTGAAATTCGGTTTTAAAAATATTTAGAAGTCGAGCATTTCTTCACTTTTTATAATTTTCTTAGAACTCGGTGTAAAATTCTTACACAGAAGATTTTGTTGACATATATTTCTGAAATTCGATAAATAAATTAGCAGTACACTATTTTTTCATTAATATCAGATTATTACACAAAGAGCCGAAATTTGTATTGAATATAAAATAAATTAGGTGGTTCAACCTTCCTTTGAGAAATACGGCCAAGTGACTTACAACTCTCAACTATTCCTGTGTGCGATTAATGTTGTCAGGGATGGAGGGGACCTACAGTTTTTAAGCCGATTCCGAAAGGCTAATTTGAAAAAGCACTTTTCATGACAAGAATTACTCTTGGAGGATTTGTCAATTCCTTGCAAAAGGCAATTCCCATGAAAAAAAACTTTAGCTGGAAGCTGGACAGCGATTGAAGTCCAGATCTCTGGCATGACAGTCCTACGAACTAACCATCACGCCACGGGTACTACTTTCTGAACAAAATGCATTTTAATGTTTTTTTTTTGTATGTATTTTCAAAATTAATTTTAAATGTTTGCTTTTAAAATGTTTCGCGTTTTTGGTTTTTACATGAATTCAAAGTCCTCGCTGTAACTTAACTTTTTGCATTATTGCATTAATATCTGGGGTTAGAATGTCCATGGACCTTAACGTTTAACAAATTGATACAGGGTCCATGGACCTTATGTCATCCTTGTGAAGTCCATAGACTTGAAATCACCATGGTGGAGGTAAAGGGATCGCGTTGGTGAGGAAGACATTAGGAGTGCAGAGAGCAACACGGATTGTAGATACTAGGCGACATGTTCATTGAGACGGGTTTATCGTTTTTCAAAATAAATTATGACCAAATTAAAATAATGTCTTGTTGAAAGGACATTATGTCCAAACAGCCAGTTTGACTTCTTGAAAGTGACAAAATGTCTGAGTAAGCATTTATCTAATAATAATATTAAGGGACATAATGCCTGTTTTAAATTTGAAGCTATCTAAGTCGTTGGACTTTAGTTCTGTTAACTAAGTCAGTGTCGCTGTACAGCCCGTACAGTTCGTCGTTATATCTTCTCCTCAATTCTCTATCTATGTAGACGGGACCAAAAAATCACCCCAAGAATTTTAATTTCGAAGTAACCTAAGACGCTCTTATCTTTCTTTGACAGGGTCCAGGCCTCAGCGTCATAAATAAGAACCGGGATGGTTAGTGCCTTATAGATGGTCATTTTAGATGCTCGAGAGAGGACTTTACTACTCAATTGCCTTCTAAGTCCAAAGAAGCAGCGATTTGCAAGTTATTCTTCGTTTGATTTCAGCGCTAGTGTCGTTGTCTGAGTTTATAGCGGTGCCAAAGCCTTCAACTACCTCAAAGTTATAGTTATCTATGGTGACGTTCTGTCCAAGACGTCGCCGTTCAATGTCCTTTTTTGATGACAGCAATAATAAAACAGTATTACCTGATCATTAAATCGTTTAAAGAATTAAAAACATTACTTAATACAGTTTTAATATCCTACACCTCTATATTTGAGGGTTTAATAAATCGAAATTAGACTGAGATCTAAACTAATCTTCTAATGCTTGAAAACTTGATAAAGAAATAAGTTAGATTTCAATGGAGTTCTAATTTCTCAAAAAACCAAGTTTCAAAAACCAGAACTTTGTCAAGAAATTGTTCGTAACTTTAATAAGATTTGTTTTGTCAATTTCATATTCAAAGTCAATCAGTTTTAAGTTCATATTCAAAATCAATCAGGTGTAAGACTATCGGAGAAAGTGCACCATTCAGATAAACGCTGAATATCAATTTGAAACAAAGGCAATCGTCCGAAGATTTGATACAACGGACAATTTTTATATCATCTTCAAACAGAGAGCATTGTTGATAAAAGTTTGCTATATGATTGATCAACAACAGGAATAGAAGAGGTCCCAAGTGACTACCTTGAGGAACACCAGACGTTACATGAATTACCTCAGAAAATAAGCCATTAATGCTGTGTTCTACCGTTGAGAACGATACGGAACCATTTTCAAATGTATTCCACCTTCGCCTTCGAAAAGTCAATGAACTTAATATGACTTTTTAAACTTTTCTAGTGATATTGTTGAAAAAATTGTTAGGTTTTTCGTTTGGGATCTTTCAGCTGTAAATTCATGTGTTGAGATGGCGAAATCATTTCTTTTAAAATAAAGGTTAGTTTTTTGTACCCAAATTTTGGAAATTATGGACACTTTACTCGTTAAAAATAATGCTCTTCTTAATTTTGAAGAGAAACATTAAACAATAGAGTTAATGTTTAGAGTCTTGAGTTTTCAATCCAATTGTGCTGGAACACCGTCATGTATATTTTTAGATTACATAATTTACTGATGGCAACCCTCAAGTCATAAGTTATTAGGTTTGTCATGATGTCTTTTCTCCTCATTTACATCTACGTATCTTTTTTTCTTACTTAAAGTAAACAAGAATCTTACTGTAAAATGTACATACATACATATATGTATATGTACGTATGCATGTTATTCGTATATCCAAGTTTGTAAACAAAATTTCCATTTTGATTATAAAAAGAAAAAAAGATTGTCTTGCAAGTTAGAGATACTGTATATTGAGATACTCGTTCGTAGATAGGTTTTTTTTGTGGTATATAGTGTGGTGTATAATTCTGATATAGATAAACAACAAGATTGCAAAAGCAAAGAAGAAAACAAACGAAACAAAAATCTACATCATCGTTGATAGACTTCCAAGTTGATAGAGACAACCGTCAATCATTTTGAAGATCACTGAACATGATTGTTTAGAATTTATGGGAGGTAAAAATAAAATTGATGGAACATTATGCGATTGAAAAGGGTTACCATAAAGAAAGGGTGACCATTTTAGTATTTTTTGTATAAAAATAAAATAAAATAAAAATCTATCTGAATATGGAAACATAGTTTGAATTTATTAAGTCATTTATAAAATATTTTTAAAAAGTGTCTTTGTTTTTTTTTATGCTCGTAATATAAACTTAACTAAACATTTTAATAAATATACTTTTATATTTTTCTTCTTGATCTAAATTTAACTATAAAAAAGAACATGATTACATTTTGTTATAGTCCTAACTATCATTTATGTAAGTAACGCCGAAAAGTATGCCATCAATAATTTAAGTTTAAGCTATTTTTTCGAGACATTCGGGACTTTAAAACAATTAAGTGTGGTATTTTTGATAGGGTTTTAAAAGTTTTGTAAAACAACTTGGAATTGATTTTTAAAATAAAATTTTTAACAACTTAAAAAAAATTGAAAGACAGTGTAAATATTTGTGTTGATGGTATTTAAGTGTAAGCAAAACTCTCAATTCATTTTTGGTAAACTGTATACTTTTTTTTTTTATAATAAGCGCACACTTAAGGGGATATTACTATCCTTATTATGTAAAGACACAGTGTGAGCACTAGGAAGAGGAGAGAGAGGTTGAAAGAAGGTGTCGGTGCACATTGGTTTTGAATTCCTGAATATTGCAATGGCTGGGAAAAACAGAGTGTGGTAAGGCATTCCACATTCGCGTAGTATGGCTAAAGAACGAATCTCTAAACTTGACAGTACGACCGAAGTTGGGCTCGAGGGTAAACTGATGAGCATTCCTAGAAGCGCGAGTATTACGGTTGAACTGTTTAAGGGGAGGAATGCAACTGGCTATTTCTCTTGAGCACAAACCGTTAAAATAACGGTAAAAAAACGTGAGACAAGAAACTTTACGACGATGTTCAAGACGTAAATGATCCTATGATGGTGTTATCACCGATTAATTTAAATGCTCTACGTTCAATGCTGTCCAAGAGGCTTAAGTAGGTTGCAGGTGCACCAGCCCAGATATGGGAGTTATACTCAAGCTTTGGACGTATGTATATAAGTTTTGTAGATAACAGCCAGATCAGAGGGGGAGAAAAACTTCTTGCATCGCCTTAGAAAACCCAACCATCTTGCGGCATTTTTGGCGACATCGCGTATGTGGTCGTTCCACAAAAGGTGGTTGGTGATACACATACCGAGAATATCGAGATGTTCAGTCTCCTCGATGCAAGCGCCATCCATGGATAATGGCAAGGGGGGAGTATCTCGCTTTAACGATACAAGACAGCATTTCGTTTTCGAAGCATTAAATTCCACTTGGTGTCAAAAACGTTATTTCTCGTTGAATACAATTATTTTGAACGTAAAATCATTTCTGGTAAAAATTGGTAAAAATTTTGAGGTGATAAATATTTATTATTAGTTTTTAAGTCGATAACGTTTTATAGTGAACGAAAAATTGGGCGTCAACCGAATATTTCATTTTTTTAATTGCTATATGTAAAAAAAACACACCCATTCAATTTTTTGAAAGGCTTTTCTTCAAATTTAAATATAAATATAAATATAAAAATAAATATATACATAAATATAAATATAAATATAAATATAAATATAAATATAAATATAAATATAAATATCAATATAAATATAAATATAAATATAAATATAAATATAAATATAAATATAAACATAAATATAAATATAAATATAAATATAAATATAAATATAAATATAAATATAAATATAAATATAAATATAAATATAACTATAAATATAAATATAAATATAAATATAAATATAAATATAAATATAAATATAAATATAAATATAAATATAAATATAAATATAAATATAAATATAAATATAAATATAAATATAAATATAAATATAAATATAAATATAAATATAAAATCTTTAAAATATGTGAACTTTATTTGCCTATTTTTGAATTTATTGTAAAATTTTAAGTCTTAGCGAATGCTAATTGATTAATATTTTAATTTTGAACTTATTGTAAAATTTAAAGTCCTAGCGAATGATAATTCATAAATATTTCACTTTTAACAAGTAATAGCATTTGCAGCAGACCACAAGTTTTTTAAGGGAGAATGGTCACCCGAAAAAGCGCATGCATTTTTGATTTAGCTTCAGAGTTATTCAAGACATGAGTGGTAGGGTTAGTTTACTTATGTCTGAATATATACCTACGCATTTCACATGAATCAGGATGTACTTTAAGACATTGGTGCTTGTATAAATAACTTAAAAGAACTAAAAGCTGATTTCTCAAGAATATACAATAATTTGAAGAAATGTCTGAGTCTATATTTGGATTCTTGACCTGAAAATGTCAACAATATTAAAGGAATTAGGCATTATACTGAAAAATTGGTTATATTTGTTTAAAAACTACACAAAAACATCTTTCAAAGGATCATAAAAAACTATCTTAAATGAAGAATTCCTATTTACATTGATTTATTTATGATTTTCCTGTCTCTTTTAATAACAAATTAAAAAATATTATCATCCTTATCTGACGAAAAAAAAAAAATGTTACAAGATCCAAAAACATTAAAAGCTTAATTCACATCTAAAAGAGTTCCCTTTTTGGAAAAATACCTATCTAATCGACTTAACTCTTATAGATCCATAAACATAAACATAAACATAAATATCTACCAATTTAGCAAATAATCCCATAACATTATCCCCTTGACATTTTACTAAAAACAAAACTCCAAATAATAAAGAAGGCTCACATTATGTATTATATTATTATTATAATATAATGAAAGACTAAAATCTTCATCAGGTTTTTGAATAAGTGATGGGTTTCATATATTAATTTATGTCAATCGCCCCCAATAGGAAGGATGCTAGGTAGGTTGGTTATGCTGCTCTTTGTATATAGACACATCCTTTTTTTGCTTTTTTTGGATTTCCATAAGAGCAAACAAAAATATCCTTAAAAATAAGATGGAAAAAATCCCACGTTATATAAATAAAATAAATGAGATCCCATAAGCACAGATCTCGGCCCCATATACAACTACTTTCCTATATACCGCCACATGTACCCAAGAGAAGTATAAGGGCAGAAAAAAGAACAACATCAACATTGAAAAAAAAAACAACACAAGGGGTGAACTCAACAGGATACACCAGCAACAACAAAAAACAAACAAAGGATCTACATCGCAAACAAAAGCGAAACACCTCTGTCACCGCGCCACACACACACCGCTAACCTCGTGTCGACCGCCACCATGCACCTCTGTGGTTCCATACTAATTTATTTTTCCGTGAGCCTCCTCAAACAGCCTCAGAATACCCCACCTCCCACCCCATCCTTTAGTCCTTGTGCTGTTTGAAGTTTTTCAATTTGGGATTCAAATTTATTTCCATGTGAGAGATCCTGATGCCATCGCAAAGCATGATGGGGTTTTTGCCTTTGAAACGGTGCCGTGGAAGGAGCGCTTCCCTTTTTTGCTTTTGTATATATCCTTGGCTAATATATTTTTAAAGAGTCTATTCAAGGAGGATTTCTTAATTCAAAAACACAAAAAAGCTAGAGATGCGTATCACACCCACGTCCCTCATATGCATATGACGACAACGACGATGTTTTGTCCTTAGAACAACCTCCACCCAACGACTACGACGAGCGACGAAGACGACGCCAACACGCTCCACACGCCCAAACGCTCAAACCCATACACCACCTGAGCCTGAGCTTGAGAATGAGAGAAGGATTACGATTTATTTAAAACCCTCATGAATTTCATGGGCATATCATTAGATGGGGAGCAAACAAAAAATATGAACAAAAGAGCAATAAATCTTTTAGTCGGTATATTTTATGGCCCTGGCTGTCTGTTGATGCTGCTTGCGGATACTAAATTTCATTTGGTGCCATAAATTGTGTCCTAATAAAGAGTGGCTGTCTGGTGTGTACATATAAAGAGAAAGTCCTGATGTGATTACTCGAATGATCCTTTCAAGTTCATTGTGTCAGGCGACATACAGCCAAAGCGTTCCTCAAGAGCCTTATAGGATCCCAGCCAGCCCCCCTAGCTTAAGGCTGATGAATGCAAAAATGTGAATGTTGCATGCAAAATGATTCGTTGTCCTTTGACTCCCCTTTATACACAGAGGACAATTTGACATTAAATCAAACCTTTTTGCAGTTTATCCTTTCCTTTCTATTCTATGACCCGATCACTTTACCTCCCAACGCCACCCCATTCCACCACCTCTCGGATTTGAATGAACTTCAAGGACAAAACTTATAAGGGTTGAACTTTTGTTATAGCCACACAAGAAAAAGAAAAAAAAGAAATGTGTGAGCTTTGTGTATTATTTCCTTTGCAATGTCCTTTCGTGTCGACCAACATAAACATTGTCCAGGACTAGGACCACCAGCATTGCCCGCGCCATCATCCTCGCCCTTATGCCGCTCGGCAGAAAAGTCGGCATGCCATTGGCACTTTTTCAGGGAAAATGATTCATTTTTTTATTGTCTGCGGCGGCAGCAGTAAAGGCACCCACCCTCTTAAGTCTGCTACTTGGACAACAACTGAAAAAAACAACAACGAAAACAAGGTCCTTTGGCGCTGACTAAAGTGTGCACCATTTTATACGTCGTCGCTTGAATGTACATAGGTACGTCGTCGTAGGTAGGTAGGTATGTGGGGTTACTTTTTTTTCATTGCTTCTGTGACCTGTGGAGTCTGAGTCAACTATTTTAAAGTCAGGTCGGTCAGTCAGGTGAGTGGTGGAGAATAAGAAAAAAAAAAAAAAATAAAGTGAAAAAATTGTTTTGTGATCCTTGACATTTTATTTTTCGTTTGATTGCGGAAAATAATAAAATGGTAGACAGGAAAAATCCCTGCTACTGATTTATTAAACAAAAAAAAAAAATGATCAAAAATATAAAAATAAAAACACAATATTGTTCAATGAAGCATTCCTTGTGGTTCACCAAAGCCTTCCTCCAGTCACAACCAGGTGCTGATTTTTATTTTTATTTTCATTTTATATTTAATAAATCCGTTTAGCAATTTTGAAAGGGAAACATTATTGATGTGACGTGAAAAATAATGAAGTTATTGCCCCTGGGACACTATATTATCCTTAGTTGTCATTGTCATATGGATCCAATATAATAAAGGAGATATGGTTTTATAAACGAGACTATTAATATACAAAAGGGGTGATAGAGTCAACAATATGAACAAAAATGACACGTATTTTAAAGGAGAACGGACTATATATGGGGATCTATAGACTTAGACATAATAAGTGTATACCTTTTTAAAGTTGAATTAAGTTTTTTTGTTTGACATTACCTGAGGAGAATTTTGAAGGCATTCAATTTTATTTTATTTTATTTTATACTGATATATTTTGTTCTCATTTATTTTCCTTTTATTTGTTGGAATTTATTTTAAAAAGTCCAACAGACGTTTTTTTAATAATTCAAAAAATTATGTCACATCGAATATTAACGAATAAAATTTGATATTACCTCCGAAGTGATTTTATGCAAGGAAGAATAACGTTTGTGATATATGCTGTACATAATTTTTTAGAAAAATCTTGAAAAAAAAAATTTAAATTGTTAAACAATTATTTTCGACTTGAATATCTTGAGAATAAAAGTATTTATTTTAAACTAATTTTGTTCTAAAGAAAGATGTTTGTTTTG
Source organism: Eupeodes luniger (assembly GCA_951509635.1). Classification (NCBI taxonomy): domain Eukaryota; kingdom Metazoa; phylum Arthropoda; class Insecta; order Diptera; family Syrphidae; genus Eupeodes; species Eupeodes luniger. Next base: position 125,815,077 of record OX608075.1, on the reverse strand, counting down.
AGTTTTAAAACTTTAAAATGGAAAAAAACAAAAATTTGTGGCCGTATATCTCAAATTACGCGGCGTATGTTGTCCTGCAAATGGACAATCTTTTTGGTTTGGATTAATTGGTGTAGACTAGCGACTCCACATATCATCACAGAAAATAGTCCCGCAACAGTTAATCGCAGGACTTTGGAGACCAAGGGTTCGTTACGTTAAACTTTGCGGTTTTTAAAATTTTCCTTCAATAAATTGTGGCATGAGCTGTGTGGCTTGTTGCCCGCTCCCGTCTTTTTGAAACTACAGCTCCTCCACATCATATTGTCACAATTGATGAGCAAAAAAGCCAGTAATCATGTCTCTACAACGGACACTATTGCCTTTAAAGTTCTGGCCAGCATCGTTTTAAAAGAAGTACGGGAAAATATTTAAGCAACTTATATAGAAACGTAACAAACATTCAGTTTTTGTGGATTTAACGGTGTCCCAATATACACTTGAGAATTACCTTCACTCCAAATACGGTAGTTTTATTTTTGTAACGTATTTATTCAACCAGAAGTGAGATTCATCGCTAAAGATTATTCGAAAAACACGTATTTCGAACAGACCCATGAATTTCCATAACAAATTGCACAATTTGAAAACATTGTTCTAGTTATTTAGAAATGTAAAACTTAACTAAAAATAAATCACTTGACAGAATTACCACCACTTAAGAAAAATGTATTTTTATTTCATTTTTTACCATTTATTTTGTTTTGTACCATTTTTTTATTTTTAACCATTTATTTTCTTTTGTTTCATTTATTTTATTTTGTACCACTTATTTTATCTGTACCATTTATTTTATTTTGTACCATTTATTTTGTTGTGTGCCATTTTAACCATTTATTTTCTTTTGTATCATTTATTTTATTTTATACCTTTTCTCTTATTTTTTACCATTTATTTTTTTGTGTACCATTTATTTTATTTTATAACTTTTCTTTTATTTTGTAGCATTTGTTTTATTTGGTACCATTTATTTTTTTTGTGTCATTTATTTTATTTTGTACTATATATTTTATTTTGTGCCATTTATTTTATTTTCTACCATTTATATTATTTGTAGCATTTATTATTTCATTGTATTTTGCACCATTTATTTTATTTTGAACCATTTATTATTTTCTACATTTTATTTTATTTGTACCATTTACTTTATTTTGTAATATTTATTTTATTTTGCACCATTTATTGTTTGTAGTATTTATTTTATTTTATACCATTTATTTTGTTTTGTGTCATTTATTTTATTTTATACCATTTATTTTGTTTTGTGCCAATTATTATATTTTGTACCATATATATAATTTTGTGTCATTTATTTTATTTTGTACTATTTCTTTTATTTTGTACCATTTATTTTATGTTATACCATTTATTTTGTTTTGTGTCATTTATTTTATATTTTAGCATTTATTTTATTTTGCGCCATTTATTTTATTTTGTACCATTTACTTTATTTGTACCATTTATTTTATTTTAAACCATTTATTATATTTTATTTCATAATATTTATTTTTTTACTACTTATTTTATTTTATACCTTTTCTTTTATTTTGTAATATTTATTGTATTTTGTACCATTTATTTTATTCCATACCATTTATTATTTAATTTTCGTTTGCACCATTTATTTTATTTTGTACCATTTATTATTGTATACCTTTTATTTTATTTGTACCATTTATTTCATTTTGTACTATTTATTTTATTTTGCACCATTCATATTTTTTTGTACCATTTATTATTGTATACCTTTAATTTTATTTGTACCATTTATTTCATTTTGTACTATTTATTTTATTTTGCACCATTCATATTTTTTTGTACCATTTATTATTTTATACCTTTTATTTTAATTGTACCATTTATTTTGTTCACCATTTATTTTATTTTGTACTATTCATTTTTTTTTTGTACCATTTATTTTATTTTAAACCATTTATTATATTTTATTTCCTAATATTTATTTTTTTTACCATTTATTTTATTTTATACCTTTTTTTTTATTTTGTAATATTTATTGTATCTTGTACCATTTATTTTATTGTGTATCATTTATTTTATTATATAACTTTTCTTTTTTTTTTTGCAGCATTCATTTTATTTTGTATCGTTTATTTTATGTTGTGGCATTTATTTTGTTTATAGCATTTATTATACTTTTTTTGTTTATACCATTTACTATACTTTATGTTGTACCATTTATTTTATTCCATACCATTTATTATTTAATTTTCGTTTGCACCATTTATTTTATTTTGTACCATTTATTATTGTATACTTTTTATTTTATTTGTACCATTTATTTTATTATGTACTATTTATTTTATTTTGCACCATTCATATTTTTTTGTACCATTTATTATTGTATACCTTTTATTTTATTTGTACCATTTATTTCATTTTGTACTATTTATTTTATTTTGCACCATTCATATTTTTGGTACCATTTATTATTTTATAACTTTTATTTGATTTGTACCATTTATTTTTTTCACCATTTATTTTATTTTTTGCTATTCATTTTATTTCGTACTATTTTTTTAATTTTATACCATTTATTTTACGTTCTTTTACGCTAATTTGGTTTGTTCTAATTAATTTATTTGAATTAGTTGTAATTTGTTTATTTTAATTAGTTCTAATTAAACTATTTCAATTTATTTTATGAAATAATTTTAATTTTTGTATTTTTTTCTTATTTTTTATTTTACGTCCATTTCTTTCTTATTTTTATTTTACTTCCATTTCTTTCTTATTTTTATTTTACTTCCATTTCCTTTTAATTTTTATTTTACTTCCATTGATTTTAATTAAATTTCAACATTTAAGTTTATTTTAATTTGTCTACATATTGATTTCGTCATATTTTATTTTAATTAATATAATTTTGATGTACATATGTTTACTTGAACTATATAATTTTCCTCTTTTTATTTATTTCATTTTCCATCACTCCAGAACTCACATATTTTATTTTATGCTCGAAGGGTTGCTCTGTATGTCACAAAATTAAAATTTTGCATAATTTGATTTCTCATGCTTTTTATATATACAAATCAGCTTTTTTTGGGAAAATAGACTTACGTTGATCTAACTTAAACAACTAACAAAAATTACAACATAATTTAATACTTTAACTCGAATTTAAATTTTTCACTTCGCCTTAACACGTATAAAATATATTTATGTACATTTGTGAAAGCCTAACACCCCAACAAAAACCAAACCAAAAACAGCAAACATTTTATCTACTCGCATAAATATTTACATAATAAATAAAGTTAAACAACAAATTAATGTACCTACTCATATACACACACACTCATATACACTCGTTCATCTCACAGGATAAGCAAAGCAATATACCAACGCTTAGTAGAGCCAGAGTCCAATATTTTCTAGTAGGAAATATATATATACCTACCTATAAAAGGTGTGAGGTTAGTGGTTCTGAGTATTCATAAGGCAATAGTTCAACCCTATAAACAAAATGGCCTTTAACACGTTAGGGTGACCGGAATATAATAAGTCCAAAGAGGAGTCTTGGGTATCATAAATTCGAAATGAGAATCAAAATTTTAAAATTATTGCTTTCTTGTTTGAAAGCATATCTCAAGAAATTATAGTCCAATTTATATAGTTTAGTGAAAACCTCTACTCTATACATCAAGTCTGACCCAACAGTTAAGAGATACCAACTTTTCACATCTTTAGTTTTGATTAATGAACTCAACTTTTAACTTTTGATGTTATTGTTTCTTCATCAAAAAGTCTCCAATACTTCGATTAATTGAATACTAAAAGTTTTAAACTTATTTAAATGTTTGCATTAAGTAGTTCAAACAATTCCTCAATTAAAAAACCACTTACAGAAGAATTTTGTAACAAGACTTGTAAGTTATGCTCATTTCTGCAAAAGCAGATGGTCACATTATATCCTATCTTTCACTATACACATGCATGTAACTTTAATTGCATCACAACCTTTCTATGTAATAGAGAAATATATATGTTTCCAATGGGACATTCAATAGCATAGAATTCTGTCCAGTCGAATAGTCTCTCTCTCTAGGGAGGTGCACCGGCACCGTTACCGTTACCATTACTAGTACTTCAACCATATCTACGATTCTACAACCAATATTCTCACACACACCCTATATCTACCACCAAACCGCACACCTACGCTAGGCAAAAAGTCAATTATGCTACGCTAACAATGGCTTTAATCACCTGTAATCCAATTTTCACGTGAACAATGGAAATTACCAAACCGTAAAAACGATTTCGCAGAAAAATATCAGAAACTATGTAACAGCAACGGACTATACATATGACCAGAAGCTCTCTAGCTTCGCAATACCTATAATACTCCTCCTTCTACACCAATCCCAAGCTCATCTATATATCCACCACCTCTAGTCAACCCTTAAAGTATACCGTAGTGTATTTTCGAATATTCGTATTTTCACGCTCTCACAGAAATCGAAAACTGTGGGGGTGGTGGGGGTTGGTTTGGGGGAACTATAGTTAATTCTCAATTTCCAATAATTCAACCGAAAGTGGATTTTTTCCCTTATTTTTATAACGTCTTTTTTTACGTTTATTTTATTTTCATTATTTTCACGTTTTAATGGGTGGGCTTGGTTTTTGGATATATGTACTCTCTCTCTCTCAGGACAGCTGCATGATAAATATTTTGGATTTAAGTAAAAGAAATATATACATGGTCCATCGCCATCGTTGCCACTGCTGCCGTATAGATTAATATTAACGTTAAAACAAAAAGGTATAACGGCAACGAGAATAAAATTGTGTGTGAGCGGATTTTTCTGTATTTGGCTCAGAACTTTTCAGAATTAACTTCAAAAGGAATTTATGATTTTTTTCTTCAGTTTTTTTAAATATTATACAGAACAAAAGGAATAAAACACAAAACATAAAAAGGGAAGAACTACCTTTTACATGATGCGCGCGGTTGTGTTTAAAAGAGGGAGTAGGAGTAGTGCAGGGTACGATTTCCAAAAAATAAAAATAAAAAGAATTAAATCCCAATAAAATATTTTGAATCTCGTAATTGAGTTAAAGAAGGAATAATAACCGAGTATAAGGCTTCATTTATAAAGCTGTTTTCAAGGATTTTAAAGGAATATTAAAAGGACTGAATTAAGAGGTTTTAACACAGAAAGAAAAGCTTAAATAATATACTTTTGTTTTTTGTGTTTTTTTTTGAGGATTTTATGTATTCTTCATCTGTGTAAGGACTTTTTTTTCACTTTAATTCCTTATTCGTTTATTCCGATTATCAATTTTTTGTTTTTGATATTAAATGAAAAAGCATACCAAGTCAGGATATACAATATACAAACATTTTCTTTTTTGAATGAGAATTTTGTATGGGTGTGTTTTTTTGACATGGAAGAAGCATAACTCAAAAATATTTTCGTTTTTGCTTTTACGTGGAATAATTTAAAAAGGGGAGTACCTATACATAGTAAAATAGTCGAAAATCCTTTTTTTATAAGACATACATACATATTATTGTTCATTTCAGTGTTATGCTGATGTGAAGGATTCGTGCTTTTATGACACGAAAGTTACCTTGTGGCACTGAAAATATGTTTTCTCCATATTTTTTTGTACTCGTATATACAACGCATCAAAGTGTCATTGAATAACCGTTTTTCTTATTAATAAACTTATTTATTCTTTTTGCATGATTTTCGTGAAGTATTTCAATACTTTTGAAAAAAAGTAGAAGAAAATATTATGAAAGGTGGTAAAAAGTGTAACAGAATTTTTATATCCGTATTAAGATAAGTATTTATAATTCATAAGTATCGTAACTACAATAATATGAGATTTTAAGGGGTTAGCTCACACTAAAATTTTCAAAATTTCTGTCTTTTTTTGACACAAAAAAAATATGTCTCAAATGATTATGGGCGGACAAAACCCTTAATTACTGGATTTTTGAATTACAGTATTAAAAAGGTATTACAATGCATTTTTAAATTTCCCGGAAACATAATTCAGACAAATATATTTTTTTTGAAAGTACGTAAAATTTATATAATACATTGCATACATCATTTGTTATTAATAATTATTATATGATGATTTTTTAGACAAAGAAAGTGAAACCACTTTAGAAGTGTTAAAAAATAGTTACCATTCATACAAATTTATAATACAATTCTTTCTTGTAATCTCGATTTATTTTATAGTATTTTAGATAAAAGATATTCCCAAAAGCCTATTTTTCGGTCTTTAGGGTGGCCTTAACATTAATTAGATTCAATAGATCATTGGCATTCAAAAAAAAAACAAAGTCTATTCAAAATATGCAATATGTTAGGTATCTGGTTTATAATTATATACAAAAAGTTGAGGAATAATGGTAAAGGCAAAGTATCAGAAAAAAACGATGTTGATTCGACAATGTGTCATAAGCGTCACAATAGGACATTTGTTTATTCTGTTCTTTGACTATAACAGTAAAAACAAAGTCTCAGACAAATCAAATGATTCATCGGTGTGTCATAAGTGTCACATAAAATAAGCTCTTATTTCAGGAATTTCACATCAAACTTTATGTTATAAAATACCCAAGGTTAATAGTTTTAAGTTTAGCGATTAAAACTAAAAGAAACTATTAATAGTCTAATGATGTGTCAAAGGAGTAACACTATTCAACTAAAATGTTTTATATTACTGTAGATAAAAAAAATAAATTGAATTACAAAATTTAAGGCATCATAAATTGATTGTTTTATTTATGTGTCAACCGCGCTACACTTTCGGTCTAATTTTGTCTGTAATTTGATTTACAATTTTCAACAAAAAAAAAATTAAAGATTGGCAACAAATTTACTGTGTATCATTCACGTAACATTAATTTCTAACTAATTTTTAATTAAAGAAAAAAAAATTAATTTTGTACAGGCGTAAAAGTCATACCGATTATAGTTATAACAAACGTCACAGTCACTTGTCACAATAACACCAATCTACTTACATACGAGGTGTGTTTAAAAAGTACCGGGAATTTTCGTTTTTTCAAAAAAATATTTATTTATTCGTTTACATCAATGTGGTCCCCTTCAAAGTAGTCACCCCCAGATATTATACACTTATGCCAGCGTTTTTTCCAATCTTCGAAGCACTCTTGATATTCACTTTTTGATATGTCCTGGAGCATTCTCAGCGATTCGGCTTTTATTTCTTCAATCGAGGAAAAACGCCGTCCTTTCATGGGTCTCTTAAACTTTGGAAACAGGAAAAAGTCATATCTGGTGAATATGGAGGTTGGGGCATGACTACGGTTTTTGGCCAAAAAATTATGAACAAGCAACGATGAGTGAGAAAGTGCTTTATCGTGGTGCAAAAGCCATGAATTGTTTTTTTTATAAATTGGATTGCTTCACGCAAACGTCGCATAACTTCAAGGTAATACACTATGCCATTATAATCGAAGAAAACAGTAAGCAAAACCTTCACTTTTGATTGAACTTGACGTGCTTTTTTCGCTCTTGACGTTAGATGCTTCCAGGTTTACGATTGTGCTTTGGTTTCGACATCATAACCGTACACCCATGTTTCATAACCAGTTATGACCCTTTCAAGCAAACTTTTATCGTCGTTGACGTCAGTTAACAGCTCTTGAGCGATGTTCATGCGATTGTTTTTTTGGTCAAAATGCAGCAGTTTCAGCAAAAATCGCCGAGCTCATAAAACACGTCGAACCTTAGCAACTACCGCAGACAAAGTAAACAGTGAATATAGCTGAAAATTGCATCATACTTTAGGGGCATGTATACCAACACAATACAAAACAAAAATTTGACCTTCGGACTCTCCAGACCAGCAAAATTTAAAAATTCCGGGTACTTTTTGAACACACCTCGTACATATTTCTAATTTTACATCTATTACTCGCTTTCGATAAGGCAACAATTAGTATATTTTGCAAAACAAAAGTAACTCCATAGCGCCTTATTTTAAAACCCTGATTATTTTGTAACCCCGGTTACTTTGTAATCTGGTTATTTTATAACACAGGTTATTTTGTAGTCCAGAATAAATTTAAACATATATTATTTTGTTACCTATGTTATTTGTAGCCCATGTCATTTTAAAACAAAGGTTAATGTTCACCCAGGTTACCTAGGATATTTTCTGATCAAAGATATTTTGTAACCCAATTTATTTTTAACTCTGGTTATTAAATAACCCAGGTTATTTTATTAACATAGCTACTTTTCAACCCACGTTATTATTAAGCCCAGGATATTTTTTAAACGCGGTTTATTTTAATGTAATCCAGGTTGTTCTATAACAAAAGTTATTTTTTTTTTTTCAGGTTAATTTTGAACAGTAGAACAATTTATTGCTGATGTGCAGCAGGCTGCAGAAGAAAGTACTCCAACTATTTCGAATGCGAGAGAAAAAGAAATAAAATATCCTATCGAAATAAAGGAGTTGATATTGGAAAAAAGAAGAGCTAGAAGAAAATGGCAATCCACGAGATTCCCAGATGATAAGGTAGTTTTTAACCGTCTTAACAACGAATTAAAAAAAAAGAATCTGTGAGTTTAAAAATGATTCACTAAGTAGATTCCTGAAAAGTCTGACGACGGATGCTTCTACAGAATACTCCTTATGGAAAGCAGCTAAGCGCCTAAAAAGACCTCAGACACAAAACCCGCCGATAAAATCTCAAGATGGTAAATGGATCGGAAACCCGAAACAAAAGGCTGATCTCTTCGCTGAACATCTCGCGAATGTTTTCAAGCCATTCCCAGCAAGCACAGCTACAGATCCCTTACAGTTTGTTGACAGAAACGACGAATGTGAAATACCTTTTGTCACGCTCAAAGAAGTAAGAAGCATGTGTCAACATAAGTTGTCAAACAAAAAATCACCAGGGACGATCTTATAACTGCTCAGGTTCTGAAAGAAATGCCTCTTATAGCCTTCAAGAAACTCCAATTTATAATAAACGCATGCCTTAAACTAAGATATGTGCCACATCATTGGAAAATTGCAGAAGTCATTGTTATACCTAAACAAGGTAAGCCACCAACAGAAGTTACATCTTACAGACCAATATCACTTATACCAATCATGGCAAAAGTTTTTGAAAAACTGCTACTGAAACGGCTTAGCAAAATAATTGAAGAAAGAAGACTAATTCCGAGCCATCAGTTTGGATTTAGAAATAAACATTCCACGATAGACCAAGTGCATCGAATTACGGATGTTGTGGAAAAGGCACTTGAAGAAAAACAAGTATGCTCGTCTGTATTCTTAGATGTTGCTCAAGCTTTTGACAAGGTTTGGCACTTGGGACTTGAGTACAAACTGCATAGGGACTTCCCCAGGCAGTACTACGAAATACTGAAGTCCTACGTTACGAACCGACTCTTTAGAGTACGGTACGACCAAAATTACTCGGAACTTAAGAAAATTGAAGCCGGTGTTCCACAAGGAAGTGTCCTAGGACCAACCCTGTATCTGTTATATACAAGGGATATTCCAGTGGACATCAACGCTATCATGGCCACCTTTGCTGATGATACTGCAATATTGGTGCCAGATAAATCCGTTACGAAGGCTACACAAAAATTGCAAAATGCAGTCGATAAAGTTAGTGATTGGACGCACAAATGGCGTATCAAATTAAACAAAACAAAATCGACGCATATAAACTTTACAAACAAAAACATAAACAATGTTCCAATTTTTATAAACAGTACAGAAGTACCTTACTCTAATACCGCCAAATACCTTGGAATGAATTTGGATGCAAAGCTTAAATGGAAAGAACACATCAAAAAGAAAAGAGAAGAACTAAGCTTGAAGTACAGAAAAATGTACTGGTTAATAGGAAAGAACTCTGACCTATCTATCCAGAACAAACTAATGTTATATAAGCAAGTATTGAAACCCGTTTGGACATATGGCATCCAACTATGGGGCTGTACAAAGAAAACAAATGCTGAACCCATCCAAAAATTCCAAAATAATAAATGCCCCTTGGTATATAAGAAATAGCGTTTACATCGTGACCTTCAAATTGAAATGGTTACAGAAGTGGTTTAGAAACACGCTGAATCACACAATCAGCGACTGCAAAGTCATACTAACTCTGAAATGGAGACCGTATTAAATGTACGAGACAATGTTCGGAGATTAAGAAGAACCAAGCCTCATGAGCTGATGGTCTAAAAGCTACGGGAAAGTGTTATAACCTTAAACTTCCACCAATGCGATTTAAAAATTAAGAAATAAAAATCATTTGTCGATCTTTCATAGATTGGTCCTGATTCACCGGTGGTTTTAGTGCGGTAAGAGTCCCACACTACTCGGTACCGATTCTTACCGAGTGTCTTTTGAAGATTTCCATCGGATAAAAAAAAAAAAAAAAAAAGTTAATTTTTTCACTATGGTAATTTTTTAACGTTGGTTATTTTATAACTCTAGTTATTTTTGACCCAGAATATTCTATAGGCTAAGTTATTTTTTAACCCAGGTTAATTTGTAACACAAGTTTCCACGTTATTTTAAAACCCAAGTTATTTCTTAACCCAGCTTATTTTGAACCATAGTTTATTTTAAACTCAGGTTATTTCGCAACCCTTAACTGAGGATATATTGTAAGCCAGGTTATTCTATATCAGAGGTTATTTTTTTCAGGTTTTAGGTTTTCGTTGTTTTATAACCCCAGTAGTTTTTAACCCAGAACATTCTATAGCCTAAATTATTGTTTAACCCAAGTTACATAATTTGTAACTAAGCTTATTTTTTTACCCAGGTTAGTGTGTAACCAGGTTATTTTATTACCTAGGGTATTTTTGTAACCCTGGTTAATTTGTAACCCATGCCAATTTGAATTCCATATTTTATGATAAAGATTATTTTGTAGCTGAGGCTGTTTTGTAACCTAGGTTATTTTGTAACCCAAAAAATGTGCTACAAAAATCTACTAATTTGAAGTAACCCCAAACAAAAATGCAATAGGAAAAATAGAAACCAGTAATCTACGATTACCAGTGTTAAATTTGTCTTGGGATGAATACAAAAATTAGTTTAAATTAAAATACATGGGCGCAAAATTTTAAACAACCTATTGTTAAGGGCTTACCAATTTACTAGTTATCAATTTGCTAAATATTTATCAATTTACTAAAATTTTTAACCTTTGCTAACTAGAAAATTGCTAATTGCATTTTATTAAAAAAAAAAAAAAACAAGCATCCGAACATGTCTAAAAAGTCACAATTCGTGAAAATAAATAAAGCAACTACGCTTAAACGGACCCATTAATTGGAATTCCCAACTGTTGACTGGACAAATCCATCCACTGCCCTTACAAAAATAATTGTACAGATGTTGCAAGAGTTAAACAAATTGCTAAAAGTTAAAGTAGCCATTTCCTAATTTTAATTTTAGCAAATTCTTAAGAGATGTAGGATGTTAAAATTGTATAAAATTAACAAAATAACCTTTAAGCCTAGTAAATTGCTAAAAATTGATTTAACAATTACAGAAGATACTTTGTTTTAAAACCTTAATTTTTAAATAATATATTTGGTTAAAGGAGAATATTTTTCATGTGCAATGATAATAATCCGTTAGTGTCACACCCGTAACACTGGAAACATTCTTAATTACGTTCATTCTTATTTTTTGACTATAGATTGTTGATTGGAAGTTACAATTTTCTACTTTTTGCATAGAACAAGGAAGGCACTGCTCGCAGTAACGATGTTGTAACAATAAAAAAGAAAAATTGAAATAGTAAATTGAACGAATAGTTCATAAATTAATTTATTACTTATAATTGAGCTCAATACTATTTGCTTTCTAAGCTCTGTAGAGTGTAGATATTATATCAAACCAAAGATGTTTGAAAGTTTTGAAAATTTTCGTTTAAATTCTTTGAGTACAAAATTATATATTAAAATAGCGATTTGATTATTTTCATTGCATTAAAATAAAGTTCTAAAGTGTTTATTTTAATAACAAAACAGTTTTGAAAAATTGCAATATTCAAAAAAATATAAAATTTGTAAACACAATTATTCTTCGCTTCTATTTTCGTTTTTAAACAAGCGCTGATATAAATGGATAATACTTATTATTCCAGCAATGACGCAAATCATATATTTTCCAAAAAACTACCAATTTATTTGAATTTTAAACAATTTTTGTAATCATCGCATCTAATCATTTTACTCATCATAAATCCATTCACTATGAAAAAATAATACAAAATCAAAATAGAAACATTTAAATGCATACACACTTAAAATAACCTTGGAAAATTAATTCTATTGTTGTTTTACTTATTTTTATTGATTGCATTCCACAAAGCATCTAGGTCTTTTTTTTACGCATTTGATTTTTATAGAAATTCCGCATTCAACTCGTACTACTGCTTGATTTAAGAAGCTGACATTATCATAGTTTTAGGAGGAATAAAACTACCTAAAAGATACTTTTGGGATTAAAACAATAAACTTTTTCTCCTAGAATTGTTTCACGAAAAAGATAGAAACTTTAAAATCACCATCTTTAGAGCACGATTTTTTTTATATTTGTATATCTCGATTGTTTTCACTGAAAGATGCTGATCAACCATTTTATTTTCCTTCTTTCACAGATATCGCACGAATTTTCGATTTGATTTGAATTTAAAGAGAAATTCGGTCACGATCTCGCATTTAATTTATCTGTATCTGGTTGATGCATCATTTATTGAGATGCAACGATCAACGCCGACGAACGACGACGGAGACGACCAAAACGATCAACGACGCCAACGGTATCACCTAGAAAAATACGCCCACAAAAATGTATCTTTATCTTTCTATGCCACAGAGACATTTGAAGTTTTTATTGGAAATTGATATAACAACTATTTCTTGATGACGCAGATTTGTGGTATAGAATGTGGGCTGAGCGTGTCGCGAGCCGGAGGAGCACAAGAAAATCAAATAAAATCGATGATATATCGAATTCAAGAAAAACTAAAATATGTATGTCTATTTAAAGCTGAAATGATAATGTCAGCTTTTTTATATTGATCGGCATTTCGAATTTGATGCGACGAATTTTATTTATTTTATTTGTTTGTTCGTTTCATTTCGTTTCGTTCGATCTATTTGCTCCATTTCCTTTGTGATGAATCAATATTGATATTGGATGACTATAGCTCACATTTCACATGAGTAATCCGGCTGTAGACAGCAATTATGATATTCAAATTACTTCAGGAAAGGTATTTTTATCATTTGAAAAAAAATGATCAACATTCAACATTTGGTGGAATCACAAATTCTTTGAGGGTGATCAATGTGCAGGCAGGAATAAATGGAAATCACGTAGCTGGAATTTATTATTACAATAATCATTTTTGTTTATACTCAATTTAATTTTCTATTAAAAGTGCGAAACAGAACTTATGTTCAGGTGTAAGAAATATTTGTACCAATTTTTACGACAAAAAATGCATTAAGGTGAAATAAGTCATAACTTTCAAATTTAAGTTAACAGGAGGTTACCTTAATTGTAGTCCATAAACAATGATCACTACATTATTATAATCTGTATGAGCTTAACAATTGCAAAAATTTAACCGATGTGACTCATTAAAGACAATGGTCAAAAATTAGGTAACTAGTACAATACTTATCCACTTTTATCAAAAAACAGTGTATCAGAATTCGTCGAAATAGTGACAGTTCGCGAAAAAAAAAACTTAGATGTAGAAACGGAGCTATTTATTTAAAATTTCAAAAACTCAAAAGTACCTAATCTAGTCATTATAACGGTTATCAATGTACAGGCAGAAATAAATGGGGATCACTAAGTTTTTTCTCTATGAGCTTAAATATTGTAACAATTTACCCATTTTCGATGTGACTCATCAAAGACAAAGGTCAACATTTTAAACAATTAGCTAATTAGTAAAATACTAAATCACTTTTACCAAAAAACAGTGCACATGAATTTGTAGAAATTTGTACAGTTCGCAAAAAAAAAAAGTTAGAACTGGGAACACTTATTTATTTAAAATTTTAGAAACTCAAGTCATTTATAATATTTAAAAGCTTTGTTGTATTATTTATTACGGATTTCATTAGCTACATTTAATAGCAGACATTATTTAAAATGGCCGACATTTGATTTACTGCTCGAGGACGTGAATAGCGGCACACACCTCATACATTAAAAAGGGTACGCTGTATGAACGAGAGACCGCCTTAAACCCTCAATACTTAGGTGTCGAGTAAAGCAGTATATTCTCTTTAAAACGGACCACAGCTCGTAATCCAAAGGATTAAGGTCTGGACTTCTAGCTGGCTAATCTTCCGGTGATATGGAGCCCGGTATATTTTTTTTGAGCTACACTTGAGTGGTTTTAGTTTTGGGAGCCAGAGCAGAATCTTGTAAGAATGTCGAATGCTTGTTTTCGAACAATGTTGATTGAGATGCTTTTCGACATTCTGCAGTACTGTTGTTTGAGAAACGTTTGCCGAAGTTTTTACTTTTTTTTTTTTTTTTTAAATGAAGGTCGGTAACACCGTGATAGCTTACTCCCCACCATACTGCTAAATTTGTGGGATGGTGGCCTGTATCGAGCCTTGGAATGAGTTTAGATGCTTCTTTTTATGTCGGAGCATAAATTTGATCATTCTGTTTATTGAATGAATAAATGCCTCGACAGTGAAAAATTTTCATCAGTAAACAGTATTTGTCGCAGAGAATTCTTCAGGTAATATTTGAGCACTGAGCAGAGCTTTTGATTTTTATTGGAGTTTCTGATTCAATGTAGCTGTAAGCAGGTGTCCAGTGTGACTTTTATAGGCACTGGTCTTTTTAATAATAAGAGATGTGGAATTCTGAGAGATACTCATTTCTCGAGACAAGATTTTGAGTTTTCCTTTGAATCGAATCTTCTGATAAATGGCTCCCGAATTCTTGGCAGTATCTTCCAAGCAACTTTACCGCACGATAAACAAAACAACGCGTGATTTTCAATGGCTACAAGGTTTGATTATTAATTACAGGAAACAAACAACTTTTACGTGGCAAGGAAGCATAAATGTAACAGGTTAAATAACGATTAACATAAAAAAAATGCAACAAATATTGTAAGTGCTCAAAAGGTAAAGGCTATTAAGCCAACATAAGTGGTTTTAGCTGTTTATCCTTTATTTTATATACCATTTATTTTTTTATTTTTTTACCCTCGTTGATAAATATTTTAGAATAAGAAAGTAATGACCTTTTGTAAAATAGCTTAAGTTTAATTCATAGGGTTTTGCGAAAGGAAAAACAACGTAAGTAGATATTAATTCGTCTTTTTTATCAATTTATTTTATCTATCCGATTATATTCAAATATGTTTTTGATAAAATATCTTAGGTTGTTCTATATTAATCAAAAAACAGAAGATATTTTACCATAAAACTTTTCTTGCATTTACATTTTTTATGTCGACTTAAGATGTTTTATTATATTTAATAAATACAAAAAAGAATACAAATAAAACACACTAAAAACCGTTAAATACTCAACAAAGTATAAAAGTTAAAAATCCACTTTCTGAAAAACTATAAAAATAGACTTAAGAGCTTTTACATTTTGAACACAGATATATGTATGTTTCAGTATATATGACTTTACTAGGTACAAAAAGCCAATTACCAAAAGTAAAATCAGTAAGTTTTTGGTCTCAGCTTTACTTCGTCAGATACATAGGTTTATAAAGTCTCATATTGAAAATAGAGAAAAGGGATGCTAAAATAAAAATTTAGAAATAAAGTACTAAAAACAAGAGAGGTTGTGATGCGATTTTTTTGATTCGTATTCCATAACAAATTAAAAAAGTGTTAGAAATTATAATTTAATAATAATATTTGTACGGGGATTTTCAGTAACCAAGGTTATGGGTTGGTTTTGGTAGTTTTTCAGTTAAAAAGAAACATTTTTGGTATATAATTGATGAAAGTTTCAGTTTTTTTTTAAATTGGGCTTATTTTAGTCGTTTTTGGAGGGGTGGTAGAGCTAACTTGACTGTCAAAGTTGGAATTTGAGTGTTTTTTTTTTTAAACAAGCATTTTTTTTCTTTCACGACAAATTAGTTTCCTAAAATTTTAAAGTAGTATTGATACCTTGTCTAAAAAATTGAAGTAATAAAGAGGGAAAGGTAAGGTTAGGTTAGGTTGGAGTGGCTGTCCAGATGTCATTGACTCACTTAGACCTCAAGGGTCCATTGTGATACCACTAATGAGGTTACTCATGGGAGAGTAATGAACTTAAACAAACCATTTTGTGCTTTTAATAAAGTTAGAGAGACATTTTGTGTCAATCGTTGCCAGTTCACTGGTATTATCGAAGAAGGGATTACCGAGAAAGCTATTCCTTCTAATGGAGAGTGCTGGACATGTACATAGAAGGTGTTGGACTGTTTCCTTTTCCTCCTCGTCCATGCAGCTTCTACAGAAGTCATTTGTGTAGACCCCTAGCCTCAAAGCATGTCTTCCTATGAGGCAGTGTCCTGTTATTACTCCAATTGTAGAGCTTATATTTTTGTCTGTTCAGGGATAAGGTAAGCAAAGCATTAAAATATTTTATGTCTTTAAAAATCGAAATTAAATAAATTTTTTTTATATTCGTAAATTCTGTGTTTTACAAAAAATGTTTATTTGATTATAATTAAAAAATATATTTGAAATAACAAATATTGTTAAGAAATTATAAGAAATTCTCATTACAATTTGTATGGGATAAATATGACCATGGAGGCATGGGTTAATCTTCTCGGGTCACATATTTTTTCAATGACAATATTTTTCTTCTTGTGGTTCTTTTGATTTTCGGTCTTCATGTTTCACAGAAAGTAGATTGGTAAATAATACACACGCACAAACAGTGAACCCTTTAAAAACTATTGATTTAGATATTAGAGTCTTTGAAAGTTGATAAATGTCAAAATTTTCAATTTGACAAATTGGAAACCGAAATAAGACTTCATGAAAAAGTGCCTACAAATTTTCTGCTCGTTAATTATTTGAACATCTCTCCTTTAAATGGATCATCCAAAAACTCCAAGACTCTTAAATAAATTTAGAAGGTTAAAGGTATTACCCGATGCATGCAAGAGGTTTTGAATTCAATGCATGCCTGTTCCACCTTAATTTTTTGTTTCACGGATACTGTCTCTTACGATGAACTGAGTAATTCTTGTCAAGAAAAAAGCTTTCTTAAATTAGTTGTTTGGATTCGGCACAAGAATGGTGAAGAGTTGGTTCTCTACGGCGAGCTGTTAAGCCACCGATTTAATTTATAGTAGATTAAACAAATAAATAAATAAATTAGGTGGCGCAACAGTCCGTTGAGAACTAGGGCCTAGTGACTTACAACTCTCAACCATTCCTGTGTACGAGTAATGTTGTCAGGAATGGAGGGGACCTACAGTTTTAAATCGAATCCGAACGGCTTATTTGAGAAAGCACTTTTCATGACAAGAATTACTCTTGGAGAATTTGTCAGTTCCTCGCAAGAGGCAGTACCCGTGAAAAAACTTTGTATGGCACAGGCAGGGATCGAACCCAAGACCTCTGGCATGACAGTCCAACGCACTAAATATCGCGTCACGGGTACTACAGATTAAAGAAAACTGGTATTATATTCTAAATAAACAGTTGTTAATGATATCCCGAAAACTATAAGCATACTACCATTTACCATACATCCTCGTTGCTCTTTAAAATCTAAACTAGTCGTCCTTAATTATGGAAACCTTAAGATCTCTATTTCTTACTTTAAATGTTCTATCAATGCATGCCACGCTTATTCCATCATGATGACGAAAGCTCCAAAAACTAACCACCTTTTCATATCATATAAGATCCTTAAAGCCCCTAACCTCTAGTCTTATATTTTTTTAAGTATGGTATACTTAATTCAACAAATCGCAAAGAACGATTAAAATTTCGTTTAAAAAGTATAAACTACACACATTTGTATGAGAAAAGTAACCTCTCTCCTTTAACCACCCCCCCCCCCCCCTCTACCCTTGAACGAAACGAAAATGAAAAACCATTTAAGTTTAACATCAATTTTACCTCGACCTATGTATGTTCGTACGTTTATGGTATAGAATTCTTTAGATCCACATCAACCATCCGACCATGATCCTAATTCCATTTCCAAAATTTGTTTAACCAACAAAACCAAAATAAATAAATGCAAAATAAAACAACAAAAAAAAACACTAAACAACACAACACTCTGGGTAAATCTCACCAAGGCACTCTTAATTTTTTTTTCTTACTTTTTTTTTAATGTATGAACAATCCTCTTATCGAAGCCTTGATGGAATTCAGTGGTGGGATGACAGCAACCCCAAAAACTCAATGGTGGATGATGTTGTTGTTTGTTTTTGCATAGATACTCGGAATCACTTATGCCCCGTGCAGAGATATTCAACTTAAAAAACAAGAAGGAACTAAAAGCATTCCAACTATGATTAGAAAATAAAATCCAAACAAAAAAGCTTTAAAAAAAATCCCAATAGAACGAAACGTTGAACGTAGCTACTACAAAACACAGAGCTGCGGATTTCGAACCCAATTCTCATATGATGTTTGAAAAACTATTTTACGCAGCAATTTCTACCTAAACCAGTATAGTTTTATTTTTTCCTTTACTTCTTTTTTTATTCTTCCTTAATTCGTCGGAATAACAAAAAACGTATCTTATTATTCAACAGATTTACCTAGATTGCTTTTGCGTATAGTTATAAAGAGAAGATGCAACCATCCCTGAGTACGAGTACCTAATTTAACCGCAGCACAAGCTGCAGGCCGGCAGGCAGGAGGCAGAGCTGCCATATATCATACTATCTAGTACCTTGAGTTTCTTACGTATGTCTTTATATCCATATGGCATACATATGGATGGATATAAGGATAGATATGGGGGGTGGTATCCTACAACCCCATCTCCATTCCATCACATTTATATAAATGACGCCATTTTGTTTGCTTGCAAAACTAATGTCACTTTGCTGCCTTTCAATCTCAAGGGAGGAAATTGCAACATCGTTTGGTCCGTCGGTCGGTCGGTTGGTTGGTAAGTTGGGTGGCATAAGTGGAGTATACTACTTCTACTTATAGCCATCAGCCTGCGATGCAATGGATGATGTCAACTGAGGTTAGTCTTCTACTATCAACAACACAATGTTTGTATATTACACATCACATGTTTGCAAAGTCGTTCGTCATTGTTGTTGTTGTTGATGGTTGAGTCGTTATTGTCAGGGCCGTACTAAATAAATCCTCAAGGTGAAAGTATTATTTTCTTTTGTTTAAAAAAAAAAGAAAATCCTTTAAACCTTTCGTAGTAATGCAAAACAAACTAAATTTATATGTACGACAACACTGCAACGAATAGAAAGGCTTAAGAAGCTTAACAATGTAAGATGATTTTGAAGGTGAAAAATTGTAAGTTTTTGACATTTAAACAAATTAAAAAAATATCAATTTTGCACTTAATATTGGAAATATTGGTTTATTATTTTTGTTTTTCCTGAAAAATTGAGACAAACACCTCCTACCACGCCCCCTTTTTTACAATGAAAATATTACTAAATTTTGAATTAAACAGGGTGTTTCCCTAACTGATTTTTTAAGATAAATATTTTGAAGGTAAAAATAGGGTGCTTTAGTTCAAAGTAATTAACGTTATTCGGAATAAAGCTCTTAAAAAACACCCAATACATCATTAAAATAAACATGTATTTAAAAAATTCGCCCACAAATTTTGATATTAAATGTTCAAAAGCTAAAATTTGTGCATCCCAG